>OZ022520.1:31127064-32518171 GCA_963989415.1 Cerceris ruficornis | reverse complement strand
CCCAGACCTAACCCAGACCTAACCCAGACCTAACCCAGACCTAACCCAGACCTAACCCAGACCTAACCCAGACCTAACCCAGACCTAACCCAGACCTAACCCAGACCTAACCCAGACCTAACCCAGACCTAACCCAGACCTAACCCAGACCTAACACCAGACCTAACCCAGACCTAACCCAGACCTAACCCAGACCTAACCCAGACCTAACCCAGACCTAACCCAGACCTAACCCAGACCTAACCCAGACCTAACCCAGACCTAACCCAGACCTAACCCAGACCTAACCCAGACCTAACCCAGACCTAACCCAGACCTAACCCAGACCTAACCCAGACCTAACCCAGACCTAACCCAGACCTAACCCAGACCTAACCCAGACCTAACCCAGACCTAACCCAGACCTAACCCAGACCTAACCCAGACCTAACCCAGACCTAACCCAGACCTAACCCAGACCTAACCCAGACCTAACCCAGACCTAACCCAGACCTAACCCAGACCTAACCCAGACCTAACCCAGACCTAACCCAGACCTAACCCAGACCTAACCCAGACCTAACCCAGACCTAACCCAGACCTAACCCAGACCTAACCCAGACCTAACCCAGACCTAACCCAGACCTAACCCAGACCTAACCCAGACCTAACCCAGACCTAACCCAGACCTAACCCAGACCTAACCCAGACCTAACCCAGACCTAACCCAGACCTAACCCAGACCTAACCCAGACCTAACCCAGACCTAACCCAGACCTAACCCAGACCTAACCCAGACCTAACCCAGACCTAACCCAGACCTAACCCAGACCTAACCCAGACCTAACCCAGACCTAACCCAGACCTAACCCAGACCTAACCCAGACCTAACCCAGACCTAACCCAGACCTAACCCAGACCTAACCCAGACCTAACCCAGACCTAACCCAGACCTAACCCAGACCTAACCCAGACCTAACCCAGACCTAACCCAGACCTAACCCAGACCTAACCCAGACCTAACCCAGACCTAACCCAGACCTAACCCAGACCTAACCCAGACCTAACCCAGACCTAACCCAGACCTAACCCAGACCTAACCCAGACCTAACCCAGACCTAACCCAGACCTAACCCAGACCTAACCCAGACCTAACCCAGACCTAACCCAGACCTAACCCAGACCTAACCCAGACCTAACCCAGACCTAACCCAGACCTAACCCAGACCTAACCCAGACCTAACCCAGACCTAACCCAGACCTAACCCAGACCTAACCCAGACCTAACCCAGACCTAACCCAGACCTAACCCAGACCTAACCCAGACCTAACCCAGACCTAACCCAGACCTAACCCAGACCTAACCCAGACCTAACCCAGACCTAACCCAGACCTAACCCAGACCTAACCCAGACCTAACCCAGACCTAACCCAGACCTAACCCAGACCTAACCCAGACCTAACCCAGACCTAACCCAGACCTAACCCAGACCTAACCCAGACCTAACCCAGACCTAACCCAGACCTAACCCAGACCTAACCCAGACCTAACCCAGACCTAACCCAGACCTAACCCAGACCTAACCCAGACCTAACCCAGACCTAACCCAGACCTAACCCAGACCTAACCCAGACCTAACCCAGACCTAACCCAGACCTAACCCAGACCTAACCCAGACCTAACCCAGACCTAACCCAGACCTAACCCAGACCTAACCCAGACCTAACCCAGACCTAACCCAGACCTAACCCAGACCTAACCCAGACCTAACCCAGACCTAACCCAGACCTAACCCAGACCTAACCCAGACCTAACCCAGACCTAACCCAGACCTAACCCAGACCTAACCCAGACCTAACCCAGACCTAACCCAGACCTAACCCAGACCTAACCCAGACCTAACCCAGACCTAACCCAGACCTAACCCAGACCTAACCCAGACCTAACCCAGACCTAACCCAGACCTAACCCAGACCTAACCCAGACCTAACCCAGACCTAACCCAGACCTAACCCAGACCTAACCCAGACCTAACCCAGACCTAACCCAGACCTAACCCAGACCTAACCCAGACCTAACCCAGACCTAACCCAGACCTAACCCAGACCTAACCCAGACCTAACCCAGACCTAACCCAGACCTAACCCAGACCTAACCCAGACCTAACCCAGACCTAACCCAGACCTAACCCAGACCTAACCCAGACCTAACCCAGACCTAACCCAGACCTAACCCAGACCTAACCCAGACCTAACCCAGACCTAACCCAGACCTAACCCAGACCTAACCCAGACCTAACCCAGACCTAACCCAGACCTAACCCAGACCTAACCCAGACCTAACCCAGACCTAACCCAGACCTAACCCAGACCTAACCCAGACCTAACCCAGACCTAACCCAGACCTAACCCAGACCTAACCCAGACCTAACCCAGACCTAACCCAGACCTAACCCAGACCTAACCCAGACCTAACCCAGACCTAACCCAGACCTAACCCAGACCTAACCCAGACCTAACCCAGACCTAACCCAGACCTAACCCAGACCTAACCCAGACCTAACCCAGACCTAACCCAGACCTAACCCAGACCTAACCCAGACCTAACCCAGACCTAACCCAGACCTAACCCAGACCTAACCCAGACCTAACCCAGACCTAACCCAGACCTAACCCAGACCTAACCCAGACCTAACCCAGACCTAACCCAGACCTAACCCAGACCTAACCCAGACCTAACCCAGACCTAACCCAGACCTAACCCAGACCTAACCCAGACCTAACCCAGACCTAACCCCAGACCTAACCCAGACCTAACCCAGACCTAACCCAGACCTAACCCAGACCTAACCCAGACCTAACCCAGACCTAACCAGACCTAACCCAGACCTAACCCAGACCTAACCCAGACCTAACCCAGACCTAACCCAGACCTAACCCAGACCTAACCCAGACCTAACCCAGACCTAACCCAGACCTAACCCAGACCTAACCAGACCTAACCCAGACCTAACCCAGACCTAACCCAGACCTAACCCAGACCTAACCCAGACCTAACCCAGACCTAACCCAGACCTAACCCAGACCTAACCCAGACCTAACCCAGACCTAACCCAGACCTAACCGAAGCACTCTGACCTAACCGAAGCACTCTGACCTAACCGAAGCACTCTGACCTAACCGAAGCACTCTGACCTAACCGAAGCACTCTGACCTAACCGAAGCACTCTGACCTAACCGAAGCACTCTGACCTAACCGAAGCACTCTGACCTAACCGAAGCACTCTGACCTAACCGAAGCACTCTGACCTAACCGAAGCACTCTGACCTAACCGAAGCACTCTGACCTAACCGAAGCACTCTGACCTAACCGAAGCACTCTGACCTAACCGAAGCACTCTGACCTAACCGAAGCACTCTGACCTAACCGAAGCACTCTGACCTAACCGAAGCACTCTGACCTAACCGAAGCACTCTGACCTAACCGAAGCACTCTGACCTAACCGAAGCACTCTGACCTAACCGAAGCACTCTGACCTAACCGAAGCACTCTGACCTAACCGAAGCACTCTGACCTAACCGAAGCACTCTGACCTAACCGAAGCACTCTGACCTAACCGAAGCACTCTGACCTAACCGAAGCACTCTGACCGCCTCGCACTTGTACCGCCTCGCACTTGTACCGCCTCGCACTTGTACCGCCTCGCACTTGTACCGCCTCGCACTTGTACCGCCTCGCACTTGTACCGCCTCGCACTTGTACCGCCTCGCACTTGTACCGCCTCGCACTTGTACCGCCTCGCACTTGTACCGCCTCGCACTTGTACCGCCTCGCACTTGTACCGCCTCGCACTTGTACCGCCTCGCACTTGTACCGCCTCGCACTTGTACCGCCTCGCACTTGTACCGCCTCGCACTTGTACCGCCTCGCACTTGTACCGCCTCGCACTTGTACCGCCTCGCACTTGTACCGCCTCGCACTTGTACCGCCTCGCACTTGTACCGCCTCGCACTTGTACCGCCTCGCACTTGTACCGCCTCGCACTTGTACCGCCTCGCACTTAGACCGACGAGCTCGTGACCAAGAGCCCCTTCCAGGTGTATCCCCTTATAAAACGCATCGCCCCATTGCATATACTCCCAAATGCACCAACCTCCCTCCATGATCGAAAGTAACATGCAATTTCGCTCCCGTAATTAATAAACAAGTAAAGTATCGTTGCCTTAACCTCTTAACCTAAAACCCCTCGACGCAACGCGCATCAAGTTGGATAACCACCTCTCAAATCCTACATCTCACGTAATTATTATTAATTCTTTCCATTTTCATTCCTTCCCTTCCTCAAAACTCGCAACCATTTCCACTCTCTTAGCTAATAAATAAATAAAATCTCCTTGCATTCCCATCTTAACCAATAACCCCTCGACGCAACACGCATGAAATTCAATAAATAAGTAGCCGCTTCTCTCATCGACACCTCGCATAGTTATTAATTGATCCATTTCTCATTCCTTCCCTTCCCTTCCTCAACGCGCTACAATTCGGCGCTCCAACTTATAAATAATAAAAATTGTAAATATTTCATATCGTTGCAGTATCGTCTTAACCTAAAGCCCCTCAAAAACACATGAGATTCGATAACCACTTCTCAAATCTACACCTCGCTTAGTTATTAATTATTCGTATTTTTAATTAATTCATTCATTCCACTTCCTCAAATCGCTACAATTTTCCATACTCAAACTAATAAAGTTAATAATTAATAAATTTATCATTGCATTGCACTGACGTCTTAACCTAAAGCCCCGCAAAGGAAAGCAACACGCATGAGATCAAGTATCCGCTTCTCAAATCTATTCCTCGCCTAATTATTATCATAATTTCCATTTCCCATCCTCCGCTCGCTTGAAATAAGAAAAAGAAGTGAATAAATAAATAAAATCTCATCGCATTAACATCTTCACCTAAAACACCCTGGCGCAACATGCGTCCAGTTGAATAACCGCTTCTCAAATCTATCCCTCGCATAGTTATTAATTATTCCAATTTTCATTCGTTTCCCTTCCTCCACTAGCTATAAATAAGGTAAAGGAATGAATGAATAAATAAAATCTCAATGCATTACCATCTTCACCTAAAACCCCCTCGACGCAACACTCACAAGATTCAATATCCACTTCTCAAACCTATACCTCACACAATTATTATTATTATTATTATTATTATTATTATTATTATTATTATTATTATTTCCATCTTTCATTCCTTATGCTTTCTCAACTCGCTACACTTTTCACACTCCAACGATTAATAAATATAATAAATATAATGTCATTGCAGTACTGTTATAACCTAAAACCCCCTAACCCACTTCAAATGAAATGAAACGAAATGAGGTAACCAATTCTCAAATAAATGTACCTTGCATAATTCTTCAACTTATTTATTTAGTCATTCCCCTTCTTTACATTTCCTTCCCTTCCTTTTCATTACATTTTATTTCATTTAAGTTCCCTTCGTTCCATTGCGTCGCATTACTTTCTGTTCCTATAAAATACCATTTTATTTCAATCCACTTTCATCACATTTACATATCTTAAGTTCAAATTCAAATTCAAATTCAAGTTCAAGTTCAAGTTCATGTTTAAATTCTGATAATTCTACCACTCATTTAATATCACTTAATTTCACTTTCACTTACACGTTCCATTTCCAATCTCATTTAACTACGTTACCTCAAATTAAATTCAAATAAAATTAAATTAAATAATTCTACAAATTCTATATAATTTACCTTTCTCCACACACAGTTGCACATCTATATCTCTCTTACAACTTCTATTTCAATCTTATTAAGTTAAATGAAATGAAATTTATACATATCCCACTCGTACATTAAGTAAAAGAATAACCTCCTAATCTCATACTGCTTCGCTGCTTAAACTTGCCTCCTTTGAACCCAAACCATTTTCCTTACCGCCTCCCAAACATTATTCTATTCTATCCTATGCTATTCTCTTTGATTCTTTTCCCTCTATCCCACTGTGCCAATATTTCACTCACGTTTCCTTTGCCTCCATCCATCACCTATATTCTGAACATAAAAATATATCCGTCGCCAGTGATGCTTTAAACAACATACATTTTTCTACCTCTACTCTACTTGGTAAGAAAACCATGCGATAAATTACATTTCTTTTCTATTATATTATATTGTATTATATAAATCATTCCATTTTTATTTCCCTTTTCAGATTGGAGAAAGAATACGTGTAATTGGATACTAATGAATTCTGCTGCTTACGTCTCTCCCTTCTTCCGCTTCTCATAATGACAGATACCGCTGCAAACATATTTCCCTCCGCTATGCTACCTTTCCCATACATATTTTCTCATGTATCCTTACTCTCTACACCCCGCGTCTCTACAAAATCCACCTCTACCTGCCACCAATGTTACCTTCAAAATCTCACCTATGTTTTCACCCTTTCCCATAACCTCCTTATATTTTGCAGGTATCTTTCACAAATTTGAATGCAACCGTACCATCCATACTTTTTAAAAAGCTAAATAGTCTTTAATAATCTATTCCAACCTTCAATTTCCAAATAACCATCTTCTCCCAAAACTATAAATCTGTAAAGGATAAGTAATAATAAAAAACTTTTATTCTATATTCTCTCTGTATTTTCCATCACCCGCCGCATCCTAACCCCTTACGCGTATTATTCAGGGGTGGAAACTCCTATGTTAAAAATTCAGACCGCCAATGTGCTGCCATCTATCCTGGAACCCGCAACTAATAGTTATATATATAGCACATTCTGCTATATATATCGTATATATAGTATTGTTGCTTACTGATTTAAAGATAATAGTATTTACAGAGGTATACTGAACTTCGCTTCATTATTGTGAAGTACGCTGAATTTTTAATTTTATCTTTTCTCTTCTTAACAACATTTGGCAAACACATGTTTTTATACTACGTCTTGTATATGCGCTTCGATGCAACAAGTCGCGCGCCCATGACATCTCACGTATTATTTGAAAAGAGGCTGGTAGGTTTCAGTAGGTTTCTTATGGATTGGAAAGCTGTACGTGTTTAGTTCTTGTACGTGGCGCCATCTACAGTTGAACCCGCAACTAAAACTGTCTGTCCAAGGTTGTGCATAAGAGTTTCACCCCCTGCTCACCGTCAAAGTCGACGGTAGCTGCATCCTCACCGTATCCAATTACAAGGCCCTAAACTCATGTAGTATTTCATTTTCTTACAAATCAAACCAATCTCAAACTCAACCTCAACCTTCATAAAGCCACTCCTGGCCAGTTTTAAATAAGGCAACCATCCCACCCAAAAGATATCGAGACTACTTATAACCGAGCCAAGAAGAAAGCAAATTTAACCGAAACCGAAACCGAAACCGATCCGAAACGAAGCCTCTTCCGCCGAAATTAAATACATGCTCTTCAATTTCAACTTCTTAGCACATTTACGCATCTCCGCATTACGCGTTTAATCTATACTACAAATTTCTCGCACATTTACGCATCACCGCAATACCCGTTTAATTTATACTACCAATTTCTCCACAGATTTACCCATCTCTCTGTTACGCATTCAATCTGTAGTACGAATTTCTTAGCAGATTTGCCCATCTCTAAACCCTACATTCAATTTATAGTAGAAATTTCTTACCAGACTTACCCATCTACATATTTTATATTCAATTATGGTCCGAAGATTTTAACAGACTTACCTATCTATATGTTTTATATTCAATGGTACCAATTTTTTCACTAGAGTTCCCCATCTATATCTTTTATATTCAATGGTAGCAATTTTTTCACTAGATTTTCCCATCTATATCTTTTATATTCAATGGTAGCAATTTTTTCACTAGAGTTCCCCATCTATATCTTTTATATTCAATGGTACCAATTTTTTCACTAGAGTTCTCCATCTATATCTTTTATATTCAATGGTACCAATTTTTTCACTAGAGTTCTCCATCTATATCTTTTATATTCAATGGTACCAATTTTTTCACTAGAGTTCCCCATCTATATCTTTTATATTCAATGGTACCAATTTTTTCACTAGAGTTCTCCATCTATATCTTTCATATTCAATGGTACCAATTTTTTCACTAGAGTTCTCCATCTATATCTTTTATATTTAATGGTACCAATTTTTTCACTAGAGTTCTCCATCTATATCTTTCATATTCAATGGGACCAATTTTTTCACTAGAGTTCTCCATCTATATCTTTTATATTTAATGGTACCAATTTTTTCACTAGAGTTCCCCATCTATATCTTTTATATTCAATGGTACCAATGTTGTTACTAGAGTTTCCCATCTATATGTTTTACATTCAATGGTGCCAACTTTGTTACTAGACTTCCCCATCTATATGTCTTGTATTCAATCTATGGTACACATTTTTTTAGCAGACTTTCCTATCTATATGTTTTATATTCCATATTTGCTCTGTTTTATCATACCAGAAAGAGTTGATCACAAATTTGCAGCGACATTGACTGTAGATTAAACGTACCGTTCAAATCATCATGTAGCTATCTCTTCTTCTAGTCTGATAAAGGAGAGGTTTTTGCGTCAATAAGTTTTTCAATATTGCCAAAGAGTGTGTTCTTAGAAATAGCTTAACAATTCGACCTTTTGATTTTGAATTTATTTCATTATAAGAATTGAATAAACTTATATTTAATTGTCAAACATAAACGTGGAAAAAGAGAGAAGCGCGTATAACGTTCGCGCATAGTGTAAGAATTTGGGCAATAGTTTGCCCAAGTGAAAATTTGCTTGACGGGGCAAGGATACGACTAGTATAAATACCACGAACATCACGCCGTTTTTATCATAATCGCATTCGTAG
This sequence comes from Cerceris ruficornis, assembly GCA_963989415.1. NCBI lineage: Eukaryota > Metazoa > Arthropoda > Insecta > Hymenoptera > Crabronidae > Cerceris > Cerceris ruficornis. Next base: position 32,509,290 of record OZ022520.1, on the reverse strand, counting down.
GCTGGTATAATTGATCGCGTGAATGTCGTTTGAGAAACAACGAGTGGTGCGTTGAAGTTGGTCGTCGTTGCGGACAGAAAGAGAGAGAGAGAGAGAGAGAGAATCGGGAACGTCGGTCGCTGATTTCGCGCCCCTTGGTTCGCTGACAATGAGAGCCTTCGCGCTCGTTACTGTTCTCGACAATTTCTCCAGAGCGGCATTGGATCGCGAGGATGCACGATTTCGGGGTTCTCGAGGATGCAATGTAGAATATTACGCAGTACTGGAATAAACGCTTCTACTCGTCGGAAAAAACGAGTCGGTTTCTTGCCTCGGTTTCTCGAGCACGCTTTAGTTAGTCCTACAAACATCAAACTCTAATGTAACTCGATTGTAAGGAGTAGTATGAGTAAAACATGCAAGAATGGGCCTGCACGAGCGGAGCGCGTTTGAAAAGAATGCAACGATGCCGACAACATGGAATAACGAAATCAACGATTGGTCGGCTATTTTTTTTTCTTTCTACACCGTTGACTTGGGAAGGCGTTGACGACGATTCAAAGTATTTCGTTCGATTCCCCGCTCCGTACTTTTTATTTCTTTTTCGTGAAATGGATCACATTCATTTTTACTTGCCGCTTGAAGCCATGCCACTATGACGCGCAAGGATTGCATTTTCGTCCATGAAATAATCAACAACGAGACTATCTTCCCTCTTTTCGGTAAAACGAATCTCAAGTTCGATTGCGCTCTATCGGGTGGTTCGTTTAGATTCGGGTCGAGCTCCTCCTTCCCCGGACATTGATCAAACGTGGATAATTCGTTTTTGTATCTTTACTACGTAATACATTTATTGTATATCGTATATTTGACTCGTTTCCATCTCTTTAAACTTAGATTAATCGAAGGGCGGAAGGATGTAAAATCGTAAGGTTGAAAAGGCAAATCAATTATCGCGCACATCCGGCGACCTTTGGAACTGTACCGATGGTCGCGTCGAGGAAACGTCCAATTATTAGATGTGTCGTATAAAGTCTAATGAAAATATAGCAGGGAGGATCGATACGCACAAAATTCCATTCCTTTTCTTCGCTCAAGAGCAAACGTACACCTTGTAAACGACGAAGGAAGTACGATTCAAGGGGTCGCGTGTACAGATATTCGTTTAGGTATAGATATGGGTATAGGTATAGGTATAACTATCGCATGTCACAGAATGCCCGTACAAAGATATATTTAAAGTCGGTTGGTGGCGTAACTCGATTTCTTCTACCGACATCGGCGAACCGACTTTATTCGACGAGGACGGCGAGGCTAGTGAGACACGACGAAAGTTTGAGAGAGAAACGAAGAAATGGGGAAATTTTGCGGAAAAGCGGACCGAAGACGGAAGATGTGAGTCCCGAATAGGTAGCGATAGAAGGGGTAGGGGGGGGGGTGGAGCATGGTAAAATGGTAAAACCGTGCCAGGTCGTGTCGCGAGGGGTGCAGCGTGGATCGCGCAGAGGTCAAAGACGGTTAATGGACCTTAACGATGCCACCGGTGCCGTAGGCGCCGGCGAGGAGAGCCTGCGTACCGTAGAGAGACCCTTGCCTAAGTCCTAGTCCCACTCCAAGGCCGATCAGACCAGCGTTGGCGGCGACGACATTCGTGGCGGCGACCGCCGGGGCGGTGGCGACCAGAGGTTGTCTCAGGATGGGAGAGCTCAAAAGGGCAGCCTGTCGGAGGAAGCGGCAAAGATAGTAGAGCGTAATGGACGAGTAGGGGGTAGAGTAAAGTAGAGAAGATCGGACGATACCTGTGGTCGGATGGCCAGAGATGAAGCGCCGGGGGCGGCCGCAGCGATGACCGAGGTAGGTCGGGAGAGAAGAGGAGAAGCAACGACCGCCGGTCGGACCGCGGCCGCGACCGGAGCCGCGGCAACGGCCGTCTTCACTGTGATGCTCGGATCCTTTTGGACGATGGCATTGAATCCGTTTATGGGGTCGGCGGCATACGAGACGATTCGACGCGAGCCGTCCGGCTCGATCAGGCTGTAACTACCATGGACAATGTCGCCATTGCGGGTCTCCTCTTGGGCCTTGTTATCACCTGCGAAGAGTTCGGACCATCGAGTGATCGATTCCCTCTGCCTCTTTGGTTTTCTCAGCTATGCGTTTCATCTGCGGAATGAATGATAGAAAGGAAGGAAGGAAGGAAGGTATGAAGGGAGGAATTCCTCCGGTTGCTTCGGTTAAACGCGATATCAATTACCGACGCTGCTCTGGCGGAAAAGAATCGTTAACGGAAACCACCGAGGGCGAGCATAAGGATGGGATGGAAGGGAATGGAAGAGAAGAGAAGGGAAGAAAAGAGAAATTGGAGTCTTAGTCGGAGTAGCATACGTACCGGTAAGACCGTCGGCTACGCTGTAGCTAAAACTGTACTGAGGATTTGGATCGTAATTTTCAGTTCTGACAATGGCAGCCGTCGGTGGAAGGGCCGCCGCTACCGTCGTCGCGGTGGGAGTGGCGATTATCCCGGCGCGTGCAACGCTCAAGAGAGTTGCCAGCAACGCAACGATCTGTCAGGAAACGAAGAAGCAGCGGCATGTTTAATTCCTCTTCGAATTCGTTCCAAATCGAATCGACCGTACCATCGAAATTATCGACCTCGATTCGGAGCTCGCGGCAATTGGGAGCGCAAATACGCGCTCGAGTCGAATCGATCGAGTCGTACCGACGATACGAGCGATTACGCTTAAAGTTCAAAGTAAGAAGAAAATAAGAAGAATAGACGCAAGGAGGCGTACTTTGAGAGCCATGGTGAGATCGAAGTCAACGATGTCGCGATGCCGGTCTGACGACTGCGTGTCGGTACTCGTCGAGAGCGTGGATTTTATAGCGATCGACGACGGTGTGGCATCGACCCCACCCCCACCCCCTCCGATAATCTCCGTAGTTGCGCTGTACACACGCACCACTCGCGTCCCGATCGCGTGTATCTATCCCCGTCCTCTCTTATAGTCTACTAACGCCCAATAGGATCATCCTTTTCCACCGGATACCTCTTAATTTTGAGAGCCATCCATACGACGACGACAGGGCGTGCGAGTAATTCGTTTCGCTAAGTTTGGACGACAAAAAAACGCGTTTGCGATGGAATCACGACAAGGAGACCAACGAAGAAATTAAGAAAGAATGGGAGGAAGGAAGGAAGGAAGCAAGAAAGGGCGCCAGCCATACGAACTCGCACGATGCAAGCTCATTGCATATATACCAAATTTTTGTTACGTTTCTCTTCCTACAGGGAAACGTATGACGGCTACTTGAAACGAGGAAGACTATGCCGATTTGGTTTTGGCGAGACGTGTCACCGTTACACGTATGAAGGAAAAAGGAGAAAACGAGAGGTTTTGAAATAGTATGAAAAAGATTGGAAAAAGTTTGAACGGAAGGACGATGGCGGAGATAGTCGCGGCAGATATCGCGGTAAATGTGCGTCGTGAGACAAAGTATCCGATTATAGCGTCCCAATTACTGTAAGACAACGAGATTCCGCAAGGGAGAAACACGACACCTCCGACAGTTTGTAAAAGCGGGATCGCGAGTTAAGTAATACCGATGTAAGGTAATAATTGATATCGTTGCGACACTTGGAGGGAGGAATAAAGGGAAGGAGGGAGCAACGAAATCTGGCGAAAGAAAGGGTAAAGGAAGGGCAAAGCGGGCCGCGGTAGAACGTAGATGATGACACCGCGATACTGACCGCGCAAACGACTCGATACATTTGACTCGCCTAGGTCGCGTAACTCTACTACCGTTTCAAGGATACTCGGATGGAAGCGAGAAACGCGATATAATTGCGCGAGGAAGGTGGGTGGGAGTAGTCGTCCTGGGATATAAGATTAACCGACTGCCACGATGTCGATACATTCCTGGCTGGAATACCGAGGCGCTAAAACGCCGTATTTCACTTTACTCTGTCATCTCGACGAAGGGTCGAACGAGCGAGGGAACCTACCGTTAGACTTGAGCTTAAACGTCAAAAAGTACGACACGGTATACCGAAAGGAAAATGTCTTTAAATGGCGGCTTCTATAGTCTCCGGTCGGCGGTGGTCGATGGTCCGGTGGCCGATGGTCGACGATCTATGATAGATGATCGATGACTCGATGATTGAGGAGAAGGGAAAGGATAAGAGGTATAAAGCGCGGCGTAACCGACGCGTTCGCGACAATGGAGGCTACAGGCTAAAAGCTTAAAGATAAAGACGAAAGACGAAAGACCACAGACCACAGATGAAAGACCGCGGAGACAAGGATGCGAGGAAATGTGCTTAGAATTAGTTGCGCGTAAAGGCGAAACAGGGAAAGGCGCGCGATATCGGCTGGGAGGGCAAAATGGCGAGCAACATGAGCATCGGTTGAATCATTCGGAAAAACTTGAGTATCCAGAGGTCGGGAAAGGCCGCGGCCAGGCCGCTCGTGAACCAAGGGGTGTCCATAAGGAGATAGAGCCTGAGAAAGAGAATGTATCGTCTTCCGAGGGTCTTCTCGTGGCCGGCGGTGCTACTGGCGGTCGCCAAGGCCGTCGATCTTCGTATAAGGATCATCTTGTAGGTCGTGTAACAGAAGAGACCGGTGTTGGCGAGGCAAGCCAGAAGAGGCAGGCCGACGACGTACAGGATCAACGACAAGTTCACTCCCCGATCGAACGCCTCGAAGTTGGCCCTTACCGGGGAAGTTTCCGAGAGGAAGGACGTCGGCAATGATTCGACGACGCAGACGAACGCCGTCGGTAGGAAGGCTCCACCCCAACTCCAGGCGGCGTACGTCCAGAACTTTTTCCGCTCCTCCTCACGGCTTCCGGCGAGGCTCGGCGCCGTCGACCTGGCCACGCGAAACCTCGTGATGGCCAGCGTCATGTCGAAGGAGATCACGACTAGCCAAAATGTCGACGATATCGTGAGGAACATTATCGCCAGTCCCAGAGGACGAAAAACGATCGGGGTTATCGGCGTGTGACAGAGAACGGAAAATCCGATGCCGATCAAAATGACGTTTAAAAAGATTTGCGAAACGTTGTAGCTTATCACTGCCCTGTCGTAGGCTCGTGCGCGCGATCCGGGAACGAGCACGTAAAAAGATACGACTATTAGATACGGAAATATGTATATCGCGTTTGCAAGTACCGTCATACTCGCGCCCCAGAAACTCAAAGTGGACAACACGTTGTCGCATCGCCACCCGGCTCGCGGGCCCTCGTCGCATCGAGGCTGCCCGGTCGTTCCGTTCCTCTGATCGTTCTTCTCCTCCTTCTCCACGTCGTCTCCAGCTTCGCTGCTGCGGTCTACGCTCCAAGTTGCTTTCGTCGTCGACTTGTTAGAACCGTCCGATTCCACGCGTTTCACCGAGACACAGCTTTCGTTTGAGAATCGAGAACCGTCACACCCCGGCCTCCTCGATTCGGTGAAGGCATCAGCAATCCTGGCGGTAACGGTCCTGGCGCCTTCGGTTCCAAACGTTTCTGAAACACCTCGTCGATTGTCTCTCCACGATCGTCCAATGTATCTATACGTGCTATTTTACACGATGCTACGCTATACTGTGCTATATTCTGCTGTCATATACTATACTGTACTATGCTATAACATAATGTAATATGTAAATGCACGGGCACTCCTGAGCAAGGAAGAATTTTCCAGAATCGATGGAGCGCTCAATACGTATCCGGCGGTCGCCAATCGGAGCCGATGCCTTCCCTTCGTAGTCTGCACGGTTTCGGCGATCGTTTCTCGTTTCGAAACTCGCGCAACAAATATGCAGGTATAAAGGTATAAAAATGTGCAACTATGCAAATGCTTCGGGTATAAAACTTGTTTCCTGTTCCGAGGAAAGAACCGACGTATCCGAGAAGCTTGAAATTCCAATTTCCAGGTAAACAACGTTTCGGAGGAAGCAGGTAGCTCCCGTTTTCAGGACACCGAGCGAGCAGGCTGGATTCGCGGTTTTCTTCGAAACCCACGAGCAATCTCTGCACGCCTGGTCGGCCAATGATAACGAATACCGTTTGCACGCGCAAAAAGATTGTCGAAGAAGGAGAAGGGGCAAATCGACTCGTCGAGCGTTTATCGACTTTACCTACCTTGCGGAAAATCGTCAGTCGGTTGTCCGACGAAGAGTCCGGGAGTCGTATCCAGCGTGGTCCTCGCCCGTTCCGCTCGTTCCGTCCGTGCGAGCGGAGAACGAGGAATTCGCGCACCGTCCGCCTCCTGAAGCACCACCGCGCAAACGAACGCTAGACAGGCGATACGGTGTAACCGTACCGCCGAATCAACGATAGACATGCGTGAATGATTTGCTTCGCGACGGTTTCACGTTCGCGCTTCGTTTCGTACTCGCGCGAACGTTTTCTCGCCGCGTGAAATTTTTGCGACTTCGTTCCTCCTTTGCCTTGTATATACTCTCTCTCTCTCTCACCCCTATGCTCCCTTCTCTTTCTCCGACTCTTGGAATTTTGGCCCATCTTGGCGCACTAAATGCATCGTCGTCGCTGCTTTTGCTTTTTCCTTCCGTCCTCGTTGGCCATACGAGATAGCCTCTGATGCGACGTCGTGCATGCCACCATGCTCCTTCCTCCTGCCTACCTACTACCTATCTACCCCTTACCCCTTACCTCGTACCTCGTACCTCCTACCGCTTACCTCCTACCACCGATCTACCGTGGGTCCTCTCGTCTCCCGTTTGTCCTTTTTGGTAAAACGTTCCGAAAAAGGACAATCACTTCTCACCCCTTCTCTCTCGCTTCCAGCCGATGCGTCGGCCTCGCGCTGCAGACCCGTTGGATCGAGTTTCCACTCATCGTCCGAGCTACCTACATATACTATATACATACCGTGCGCGCCTAATCTAACCGCAACGCACGCTATACATTCTTACAATCGCCGGCATTCACTTTTCGCGTAAATCCTCCTCCTCCTTTCGGAATCGCTTCCGCGTCTTTCCCCGACGTTCGTGTCTAAACACCGATTACGCGTACCATTGCCATTGGTCGCGGCCTGGTTTTTCCCGTTTCCCTCCAATCGCTCGTCCTTCCTTTTCATTCTTTCCTCCTCTTTGTCTATCTTTCAAAGGGCTCTTCATTTCTTTGAAGTCGGCAACGCTCGAGGTGCCTCCTGACAACTGACAATGAGACCAATTCGACGCTCGATCGACGTAAACGGACGTAGCAAGACGTAGAAAGACGAAGCCCCCAATTAACGTAGCAACGATCAGCGTCACGATCAATTTCTCCTTTGTGAAATAATATTTTTTTCGCGAAAGCATTGCAAGTCGCAAATGTAATTGCGCACGTATTTACGGTAACATCGACCAGTTTTACGTTTATGTACGTATGGATTTCGGTCGACTTTCTTTCCACGAGAATTCCTACACCGCACTTTCCAAATGGACCAGTTTCCAAAAGTCTATCGACCCTTCCATCCGAGGGATCCAGGCCCCGGTTTGCGAAATTACGACGTTGGCTGTTTAACCAAGTATCAGAAGATTCGCTTAAATCGTAGGAAAACGCTAAGTAGAAAGGAGAACGAAATTTACTTTGCGAATCATCCGGAAATCAGAGGGCTCGTATCTATCTTTCTCAGGCAAGTCCTGATTTCTCTCTCATCTTTCCTTCCAGTTCTTTCGTCCCTTTCATCCCTTTCTTCCCTTTCTTCCACCTCTGCTGTCCCAACTATTTCTCCTGTCCCTCCGCTGGCCTCCTTCTCTGGCTCACATATGCTCCTCTTAACACTTAACGGAAGGGTCTCGTAAATTTACGTTTTTCCATCGTGACTTTCTAGGACGGGCCACCTAGATTTACGTTTTTGCTTGAATTTTTAGTACGCTGCGTTAATTTATCATTTTATCCACATTGTGTTATTTTTTCTTGGTACCATTACCTACAGTACTATGTATCTCCTGGTCGTACTGCGCATTTTGCTTTTTACGTAGTATTTTTAAGTAATTTCGGAACCGTAAAAATGACAAGCATGGAAGAGTTTTCTGCGGAAGACAAGAAAATTTATGCGGATATTTTTCCGATATAGGAAGTGGCAATATCAATTCTGTCAGGTTCCACTTCACAAGGTTGATCGTTTTACAAAATATCACATTCACAAAAAATGCTAGACATGTTAATAAATAACTTTGTAAAATATCATAAGAAATGGTGTTGATTTTATAAAATACAACGCTGTTTATTTAATTCTCCTAAAAATGCCCGGAAACCGAGGAAGGCAGAGCAGATTCGACACGTCCGTTAAGTATTAATATGAATGAAATCGACGAGACGCATGCAAGCTGCTGGAACTTGATGCGTATCTGAGGTGCCTCTTCCCTCTTCCCTCTTCCTTCTTTCCTCTTTCCTCTTACAGTGGACGAGCTTTTGAACGAAACTGCTCAATTATCGTCCGTAGGTACGTACTGCGCGAGCAGCCGATGGACCAAATTGCCAACGCTGCCGGCAGCTTCTTCGCTAGGCCGCGTCGGCAGATACTGGCGGATCTTTTTCATTATTTGAAAGAAAGGGAAACCGTTCCCCCGTCCGATTTCTACAACCAATGTCTGTCAACGGACGTATGTCCGACGTCGGAAATGGATTTGGAAGATACTGCGCCGAACGACGCACTTTGCTGATTATTATGTTCATCTTCAACTTTATTGATTGTTCGACGCTCCGATTGAGTTTCGCTCCGGTCCGATAGTTGCGACGTAATTTCGTGCTCGTTTACCACCTATTTACCGATACCATGGGATTTCATCCGGCACTACAAAAGCAGCGGAAGAATACACGAGTAATGCATGTCTGTGTCCTCCGTCGCGCGATACCTGCATATACGTGTGTATTTATGTTAAATTTCCGGTTATTTAGGGAGGGAAGTTTGCGATTGTTTGACCAGTCGGTCCATTTCCTGTATCAGCCGCGTGTCGTGCCACTGCCACCTTCCTTTGGTCTGCCGCTCTTTTGGCCTTTCATCTCTTACGGTTCGAGTATTTGATATTTATTGTTTGGTATTTCGTTTATTAAATTTGGTATTTGGTCTTTCGGCAGTCGATACCGTTTCTCATTGATCATAGTTACCTCGTACAGCTACTCTCGAGGCTAGCCTCGCGCCGGGCCAATTCCTATCGACCCTATTGGAATACGGCACCTTCTCTATCACCCCCCTTCTCTTTCCTATTTTCTCCCCTTCTTTCCTCTCGTCTCCTCTCCTATCCTCTCACTTCCTCGCCGTTCTTGTTTCTCCTCCGTGGCAAGTACTTCCTTCCGCAGATGAATTCAGACGGATCTTTTTTCGTCCGTCCAAGCACTCTGGTCAATTCGACCAGCCCGGCTGGCTGCGCGCGCCATCGGCCCTCCTTTCTCTCGCCACTGTTGCATCCGCCGAGCGCCGCTTTTCTTCGTTTCTTCATCTTCGCCTTCGATGAATTTCTTTCCTTCTTTCAGACTCTAATATCGACTTTATTCTCTATGCACGATCGTCTTGCGGTTCGAGCAATCCCATCGAAATAGTATACCTCGCAACGTCATTGGTATATAGATGTACGGTAGGTATACGATAATCAGTAAACGGTAAGCGGTAAGCGGTAAGCGGTAAGCGGCAACTGCTAACTGCTAACTGCTAACTGCTAACTGCTAACTGCTAGCTTCTATATCGTATCTGATAAAGGGTCTAGAATGCGACACGTAGATCGTTCGGCGAAAAGTCGCGGAGAAAGAGGAAAGGAGAGAACAAAAGACAGAGGAGCGTAAACGGAGAGAGATTTCAGCGCAAATCTGGCGCGCGTTGGCGGAAAAAGCGCATAGGAGGTAAGAAGGGAAGGGATAGAGGTTATCGCGCGATGAGGTTATTGCATGGAATACGATAATTGAAAGGACTGTATTACAAACGGTCACGATGCCTCCGACTTAACTATTTGGCCGGTTTAATCGATTACGATCGGACTCGAACGCGAACAAAGTCGAAAAAAATTAATAACGCGTGTATATGTGCAAGAAGACCGGCTGGGCTATGGATATTTCGGCACAATCCGGACAATGTAACGTACATTGTGCATTTGATAAATGACAAAATGGCCAGGTTCGTTGGATAATGTTTTTTTTCTAACTGGACAAAGAGCATATTTCACGGGATTCTTTTCTCTCGTTATCGCGCTCTCAAACAGGCACTCGGCCGAGAAGAATACGATTTTCGATAGCGTCTCCAGATACCGCGTCCATCTCTCGTACGAGTGGACCAAGGGAACGAATCGAGGAAGTACACCAAGCAAGACCGCGAGAAGACCGTTTGGAATTCGTATCTCTACCGCACACTATCGATCAAACGAAGATGGCAAATATTCAAAGCCCCCCCCCCCCCCCCCCACCGAAATCTCGATACCCGAATAGGTAGCTTCGATCGCTGGACGGCAAGATTCGAATAAGCATACGATACGGGATTTACCGGTCGAATTTACAAACGAACCAGCGGTAGATGGGGTCGCTAAGGGCGTGCGCGCACCCTCGCGCCCTCTTCGAAAGATCGTACGTGAAAACACAAGTACGATCGAAAACGGCCGAGAGTAGGCGAGATTTACCGAAGGGCCGCGTGGCGCTCGGAAAGTTTCCATCGCTCTCGCCACCGTCAGTCGTGACTGACTCGTCGCGGTGGCATTTTTGGGGGACGTTCGTGGACGGTCGTTTCGATCGAAGCTCCTTTTCCTCTTTTTTTTTTCTTCCCCTCTCCGTATCGTGAACGAACGTGTGCATCGTATCCCTGTTCGTTCCGGCCGAGCTTCGGCGGAATAACCGCGAGGAAAAATGAACAGCGTGATCGTAGACCGTAAAGAACGTAAAAGCCGAGGCGGTGAAACGCCGCGCAGTTGGATGTTCGGTGGCAGGGCGGTCGCTCCGGTCTGTCCTGTTAACGCCATTTCTCGAGGACAGGCTACCATCGTCGGAGACGCGAGCCCGAGAGCCTGAAACATCCGACGAATCGACCGCCGATAGAGATAATCGTACTTTGACCGTGGTGTTCCATAATTTGCAAATTAAAACTGAAGCGACTGCGAGGAGTGCCGGGGTCGAGGACGCGCATCGTTTACGATCGATTCGGGGATTAGAGCAGCGAAGAATTTGCACGGGAGCTAAAGTGGACTACGGCGAGCCACGAAGAGAGCGTGCCGATCGTTCGATGCTCCCTGGATCCGTGGATAGCGGTGAATCGCGAAAAACAGCCTGTGACTCTCGCGCAAGTAAGAACATCGAAACGGAGTGCAGTTCGTGCCCGTGCACGCGTACGGCCAACTCGCAGAGTCGCCAAAGTGCCGCCGCATCTCCCTGCGTACGTCGTGCTCTCTACGTTCCGTTCGGCTCCGATCCGTCTTGACGTGCGTGCGCTGGTACGGTACGGTGTGTTGCGGTGCGGTGTGGTACGGCACGGTACGGTACGTTGCGTTGCGTTGCGTGCGTGCGGAGGGCACGCGCGCGTGCGCACGACATTCGACGATGTCGCGGAGCTCATTGTTTCGTCAACAATGACACTTTTTCTCGTCGAGAACGGAATTTCCGTCGATCGGCCGGCGGTCGATCCTGTGACTTCGTACGTCGATATCAACGCGCTCGTCGGCTGTATAGTGCCCAAATGCATAGCTACTCGACCGGCTGTTCTGCACGTGCGGGAGGGTGTACCTATGGATACGAGAGTGACGGTGGCAGTTCGAGTCAAAGTGCAAGTGTAACTGAGAGTGCCGGTACACATTATACGGGATTTTCGTACGTACGTTCGCATGTTGTTGGTTAATGCCCCAATACCCAATGGGATGGAAAGGAGGCGCTCGCGCGGGTCATCCGGACATACACGCCTCACCTTCGAGAAGCCGCTGCTCGGGGTTGGAAGGCCCAAAGAGACGGGAGAAGAAACGTCGGCCCGTTTCGTATTGTCGCTGGGTTAACGCCACCGAGGCGGTGACCGCTTTCGAGTTCCCACGACGTCAGGAGCCGTCGTTGCCGCTTAACGTGCGTTGAGTCGGTTGCTTTGCTCCACTTGGCCCTTCTTTCGCAGCACCCAGACCTCTCTGGATATCGGACGAAAAGATGCGCAGCGAGCAGCTAAGGAACTCGATCGCGATCGCTGTTTTCTTCGCCATCACGGTTCACGGTAAGTCGTCGATGCTTCGTCCGTCGGAGCCTGATCTTACGCCTCCCTCGCGCCACCCTCGCACCATCCTCGCACCTCCCTCGTATCGGAACGATCTGACGGTACTTCAAAGTACGTACACGCATATACGTACGCACGATCGCACGATTATCCGCGCAGAAGAAGCGCGATTCTTCGAGCGTTCGACATACGTGTCCCGTCCCGGTAATGGAACGATTAGGTCGGCTCTAACTGTTTTCTCGGGACAAAGATATGGAACCTAGGAAATTTCGATCCGTTCATAAAAAGATGTACTTCGCGGAGCCCGGGAATAGTTGGAGCGGCTGTCAACTTTGACTATTGGATAAGAGGTCCTTCGAGGGACCGGCCGAAATAACGTGATCGTGTCAAGTTTGTATCGCAGCAGAGATATTCAGGAATCGAGTGACGGAAGATCTACTGTCCGCCGGTGACTTGGGCCGACGACGGAAATTCTTCAAAGCCATTCCAACGGATACGCGATCACGATGCTTGTATACCATGTACGGTGACTCGGCGCGATTCGGTATTCCGTTTGTTTCTTCTCATATATATGACGCACATGTGCATGCACATGTACTAATTAAATATATATATATATATATATATATATATATATATATATATATATATATATAATGTACACACACAAGCGCGCGCGCGTACTCATATACGTATGTATATACGATATGTTTATGTGATTTGGTTCGTTAAAATACAGGAAGTACAACGATAATTGGTGGCGCGCCTTGCGAATCGGTAAGCAGATTTGACGAGCTGCCCGAGCTCGAGTGGTCTTGAACCGATAAAACGTACACTTCTTCTATTATCATTGCCGGTGCTGTAGCACTCGAACGTTTTGTACGACTTAGAGTTTATGGTTTACGTTTCTCGCACCGAAGAGATCGTAAAAGTCCATGTCGATAGCATCGAGTCCGCCGCGCTGACGATGCGGAGCGACAAAGTTTGGAGGAGAAAGGACGTACCGATGCGGTCGGATCTCGAACAGTCCGACGGAGGATTTTCATAGAAGGGAACGGGAGCCGTTTGTTAAGATACGGCCAGTCCACCGCAGCGGAAAAGTATGACCCTGTCGATTTTGTACTTCCCTTTAAAGTTGCCGCGAGTATGCGAGTTACGAGTAATCGATTACCGGCTACGATGGGAAGGTAAAAATAGATTTCCGCGGCGTTACTACTACCAGCGAACGAGGGAATGAGAGAACGGGAAACGGCTGCATTCGCGCCTCTGGATGCTCTCGGCGCCCCTCGCGGGGAAAACGCGGCAGTGGTGTAAGGGACGCTTTTCCCGAATAAGATCGTCGTTACCGTAAAGTCGACGTGGAACGGCAAATAGCAAGAGGCTATAGCAAGAGAATAAAGTGTATCGTTTGGATATAGTAACCTGCGTCACGGGGTACGCTGCTCATAGAACTAGTTTCCGTATCGGGAAGCGAGTTCTTTGACCGTCGATGCAGCGGATCTACTTTTACTTTCTCGTTGAATTTTGCGGGCGCGATTGTCAGTGCCTCCGATGAATCGAATTTCGTCGGATCGGAGCCACCGCACGAGAAACGTGATCGCAGAAATGGGAAGACGTAACCGAACCAAACGCTTCGCGTTGCCAATGTGTTGCGCCGCACGAAAATCTCGTCCGCCGCGTATCTCGACTCTTCTCAACGCGTCTATTCTCCGCCCTCGGTCCGCTCATTCTCCCTTCTCTCGTCTCTCTTGCCTCTTCTCCCTCACGCGAGAAAGAACTTGATTGAAAACAGCGCGAAAACGAATAAGGAGCATGTTGCAATTTTTTCCTCAGCAGCGAAAACGTCCGATGTTGCCCGATGGTAGGGTAGCAACGTGGAGAAGAGAGAAAGGTGAAGGAGGAGAATCGGAGTAAGAGAGAAGAAAGTAGACGTCACAGAGTTCTGACCGTTGTGACCGTTGAGAGCGTTGAGACTTCTGAGACTGTCGAGGCGCTTAAAGCGTCTTAGCCGTCTTAACTGCCGGGCATGCGACCCGATCAGAGGTCGGTCGTGCGTTAGAACGGTCCGTGTTCGTCTCAGAGCTCGATGAAACATGAATCCACATACGGACGATCGCTTATTTTGCAAAAGCATTGAACCACCGTTTTGAGAATGTAAGAGCGTTAGAGAGAAACGGTGGCAAAGGATGGGATCGCTGAAGGGTGCGAGACGTGCGAGAGGTGTACTCGCGCAATCGCATAAGTAATTCACACTATAATTAGCGTGTCTATTCAGTCGTGCCCTCCTAATTTAACGAGTTCTTTCCTTTGACGGGACGGGTATAGAGAAGAGGCGCGTTGGAAGCTCGGACGAGCTCGAATGGGCTTTCTTCTCCGACGAGCGTACTGAAATTCGTAAATACTTCTCTCGCCAATACGTTCTCTCTCTCTCTCTCTCTCTGCCCCCTGTAGCCCTTCTGAGAAGTAAACGATGATCCGTACGAAAAAAATAATCGAAGGGAGATGGACGGTATGCAGAAACTGCCGCAAGTAGAGTCTGTCTGTGCACTTATCTCTTGTACCTATATGCCACTCTATAAAACATTTTTTGCATTACTTTCCACTTTTTACGTTTCATCTGGCTCGCAGACGATTGATCTTTGTTTTGCCTAGAAAGCGCTCAGGGGTGCCGTCTCCGTCCGCCGCACGGGCAATGCTCGCACGGGCTCTCCGTTTCTCGTTCGTCTATCGTCGTTTCCCGATAGGACGCGTCGCGCTCGTGGAGAGACACGATTGGACGGTAGATACCGGCTGGTCGGTCTATTTTCGTGCCTGGAAAGTCTCGCGAAGACGACCGAGTTTAGCCGAGGGTAAACGAAACCAATGGGTTACGTGCGACGGCGAGCGCGGAAGGTCGGCTCGAACTTCGACCGATTGCTCTCCGCTTTGGTGCGCAATTATTATTTGAAATTCCCTTTCCCGAAGTCAAAGCGAACGAAAAACGCCTTTTCCCCATCGATCTTTCATCTACTTTACAGTCGACCGGAGTTTGTTTTTACGTCTGCACGGTATTCGGCGATGCTTGGATACGAAGCGGTAGGCCGTTTGGTTGTAAGAAGCGAAAGATTCGTTAGAGTCAAGGTCGCGGCAGTGAAACCGCGCTCCATCGGAGATTAGGATTTCCTTGCGACTTTAACGATGCTGTTTCAAGCGGAAGTGCCACGAAACGTCGAAAAGAACCGAGACAACGGGATCTTGGGTTACCGAATCGTTTTCCGAAACAATGTCCTTTCGTGTCCGGTGGAAACTGCAAGGCGACGGCGGAGTGTGCTGCGAAGCGGCGCAGAGTGCCGCGGCACACGGAGCTTCACCGTATCGCACCGTACCGTGCGGCAATGTGCCGCCCGCGTGGCTATTGTAGGGGAGAAACGGGACGATCGATAGTCTGTTTTCGCGAGACAATTTCTTCTAGGGTCGACGGAAGAGGAAGGGAGATAGTAGATCGAAACTCCCTTCTAGGTATCGCCATTTTTGGTAGCGGCGTTGTATGCGCGCGCCATCCTGAATCGCGGAAAAGAACGAAAAGGGGATGCGGGAGAGAGAGCGGCAAGCGTGTGTGTGTGAGTACGAGCGTATGCGTGTGGTTGCGCGTGTACGCAACCCCCCCCCCCCCCCCCCCAAAGCCATCAGAAGGCGCGACGGGGCTAGGGGCAAAGGAAGATAGTCAATCCTGGCCGAGTTACGACGAGTCGTTCTCAAAGTGTCGGCAGCGTCTTTTCGGCAACATCGAAGGAGGGTGCGCCGGTGTAAGCCTCCCTGGGTCTGCCGACCCCACAGTCGGGTCTCGAGACTTCCCCCGTCTCAAGGAATTCTCGATGGCTATTCCCGTATCGTCTTGGACTTTCCCCTCGCTTAGGGAGGAACCGAGAGTAACGAAATCGCCTCCCTCTTTCTCCGTTCTTTCCTGCCATCCCCTCTTTGGTCTTTCGCCCGTTCGATATCTTTTACGATTCGCGCGATTAATGATTATTCCGGCAATGTGCCCTGTACGTTTGCTCGATTTTGTCTTGTTACGTTGTGTCCCCGAAAGCGAACCATGCACGAAAATGGTTCGTTTGCCGAATGGAAGGAAACATTGCATCGTAACGTTGTAATAATAGGTTGATAGAGAGCGTCAAGTTTAAGAGCCTCATGGTTTTGAGGGTTACATCGTGGTCGTTGTTAGATAGTGGATTCTCGATGCGAAAGGTTCGGTAGCAGAGCGGGGTCGTGATTCACGCTTGCCCGTCGATATCGCAGAGTTTTTGGCATCCCCTTTGGCCTCCTTTTATCTCGGAGCAACGGTTACCGGAACGTCGTCCGGTTATCGTTTATCGATTATCGATTATCGCGCGGTTCACAAAAGAGAAATACCGGTTCGACGATAGACAACTTCTCCTGGTCTCCGCTGTACCATCGAGCACGACCGTCTGGATGCGCGACGTTCTCCGTTTCTTTGGTCGCGCTTGGCGCATTGGACTTTAGAGCCCGTGTCGACATCAAGCGAGGTCAAAGTCGAGAGGATGGCACAGTCGTCGGTGGCCGCTGGTCGATGGTAGGCCAGAAAGAGTCGGAAGACTGATTTGATCGACGGAGCAGGGAACGGGGAGGGTGCGTTTTGCGCGCTCATCGCACGCGCGAGGAGCAAACCGACCAGGACGTGCCGCTTTGCCGAACAAAGAGAAGGTTAGCCGGAACAGCGACTGAGCGATGCCTGGAGTAATGAGAAATCGATCGTGCGTACCGATAAGTCGGTACAATTGCGGTTCGAAGATGCAACTTGTTTTCCGATTCGTTGAGTTTGCAATTTTATCGCGCCAAGCCTCGCTTCTCTCCGCTGATCCCCCATGCCCTTATCGTCCAAGGCTGCTCGTCTCTCTCTTTCCCTTCTGTTCTTTCCCGTTCCGTTGAATGTCTCTGCATGCAAGAGAACAGGGAAGAGGGAGAAGAGCGATGCTCGAGAGCAAGGAGGAAATTTGGCCGTTCGAACCGTCGTTCGGTTTCCTTGGACCCTCGACTCTCGAGAGCCTGGCTCCCGTCGAAGCGCAGGGTGATGGAAAAGCTTGGTAACGGAGGAGTTCTAGGTTTAGGGCCCGAGGCTCGAAGCTGCATAGCAATAAGAAAAGTACGAACTCGATAACGGCAAAAGAGGAAAGGACGAAGCACGATGGTGAATCCATACCAGGCTCGCAGGAGCGAAGCCATACCTAAGCCGAGGAGCGATGCGTTCGAACGCTCGTCATGTTCCACGTTCCGTCATCTACGTGCCGCATCGGTCGAATAACGATTCCTTCGTTGGAGAATCCTACCGTACGGAAGATACTCGGTAAACTCGTGAAACCCGACCTACGGAATATCGGGAACGTGCCATTGCCATAGCCATTGCTATTGCTGTTGCTGTTGCTGTTGCTGTTGCTGTTGCTATTGCTATTGCTGTTGCCATCGCAATAGCCATAGTCTTAGCCATAGCTACCGCCAGCGGCATCGATCCGGGCATTGGGCTGGAAAATTTTCAGGATGGACATCCGAGCAATCCGAGGAATTACGAGCAGAGCACCGAGAGAAGCGTTTCTCGCGACGATCCCGTTTTTCCTCGTCTATACTCCGATAGGTGATCGATGAGTGGCAACGAATTCAAAGATAGCGATGGGGCGAGAGGCGAGGTTCCGAAAAACTAAACGCGGGAAGCCCGTGGCGACGTTGAGCGTGTTTTGAAGGCGAAGAGAGAGAGCGAGAGGGATGGCCGGGTGGTTGGGGGATAGAAAGAGTCGGGACGACGTTGAGAGAAAGGAGCGGTCGGGCGAGACAACATCGGGGAAAGCGGAGAGCATCGTGCGCGGCACGGCGGAATAACTCCGCTCCGAGGGAAACGTTGATGTATACTGAAACGAAACGAGAGGCCTCGGGCTTACGGAACGCTGCAACCGTCTGCGATTCGCTGGCTGCTCGCTTTCTTCCCCGCTCTCTCGTCCTCTCCGTCACACGTGCGTCGCTGCTTGGGGACGCGCGAGTCTCTGTTGAACGGTGAAATACGAAAACTCCGGAGGCAGTTTTAATTTAGCCACCGCGCGCCTATTGTTCTCGACTGCACGCTCGGCCGAACGAACGAACGAACGAACGAAAGAAAGAAAGAAAGAAAGGAAGAAAGAAAGAAAGAAAGAAGAAGGCGCGGGTGAGAGCGCGACGGGAAGCTAGGAAAAGTATCGTGGAAATGGGGGATGAGGGGGAACCGAGGGGAACGAGAGGACAGAGAGGGAGAATCTGTGCGAGGGATAAAAATCGCGGAAGGAGGATTCGCCCAAGAAAAGAATCGTAGGCGATCGTTTGGAGCGATATTCGTCGTCGTGGAGCGTTTGCAACATTTCGGCAGCCTCGAGGATCGTCTTTTGGGAGCGACCTCGATTTCGAGCGACCCTCCAAGAGAAGAGGGTGCGTCGGCCGTTCTACTTTGCGGGTGAAGCGATTTCGAAGAAAAACTTCTCCCTCCTCGTTTTCCGAACACAAGTATACATATTTGTTGCACTCGGGCGCGATCAACGACATTCGTTGTCAATTGAATTACCTAACGATAAGTAGGATATCCCAGGTTGCGGACTCTACCCTCGCCCAATCGGCCTTCCCGTCGAGCATCCTCGGCAGATGGTAGCCAATACTTTTTCGAATTGGCCGAAGAGCCGTTTAACGTACGCCTCGAAAGATGTCATGGCGCATATGTTGCATGCATGATGCATACGTAGGTTCGTACGTGCGTGAGAATGTTGTCTGTTCTGGATGATCGAAATCGAGAGTGAGAGCGAGAGCGAGAGGGAGATGGAGAGGGAGAGCGAGAGCGAGAGCTAGAGCGAGAGTGAAAGCGAGAGCGGTAGACGAATCGTCCGAAAGGCTTAAACGTAATTTGTGTTGCAGGTCAGCTGAGATCACCGCGAATAACCGAGCATCCGTCGGACATAATTGTGGCGAAGAACGAGCCGGTGACGTTGAACTGCAAAGCGGAGGGTAAACCTCAACCGGTGATAGAGTGGTACAAGAACGGGGAACTGGTCCCAACGTCGCCGGGAGACACCAAGTCTCACCGAGTTCTTCTTCCCACGGGGTCGCTCTTCTTCCTGAGGGTGATGCACGGGAAGAAGGAGCAAGATGGTGGAGTTTACTGGTGCGTCGCGAGAAACCAAGCTGGCTCGATTCCAAGCCGGAACGCCACCCTCACCGTTGCAGGTAAAACGCTCGATCTCTTCGACGCGCCCTCGATGAACCGAATACTTTCCTCTCCTTCCTTTTCTAAACGTTAACAAAGCAAGCGCAGTTTGCCAACGCATGGAATTTGGCATCGGCGAAGGAGACGGGGAAACGCAAAACTGTTCGGACATAGCTGCGCGGAAGGGCGATCGAGGGGATCGCGTGGATCGATCGGTCACCCGATTGCGCGCGTGTGGGGAGGGGTGGGTGCTTCGTTCGTTTAAACAGATGGATTTTCGAGCCGATGAGGCGCTTACTTTTGCTCGCTGCGCGAACACCGACGGGCCCGCGAACTTTGACTTTACGGCGAACGTGCGACAGGATAAAGATAGACAGGGTGGGGGGGTTGTAGAGATGGAGTGGGATAGTGGTGGGCGGCGAAGAAGAGAAAAGGAAGGAGGCGAGACAAAGATAAGAGTGTACGAGACGAGAGCGCGTTCGGTGAATGAAGAACCGGGGCTAAATTTCTTTAGACCGCCGATCGATATTTCGAGTCCGGAAAGACGCGTGCCGTTCGACAAACGCACCTCGGATCGAGATTCTGCGATTCTGTGGTCAAGCGGTCGGTTCTTTCCCACTTCGTGCCTCGCTCCCCTATTCTTCTTCGCGTCTTTTCTACCTAGCGGGTCGCCGCCATGTTTCGAGTTAAAAGACGGAAAGAGGAGTGTCAAAGACGAACGACCGAACGTATCGGCGAGAACTCGGCGGCGTGTGGGCAAGCCGGTTTTCTGAAAAGTGCCGGCCCGATCTCACCGGCGAGAAGAATCGAGACAAGATTGCCGGCCCTCGAACTCGTAGGCGCCCGGTAAGTTTGCGCTGCGACGCTTTAACGTCGTAACGGTCCACCTCTGTAACGCGGCAAGGCGATAACACGATAACGCGCTCGCTGGAATCCGAATGGGTTCGAAGAGAGGCAAGTTCGAACGGGTCTCTCGTGCTCCTCCTCCGTTTCTCCGGAGGAAAACGTGGAGCCGTAAAAATAAGCTCTCGAGATCGATGTTACCGGGGACATCTCGACTACTTGTGAACGCATCCACCACTCTCCCGGTTCGGAACGGATTCCTGACCATCCGAAGTGTCCCGAACCCGAATCGGACGAGCCTGTCGCGAAGAGTAGAGCCTTATAGCCCCCCATAGCTCTAGCTCTGTTGGACGATCTGACATTGCGAGTCGAGGAATTTTCGGCCACCCGTTATAGAGGTACACGCGCCGAAAGTGGGGATTCGGAGAGGGAAGGAGAATAGAAATCGATACGTAGCCGCATCTACGCGTCGACTCGCGCTCGGCCAGGTTTCGAGCGGCTTTCGAGCAGCTTTCGAGCAGCTTTCGGGGAATGCTTTGCTCAAGTTTTGCCCATGCCCTAGCAAACCAAGTTCGCATCGATGGTCTCGACTCGGTCGGTGGCTCCTCCGCGCCTCCTTCGTTGTTAGTTTGCACTTGCCTCCTCGGCGGAACCGATTCTCGAATGACGACAATGAGTCGTCAGAGGCGCCGATCGCGCCCTAACGAGGCTCGATGGAAGGAAGGGAGATGGGAGACCGAGACCCGCCTCCCTTCGAGTCACGTTACGGAGGTGCGAGAAAAATGCTAGGGAAGAGGGGGGCTCGCTTTGGTTGCCCCCGTACGAGCAAGGAATGGGGAGGAGGACGTGTGATCTCTGTCACGGGAAGACTAATTGTAAGAAACGTTCCGACCGAAGAGACAGATCGATCTTCGGAATCGATGGATCGGCGGAACACTTGGAATGCAGTGGCAGCGGCAGGGCGTATCGCGAGAAAATCGAGCCATCCGGGAGAAAGGGAGACGAGGTTCGATCCAATTGACCCGTCCTTTCTTCGAGGTACCAGGCAACGGGTAACGTTTACTTTGGACCCTCTGCTTTCCAGGAGCGGAGCACACTCGGCTCCCTCGTTGGTTCTATCCGGCGCGTATCGATTAGCCGGACGGCACAGTACCCCGTCGTGCCAGGGTTACTTCGCATGGTTTGCCGAGGGTGAGAGCGAGGGAGCGTCGGAGAGTGGGTGAGAGGGTGAGAGGGCGAGCGAGTGGGAAAGAGAAACACGCAGGGAGCGGAGGGTCGACGGATCGGGCGGATCGGGAGTATCGGGAGGGATCGGGCGAGCCGAAGGGCGAGAGGATCGACGGGAGGGCAGCGGGCCAGAAGTTGTAACTTTTAATCGTTATCGTTCGTTCCGAGCGATGAGGGCGAGGAGGACGTCTTTCTCCTCACCGTCCACCCAGGAAAACCTTGTTTCGCGTTTCTTTCCTCCTTCCGAGATATTCGAGGATTCGAGGGATCATCGGAGGCGAGGGATGATAGAGGATAGACGATAGAAACGAACGGTGATACCTTTGGATCTCTCTCCCGTCTGCGTTTAGGGATCCTTGGTCGCGGTTCGTTTCCGTTGTCCCACTGGCCCGTCGCGTATCTTTGCATCGAGGTCGCGTCTCTCGGGCCTGGCAACGCGGCCTATCGGGAGGAGAGCGCGAGGACTCGAGGGAAAGGAGAGCGCTACCGCTCACAGCGAAGAAAGCGGAAGGAGCAAACGGAAATAACGATCGCTCGTTTCCTCGAAATCGATGTTTCCCCTTGCATCTCTCTCCTCCTTCCCCGTCCGAGGAAAAATGAGACAAAGCGGAGTTTCGCAGCGGTGAAGTAACGACCGGCGACCGCGGGAGGTGGGTCGGAACGGTGGACGATAGGCGTTTCTCGCGGGCCCTTTCCTCCTTCCGTCCTCTCCCCTTGGCCCTTCTCCAGGTGGCCGTTCCCGCGCTTCCTCTCTCACGGTTCTATCATCCTCGCCGGTGCTCGAGACTCGGAAACGCGATGGTACTTTGTAGGAGTCGTGGAAAAAAGACTGACGGGGGACAAGTATCGTGGCCCTGAGGAATCGGAGCCTCTTTCCGCGCACAATAAAGGCCGTTTTCGCGTCGCTCGTTCGTTCCTCCGTTCTCTTGATGGATCGGTTGGCTCGGTTGGCTCGGTTGGCTCGGCTGGCTCGGCTGGCTCGGCTGGTAGATGGATCGGGTCCCCTTCTCCCGGCCGGCCCGTCGAAACAACGGCTCCATTCAGACTGAACGGCGTAGCGTAGGTATTTCCGGTGTAGATAGCCGAGTTTGCGAGCCATAATGCGAGCGCTCCGTTACCGTCCGAGTTATCGTAAAACGCGATCTAGGAGGGACGATCGATATCTGGGGAGGATGTTGGCCGCACGTCGCGCATCGGCCCGTAGAAATGTCTCGTTGGTGAGCCTTGTTCGTTTCTCGACCGCTCTCGAGCCTCCTAGCTCCACGGCCCAAGTTCCCTCCGAGTGAGGTCTGCGGTAAGCGAATACGCCACGACAGCCGAATCTCGCGTGCCTCGTTTCCTTTTCCAATGTCGCCACCAAGTTCGTTGATCCTGCCCCGCTGTCGTTCTACGATCGCCGCGAGGAAACGGGAGAGACACGCTCGAAAATATACGGGCTGCTTATATTCGGCGATCGTGTCTAAAATGAGGAGGATGGCCCGCGCGCGGCTGCATCGGTAGAGAGGCCGCATCGAGCCGCGACCGGCCATGGTCGAGAGCGATGCAACGGACCGCCGATCCGCCTCTTTCCTTCCGTCTCGACCTATCGACTCTTCTACATTCTTCGCGATCCTCCTTTTCACCCTGCCTCGTCGGGGATCGGAAACTCGGTCGCGGACGGGGTGAAAATTAGCGAGGAATCGGATCGATTCAGCGGCGGGGAGAGGACTCTCTCCCTTTAAACGCTTCTTTCATCTTCTTTCTCCACCTTCACCCGCTTTCCTTCGCTCGCACCGCGAAGCGCGACGGTTGAGAGCCGCGGAGAGTCGCCGGAGGGAGAGGGAGCCGGATCGCCGTGCAGGCACGGCATCGGCAGCGGCAGCGGCAGCGGCAGCACCGCTTTTGGAAGAAGCCAAGACAAGGGGGAAGAAGTAAGAAGTATATGTACGGTTCGTCGTGGTTCGCGATCGCGGCTCGAGCCACCTACGCGTCCCGTTCTACGCATCGCCGCCCACGCTAACTCAGGCATTGGCGCCTTTTCCCCCTGTTCCGCGAGAGAACTTTATTCTCCGAAACCTCGCTCTCGAAAGACTCTGTCGAAAGAATCGTGACCCCTGCTACCTTCCATTCCACCAAATTCCGAGGGTTTCTCGAACGAAGACCCGGCAAAATCGCAAGCGCGACGTTGGCAGAGGCAGGCACCGACCGGAGGGTGGAAGAGAGGAGTTTGGCGAGGAAGCCGAGGACTAGTCGCGGAGTAGATGGAACCTATCCGCGTAGGCGCTGCACGATAGCTCGGTAGTTGGCCGTCCGTATACGGATATCATCTTGGCGTTAGGTACGCGGGCAATGCTCGCTTTCCAGCGGCCACTCCGCGGTAAAACGTACGAACGTGCAGCCGCGCAATCGCGCACCCATACGGAGATATAGCCGCCGCGGGCATTTGCATTCAATGCTCCTGCCTCCCGAGACAGAGACGGAGAGAGAGAGAGAGAGAGAGAGAGAGAGAATGGGGGGAAGAAAGGGTTTCTTCAAGTATACCGCGTTGCCGCTGCTTCGCCTTCTTCCTAACCGGTCTTTGTACCGGTCGGTTTATTTAGGTACGTTAATTGTATCGAGTATGGTGCGCAAACCGATAACCCTCTCGTACTCCCGCTCTCTCGTTTCGTTCTCCTCGCCCGTTTTAGCGGTACGTTCGTTTGCGCGAAAGATCGGAGGGATCTTTGGCAGGGAAGTATATTTGCCGGTGTAAATGGACGCGCCGGCAGATCGGGAGCCTCCCCCGCGGGCCACTCTAGAGCTGTAGAGTTGTACCGCTCGGTCGGTCGGTCGGCCGGTCGACCGACCCCTCGGAGGGGTGCGAGCGGTCTGACTCTCCGCGCAGATGGTCCTACCCGCGCACCGTCTAAAGGGCGTAGCCGATTGTCCCGTCGATGTGTGCGCGCATTCACGCACTCGCGCACGAGTGCGCGTTGCCAACGCGCGCCACCGTCTCATTAGTCGGTTCCTGCGGCTCGCGAAATGCACCCGGGGGGGTCGCAGGGTCGATCCAGACGACGAGGACCAAAGACCCGCGAGGGGAGATCCAAGGACCCTTCAATTCTTTCGCTCCAGATCCACCGTCCGTTAATTGGAGCTTGTTTGACTACACCCCGACTCCTTTTCTCTCTCTCTCTACATCCATCCCTCGACCCCCTTCGCGCTTTCCTTCTTCCGTCTGCTGGCCGCTTCGGAATTGTCGTGACGGCCATCTTCTCGTTAAACGATCTTCTCGTCACAAATGTCGGAGAAATCGACCGTGTATTCCGTCGTCTCTAATCGGGCAAGAGTCGAGAAACTCTGAAGGACTGTTTCGATTCGCAGTCGAATCGTCGTCGCGGACCGCGGACCGCGGACCGTGCACCGGACGGATTCGCCGGTCCAACTCTTTTCGCCCCTGATTCTTGCGTCTCGCACCTCGCACCTCGTATGAACAAAGGACGTGGAAGAACCATTCAGACCCCACGTTGAGATTGCCGCTCGTCGTGCGCCGTTAACGACCGACAAACAGAGCCAGACTTTCCGTTCGCCTCGCGAGTCCCTCTCGTCTCGTCTCGTCTCGTCTCGTCTCGTCTCGTCTCGTTTCGGTTCGCGTGACTCATCCTTCGCCGGACGACAGCGCACAATTCCATCTCGCTTCTTTTCCGCCTCCCTTTTTCGCCCTTTCGTTGGTTCGATCCCAGCACGATAGTTGCTTGTGCCGCTCTTTTTTACTTACGCAGCAACGTAGAAGCGAGAAGAGAGCATGCGAAAGAGCGGTTCTCGCAAAATCGCGACCCAATCGAAGAGGCGGCTTTCGCGCTCGAACGAGCAACGGCCCCTTTGTCCTCTTCGCCGACTGGAAGAGAAGCGGGAGGAAGAGTCGGTCGAGCCGAGGGCGCTGCCGCGCGAAAAAATCATCTATCTCGCGTTTCCGAGAAATCGCGGGCCGACTCGACCGGCCGCCCGATATCTCGATGTGTCTCGCAAACGACCGGCTTCGACTCGTCCTCGATCTTTTGCCCCCACCCGCGCTCTTGTTCCCCGGCCCGCGACCCTCGCAATTTGCTGCTCGCACGCGATCATCGACCGATCGATGCCGTCGACTCTCCACTTTCGATCTTCCGAACTGGTCGCCGATTCCGTCGCGATTGTTCGACGTCCGTACAAGAGGGAGGATGGTCGACGATTCAGTCGACCAACCTCAACCAATCCCCCCCTCCCCCCCCCCCTCTCTCTCTCTCTCTCTCTCTCTCTCTCTCTCTGTCGCGCGCTCTCCGTTTGTCTGTCTGTCCTGATACTATGGAAAGTATACGCTCCAAAATTGGCTCGTATCATCCAATTTAATTTGACTCGCGTTCGTGCCGGTGGAACCTCGAAACGTTACGTTTTCCTCGTTACAGTGCTGAGGGACGAATTTCGTGCGGAGCCGCAAAACACACGAGTCGCCGCCGGAGAAACGGCGCTGCTCGAGTGCGGACCTCCGCGAGGGCATCCGGAGCCGAGTCTTCACTGGAAGAAGAACGGCCATCGACTCGACCTGGAAGCGACTAAACGGTACGATCTCTTCTATATCGCTATTCGTTTGTATCTGTACGTACCGAGACCTACCTGTGCACCAGCTAAAAACTCGCATCTGCTGTAACGGACTTGCCGCTTCTGTCGCGAGGAGAAGAGGAAGACGAAAGTGCCCCCCGAACCTCCCTTTCGCGACCTATCCGTCGCGAGAGCCTTCTCTTCCTTCCTCTTTGTCCAGCAACGATTCCTTATTCTCTCCGTCTGCTTCTCTTTCCTCAGGATCGCTCTGGTCGATGGGGGAAACCTCATGATATCGGACGTCAGGCAAACCGACCAGGGCCAGTACCAGTGCGTCGCCGAAAACATGGTAGGCGTGAAGGAGTCCGCCATAGCAACGTTGACCGTTCACGGTAAGGCATTTTTGCCTCGACGATCGACCGATCGACCGATCGACCGATCCATACCTTATTCGCTCGTCTCTTTCTCTCTCTCTCTCTCTCTCTCCCTCTTTATCGGCTGCTGGTACGTTCAGTGAAGCCCTTCTTCCTCTCGACGCCCGCGAATCAAACTGTCCTGACGGAACAAACGGCCGAGTTCGCGTGCCGCGTAGGCGGCGATCCTCCGCCGGAGATCCTCTGGCGACGAAACGACGGAAAAATGCCGATAGGCCGAGCCCACATCTTGGATGACAAGAGTCTCCGTATCGCCAGGGTGACTCCTCAGGATCAGGGGACGTATATCTGCGACGCGGAGAACGGCGTTGGCGCCGTTTCGGCGAGCGCGACCCTAACTGTGCACTGTGAGTACACCTCTCGGAGACCGCTGACCAGCCTCTCTCTCCGATCTTCCACTTAGCCTCCACGAGTCAGAGCCTTTCCTCGTTTCTTGCAGCGAGGCCGATCTTCACCGAGTTTCCCCGGGACGAGGCGGTCGGGATCGGCTCGAACGTCACTTTCAACTGCGTCGCTCGCGGCGCTCCGAAGCCCTCCGTCTTTTGGACCAGAGAGGGCTCCCAGGAGCTCATGTTTCCCGGCAAGGAGTACCAGACTCGCTACGAGGTCACCGAGGAAGGAAGCCTACGTATTCGCGGGACCCTTCCCAAGGACGAGGGATACTACGTCTGCAGCGCCATCAGTCAGGCCGGTGCGAGTACCGCGACGGTCTTTCTGCAGGTACTACCTCGCCGCTCATCTCTCGCGAGAAAAGGAAACAAAGTATAGGAAAGCGTGACTTCCATCGACAGGTCGCCGCGTCCGCCGAGGAGTCTCCGCCGCCGATAATCGAGTTGGGGGCGAACAATCAAACTCTCCCGCCGAGGAGCCGAGTCTCGCTGCCGTGCCGCGCGTTTGCCAAACCGAGCCCCAGGATCCGCTGGTACAAGGACGGCACGATCGTCCACGCGGAGCCCACTGGCCGACTGACAATTGCGAGTAACGGCACGCTCTCGATAACCGACCTCCAACCGGCCGATTCGGGTCTCTACGATTGCGTTGCCAGCTCCGAGGCCGGAAACGCCACGTGGACGGCGCTTCTCACGGTCGCTCCCAGCGCGGCCGGCCAACGGCCGACCGCCGACCCTTCGGATCCCGCGAGCCTTCCGCCGAGTCCGAGTAAGCCGAAGATAACCAACGTCACCCTGGACGCCATCGCCCTCGCCTGGACTGTCGCCGGCGGCCTCTCCATCCCCACCGCGGCCGACGATGGCAACGACCGCGACCGCGACGACGAGACTGCCGGCCCCCTTTCCTACGACGTCGAGTATTTTGCCGTTGGATCCAAGTCCGGTTGGGTCGTTGCGGCGAGAGGCGTCATCGAGGAGAGCTATGTGGTAAGGAGCCGCGTTTCTTCGCTACAAATACAAACGCAAATACCGTCACAAACGGCTTGGTCTTCTTCCTCGTTAAGGACCGCCTCTCCGTTCTCTCTTCTCCTCGCAGGTAACCGATCTGAAACCCGATACCAGCTACGTCTTCCTCGTGCGCGCACGGAATGCACGGGGTGTGCCCTCGCTTCCCGGGCCGTTGTCGGACGTCGCACGTACGGCCAACATCGACGGACACGTCGTGCCACGAACCGAGCTGATTCGGGCTCGAGACCGGCTCAACGACGAGATACTCTATCTGCGGGAGGTTCAACCATTGAGCAGCACCAGCGTTAAGATTGCCTGGGACGTGAGTTCGACACCGCTTGGTTTACGCACACGTAGAGAGAGAAAGAGAGAGAGAGAGAGACAGACACACACAAACACACACAAACATCCCTATTTATTTTACCTAAACGCTTCACCTTTTTACAGATTCTCGGGGCCGGCGACCTAGTCGAGGGCCTGTACGTCAGATATCGTCAAGTCTCCGAAAAGCCCGAGTATCGCATGGTCACCGTTCTCAACGCGGGGGCAACCAGCTATGTTTTGACCAACCTTGGCAAATACACGCGATACGAATTTTTTCTAGTTCCTTTCTTCAAAACGGTCGAGGGTAGGCCAAGCAATGTCAAGCTGGCCACCACGCTTGAGGACGTGCCTTCGGCCGCACCTGAAAACGTTCACGTCGGAATGATCAACGTTACCTCGGCTTTCGTTCGATGGTCACCTCCGCCAAAGAGCACGCAAAACGGTCAGCTCGTCGGCTACAAAGTGAGTTACGCCCCACGATTCGGCTAGCGGAAACCGAGCCGGACCCCTCCTCTGCTAATTCCTCCGTTTCTTTCCTTCCGCTTGTAGATTCAGATCAAGAGCAACAGCAGCAACAAGATCCTCGGACAAATGTCCCTCAATGCCTCCACGACCTCCGTTATAATAAATAGTCTAACCAGCGGTGGCTTGTACACGGCACGCGTTGCCGGACTCACGCGCATCGGCCTCGGACCATTCTCCAACCCGACCCTTCTCAATATGGACCCTGGACAACTAACGCAGCTCCTGCCTCCTCGTACCGACCCGAGCCACGGGGGAGCCTCCGTCGTTGGTGAGACCTGGTTCCTCGTCCTCGTCGTCACGGTTGTTCTCACCGTTATCGCGGCACTCCTCGGCGCTCTCTACGTTCGCCGAAAGCAAGCCATGAGCAAGCAGCTCGGCCACTTGGACGTTCCGGTCGGTACGCCCGGTGATGCTTGCCAACTCAACAAGGACACGCTCTGGCTCGAGCGTGGATGGAGGCCGACCAACTCCCTTCAACCTTCCTCTCACACCGACAAGGAATGCGAGACGAAGCTTCTTGACGCACGAAACCGAATCGGTCTGCCGCCCGGGCTCGTTGGCATTACCGGCTCCGAGTATGCCGAGGTCAACCTAACGACCTTTTATGACGCAAGGAAGCAGCACAACCACCATCAACACCAACACCACCTTCAACATCAACAACAACACCATCATCAACATCAGCATCAGCATCAGCATCAGCATCAGCACCAACACCAACACCAGCTCCAGCATCAGCATCAACATCAACAGCAACTCCAAGCCCCGCCGGAACCGTACGCGACCACCACCCTGTGCGTTCCACCTCGCAGTCCGGACTCGGTCGAGACCACTGGTCGAAAGTCAAACTCGAGCGACTCCTGTCTCAAGCCGGACTACTCGAGCTTGGACTCGAATCCTGATCGCGGAAAATCGCCCCTGTCGCCCAGCAGCGACAATGCCAGTAGCGTTTACAATGCCGACGAGACCGCCTCTGAGCCCCGAAGGAGAACTCATCACTACAGGATACCGTTGGCGAGTAGCGAGGCTCAGTCCGCGAACGTGGGAAACACCGCCTCCACCGTGACCCCCGTCATCCCACCCAACTGGTGCGACTTTCTTCCACCGCCGCCGGACCATCCTCCTCCGCCCGACGGCTCCTTCGGACCAGCCAGGACTCATTCCTATCCACATCGACATCGCCATCATCAGCAGCATCATCAGTATCAGCAGCAACAACATTATCAGCAGCAACAGCAGCACCCTCACCAGCACAACCAACAACAACACCATCATCAATACCAGTATCAGCATCAGGCTGCGTTTAGTCCCCATTTAGGAAAGAGGAATCAGCAAAATGACTTGGATTCCTCCCTTGTTGGCTCCGGGTCTGGTTCACTTTCGGCAAGTTCTCAGAGCCCGCCGACTCCTCCGATTAGAGTAGCGAACGCCATCGGAAGTTCCGGCACGCTTTGGACCTTGCAGAGTCAACAGCACGAGAGCTTTGCCCACGGAAATCTGCAGCCACCTTCGCAGCAGCAGAGTAGGTATACGAGTTTGCCACCTCAGACAAATCCACCGGCGGTACCGTCCTTTCCGCAAGGTTTCGATCGCTATTATTACAAAGGTAGTCAGGAGAACGAGAACGATAACGAGAACGAGAACGAAAACGAGAACGAGTACGAGAGCGGCTCCCTCCTCTACGGCCGAAGAAACAGCTCGCCCCTCGAGGAGTACGACTTTGCGTACAGCAGCGTTGATCGTGCTGTCGATTCTCACTCGGAACGATCGATCGCAAACGAGGAACTCTATTGCGGCATTGGCGGCACTTCCTAAGTACCACTGCCGCGCAACCTGCCAATTTATTTCATTCTTGCTGGAGAGTGTCATGCGACGTAAAAGAGAAGAAAAACGGTCGGTCCGACTGCTTATTTCGGTCCACACTATCCTATCTTGGACTCGCGTCCGCGTCTCTTAGGCTCATGGGGGGGGGGGGCTTCTCTAATGGAGAAAGTACCTATACGTGAAACCTTTCGCCCCTGATGGCCTGCGTGATACAAAGAAAGCAATCTTAACCTTACCACCTAGCGTCCGCCAAGAGCCCGACCGCTCGACGCTCACTGCCAATAGCATTACCTTTGGGGCGAAGAGAACGTACTTTACCCTTACTTTCGGCACAAGGTACGCACGCGACAGTAAAGGGGGGTAAAGCAAGTAAAGGCAGCTGAGAGAGTAAACAGAGCAAAGAGAGCAAAGAGAGTAAACACGCAAACAGGTATTTCGAGGCTCTCGACTCTCTCGAGTCTTACCTCGAGTTATCGAGTAGCAGCTTCAACGACAATTATTTCCGCGTCACATATTTGCCCCGTTTCAGCCGTAATCCCTCTATCTTTCGAAAGAAAACTACTCGGCTAACGATCTTGAAACACGAGCTACACGTACGTTCGTGCGACCGCGAGCAAACCGTATATTAGACTCTAGCTAGACCTGATCCTAGACTGTACCATATCTCGCGTTTCTCAAACTCCGTCGAATTTGGCAAGCAACAATCATCATCGTCCCGGAGTAACGGCACCACATGCACTCAAGACAATAGTTACGCGTTTCGCCGTCTTTTCCTTCATTCGTTTCTTCACTTATCCGTTTGCCAGACTTGCTATTTTCCACCTACGATGCCTATACAGAAGAAAACAATGGAATCTATAATAAAAAGAAAGTAGATACACGCAATCACCTAGGCCGCCGGATCGACCGAATACGTAATATTATATTTTTGTTACGCCAAAGACCGGCGAACGATGCATACGCGCGTCGGACCATCCTACCGATTTGCGAGAAAAGAGTAACGCGTTATTTTTATAGTTGACCGTCTTCGCACGATCGTTAGAATGGTTCGCACCGTTTCAAAGTGAACAAACATTTCGGTCACCTCTGCAGTTATCATTTCGCCCGCACCTCTACTCTTTTTCTGGGCTTAACATTTCTGTAGCAACCGTTCACATGCATCGGTCCGTTCGAAAGCACCTCGCGACAAGAGCACGCTCCTCGCCGTTCGCCGTCGTCTCTCCGCACTGGCAAACGTTGTGATCGATTTCCTTTCTCGCCCAAGGTGCACGGTTCGGTCACATGTACAAATCTGCAAAGATCCCATGCCCTACCTTCTACACGGCGATACCTAAACGGACCTGTCCAATTGCGATTGAATAAGCATTTTATTTGATTTCTTTTCTTCTAACACACCGAGTCCTCGTTTGACCCTTTGCGAAAAATCTACTGGATCGGCTGCTCTAACCGGACTTTGATCGAAAGGATCGTGTCGGTAGGAATTCTTGCCGGCTGAAAAAAGAAACATATGCTCTGTGCGCGCAATGTCGTTGAAAGAAACGCGATTCCGTTGCTGATCGAAGGTGCGGGGACGATGGAATTTTCAATTTGCCCGATATTCGACAAAGTTAGAGGTATCGTAATAGGCTGTTAGAAAAGACTAGAGCCACGCTAAATTAATCCATATCATTGAAACGTTCGCGAAGGATGTTTCTTGGTGAAAACGTTTCGGCGATTACGACGATTCGCAACGATTCGGTATGTTCTATTTTTATTTGCGTCTTTAGCCTGTAAGTCTGTATTTAAACGCGAAGGCTGACGAGTGATTTAGCTTAAATATTCTTTACATTTTGTAAATAAAGCGTCAACTTGAACATTAAACGCTCGTTCCATCGTAAGCATCTTCGTAGGCAATAACTTATTTATTACGTGTGTAAGACGTACGTGTGCGCCCTTACTCGTCCGTCGTGAAACCTATCACCGTAAAGAGGGAACGATGCGAACGAGCTCGAATGGAATAGAGACGAGAAAATCATGAGACGCGCTGAATAGTTACGCGCGCGCACATCACTGTAGATAATTAATAAAGACGATCATTAATATCGGTTACCACGTAAACCTGTCAAGCGAAATACACATTCGTGAACCGCTACTACGAGGTAATATGCGAGTAACGATTATTAATAAAACGAAAAAAAAAAACAATAATTTACGCCACGAGCACTTTTGTGTACCTCCTTCGCAGCATTTTATGCTCAACGAGTCTCCTTCAATTTTTCCCCCTGCCAGACTCTTGACAGAGTCTCTCCACCTTCGTACTTTCGTCGCTGCTTCCGTACGAGAGTAGACATCGTCTCGTGTACATTGGACGAATATACGGAAACGAAAAGTAGGGAGAAACGGTTCATGGCCGTTCGATCATTTTCGTTGATTTATTGTAATGGGATATCGCGTTTCGATGATTGGCTACAAATTCTTCTTTTCAAATCTCACAGCAATACCGATTATCCGCAACCACCTTTCCCGCAGCGAGTATGCTTCCGAGGCTTATAGCCTCTGTAACTGTCTCCCATTAGGGGATAGTATTCTACGAAAGAACCAATGGATAATCAAATACTTGGACATACTGAAAATAGTAAAGCCTGTCATCCCCTTTTCACGCTTACCCCCTTTCATTGCCTTAGCTTTAGCTTCCTCGTTTGATTCTTCGGATTCGCAATTGACCGTCGTAGTTTGCCATGAATCTTTCTTTCTCTCCTTACTCTGAAAAATTAGAGAACGTCATGGTCTTGCCGCTTTGTATTTCATTCGAATCGAGACAACGACTTTGGACCACGGGAATCCTTAACTGACGTACGGCGAAAGATACTCGCCTTTCGCGTTTGTTTGGTCAAGGTAGACTTTTTGCGATAGTCTTCCTGCATTTTCTGACGGGAAGCTTCGAGCGCTGAGAATCTCTGTCGCTGCAGCTCCGTATCTGAAGGATTAAAGTAAACACAGTCGTAACGTAGCATCGTGGCTTGATATCTTGGGCGAAGCGAATTGTCGTTAACCACTCACTGTTTTGATACTTCATGGTGTATCCTTCTTCCTCTTTTCTTCGTTTCCAATTCTCATATCTCCCGCGAATGTATGGCCACACGTACCAGAGAAACATTGCTATAGCTACCATGTACCATTCGATGGATATATTTCTTGGCCACACCGCCCAACCTGATGACGATCAAAACTCATCAATTATCAGTGAAGTCAGAAAAATGTTGCAACAACGACGAATCAATTCCGAAGCAATTCGAAAACTTGCGAAAGAAAACTACAAAATGGGATAAATAATATAAACAAGTTATACACACTTGTCCTCGAATAAGGAGGGATGGCCTGCTCCTTTCCTTTGCCAATGTTATCCATTTCTTTAAATTAATTGAAAATTTAAAAATTGCAGCACGCTTTCGCCTTTTACACATAAACGACTGAACAACGACGACAAAGAAGGTTTGTTATTATTCGCGTCCACTTGTGCCGTAACTGTTGTCACCAAAATATTGAAATAACAATCAACACTTGGCTCCCGCTGATTATCGATTAACACGCATGCTATTACCATCGCAAATATAATTCCATCGATCGTAACCGCCGCGTAATGAATGACACTTTGAGACAGATGTAATACAATCGAAAAATTCTCTTTTTCAATGAGCCGCCATCTATTCGCAAAATATCCATACTACGTTGATCTTCCGTTTAAGCGTTTGATTAACGGGGTCTGGTAGGGATAGCGCGCGAAATCAATAACGGTGATTTATCACAGTGATTGCTGAATCACACAACCACAGTCGTGGTCGTGATTTGACTTCATTCACGACAGTGATCGTGATTTTTGATCTTCAGATAAAGAGGGGTGCATACATTTCTGTATAGACAACACGCATAAAATATATATAAAATTGTGTATTTACAGATTCGTATGTACATAAAAGGAAAGAATTCGTATAAACGAATTAATCGCTTCTATCTATCCTAATAACCAAATTTTTCGTTAAGACTCGTCCTTCCATCACCCGACTGATTTCTCGGTGGAACCCACATGGAGTAATTGTCCGAATAAACATCTTCGTCGCAAGATACCTTCACCCCTTTTTCTCGAAACTTCGTTGTCATGGTTTCACGCATTACTGGTTCTTCGTCCTTCTCGAATAATTCAGTACTTTTTTTAGTTAACGAAGATATCTCTAGTGTTCCGTCGCTCGATTTGTTTAACACACTTCCATCTCTTCTCGGCCCACCACTCGCTCCAACGAGAATTTCGGTGTCATGATTAATAGCACATTTATTAGTGATATTGCCTACGACTACTCTACCCTCTGTTTCTTTCATATCCTCAGTTTCCCCTTCTGGTACGTCTGATACGTCCGATACGACCGATACGTCCTCGGATTCGACTTTCTCGGCAACACTCTCCCTGTTTGAGTCTTCATCGTTTGACAGATCGGAACGGATATTGATGTTCGATCGGCACCGTATTTCCCTATTCTGAAATTGCAAATATTCACCAGGATAGTGTGAATTTTACGGAAATACGCGTCGTAATTTGGATCTTACCTTCGGTCCACCAACCGTCGACTTCCGATCGACGACGGGTGACACGGATGGCTGAGATTCCTCGTTGCCTTTCATATTCTTATGCTTTACCTGACAAATGAGCGCCGGAAGATTTGCTGGCCGGGTGAGATTCAGTAATTTTACCAAAGTTGCCTCCTCTTTCCGAAGACTTTGAAGTTCCAGCTTCATCTTGACAACATCGTTCTTGGTTAAAGCGGACGAGTTTAAGTTCAACATGAAGGCGTCCAATTCGTCCTCCTCATTGGCCTCTTCCTTTTGATTACAGCTATTCCCCTGCCAGCTTTTTATAGAGTGTATCAGATGTAACATTCGTTTCGTAAGTTGTTCCTGCTTTTCTAACTAAAAAAAGAAAAAAATGGGAATGGCTACAGGTATTTAAAACGTGGCGCTTAGAATAAACAGGAAAAATTAACAAGTATAGTTTCGATGCACGAGAAATACGGAAGGTACCAATGATTCGTATGTCTCCACTTTTTCTTCCAACTTTCCAGCCTGCCTCATTCTGTATTCACGTTTTCTTTCCACGGTTCCGGTTCTATCCAAAAAGTTATCCTCGTCCGAATCGTAATAATCCTCGTCTTCCCAATTTCTTCTCTTTCTTTTCCTTCCTTCTAAACAGAATAAAAGAATAAAAATAGATATTACATTACTGTTGTTTCGACTTGTAGATAATGTTATAAAACAGAAGGTCATTGAAAACAGCGTGAGATACCATAATTTGCCTGTCTCAGAAGCTTGTACTTGTCCAAGATTTTGCAAGCTTCCAGCGCACACTGAACAACGGCTTCTTTTTTCTTCCCTTTAACCAGAGCTTCTGCTCTGACCGATCTACCAGTAATATCTTCCAATGGCAAACTAAAATGTATGGAAACATTGTCATTGCACGTCCGATCCTTAGCATCGCGGCAAATACTCATGCTAATTATGTTGTACTTACTCGACCCAGCAAAGAAATTGCCCAATGGCTTTTTCTTCCGTTTGGTACTGGAGATCGTATCCCTCTCTCTCGAACCAACCTCTCAAAGTTTTCTTTGGATTTTCCAAAGTTAGGCTTTCGTCGGCGATATTGGCATAAGGATTTTCTTGTAAATCGGTAGCTTCATCCGCGTCTTCTCCCATACCCCAATCTATACCTCCACTTTCATCCTCCTTGTCCGACAATTTCTTGTCCTCTTGTCGCGACGAGTTTCCCAATTCAGCCGCACGTTCTTTTAACTCCAGTGCTCTGATTTCCTATGTATATGGAATATACTTCATTGGAATGTGAGCGATAACCACCTTTGGCGGTATGGGCTAGCATTAAGAATGTATTATGTCCGGTTGGATGTTAAACCCAAAAGCTCACCTTTAATTCCGTAACCGTGTACTCGGATTCTTCCTCCTGATCGTTCGATGGGGCTTGTAAAATATATTTTCTTTGACTGCAACCAAACTTTAACATATGCCCGCCGCGTACTCTGACATAGGTCTTGGGCTGAATACGCCGACCGTTCCAAAATGTACCGTGCGTACTTTCCAGATCATACACATAAAAACCTTTAACATCCGTTTCGTCCTCCACCGACGATCTGTACTGCAAGACCGCATGGTATCTCGAAACAGTTGGATGTGCGAGAGGTACATCGCACGAGGGCAGTCTTCCTACGACGATGAAACTTTGTTTGCTTAAGGATACTGTTTCTATGATAACGCCAGATTTCAGTACCTCCAATTTGTATTCGGCGTCGGGCCTTCCACCCCAGGGAGGTACGACATACGAAAGGAAAGAATCTTTTGCTTGTTCCTGATTGAATTTATCGAAAGATCGTGAATCAGCCAAATCGTTTGAACGAATAGAGCCTGGTTTGCACAATGATGCGCCACGAAGCTCTAACGAATCGGACGGCGTAACATCTTGAGGGGTCGTTAATCGAGACCGTTTTAGTCCGATCGATGAGTTTGGCTTTTTGAACGTAACAGTAGCAGTAGCGTGAGAAGTAGCTTCGACTGGGTCATAATTTATTTTTTGGCAATCCTTCTCCTCTGTTTGTCGCTCTATCGTTTCGTCGGAATCAGTCGTCGTGATAGGGCAATCCCCTTTATGTTCGTTCTCCTTAAGCATTCGTATCCCGATTTCATTGACATTCGGATCGTGCTCCATAATCTCGCTATTAGATAGTTTGTTCCAAGCTTTGTTGGCTTTTCTGAAAGGTAAACAATTATTTATCCGGCCCCGTAGAATTTTCTTCGCACCTCCAGCGCGATCTTTCGTTAGCCTCGAACGCAGGAACAACGAAAGTTTAACGGACACCAATGTTAGTACAAATCGTATAAACTGCGTTGGGCAGAGAAATTTCGCTTTCTTCTGCCCATTACCGGCAATACAGGGACCTTCTTAAGACATAAACTATGCGAATGCTGAAAGAATGGTAACACGCTATATTCAAGGGGTTCTGGAAGCGAGATATGGCGAGATATCACGAGTATTAGTGTTTAAATATACGTCTTTCATCGTGGGGTTATTTCCCGCCAGAGAGAATGTAGAAAATTTTAAAAAACTAGATGGCGTTGAATGCATTTGGCTCCAGGACCCCTTGATAATAGCGAGTTTCCACTCTTTTACCATTTGTATAGTTTACAGGTTAAGGGGCTTTCTTGAACCCTGGCCTGTACGGCCAGAAGAGAACGAAGTTTCTATGCCCAACTTTCATGTGTTTTATATAATGTCACTTCTCAGAGACTTATATCTTACTAACATTTTATTAATTACGAATACTCATAATTACGATTCGCTCTTTAGAAATTTATAGGGAATGTCGAATTTTATAAATGTAATAAGGATAGCGGTTAAAAAAATGAAATAGTGTTTACACGGTGGAATGGCAAAGAAATGATAGAAAGGGTAAAACAAAATAATTACGAACAAGTCAATGCGGTATATTTCATTTACAAACTAAAGTAACGTAAAGTATACGATGACAGTTTATTCGGCGGCAAGATTAGTCCGTGCCAAGGTTGACAAGAAGAAAGAACGTCCTTCTTATCACCGATTGATAGCACCGACGGTAGCACGACGGCTGCTTTACAAGAGCGGAGAGTCAAAACGATATCGTTCGGTTGTTTTCTGTACATACTTATTCTATATCACATTTTACAATTAATAAGAAGAATTTGAATCAACCGCGATACGGCTCTCACGACCATCGGTACTCGATGTTTCAAGAGAAAAGCAAAGGGTTGGTTCATCGCCAACTTTTCCTTGCCTGTCGGAAAGGAACGTTCTGCTGGGAGAGATTAACCCCTCTCTTTCCCTTCTCCCTTCCTTCCTTCAATCTGACTTTGAAATTTGTTGATCCGAGTCCGTCTTACTGTTCGTCGTCGGTGGCCCGGACACTAAAATCTTCTCCTTCAAATACTGATAATTCTTCAATCGGGATACGGCGTAATCCTGGACAAAGAGGGGGAGAAAGAGAGAAACGTATAGAAGGAAAGGGAACGTGTAACTTGAACGATTGCACGACGATACTTACCCAATATCCGAATGGAATTTCAGACAGTTTGGCGTTAACGATACTCCAGAGACCCCAGAACAGGTGGCTGGCTAAAGAAAATACCTTTATTTCTGCCATTACACGTTCCTCTTCCGACGATCCTTCTTTGCCGAGCGTCCTCAAGTAACTTCGTACAAAGTTGAGCTGCCGAGCAAATACGAACAGTTAAAGAACCGGGGGAGGGTTAGGGGGCTTTTAAATGGTAATATTCGGTAACGCAATGTCAACGGTTTCCTATTTTAGTGTGTATGCACGAAAAGTCGGGCAGCAGTTTTTCATTCAAATTGAAACAGAAACTTGGCAGACAAATTACGTCTATAGATAGTTGAACAGTTGGGCCAGTTTGAATACTGTACATTGAAATTTCTAAGGAACCGAAGAATCGAGGCGATTATACGATTCGCAATGAGTAAACAGCGGGAAAAACAGTGGCTCGCTGAAAGGAGTCGCGCGCACGTGCGAACGTGTACCAAGCGCGGGATGCGAGATGCGATAGATATATATATATATATATGTATACGATATATGCGGTATGAGCGTGATATGCGAGATGCGAATGAAGCAATATAATAATGAAAAGGAGTAGGACGTCGAAACGAGGCATGGGATAGAGTAAACGGTAAGTATTTTGAAGTGTCTTAACTGGAAAAGAACGCGCTTGTTTACCACCCACAAGACACTGTACATTTATCGAGCAATGTAGATTACGGATAGACTATCGGGAGTGCTCGCAAGAGCGCTCTAGCATAGTCGTAGATGCGCAGATGTGGGACTGGTATCACAAAGGTGAGGTGGCACCGGTCGTTCTGTCGTTCCACGACGCATGGCGCGAGTCCGGATCCCCGGAATTGCACTGGCAGACCGATATGTGTCGTCCATTTAGCCAATCGCAGGCATTGGGATTGGCATTGGCATTGGCATTGGCATTGGCATTGGCATTGGGACTGGCATTGGCATGGGCATTGGCATTGGCATCAGCCTTCTCTCGGATCTCACCGAATTCCAGTCCTGTGAAACTAATACATACACACGCAGCACACGCCAAGCAGTCCTCCCCTCGGTCTGCTTTCGACGCGCCTCGCGGCGTTCCGACGACGTCCCGACGAGTCGCGAGCATTTCCGATAGACGCGCGCATTCTTTGCTCGAGGTCGAGCGCATCTCTCGGTAGCCGAGGTACGCCCCGGGCGAAACGGGACGACCGAACGATTTCAACGGTCCAAGGACGGAGAATGGGAATTTACGTGCTCTTCCGATTACGGAATGTCCCGAGGTTCCGGCTATTGTCGAAACGAGATCGAAACCGCGCTCGAGAGCCGTCGGCGAGCAAAACGTGAAGGAAAGTCGGCTCGTCACTCGGCGCTCGGCGCACGGCGCAAGATCGAAAGAAAGATCGAACTCGATCACACTTTCGATCGTGCGCCTTTCCGTCTTTCCTCATTGAGGCTTGGGCAAAGTTGCGAAGAAGAATTGCGTTTGGATGATAAACCGAGAGACAACGAAGCGCCCGAAGGGAACGTGTCTTACCCGTGCTCCTTTAACACCGCCCGAGACCCCGTTCGATTTCCGCTCGTTCGAAGCTTACCTTTTGTTCCTTCGTCGGGCCGGTCGCCGTCCGCTCGTGGAAGAAAGGATACTCCGGAGCGGTATAGTCGTATTGCCACTCGACGAAGTGATTGGCTATGTCGAATCCGCGATAATTGTACGAGCAGTACTCGAAGTCGATGAGAACCAACTCTGGCCTTCGCGTATTTTGCTGTAGGAGTATGTTACCCTCTTGCATGTCGTTGTGACAGAAGACGACGGGGTACTTTTGTTGCGTTACGACGGATCTAAAAGCCGTGGTCGATTAGTTTGATCGAATCGATCCGAGATCGATCTATCCGTTATCGTTAGAATAGGCGCGGGCGACGCATAGCGACGCATAGCGACGCAAAGCTAACCCCCTGGTCGGCGCTTGAAATCTTACCTGAACCAAGCGATCTCCCGTTTCAGATCGATCGTACGTATCGCGTTAACGTTTTCCAGATATCCCGCGTCAATATCGCTAACGTTCTCCAAGATGTCGGTCGTGGTGTCCAACCATTTGGCCATGGTGTCCCAAAGCCATGTTGGCTCTTTGCTAATCGGTACTTGCATCGTATGAATTTGCGCCATCTTCTCGGCGATCATCGCGCTGAGAGTAGGATCGGCGAGTTCCTTGGTGAGAAGCGGTCTGGCCGGTATGTACTCTTCTATACGGCCGCCGGGAAATATACCGTGCAACTTTGGTCCGAGCCTCCTCTCGGAGAGGAGAGTGAAGATTACGGATTCGGTGATCAGGCCCTCCAGAGCTCTTTCCCCGTGCACCTGACCGTACAGTCGTAGCAAAACTTGACGCGGCTCGCCGCGAATCGGAACCGTCCCTTCCGGCAGCTGGACATTGTACAGCCAGTTGCTCAATCCGCCGCTGAAATCATACCATCCCTCTCAATTCTACGACTCTACGACTCTACGACTCTACGAATATTTCTGACGATCGCGTATAGGAAAAACAGACCTGATGCGTTTCAGCGAGATGTTGTCCGCGGTAACGTGCTTCCAAACTCCGTGCAGGTAGTCGCGGCATATACGCGCTGCCATTTCTCGCATCTCTGGACACTCCTCGGACATCTAGCGTGCAAAGTCGGTCAAATCATGATCGGTTGGACGTATGGAGAGACATCCATGCAGGCTGTTCCCCCCGATGCGGTAAGGCTACGATACTACGATACTACGAGACCCTGAGCGCCGCTCGAGTCCTACCGCGTACACCTTTTCTCTAAGCCAACTTTCGTCCAATTCGAGATCGAACGAACCGGCAGATACGAGGACTGGCAGGTACGCGGATCGCGATGTATGCTCTTGTCTGGCGGTTCGTTTTATCGAAGTGGACTTTACGAAAGCGCCGAATCGATAGGTTCGAAGAAACGATGCCAACGACACGGTAAACTTGTACGTTTCGACCAACGGTTTGCACGATCGCACGCTCCGTTTCCCTTTGTTCTTTGCACCGGGTCGTTCCGTGTTCCATCGCTGTAGGCGCCAATTACCTCGCCGATGCGCGTCGGCAATAGGTCGCGACAACCGACAACCGGCGTAGAATGCTCGTCGGCAGACATCGGCTACCCTCGTCACGGAGAGCCTCAACGGAGACTTGCGCGATATCCACGATCAATGTTTCGTCCATCGAAAACGTTCTTTCATTCGCGCCAAATCGGGTTTAGTCGTATGTCGCTTCTGAACATGGTTTCGATCGGCCCGAAAGTGCGACGAAAGTACCTTTCGGTTCGAGTGCTCGTCGTCGCGTCGCTCCCTCGGCTCGCACATCTTCCTCGTCAAAGGGGAGTATCACGTACGTTACTCTGCGGTCAAAGGACCGCATTCGAGATATCGTTTCGCTGCAACACCGTTTTCAAACGGACAAGTTTTCCGCGTAAACGTGAAATAACATGTTTTTTACGTCGTAACAGCGGGATGGCCGGTTTTGCTTTTCCT
The DNA here is from genome assembly GCA_963989415.1 of Cerceris ruficornis. Lineage (NCBI taxonomy): Eukaryota > Metazoa > Arthropoda > Insecta > Hymenoptera > Crabronidae > Cerceris > Cerceris ruficornis. The sequence goes on along the minus strand of OZ022520.1, from coordinate 32,467,188 downwards.
CTTTCCGCTTTTTGCGTTTCGCGCGTGACCGTCGAGATCGATATCTCTCGATTGCTGCGTTACGTAACCGCGCATTCAATAGCTATCGACGATGACAGCGTACATACGCGAGAACGGACCTCTCGTGAATCGTTGTCGAACGTCTTTTGCCAAAAAGAGAATACGCTCTCGATTTCTTCGATTGACGTAGAGTAGTTTGGGCGACAACCGGAATAATAACGCGCAACTACGAGGATAAGAATTAACTTTTACGCGACAAAGAAAATTTCATTCCGCATCGAGAATCATTATGTTTTTATGTTAAGCTCGAAAATGTCAGTGATACGACGAAAAGCGAGTACATCGAAGGATCGAGCAAAATTTGGAGTTGACAAGAATTTCAGATAGTTTGCAAATGGCTTGGTCCGGAAAGACAACGTAACGCCGTAAAATGGTGCAGCTGAGGGCAAGGGCGAGGGCGGTGGCGAAAGCAGGGACGGCAGTGGGAACGGTGAGAACGAGCGCGCGCGCTTGCACGATTGCACGATCGCTTTCGTTCCACTCGCTTCGGCGCGATCTATCGGCGAAATTTATCGGCTCCCAAATACTCGATCACGGCCGAGCGGAGACGCGTGTCAAAGGCTATAGCGTAAACTTTGAATTTGTTCTTTCGAACCCTATCGTATCTAGCTATTATCATTTTACGCACCTTGTTCCCGAATCCACCCATGATTTCGATTTCCAGGAGGTTAAACCGCTGGTCTTCTTTAGATACTCGTTTGTCTTATGCTCGTACGCTTAGATAACCGAAGCGAACGACAAAAATGATACCAAGTAAATATGTCAGCCGAGTTGGAGGAGAGAGAGAAAGAGAGAGAGAGAGAGAGAGAGTATCCTATAAACGGATGCCCGAGAGACTTTCGTATGGCCTCGCTGGACTCCGAGTGGGTATTTTTGCTTCTTAGCTGTCTATCAGTTCTGCTCGACGATTTTCAACAACGGCCAGTGCCAAACGGCCAAGCTTCGATGGTTCGATTATCGTATGTCGTCGGAGTACCTTAGTACCTTAGTGCCGTTTTGCCGTAATACCGTGAGTATCGTCGTATCGGCGTTTATGACAAAAAGATTCGTAATTAAAACACTACATTGCGCAAATCACTCCTCGCGTTTTTTAAGTACCACTCAAAGCTCAGGAGCTGAACGAGATTCGCTTTTGTTGGACGTGAGAATTGCGCGTATGTTTACGCGTGGCAATGATAAATACGATGAGGCGCAGCGAATGCACGAACACAAATGTATGTATGCGCGTCGCCTATGCACGCAAGCCGGTAGAGGCCGCGGTTTCGCCGATACGAGTTTACGGTGCCGCCCACGAAGGAGCACCTAGCTATTGCGAACGCTTACGGGGATCCACGGGCATCCGGAGCCCCTCCACTTCCGCGACATGTATCATACACCGTCCAATGCCAATAACCAATTCCCCCTACTCTCTGACGCCACGTAATCGAAGGTTCCTAAGGTTCCGGCGGTTGAACGTGTCGCCATCTAGTAATACGCGAATCTGCTTGACTTTGCCCGACGATAACAGAGTGCAACTGGTCGTTGCTCGTTTCTCCTTTGGTATGTACAAAAATGACGAGAAGACCACGATCTCTTGAATCCGCAAAATGTCGCACGAGACCAAGCCATGCGTGCGTGTATGCATGAATCTCGTTCGTCGTGTCGTTCTTGTAAGATTCATGTACTTACGGTTCGATCGTCTCGATCGATTAACCTTATTAACGTTTCGACGACAACTTTCGCAAGGTACGGAGCACAATCAAGAAAGCTTTACATTGGCGCCAATTCTCGGGTATCCCGTCAATTCAAGTTCCATTCAAACTCTATCGAAATCTGTTCAAATTTATAAAAAGCCTGATGATCGTTGCTACGCTTCGATACATTCTGTGGATATATATTTACATTATACCGATGTAGCGGAGCCATTAATTGACCAGGATGTAAAGAGAAAAAAAACCGATACTGACAAAAAAAACTGGCTTGTAATACAGCCGAGGTTTGTACGAGGGCGCGCGTGTCCCTACCATGGAAAATTCCAAGAATCGTTTGTTTAAAATTTCTCTTTCCTCCCGCCGTACTAGTCTTATGAAACGTGTACCGATAATACTGATTGGTGTTCGTCGAAGAAAAGCACGTTCGGGTACTAGATAATTCTTACGAGGACGCGCTGCTCGACTTTTCATACTTTATCCGCCAGATAAGAGAAAGAGAAAGAGGGCCGGAAAGGGTGAAGGGTTGGGGGAGGGGGAGACCGATTAGATAGATCGAATTTTTTGAAAATTGCCCGCCCGCTCTCGAACGAAGCGATACGGTGTACGATGATGTCACGATAAACGCGAGCGCACGTAAATATCAACAATGACGTCGAGAAAGCATCGATAATTTCTGCGGACCAGCGATATCCTTCCTTCGTTAAAAGCGTTCTTCCCAATTCAATTTGAAAATTGAAAGTCCATGCGGTCAGCAACCGAGCGGAGAATTATCGGCGTTCGCTTCTTTGTTTCGGGATATTTGTTTCTTATACTTTCAAACTTAAGTTACGTGATCCGATAAAAGAACTCGAAAGGTATAAAAATGCGATATGTTTGATTATGGCACGGAACTTTTCTGCGGTGCTGCCAGTTCTTTGACGGACCTGCCTGATCGACGATGAAGCTCTCGTTAGTCCTCCATCTTTGCGGGTAAGAACAACACGCATAAAAATACAAAGTAACAATGCCTCGTTTCCTATAGAGATGGATTTACATCGTCTAACGTCTTCATTTTGCCGCTTTACGCGAGCTTCCTGAGCATGGTACATCTTTAATATTGAAATTGAAAAAAAAGGACAGAATCCAATTTTCAATTAACACAGAATAAAGTATACTGAACCGATTTTCATGAAAGTCGTGATTAAAGTCGTCCCGAAACAAAAGTCATCGGATGAAATGAAGCTACTTAATTTTTCTAATGCTTATCAGGGAATGTCGAGGACTCGCGCGCGGATTTCGATCGTTCCGTATCTCGCCGAGCTCGAAACAGTTCTATGCGACCCGAGCGCAACTCGACGATATTAAAATAACATCCCGGTGTTTCAGACTAATCATGATTGCCGACGGAAAGGGATCTGTAACAGTAACGAATTGGGGTTCGATCGGTGACAAAACTATAGAAAAATATACTCTGAGAAATGAAGCAGGTCAGGAAGTGGATGTCGTGACGTATGGTGCAACGATAACGTCCGTCAGAACCGCGGATAAGGATGGCAATGTGGCCGATATTGTTTTAGGTTTTGACAATATCGAAGGTAAACGTAATCATTCGTTGGGTCTCCCTTCTCTCTCTCTCTCTCTCTCTCTTTCTCACTCATGTCCGTGGGATTTTCAGGATATCAGTCGAAAAGCAATCCTTACTTTGGCGCTACGATAGGACGAGTCGCAAATCGTATCGGAAAGGCTAAATTTACGTTGGATGGAACAACATACAACTTGTCGAAGAACATCGGAGAGAACACTCTCCATGGCGGTTTTATCGGATGGAGTGCGAAAATTTGGAATGCTAGCATCGTGGATGACGCATTAACGATGTCTCTGCTCAGCGAAGACGGTGACGAAGGCTTTCCAGGAGCCGTGATCGCAACGGTCCGCTTTACGCTCGATAACGACGGAGAACTCTGCATCGAGATGAAAGCCTTCGCCAGTAAAGCTACGCCAATAAATTTGACCAATCACAGTTACTTCAATCTAGCCGGGCACGTCCGTAAAATTTCTATGTACAATTTCGTCGCGACTAGAGTCCTTTTATTTTTCGATGTCTGCGTTTTATGTGCTTCGTTCATTCTCTCGGTGATTTTCTACGAACCTGTCCGATTTCTAGGGAACCAACGCGGCTGAAATATACAATCACCGCGTCACGCTGAATGCGGACCATTGGACGGTCACGGATTCTGAAAGTATTCCCACTGGATCGATTCGATCGGTCCAAGGCACCGTAATGGATCTGAGGAACTCGACGAAACTCGGCGATGTTATCGATAAAGTACCGGGCGGTGGTTACGATCACAATTTCTGTTTGAACGGACACGAAAAGAAATTCGTTGCTAAAGTTCTTCACCCAGAGACGGGAAGATACTTAGAGGTATACACCAATCAGCCGGGCGTACAATTTTACACGGCCAATTTTTTACCGGAAAGGGACGGGCCAGGAATTCGTGGAAAGGGCGGGAAAGAATATTACAAGCATGGTGCCTTTTGTCTGGAAACTCAAAATTATCCTGATGCGGTTAATCATGTGATTATCAAAATTATTCTTCTTCTTATTGCAATATCGATATTCTAATTTCTTTTGCAAGTATAATAAGTTCTTTCTTTCGCAGGACAACTTTCCAAATAGCATTATCCGACCAGGATGCGTCTATCGTCACAATGTTGTTTATAAATTTGGATTTTCAACCGAATTATAATGGGATGAATTTATGTATCGATATCAGGGAACCGATACGACCGGGAAATATTGGACAATGGTACGATATAAATTGTATCTCCGATTCCATGACACGCTACTTTCATTTACCTTTTTCTGTACCTCGATTAAATATGAAAAACATGAAATGTGAAATGAGCCAAAAAATTATGGACTATTCTACAATATTCTACGATGTTCTACGATAGCCCATTTTATTAGTTTTGCGTACCGATATAATTAGCTCTGACGTTTCTTCCATTTCTATTATGTGGATAATGAAGGAGAAAGATTTACTTCCAAAGGATTATGTTTCGTTTTTCCTGGCACAGAGTCTATATTCTCCAACAGTCTCTCTTCACGTTGTTGTTTGATGGGTGCGGTTCCCGGTGTATAGCGATCAGATATTTTTCCTTCTATATAATACCCGAGGAAACCGACGAGACAAACAAAAGGAAGCTGTACTTTGTAGCCATGTCTAACAAAATATCTCAATAGTAAAGAGGGCCACATGTTCTGAAAAAGAGAAACGTAGCGAATCGATTTTCTGTTTAAAGTGAACAATTTTGGTCTCCACTCATCTACCGATCTACCAATGGTTTCAAATATCAAGATCTGATAAGAAGATTCCAGAAAATCATTAAAAATAATAGTTTCGTCGGTTTCTGGCTTGTATGTACGTGTAAATACCGCATGTCACGTCTGTTCACGTGGTATGTGGCTCGTTAAACTAAACTAAATCGAGATAATCGTGGCTAATCGTTCAAGTTTTCTATCATCTTCTTTTAATGCAGGGCTTTGTAAGACGTCACATGTGCGTCTTACGTAGTTTCATTCTTCTTCATGTAAATCCATTTTATACTCGGAACAATTCGAGGGAATCGCAGTTAGAAATCGATGCTTAGTACTGCTTACTATCATTACCGCTACTTACCAAAGACGCGTGACGCCCGTAGTGTTTAACTACAACCTCGTGATATAACACTTGGTTCACACGAGAAAAAAGTACTTTTTACGCTTTTTACCAGTCGCTCGATTGATTTCTATATTTCTGTTTGTAAGGGCACTCTGTACTGTACAGTACAGTACAGTACAGTACAGTACTACACAAATAATTGTTTCGAACAGTTTAGGCTACTCTCGATACTTTTAGACCAATCATTGGCACCGACTTGAATATACCTCGAAGAGCTCGAGGACCCGGTGGACCTCGGGCGTGATGTATCTTTTTTCCAAAAACTTCTCTATACTTTTATACTCTATGTTCTTAGAATTACGGTTGGTCACGGTATCCCTGAAATTTTCGGAACCGTCGGTACCGGTCGGTTCCCATGCTACCGACGACTCGTTACAATGAAATTAAGAAAGTAAACACGATCCTTCCGAATATAAATTTGAAAAATTATTAAAAGTTATATCTTTTTCGGCTAAATTTTCTAGGGGATTTTAGCTCTCTTATCGTTCCTTTTCAACAAACTCTACTGCATGCTTTTCCTGGTTTATTCGAACAATGAGTATTAAATAAGAATGTAATAATTTTTCGAAAGAGATTATTTTATTCCACATATATCTGTTGCTTGTATATTCATAATGCACAAGCGTACTGCCGTGGGGAAAAAGAATGGTATACACGATTGCTTAGGCATCTTAGTAGAATTTTATTTATCATTTCTTCGACTTAACCAAGGATTAATCCACAACCGAGCCTGAATTGATGTTTACTGTGGTTCAGCATCCCGCTTAACACAAATGAGAATGGTAGAGGTTGCAGCTTTTTTTCCAGAACCGCTCCTACCGTCCAATTAGTATCTACGCTTCCTATAAAGATATAGCGAATGATTAACGTCATTATGAAATTAGTATGCATCGTGCAGAGCGTAAATTATGTGTTGCGGTACCTCTGAACACTAAATCTGCTTTAGGTAGGTCTATTTGATACGCAATCGTCCCAGTGGATTCTTGTATTCTGCCATTCATTTCTAATTCTGCTCCAATCTGCAACTGTTGACTAGCTTTCTGATGAAAACAGAGGTGGATGCTCGACGTTCCTGTCGGTGAGAAGAAATTCGTTAAGATTTATGGTTCCTTCCATGAAACATGGAAATACGACAAAGATTATGGAAACGGTGAAAAGAAACGATTCGAACCTAAACTACCGCTGATAGTCGAATCTCCGTTTGTATACCTTCCCGCGGCGGAAAGTACGGTAATTTGACCACCTGGTAAACTAGGACTTCGCTGATAAGCGAGTTCACCTCCAAGGGCTACCGACGGTGTGAAACTCTGCAGGTAATGCATCACAAAGACTCCTGTAAACAGCCCGTCGAACGCCACGTCGGTTTTCATAATTTTGCAAAGGAGCTCCCCTCGTTAACCTCTTACCAGACTCGTTAAGAATGTCCGGATTAGCCAGTGTCATTGAAACGGTATAATCGTTGCCTTGATAGTCCGTTGTCATTTGTACAGCGGCAAATTGATTTTTTTCTACTTGAGTCACTAGTTTTCCCTTTAATCTTTCGCTAAATTGATGTATAACATTGGCATTGAGGTTTCCGCTCGGGTCTATGTCTCCTAATAAGACGGGATACGCCTCTGATGGTGCAGTTTGCTTCGTACCAACGTACGTGGCGCCGAATCTAACACACGAAAAGAGTTCAACTTTCAAGGTGGTGCAAAGTAAGCAATAGGCCCATTTTAGCTGTACGCCGAGTCATACTTACCTATATCCAGACGGTGTCAGGGAGCTCATATTGATCGTATGTGATATTTGAAAATGATTACTCAGACCCTTGTTAAACATCAACTTGGCGCCTTCAAAATTTACTGGAAAGATCTCTGCAACGATTCAATTGGAAAGAAGAAAGATTGAATAGCTTAACATTTTGATGGATACTCCGAAGCATTTACGATTCTGGCACTTTTACGATCAGAGTGCGATAAAATCTTATTCTCCTGTAATACCTTTGCACTGTTTGTGAAGATCTGCCATCGTGCCCGGATTTTCCAAACGAGCGGGGTCCTGGGTAGGTGTATACATTCCTGCCGAGGCATCTTTCTTTCCTGCATTCGAGATTAAGCCTGTTTCTGTAGTTTGAGGCGGAGCAGGAGCCGAAGTTGTACGTAAAGGCGGTGGTGGAGGCGGAGGAGGCACGGAAGCTGCCACTACGTTGCCCATTTCATTGAGTTATTTCTTCTACGAAAATAAGATTCTCGATCTACAATGGATCGAGTCACTTTGGGTTAGAGTTTGGTGGATTTAGTGGGTTTAGCGAATTTCGTGCGCCAACGATGGACCGCGCTCGAATTGGCTCGAATATTCTCACGTCTCGTACAGTCTCGTACCTGTGTATATCGTGCTTGTGTGGTGGCACTACTGATCGATTACAATCGATCCTATCAATACCAACGTTGGCCAGTCTAGAGATGGCGCGCAAAATCACTAAAAGTGATTTATCACAGTAATTGACAGTGATCACAGGTCGCAATTTTTGCTTACGCGAAGTATGATTCGTGACCGTTGCCGTTGGTTGCTATCGGTTGCCGTTTAAAATTAAATTTGCCTCAACAATAAATATTGTTATTAATTTATGTACTGGGTTAGGTAGCTAAAATGTACAGGTTATGTGACGTGTACAGAGAAGAGATTTGCTTTCCATCAATCCAGAACGATCACGAAAAAAACCAAAAATCACTGTGATTGAGAACGAACGTGATCGAATTACTCGTGACTTAAATGTAGCATTCCGCGCCATCTCTATTAGCCACTGGATACTGTCTATCTAGTTTCATTCCCTTCATGTGGTAAGGTATCGACATAATAATAATAATGATAATGGCGGCAGAAGTATAATACCATTTCTAATAATAATAGTTGTGACGGACAACGGCAACACAACACAATAATAATAATTATGCACATTCACATGCAGCGTTATCATATGCGACGCATTGTGTAAGAAGCTTTTGCACAATGGCTGCTTGTCGAATATGAATTTTTATCGAAAATTGTTCTAAGGCTGTTTTTTCGAAACTATATCGCATCCTTCTACGCGATAAAGTTGCCGAAATAACGAGAAAATAGCATGAACAGTATTCGATATCCATTTCTTTTTACCACCGAATCGTAGTACCACTTTCCTCTATTCGTACTAGTACCAATTGGCAAATATTTCTAGATATCGTGTATTTTTTGTACGTTTTTATGAAAATTTTCGTGTCGTATTTGGTTGACGTAATGGATGTATTACGCGATGCATGATTTTCAAACGTGGGAAGACAGTTGAACACGGAAAGAAGCAAGAACAGAATGTGCACGACAAGAAGCAATTTTCATTCTGACTACATTGAAAAACACAAGACTTTCCCTTTATTTTCGAGAAGGCGAAAACTTGAAAAATGAGCCATTTATGTAGGTATTTTACGCTGTTAAATTTCCGATTACGAACCTGAGGTTTATACGTTCAATGAGCTGTATTATGCGTGTTTGTTTACATTTAAACGTACATTTGATCTTGGATTAAGTTTTAATTTTAATTATAGCGATTTACACAAAATTTATTCGCTCGAATTGTCATATCGTGCTTCCACGATTTCCATACGTATTCGCAAGTTTGACTTTTGGAGAACGACGAGTGCAAATGGACGTTTACGCGTATAAGGTACCATACATAGATGGGGTACTCGCGGATTTTGAAACGTTTTCACTACGCCCTTCTTAGCCGATGCCATGTAGCCCTCGAGCTCGGCTTTGAAAATGTTTTCAAGTTTTTCCAACTACGACGAAAAAAAATTTTTTGACGCAACTTTCGAAAAAGTACGTTTTCAAGTTTGACTGGACTGGACTGGACTGGACTGGACGTCGTAACAGTACCTTTTTCCTTGTATTTGTATAGACGTATGCGTACGTCTACACTTATTCTAGTCAGGCTAGTCGGGCTAGTCACGTTAGTCACACTAGATACGCTAGTCATGCTAACATATAGTGTACAGAATCGTCGGTCTGTATCAAGCGTCCGTCTAGTTTTACTCGTGTCTCCAAGCAAACTGGGCGTCGCTTGGAAATACATAGCACGCACATCACACGGGCCTTTCCACGTCCGTTTTTCGACGCGAAAGTTGTTTCGCAAGTGGATGACTTAAGATTATCGCTTCGTTAACGTTATTATTTTCGGTCATTGCACAAAATAAACCCTTACCTACTTTGTACATGGTAATATAACTCTATACGTAAATTTGGTTTTAATAGAATACTAGAGGATTCTACTTGACTAGTTTTATGCATCACTAGGTTTCTTTCGACTGCGGATTCGTAACTGACGGGAAAAAATCGCGTTATCGGGAGGTGCAAGACAAATACGAGTTATAATGATTAGTCTAATCTTAATTTTCTCCCCGAATACTCTTTTTTCCCCCCTCGTGTTGCTTTAAAAGGTGCGGTACGATGGCGTTCCGATGTCGTACGAGCCCATGTTTTCGATGCCGATGATGGCGTTTCAAGCTCTACCTCGTGTGACCTTTATTTGCTAGATGGTATTCGCTATCCCCATCCGCTCTATGGTACGACCTCGACCCCCGCAATACGTAATCACCGGTACGAAGTTATTATCGGCAGGTTGATTCGTCGACGTCGAATAACATAAATTCTTCTCAAGCTACGCAAACCTTGAAGCGACGACGCGTTAACATTTTATTCGGTGCAAAGAAAAGCGAGAGCTATAAAGAAATCGAAACCGATCTATCGGCCGGTTGAGCGAAGCTTCGGAGACCCGATGGAAACTAGGAAAGGGAGATTTTCGCGGCAAACTGTTGGAGAGTCGGCTGGCAATAGCGCGTACGTGCGGGGGAAACGAAGGTGAGAACTAAGAAAGAAAGGTAGGGAAAGGGTGAAAGGGTGAAAGGGTGAAAGGAAGAAAGAGAGAAACAGAGACGGAACATCTTCGTATCACTGGAGGATTTTTTCCGACGTTTCTTACGTACGAGCGGTCTTCGTACCCGCTTTACGAGTTGGAACCATGGTAACTGATAGTCGCTCGAATACACGTTAGAATGGTATCGTAGAAACGCATATAGACTAGGAAGTATAATCTTTGAAGCACCACCATACCGTGCAACCGCAACTTTGCGCTACGATCGAACTAAAAAAAAAATGGATGCTTGTAATGTATTACGGTTCGCATACCTACGATCGTACATACATCGTGGAAATTATAAATCTCGCGGCGTCGGGCTCCGTCTAATTTAGTCTAGTTTTTTCCTTATATCCTCCTCTTTTCTTTAAACAGCGTACACTATCTCGACCAACTAGGGTCGAGCGTTTACGTTTATCGAATGAAACACCGATGAGGCTACTTGACGTACAATCGGCTTTCTCCGGGTATTGCGTGTATCACGAGACACCTTTCTCTTTCGAGGGCCACTAGACTCGTGTTTGCTTACTAATCATCGGTAAGCTTACTGCTTCCTCCACCTTCTCATCCTCCTTCTTCTTCTTCTTCTCCTCCTCCTCCTCCTCCTCGTGCTCGTCGAAAGAGTGTGGTGGAGGGAGAAAAAGCAAGAAAGAGAGAGCTGAGAAAAGAGGTGTAGCATAGTTCCGGGTGATTCAGGTCGCGATACTCCGTTGGTCGTGACCCAAAAACAGGTCCTTCCTTTTCATCCATGAATCCACGCTGTACCTCACGATTCTCTGGTGGTTATAGTAGCGTCCGGTATGGGTCGAAATCTACGACACCTGTCGGAAAAGGTGTGAGAAAAGGGAACGCATAGAATTGGTGGACTCGTTGAGCATATCGTTCTTCACGAAGCAGAGTTTATGGCGTATATCGGGTTGTATAGTGATAGTCGAATGAGAACACACCTGGCGTTGTTTTCCGCAACGTAAGGCGGCAAGGAAGTAGGCGGTGGCGGAGGTTGAGCATTGCGAGGACCACTGCTGTCGGAGTCGTTGTCGCTGCTCTCTTCCGTTCGTTTGGCCGCTTCTCCCAGAAGATGCGAAGGGACGCCTCTGGGCGAGAACCTCGAAAGTACTTCGGAATTTGGCCTCGTACGGCGTTGCGGGCTTTGAAAGTGCAGACGATTGAGTTGGCTGCCGTCGGTGACGTATTTCTCACTTTGCCTTCGTCGACGTAACGCGGGTGTGCATCCGGTCAAATTTTCATCTTCCGCCGAACTGGCCGAGGTTAGGGGCGAGACGATAGGTCGAGCATCGGGCAAAGTCGCGCAGCGCCGTAGTGCCAATGCCTCCGATTGTACTATCAAGGGTGGTTTACCTTTGATAGCTAAAACGTGGCAACATTAGTATGACTGATAAATTTTCCGTTAAAATTTTATCGACGACGCGCGATCTTTTCTTCCCTTCCCAAACCGTTTGCATTTCCACCGCACCTACCAGATCCAATAGGATCCTACCGGATGGTACGTCACGTCTGGAGTTGCTAGTTGCACGTTTCGTACGTCTCGCAGGTCTCGCACGTCTCGCACGTATTACACGTACTGTACGTATCGCGCGTATTTCCTCTTGGTGTATTTCCGGCTTTCCAAAGTATTCGAAAGACGAACTACGGCAGCGATCGCGCGTTAAATCGCACGGACGAAGATCGCGGCGAAGATATTGCCTGGTCGTTCCGTTCGTTTAACCGGCTGAGCAAAGAGAAACGAGGAAAAAGCCAAGATTCTCGCGTGATTCGTTGTATCGTAATAGGTGGAATTGATGCGCAATTGTCGAGCTACGTGTGATGTCGAAGGGAGAGGGGCGAAAGTTAAAATTGTGGTCGTAAAACAATTGAAACGTTCAACTATGATATGTAGGAAAAAAAAAGTCGTACTAACTAGTATCTTTTTCCCTGGTTATAGCGGCGGGCGCAGAAGATTTTTCTACTTCGCATGCCACCCCAGTCCTGGCATTCTGGGTATTCGTTTCTGGAGTCGACTCGGATAGCGAACATCTAGGACTTTTAACCGGAATCGGTATTTTACTGAAAGCGTTATGCGTCCTACATGGTACCTCCTTCTCTTTATTGTCCTTGTATTCACGGAGAGGTAGCACGTTTGGTAGGTTAGCCGAAGCAGCGAATGTACCGGTTGTCTCCTTATGCGCGACGGTCTCCGCGGACACTTGATTTTCAATCGCATCGTTGTACACCGAGAGTGGCTCTTCCGGTCCTGGGTTAGGGCTGGCTGGACCGTCCACCGTACCGTTCGTCATCTTTCCTATATCGATCAATCCCGAATAACGTTCGATACGATTGCACCGCGGCCGTTACGACGCTCGAAAGAGAAGTTAAGTTGGTTCTCGTGTTACTGAACGTGAAAATTTCGGATCGAGCCGTCTCGTACTTTTTACTCACTTTGCAAAGGTTCTCTGTCGGCGGTGGTTTGTACAACGGTAGCGCCGCCGGTCGCGTCTACGACTCTGATCTCCAGCCTACCGGCCACCGCTGCCTCCTCTTCCTCTCCCTCTTCCTCACCCTCACCATCACCATCACCATTTCCATCTCCATCTCCATCTCCATCACCATCACCCTCTCCCTCTCCCTCGGCCTCTCCCTCGCCGGCAGGCGTACCGGGCACCGTATTAGCCGGTGAGAAGGCGACCGCCGGGACACTGGCCCTCCGCGGCGGTGGGCTCTCTCTCGCTTCGTCGTAGCGCGTCGCGATGTTTCTCATAACGTCCACTTCGTACAGCAGATCGTCGAAGGCAGCCTGTTGGACCTGTCGAAATAGAAGGAAACCGGCCAATATCCCTTTGTCCGTCGTTTCAGCATCACCGACGCGGCGTCGAGAGGAGGAGGAGACGGAGGACGTAGAGAATTGTACGAACCAGCGGTGCTTCGAGATAAGCCCGAACGTGCGGTGCCAATGCGGGAACGCTCCAGGCACGAGGAAGCGCTCCCTGGAGATCTGGATATCTTTCGATGCCGGCGATATTCAGGCATCTGTGAGGAACCACCGGCCTTGGCGAATCTTCGCTTATTCTCGAAAGGGCGCTCGGTATTACCGAGTGCTGATGATAGACGCCGGACGCGCCCGTGCCCGTGCCCGTTCCCGTGCCCGTGCCCACGCCCGCACCCGCTTGGGACACCGCAATTTTCGCATCGGCAGATGCAGGCACTGAAGTTGCGGTAGTCACAGCGTCACTGACAACTGTCGACTATACATATGTAGAAACATCTTTAAAAGATATGTCTCGTACATTTCTTTCCTTTCTCCTGGCTCGGCCGTTATGGCGGTAAATGACAGCTATAGACATACTGAAAACTCACTTTTCTAACAAACTCATAACAAACTGATAACAAACTATTACAATTGAAAGGCACGACGCGGAAATAACGCGCATCCGACTACGTTCCTTGTTGTTCGATCTTCCTCATTTTCCTTTCTGCATTCGCGTCTTTCTCGTCGTTAAAAGAACCTTTGTGCGTATATATTTTCGAACGGCGAAGGGTAGACGAGATCGCGTGTCGCGAGTAACGCTGACGGGAGAAAAGTAACAGAAGAAATAAGGACAACCTCTCCGGTACTAAGTTTTAGATAAAGACACAGAAACAGATATAGGTATAGATATAGATATAGATGGATGTAGATGCAGATACAGATTCAGATACAGATACAGATACAGATATAGATATGGACGTCTTGTGATTGATTGAGTGAGCGAGCGAGCGAGCGAGCGTGCGAGCAAGCGGGCATTCTCCGATTAATGAGATACCGTAGGCGCGAGTCGGCCGATCGAACAAACTAAAGGTCGAATGATCTAATGAACGATCTAACGGATAAAGAACGAGCAGATGTGTCTGACGGGACTCGTAACAGCGCTAGTCCGATAGGACGATTCGATGGGTCTGTGCGTTGGGTAACGAGGGCGCGTCATACGAGGACGTCGATAGAGGCTGGACGTAGCTAGAACGTCAAACATAGGTTTCTATGAGTCGCAGGCATCCGTAGAAAAAATCACAAAGGGAGAATATCAAAAATGCGATTGTCGAGCAAACATCTCTGGCACAAAAATTAACCGATCACGATCGCGAATACTGTATATTAGAGAGGCCGCGAGGAGAAGAAAGGTGGATGGAGAGTGACTCATTGAATGAGTAAATGAATATATGAATGATTGAATAAATGAATGAATGATCGAATGAACAAGTTAGTAACTGACTGAGAAAATTTATGGAGAGATAGATAGATAGATAGATAGATAGATAGATAGATAGATAGAGAGAGAGAGAGAGAGAGAATTTGATCAAAGGCGTGGCCGGAAGCATCGAAACAAAAATGAACGCTTAAACTACGGAGATATTCACCTGCGGAACTATAGCTGGTAAATTGGTCCCTTTGTGTTCGGGACTCTGCAAATTTTCTCCTTTCCATTCGTTGTCGGTCTCCTCAGAATCGTCGAATTGAGACTTCCACTGAGAAGCGAGAGTCAAACCCCCGCCTCCCTTTGTTACCTGCTGCAACGCCGAGACATTATCGTCGTCTATCTGCGCGAATTGAGTGATGGAACAGTCTCTCATGACGGCACGGGTGGCCCTTGTCAACTGACGACCGTCCATCTTTTTCCGCGGCTCTCTCCTCAGAGGTTCCCCCTGTTCGGTAACCTGTTTCCCAGAGAGACCGAGAGAAGAACTTTAAACTCCATTCGATTGAGATTCACTGATACGCGAAACGTACGGGACTTTGGTTGCCGACGTATTTCGGATTAGTAACATCGTAGGAACAGTAAGAAGCGTCGACCTCGGTCTGCACACGAGGGCTGGGCGGTTCACCGGTCGATCCTTCGCCGGGTGCAGCCGCAACGCGCAATCGACCAAAGGTCGCGCCGCTGGCAGACTTCCTGAGCGGTGTCGCTCCCGTATTCGCTCCCGTCTTCCCACGTGGAACTTCCGGGGCAGAACGGGCAGACGCCATTAAAGCGTCCCCTTCGTTGTCTACTGGCTTTTCGGTTGCCGTTACACCAGTTTGTGGCTCCACGGCCATAGAAACAGCGCGTCTCTTCTTCGGGGATCCTGACGATGAGCAGCGTGCTTCGCGATTAAAGTGACTGAAACTTCTCTTACGTGAAAGTAAATAATAACGAAACTCTCTGACTCAACCTTGCACCGTCGGCGGTAGGACAGCCTGCTGTCCACTATGTTGATGACTGTTGTCCATCGTAGGTATCGTAGCATTGCAATTTTTGTCCCGGCCATGATTGCTGATCGCCGATGTAAATGGCACCGAGCATCCTTCCATGCCACGCTGTCTGTTTCTTCTGCATATACCTTCGTAATCCAATTGTGCCTGTCAGAAGCAGAAAAAAAAAGCACGTCGATCGTCGGACCAAGCGATCCTTCCCAAATACGTGGGTGGTTGACTCTCGGAGCAAATTACACCTCGCTTCTTACATCCAATTCCTTCCTATTGTCTGGCTCGACGTTCTCTTGATTGTTCGTATCGACGTTTGGTGTTGTGGGCGGTTGATTGATCGTAGTTGCTGTAGTCAGTACGGGCGGCATAGCCACCGTCGGCAAGGACCTCGTAGTCGGTAAGCTCTCGTTGGCTATCAATGGTCGCTCCCAGTCGTAAGGGTCGTTTATTTTCACGCCTCTGCGCTTCATGCAACGTTCGAACAAGCCCGCCAACATCACGTAATCCGGCTTGTCGGCATATCCCAAACTCTAAAAAGAACGTTAATTCATGGATCAGAATTTCACGATCAATGATCGAATTATACCAAAGCACGTTCGACTCTGCGTTACAAGGAGATATATACGTCGCGTCCATATCCTTCGATGTGTATCACACACCTGTATGTGTTCCAAAAAGATACGAATATCGGATGGAAGATGTTTCAGAAGCACACGATGATCGTACTTTTCTTTCATGAGGCCGACCTGCGTGAAAAAAAAGTGAAAAGGAGAGAGTCGTGTCGTACCCATAAGCAATTGTCAAACTATTGTTTCGCTAATGAAAGACTGAAAATTTGCCTCCATTCAAAACCCGTTGAAAGTGTCGTACCTGCTCTTTATCCTTTATTTTCCGCCAAGGCAGTTGCCCATTGACAAATTCTACTAGCATGTAAAACAGTGACCACAAGTCATCGTGTCTACCCATTTCTTTATTTTTGTGTGCATTCACGGATGCATACCGGACGGTCCCTCTGAATCCTGCTGCTGCGCGAGGCGGTCGAACTTCGCCCGTACAGGTCGTGAACTGCCGTGCCAGACCAAAATCTAACATGTACACTTGCTTCGAATTGTACGGATGCCGGCCGATCGAAAAGTTCGACTGTGAACATATCGTTACGATGTGAAACGTAAATATAGGTCGGAATCATAAACGATCGCAAGCTTAAAGCCAGCCCCGCCTCCTTGTTATCGATGGAATACATATATTTTATGTCTACGTCTTTTAAGTAGTCTTAAGTAGCCCTGTTAAGTAGTGGAAAGGAGATCGACGGAGAAACTCACCGGTTTGATGTCCCGATGTAGGAAACCTACTTGATGAATACTTTCTATCGCCTGAAGAATCTGAAATCCCAAGCGCAGAGTAGTGGATAAAGAGAAGGCACCTCGTGGTTGGGCCCGCCGTAACTCTGCCAAATTTTTCCCCTGCAGTTGCATCACCACGTAATTGAAACGGTCATTGCGGCCACAGCCTATGAATCTGCAAACATGATCTTTACCTAAAACAAAAAGATTAAATGTATTTATATCCAAACAAATTGCATAACTGGCAAAGACGTCGGTCCGGGTTATGCCTCCGAGGCCTGTCTGTGCGCGGCGCTCGAAACAGTCACGCGATACGTACCCTGGAGTTTTTTGAGCACGGCGACTTCCATCTTGAGTACTTGCTTGGGTTGGAGAGCCGATTCGACCTTCAATGCCACTTGTTCCCTGGTCATTAAATCTAAACCTTCATAAATTTCGCCAAAGCCGCCCCCGCCGATTTTTCTGACCTGGAAAGGAGCAACGAACAAATTTGCATACGGCAGCCGTAGCGTAATCGCACGATAAAGGGAGAAAGACATACCGAAGAAAAGATGAAGTATAAGAGAAGAAGAATAGAAAATGTAATGCAGAAAATCAGGAAGAAGGAGATAAACCGGACTTACGACTTTCCAGCGTTCCTTGACCACATGGCCAGGCTGCAGCAAGTCTTTGCTAGTCATAGTTATATTGTTGTTCTGATCCGTACTTTCGTCCCCTACATTCCTTGGAAGTAAATTCGTAGAGCGATCAGGATTCCTAGAAAGCGTAAATGATTTGCCGTTTGAGATTCGTCGAGAAAAAGGGCTGTTCCCTGCATACTTGTCGGTATTGCGGTTCTTTGGACCGTCCGCGATCCGACGTGACGCGACACGATGCGACACGGCACGACGCGACACAACAAAATACGAATGAATACGATACGCCACGATACGTCGCGTTTGGCAATGTTTTACAATTGTCGACGCAAAACAGCCGGGATCATCGAGATCGCAAAATCATCGAAGGGAGCGGAGCAACGAGAGAAGCGACACGCCCCGAAGTCAAAGTTGCAAACGTAGGTTAGGTTTTTAACCTAAAGCATATCACGACGAAAAATTGGTCGATACCGAGCGCCCTGCATTAGGCAGCCATGATTGCGTGCGAGCAGAGGGTGCAGTTCCTACAAAGGGGTTCTGTTCGGCTTACCCTACGTTCGAACGCGCTCGGACTCGTTCGAACGGTTGGAACAGTTGGAATAGTTGGAACAGTTGGAACAGTACCCAGAATCCTGCTGCTCCTCGATTTACGGCTCCCCTTGCAGCCGCACGAAAACGTTTCGCGCGACTCTACGCAAATGGGGATCACCAATTTCAAGTCGAGGGCGGTCGATCTTTTTTACGGTGATGCAAAGTCGCGTTATTGCGACGATAACCGCTTCGAACGAGATCGCACGGAACCGAGACAGGTCGAGTTGAGTCGAGTCGAGTCGAGTCGAGTCTAGTCGATTCGAGTCGAGTCAAGTCGAGTCGAGTCAAGTCGAGCCGAGTCGAGTGATTAAGCCAAAAGAGGAAGCACGGCCAAAGAGAAAAATAGCATCTTCGCTCCCTCGATTCCGTTCCACGGTAGAACGTTCTTGTTCTATATAGCACGGCTTTCCTTAAATCCCCACGCGCGTACCACCGATCCAAATATAATGATATTTTATTTTTACTAACGGTGTCGTCCGCTAACCGCCGACGGTCTTCCCTCGCGATTTAACTTTTCTTCGAGCAACGCGTAATTTTCTTTGCGATTGCGATCGCGCACTTCCCCTTTCCATTTTTCCATTCCCCCTTTTTCTTGGATGCTCGGAACCGTTGCCCTTCCTCACCTTCCTAACCGTCACTGTAAGTCTTTCCCTCACACTCGTTTCTGTTATTCCTATTTCTTCTTTGTCCCTCTCTTTATGTCTATGATCACTATTTTCTCGCGACGAATAGGCCGAATCGGATATGCTCGCGGGGGTCGTGCGAATTCCCGTCAAACACAGATAGGGCGGCCATTTTTCGATTTCGTACCACGGCAAACGTGATACCCGTGGTAGCCACGAGATAGCAGCTCGAGTTCTCGATCGATGTCTTTCTACCGTTCCTTCGGTTCCTTCTTTCTCCCGTTTCTGTCAAGGGTAACTTTTCTACCACTTCAACGTTTTGTAATTCCAATACGGTGTTAACAAGGGCGCGTGCAATCACGACTACTACCATTACAAATTCCAAATGTACAGTGCACCTTCAAGTGTATCATTGTGTACTTATTGCGCATACTTTGTTTACTTGTAATCGGGTATTACTGAAATATTATAACTGCTGCGTTCCATCCCCAAAACAATTGCATCCGATATAGGCAGTCTCGCAGTCTTCCCGACTGGGATAAACAGATATGCAACTGGTATCAAATATCGACACGATCTGAGCCAGTATGTTACAATGCATAATGGTTTCCCATTTAGAACTGTGAAGCATGAAAGAAATTTGTGCTTTTGCACTCGTCTTGCTTCCAGTACGATCAATTACGAATCAATTATTCTAAACACTTTTGCAGGTACTAACATATCCAACAATGGTAAGGAACTTAACGAAAGAACCTAGTCGATTCGTTCCAAAAATGTTAAGAAAGAGAAAACTATTTTTGCAAAATGAAAAGTCGAAGGATAATTTTCTTACTTGACTTTGACGCAACGAAGGCAAGCGTGTTTGGCAAAATCCGGCGATCGATTGTGAAGCGATCAAAGATATGAGAACCTGCCTAAAGGTAATTGAAACGGACCTGCCGGAGTGGTAGGATTTTTAACATTTCAAAGGGTCGCTCGAATCGGATCTTTGCCTTTGTTATTGTCAGGGCGTATGGTTACGTTTTTATCGTAAGGTCAATTTCATCAAACTCTTGCTTTTTAGAGGCGAATACATTGTCGGATGTTAGCCTATGCGATCGTGTTGCGCGTGCTTTTACCAGAGTAACATGGGAAAAATCGTTTAACAGGTAAATGCGTATTGCCTATTTCTTTCTTCGACAAATTTTTGTTATCGGACTATCCTCCAGGTTCGAAGCAACAAAAGTACAATATTTCTCGAAGCATCTTCTCGTAAATGTATTTAATGCACGATTCCCCGTTAGGTTTGTGAGTCCTGTTATAAAGATGCAATGTGTAATTACAATTTCACAGTGGGTATTATTACCGGATCAGTCTATATTGCGCCAATGATATGCACTATGTCTGTTTGACAGTCTTCTCTGAACATTTCGGTTAGTCCAGTTAGGAAAAATCTGCTGCCGATAATTCGAATGGATATCTCCTCGTGCGGACACATTTTTTCAAACAATAGCAGATAGATCGTTGTAAAAATTCCATTCGATTTTGAAAATAATCCATACAATCAAATTATTGAAGACCCATTCGGTTACTACTAATCTTTGATACGCAAACTTTCGTAAATTCTCGTTCGTTTCTACCTAATATGGATCGGTTCGGTTCGGCTCGGTTCGGTTCATTTCGGCCCGATTCGGTTCGATTCGGTACAATTCGGTCAGAATCGACCGAGTGCAGTGAGATCTATCGCGTTTTAATTCAATAGTTTTTTTAGCGCGACAAATGCGGACACGGTCCCAGTAACATTGCACTAAATTCGGTGCGACGAGTAATTTCAATGTCTTTGAGCTTACTTGAAGGGAAACGAGAATTCACTGTCCTTGTCTTTGGAAAATTGTACTGTAATGTTCCACAAAATCGCAAGAAACTTGCGAAAATTGTCGCGTAGGTCAAGAAGCAGTTGGATTCGATTCGATTCGATTCGATCAGATTCGATTCTATTGTGTAAGAAAACAGTTTCCGCCGATTTCAGCCATAAGAATCTAGTTTTCAATAAAATTAGTCAGCGAGGTAATCGCGCTAGGGATTACGGCCGAGCATGGTAAAGCATTGACAAGGATGTTTGGGAATTACGGGAGACGCGGGATAATAACGGCGCGGCCCATGGTCAACAATGGTAAACCGACAACACGACTGAGAGCGCTTGATTCGCGTGGGCTTTTACGCTCGGCTGCGCTCGCGTGCGTCGATTTATTGTTAGCGAACCGATACGGGTCTTTCCCACGTATACACGCCCGAATGTCACGATCAAGGTAAGGATTTTTTTCCGTTTGAAATTGCGTGGCTTTTGAGAAACAGCAGTATGGCACATCCAAGGGATGCATCGAGTAGAAATGGCGACGCGACCAAGATTGCGCGTTTCATTGCCGATTCGCATGTTTTATTAGGTATCCCTGATGCAAAGAGAAGCCGCTGGAAAAAATTAGTTTCCTTGTGATATCAAGCTTGAGCATATTCGCATAAGAGATGGGTAGAGAAGGACTGTAAGAGTAGAAAAATGTGGCGCGTGCGAACGAGCAAGCGGGAGAGAGAGAGAGAGAGAGAGAGAGAGAGTGTGTGTACCGACTGAAGCTTCGTAAGTCTTACCGTGATGTTTTTTCAAAGTACAACCCAGTGTGAAATTTTTCTGTAAGCCGACCATCGAACTCGGCCATTGCCGCTCGCAAATATCGATACTGCGCACGAGACTCGTGCGAAAAACGTTTGATTAGCCGTCGGATCGAGTCCACGTTGACAGACAAATTCGAATCCAAGTTGAAGAAACGGTTAATAAAAATTCAAAACACTCGGATTGGTAATTGCCCTCGACGGAGGACATAACTTCGGTTTAAAGATCTATTTTTAAACGACCCCACTCTACGCATACGATACGCGAAGCTACGTATTTCTTTGCGCCAAGGCACTTTTCTAATTGTAAGCAACAAATCTGCTCGCAGTTTTTTTCGCCTTGGACACAAGCTCCTCCCGAAATGAAACCCAGCTTTCGAGGCAGTATTGGTATACCTTAAGGAAAGTCTCTGAGACCTTCTCAAAGGTCAAGCTACCGGTTAGACGTGGAAAAGTAATTGACCAATTGCCGTCGCTGAAAGATCGGCCGAGCATTGCCACCTTGCGATTCCCGAAATGAGAGAACGAAAGTCAGTCGAAGCTCTCGAACGGTTCGAGTCGATTCCCCCGAAGGGTGGAAACACCGAACTTGGGAGTTTCGTCGAATGAAACGTACCACTTCATGATGGTGCGGGATTGGATGAACCGAGCGAGCAGAAGGAGAGGATCGCGATGATCGCGATCGTTTCGCTACGAAGGTGAAAACGTCCAGGATGGTGTACGCAGAAGCGGGGCCACCGTCAGTGGCAAAAGAGGTTGTCGGGGCCTTTGGGACTGTTCGGTCTGGTGCGGCGATGTTGGTGATTGCGACGGCGGTTGCGTCGACGGTTGCATCGACGGTTGCGTTGGTAGCGACGGCGGTGGTGGCGGCGGCGGCGGTGGCGGCGGTGGCGGCAAAAAGGGCGGCGGAACCGGCGACGGAGGCGGCGAAGGAGAATCGACGCCGCGGCGAAAGTCGAGGACGAGGAAAGAGCAGAGAAGCCGAGAGACGAGAGCGTAGGAACAGAGCCCGGAAAAGACCGTGGACGTGTCGGCGGTTCGTCCCATACGGAGCAAGAGCGAGAGCCCGGCCGTCGGGCGGATGGACCGGAGGATTTCGAGGGAAACGACAACGACTGGACCGGACGGAGGGCAGCGCGGTCGAACGTCGACGAGTCGACGGTGATCTCTGGCCACCGAGCGCGAATTCCCTCGATACCGAAGCCAGACTCCGCAGAGTCGGTCGAGCCGAGTCTTGGCGTTCCACTGGCATTGGACCGAGCCGACCGGCACGATATTCCTTTTCGTCCATCGCGCCTCCTTCTCTTCTAGCCTCCCCTTCTTCCGTTCAAAACTCTCGCCTCTCGGCCTCGACCGCGAGTGCTTGCGACGCCAGGCCTCAAACGTCTATGCCTTAGTCCTCTTCGCGAAAACATCTTCGTTCCTCGAGAACGTACAGACGCCGACTCGGACTCTGATTCCGACTTTGACTGCCTATCGTTGATCCGTCGTGCCACGTTGCTCTCCCCCGGCCATACGAACAAAGTTCGTAAAGATACTCTGAAAAATTTCCCTGGTGAACGAGAAATATATAGCGCCTTCTACCGACAATAAGAATCGGCGACCGGCGACCAGCGGCCGGTGTTACGTTCAGCCCATCTTCTTATTTGGTAAATCCGTTCTATTTCCGTTACACCGGTTGGAACTTACACATTGTTACCCCGATTTACTACTACGCGATCCCCCAAAAAATAATCTTACGATACATCCAAGCATCGGGTCACGCTCCTTTTTCGACAATTCCGCCATGTTTCTCCGATTTTCTTGCATCGGCGATTCTTCCTACGATTTCGCGGGGGAGTGACGATCGACGAATGACGTCGCAATGACCTCGAAATCTCGTAGCTTTTCGATTCTCGCCCGCTGCGCTTCGTCGTTCGGCGAGTCAAAGTACCGCGAATAGTTGGAACAGTTTGAATAGTCGAAATAGCGCGAATAGAGCGAGTTCGTGCAGGTCGTGCGAGCGTAGACGCGCGCACGCGACCGTGCCACTGGGTCGCCAGCGAAAATAGCATCACCCGGACGAAATACCGGAATACCAGACGTCGATCGTGTAATCGCCGTGTGAAACTTGTTTTGCAAATATGCCATGCTGCTGGAAAATATCTTCGCGATCATCTTCGCCGTACAACGAATCGATCGTCTCCGTTATACGATGAGTCGCGCTACTACTACGAGCGTCTCCTGCGAGCCTCTCCTTCGCGAGGTAATAATACGCGGGATGGTCGAAATATAGCGCGCTCGGACCTCCTAAACGTTTATAGAAATGCCTTCCTTTTACTCGCGGAAACTTCGCCACCGTTTGACCTACATGCGACGACGAAACAGCTTCGCCTTTCGGTTAGGTTGACCGAACCTTCGAATCGTTAACCTGCAAACGACTTTCTACAAATTATACTTCCATCCCTTCGTTCGTTTTATTGTGATTTCTGGCGACGTTTCAGCCGCGTACCGCCCTCTGGCCATGGAAAGTCTTTGAAAAGCAATGTTCATCGCATTCGAAACAGTGTATTCGCGCGATCGCCTTGATACATCGAATTCGGATACTCGAAATACAGAGACGCGCGCAACTTACCCCTACCGCCCTCGTGACGAAACGTTCGAATCTCTTTCGAAAGGTATGATGATCCGCCAGTGTCTAACTAGTTGCAAATTCGTTTATATTGTACCCTTCGAAAAATTCGCTACGCACGTTACGTCGTCTCATTGTTTGTTTGACCGCTCGCGACCCCCCTTTTGCGTACATTTCGTTTCGATTCTGACCGTTCGGCTATGGCCGGCCTTTTCGTCCAATTCTCTCGACGAACGTGTAGTCCAGAGAATGATTTATCGCGCACATCTACCGGCTCGATGCCAGTCCCAAAATGAGGGACAAAACCATCGAGGAGACAACGGAGATAATCGTCGCCAGCCGCTGATACTATCGAAACTTTCAAAGCGGTAGAAACGACAAGAGCCGTGGAACAATCGGAACAACGTGTAAAGGGTGTAAAGCGCAACGTCTCCGATGAGTGTCGCTTCGATCGTACCGATGCGCGCGATACCGACGATAGGAGTACGCTACGTTTGCCGACCTTGTTCTGACATTGAACGGTCGAAGCGCGTTAACGTCCATGTCGGTTGTAGAGGTTGCGGACGATCACCGAGGATTTTGAGAGCAATCGAAGGGACCGAGAGAATCGAGAGATCAGCGAGGAATCGGTTGAGCGATCGAGGAGACCCCCTTAAACTCGTGAATCTTGCCGCTGGTTTATCAGCGACTTCGACATTTACCGTCATGGCACTGAATAAGCTGAGCATCGACAAGATTGATCTCGCCAATAAGCGAGTTCTCGTACGGTAAGCCTCTATTTCATTTTGCTCGACGATCGTATCTTATAGATCGGGTAGGAGAAGAGCTCCGAATCCTACATTGATTTTACGTGGAAGTTATCGACTAAGCCGTTTATCTGAGCCAGCCGAAACGTAGATCCGAAGTTGCCGTAAAAGTGCAAGGATGATCGGTACGGAACCAACGGATAACAGGGCGAAATAACGTTTGTCGTTTCAACGTTGCAGGGTTGACTTTAACGTTCCTCTCAAGGATGGCAAAATTACCAATAATCAAAGAATCGTCGCGGCACTGGACACGATAAAGTACGCTCTCGATAAGAAAGCCAAGTCTATAGTACTCATGTCGCACCTTGGCCGACCGGATGGAAAGCGGGATGTAAAGTATACGCTTCGGCCGGTGTCGGAAGAATTGAAATCCTTACTCGGAAGAGAAATCTTGTTTCTGGAGGACTGCGTCGGTCCACAAGTTGAAAGTACTTGCGCCGATCCGGCACCTGGTACGATAATCTTGCTGGAAAATTTGAGATTTCACGTCGAGGAAGAGGGCAAAGGAGTCGGACCGGATGGAAATAAAGTGAGTGAGTTTCCGCTTCGCCGTCAGATTAGTTAGTAAGACGATAATCGAGTCTCTCAATGTCTTCCGCTTGGCGTTAGATAAAAGCCGATAAGGACAAGGTTGCCGAATTCAGATCGTCCTTGAGAAAGTTGGGAGATGTTTATGTTAATGATGCTTTCGGCACGGCTCATCGTGCGCACAGTTCCATGTTGGGCGAAGGATTCGAGACGAGGGCCAGCGGTTTTCTTTTGAAGAAGGAACTAGAGTACTTTGCAAAAGCCCTGGATAATCCAGAAAAACCATTTTTGGCGATCCTTGGAGGTGCCAAAATTGCGGATAAAATACAGTTAATCAATAACTTATTGGACAAAGTCAACGAAATGATTATAGGCGGTGGAATGGCGTATACCTTTTTAAAAGTTTCCAAGAACATGAAGGTAAATATATTTGAAAATGGAGAATTTATTGCTTTTACTTTCCTCTAGTTTTCGTTCAAATTCTACCAGATGTTTGACTTTAGATCGGCAGTTCATTGTTTGACGCGGAAGGCGCAAAAATTGTAAATGATCTATTAACGAAAGCGCAAAAGAATAATGTTCAGATACACTTGCCCGTTGATTTTGTAACGGCGGACAAGTTTGCGGAAAATGCCGCGGTTGGTTCGGCGGATTTGGAAACCGGTATTCCCGACGGCTGGATGGGTCTCGATGTGGGACCGAAATCGAGAGAGCTCTTTAGCGGTAAGTGACTCGAAACTCTTCCCTCTGTCAAGGTTTACCGTTATAAATTCACAGACTATAACGGATTTACTTTACGATTACGATTAATCTTACGTATACGACACACACATGCGCGCGCAATCATATACGTGTAAGATAATTTGCAGAACCGATAAAGAGAGCGAAGGTAATCGTCTGGAACGGCCCAGCTGGCGTGTTTGAATTTGAAAACTTCAGTAAAGGTACAAAAAGTCTCATGGATAATGTTGTCGATGCAACATCGGCGGGAACCGTTACGATAATTGGTGGTGGCGATACAGCTACTTGTGCCGCGAAATGGAAAACTGAAGACAAAGTGAGCCACGTGAGCACTGGTGGTGGCGCGAGTTTGGAACTTCTCGAAGGAAAGATTCTCCCCGGAGTGGCAGCTTTATCTTCGGCGTAACTCACAATTAACTTTGTGACGTTCGTCTAGTCGAAAAGTTCAGAGTTTCTCTATGAACTATCAGTGGTCGTAGTTTTTATGTACCACGAGGTGATCAACGTATCGTTCGATCGATTTAACATATGTAGCTCTTTGTAGAACTACTCATGCGCGTCCCTTCATTCAGGAAAATCTTTCAACTTGATGAATGGATCACGAAAGAAAGCAACGACGTATGCCATTATCTATTATCTCTTAAATAATGTATTATATTGAGTGAAAATCTTGTAAATAACAGGAAATAAATCCGTAGGCACGCATGCGCGTGCGCATACACGCACACTTAACATTACTGTTCTACTATGCAATGGTTTATAGAAGATGCTTCAACGTAGAAACAATTTTGTTTCATTTTATAATGTTTGTCCGGTGACTCGTGCCCTTGGCGCAGGTATATATACACATACATCAATGTATCTCTATACATGTACACACATCATATACGCATCCACCATAGCGCCCCTGCTCTTCGCGCGTATTTATTTCGTACAATATATCTATCAGCGAGATAGCGCTTAGTCTTCCCTTTCGACCCCGAAGAAAAATCACTGTATGGGTAACAATTTTAGTTATGCCCCGCGAACAAACGTGTCAGTGGTACATAGAATCTGCAATACGGCCTATGCACATTACAACGCGTTCGAGACCATTCGATCGTGCAAACGTAAACAGCACTGTCGCCGTACCATCATCGGTGTAACAACATGGGGCGCGAATGGGGCAAAGTGACTCGAACTAATTTACATCAATCGACAAGTTTGTTGCGAATCCAGAGTGCGCAATAACGCTGGGATAGCAGGATCACCGTCTCCGTCAACTTGAAAGGGTGTACACTGTTCGCCAATTAACTCTTTCGGTAGTAGACCACAACTCTGTACATCTCGGAGAAGCGTCATTATCGTCTCGAAGCGCTTCTTTTTTGCCTCTTCCGAATCTTCTTGCTTCTCGTTTTCGAGTTCAATGCATAACTTGAACAAATGGAAATTAGTGTAAACCACTTATTAATCGAAATCGACGAAGGTATAATTGAAATATTTCTTTTACGATACAATTTCCCTCGCGACCAACCTTTCGCATTAGTTCCAGCTGCTTCGTAAATCGTTGGAGATCGTCGGAAGATAATGTTTCCTTGCTTTCTTCCAGCCATTCGGGATACTTGTCGACCAATTCTTTCACAGACGGATACAGAATCTCTTTCGATAGTAAGTGCTGGAGCACATTTTGTATAAAAGGTAGAAAAGTCTCCGGCGCATCCTCCAGGGATGTTTGTCCCAAAAATCCTGACAGATCCACGTTGCTCTAAAATATGCTTACAATAGATTATCGATGCACCTTACATAAGGGACGTACAACGTTTATCGCATTTATGGATCGTTAAGTACCTGCAAATTTTCGGACGTAGTAGACAAATCATTTAGGGCTTGTGCAATTGCAGACTGAAAGTCTGAATTTTCACTGTCTTCATCCGTACCGTCTTTATCCTTTATAACACCGGCGAGCGACAGAGCCATTTTTTGAAGCGACGCTCCCAATTCGTTCTCCGTTCCTGACAGAAGAATCCCAATGTGACCATTCGAATCTTATTAAACTCATAACCGCGTCATTACCATTCTGAATCAAGTTTTGCAAATTTTCCTCAAAGTCACTAGCCGTTTGCATTATGAAATCATTAGCCCATGCATCCTCTAGCGATTTTTCTGTTTGCTTCTCCGTTGTGGATTTTCCTTCGTTCGAATCATCGATATCCTTTCCTGCCTCTGTATGCCCCTCGTCAAAGTCTTTTAGAGCATCTGTAAAAGTAGAATGAAAAGGTAGTTAATGAAAATATATTGTACCTTTTTTTTTAGCATTTAGCTCTAACGAAGGCATTAAAAAAACTTTGATTTCCACAGTCAGTCGTTGAGTATCCGCTTGGAAGTTGACGGAGAAATATTTTCATCGATTACGTAACGAGAAAATGATTAAAGGATACCGAGAAAATCCGTTTGCGAGTGTTTTGTTCCCCTTTTGCGATGAGAATCGTTCATAAATTCTTCCGAACTTTAACGATTCTTCTAAGACAGATTCGATGTAATTGAAAGAAACGATTTATCGAAATGAGGAAGCATAGTGTAAACGTGATCTTAAGCAGGTTAAATTAGTAAAAAATGTCAAAATGAGACAAAAGCAATATAACGACAAGGGTCGTTTTGCATCTACTTACTGTCTAATAAATCATTTAATTCCTGATCTTCCGTTTGATCCTTCGACTTTTTGTCGGCCATACTTTCTATGTATCTTAATTTCCGAATATTATCCGCACATAAATTACGTTAGCAGAGTCAAGAGAACCGAAGAGCAATACGATCGAAATGCTATGCGTTTATCACGATACGTACGCATACGTCGTATTTGCGTATGTGCATATACGGCGTTCTTTATGCATACTTTGAACGCTTTCAACCCTTTGGACCTTTGAACAAATTGACCAGATAATCATTTGTTTTTTGTTTTCCAATGTTCCGAGAATATTCGATTTAGCATTTATGACGTTTATGGCTGTTTATGGCCATTCACAGGTAGGACTGGGTAGGACAGGTTAGAACAAGTTAAAACCCGCGAACATTGAGCTTTGAATTCCTTCAATGGATGCACGTTAAATGTTGTCAAGATCACTCGACTAATATCTAAAGGTCAACAGAATTTCATAATATTTCTCGATTCGAACAAACATCACAACTACGTCTCCTAACGTAGTATATTCCCCGAACTGATCCGAGAAGTAGGAATTTCTTCGAGTTCTCCGAATGCTCATAATACTTGTAACGCTATACTGTAAATTAGTTACGACGAAGCAGCATGTATGCAGTTTTATAGTAATTCCATAGATGCACTGCCACTGATGCCATTGTTATATACCCGAATTACCGGTGTCTAGTGTTACGGCTTTCTGTAGATTATTCCAATAGTTTCGTTGTAATGTAAGTCAATGACGGTAGATACGAATTATTAACAACGACACCGTTTGGATTTCTTTTGTCGATCTTGGGATGGGAAAATAAATGCGATACATCTTCGAAAATATATTGTTTCTTTTTTATCGTACCCGCGAACGATAATAAATACGATGGTAACAGAATTATCTCTCTTGGTTGGTATCCCGTTCCGAGAAAATTTTCTTCAATAACCGATGACAAACGTCGACCTGATCTACACTTTCCTCTTGCTGTAGATCGTTAGCGCATCGCTCTAAGGTAGATCTGAGGCAAAGTTCGGGTCGCTGACATTCTATCAGAGCAGCATGAAAATCATTGTTGGTCAGACCGTCAAGAATATTGAGTAACTGATCTCTGCAAGGACGAATATAGAGAAAGTACAATACAAGGATACAGGGACGCGATGTTTCACACGCAATAACTAGCGCACGAGACGGAAAAAGTGCTACCTGAATTCGGGAAGTAGATCCGGTGATATTAGTAATCCAGCTGCCTGTTCTATCAGACCCATATTTACGAGAGTGAGTTTCGGATTATCGGCGTCTTCTTTGTTACATAAAGATGACAACAAAAAGGCAGATTTAATTTGCAATTTTTTCACGGAACTCTGCATGGCTCGTAAAAGGACAGAGTAGGCATCATTGATTTCCATGTGTTTCAAAGACATCGGATGCTCTCTAACTATGCCTATGTTCCAGATAGGTTTTTTTTATTACTGCCCATACCAGACGTAAAATACTTTATGATCGATACAACACAATGGCTTTACTTACAAGATACTGCGTACAGAGCCTTAATTTTGACAGTTTCTATCGGGTCCGAGTCTACCATGGCCAGTAAGGTGGGGAAGAGACCAGTTTCGAGAAACCTTTCTTGGCAGAAAGGATTATTTTGGGCTAATTCGGCGATTACATCGGCCACTCTCCACCTAATACTGCCACGGGGCGAATTCAAACATGGACCAAATATAGAAAAGCCTCCAATTTTGTAAAAGTCATTGGCAATATCCATATTGTCTACATAGTCGGCGATACGCTCTAACGCAGCTTCCTTTTGAAAAGCATCGTCTTCCGGTCGAAGGTCATTTATGTCGGAGAGCACATCCATAGCTGCGCGCAATTCTTCTATCACATTGCCCGACAAAGAGGACAATGTCTGTTTGAGAAACTCCCGTCTCTGTAAAATACGTAGCAAATTAATACATCGGTTAAATTGACGCAAAGCCAATAAGTAGATATACAGAACATACTTCTTCATCCATCGGTTGGACTTCATTGTTGCGAAATGAGTCACTCGTGGCTGTACGCGCTTCCATTGCGAACCTCAGTAATCCCTGCAAATTCGTCGGTTGCCTGGGCTGATTTTGTAACGGTTCCAGGGTTTGGCCAGAACCGCTTGCACCCGAGGGTCCCTCTATGGACAGTGGCCTTACACTGCTGCTCGGACGCTGTGGTTCCAAACCCCTCGATTGTCCTTCGTTTTTCTCTTGCCCATTCGCGTCAGGGCTGAAAGGCCAATGCAAGCATAAAACACTAACCTACAAAATGTACAAGTTTTGATAAGTCGTAATAACGCTTCTGTACCTGTCCATTTTTTTTGCGTTGCTCGTTAAAGCTGCACCCATTAATTGAAAAACGTGGCTCTAAAGGAATGCTTTAAGAACGTTATAAATACAGTGCATCGCGAAACATCAAATACACTCTTCGCCAATTATCACCAGAAAGGATGTCGAGAAATTCGGGTAGAGTCTTGAAAGGGAAAAACAGGCTCGTGCTGTGAGATTGATCGGGACGACCGTCGGGCGCGAAGGTAAACTATGCTTAAATTTGGGTAATCCGTCACTGCAACGATTTTCTCCGTTCTTTTCCGATGAGAGAGTAACGCCTGACTCGAATTCGTTTTATATCGTTACGTCTCTGATTACTCCCGTGTCTCTAAGAACTACATACAGATTCCAGAATCTCTGAAGTCGCGAATTGTGTTGAAATTATTCGTTCTGCGAATCTGTGTCATCGGTCACGGCAACTTAAGATTGGACCGAACGTTTCGTTTGATTCGTTGATGCAACTATACGTAAAACATACTTATGATGAGAGGGTACAAAATTCTTATTTTAAGGTATTTTACTGATACTGACAAGGGAAGTTCGGGAACTGGTACACTCCGATTTTGATAAAACATTGCATAAATAATAATTAGACATTTCTAAGAAGATAGCTGTAATTCGTTCGTGGCCATATCAACTTTAAAGAAGATATCAAGGGAAGCCCCTCTTTAAAGGAGGTCCTGCCTGTCCTGCCAGTTCCCAGACTGTCCCACCAGTTCCCTGCCTGTCCGGCCTCCGTCATACCCGTCCTACCCGTTGTGCTAAAAAAAAATTGATTTTCCTCATACCTTGTGCCTCAAACTAAAAGCTCAATCCGAATTCGACTAAATTTTAAATTTAGTCAGTCAATATGAGCTTCTGAGCTGTGAGCTCGTAGCTGTTGTGCTTTTGAGCCATTTTTCCGAGTTTTTTTTTTGCGAAATTTCGCCAAAAATCCGGGTGAGCTTTTAGTTCAAGCAACCACACTTGACCTTGCAAGCACTGATTTTGGCCTTCGTTTGACCTTTAAGATGCCCGAGAGTTAGCTGCCGGCGTCATGAAAATGTGACTTTGCGCAAGTACGATCGCAGTCATGTCAAAATCGTATGAGCCCACGTTCTCGACGGTATTGTTCTCAAAAATTATTGTTGAATAAACACTTTTTTAGGGCACGACAGGCAGTTGACAGGGGAAAGAGGCAGGACAGGCAGGAGAGAGACAGACGGGACCTCCCTTGATATCTCCCTTAAAGTTGAAAACAGGCATGAACGAATTCCAGCTATCTTCTTAGATATTTCAAATTATTATTTATGCAAAGTTTCATAAAATTCGAAGTGTATCAGTTCCCGAGCTTCCCTCGTGATTGTCTTTATTGTGGGATATCTTGTCTGTTTGTACATTTAACAGTAAATGAAGTTGGTAAATTTATTCTGTCCACCGATGAGAACAGTGTTGATTCGTGCAAACATAATATAGCCTCATTTCTTCTTCCGCGCGTCTGGTTTGTGCTTGGAAAAACACAGCTTCTCTGTGACTGCACTTTGGACACGGATGTTCCTCGGTTCTTGGTAGAGTAGGATCCGATATAACGTCGGCCACGATATGCGTCAATTCGCTGAAATCAAATTTTTCGCAGATGTTCAACAGACGTTTTGTACGAAGCGAGTGTAGATGATTCGGACGGATACTTACTCAATTTCGTGCATAATTTTATTGACGTAAATGCAGTTACTGTCAGCCAGTTGCTTGAAATCACAGTTTCTACACTGAAAGGACGTACGAGGTAGAAGGTATTTACCGTCAATGTAGCCAATGAGAGATTGAAGAGACAAAGATCAGGCGACGCTTACCGCATACATCAATACTTTATTTTCCTTGTCTTCTTTAGGATATAACATGTTATTACACTCCTGACAAAATCTAATACCTACGAATCCCGGGCCATCATCGTGAGTGTCGTACCCCGTAATTTTCGACATATTCGTCGTGTGTGTGTGTGTGTGTGTTTTATCAATCGTCGATCAATGAAATATCTTGTACCAGTGTACGTAGAGATACGTTCAATTATCCCTTGGGTTCATCGCCAAAGGGATTTCCAAATTGATCGTGTTTCAATGAAAATACGATATGACACATGAAATACCAAATTTCGATGATACGCATTTCATTTTAGCTTACAAGCCACTTTGCATCCCGATATTTGTATTTGTTTGTATTTAACACAGAAACGATAGAAACACGTGTCAAATGCATAACATCCTTCGGCCACGGAGTGCTTCATAACGCGACTGAATTGAGCTTTCGACCAATTAAATACACGCTTGGAACGCACCAGAAAGTGATTCGTTTCTCATTGGTTGGAAATATTGTACTTGCATTGTACGAATAATCCCCAGGCAATGGAATAGACATAGCATGCACACCGAATCTGATGTTCCTAACCCAGGCACTTGGAAATGACATTTATATGGGATGTAAATAATTGAGAATGATATTTATTAATATTGACATTACTTTTCCTCGAGCAATATTCGACGTTGCGGCTTGTGGTTTCTTTTCATGAAATTTTTAGTACAGTCCCCGGTCGTGATATGGCAGGTGAAGATTGAAGAAACTGGGAAGAATATTGAAATTATTTCAACGTTGCATGCAACAATATAAACGGTATACTCTCACAGAGTAGTGCGATTGGTTTCCATTTCGAGAATATTCCAAGGGGGAAGCTCGAATATTTATCAATTGCAACCTCTTATACCTAAACAGTTTGATGACGGTATTTTAAATAATTTTTGGAATGCTCGAGTTCACCGTTGGCGAAGGAAGAAGGCACGGCGAGAAGGAGAAAACTATATGTATGGATGCATATATGAGTATGTATGTGTGCATGCGTGCACGATACACTTGTATATAAATGCGCATGTGGGCATGGAAAGGTCCGTGAAGATGTGAATGCATGAATACGACATATCTCGTGTTATGCGGGGGATACGATACGAAAAGAAAAGCAGATACTCATACTGAGTAGAATTGCGGGAGTTTCTGCGGTTTCTACAGTTTCTACGCTTGCGGGGAGTTTAACGTCCGTAACTGGAGTTTGCGGGAAAGACAAGAGGTGCGCTAGTGTTCCACTAAGCTACCCCCAACCTTACTACCCCCACCCTTCCGTTCGGGCTCCCCTAGCTAGTGCGAATCTCGGCGGATGAATGTTTTCTTAAGGGATTCTTCCCGAAAGCGACGCGAAATTCTGAGAGGAGTCGTCCGAGCTGTAAATTCGTGAGTGAAAGCATTTCTCGTTAAATTTTTGACGCTTCCTTCTTCTTAGAAACTGCTGCTTTGCAAAGTTCCGTCTCGTAAACTATCGAGAAAGACGAAACTCGCGTTCAAGGCGTTCCTGGGGGGTGATGGCACTCACGCCGACAGCGTCTCCCACAAAGATTTCACCATTTTTCTATTAACAAAAAATCGTATGCTCTTTGCATAGAATGAAGATTTTTGGGTTAACCTGTCGGCTAGTGCGCTTTGAACACGTGATTACGATAAATGCCGCCTAACTGCAGTTTATGTTGGAATATTTTTTCTTGAGAATCCGGTAATGCGCTATCAATGACCGATTTGTTTTGTTGCATGCTCGCTCGCCGATCACGTTATGGATTTTCTTCGGAGCAACATACATCGATCGAACGTTCTTTCTTGTTTGAACGCGTCTCCGAATAGGCTCCGCTTGTCGATACAACATCATATTGAGACGCATCTTCCGTATTACGTTAAACCGATCAATTTTTACGCGTGCGACGGTATTTATTATTGTTACCGGATTCTCTCAAAGTGGGACAGCCATATTGTACGTTTTTTTCGCCAAGCTGTCGTGTACTTTGTTAACCTAATCTCGCCGCGCGCGGTTCATCTTTCTTGATCGTCGTTGATCACTCGGAGCGTCGCCAGTTGCGACTCGGCAACGGATCGTTCACATTTCAATGTTAAAATCTGCAGACTAACAATTTGGTCGGTTAACGTTCTTACCTGAGGATGTATGAGGCATCGCATTCCTCAGGAGTTCCGGGGTACTCGTTCGCATTGCCATCTCATAGAGTTACCTTCGCCGAACGATCAATGGGTCTCGTCGGTAGAGACTCGGAAGATGAGAGACAGCGAACGGAGTACATTAGAACGATTAGATAGATCGGGCTATATACCTGCAAAGGATAATAACGCATTGGCTTATTGTTTCGGCAGGGAAATCGTCCTAGAGCGTAGAGAAAATGGAGAGCGGAAGTAATTTGAATACCACGGGTACTTACCCCGGGGGCGATCGTCAACAGTTTTGCGTTTCATGGACCTCTCATCAGTCCAATATGCATAGCGCATTTCCAAAGCTACTGAGTTCGGAGCAATTCGTCGACGTTACTTTGGCCTGCGACGGCGGTTCGATAAAATGTCACAAGGTGGTTTTATCGGCATGCAGCGATTACTTGGAACGTTTACTGCTAGAAATACCATGTACGCATCCCATTATTTTTCTGAGGGATATGAGAATGTGGGAACTTCAAGCTTTGGTCGAATTTATGTATCGCGGAGAAGTATACGTAGAACAGCAGCAGTTGGCCAAATTGATGCAGGCAGCCGAAGTTTTACAGGTACGAACGTAACGTTATCCTTTGACCGGGCATCTTGGGATCGGCCGTTGGAAACATAAACGCGAAGGAAAGGGTTACGAAGGAAATATTTTGCTTCCCAGGTACGTGGTTTATCGACTCAGGGAAACGAGGGGTCGTCGAACGACAGCGGCTCGCAGCAATGCGATTCGAATACGCCGGTTACTCCGTCTACGCCTACGCAACACGACTCGTCCAGCTATAAACTCGACGAGAGCCAGTCCGAGGATGGATCGTCGAACGCAAATTTTCTAGAAGCTACATCGATCGCCACGTCCAGCACGGCGAATCCCCCGTCGCACACCACCACACCAGTCCCGCAGACGCCAAACTCCTCTAATTTCATGAACATGGAACACAGCGAAGCACTGCAACATCTAGAGAAGGCTCTTAGCGCTTGCGAAGCAAC
Organism: Cerceris ruficornis; assembly: GCA_963989415.1. Taxonomy (NCBI): domain Eukaryota; kingdom Metazoa; phylum Arthropoda; class Insecta; order Hymenoptera; family Crabronidae; genus Cerceris; species Cerceris ruficornis. The sequence goes on along the minus strand of OZ022520.1, from coordinate 32,431,001 downwards.
GCTCACCGAAACTCAGGGAATGGTGAAGATGGAACCGGACGAGCAGTTTACTCAGCAGCAGGATGTTAAGCCGTACTCGATCAGTATGGTGCCGAGCGGCAATTGTAATCCTGGCAGTCCGTTTCCTGCTATCGAAGGTAAGGGACATCGAGCCGGGGGTTAAGGAGAACAAAGAGGAATGTTTCGGTAAAGGGTGGGCGGGAAGGGCGAGGGGAAAGGGGATCCAGACGGACCTGCGAATCGTTTTTCCGAATCGAGGAAGAAGGCGAGGGAGTAAGGCTTTTTCCTTCGATCGTTGCAGGTTATCAGAGACGGCAGAGGCGTTCGGAGGAAGAGTTGAAGCAAGCATCGGACATGGTGGCACGCGGCATGACGTTCCAAGTTGCATCGGAAAAATATAAAATTCCGATAAGTACGATTCGATTCTACATGGTCAGAAAAGGTATATTGCAGAGGCGAAAGCGTGGTCGTGGTTCGAGCAATCTTGGCATGAACAGCCAACCGGGTAGCCCCGCGAGTCCGCCATATCATATGATGAATTATCGTTTGCCAGAGAGCCTAAACTCCAGCCTACCGTAGTGTTTTACGAAAAGTAGCGAGTTTTTAGACTTGAGTTGAATCGAACAAATTTTTTATTGCCGCATCGGAGCTGTTCCAGACTGTCATTCTTCCCATCCTAATTGACTCACACTGAGTTGACCGTTTTTCATTTAGTCGCTCGTGACAATACATCCGATGATACGAATGCGAATGCGAATGCGAATGCGAACGTGAACGTGAACGTGAACGTGAACGCGAACGCGAACGCGAACGCGTACGCGTACGCGGATGCGTGCGTTGCTCCATACAAATTGTGCATTTACAAGAGATAGTAATTTAATAGATTAATGACAATGTACGTATTGTACGTAAAATAGGCATGATTTTAGTCTCGAACAGCTCATCTCTCCGTGTACATATACACCATACGTCGCGCTCGTTCGAACGCGATGTTGGGCCGTTTCTACGTTTACGGTACTTGGGCGACTCGGCTTTCTTCCCTTTGCGATTCGTCGATGAAACGAGATCGGCGTCGCTGCGGGGCGTGGGTCGCTCGTCGTATCGGGCTTTGCTTTCGTTTCCTTCCTCTTCGAGCAGACGAAAGCATGGAGAAACGGTGCGAGAACGATCGCGTTGCGCTGCGTTGCGTCGCTTCGGTCCAATCGGTCCCGTCGGTCTCGTCGCGTTCCGTCGCATCGCATCGCGTCGCGTCGCGTCGCGTTGCTTAGGCCAACGCGGTCGATATCGCGCTCGGAGGCCACTCGTACGGTCCGGTCTGAGCCGTGTTCCGTTCTTCTTCTACTTAGTGACAGGTATATCTTGCGCAAATAGAGAGTGCGAGAGATATTTTTTTTTCTTTCCGAGTCCTATACACATACCGCTATACCAGAAATTTACAAAGCACGGTTCGTAGAGGGGATCGAACGCGGTATGCAGCGAAACACATTTTTACCGTCGATAGAATATCTTTTGAGGATACGTAACCGTAGGTTAGATACTTTTTTTATTACTTCGTATTTATGTAATTCAGTGAAAAACATTGTTACTATTAAGTTGCTCTCGGAGCCCTCGGCATCCGTAGGACATGTTAACGCGAGTATTCAATTTTGGTCCGTTTGTGTTTTCTCATTAAATCGGATTGAAAGTAAATCATCGATGCGAGGGTTCTTCTCGTCTCGTCTCGTCTCGTCTCGTCTCGTCTCGTCTCGCCTTGTCTCGTGTTGTCTCGTCTCGTCTTGTCTCGTGTCGTCTCGTTCCGTCATGTTTCTTCTTCATTCTTCACTTTTTGTCTTGCCCGTTTAGTCTCTTTTCGTCTCGCTTTTCAAAAGCATACCTCACTTGGCCTCACTTACCTTACTTCTCACTTCACTTCGCCTCACCTCACCCTGTTTAGATGAGTTTACCGGGTACCTCCCATCCCATCTTATCTAGCATTATAGTTGACTTTGTCTCACAGTTTTCTACATCTCAAGCTTACCTCTCATTTCATCTTTCCCCGTTTTACCTTTCTTTATTTTCCCTCACCCCGCCGTACATCTCCTCTCTTCGTCTCGTCCCGTTTCGTTTCATCTCGTCTCATGTCATCTCGCCACGCCTCGGCTCATTTTGCCCCGTATCGTCTTGTTTCGTTTGTTCGATGCGTTGTCTACGCGATGTACGATCGGCGCTTGCGGTCTAAAGGCATACGTTTGTAGCTGCGGCGAAATTGTAGGCTTCGTCCATGAACGGTTAGTCGCTACGTTTAAGACTGGTAACACGTGGCAGAGGAAGCACCACGTTGTGAATCTTAGATACTGCAAATCCGCATCTACTACACAGATATTTTTGTAGACACTTTGCCGGGAAAGGTGTCTTTTTCCTGCCTTTATTACACAGCGCGAGCTGTGTATGCGCGCGCGCACGCCCCTTACACACACACACACACACACACACACAGAGAGAGAGAGAGAGAGAGAGAGAGAGGCACATAAATATACGTGCAAGTAAACCTAATTATGTACGTACATACACGTATACCAACGCACGTATCAATAATAAACGTGCCAAGTTCTAGCGATACTTAACGTATACATGTACCATGTATACATTTTAATGAAACGCGTTTGTATATGTATACGTTATGTATATTCGTTATATGAGTGTGTACGTATCGGTGATTCGGACAGCGGAAAAAGCAGTGTTATTCTGAAAAGTTTTCGATTCGGTGTCGTCGAAAACGTTGCCGAAGACGAACGATCGTGACGTACGTAACGATAGTGCTTTTTACATGCTAGTGTACAAATAATATTTGTAATCGGAACGATGAGAATCCGTCGATTTTCATGAAAACGATCTGACCTGACCTTTATTGTTTTTATGGACGTAGATGTTGAGAATAGGGACGATGACATCGTCACCGGCATGGTGATGCATACGCATCTACATATATACGCTTGTATATATGCCTAGCACACCAACACATAACGCATATGTGAATGTATGTATGCATGTATGTATGAATGAATGTACAAATTTATGAGCATGTGTGTATACTTTGTGTAGATATGTATGCATGCCTGCCTGCCTATACATATATACATGAAATATCCACGCATACTCTTAGAGATAGATGGTGAAGATTGGTGAAGAAGGGTCAGGGGTGGAGAAGGTAAAGGAAGAGGATGAGGTAGAGAGGGTGGGTGAGAAGCAGTGAGACACACGTACATACATATACATAAACGTAATCTAACAGTGTATTGCCTTTGTTAAATAGCATTCGGATAAAGCCATATTTTTCCATGCAATGCAATAATTCAGCAGAGTAAATTACAGTAAACAGCCTAAAATAGGGATGAGTGCCAGATACTAAAAAGAAACTAAGCGGGCGTAAACGGTAAAGATAATAAGACGCTATGTGGACGATTTCCTACCATTTGGAACGTATCTGCCTTTTATTCTGGCCTCGTGATAAATCCTGACTTTATTTGTACTTGACAATATACGGGATACCGTGTGAAGGAACTACTAAATTAGGTTAGGAAACTTTGCGAACTTTCGGTTTCTCGCGGTACGTGAAACGATCACTCGTAACAGGAGAGTTTCGTGTTGTTTTTCTGTCAAACATCTATTTATCTCTTTAAGTTTCTTAAGTTTCTTTTAATCTGCCGATGTTTCGTTTATCCTCTCGTTTCGGCCCCTGGCTGTCCGTCTCTCCGTCTCTTCCTTTTTGCTCTTCCAATTTGTCCTCGTAACGCGCCCTTTGTACGCTGTCTCTGTCCACGCATCGTTTCTTCATTTTTACCGTGCTTTTCGTGTACCGATAACGTTGTCTTCCCTTGTTCGTTTCTTCCGAGTATCTCCTGTTTCGTGGGATTATTTTGGTTCGCTCATCCAGTCGTTTGGATCTCTGTCGGCTTTTGCAGCCTTCGAAGGGAAACGTAAAAAGCGAGGACGCACGAGCCCTGCCTGATAACGTAAAGTAAAAAGTAAGGTGAAAATGGAGAAGGTAGTTGGTGCTCGTTCGCGTAGCGTTCTTTACAGAATCCGTATCGCGCGAATCGTCGTTCGGAGAGTTCCAGTTGACAAAGGTTTTATACAGATCTATTAAACCAGTATTTCAAACCAATGAAGAATAATTAGTTTTCTAATCGTAACGATACATTTTACGTGAATTTAGTACAGTGCTTAAGTCAGTAATGCTCAGCGTATCTAACAAATATTTTTAGTGGAAATCCGTGTCATACTCGCATGTATTATAATGCCCTTAAAGTATGTATCTGAACAACAATCAAAGAAGCGTGGACGATACTTAACGATTATTATGATAGACGGTCTTAGAAGTACGTAGATATAGCCATTTCGAGGCAGTTTACGTTATATTTAAGTATGCGTTATCGCTTCGATCTACGTTTTCACGGTGGTATTATTATTTGTATAATAGATAGAATTCGCGGTTATATCATACTTAGCGTCGAAACGATTCTTTAACGTTTACGTTTCGATCGCAACTATTGTTAAGGTTTTAAGTTTATACAGTTACCGAGATCCTATGCGCGTATTCCTCGGGGGTGGCAAATGGGCAACGGGATCGACGAATATCGAAGCTCCGCAAGATTGCGCGTGTACGTAATCTCCGAGATAGCGGGTGTCCCATGAGATACCAGGAAGATGAAAATGAAGCGAAACGAAACGAAACGGAACGGTACGGTACGGTACGAGAGACCCGGTCTGCCCATTTACAAATCCGAGGGGTAACGAGGATGGGAAAGAGGGGGCAAAAATTGCGGAGGAATGTTTTTGGAAGAAATCGCGAGTCCTTGAGAAACAAAGTAAGAAAAATTCTCTAGGTTCCTTAAGCTCAACGGCTCTGAACGAGCATAGCCGTTGAGAGATTACGCGGCTCGCATCTGGAAGTTCGCGCGAATTGTCGGCTTCCGAACGAGCGACCTCTCGAATTACGTGCATCGACGAATTTTGGCAAGAAGCCTCCTCTCGATTCGACGTGGACTCAATGGTCGCAACGTTTGGGCCGCGAGTCCGTTGAGACGGTCGAATTACGAAAAATAAGAAGCATTTTGACGATACGCGAATCATCGACATGTGTGGTGAGTCGCGAAGCGTTCGTTACTTTCGAAATTGGGTCGTTCGGTCGCGTGTGCTGATTCCGCGGACCACGGATCGTGGATCCGCCAAACGAAATTCGCATTTATTTCTCTTAATTTTTGAGGTGTCGTGCGCTTCGCGCTTTTTGTTTGTCGGTCGCTAAGAGAAAAGGATATCGTTTCGATTGGATCGTGTATCCTGAACTCGTGAAAGATTGCGCCGTCACGGCCGAACGAGAGCGTCGCTCTCGTCGACGCGACAATCGGCAAGGACACGGACGACGACGACGACGACGACAAAGAGGACAAAGACCGAGCCAACTTCGAGTCTTACGGAGTCGTACAATTTGCTTGAGTAGAGAGAGGTAGAGAGAGAGAGAGAGAGAGAGAGAGGGATTTTTCACAAGATTTGTCCGGATACACGATATATCGATAGATTTTCTCGCGTGCAAATGTAAATCGAAAAGAAAATCACAAGGGAAATCCGTATAGGCGCGTACTTTTCAAGTATCTTCGACTCATGAAGCAGATCTACTTGCCCGATTTGATTGGAAAATTGGTCCAACGTCGATTTCCATTAAAAATTCAACATTTGCCGGCTTCGTGAAATTCAAGTATTGTTGTTTGATTTACGTGTAAGATGTACGTTAAGATGAAATTGCTTATAATTTTAGAGTCGTGTAACGTGTGTTAGCGAAGCATGCTTCTAAGTAGAGATATAGGACAATGCTATAACAATAATTATTATAATTAAAGTGAATTACGAGTATAAGGCATTTAATAAGTGCAAAGTATTTCTTAATAAAAGTACTTCCAAAAACGAGAATGCGTTTGATTTTGCCTTGCGTCGTTGCCCCGAATTTGGAAAGTTGCGTTTCCGGTGTGTGCTAGAGCGACTGCCACTGCACGTACGTCGCGTACCTCCTGTACCTCCCCTTGGCCGTGTTCCCCTCGCTTCCCGCGACACATGGATCGCGAGGTGCGTGATTTCTATTTTGGCAGTCGGTCGTTTGCGGCGCAACCCGTTTTTCTCGTTCTTCGGACTCGCGTCGCTTTCTTCGGGATCGTTCTCCGCTAGGTCGACGGGGCAGTTGGTGGGCAAAGGGCGATCTTTCGGTCGATCGGGATCGGGCAACACCGAACGCGCCTAGCGACTCGTCGCTCGAAAAAGTCGAAGAAACGGGAAATCGTGCGGGAAGCATCGAATTTGTGGAAATTTCGGGCCGTGACGAGAAGAGACGAGAAGCGACGAGTACGGGAAGAATCGTCACGAGCAACCCTCGATCCCTCGATCCCTCGATCCCTCGAGAGGAAAGATTTGCCGGCGTGGTCGATCGCGAGGAAAATTGCGCAGTTGTCGCTGCGCCCTCTGCGCACACTCCTGCGCGATCCCTTTGTGTTATTTTTGGGCGGAATCGCCGTCCGAAGCTTTAAATAGGCCCGATTCGCCGACCGAGAAGACAGTTTGTATCACCGGTTCTACATGCTGGAGCATCGCCGAATATTCGCTGTGAGTAAACAACGGTGAGCGTCGCGTCGCATCGCATCGTGTCGCGCGGAGAAACGTCAAGTGCGCGCGATACGTTCGAGCATGTAACCGTGCGCTCGAGGAGCGACGAAAGCGAGGGCTTCCGTAAATAGTCTGCTCGCTTTTTCAACCGTTTTCGGGCCAAAGTTCCCGTTTCTCCGATTCTTTTGTACCCGAGTCAAATCGGATCGGATCGAATCGAATCGAATCGAATCGATCGGCGTTTCTCCGTTTGACGGGATCGAAGCGATCGGAAGGGCGAAAGACGGTGGCGACAGAATCGTCTCTGTTCGCCTCCGACGATCGGGGCGGTCAATGCGGTAATGTCGATCGATCGGGGCTCCGTTGCCGCTTCGCTTACCGTCGATCGTTTTTCGCGTCATCGCCAGAATTGTTGGGCACTTTTGGCAGAGTTTCCAAAATCATGGTCTCGCGAAACGAGGGGGCGGTTCGTTAAACCATTTTGCCTCCGAGAGCCGGGGAGGAAATGCCGATTCACCTTGCCTCTCCGGTCTCTGCCGTTTCTGCCGCCAACTCTTTTAGTTGGATGGAACCGATGGTTTCTGGTGCTCGGATGGATGTTTTAGCCGATTTAGTAGATTTTTCGGCGTAGTAGATTTAGGAGACTACGAAGAATTTACGAGAGAAAATTGCGGCGTTGCTCTGTTGCGAGATCCAGATGGCTTCCGAGTCGTGCGCCACGGATCCTCTCCAGCGAGAGCTCGCGGACTCGATAATACGTCTGCAGCCGCTCGACGAAATCCGCATCCTGTTGGCCTGCGGAGCGAAGCCAAACGAGCCGGTGACGCAGGGCCTGAGGCCGCTTCACTACGCTGTCTGGCAGAGATACACCGAGGCGGTCCAGCTGCTGCTGGTGCGCGGCGCAGACATCAACGCGACCGACGAGTGCGGATATTCGGCGCTTCATCTCGCCGCCGAACACGGACACCTCGATCTGGTTAATCTGCTGATAGAACAGGGTGCCAAGGTCGATTACAGGCCGGATACCGGTGAACTATTTCCCAGGTACGCGGGCTAAAGTTCTTCCCTCTTTTCTCTTTTCTCTTTTCTCTTTTCTCTTTTCTCTTCTCTCTTCTCCCTTCACCCTTCGGCCTTTGACCTTCGTCTTTCGACCTTGGACGCTTTGCCGGACTTGTGGTTTTACGCCATCCAGCATCATCGAGACTCACCGGAGCATCGGCGCAGATAGGGAAATGGCAAATGGCAAGAAAGCGACGGGGCGACGGAGGGACGGGGGGGGGGGGGGGGGGGGGGACGGAGGCGTCGGAGGGCGGGGGAGAAGTAGAGGGCACGATGCGAAGGTATCGGAATGCTTACTTTTACCTAGGACGATGTTGTGCGACGAGCCTCTGCGACTCGCGCTGAGAAACCGACACGTGGACGTTGCCAGGATTCTGCTGGAAGCCGGGGCAAATCCAAACAAGCGCTACTTTTTCGGCTCGGAGATCAATCTGGTCTCCCCGCTGGACCTCGAGTGCATGGAACTGCTGTTGGCGTTTGGCGCTCGAGCAAACACGAGGGATCGCGCGGGACTGACGGCCCTGATGAAGGCAGCGAGGCTGCCACAGGTAACAAAGTCTCCGCAGAGAGAGCCGACGATTGAAACAGAAAAACGAAAGCAAAAAGAAAAAGAAAAACGAAAACAAAAACGGAAACGAAAGCGAAAACGCAAACGGAAATGAAAACGAAAGCGAAAACGGAACCGGAATCGGAATCGAAATCGAAATCGAAATCGAAATCGGAAACGGAATTGAAGCTACGGATGTTTGCGTGTATCAGGGTATGGCTGCGGTGCTTCTTTTGCTGAGCTATGGAGCCGACGTGAACTCGATGGCAGACGCGAGGCACGACTACAGGACGGTACTGCATTACGCGATTCTGGGCGGTGATCCGGCGGTAATAAATCTTCTGCTGAAACAGGGCGCTCGGCTCGATCTCGGGGCCGATTATCAGAAGCCAACGGCTCTCGATCTGGCGATACTCAAGGGAGATCCTTCGATAGTTCGAATGCTTCTCGAGTCCGGTGAGTGGAGCGATACGTTTCATGATACGACCTTTGGACCGTTTCGCTATTTAATCGCCATTTAATCGCTATTTAATCGGCATTTTGGTCGAGCAAGATCAAGTGTAATCGTTGAATCGGTTTAGGCGCGGCCGTGAACGCAACTTCCCCGATCATTGGATCGCCTCTTCACGTCGCCTGTGCGGACAACATCCCCAACAGACTAGAGATTCTGTCGATGTTGCTGGAGCGAGGCGCCGATCCTAATCTCGTGATACGCAGCGACGAGGGTATCGCTCTCCGCCCCGTTCTTGCCGAGTACGTAGCCTCCAACGAGAATCCCTCTGTCGAAGTGGTCGCGCTGCTGCTCAAATATGGCGCCAGGGTTGTCATAAAGACGCAGTTTCGCGATCCTCACGGTATACTGAATTCTCTGCAAAATACGGCGGACAAGCCGAGATTGCTCAAGGCTCTTCTCGAAGCCGCCGAGAGCTTCGATCCTTGCATGATACGAAGGTCCAGCAGCTTAACGGACGCGCAGAAAGCTCTCGTGATGGACGCGGCCAGGACTCCTCTCTCCTTGACCCATCAGGCGAGGTTGATCGTTCGTAAGCTCTGCGGCACCAAGCTACCCAAGATCGTTCGAAAGCTCCAGCTACCTCAATCCCTTCATCGTTATCTTCTCTATGACTTTTATTAGCACAACTTTCTTGCGCCAACAGACTCTCCCCGATTGTCCGCGAACGGTCCTCCTTTCGCAATTTCCCTCCAACGATCTCGTTCCACGTTCAACGAGACAATCGTGTTTCGGCCGCCGAGAGGTCGGCGATCATTCGCTCTTGTTAGACTATTTCGAAGCGGATGCCGATACCGATACCGATACCGATACCGATACCGATACCGATACCAATTCCGCGGTCATAGCGTCCAACTAACAATAAGCATCGATCGAGCGACGCAAAAAGAAACGCGACTTATCTTCGCGTCCAAGTTTTACGCCGCGTCACCTCCGACGTCCGTCGTCGGCTCGTTCGACTCGTTCGACTCGTTCGACTCGTGGCTCGACAACCATATACTTTTGTACCTTTATTTGTACGTATATATACGCGGCACTCTCTCTCTCTCTCTGTCTCTCTGTCTCTCTCTCTCTCTCTCTCTCTCTCTCTCTCTCTTTATCTATGTGTCTACGCGTATTTATAATTCTGCGCTTGTACGTAATGGTGTAAATAAACAAAACGATGTAAAAGAAAGCTGTCGTGACTCGTATTCCGGATCTTTGTTCGATGCTTCCGCGCGTCGTAACCTCGTCACAGTCGTCCTCGTTGGAGCGTATCGATGCGTCAACCTAACCACCGACGCGGCAAGTCGACCGAATCGATGTAACCTTCGTCCGAAGGGTTGCACGCGTTCCTCGAAAGAACGCCCGTTCGAGATGAATTTGAGCGCGCGCAATGTTGGCCGATGATGGTATTTCTGTTCCGTGCCGTTCTATTCTAGCTTCGAAATAGCAGCCTCGATACTATGACCGCGTAAAACTTTGGCAATCGTCAAAAAGTCGGCGATCAACTTGAAATGGTTTGACACAGAGTGCGCGCATGCTACTCTATATATGCCAAATTTGGATCTATTTTTACGTTTACGTTCGCGGTAGACCGGTCGGACCGCGGGTAACGATCGCTGCGGAAAATTCGTGCAATTTCTAACCTCATCGATGGAAGGTTTCGGTACACCATGAAGGAAATTTGCCTGGTAAACGTAGCAGCCTCCTAACGATGCGAATGCCGATTACCATCTCTCTTGCTCTCAAAGTTATTTTCGAAAAACTTTGGGCAAAAGATTAGGTAGAGACGTTATCGATGGCGCGTCGTGTCCGTACTGGCGCTCGCGCGCGCGTCGTCGTCCTTACCGACGAGTAGGAACGAGTACCGACGAGGAAACGTGCGATTGGTCGCAAGGGTCGCAAGGTTCGCGAGTGGAAATAGAGAAAGCGTGCCCATCGCATCTACCGAATCGACCGAGAGCGATCGAGGCGACCAGGGCTGCCAAGTGCGATTGCAAGTGGCGTAACGTGCGGTATAACCTGACGTTACTAGCACCGATACGGAGCGATACGGAGCATTGCATTGCGGAGCGTTACGGACTGTTACGGACGTCGAGGGACGTAACGCGGTCGAAAGAAGCGGAACGCGATCGGTCGGATCCACGTTCCTTCGTTCGAGATGGCCGCTAGAACGTTTGCGTCCGTTCTGCGAGCCGGGCGATCTGCAAGGATATGGGAGGAGAGAAGTCTTCTTCGTGGGACGGCTTCTCCACTGGCTTTCGGAAGGTGATATAAACGTAGCGTAACGACTTTTTGTTATATAATCGTGCGTTAACCTAGGAAAGTCGATCGTTGTACGCGAATGCTACGAACGTTGCAGCCAGCGTCGCGATGGTCATCAGTGGTTTCCGGACAAGGAGTATCTGCAGGAGTATGCGAAAGAGAAGGCCCTCTACAGCGCGTATGACTTGCAGTGGACCGTTCCCGAGAAATGGGAAGTGATGGAAGTTAAAGACAGTCCAGGAATTAAGAATATAAACATCAACTTTGGCCCGCAGCATCCGGCTGCTCATGGTGTGCTAAGGTTGTTATTGGAGTTGGACGGCGAACGAGTAGTCCGCGCGGATCCTCACATAGGATTGTTGCATCGCGGAACGGAGAAGCTGATCGAATATAAAACGTACATGCAAGCTTTGCCCTATTTCGATCGTTTGGACTACGTTTCTATGATGTGCAACGAGCAGTGCTTTTCGATGGCTATAGAGAAGCTCCTGAACATCGACGTACCCATCAGAGCACAATATATCAGAGGTAAGGGACACGCTTGGATTCGGCGACCATTTCCTCCTTGCGCGATTCTATGCTCGGCGTCGCGTACGATATTGTGTTTCAGTCCTCTTTGCCGAAATAACGCGAATCCTGAATCACATTATGGGGATCGGCACCCATGCCCTAGATGTCGGGGCGTTGACGCCATTTTTCTGGCTGTTCGAGGAGCGTGAGAAGATGATGGAGTTCTACGAGCGCGTCAGCGGCGCTCGGATGCACGCGGCGTATATCCGGCCAGGCGGGGTATCGTTGGACCTTCCGCTGGGCTTGTTGGACGATATTTACGAGTGGTCGCGCAGTTTTGCGGAACGGTTGGACGAAGTGGAAGATATGCTTACGGCAAACAGAATTTGGATAGGCAGAACGAAAGACGTGGGGGTAGTATCGGCGGAGGATGCCTTGAACATGGGATTTAGCGGCGTGATGTTGCGAGGTTCCGGAATTAAATGGGATCTGAGAAAAGTAGCGCCTTATGACGCGTACGAACACGTAGAATTCGACGTTCCGGTCGGTATGAACGGCGATTGTTACGACAGGTAAGGCACGAATGGCTGAAAGCGAAAGGATTCTCGGTACTTTACGAAATGTCAAAGTAAGAAAGAACGTGTCTCCATGACTGCCTATTTTCACGCGTTTTTCAGATACATCATTCGCATCGAGGAAATGCGTCAGTCGTTGCGAATCATTCATCAGTGCCTGAATCAGATGCCACCGGGTGAAGTGCGATGCGACGACGCAAAGATCGTGCCTCCGCGACGGGAGGAGATGAAGACGAGCATGGAGGCTCTGATTCATCACTTCAAGTTGTACACTCAAGGCTTCCAGGTACCGCCGGGCGCTACTTACACGGCCATCGAGGCGCCCAAGGGCGAATTTGGGGTCTATCTCGTGAGCGACGGTAGCAGCAAACCGTACAGATGCAAGATCAAGGCACCGGGTTTCGCGCACTTGGCTGGCTTGCAAGCGATGGGACCCAATTGTTTCCTCGCCGACGTCGTAGCTATAGTAGGTACTCTGGACATCGTGTTTGGCGAAATCGACAGATAATTTTCTGCCGTATCCCGTGGTGGGTGATACGATAGTGTTTCCACCGCATTCTCGTTGTTCGTCGTAATACGTAGACTTTGCGCTTGGAAATTGCGCCGCGACGGTGTACCTCGAATACTCGTCGCGTTGACTGCGCAAAAAGGATGAATAAAAGATATTTCAAGTTAATTTTGGAAGGTCATTTCGTCGATCCCTTTTCCCCGTTTGTTGTCGTCTTGTAACGGAGCATCTCTCGCTTCCACTCGCTTCTGTTCTCGATGAAACGTACGGATGCACATGGAAGTCGGCACATTACCGTTTATTCGAAAACGAGTGATTGGTAAAACGTTGAAACTGATCGAGGAAGGAAGAGGTGTGCGGTCGGTACGGAGGATGGAACCGTCGGTAAATATCGAATTGCGCCGTTCGCGTAGCTCGGTACGGTCGCGAGCGAAAGGAATATGTGGGTTGGCAAGAATATCGTATCGCCGTAAATCTGCATTTCTAGCGGCGATAAGTGGCACGAGCGATTTTAAAACGGATAAGGCGAAACGCGAATGAAAAGTGTCATATCGGCAAACCGTTCCGGACTGTTGAAGAATGAAAAGTGTGAAGGGTAGGGGGAGGGTGAGAGGGAGAGAGAGAGAGAGAAAGGACTACTAATCGGTAGCTGTAGACCTTACGCGACCCCATCGTGCAAAGAGTCGGTCGCGGTAGAGTCGCGTCTATGGGCGTTAAATAACGCGAGGATAAGATCAGAGATCGATCGGTCGTACGGTTGGCTGGTCGTGAGCGGCGCACGCAACGAGCCATCGATCGACGATCGAAGCAGCGCGCATCGCTGTTGACGAGAAGGAATTTCCGAATGATACGTTGGGCAGCCGCTCAGGACCAGGCGTTAGAATCGTAGGCGGACGAAGAATCGCCGGAAAGGGCGTCGAGGAGACTGCACGGACGAGGAAACGAAGGAGAAGGGACGAGGAGGAACGATCTCGGGGAGGTTGGATCGAATCGTATCCGGAAACGTCTCGTCTCGATGGAGAATGAGGGGGATTAGTTTTTAATTACGGGATCAAGGTTCTCGTTAGCGGTAATCTCGCGCGGCGCGCAAGGGCGGGGCGCGTTCGTTGGACGTAACAATTACACGCTGGGAATTACCGGCTCGTTCGCGCCAACGAGCGTGTCGTATAGCACCGCCACCGGCGAAATTGCTGGTCATTCGGAGGCGTTGCATCGGGAAAGGCGAGCGCCGAGTGCTGGCGAGGTGTCGCGAGGTCTCGTGGGGTCTCGCGAGGTCTCACGAGGTCGAACGACGGTGGAAGCGGGGGGAAATAGGCTGCTCGGATCGTTGGAGCATTCGCCGAGTGGATACGATCGTTAACGGAGGATCGTTGTTTTATCGGAAGTGGATCATGGCGTTCGGTAAGCGAGACAATATCTCGAAGCGGCGACGGGTATGAGAAACGGGTGAGACGCAGGCCAGGGGAACAGGATGGCGGGAGGAGGTGAGGAAATAAGGAAGGCAGGAAGGAAGGAAGGATGGAAGAAAGGAAGAGAGGGATGATGAGTAGAAGGATCGGTGCAAAGGAGAATAACGGGAGAGTGGGAGAAATAATAAATCGTTCAGCTAAATCGCAGGCTGACGATTCGTGTACGCGCGAGCGCAGACGCAATGTCGGTGCAACGAGGGGAGCAACTAGCGCAGCAACTAGCGCAGCAACTAGCGGAGCAACTAGCGGAGCAACTAGCGGAGCAACTAGCGGAGCAACTAGCGGAGTAGAAGGCAGGGCGAGAAGAGAGTAGGTCTCGACGGCTATGCGGCTATGCGGCTAGGCGGTTAGGCGGCTCGGGAAGCGGCTGTCAGCGGTGCGAGGGTCTGCGAGGGTCCGCCAGTGTCTCGGCTGACCTCGTACCGATCGGTTCGCTTCGCTTCGCTCCGGCGCGCTTCGCTCCGAATCCCCTTGCCTCCTGCTACCGCCGATTTCCTTCTCTTTCTTTCGATCGGTAATTTTCCTCCGGTTCCTCGCGCTCCCCCCCCTCCCCCCGCCCCCCGCCCGCGATCCGGCGATCGGAGTCGCCGTCACCGTCACCGTTGCCGTCACCGTCGAGACGGTCCTTCGCCTTCGCGTGCACGTTCGCGGATCCGTTCGCGTCCGCGTTTGCCTTCGCCTCCGATTCTGGTCTCGTCGTTCTCCGTTCGGGCTCCGCGCCCGCTCCCTGGTTCGGGCGCTCTCCGTCCGAAATCGTTTCGGAGGACGGGGGGTTTCTCGGCTCGAATTTTTCTCGCGTCTCGGCGTCGAGTCGCCGACAGAAGAGCCGTGACTCGCGAGCCGAGCGAACGAGAACCTTTGGAAAAGCGCGCCTTCTGCGAATAGCAGACTCCGTTCTTCGTAGAGGTTTAATCGGCCTCCGTTGTAGAGACGATCTCGGCCGAGGCCGTCGTCGAGGAGATCATCCTCGCCTCGAAGGAACAATCGACCCGTCTCGACTTTCTCCGTCTCGTCGATCCGTGCATCACCGTCCTTTATCGCTTCGCGCCGGTCCCCGAGTGGATCACTCGAGGCGTCTCGTCCGCGCTCCTGTCAGGGACGCAGGCGACGCCGACGACGACGACGACGATAACGACCGAGACGATCGGAACGACGACGACGACGACGACGACGACGAGGAGGATTGCGGGAAGGTGGTAGAGAAGGACGCAGGGGACGAGGCCGGCGACGTCGGCAACGACGTTGAACGGAGCCTCGAAAAAGTGCCTAGTTTGGAGTAGAGAGTAAGGGAATAAGGGAACAAGGGAACGAGAGAAGATCAACGCCGCGGAAGCATCGTTTGCACCTGTTGGAAGGATTGGTTTGCGGATCAAAGGCGGGAAGGAGCGCAGGCGTACCGATCGATAGTCCGAGATGAGGGTACATCGGGGGATTTGCGCCAAATTACAGGGAGGTTTCCTCAGACGATGGTGTAAGTAAGACCGGTCGAATCGGGCAAGAATTTTCGGGATCCTCGTTCGCGTACCCCTCGGCGATTGCAATTTCACTCGCGCCCCGTTTCCCATCGTCGGACGATTTATCCGTCTCGTTCGCCCGGACGTTTTCGAGGCGGAGAAAGCTGCGATCGCATCCGCCGGTCGCCGACGCGCGCAATCGATTATCCCGAATGACTTTGAGTGTCGTCGATCGGCGGCTAAGCAGGCCGCAAAGCAGGCCGCAAAGCAGGCCGCAAATCAGGCCGCAAAGCTAGCCGCGGTACTTGGAAGGAACGAACAGCGCGCCACGGAGATCGCGCGCGAGGGAGAGAAGGAGATGAGATTTTGGAGGGCTCGTGAATCCATTGGGGACAGAAGTCGAATCGTGGAAAGGACGGGACGTCGGGGATGGCAGGACCGCGGGGGCATAACGATCTAGATCGGCCGCTTCGGTTTTTGTAAAAAAACCCGTGGTGCGTAAACTCTTCCGAGTAAGAGCAGGAAGCGGCAAGATCTTATATAACGGCGTGTAATTGCCTCCAAGTTCGTAGGTACGCGAGCGTGTACGAGCATCTACGAGCTCGTACGAGCGCTACGAGTTCCATTTTCCGCGAGACGTATTCGACGGTGTCCGCGAGAGGTACGGTGCGGTTCGAGTCGCTTCGAGTCGCTTCGAGGCGCTTCGAGTGCACCGAGCTCTCTCCTTTTCTCCGAGAGCCGCGGCTCCTCGATTCTTCTCTCGAACCTCTCCTCTCCGAGCGCGTCACACGCGTCTCACGCGTCTCCACGCATCCTCGGTCGAGGCGCGGCGAGAAGCGCGAGCAGAGCAAAGGAACGGCAAAGACAAGAGCAAAGAGTAGTGGATCGGAGAGGAGAGGAGAGGAGAGAAGAGGAACGAGAACGGCTACGTGGCAACGCACGCGGCGGTAAACTGCCGTGGCAAGTTTTCGTCCGATCAAGGCTCCGCCGCTCGCTCGGGAGGTTGGCGCGTTTTGACGGGCGGTGCGGCGTGGCATGGCGTTGCATGGCGTTGCATTGCGTTGCATGGCGTTGCATGGCGTTGCATGGCTTTGCATGGCACGTCGCGTACCACCGTGGAGTCGCGCGCGCGCGCGCGCGGTACCCAGTTACGAGCGATCGTGCAAACGCTGCATTCCTTCGGAGGTAACGGCGACGGGGCGCCGTTCCTCGCTAGTCGCTCGCACCGAACGATCCCCGTTCGGGAGCACCTGTTGCACTTGCGCTCCCGTGGGCCACGCCGGACCGGCGACCCCTTCGGCGTGCCGGTAGTTGGGATTCTCAATTTAAATGGGGCATAGATTTCGCGGTGCCGAAGCGTCGATACGTCGAAACGCGTAGACGTCGAGAGATCGGCCAAGGCAAGTTCCGAGTCGAGCTCCGCCGAGGAAGCGAAAATTTCACGCGCCAACGGTCGTTGGGACGCTTTCACTCGAGCGGAGTTTCGTTTGCCTCGAGTTCGCTCGCTTCGCTCCTCGAATTAATAGGAGCAACGAGACGCGTTCGGGACGCAGGCGGATTACGAGCAAAAGTAAAAGCGACTCTCGTAACGGTAACCCGTACGTGAGTGCGTAAGAGTGCGTGAGTGCACGAGTGCGTAAGTCGGTGAACGCGCGCGCGCACGCTCCTGCGCAGACGATCTCGCGACTCGGCGGCCTCGCGGTCTCGCGGCCTCGCGATCGCACGAACCGAGATTCGTCGCGATACCGTCCGTCGACGACAGGTAGCTCGGAATTAAACGGTCGAAGAAGCGGTGGAAGAGAGGAAGCGCGGGAGAGGTGTGGGGCAGTCGGTCCCCCGTCCGAAAGTCATGTTCGGGGTATTAGAAAGTCGGGTTAGGCCGACGGGGGCGCGCGGCGTCGCGTGGGAGCCGCGCGAGATCTTTCGCACCGTCGAAACGCGCGCGAGATACGATCGCCGC
Source organism: Cerceris ruficornis (assembly GCA_963989415.1). NCBI lineage: Eukaryota > Metazoa > Arthropoda > Insecta > Hymenoptera > Crabronidae > Cerceris > Cerceris ruficornis. The sequence goes on along the minus strand of OZ022520.1, from coordinate 32,413,531 downwards.
GGCCCGTGAGAGAAAGAGACGATGAGAACTGGAACGAGCCGAGAGCGCGCGAAAACGCGAAACCGCTCGATCCTCGTTCTCCGTTGCCCGAACAGCGCGACTTTCGCGTCGAATGGTTTCTTGGACGATCCTGCCGCTTTTGCTGTTTCTGCTATTTCTGCCGCTCCTGCTACCTCTGCTCCGCGGAAAGTCGTGAATCCTTTTGTCGGGCGATCGGCAACCCGGCGGATTCGAAGCCGAGCCGCAATCGCTGGCGAGTGGAGGGAAGAGGGGTCGCGAATTTCTCTCTCTCTCTCTCTCTCTCTCTCTCTCCGCCGCCCCGTTACCCCCAGTCCCTGACCACTCTTCATCGGCAGCCGATAAACGCTCCGATCGACTTTTTTTCATCGAAACTATTCGCGAGCAGATTCTTTCCGGGTACGGCGGTTCTGTATGATAATGCGTTTTTTCTTCCATACTTTTTTCACGACGACCTTCCTGGAGCATAAATAATGGTCGCGAAAGATTCATGGGCGACTGCTTTTTTCGAGTTTACGTTTATTCGATAACCGGTATATTATCGTCCGGAAAATTGACGTCCTCGACAAGTTTTTGTAGGCATCGCGTCGCATCCTCCTCCCATTCCTCCCGTTTGTCCGGCTCCGAGCCGTTGCTCCTCCACCTCGTCCCCCTTTTTCCTCTCGTCGTTTTTCGCGAACGAAACAACCGACGAATGACACGCCATGGAAGAATCCAAACGTCGAGGTTGCTCGTGGGCCCGTTTGGGGAGAAATCGATGAGACAACAGTGCGACTCGACTCGACTCGACTCGACTCGACTCGACTCGACTCGACTCGATTCGACTCTCCTAATCGGACGGTCGAGACGGAACGCGAGAAACCCGGCGTCTTGGCCGCGTTCGCGGTGTTGGTCGCGTACGAGCACTAGCTAGCAGCACCAACGATTTGGCAAGCTCGAGCGCGTGACGTCCGCCGAGACGCGGCGTGCCTCGCATCCTCGATGACCCGTTGTTGCGCCAACGTTGTCGCAGGAGCCGTCTTCCTTTTCTTCTCCACCTCGTTCCTCCCTTCCCTTTTCATCGTCTCCCGCCGTCTCTTTCTCTCTCGCGCTCTCACGCTCCTCGTCATGGCGAGTTTCGGCGGTATCGGTTACCCGCTCGAACGCAGTCACGACCTCAATGAAAGAGTCCCCGAGCGGAAAGGTGGGCCTGGCCGAGGCTATCGGTCCGACGGGCCGCGATTCGGGTATGCGCGAGCGAAAAGCCGCGGAAGGCCGCAGAGGCAGCAGCGTTCCCCCACCCCCCTCGTAATCGCCGAGGAAAGCGCGATCGTAGGAAAACGTAAGAGAATCGGGAGGAAGGGTGGAACGGCGAAACGGAGCGCGGGCGATGTATCGCGATGGTTGCAGGGGCCGCGGTTGCGGTCGGAATCCTCCTGATAATAGCGGCCGCGATCTTGGCCGCTCTCTTCCCGAGGTTGACGAGCCTCCTCATAAACAAGGAGATCGCGCTCCGGGATGGCGGGCGAACCTTCGGCTGGTGGAGGGAACCTCCGGTGTCGCCTCGGCTGAGCGTGTACATCTACAACGTTACCAACGCCGACGAGTTCTTGAACGACGGGGAGAAGCCGGTCCTCGACGAGCTCGGACCTTACGTCTACACTCAGCACTGGGAAAAAGTCGAGGTGAAGTTCAACGACAACGACACCGTCTCCTACAAGCTGAAGAAGCGCTTCGCCTTCTCTCCGGTGAGTATCGTTGGCCTTTGGGCTCGCGGATCTCGTTTGTCCGGATGTCCGCGGGTTGAAAGGGTCCGATCTCCTGTCTCGATTCCCAGGAACTGTCTGTCGGCTCGGAGGAGGACCTCGTGGTGGTGCCGAACGTGCCGATGCTCTCGGCGACCAGTCAGTCGAAGCACGCGGCACGCTTTCTCCGACTGGCTATGGCCTCCATCATGGACATTCTCAAGATCAAGCCGTTCGTCGAGGTCTCGATCGGCCAGCTCCTCTGGGGCTACGAGGACCCGTTGCTCAAGCTCGCCAAGGACGTCGTGCCGAAGGAGCAGAAGCTTCCCTACGACCAATTTGGCCTGTTTTACGGAAAGAACGCGACGATGCCGGATAACTACACCATCTTCACCGGTCAGGCGGATATTCGCAAGTACGGGGTCCTCGACAAGTGGAACGGGAAGGACAGCCTGGGTCACTGGACCTCGCCCGAGTGCGACAGCGTCGCCGGGAGCGACGGCAGCCTCTTTCCGCCACCCGTCACTCGTCGCTCGGTTCTCAGGATCTTCGACAAGGACCTGTGCCGAACGTTGCCTCTCGTTTTCCAGGTAGCGCCCCCTCTACCGTTCTCCCTGCTCCATTCTACCATTTAACTTCCATCTCGCCCCTTTTTACCTTCAACCTCCTACCTTCTACATTGTACACTGTAACTTGGCAGGAGGAAGTGGTGACGGCCGGGGGTGTTCCTGGATACAGATTCGCTCCCTCCGAGGACGCGTTCGCCTCTCCGGCGAGGGTAAGCTCGCAGAGGTGCTTCTGCCCGGCGGGGCCACCCTGCGCCCCCGAGGGGACCTTCAACGTCTCCCTTTGCCAATACGACTCTCCGGTTCTTCTCAGTTTTCCGCACTTCTATCTCGGTGAGTGTGTCGCCGTCTCGTCTGCTTCGAGTCTCCGAGAGCGTTCTCGACGATCGTGGGTCTTTCAGGGGATCCGGCGTTGCGAGAGGCAGTGCGGGGAGTCTCACCGCCGGTCGCGGAGAAGCATCGATTTTTCCTCGACGTTCAGCCGATGATGGGTACCGCTCTACGGGCGAAGGCGAGAATTCAGATCAACCTGGCGGTGAGTCAGGTCCGAGACATCAAGCAGGTAGCCTCCTTCCCCGACATCATCTTCCCCATCATCTGGTTCGAGGACGTGAGTACTCGTTCGTCGGTCGGGCCGCGAAAGCTTCGTCGAGCCCGTCTCCGTCTCCGCTCCTCCTCTCCCGACAAGCGCGCTCGGGAGCGCGCGAACGCGCAATTTCCTCGGTACTCGATCGCGCGTCATCCGACGCCTCGACTCGTGATTCATTTCAATGGAATGTTTCATTGGTTGCTGTCCGCGTCGCGTGGCGCGATCGAAGGGCGCGGCAGGTGGAGAGAGATCGGAGGGCGGAGGGCGGAGGATTTACGGAGACTAGACGTACCGTCGCGTTGCAGGGCATCGAGGAGCTACCCTCGGAGATGCGGACGTTGATGAAGCTCGCGGTGGACGTGCCCCCGGTGGCCCGTGCGGCCGTTTCCGGAGTTCTAGCGGCGATCGGAGCGGTCGTCCTGCTGGGTGCCCTCGTCTGTCTCGCTCGTGCCGCGAAGCGGCAGGAGAAGCTTCACCTCAGCAATCCGCTCCCGGCCAACACCAGCGCGTCCGGAAAGGCCGGACAGCTCAATCCGGCTTTTCAAAATTCCTCCCTCTCCAAGTAACGAACGCAGCCACGGTTTCGGTCAACGGAGATCGCACCGGGACCGTTCCTCTCCCGACTGCCCCGTTCCTCGTTCCTCGTTGCTCCGTGGACAGGCCCGTCGATCGGGATCCTCGAACACCACTGACCGCTGACGGGGAATAGCGGGCCGGAAGGGGAGAACGCGATAGAAACGTCGTGGAGCCGGCAGTCGCGTGCGAGCAATCGAAACGAGGCCTCCCCGAGCGGGAAGCTTCGCTCGCAACGCGAGCCGCGATTCCTCGGCGAGGATCACGAAGAAACGTTCCGTCCAGGAAATACTCTCGGAAGAGGGGAGACGTCTTTCGACTCACGAAAGCGAATTCTCGCGGGAGTCCGCGCCTCCCATCGCACCTTCAGCGTTTTTAGCGTTTACAGCGTTTTTAGCGTTTACAGCGTTTACAGCGTTTACAGCGTTTACAGCGTTGCGTTAGACTTAGAATCGGTCTTAGGTCGTAGTGGATTATTATTTTTTACCGAGTACCGGCGAACCGAGGAGGACCGAGCGTCGGTTGTTTCGAAGAGTTTGGGATTCGATGGCGCTTCGAAGTCGAAACGAGCGACTCACCATGTAATTCAACACGCACGGAGAAAAAAATAAAAATATCGGTTAGAGTCGTTGTACATTCTTTATTGACCGCGCCTCCTCGAGAGTCCAAACAGCGTGCGCTCGCGGCGCTCGCTCGGATAATCGTCGATAGCGGCCCATAGAGCCGGCCGGTTGACGAGAAGCGACCGAAAGAGGGCGGCCGGAAGCTCCGCGGGGAAAAGAGAGGCTATAGGTTTTATCTTGGCCGCGGAAACGTCAGCAGACGGGCGGCATTAGGTTATCTGCTCGGAGGAGCATCGTCAGGCGAGCGATCACGCGATTGCCCCCGCGGCGAATCGCGCCTTCGTCTTGCGCTTTCACGGCTCGCTCGCTTCACCGCGGTGCACCGTGGCGAGGCCACCCCCTTTCCCATGTATCTTCTCTCTTGGACGAATCGACGAATCCAAGTGAGAGAGAGAGAGAGAGAGAGATAGATCGGAAGGAGCAGGCTGCTCACGGTAGCCGGAGCTCGTTCGCGGCGGCGGCGGCGGCGGCGGCGTCTTCCTTCGTTGCTGGTCCGTTCCGTTCGCTCGAAGCCCCGAAGACGGTAGGGCCAGGGAGGTCGTCGGAGTCGTTCCTTCGGAGGGCGCGAATAAACGCCCCGAAGGAGAGGGGAACGACGATGAGGCTGCACCACTGAAATCCGGCCTCGACCGCGCCAAAGAGATAGTGCGCCCTATGGAGCATCACTCTCACGGACTCCGGCAGCTCTTCCAACGTCGAATCTATCCAGATGAGCGGGAGGATCGCGCCGTCCCTGAGGTTGCCCGCGAGAGGAACGCCCGCCGCTTTCCGCACCTCGAGGTTCAGCTGAATCCTCGAGTAGCCGTTGATGGGAACGGCGAGCCGCTGAAACGGCCGATAATCGCTTTGAGCGCGGACCGATCGTGAGGAGAGTACTACGCCGACCGGCACTTACCGGATGAAGGTCGATGAAGCTCCGTCGTTCTCTGCGAGGGTTCAGTCCGTCGATTTGCTCGAGCACGGCCTCATCGGCGGCGTAGAAGTGTGGAAAGGAGACGAGGAGAGGCGAGCCAAAGTTGCATCGGGAAACGTTGAAGATTCCGGCCGGAGGGCAGACGCGGCCCGATTCGGTCTCTCGGATGCAAAAGCACGAGCCCTTGCCGCTGGTGTAGTTGAAGACGTCCGACGGTATCTCGTACCTGTCGGTCGGAGACCGTTGCCGTGAGCGCGCGACGCTTCTTACCTCCGTCTCTCGGTCGATGGAACTCACCTAAACGCGGGGATGTCGTGGACGAGGCGGCGTCCGACGTACCGAAACGGGATCGTCCTGCAAATGTCCTTGGCGTAGACGTGCAGGGTGACGTTGGGTCGATCGAGGAGGTGCGGCGAAAACATGCTGCCGTCGGTTCCATAGATCCTGTCGCACTCCCCGTTGCCCCAGATCGAGCGCGTCTCCATTCCGTTGATCCGCTGAATCTGTCCGATCCGTCCAAGATCCCCGACGCCCGTGTGCACCGTGATCCTGTCCTCGTTGAGGCCGTTTTTCTGAAAGCGACACAATGGCGGTGGAGACGGTGGGGATGGTCGTCGAGCGGCCTCGGGGATTCCTCCCCGACGCGCCACATCGCGCACCGCGAGAGAGCCGAGAGAGACGCACCGAGGCGAGAAGTCCGAACTTGTCGAAGGGCAGCCGTCGCTCGAGGGGAGCGAAGGACTTGGCCATGAGGAAGATGGCGTCGTCGTATCCCCAGAGGAGCTCGCCCACCGACAGCTCGAGGAAGGGCTTGCTCCGGATGGCCGTGAGGAGGGCCGTGAGGAGCACCTTAGAGGCAAAGTTGATGTTTCGCGAGTAAGCGAGGGCCGACATGAGGGGGACGTTCGGGACGACGACGAGGTCCTTGTCCGGGCGGCCCCCGATCCACTGGTAGCTTCGCCTCTCCTGGTAGCTGGCCGTCTCGTTTTCGTGCAGCAGCACGTTAACCCGGTTCAAGCTCTCCGCGTAGACGTACGGGCCCGTCTCCTCCACGCGAAGCCTCCTCGCTTTTCCCTTCTCGAACTCCCCGATGTTCGTGTAATTGAACACGTACACTTTGTGCAATAGACGAATGGGAGGACGCTGCCACCAGGCGAAACTCGCGCTGCCGTTTCGCAGCTCGAGCCGTGACAGAATCGCATCGCGAAACACGTCGGTGCACCAAAACATCAGCAAAACGGCGAGACTCGTGAGAGCGATCAAGCCGTACAGCCAGGCTGCTCGATTCTTACCCAGGCTCCTTCGCAGCGCTCGCCTCAGTCGCTTCTCCTCCATTTTACCGTCAACCGATTTCAATTTCCTTTCAATTTTCCGACGTCCACCAATTTTCACCAATCTTCACCAACTTTCTCGGAAAAGGGAAGATACTAGAATTTCGGAGAAGGACCGGCAAAAGTGGCAACGGAAACGGAAACCCACACACACACGCATACACAGAGAGAGGAAGAGAGAGAGAGAGAGAGAGAGAGAGAAAGGGGAGAAGGAGAGAGTGGCTCCAGGGCCCGAGAATCGTCCGGGTTTCTCCGCGTGAACTCGTTGTCGATGTGCAACTGAATTACCAGAGACGAGGGACCTCGACCTCAGTGTCGACGTAAGACGAAAATCTCCCCACCTTTTCTTCTTTCGTCGATAACCCCGTCGTGTCGGCGATGACCTTCGTCGGTTAACACCTCCGATACCCAAGTTCGGACGGCGATCGTTCTTCTCCTCCTTCTCTCTCTCTCTCTCTGCCTCTCTCCGACCCCTCTGCCGATCTTGGGTCGTGGACAGCACGAGGAGCGATCGATCTCCCCCGGGATCGTCGACCATCGGTTTTCGCCCCTTTCGGGCGTTCCGGTCGTTTCGGTCGTCCCGGTTCACTCGGAACTGGAGAAACGGTGAAGCCGGATCGGCCTGCTCGGAAACTCTTTTTGCCTCCAACGAGGCAGAGTCGTCGTTTGAAAAGATGCGTCGGTCGGCGGGCAAAGCCGAGGTTGTCCCGATTCCGATCGGTTCCGGAACCATGCCGTTGGGATCGCGGGGAAGGGAGCGAAGCGGGGAGGGAGGGTGTCGTGTTGCGTGGTTAACGCGCGCGCGCTCTCGTTATCGTGCTTCCCCGACGGTGTTGTGACTGGCAGATGGCCTTTTCACCCGCCCGTTTCGCGTCCTCTCGCACCAAGCATCTTCGCTCCTTCTCTTCGGGCTAAAAAACGAAAGCCCAATTTTTTCGCCATTGCGCTCGCGAAACGAAACCGATCGCAGAGCGTCAATTACCCCGATAAACGACCCCGCGTCACTCGCGACCGCTGCTCGCCGCTCCTCTCTCACTCTCGATCGTTCCATTTATCTACCCGAATCTCTCGAGCTTCGAGTTTCGAGCTTCGAGATCGCGCGCCTTCCTCGAACGTCAAGTTACCGTTCAAGTTTTTCTCACCGATGTAACAGGAGACGGCGGACGACACGAGAAGACGTTCGCTCTACAAACAAGTGGATAATTTAGGTGGAAAAAAGTCGTGTCTGGGAATGGAGTTTTAATAATTTCCCCTTAATCTCGAATGTTTGCTGAGACCAATGACCGGAATAACAATTGATTTTCCAACCATCTGTTCATGTGCAAAAATTACGGCTTGAAAGCACCGTATTACAACAGCGCGAAATCGTACAAATATTTTGCTGAAATGAAAACACTATTAAAGCAATTAATCATTTTAAGAGACCTTTTATCTTTTATGCAGTTTATCACAATTAGTGAACGTTCAAGTAGCCACAATGCATTTCTCGAAAGATTATTTTTTCAGCAATTTTTCGAGGTTTCTATAAACCCATGTTTTTAAGCTTACATCGCCAACTTCAAAATTGAGAAACTAAAAAGTGCACCAGAGAACCCTCCGTAAACTTTGACAGACACATCTAACAATAAGAAGACAGCTATAATTCGTTCGTTCCCGTTTTCAACTTTCAGGGAGATATCGACTCCTTTTGTCCTAACGGCACTTTCTGCGTGTACGTGATTATAAGTCGTAAGCCATAAAACATATGAAAAATTGGTTGAAATAAAAGTTAGGCATCCAGGACACCGCAGAAAAGCGTAGGACAACCAGGACAGGAACAGAACAACATTGATTAAATAGATGATTTCTAGTCTGAGAAACGCACAGGTGTATTCTATGAATATTATATCACATATGTTTATCTTGTGTAATTCAAACGATGACTAAAGTGTACTTGTTAAAACGAAAGCACTGTTAAACTTTTTTACGCGCTACTCTTGCTTCATTCACGAAAATTCCATATACCCTACAAATGCCTAACGAGCGTATCGTAGATATAAGTTCCTTAATACGGTTTAAACAGATTTTGAGCAGCGCAATCGGACAAGTGATACGAGTCAACGGCAAATCAGAAAGGTCAAAACTTCGCCTGAGATATCATTCGTTTACTCCACACGGGCATAGATACCGCAGAAACCGACGATCGCATCAGCAGAGACCAGCGTTATCCGCGGATTTTTCGCGGTGCTCCGCGCGCCGCAGCAGAAACGCCGATAAAGAATTGCCGAATTTCCAAAGCGTCGCGCGACGCCCGGCAGGGGGAGGAAGGTGTCGCCGGGGAGTTCCGAGCACTTCCGAGCTCGTGTGAGGGCTGGGAAACGTGTTAGTGAGTGTTTTCCACGGCTGGCAACGACTGGCAACGAGTGGCAACGATTGGCTCTGAGCAGCTTTGAGTTCTATAGGCTCGATCCGTGTTTTGCTCTCGTCAAAACCGTCTCTGGCCGACTCCCTGTATCCGTGGAGCGACTGTCGCGTCGCAATTGCGATTACGTCTCGCGATAGGACTCGTTCACGAAACGTGCCAGGTTTCTAACCTACACGGCTTTTATCGTACGTGTCGTTCCGAGTGAACGTATCAGGCGTCCGTTCGCCGCGTTCCGTCTCTACCGTGAGCCTTCCTCGTCCTGGGCCGATCGATCGATCGGTCGTCTCTCCCGGTCTGGCATCTCCTGCGAGATGCCGCGGGACAATCGTTAGACCGCGCGTTCCTCGCAACGATTCCGTCGTCGGTGGTGAAGCGTCGAGGATTTCAGCGGTGCCGACGGTGGAGAAGAGAAGGGAGGAGGAAGAATGAGTTCCCAGCAGAGTCCGGCCGCCCTCCAATCCACGGTGGACCGTGAAAAGGTTTACGCTTGGATCGTCGAACTCTCGAATCCCGAGTCGAGAGAGAACGCTCTGCTGGAACTCAGCAAGAAGCGCGAGGTGGTGCCGGACCTCGCTCCCATGCTCTGGCACTCCTTCGGCACAATAGCGTCTCTGCTGCAGGAGATAATAAACATCTATCCTGCCATCAACCCCGCCACACTTACCGCGTATCAGAGCAACAGAGTGTGCAACGCGCTGGCCCTGCTGCAGTGCGTCGCCAGTCACCCCGAAACCAGATCCTCCTTTCTGCAGGTAACGCGCGACCCATCGCCAAAGTCCAGGGCGGAGGGTTTTGACTTTTGTTTGGAACCGTAGGCTCACGTGCCGCTGTTCCTGTACCCCTTCTTGCACACGGTCAGCAAGACGCGCCCGTTCGAGTATCTCAGGCTGACCAGCCTCGGAGTGATCGGCGCTCTGGTGAAGACGGACGAGCAGGAAGTCATAACGTTTCTACTGACCACGGAGATCATACCCCTGTGCCTGCGCATTATGGAGAGCGGGTCGGAGTTGAGCAAGACCGTCGCCACGTTTATCCTTCAAAAGATCCTGCTGGACGACAGCGGCCTCTCCTACATATGCCAGACTTACGACAGGTTTAGTCACGTCGCCATGATTTTGGGAAAGATGGTACTGTCCCTGGCGAAAGATCCGTCGGCCAGGCTGCTCAAGCACGTCGTGAGGTGTTACTTGAGGCTCTCGGACAACGTGAGGTAAGGTATCGCGCCGTTCCTCCGCGCCGTGATATCCCCGGCTAAACGCGTCCCCGTGTCGTAGGGCTCTGCTAGCTCTGAGGCAATGCCTGCCCGACCAACTGAGGGACAACACGTTTGCCAGTTGCCTGCAAGAGGACGCCTCGACGAAGCACTGGCTGAACCAGCTTCTAAAGAACCTAGAGAACGGACCACCGGCCCAACCGGGTCAGCAGGATCCCCGAACGATCGGAATGTCACCGCTGGCTTCGTAATCGGAGTGGCCTGGGCCACCCGACCGAGGGGAGACGATTCTCCCCAAGAGGTTTTCGCGAAATCGTACGATCGAGGCTTCCCCACTCTCGCCGTCGGCCGCCCCCTCTCCCTTGCTCGATCTCTCCTTCCTTGCCCCCCGACGGTGATCGCGCCACCGCGAGAGCTTGCGAATGACCCACACCGTTCCGCCCGGGCATCCCCTTTCCGTCGACTCCTCGAGACATTTGTAATCGATGAGAAGGGAATATTACAATCTAGTTTACGACGTTTTCACTATCAGTCTTGCAATTTTACCTTCCCCTTTACCGCGAATGTGCGAGCGCGAGCCCGCGCCCGCGTACCAACTATCGTACGGACGGTCGTAGACAGGATCGTGCGAGGGAGTGACGTAGGTTGGGTAAAAAAGAAAATCGTCGTTGTAGAATATAGTCGCTGTCTATCGCCGTCTATTCGCCGAGGTCGACGGAGTCGAGGGCGTTTTTTGAGCTGATTTTATTGCGCCGTATCTGCGAGGTGTTGTGAAAACTTCGATGCAGCGTCCGACGAGTTTCGATGGTTTCCGGTGGAATCCCGACTGCGAGCGAAATTTGCTCGATCGCTGGTCGATGACTTGGGGCTGATCTTTTCGAGTTCCGTGACGTTCTGCGGAAAGACGAAATCGAAAGGAGAGTTGCGGAGGACCAGCAGGTCGGGACGGGAGAGCGAGCCGAGCGGCAACGTACCGTGGGAGGATCGTTGCGCTCGGGAGGGCTACGGGAGCGCAGGAATGGGCGCAAAAACGGTGCGTAGAGTCTTTCGTCCTCCGGCCGGTAATGATCCGGTCCCGTTATCCAGGATACAAGGAGACCGAGGAAAATTGCCGTCAAGAAACCGATCCACGTGTACCAGAGGTAGGAGACTCTGTAGAGGAAGAACGGCTCCCTCCTGAAAATCGACGTTTCCTCGAGAGTAACGGAAAGGAGGAAAAGTTTGGCGATCGGTGGGAAAAGGAAAGAGGCGACTAGCCTTATCGCGGTTTCGACGGTCGAGGTGAAGTTGGCCAGGTTAGCCTTTAGACCCTCCGAGCATCCTTCGACGGATATCGGCTTGATCGGATATCGTATCTCTCCCCTGGAGATGGCCGCTTGAGTGCCGAAGGAGATCCAGCCGACGAGATTTAGGCCAACGAGGCCACCTACGAGGGCGCCCTACGACGACCGAGGGAAAGGGAAGGGCCGTTAATCTGGTGCGTCGCCGAAGGAACCGCTCCTTCGCGTTCGGGTCTTTGGTCCCGTTTTCGATTTTTGATTTTCGATTTTCGGTCTCTTACCAGGGAGTTTGCCGAGGGAAACAGCATCCCGAGGGTGAAGATACCGAGCAACGGCCCTGCGGTTATACTCGAGAGGCTCTTGGCGGCCTGCGTGAGACGGAGGCAGAGTGATAAAGGGTGGAGGGGGACAGGGTTACCCTCGATCGCGAGGAGATGTTAGAGGGACGCCCACCTGAACCAGTGCGCCGAGTCTCTCGACGAGGAAGACCAGCCCCATGCAGGCGAATCCGGTGAGAACAACGATAGCCTTTACCAGTCTGCTCGCGGCCGTTTGAGAGAGAGGAGTGGCCAGGCAGGGTCTTATCATGTCCTCGTAAATGACGCCGGCCATTGAATTGAGACCGGTCGACATGGTGCTGCGGAATCGAGAGACGAAGATCGCGATATCGTGACTCGGCGAGGTCCCTCCGGACTCTCGCGTTCACGCGTGTTCGCTCACTTACCGCCCTGAACTTACCTGAGCGCGGCGCTAAACACCCCCGAGACGAAGAGGCCGGAGAGTCCTGGGATCGTGCGGGCCATCTCCATGACGAAGAAGGGCAACAGCTGGTCGGATTTTCCTATTTGCTGGAATGGCAAAGGATCGTGGAGGAGAGAGTCGCGCGGTTTCCAAGCGGTTTCACGTTACCTTGGTGCTGACGGGATCGCAATCGTGAAACGCCGCGAAAATGACGATACCCGTGTAGCAGCTGAGCGAGACGATGCTCACGATACCGATCGCCATTATCGCCGTCAACCTGGTCAAGATGACGTGGGAAAGAAATCCGTGATCGGACAAGAGGGCAAGATGGCGAGAGGATGTTGGTCGATCGACTTACGCGTTGGCTCTCTCGAGGTTCGGTACGGCCAGGCATCGCTGCACCATCGCCTGATTCACCGAGCACGAGGCCAGCCAGTTGAGATAGTTGCCGAAGACGACGGTCCAGAAGGTGTGCCTGACGGTCGGGTCTGGATCCATGCTGCGGATCGAACGTGCGTGGAAGAGAGAGAGAGAGAGAGAGAGAGAGAAGGATGAGGGCGGTGATCCCCTCCGGCAAAGTTCTTACTCAAAAAACTGTATCCTTCCGGTCTCGAGGTTCTTTTTCCAGACCTCGTCGAAGCCCCCGGCACGACTCGTCCCGAGGATCGCAACGATAATCACGCCTCCGAACATGAGGACCGTTTGAATGGTGTCGGTCCAAACAACCGCCTTCAGGCCACCCTGAAAATCATGGTGCGTCAATCGCCTTGGTCGGTGACGCTCGAATCTTTCCTGGATGGCTCACCAAAGTCGTGTAGAATATGCAAACCGTGCAGACCCCCAGAGCGGTCGCGTGAAGATCGAGTCCGGTGACTTGGTTGAAGGCCAACGCAGGGACGTATATGACGAGCGGAATGTATAGGAGCTGAAAGCCCCAACGAAAGCGTGGGAGATCGGTAACAGGAATCGTTGGTAATTTGTAATTTGCGAGGATCGCGAAGAATCGTATTTTCGGTCCTTTCGCCAAGCGATTTCTCCTACCATTTTGACGAGAAACATGACGCATCCGACGAGTCTGACGGTGTTGTTGAATCTTAGCCGAAGGTACTGGAAGAAGGTCGCGCTCGTGAAAGGTAACCGTTGGCCCGAGAGATCTCGAGGACGGTGAGCGAGGGAGGATACCTACCTCGTAGGAGGAGGTAATTCCGAGGCCGTAAAAGACAGGCAGGTAGACGAGGGCTATCGTGATTGATACGAAGGCGTCCGCGATGACGATGGTCCAGTACTGCGTCCCGTAAACGTACATCTCGGCGGGCAGGCCGAGAATCGTTATTCCCGAGATGTAGCTGCGAGACGCAGGGGCGATAGTCGTTTGAGAGATTCTCGAGCGACGGCGGGGATGGAGATTTTACCTGGCTATCAGGGACATGCTGACGGGGAAGACAGACATGTTTCGTCCGCCAACGAGGTACTCCCCGACCGCGTCTGCCTTTTTCCTGGAGACGTATGCCTGATAGACTCCGACGAGCGCGGAGACGGTCAGCATCGCCCCGAAGACCGCACAGTCGATCGAATCGAAGGACCTCCCCGCGTAGGGGCCGTTTTCGCCCTCGTTCTCGTTCTGGCTCCCGTCCATGGCTCTCCTCCTTCGTGACGCGCCGGGACGAAGCACCGTGAACGAACGGCGAAGACTACTCGCTTTCTGACCAGGCCAGTCGCGAAAGAGAAGCGCATCGTTGGCGCTCGAACGCAGTAACTCGCGGAGACGATTGAATAATTGGAGATTCCGTCGTTATAGTTCCCGCTCCGCTTCCTCCGTCGGGCCTTCGTCCCTTCCCGTCTCTCCCGCGCCGCAATCCCATCTCCCTGCCCCTGCCCCTGTCCCTGTCCCTGCACCTGTGCCCGTGCATGACCAGATGGTCTCCCTGCCCCTCGATACTCTCCTCCTTCCCGCAAAGGTCCGCTCGCAATTCTTGCCGATCGTCGCTACGATCTCGACACTGCGGATTTCAGGGACCGTGGCGCGGATCGGGGAAACTGCTAAGCAGCGTGGGAGGAAGAGAGGGACGAGCCGACCTCGCGAATCCCTCCTAGGCTTTGGCTCTGGCTCTGGTAGGCATTTAAAGAAATTGCTCTTTCCATGCCCCTGTTTACTCGGGCAGGGCGTATGTGTGCATACTATCGCGTATCCGTCACCGCGGCCGTCCGACTCCCCCTTCATCGATCTTCGTTTCCTCGCGCTCGTCGACCTCGACGATCGAATCAGTCGTCTCCGCGTCGTCGTTTTCGGAAGGTCTCTCGACCAAGTTCGCGAAGGAAGGTAGACGCACGACGACGGAGCAAATCCGATCGCCATTCCGATTGCGGGTGGAAAGGCCAGTCCCACGATGACGGCTCGAGGTCTCATTCCGGCAGCCTGGGCCTCCCTTTTGGCAGCGACCCTCCCGAGCGTCCTCGGAACGTACCTCAACGTTTCCGGCGACCTCCTTCTCGGGGCTCTCTTTCCCATCCACGGTCGAGGGACCGGCGGAGATAACTGCGCGGGGATTAGATCGGAGGACGGGCTACAGCCGCTCGAGGCCATGATTTACAGCATCGGTCGGATCAACGAAAATCCGGCGGTCCTCCCGGGGATACGGTTGGGCGCTCTGGCCTTCGACACGTGCGACAATCCCAGTTACGCTCTCGAGCAGGCCTTCCGGTTCGTCAAAGGTATCGTGTCTGCTGCCTGCCTGCCTGCCCCTCTCTCTCTCTTCTCGAATCTTCCCGCCTTCTCGGTCTCGCTCCGTAGGTTTTATCGCTCGCGACAACGAGGATCGCGCGGAGGAATATCGGTGCCACGATCGAAGCGTCCCAAAGTTCCTCGACGGGAGCTTCGACGACGTGGTGGCGATTGTGGGTGCCCAATCGAGCTCGGTGACGATACAGGTAATAGAGGCGAGACCGGAGTCCCGCCGATCGATCGCGGAATGAAAGATTTTCGCGGCTCGCAGGTTGCCTCGGTCCTGGCTCTCTTCTCGGTTCCGCAGATCTCCTACATGGCTACTTCGCCCTTCCTCAGCAGCAAACAAAAGTTTCCACACTTTTTTCGCACCGTTCCCAGCGACGTGAACCAGGCTCGCGCTATGCTCGAGGTTTTACGGTGAGCATCGGAGGTGTCTGTCCCCCTCACTCTTTCTCTCTCTCTCTCCCCCTCTCTTTCTGCTCGTCTCCGGCCCAACCCGCCTACCGCCGGCCTCCGTTTCAGCCGATTCGAGTGGACGTACGTGTCGATCGTCTACTCCGACACCGAGTACGGGTATCACGGATACGAGACCCTCGTTTCCCTGGCCGGAGAGTACTCTATCTGCTTCAGCGCTCCCCATCGGATCGCCGCGGATCGTTTCTCCGAGGAGGATTACGAGAACGTTGTCCGCACCATCGCCGAGAAAACCGACGTCCGAGGTAAGAGGGAGAATGGGTGACGAAGGAAGATGGAGAGAGAGGAAGAGCGGCTTCTCCCGGTTGCAGTCGTCGTGCTGTTCGCGGAAAAGTCGGCGACCATGCGCGTTCTGGAGGCGGCGGGACGGGCGGGACACGAGTCGCGCTTCGTCTGGATAGGGAGCGACTCCTGGCCGGGATACTCCGGCTCGAAGGAGCCCCCAAATCGCCCGACGGAGACGTTGCTCGACGGAGCCCTGGCGATCCAGCCCCTCTACCGACGGCTCGCCGGATTCGACGAATACTTCACCGGGCTCGGTCTGCGACACGAGGCCGTCGATCCCTGGTTTCGGGAGTTTTGGCGAGAGTATCACGGCTGCAGAGACGATCGAGATGGGCGAGCAGCGAACGATTCCCGACCCGACTGCGCCGACCCGAGGCTGAGGATCGATCCGAGCACCGGCTACAGCCAGCTAAAGTCTCTGCACTTTGTGCGAGACGCGGTATATTCGGTCGCCTACGCTCTCCACGAGATGCAGAGAGACGTCTGCGGGGAGGGATACCGTGGCGTCTGCCCGGAGATGCGACGGCGCGATCGGAACCTCCTCTCTCGCTACCTCGGCAACGTTTCCTTCGAAGGTACGCGCCTCGATTCCGCATCGGCTCCTCCGACTCCGCTCTCGCGGAGATGGCTCACGCGCGGTCCATTCCACAGACGAGGAGGGCAAGAGATTTGCCTTTGAAAACTTGGTCGACGGTCCGCCGAGATACTCGATCCTCAACTACCGGCGAATCGAGGACGGCTCCTACGGATGGATCGTCGTTGGAAATTATACGCGTAAGTCGAGCCGAGTCCGGCCCCGGTCCTCCCCGCGTCGCGTGTTGGCGATCTCTCACGTGTGAAATCGTGCGAGCAGAGGACGACGAGGGTCGGCCGGAGCTCCGAGTGGACCGGGAGGCCTTGAGATTTCGAGGCGGGGAAGAAGACTTACCGAGATCCGCCTGCGCGGGAGCCTGTCCGCCGGATCGGGTGATGGTGCGGGCCAAGCAGGATCCCTGCTGCTGGAGGTGTCAGAGCTGCGGCCTCTACCGATACAAGCGCGACGAGCAGAGGTGCGAGGAGTGCGACCGAGGCACCAGGCCCTCCGCCGACGGAGGGTCCTGCGAGCCGATACCGGAGGAGTTTGTCGACTACGGTGACCCTTGGGCCCTCGTGGCGATCGCGGTCGCCGTTTCCGGTAAATCTCCCCTCTCGGCCCGACCGACAGGCCGAACCGCCCGAGGCCCCCAATTGCCGACTTTTCCCTCCTCCTCAGGCGCCGCGCTCACCGTCTTCGTCTCGACGGTCTTCTGGCTCTACCGCGAAACTCCGATCGTCAAGGCCTCCGGGCGGGAGCTCTCGTTCGTCCTCCTCCTCGGTACCCTCGGCTGCTTTCTTGCGACGTTCGCGATCGTCGCCGAACCGACGGTGCTGAGCTGCACCCTCGCGAGACTCTGCGTCGGCTTCTGCTACGCTCTCTGCTACGCCTCCCTGGCCACCAAGACCAACAGGATACACAGGATATTCAACGAGCCGGCCCGCAGCCCCCGTAAGCGCAGGTCAGCGCCGCGCGACCTCCCACCTTCGACTCTCCGATTCTGCGATTCTACGATTCTACGATTCTACGATTATCCGATACTCGAATGTTCCTCAGGTTCACCAGCCCGAGGTCTCAGCTGACCATCACGGCGCTCCTCGCGTCTGTCGAGCTCGCCCTCGACGTTGCCTGGCTCCTCGAGCTGCCGACCGGCGTCGCGCGGTCCTATCCGACGAGGGATCACAACGTGAAGATATGCCGAGGCTCCGAGGACGGATCGTACGTCCTCGGCTTGGCGTATCCCTTTTTGCTCACCGGTGAGTCGTCCTCCCTTTCCACCCTGTCTCTCTCTCTCTCTCTCTCTTTCTCTCCCCTCAACCCCACTACTTCCCGCTCTCATCCTCCTGATCGAGCGTGTTGTTCGGTTTGGCCAGTCGCGTGCACCTTCTACGCGGTCAAGACGAGAAAATGTCCAGAGGGCTTCAACGAGACACGGCGGATAGCGTTCGCCAACTACGCGACGATGATCCTCTGGCTGGCGTTCGTCCCTCTCTACCTGGCGTCGACCAACAACGTCGTCAGGGTGATAACTTTGGCTCTCTCGCTCTCCCTGAACGGTCTGGTGCAGTTGGTCTGCCTCTTCCTCCCAAAGGTTTACCTGATCCTCGCGAGACCGGAGAAGAACACGAGGGAACTGGTGATGGCCAGGCACGGGACGTCGTCCTGTCCGACGACTCCGGCAACGCCGGAGATACTTCCGAGGGAGACGTCTCCTCTCGAGGCCGTGGATTCTTCGTTTCCCGCTCTTCCTGCTCTCGGCTCCGAGTTGCCCTAGACGCCTCGATCGCAGCGATCGCCCTGACCAAGGGGGGACCAAGGGGTAAACTCGTACAACTTTCCTCGTCTTTTCTTTCAACGATTTATTCGTGTTAAGTACGCGACGATTTGTTAGAGCTAACGATAAGTTTGCGATATCCCCGCCGGCGAACTATTCGACCTCGGTCGATCGTTTCGCGCGGAGGATCCGCCGATCGACACCGGGGACGAACGTCGCGAGCGGTTCTTCGACTTCTAAGGCGAGCGACGCCGCGAGCCGGACGGACCGAGAACGAAGGACGGCGGTCGTCGGAGCTCCATCGGCGTTCTCGACCTATGCGGAGGGCGTCTCTCGTCGAGAGGAACGCGCCTTCGCTCGAAAGGCCACTCGTGGACGGATTGGCTGATAAGGTTCCTCGAAAATCTTACGGATAGGCGCGATATGTACAATTTCAATTTTCTACGGTTCTCCTTCGGCGTCCCGGGAGAACGATCTTATCTGTAATTAAGTCGCGTTGCCGCGGGATTCGACGACTCGGGCACGCTTCCGCGCTTGCCCCGTGGACTGGACGGTTCAGAAGGAACTCTCGCGTTTCGTTCGAAGCTGCGCTGCCTCGGGACTCGGTGTCATCGCCGGATTGTCGTAAGCATAATCCAGGGTCGTGTCCTCGCTGGGATGCCTTCTGGAGAGCGGAGTGCTGGTCGTGTTCGGTGTGCCGTTGCCGTTGCCGTTTCCGTGTCCATTCCTGTTACCGTTACCGCTGCCGTTGCCGCTTCCGCTACCACTACCGGGACCGTTGTGGCCGACGCTGGCGTCGCGATTCTCGAAGGATCCGTCGGGAGCGCTGGTATCGCCGGAAACGACGGGCGCGCAGCAGGGGGTGATCCGAGCGGGCGCAACGGTGGCGCTGATCGTCGGCATCGCGGATACAGCGGGCATGGCCAACTTGAGCTTCCCATTCTGCTTGCCGGCGAACGAGCCGCGGGAATCCGACTCGTCTCGGGGTCCGACGCCGCGAGCGTTCCCTCTCTGAAAGAAAGTCTCACCGTCGGTCGATCGATCGGTCGGTCGGTATTGGAGAACTCACCTTGCTCCGGCTCTTGGCCACCGCGCGCCGAAAAGCGTCACCGATTTTGTCCCATCGTATCAGAGCTTTTCCCAGCAAATATACGATGGCCAGCAAGGACAGACAAGTTATCGTTATCGACACCGTCATCATGATTCGCAGCCTTCCCACTTCTCCTGAAACGAACGATTCAAAGTCGGAGCGTCGATCGTCCTCTCGGCGCTCGTCCCGCCGCGCCGCGTCGGAATCGTCGGAACGAGAAGACGCGGGCGTCGTTAAAATCTCCGAGTCGTTCGGGTCGACTTACCTCCGAGATCCTCGTACTGTCCGAGCTCCGAGCGCAAGACGTACCGTCGGTCCTGCAGGTACACTAAAACGGAGGAACGTTCCGTAAGGGGTAATTCGAGCGGCAGGCTCCGCGGAGGGAGACGAGTCCACCTGTTGCCTAGCTTTGAGCCTCCAGGGCTTCGGGAAGGACGCGCGGAGGGTCTGCCAACGAAGAGGGAAAAGAAGGTGGGCAGGTAGGTAGGTAGGTAGGAACGTTGAAAGACGGTGAGTCATCGATCGCGCACCGAGTCGACGGGGACGATCGAGCGGAGCAAACGAGTCAACGGACGCGAATGCCCGCGGCATTCGGCTTCCACGCTCTCTCGACCCCCTTGACCGCGCTTCCTTAGACCTTCCCTCGATCGCCCGGTATCTTGGACAGGAGAAGGAGAAAGATTGGTAGCACCCCGTTCATTTGCCCGCGATGAGGCACGTTTTCTCCACATTTTGTATCGAGAACGGCAGGATGGTGCTAGCGCGGATCGGGGGGGGGGGGGGGGGGGGGGTCTGGACAGCTGCTCAAACACGAGCGCGATCCGCGAGTCTGCGGTCGTGCAATGGTGGTTGCGGTCGATCTTACGAACGATGGAATCCAGAGAGGGCAGGGAGGCGTCCGCTCACCTTGACAGTCCCTGGTGCATTCTCGAGGTTGGTAATTGTGACTGCTACGATCGCAGGCTTCCGAGCAGGGCCTGCAGTGGGTATCATAGGGACTGCAGTATTCGACGTTGGAGCAACGTTTCTGCCCGCACTGCACTCCTTCCTGATCCAGAACCGCTCGAATTCGTCGAGATGTTCTCGCGATACCGGAAGCCAAACCCCAGATACCGGGCACGAGCAGCACCGACACCAGGAGCAGCGGCGTCGCCGGTGCCGGTCTCATCTCTCAACGTTTGCCTCTCGTTGCCGTTCGTTGCCGCGTCGACCGTCAACCTGCCGCGCGTAGGTTCGATCGAGAAGGAAAAATCGATCGCGCCGAGGTTAGCGCGCCGATCGATTATTTGGCGCGCGCTATTCGCGTCGCGAAGACGATCGCGGCTACGAGCGCGAGGGAGGGGACGCGCGTGAGTCACGTAACGTGCTGTGCGGCGAGTGAGCTCGACTCGCTTTCGCTGGGCCGTTCTCCGGTTCCCTGGTTCGCCGGTTCACGAGCTCGTTAGCCTTCCCGGCTCTCGTTGTTTGTCGGTGGAAAGCGGCGAGTACGCTCGGCTGCCCGGGGAAATACCGTGTCGTCACGTGAAAAACCCTCGGCTCGGATCCGAGAGGCGCGTTAAAGTTTAACGCGCTTACGGCCACTCCAAGCGTTCCCCTAACCGGCCCATCGATCCATCTTCGTTCGGCGTTCTCCGCTCTCCGTTGTGCTCGGTCCTGTTGCGTCGTCCGCGACGTGGCGAACAGAGGATGAACGCCTTATACGACGATCCGCGATCCATGGATAGTCGAGAGAAAAAAGCGGAAAGCGGAGAGGAGAGAGGATCGGGTAGGTGGGAGACGGCGTACCTGGTACCGCGCGAGAACCGACCAGAATGGCCGAGACGTGCGACGGAGGAATCAAAAAGTCGAGGGGAATCGGCCCTCTTCCTTTCTCGGTGGCCAACCGGAATGCCGTAGAACCGGTTTCTCGGCAAAACACCGGCGCCTCGAGGGGAACGCGAGCGCACGCGCGAGAAATCCGAATTCCTCTTGAATCGGGATTGCCGCGGGACAGTTTCTCCGTGGATCGCGGGATGTTTTTTGGCCCCCTTCGTTCTCCGGAAGCCCTCTCCGGGAATTCCAGCCACGAAACGAACCACGGTCCTTTTCAACGCGGAAGGGGAAGGGGAGGAGGTTCGACGAAACCGGCGATATTTACCGTTGTCAGAGACACGAACGATCGCGCAACCTCGGCTCGGCGTTTTCGCGGCAATCGCGTTTGCTCTTTCTATCGGCTCGTCGTTTTCGCGTCCTCTTGCCCGTTTACCGCCGGGTACGCCGGCGACCGCGACGATCGAGCCGTCTGGCGGATCACTCGAGATGGGGTATTCGAAGCGCGGGACGAGAACGATGCGGGACAACGAAGCGTTTTCATGTCGCCGACGACGCGGAGAGACGCCCCTCGCCGCTTCGACTTTTCGCGTTGGACTGTCGATCGCGTAACCTGGCGGAAGCGAGAACGGTGCGCGCGAGGCGTCGAACCACCAGCCTCGACTCCCACCTCGGATCCTCTCTCCTCTCTCCTCTCTCGTACCTCACGTTCCGGACCAACCACCGTGCGCCTCCTCTCCCTTGCGCCCTCCGCCCGTCTGCCTCTACCGTGACCGTTTACCTGCGACGCACCTTGCCTCGCTTCGTCCGCTACCTGTTCGCTTCGCGCGTTTCTCCTGCCTCTGCTCGAGCCGACCATCCGAATTGGACCGCAGAGTTTCGGCCGCCAGAAATTGCGGTTTCGCTGGAGGGATCCGGAGGGCACCGAGTCAATCGACCATTGCCATCGTATTTTCATTGTCTCTCCGACTCTTTATTGTTCTCGGGGGATGTTGGCGAAATCGCACCCGTCCGCCCGAATTCGGTTGTCGGTACGATTACTTCTCTCATACAAAATATATCTTATCGTTAAATCGTTATATTGCTTTATCGTGCTAACGCTGCTCCGCTATATCGCTATATCGCTACATCTCTATACCGCTATACCGTTATATCTCTATACCGCTATACCGCACTACCGCCCTATCGTCCCGTCAATCTGTATTTTTATTGCCGTGCTTCGACATCGTCGATCGTCACACCTACGTCCGTGCTGTTTGCAGCGAGGCCTGGGGCAACTCGAGGACGCGCGCTCTCGCCATCCACTTCCCCGTTTTCTCGATCCCTCGATTCCTGCTCCGGCCACCTATCTCCTACCTCCTACCACCTCTCCGTTCCCTCGTGCACCGTTTCTACGGTTATGCGCGTCCGCCCTTCTCGTCCGCGGCTGCTCTTCGATAAATCCAATTTGATCGACCGCCGTCAAAGTGGATTTTCGTCGAACGAACCGCGTTTCGTCGCGAAACAACGAGGAGATTCGAGTAGCAGCCGAGGGATCAACGCCGCGGGGGGTCCCAGCGGACGCGCGTCGCTCGCGAAAGAAATGCCAAGGAGCTCAATCGCGGGAAGGCCGATATCGCGGTGGTGCTCCAATTGCGGCAGCCGCGCGAGCGGCGACGATCTTCCCTCTCGATCGTCTATCGGAAAACGAATTGGTTGACGTTGCAAAAATATATCGTCCAAATTGGGTAAGAGCATTTAACCGGGGAACGCTTCGAGTCGTCCCGTTCTCCGTCCTGCCTCCTATCATCTCTCTCGTATCGCGTTTCGCGAACGCCGAATCGAACTTGCCTTATTTACCGAGCGAGAGAACACTCGGAGCGAGGCCAGCTACGTTCGTGGCACGTGTTCTCTCCGCGTCGATCCGTTTCTTCCTACCAAGCCCGTCGGAATGGGGAGGCTCGCTCGAGCAAGTCGGGGAAACGGTGGTGGCAGAAGCCCTGTCGGCCGATCGGCCGATCTGCTAGCAACTGCAGAGACAGAGACTCCACCGGCAGCCCTCTCGATCGGAGCGGAGATCGCGTCGCGCTTCTCTCAGCGCGGCAGCGACCGGTCGATCGTCGAGTACGGAGGCCGTTCGGAGTTCCTATCCGCGAAAGTTGCCGTGATTCCCGGGGCTCGTCGAACCGGCCGGTTCCGACCTTTCGGGAATGAGGACTCGCTCGGCCTCGCGCGGCAAACGCGACGGATTCGGACCGTTTTCTGCCGCGCGATTCCTTCCTCGTTCCTCCTCCTCCTCTTCGTCTAAGTCGTCGTCGTCGTCGTCCTCCTCCTCCTCCTCCTCCTCCTCCTCCTCGTCGTCGTCGTCGTCGTCGTCTGCCTCCATCGAGCGTCGGTCGCGCGCCTCGGGTCTCGCGGAAGGAACCGAGAGGCCATTTTGTACGTAGCGAGTCAATCTGGTGGGCAGAGACCCGGCGTTTAGTTGATAGAACTCGATCAACTGTACCAGGTCGTAAAACTTGGTGACGCCCTTATCGAGCGTGTATAACCAGCAGTTGCAGCGCTCGTCGAACACCTGAAAGCAGCGTCGATACGTTGTTCTTGGACGATGGGGAAGGGGGGGGGGGGCGAGCTCGAAGCTGGCCGAATGCTTCGCCGAGAGCCACGCGCGTTTCACTCACCGGCTGAATCTGAGCATGAAAAACTTTTTCGTTAAACTTGTAGGTTAACACGTACGCCCCGAGGTTGCTCTTGCTCTCTCGAACCAGGAAGACGCTGAAACGGCGAAACGACGACGATGACGACGATGACGACGACGCGTAACGGGAGAGGGCGGGGTGAAGGGGAGAAGGAGAGCCTGAGGCGAGGGTAACCGGTCGGTCGGTACCGTCGGTACCGTCGGTACCTACCCATCCACGGAACCGCAGTCTCTGACGATAGTGGCGGCGACCTCCCTCTTGAGACCCCGATGAAACCACGGCTGAAGGACGTGAATACCATCGTCGAGACCGTGAAGCCTGACCATCGCGCATCCCGGGGGCGGTCTCGAGAACGGTCTCCACGTCCGCCGCCAATTCACACCCTCGCTCTCCGCGATGACCTTGGCTTCCTTCGGATCCTCCACTATTCTGCCGACGCTTCCGGTAAAGTCCATGGCGACGCGCGACCGAACGGTTTCCTAAAAAACGCCAGCCGATCATGTTCGGCCGAGCCGGCAACGAGCGGGAGTCCGAAAGGAAGAGTCGGAGAACTCACGCTGGAGCCAGCACAGCCGTCGTGTCCCTCCTTCGGACCATCGGCGACACTCTGCTCGCCCTGCTTGTTCTTGAAGGCTCTGTAGTTCTCCCTGAGCTGCTTTCCGTACTGCAACGGAGGGAAAGGTCTGGGTGAAGAAGGGCATGACGTCGGGTTGGGGAGAAATTTCCGGTTACCTTTGCGAGCCGCATTGCCGCGATCCAGCAGAGGCGCGATTTCTCGCTCGGAAAGACGAGGAGCTTGAGCTCGGTCTCGGGGTTTCCGCTGCCGGACGGCCGGAGACAGGCGGCCCACTCGAACGGCGCCCCGAATCGCTTCTTGGCGTTTGAGACTCGGTACACCGTGTAACTCGACAACCGAGCGAACGGAGTCAACTGCTCGCTATCCTGAAAAATGGGCGAATCGGATCTTTGGTCTGCGCGTTCCCGCCTCGGAATTCGTCCGGTGACACCGCGCGTCGTCCGAGACATCGCCAACGATGCCCTCTCGACGGCCGCCCGAGAGGATCGAAGACATTTTCGAAAAGGGACGTTCGATCGTCCACTCGGTTCCGTTTCGTTTCGCTTCGTTCCGCTCCGTGCCGTTCCATCTCGCCCGTTTGCCTCGTTTAGTTCCAAGTACGAGGAGAACGAGGTACCCTTTTTCGAAATCTTGTTATCGAGCCGCCGGGATCGTCTCGATCGATCGAGGAGCCGGTGGATCGATTATGGGGGAAAACCGAACAAGAAGCGCCTTATAGGAACGGAAGAGAGACGTCGAGGGCACCGCGAGGACTTTTCCTTTGCGTGTAGTCTTCCTATCGGGTTTGCGCGCTTCTTCGATTATTCGACGCGACGTAGCCGGCGATACGGTCGACGATATACCCATCTATCTACCGACCCGTTTTCCTCCTATGTATTTCATCCTCTCCTCCGATACCTTCTCCGTTTCTCGTTCGTTCGTCTACCGAGTCGGGCGTCTATCGGGCTACCTGGCCGATGGCCCCTCGTCACCCGTCTCGTCTCTCTCGCCCCGGAGTCATCGGGAGTCGGATAATACGCGTTAAAGAGTAATCGCGAATAGTTACGTCGATGCACGAATCGTCGGAGAAGGAGCGAGAAGATGCAACCGGATAGGACATGTCCGACTCACCGAGAGGACGAGCGAGAGGTGTATCTCGTTTCGAGCGACGTTCAGCTCGACGCATCGGTGAATTTCGTGACTGTCTTCGGACGAGGCAATTTCGACGAGGCAATGCGCGCTACGCGACACCGTTCCGAACTTGCATTAACGACCTAAAACGTCCTACTTTCTCTCGACAAGGACGAAGCGTCTCGCGCCTCTTCGTCCTTTGCCGGCAACGAGCGACGAGCGACGAGCAACCAGCAACGAGCCGTCTATCCTGCGGAGCGGTCTCGCTTCTATCGGCTCTTGCGTGCGTTTCAGAGAGAATTTTTCTTCCGGCCTCTCGCGTCGGTAGCGGCGAGAGAAGACCGAAGACGAGCCCTGACGACGGGGGACAAGAAGGAAGAGGAGCCGGTGGAGGTGGAGGTGGAGGTGGAGGTGGAGGTGGAGGAGGAGGAGGAGGAGGAAAATAAGAAGAAGAAGAAGAATGAGGAGGAGGAGGACAGAGGTGGCGAGGGTGAGTGGGAGGAGAGGCAGTTACCGAGAGAGGTCAGACCGCGCGACGACGCCGTTTTTCTCCTTCGTCTTTCTCCCTCGGGACTGACTCTTCTCTTCCCTTCGTTCTCCGAGGGGAGAACGTATCGTCGACTGACTGCGCGTCGGCTTCCGTTACCGTCTTCGACGAGGGGCTCTCGTGCGCTTTCGTTCCCGTCACTGCCGACGCTCGACCATGGCGACGAGGTATCCAGAAGCCGAGCTCCCTCGACGCACCAACAAAACAACGAACGGACGAACGAACGACTTTGACCGCAACTGACAGCGACTCTTGCAGCCGCAGGTTCTCTGGCAGCCTCGTGCGCGTCGCCGGCCACGAATCCGAAATCGCGCGAACCCACTCGGAAACGGTCGAACGGGCCTCTCAGCTGGTCTCCCCGTCACGGTGCCGACGCATCGCGTCGCTCGTGCGCCGCTCGTGCGCCGACGCACCGCCACCTCCTCCCACCCTTCGGCCCGGTTGCCCCACCTAACGCTGCACCGATCCCCGTGGGGTCAGCCCACCGCACGCCGTTCCTCGTCTCGCCGTTCCATCATTCCTCGCGTCCTACTCCCATCCTATTCTCGTCTTACTCTCGTCCTACTCCCGTCCTACTCTCGTCCTACTCCCGTCCTACTCCCGTCCTACTCCCGTCCTACTCCCGCTCTTCGATCCCGGTCTTTCGCGAACATTCTCGAATCAGCTGGTTACCTGCACCTTCGCGCTCGCCGCACCAGCGGCGAGTTTCCCGCGTCTTTGCTTCCCGTTTCCAACGATTCCGAGATCCGCCTCGGAGAAACGTTCTCCGCGGCGGATCGATTCACGTCCGGCTCGGTTCGTTCCGAATACGCCCGCTCGGAAGCCGGCGTCGGCGATCGTGACGACGTCGGTGCAAGGGTCCCGAAGCGGCAAATTTTTCGAGACGGATCTTCGGTTTCGATCGTTTCGGTCGTACAGGATAACGTTTTGGAACGTCGAAACGACCGCGCGTCCTGCTCCTTCGTCCCACCGCGGCCACGGAGACGAACGTCCCCGAACGTGGCCGATCGTAGCCGACAACGTCGGATCGCTTCGGCGATCGTTCCCGTTGTGCGCGTTATTCGTCCCCTCTCGCCCGGAACCCCTACACCGGCAATTTCCCGACTCCCCGTGAAAATGGGTCCACCGAGTTTGCGGTCGATCGTGCGAGCAGTAGTTCGAGCGAATCGAAGCGTGTCCGTAGCGCGCAAATGCCACCCTTTGCCGGCGAGACCGACGACTTCTTCGAGATTTGCAAATTCTCCACGAGTTGTCGCGGGAATCCGTCCACTCGACGAGTCGGCGTGACTTCCCCCGTGGTCAACGAGCCGTCGAGGGAGCGGAGCGAGAGCGGAGGGGGCACCGGAAGCGCAAACAAAACGACCGATATCCGCCGACGATGGAAGTACGTTCGGTGAAAACCGGGAGGAACTTGGCGGACCGAAGCGAACGGTTTGCTCGTCCGACGGATGGGATTTCAAATGATCGCTGGAGTGCCGAGGAGAACTGCTACCCCGTTCGACCATCCGCGGGATCGGAGAGAAAGTTAGGGGGTGGGTGGGTGTGCGGGGAGGAGAGACTCGATGGCCCAGTGAACCGCGGGAACGGGGGTGGATGCTAATCCTGAAACGCGTGCGCGCTGCCACTCGGCAACCAGACTCGTCGACCACGAACGCTTCCCCGATACGGACGCTCGCGTTCAACGCGAAAAGCTCGTGTCGTGGCAATCGACGAGCCGCGGTGGTCGTGACGCGCCTCTGCGCCACGGGTTCCGCGCTTCGATACGTTTTGGATACCGATCGATCCGAGTCGAAGGCGGAGCGCAACGCGGCAGAAAGGATCGCCGAAGCGCGCTCTGTCTTGTCGGCCGAAGATGCAAGGGCGACGCGGAAGCCCTCTCCGAGCGGGAAAGCGAGCCCGTCTCGCGCGACTGATCGTAGCTAATTAGTATCGATGTCGGTCGTAGTCGGCGGCTGCACGGGGGAAGGTTTAGGAGGCCAGAGGGGGGTCGTAGGAACGTCATTCGGCCATTCGGTCGTTCGCTCATTGGAAAAAGTGCGGACGGCATCCCCGATCGGGATCGGCGAGAGACCCCGCTTACCTCGTCGGAGACGTAGAGCCCTCGATCGCGAAGCAGCATGCGCGTTTTCCTCCAGAGCTCGGGGTCTTCGGTTCGTGTCCACACCGAGCCAAACACTCGCAGAGCCTCGATCTCCTCTCGTTGCGGGTATCTCTGAAATGTCAGGCTCGACGAGAGTATCGTAGCGGTGGATGGAGAGACGGAGAGATCTCGTCGGTCGGTACTTACCTCCGGCGTGGCCCCGAGGTCCGCCAAGGTTCCTCCGTTCCCGGTGGGGGGAAAGACGACCATGTCGGCGGGAAAGTATCGCTGAAACGATAGCAACGGCGAGTTTACGAGGACTCGAGGGGAGGGTCCCCGCGCTTTCGGTGGGACAGGCGAGAGAATGGAGAAGACGGTTTCGGCCTAACCCAGACGGGGAGCTCTCGAGGAAAGTCTCCGGGCGCGCGACAAAGCAAGCGACGCTCGAGAGTCGAGCGAGCGGCGGGTAGGTGGAAGAAGGCGATCCCGCGAGCGGGCCTCGACGTTTACCTTCGGATCGAGGAAGAGGTCGTACTTGAGAAAATCCAGGCGAAAGAAGAATTTCCTCTCGCGGTGGGAGGCAAACCCACGCGTCTCCCGGTGAACCTCCGACATCTCCTCGTGGTCCTCGAGCGTACGTTCTGAGAAGAGAGGACCAAGCCCGGATTACGCGCGATCAAATCGTTTTTGCTTTCGTCGGACTCACCGATTCCCAGCTGAGGCCACGTCTCGACGATAGACCAGGCGCTTCCTGTCAATCTCTTTTTCAGCTTGAGCAGTCGACAGAGGTCGATCGCTCGGAGCTTCTTCTCGATGGGAAGGGTCGTCCAGGTGCCGTCGTCGTCGTAGAAGCGCAACTCGGTAATCTGCGGGCAGAGATTCTTTGAGATTGGTCGACTGGGGGAGCCGGCCGCTGCCGTTCAAGAGGATAAGTAGAAGAAGAAGAAGAAGAAGGACACGGCAGCTTTACCTGCTTCCGGTCGTCGAAGGGATCGGCACGAGCCTCGATCTTTCCACGCGGCCTTCGCCTCGGGTCTCTGAGAAACTCGGGGACACTGGACTCGGAACCGAGGCGTTCGTAGCTACCAACGCGGGTGCTGCCGGATCGGCCGAGCAGAATCGGCCCACCGTCCAGGCACGAGCACATCTTCGGCAGCCAATCTGCGAGCATACCAACGATCGAGTTGCACCAGTATTTCCGTCATCCTCTTCGTCGGAAGCACGTTTTCCGAACGTTCCGGAATCGAGAAAGAAAGGGGAACGAACGTCCAACGCTCGAGGAGAGGAGGCGTCTTCTCGAGAGACGGCGCACTTACGCCGGTGATCGTTCTCCTCCTTTTCTTCGTCGTCGACGTCGTTCGTGAAGGCTCGGTAATCCATCGGGGAGCTACGGGGGTACTCGGTATTTCTCGGAATCGGAATCGAAATCGGAACCCTTCGAGGGAATCGTCGAACCACGGGGCTGCGAAGCGGCGCGACTGTCGGACCGCACGTGAAGCGATCGTGTTGCGCGGGAAAATACATCGATCGGCGCTCTCTCGATCGATCGACGGATCGAGAAGCCAAAGCGGGGGGAAACGTGGATGGTGGGGCTGGGGTGGGGGATGGCAACGAGGGCGGAGGCGGCAGAGGAGAGAGGTAGGAAAAGCTGCGGCTCGGTGGATGGGGTGGGAGAGATCGAGTCCGGTAAGCGCGCCGTTCGACGGTCTATCGTCGCGGAAAGGCCCGACGGCACTCGAAGGAGTATCCTTTCTCTCCTCCTTTCTTCCTTTCTTCCTCTCTTCCCTCGTTTTTTCTTCGAGTTCCGCGGAGATGGCACGCAGGTCGCCCGAGTTGGGTCGCGCCACAGCTGTGATGGCCGATCAGCCAATTGGACCGATATCGATATCGCGAGGACGACTCTCGGAAGAATTACGATCTAATCCGCCGGAAGTTATCCAGCGGAGCAAGGCAATACGGGATCGAGGCAACGAGGCACGGCAGCCGTGCGACCGATCGGTGGACGGATCGTTCACTTACCGCGAACGCTGGAGCATCGTCGACGAGCCCGAGACAGCCAGGAGGCGGCGCGAGTTTGACCCTCGACGACGGGGGCAAGGCGGTTCGAGGAGACCCCCCGACAGGCAAATTTTCTCTCGTTCGCGCATCCGAAGCGACTCCCCGCCGAGAGCGAGTCGTCCGAAGCGTCGCTCGTTCCCTTCGCTCCAGAGAACTCGCCGAATCGAAGGCTCTCGCGTTCTCCGACCCCGGCAAATCCGTCGAGATCGTCGAGATCGTCGAGGTCGTCGAGATAATCGAGAACACCCAAGCGCTCGTAATTCCGGGTCTCGTCCTCACGGGGCAGCGGACTCCTCCTCGCCGATGGCGAGTCCTCCGTCATACCGACGATCCTGAAATCACGCGGAAACCTCGTTACCGGACGGATTTACGGATTATCTTGGAGCGGAGTCTTCCAGGTCGGTCGGTTGCTCGCGTCTGCCCGCCCCCTTCCGATCTTTCCCGGACGCCCCGTCTTCGGCCGTCCGATCCGTGTCGACGACGGCACAAATGGCCCCATCGTCGATCAGACATCTCTCCTTCCATCCCCCTCTGGATCGACTCGTTCTCCTTGCTCGCGGCAAATCGAGAGAGGCGGACAGGGTGGAACGCTGCGAGCGAGAAGAAGGAAGAAGACGACCACCAACGGCAGGTCCAGATGCGTGTCGAGCACGACCCCGGTGCCTCTGCGAGGTCAATTGCGCAAGTATCTGACCGTTGAAAAACGCAACGTTGGAGTTTGCCGGAAGTTGGATCGCGTCTCTCTCTCTCCGCGCGGCATGCACGATCGTAATCGGAGGACTCGTTCCCGCCGCTCGTGTGACGTTTCAGCCTCTGCTTAGACTTCGGCTTCGATTTCGACTTGGAGTTGGCGCGATCCGACTCGCGCGCACGGATCGAGCCTCCGCGGAGCCGAACCTTCCAGGGGTCAATTGGGCTCAACTGCGATCTTGAGTCGTTCGTCGTGACAAATTTTCCGTCCAGAGATCGAAATTGAGAACGACGATTCCCCCGGAGGAGGACAGCGATCTTGGATTGAGAGAAGAAGCGAGAGGAGGGGAGGACGAGCGGAAAGGAGACGGCAGAAGAGGCGAGGCTAAGCGAGGTTAATAGGCCTCGGTCGACGGCAGGGAGGAGGCGCGGCTGATCCGACCGCGCAAAGGTCGGCAAGGTGCGCTCGACCGGCGATGGCACCTCGCGAGGTTCGGTCCGTGAACGCGATCAAACGGAGAGAAAGAATCGAGGCGGAAGATTCGGTGCTTCCGGTCGAACGACGCGAGTCGCCGGTCGCCGGCCGCCGACAAGACTACGGCGGTCGGGGAGGGGGGCTGACAGCGATTTCAGTTGCCCCCGATGATTCTCGCTTCCGCCGACCGTGACACTCGTTATCGAGGCTAAGCACAGACGCCGGACGACGCCGAACGAGAATTCCGATGGACGCCTCCGCGTTGACCTCCGACCGCCGTCAATTTCCTTCTTGCGCTCGACTCCCCTACGCCCGGACCCCTCCGCGTCGGTCCCTCCTCCTCGACGGCAGCGTAGCTCCCTAGGAGAGTCGATTTCGCCGTCTGCGAACCGTTTCGGGGCGAATTCGCGCGACGATCTTTCTCCGGGTGCGCCGGAACGGGCAACGAGAACGTCGCGCGAGACCGAAATAGAGCGACGAGCTGCTTCTAAAATTATCCCTCGGGAGGAAGCGAACGCGAGGAGAGCGTGCACGGTCGCTGACGGTGAAACGGCCCTCCGCGCCTCCCGCGAGGGTCCCGTTCACCGGGGGTCGCTCGGATACTCGCTCGTCGAACGCGAAAGAGGACGGATGGAGATTCGACGTGACCCCTACGAGACCCTCTGCTCCCTGGAGACCCTGCGCTCCGGGAAGAGGGGATTCTTCGGAGAATTCGCGGAGGCCGCGGTCCGGGCCGCCGGCGATCTTTGGATCTCCGAGACGTTCGGGCGAATCGAGGAGGATGGGGAGCGACTGCGAGCCATCTTCCGGGAGGGCGGCCCGAGGGAAGTCGTGCTCGATACTCTGAACAGGACGCGGATACTCTACAGGGGCAAGGACGCGCTCGTCGCGAGAGACCGGAGGCTGGAGGGCCTCCGGGCGGCGGCCGCCGGCAAGCGCGACGAGGCTCTGGCCCTGCTCAGCCAGGCGGTCCTCCGGTCTCCGGGAGCAGGTGACCCCGTCGACCTAGCCGACTCTGGCCCGAGAGTCGAGGTCTGAGCGAACGATCCTTTCAGGAAAGCCGCGAGAGGACCCGACGACGACGACGGTCGACGGAGGCCTCGGACTGCCGCTCGCGTTGCTCGCCAGAGCCCGGATCCTCGCCGCCGCCGGAGAAAACGAGCTGGCCCTGGAGGATCTCGACGCGGCCGAGCAGGCCGATCTGCCGACGGAGCTTCGGTAAGCCCCGGCGAGTCTCTCTCTCTTTCTCTTTCTCTCTCTCTCATCCCCCGTCTCGATCGGTCCCTCCCCCTTCGCTCTTCTTCGCAGAGCGGAGCTCGCTCGGAGGAGGAAGGAGTGCACGGAGGCCCGGCGCGAGAAGGCTCGACCGCGCGACGCTCGGAGGAAACGTGAGTCGATCGAGTTCCGTCTCGCGGACCTCCCTCTCCACCCTCACGATCGGTCTTTCGATTTTCACCGACAGCGAGCCTCCCTCGGACGAGCGGCCGGAAGAATCCCCGGCTACCGGGCGCCTCGAGCCTCCTTCGGATCGAGGAGACCGAGACCGCGGGCAAGAGGGTCGTGGCCGCCAAGAGGATCGAGCCCGGCGACGTTCTCGCGGTAGAGCCGCCGGTGGCCGGCTGCCTCTTACCGGACTTTTACGGCACGCACTGTCAGCACTGCTTCGCGAGGTGAGTTCGCCCTCCGGGTCCGCGAGTCGAGTCGACGGACGCGCCTCGACGCTCACCGATCCTCGTCCTCCTTCAGGCTGTCGGCCCCTATCGGATGTCCCGACTGCAGCAGCGTCGCCTTCTGCGGCAGACGATGCCGAGACGTCGCCCTCTCGTCCTACCACAAGTACGAGTGCAAGATTCTGGCGCTGCTGATAGGTAACGGCCCACGATCCGCGACGAAACGCGTCGCTCCTGCCGCGCATCGGTCACGGACGAATCTTCGACTCTTTTCCTCTCTTTCCGGCGCCTCCTCGTCCGCGACGCGCAGGATCCGGGATGAGCATCCTGAGCGCCCTGGCCCTCAGAATGGTCACGCAGCAGGATCCTCGGACGTCCATCGAGATCGGTCGCGCGCTGCCGCGCCGGTCCTCCCGACGCAGCGAGCCCAACGTTCCGATCGACTCCTCCGTTGACGGCGGCTCCGCGCGACGATACCCACGGAAGGGGCGATCGGGGCCCCCGGCCAAGTCACCTTCCGAGCCGCCCGATCTCGAGACGTACGATCTCGTCGCGCACGAGACGCGCAGAAGCTCCGAGGACTTTTTCCAGAGAACCCTCATGGCCGCGTTCCTGCTGAAATGTCTGCAGAGGGTCGACTTCTTCGACAGGCCCAGCCAGGACCCAGGTAAGATCATTGAACGCGAGTCTCTCCGTCTTCCTGCCACTCGGTTGCTCGTAGAACCTCCAAACGAGGAAGAGATCGCCGTCGGGACGGTCCTGCTGAGGAATCTTCAGCTGCTGCAGTTCAACGCCCACGAAATTTACGAGACCCGATTGGGAGCGGAACATCGCTTTCGCGGCAGCAAGCCCATCTACCTCGGAGTGGCCGTCTATCCAACGGTTGCCCGCTTCAATCACGAGTGTTATCCGGCGGTCAGCAGGTAAACGCCCCTCGCGTTCCATCGCCGGTCGCGACGGTCCGACGGTCCGACGGCGGCCGCGGATCCGCGCGCGGCAACCTTCCGGAATTTTCTCCCCGTTGCCGCGATGACCCCACGAGTCGATGCTGACGCAACGCACGGTTACCCACCGATATGCGGCGGGATCGGCGGGTTCGGCGGGTTCGGCGGGGACGATATGGGACGATATGGTCCGATATGCCCCGACACGCTCCGATACCCGCGCACTCGCAAGCACACTCGTACGCGTGGCCAGACCCGAGACGGGCCGGACACGCGGACGTCACGCACACCTACACCTATCTACGAGCTCCTACCGCATTTACGTTGCATCCTCGCTCGACGCGCACCCTCTCGGTCGTGCAGGTACTTCGTAGGCCGAAATATCGTGATAAGAGCGACGCGCGTCCTCGAGCCGGGTGACGTCGTAGCCGAAAATTATGGGCCGATTTTCACGAAGAGGACGCTGGAGGAACGTCGGAGGACCTTGGCGGGAAGATACTGGTTCCGTTGCGAGTGCACAGCCTGCCGGGAGGACTGGCCCCGCCTCGAGAATTTGACCAACGACGCCGTCCGACTGAGGCAAGTTTCTTTCCAACTGACCGTCTTATCGATGACCGAGCACGATAGCTCCTTCGAGCGCGCTCGTCTGTCGCAACGCGGCCGGAAAAACGCGCGTCGCCAGCATCGATCGAAACTCGACCGATCGATCGAATCTGGCGGCGCAAAAACCTTGCCTCGTGCGTCAATCGCGAGGCGTCGCGAGGCGCGGCCTCCCGAGACGAGCCGAGCCGACTCGAGCCGACCCGGCTCGAGTCCACTCGAGTCAACTCGAGTCAACTCGACTCCATTCGACTTCGCTCGACTCCATTCGGGCCGAACGATGACCAAGTATTGCGCGTGACGAGCCCGCGCGGCGAGAGGCGCGAGGCGCGAGGCGCGAGGAGAAACGATAAAAAGATGCAAGAGGTTATCGCCTGTTTATGCCTGCCACTCGAGATAATAGCCTAGAGACAATAAATAGCTCCAGGGAAGCAGACTCTATCTTTCTCCCGTTGATTCGTCTCCTCGACGATTCTCGCGGCTCTTGGGCGACCCTTGGCCGACTCTTGGGAATTTATGAAAACCGACGCCTATTCTACGTATGCGCGCGCCCGTCTCGATTGCAGGTGCCCTACGAAGGGTTGCTCCGGAATCTATCAACGTCCGAGAGAAGAAACTGAGAAAATTATATGTCCCGCCTGCGCAGGCAACTTCGATCCGCGAGGGCAGCTCGCGATTTTGCGCGATTGCGAGCGACTCTACGCGCAGGGATTCGCCAAGATGGACGATCAGGAACGCGACGAGGCGATCGAGATATTTGTCGCAGCAGCGAAAAAGTTCCATCGGGTCGCGATACCGCCCCATTTGGACACGCACTTGGCCGAAATTGCCTTGAGTGCTTGCATGGCGGATCGCGGAAACACCTGGCAGCCCGTTCCCCGCAACCAGCCTTCTTCCGCGCAGAAAATCTCGCCCGCACCCTCCCGTTTGCCAATCGAGAATGTTTCTCCGTTGTTTCGCTATCAATAAACTTTCGTCCTCCACGAGATCCTCGACTTTCTTTTCGACAGCCTCGAAATTCCTACGAGTTTCAGGGAGTGCAGGATCGCAGGAAGGGAGACACGAACGGACGTTGGACCGGGGAAACATCCAAGCCAAACACACTCGTTCTCGTATGGTTCGTCACTTTTGCGATTTTTTTGGTAGGTTTATTTTTTATAATGCACATGTTTCGTGAAAAAATTAAATTCCGTATATGAAATTAGCTTTTAGAAGTTCCGCTTTTCGGTACAAAATTCACCGGTGAAGGGGAGGGGTGGGGAGGGCGGAAAGGGCCTGGCCGACGGACGACGCAGATCATCTCGCTTCCGCCGAAGATTTCCTTTTCTTCCTTTAGCAAAGATTTTCCTCGAGGGACAAACGTCCGCCCAATTTCGCTTCGCTCCCTCTTTCTCGCGACTCATCGCGCATTCCCTCGAGCAGGGATTGCACGTTTACGTCTATTACGGTTAGAGTCGACCCGCGACGAACCGAATCGGGAGTAATTGAACGTCGCGCGACGATGCACGTCCGCCTTTCTCGCCGTCGTTCTTTGCTTCCTTTGCCGCTCGGCTTCTTCTCGTTTCGACCTGTTCTGCGATTACCCCCCTCTCTCTCTCTCTCTCTCTCTCTCTCTCTCTCGATCGTTTGCCGAATCCAAAAAAAGCCCAAACAATTACGTAAACGAAACGTAGCTACCGGCGAGACGTTGCATTCGCCACTCGCGTCGCGGACCATCTTCCGTTCGGAACGTCTCATCATCTTCTCTCTTTTGTTCCTTTCCTTTTTTTTTTGCATTGCCTTACTTTACTTTTCGTTGACGTCGATATTCACTTTTAACACATGCATTGTTCTTTTTCATCTTCAGTTGCAATATTTCGCTTTGCAAGCATTGCTTTTATGTTGCATTACTTTCTCTCTTCTTCCTTAACGATTTGGGATGTGCTTCGTTAAATCTTTCTTTTTCATTCTATTCGGTACTCGATGGAAACTGGCAACGCACAATCGCGTAGTCGCGATCGAAAGAACGCCGTTACTCCTTTCTATCGACAACGTTTTCGAGCAAAGCTCTTCGCTTCGGGAGACGTGATCGCGCGTTTGCTCGTTTCTCTTGGCACTACACTCACGCGCACACTCTCTCTTTCTCTCTCTCTCGCTCTCTTTCGCGAACACGATAGACAGATCTCGTCACCGTTGGCTCTCTTTCCGTCTCGATCGACGCGACCCCGAGGGACCTTCGAAGAGACGGAATGTAAGCGATAAACACCGATAGGACGACTATCGTTGACGACTTTGCGATTGAGAAATTCAAAACTATTGAGTAGATGACAGTGATGATGATAATATTAATAACGATTACGATCACTATGAACCGACGGAGACCGAAAGGAGATGGCGCGTTTCGATTGAAAATCGTGAGAAAGAAAATCAAAAGGCCGCTGAATCGAGTACGAAATGCGCGGGCGACTTTACAAATGTTTGCAAAGAAAACTCTGTATTTTATTCTCCGACGACAGTACTACAAACTAAAATTTAAAAAAGTATCATCAGTTCATGCAAGACTATACGACGAATCTCTATCTCGCTCGTTCTCTCTTTTTCTATCTAACCCGCATGCGCGAGTGCACAGGTAAACGCACGTACGAATGCGCCGCACGCACAGACCGCATGCGGCAGAGCGCGCGCGCGCGCACACATACATCCATACATTCGCGCGCACGGTCCATTGGCAAATTGTGGCCTTGCATTGTCAATCGAGACTCGCGAAACAATCGACGGTTTTCGAGCGTGTCGAAGACGAATCGGAAACCGTTTAACGATACAAAGATCGAATGATCGGAGTCGGTAATTCGTACCGCGCCAAATCTAATTCATAGTCCGGCGATAATGGACGAATTTCGTCTAGACGCGGTCGGACCCGCCAGGGGTCGAAAAATTTACGACCGAACGAAAGAAACACGAACGTCCTGTTTTCTCGACTATATCCTTTCTCCCACCGTACGAATTTCTACGAGAATCGCACGCGTTTCGACGTGTCGTCGGTAAGGGTCGTCGATAGGCCGTGGTCCTCGCACGGTGCGCGAGGCAAACGCGCTACCTTCACCTCTCACCGATACTCGTCCGCGTCCGAACGGAAAAGAAACGAGGTCGGCAGAGATAAAACGATAGGTTTGACAGTTTTGCTTCGATCCCGTGACGGCGTTCTCGCGTTCGAACAAACGAAGTGATTTCCAGAGAAACGGAGTATTCGAAAGCGCAAAATCAAAATTTAGCGTCGCGATCAAACGAGCTCGCGCGCGTTTATCGATTACGAGCGGACACGCAAAGCGGAAAAACTTACGCGAATATCGCGAGAAACTCAAAGGCACAAGTAAAATTATTCGATGCGTCTCATCGAGGAAAAATGAAAACTTACAAAACAATGAATATGCAACAAAAACAAGAACAAAAAAAATAACTATTCTCTCTTTTTTCTTTTCATCGCGCACGCGCGCGCGAACGCGAACGCGCCACGTCGCGAAATTTCTTTCTTCCCTTCGTCACTTTTCTTCACCCTTTCGTTACTTCGTTTATCCTCTTCGACCGATTATTCGATAAATCGATGAATCGATTGACCGGTTAACCGGAGGAAGATAGTTACCGAAAACATCGCAGATCTGTATTTTAACATTTACCGTTTATCGCGCCCTACGTTTACACGGGGAATCGTACAAAACGCGTAAATAGCGTTCCTTGGTCTATCGTTCGTGTTTCTTGTCGGATATCGTAGTCTCGTGTGTCCCGCGTACTACAAATTTCACGGAGAGATAGTCATTCTATCGCTGTTTTCTTCCGCGCGTGGCGAACGTCTTCGAGATGTTCCCCACTTAAGTATCCTTTCGTGCGCTTATCATACCCCCCTTTCTCTCTCTTTCTCTGAATAACGCACACTCACTCACTCATGCGCTCACTCACTCTTTCTCTCTCACTCTCACTCTCTTTACTTATCTCGCTTTCGTGGGGAGAGTGTGGAGTGGTGTAGCTGGTTTCTTTTTTTTGGACTTTTCGCAATTGTTATGGTATGCCATTGTTGTTGCTGTTGCTGTTGCTGTTGCTGTTGCTGCTGCTTCGGTTACTGTTACTGTTGCCGCTGCTTCGGTGTATAACGACGGGTGTTGGTGTTACATATTAAAAGGAGTGGTTTCTTTTTTTATTTTTTGCAATGGTACCGTTGCTCTCGTTGGTTAAGCGGTGCTCTCGGTGGTGGTGTTTTGAACCGGCTGACTTTCCTGCAATAGAACGAAAAAGTAAAGTCAAGCTCGTTAACGATTCGAGTTCCGTCTCGATTCGATGGACGTCGCGCAACGAGTAGTTACCGCGTCGATCGAACGTCGTTAAATCATATAGAAAGGGCCCATGCTCAGGCGAGAGCCATGGAGGCGATCGAATGATGGACGCGCACGTAAAAGAATCGCGTGGGTAGAAATTCTGACGGAAGAACCGAGGGAACAGAGAGATACAAGAGAAGGAGAGGAAGAAAGAAAGAGGGTGGAGAAAGAGCTACCCCGGCTTTCGCGAGTGCGTGACTGAGCGAGAAAGTGAACAAAGAGGGCGAGAGGGAGAGAGAAGGGGAGTGGGCGAGCAAAAGGGGAGAAGATGAGAAGGAAGCGAAGTCGATCCAGTGAGGCGTCTCGATCAGTCTCGCCGCGCGAATCGAGCTCGACGAGAAGCGGGGGGTTTGGTTTGCGCGGAAAAATCGAAAGGAAGAAAAATGAAGACCACATTACCTGTGGAGCAGGGGCAGCGGCAGGTGCATCCTTATCTTTAGGTGCATCCGACTTCTGCTCCGACTGAAAAGAGTACAAAAAGATAGGTGCAATAGTTTGTGCCGAATTTACACCGATTTTGTAGAGATTTGTCGCCGGAGCGGACCGGACGTTTCGTCCGTGAACCTGTTATTTTCCACGATGCGCTTTCAACGCTCCTATTCGATTCGTTCCTTCTCGACGCGAGCAAGAGGAAAACGGGCACGAGGTAGGACGGATGCGAGGCAAGCCTCGCGAACGCGACCCGTCGTCGAAGAGGTAAAAACCTGTTGGCGCGCCGAGATATCGATGAATTTCTCGGATTTAAGGATTAAGAAAAATCGAAACGGGCGATTATTAACGACGGACAGTGAGAACTCGATCGTTTAACGAGCAACGGAATCAAAGAGGCATTTTCCGTTCGATAGGCTTCAGCCTCCGGTGAGAGGGCAGGCAAACGTGGACGGCAGAGGGGAGATGGAAAATAGGTGAATGGGATACCTTGAGGAGAGAATCTGAGGCTTCGGCAAAAGTGTCGGTGATGGGTGCTGGAGGACGATGAGAGACGGGAAGGAAAGTCAAGCCGCCGGAGCCGTATCGACGGTTGCCTCGGTCCATCGCTCGCTCGCAACTGGTGGCTCGCGGATGTCGCTGTTGCGGCATCCGTCTTCCGTATCGGGCTCGCGCCGCCGCTCCTCCTCGAGACCATCCTCGTGCTGCGCCTCGCGATCCACCGATCGTCTCGATCGCTCCGATCGATCCGATCGCTCCAGCAACGACGATGCCTTCTCCTTCACCGGTTACCTAGCAATTTACGCGACCCATAGATGTCTCGGTCAGAGACAGTGAAATTGTAAGCGCGAATTCCGACGAAATAGCACGTCGATCTCGCCCGGTATTTATCCGTATTTAGTCTTACACGCGCGGAGAGAGTAAAGTTTTCTTTCAACGAGGGAAAAAAAACGAAGAAAGGAAGATGGCTAGCCGCCTCGGAATGGTCATGGTCAGATGGAACAGAACGAACGAACCGAAAGAGAGGCTGTAGAGCGAGGTCACCGGAACGGTCGATCGGTCATCAAAGCGAAATATGATGCGAATAGCAAAAGAGAGAGGGAAGGTGCGCCGAGAGACAGATCCGGTGGAGAAGAGAGAAGGAGAAGAAGAAGAAGAAGAAGAAGAAGAAAAAGAAGAAGAAGAAGAAGAGAAGAAGAAGGAGAAGAAGAAGAAGAAAAATAAAGTTTTACCTGACCGTCCTGACTGCGAGGACGACGCGACGGTCCACCGCCCCTTCCACCGCGGAAATTGCGACGGAAATAACGCCGAGAGGGTCCGCCGCGACCGCGGCCGCCGCCGCGCGTCACACCACCCTCGCCGGTACCCTCGGCTTCCTGTTCACCGACCTCACCGGAGCTGTCGAGCTGCAGCGCCGACGGCCCGGTACGACGAGAGCCACGATAGTATCCGTCGTACTGTCGACGAACCCTATAACGGCGCTGCTGACCCGGCGCTGACCCTTGTTCCCCGGCGTTCGTTTCGTCGTCGGTTTTGGCCTCGCCTGTCCAAGGATCACCGGAAACAGGGAGACGTTAGAGAGATCCCCGAACGAAACTCGGAACGGCGACGAGGGAGATGCTCCTCCAAGTTGCCGATTCGACGACGCCGCCGCCGCCGCCGCCGTCGCCGCGTACACTTACCGGACTCGTAACCCTCCTGACCCTCTCGCGGTCTACGCTGAGTTCGAGCGTTGCCGCGCTTTTGGTTGATGTACCAGTGAACGGCGCGATATCCGCGTCGCTTGTCCGCGGCGTACGGCGAGCCCTTCACCGCGCCGCCAGAGGGCCCGGTCACGTTCGCCGCTTCGTGACCCTTCTCCCCGATCACAACGTCAAACTCGACGACTTCTCCATCCCCGACGCTGCGCACTGCCTTCCTGGGATTGTTCTTCACGATGGCCGACTAAAAACATATTTCGCCTTTCAATCTCCATTCGAGCGAACCTTCTGCGCTTCGTCCCATTCTCCGAGGGAGGAAGCGCCAGTGTCGACGAGAAAACCACTTACTTGATGGACGAACACGTCTTCCTTGGTGTCGTTCCTGAAATAGAAAACAAATCATTTTGGCATCCGATGCTTTTCGGCCGTGCCTTTTCTTTTCGCCTCGCCTCTTCGGATGTTCGACGAAAAAGTGGCACGCGTCTATCGGTTACGTTTGTACGTTGTACACGAGGTCGCGATCGGTGGCCCGGGTACTCGCGAGTACCGCGGTCGAAGGGTCGTCGAACTCTAGTCCCACGCGGGAAGGGGTGAGAGGAAAGAGGGGAGGGGGTCGGACGGAACGAACGAGGGCTAGTTCGCCGGAGCGAAGCGGAGCTCCCCCGTCCGGCTGTTGCGCGAATCTCGTCTAAAATTGTTTATACCAGTCGACTTGGTTCGACTCGACCAAAGTCGGTTCGGCTCGGTTAGGTTCGGTTCGGTTCGAGTCAGGTCGGGTCGGGTCGGGTCGGGTCGGCTCGATTCGATTGTTCAAAACATCCGACGTGTTCCAGGGTTTTCGCGGAATAAAAGCTTTTACCGTGTTTACGATTTGAAATGGGAGTAGTCGTTCGCTATTCCGTGGATATCCGGCCGAAATGTTTCCTCCACTTGCTCACGAGGAAGGGTGAAAAACGCGGGAGAAATATGCGGAGCCGCAAAAAAATTCATTTTGAGGCTGAAAATAATTCACATTGAGCTTCACGTTCAGGATACGGCTTCCCCTGCCGCTTCTCTTCCCCATCGCCACCCCTCCACCCTCCCGCCATTCCCCCAACAGAGTTCTCTCCCGAAGGAAGTGCGCGTCGAGCAAGCTTCAGCCACGTTCTTTGCCACGGTGCTGGAAGCTAGGCGAAACTACGAGAACAGTTGGCAATCCGCCAGATATCGGTCCGAGCATGGACAACCCAGACCTAGAAATAGCGAATGATCCCGTCGCTTCGGTCGGCTCGTCCAACGAACGTTACCTATTTCACTCTCAACTTGGTTACTTGCCTCCTCACCGTCATCGTTATCGCCATTGGTCATACGATCAATCGCTCCTTAAGACGACGCGATCGGGCGAAAAGTCCTGTTTCTTTGAAACTCTCGCGCAATCGGTGCATTGAGAATTTCGCGCTCTTTCGCGTTTGGGACTGTATTGAAACGGTCGAGGCACGGACCGGCCGAACCATGGTGAAAATCGAACGATACTAACCTGTTGATGAACCCGTATCCGCTCTTTACGTTGAACCACTTCACAGTCCCGGTCACTTTGTTGGCTGAAACCCATGAAATGCGAAACACCGCTAATTAAATATCCATCGTGCCGCATCGTGTTACACCTTATATTCCTTAACCCGCATTTATCTACAACCCCGATCTTTCGCCCTCTTCGCGTTGCGGCTTGGCCGTTTAATACTTCCGGGTGGGCAACCGTGAGCGCGTTGTCGAACGATTCGAATATCAAAATATTGAAACTGCGGTCAACCATGATCGCAGCGAGCGGACGTTCGGACGAACACGCTCCTAATGTTTACATCGCTCGTGCCTTTCAACGGCTTTTGTGTCCGCTGGACTAAGTCGTTTCGCGAGCGATACGACTGATTTCTACATAGGTTGACGCGGTAGTTAACGGTTTCTCGAGCTTAACTTCTGTCCCGCTTTTTGTAGTACCACCTGACGAGAAAACCTATCCAACGATGGGACACGTGGAATCGTTGAACCCCAGGAAATTTTGGACAGCGTTTGCCCATCCATTCCTCGTTCGAACTTCCCGTGGAAAATCTAGGAAAGTTGTGGAAAGTCGCGAAAGGCAAAAGGGAGTCGATGAATCAACGGTCAGCCGCGGGTTGGATGATGGCGCATGCCGCTCCGTCGCAAGTTGATACTCCAAAACCAGCTCGACTTACGTAACGAAAACGTGCACGCCAAAAGCATTTTGGTTCGTGAGCTCGGAATCGTCGAAAAATATTGCCTTTGAGCTCCGTTTTCACCGGTGCAGCTTTCCGTAAATACAAATCCGATATTTCGAGAATACGAGGAATTGTTGCACGAGCCACCCTTTCAAATTAAGGTTATATCTACTAAAGTTCTCGTGTATTCTTGTTTCTTTCATATTCACGTTCACGCGCTCGCTCTCTCTCTCTCTCTCTCTCTCTCTCTCCCTCCCTCTTCTGCGTTCACTCTCCCGGTGCGCCTATATCTTTCCGATTTCGCGATGCAAATGCTTGGGCGATGATAAATCGTCGTCGAAAGTCATATTAGTCGAGCGTTCGTGGAGTCTAGCCGAGAGATTACGGTGGAAGTTGCAGAAACGGTCAATTTCTCCGGGAGAAGAAGAGCCGAGCAACGCGATCGGAGACGGTCTCGAGATCGAAATCGGGGCACGTTCGAATTTCGGGGAAAGGCATCGAACGGGCAATGAGCATCGACGCTCCGGCGGCACGACGAGCAGACGCCACATGGTCGAACGTCTGCTCCTCGTAGACGCCATTACACGCGGACGATCGTAAGAACGATCCCGGTCTCTCTCCCTCACTCTTTCTCTCTTTGTCTCTCTCTCTCTCTCTCTCTCTGGCCGCTCGATTTTTTCGACATTAAGATTGTACGCGCCAACGATATCTACGATAAATGTATAGTCGACTCACCGATGACCAGCTTCTGCTGGACAGCCTTAGGTTGTTCGGGCTGTTTTTCCGGGTCAGCCATGGTGGTGGTGTTAAGGTGTTAAGACACGCCGCTGCCGAACCTAGATGTTCCCGTCTTTCTGGTCGTGGTGTTGGTTCCCTTCTAATGTTCCCAACATGGCTGCGCCTCCAGGCGACCGTACAAACACGGTTCCCGTCTAACGAGTTCCCCGATAGGTCCGTGCTCCGAGCGGCCCGTCCGTTCGGCCAATCCCGGCTAGAGTTTCACGGAACACGCAGTGACGTAATTTACGCGCTGCTTCCTCGCTTCCTTGCTCGCTAGTTCGCTCGCACCCTGTCGCACACGCGCGCGCACCTATCGCCTACCATTCGTCTACTCTGGTCGCTTCGGTCGCCCGGATCGCCCGCTCTACTCCGATGCCGGATGCCTCCTCGAGGGTACGATCGTCCGCGCTCCTACCTCCTCTCGTCCAAATCGTCCAATTCGCCTATTCTTTGCTGAAACTTATCTCCGTTTGGCCCCGTAACGCCATCATTTAACTTTTAACGCGTAATTACAGTTGGCAATGGATTGGTCGCGATTTTTCCTCCTTTAACCGGGAGATTCTTTGTTTACAGTTATCGAGAAATCGCGCCGTCGATAAAGGTTTACGAAGTAAGAATACATTTTATCCTCCCTTGGACGTGTTGTAATCTCTCATATCGATATATTGCCAGTAACTCGGTTCGATGGCCTCGTTCAAATACACGCGATATGCCTAAAAGATAATTGTAATTTCGATCGTTCCTTTCGTGCTCTGTCACCGATTCGTCCGAGTGTGCGTATATACACGGCATAATATTTTTTTTTCAAAGTGTCGCGCATGCGGCCGCATCGCTTATCCCCCGAGCCAATCGCAAAAGGGCTCGCGGTTGAGATACCTCCACGGCATATGAAGAATCGACGAGATGACCACAAACGGATACGCTTTTGTTCAATCAATAATTTATTTATATATTTATTTTATTACTTAATCGTAAAATCGACAAACTCACGTTGGACATCACGTATGACACGCGTACCTGTGGGGCGCATTCGCGAAAACGGAGCAGGAAAAAATGATCGGTACAAGTTGTGCGGAGGAAATCGAATACACTGCTGGATGAAGAAAGTGTCGTATCTGAGATTCGAGAAAATTTACCCGATCGCGGAAAAATGTTGCAGCATTTTCAAAAAGTAGCGGAGAGAGAGAGAAAGGGAGAGAGAGAAAGGTTCCCGTTACTTTTAGCCTGTTTTCTCTAATGGCAGAGTTTCGAATTTCGCATCTCGCATCAGCCTTCTACCGGAAGGCTTTCTTATCCATGAATAAGATAGAGCACACGTTTCTCGTTCGT
Organism: Cerceris ruficornis; assembly: GCA_963989415.1. NCBI lineage: Eukaryota > Metazoa > Arthropoda > Insecta > Hymenoptera > Crabronidae > Cerceris > Cerceris ruficornis. Next base: position 32,368,599 of record OZ022520.1, on the reverse strand, counting down.
TGCTAGGAGAACGGAGGTTGTTTTCCACTCATGTATACATCGAACGACAACTACTGTCTTCTTCCACGAATACAAGAGAGCAGGATCCAGCAACATTCGCCGTTTTGTACGATTGCAATTTCATCGACGTACAAACTCTGGAGGTCGTCGGTTGGCCGATTACCCTCTACGAATAATACGCGAATCACGAAACGTTGCAGCAGCCGCCGACCTCTTCGAATTTTTTTCGGGATACTTTTGAATTCGTCATCGACGGTGATCAATGACAATCTTCCACGATTTTTTCGATGATTCATCCTTATTTCCTAAGAAAACGAGGATGCATTTGCTCCACGACACGGGCAAAGAAAGCATTTTAAAATAACAGTTAATAAAGATTTGTTTTTACGTTTTATATGTATGTACAACATGAAGCCTACGTTCGACGATCGTTGGAACTGTTCTTTGAAACGATGCACGTTCTCGTTGAAGACTGAGCGACTGGGCATTGGCTCCAAGCGGCTGGTCCGTTTGAACCGATCGGTAATCGCTTCGAAGAAATGTCGTACGGCGTACGGTCATAGAGCGAGCATGGGGGTGGACTTCCTCCGATATGGTCAATTTACGTGATAATATATCGGGATTTACATTCTCCATCATCTCGTCTTTTTCGTTCGGATACTTCGAAATCGTGGCGCGGTTGAGCCACTTCCGATGCTAAACATTCCGGGAGTCGGTGCATTGAAGGTAGGTGTACCGGATGATGCAAAATTGATAGACGGAGTGGTGGATGGTGCCGAAAAATTGAAACCTGTCGCTGCAGAGACACATCGATGATTAGTAACTGAAACTGTATAAATCGTAATGATAGATGCTAATGTAACCGTTACGAATGAAAATGAATAAAATGAGAAAGATCATTGAGACAACCTGCTTGCGAAGTGGTAGCGCCAAATTGAAACGGAGCGGACGTGGAGGCAGAGGCAGAGGCAGAGGCAGAGGCAGAGGCAGAGGCAGAGGCAGAGGTAGAGGTGGAGGCGGAGGCGGAGACGGAGGCTGCTGTGGTCGTGCTGTTGCCGGTATTGCCACTGCCGAAGGCGAAGGTCGCGTTCTGTTGCTTCTGATTGCCTCCAAAGGTGAAGACGCTGCCGGAATTGTTATTTCCACCGGTGGTACTTGCTGGCTCGAATCCGGACGTCGAACAACCGGGAGCTCCAAAGGCGGATACGCCGGTGCTTTGTGCTCCGAAGGGAGAAGGCTTGTTGTCGACGAAGCCGGTTGCGCTTTTTGGCCCACCGAATCCGACGTTTGCGCTCTGTCCAGAAAAGGCGTTCGGCGTGCCGGAACTGAAAGCTCCGGTCGCGGTTGCACCGAAGAGAGAAGGAGCGGCGGCATTGCCGGCCGTACCAAATACCGAACTTGTCGTGCCGAAGGCTTGCAAGCTCGATGTTTGTCCGGTCAAAGCAGCACCGCCGCCGCCGCCGCCACTTGGCGTTCCAAACGTCGTGGATGCGGCGTTCGTCGTGCCGAAAGTCGGAACATTCGCGTTACTCGAGCCGAAGCTGGGCACGGTTGTACCGCTAGACCCGCCCGTTCCACCGAAACTCGGCGTCGCGGTCGTTTGCGATCCCAGGAGCGACGTTCCGTTACTTCCGAAGACTCCCGCATTCGTCCGAAATCCTCCGGGCGGAGATTTCGTCTGCCCGAAGATGTTGCTACCGCTCGCTCCGAAGCTACCGCTCGTCGTAGTGGTAATTCCACTCGCGGTGCCACTGGCGTTGCTGTTCGGGTTCGTGTTCGCGTTGGCATTGGCGTTTGTATTCGCATTTACATTCGCGCTCGTGAACAAATTCGAAGTCGCACCACCGCGCATTCCCGGGGAAGATACGATGAGAGTGTTTACGTTCGAACCAAAGATCGTAGCCGCACTTGTGCTCGATACCATCGCGGTGGAAACGGAGGCGTTGGCGGAGGCGGACGCCGATGCGGACGGGCCGCTATTTTGAAAAACTGACGTGGCATTGGTAGCTATCAATCCCGAAGATGGCGTGTGACAATTCGAAGCGAAGATAGGCGCGGTCGTAGTTTTCGTAGGAATAAAACCTCTGGACACTGCCCCGTCGCTCGACGAAACACCAAAGATAGTTTGACCGAAAATCGGTGTGCTCGACGTGTTGCCGAATATCGACGCCCCGACTGAACCAAACTGGGGAACGCTGCCGACCGACGCTGTCGGAGCACCAAAGGGCGAAATTGTCTTGCCGTTGGTCGTAATGGGAATACCGGAATTCGTAGTAGTGGCGGCAGTAACGGCCATGACGGTAGCCGCGGTGGTAACGGAGTCAGTGATCGCTCCCGTCGCCGTAGACGCGATGCTCGTTGGAGCGATGCCGAAAGAAAATCCCGGCTTATTGTCCCGTATCGACGATCCGCTGCCACTCGAAACGTACGGCGACGTCGAAGGAGTCATGGACGATCCGAATGTAGACGACGTAGAAATCGTTTTCGTCGTTCCGTTCTCGACCGTTATGCTTGCAGAAGGATTCGATAAATTTCCAAAGGTATTTGCCATCGATATCGACGACTGAGCGGCACTTCCGGGCAATTTCACTCCGGACGCTTGGAACTTGGACGATTGTAAGGTGGCGATTTTGTTTCCGAACGTGAAGAGCGGCGCCGATGTGCCGGTGACGAATGCCCCTTGGCCGGAGGACGAAACGGTGCTCGAAACGGTTTTAACGGACGAAGTCATACTCGTGCATGCGGTCGACGCAATTCCCGTGAATTGTGTCCTCGTAACTACGGCGTTAGTTGCGCCGTATGCAGCGTTTCCAACCATCGAGGCAGGCGTTACGCTGTTCTTTCGAAACGTGAAACTCGAATTCAGGGTGGAATTCGGTAATGCGCTAACGGTCGATTGACAAACTGTCGTCGTGCAGTTGGAATTCGATTCGCCCTTCGTTTCTGGAGTAGCCGTTAAAGCGACGGTAGCCTTATCCGTTGTGCCGCCGGTATGCGTGAGAGCGTTGCTGTTCGGGGAAGGCGCGATGTTTGAGAGTTGCGACAATTTACCGAAACTGATATTAGACGAATCGGAAGTAACGGGAGCGACGGAAGCAACGGAAGCAACGGCAGCAGGAGCGGCGAACGTGCTTTCAAACTTTGCCGCCGCTGTAACTGGCACGAAGGACGCCGAACTGTTATCAGCTTCCGTTGTGCGTGTAATCGGAATGCTTGGACCGGAGGTGTCTTGCTTGTCCGGTAAAGCGAAAGCTACGTGTTTAACCGGCTTTGCGGTGGATTCGTTGACAGAAAGACCAGGAACGATGGCCGACGTTGAAATCGGAGTAGTGTTGATGTTGGTCGTGGTCGTGGAAGAATTGAGCGTCGCGCAAGTCACGGGACACGCGACCGCTTTCTCCGTGCTCACCTCTTCCGCTTGAATCACGACGTCTGGATTGATTCTGTTGGCTGCTGAAAACTCAAATACATTTTAATAAGATTAATCGTCAACGATCGATCGTTTGATTTCATTTTCATACACCGGATGTGTGTAGAGTGCCTTTTACCTTTTCCAGATATCGCATCGAACATGCTCTGGAGTCTTGCCCTCATGCTATTTTGCCTCATGTTCACTATGTCCTCTTTCTTTATTTCCTCCGCGTCGTTTGTGGTAAATTTTGCTTTTATACTCCCTTGTTCTTCTATCAACATCCTCAATTTTTCGTTCCTTTGTGGCTCCGCCCTCATAAACAACTTGTCCGTTAACTTCACCGACTCGGTAGACGTGAAATCTTCCGATGGCTGTCCTTTCGCGTTTTGCGTGCCGCTGGAATTCATCCCTGTGTCTTTGTCGGTCTTGTCGATCAACGAATCTTTCATCGAACTTTTCAAGATCCCCTTTATCGGCGTGCACTCTTGCAATTTACTCAGAAACTCGCACGGATCGGTGTTCTTTGCAGCTATCTCCGCCGTTATCTTCTCTTCGGAGCGATCGCTTTTAACGTTCGGCGATTCGGATAAAGTTTCGACGGGAGTTTGCGTGCCTTCCAATGACTTGAAGTGTTTTTCAAAGTCGGGGGTACCGCTCCTCGAGAAATCTACTACAGTGACGAAAAGTTAGGAGTTAATATTTGTCAAAAAGTTCGGCAATCGCGAGTGACCGATTAACCGTCATATAATAACGGAATATTGTACTTACTAGCTTTCCTTTTCACACCGGAGGCGATATGTTTACTGGAACTCAAAGAATTTAAAATATCGTAACAAGACGGAGTCTTTGTTCGTTTCGTCGGTCTTACGGTTCTATTTTGCGGCGATACTTCCTCCTCCGACTTCGAGGCATCCTCTCGGCTACGTTTTTGCTTCGTTTCGTCCGACGTTTCGAACTCATCGCGGATCGAACCGTCGGTGCGCTGTTTCTTCGCCAAGTCGCTTAAAACTTCTTCTCTCGACGCGTGTCTTTTCAGGGATATCTCTTTCAAGACTCGAGCAACATCGGAGGAAGATCGATCTTCCGTACGATGGGAACCGAACAAAATTTTCTGCTTTCCCAAAGAGGAGTATCTGTCCGTGTTTGGAGAAGCGACTCTTCCGGGTACGGGCGTCTTTGTCTTTATGGAGTTGGCATTTATCACCGGAATAGGATTGGCGCGGAGATTAACTTTTGGAAAACGACCCGCGCAGTAACGCGACTGATAAGTCAGTTTGGTATTGGCCTCGGTGGCATATTTCGTTAACCTCGTAGTTAACCCCGGAGATGTTACGTCGCTGTAAACTCTGTAATCACGATACGAGGTTGTATGAAAACTTTTATAGACTACAAAACTTACGGTGGAGTCGCCGAAATGTACTTACTTTGGATCTATGTTGTATCTGGTCGAGGCTAATAACGGTCCTGCGACGGTCTGTACGGATTTGACGCCGCCACCTTTGGAGCGTATCTTGGGACTGATACTGGTACCCCATGGCGAACCCTCGGGGCTGAAGTAGGTGGTACTTTCGCCGCGGGTTAAGGTATGTTTCTGAGCGTACATGGGAGATGTTTTTTTCGCAGACATTCGTTTCGACGAGTAGAATTCTGTGTCTTCATTTTCCAAGTTATCTTTGTTAGGTGTTAACGTCGACGTAGAGAACGAAGTTGAGATGCGTTTACCGGAGCAATTACGATCGAATGACGGAGAATCTGATTCGCGATAGAGCTCCTTCTCGAAATCGGTATTGGTGTTGAACGACTTATACGTATCACGCGGTATTGGACTGGGTTCCGCTATCAGGCCGAAGCCCGAAGAATTGATCGTAGTTGAACTGGGATTGTCACTGCTGAGTTGATAATTCGATCCACGACGTCTTTCCATCAGAGACTGTCTTCGGAAACGCTCTTCCATATATTGCCAATATTTCTGGGCGTACTGACACGCCTGCTGGACGATACCGTTGAAATAATCGTGTACGTTGAGAGCCGCTTGCTTGCAGTATTCGGTAAGAAACAACGCGTGCGGCGATAATAAGCTGTCGTTTATAATTAGAACATAACACGCATAAACCACGAGGAAAAACGAAATCGTAACGACTAGAATCGGTCCCCAAGCGTTATACAGGAACGCAGACCCGCTCAGCAGACTTATCAACGCAATGATACCCCGGTTTCTTAGATCCCACATATTATTTCAAAAAATTAACCTCTCCATACTTGAAAAGAGCACACTCACCGAATCACTAGAATCTTGCATGCTTACACGATTAAAATCAACGACATTATCGACGTAGTACCGCACTATGTACTTACTATAGAATATTTCTCTAGCTACAATCTCCCCAAGTACCGAGACTCCCATCCAACTTCTTTCACGCTATCAAATTGTGTGAACCGTAAAAGAGAAATCTTCAAACGATTACTGTACTGTCCCCAGTGATATTTCGTATCGCTCGTACTAATTGCGCTGCGAAACAGCGGTATAAACAATGTTTGGGAATTAACGGCAATCAGCAGCAAAAATGGACACAGGCCGATGTATTGGCGCGGTTTCGGATTTTACAATATACCGCAGCGCCATCCCCCAATATAAAAATAACTACGCAGTTACATTTTCAACGTGTATATGTTGTGTACGTGTATATGGTCTTTACCGTATTCGCCGTCGGTTATTTTCTTACATTGAATAACGAAAAATTTGAATGCATCGCGAACAACTCATTAGAAATACACTTTTCGTTGCAATAACAGAATTCCGATTATTACGATGCGTCGTTTATTCGCCACGATTGTCCAAAATTCTCGCAGGCGAATCGAATGTTTTGAATGGATTTGAATGAAGAACCGTTTAATGAAGTTGAAAGTGATTGATAAACATGTAGAAACATAGATGGATGATCCCCGCGTGAAAACTTGCCCCCAATGCGCGCCCATAATTGTCGGCGGTGACGTTGCCTTTCCCGCTTTTCCCTAGAACCCATGTGGTAAAATAATATGGCTGACGGGGCTGAGGAGGGTTACGAAAATCGGTGAAGACTGTGTCTCGTCGATCGCGAGGCGCGTTGATTTGCTCTTATCGATACGATGGCGCGCTGGTTGGCGCTGTTTGGCGCTGATGTCTGCCGATATCCCATTCAGCAGCATCGTCCACGTGAGAAACGCAATCGAAGCGGGGTGGACGTAGCTGACGGAGCGGAGGCTGTCTCTTGCAATAAGAGGCAATATCAGCGTGAAATAACGTAGTACCGTTCGTACCGTAGGAAACGGAAAGTGTGAAGTAGAGAAACACGAGAGATTCCTCCGTTAAACGATCAAACTAATTTTCAAAGTGAGAGAAAAATGTCGTGGCTCCTGGGATACCGTAATACACAACCTCCAAACTTTTCCCAATTTGTGGATGCGCCGGTAGCACCGAATGGGGCGAACGAGGGCCAAAGAGACGGCTCGAAGCCGATAGTTGCCAATCCTCGAATGGAGGCTTACAGATTTGACTCGAGTGCACTGGAGCGAGCCGCGAAGGCTGCCAAGGAACTTGAAAGCTCCCGTATGATCGTTTGTTTTTGTATAATTTTTCTGACCGGCAACGCTCGCGAGGTTACGTAAGCAAAGAACGATTCGACGAATCAGGTTAGGATCCTCGTGCGTTCGATGACACGATATAGCGTTTTTCACCTCCCACACAGCGATGGGACAATTCGCTGAATGAAAATATCTTCGAAGCGGGAAATCGAAGTGCTCGCTCAAATTCGATAAAATTCAGTCTAATCTCCAACGATTGTATCGGTTTTTTACCTTTACTCTATCTTTCCCTTACTTTATCCCCTGAACTTTCGAGATGTATCGAACTTCTTTTGATTTTCCTCAGATCATGCCAAAGAAGCGTTGGAACTTTCCAAAATGCAAGAAAATACTAGACAAATGGAAATACAATCCGAATTGAAGAAATACGAAGCTAGCATGGCTCAGATGAAGGGCGAACAGAAGCGCATAGAAGGAGAAGAGCAAAGAAAGACTATGCAGGAGGAGACCAAGCAACATCAAATGAGAGCCCAATACCAGGACCAGCTGGCGAGAAAACGTTACGACGATCAATTGATGCAACAACAAAGAATGAACGACGAGAATTTAAGGAGACAGGAGGAGTCGGTCGCGAAACAGGAAGCTATGAGGAAAGCCACGATAGAGCACGAGATGGAATTGAGGCATAAAAATGAAATGAGAAAACTGGAGGCGGAGTTAAAGGCCAAGGCTAAGATCGACAGAGAAAATCAAGATCTTAATTTAGAACAAATCAGATTAAAAGCGTCCGAGAAGAGGATCACCGTTTTGGAATCTATAAAGTGAGTAAGAGAAGGATAAAGGGGCGGAACGGAGGGTCGGACGGACGACGGCGCAAAGAAGGCACCGCCCAACGACGGCAGAGATGAGAGAGACGAGTCGAACGTTTTTTTAAACATTTCAGAACTGCCGGCGCTGTACTGGGTTCGGGAGCGACGGCTCTCCTCCAAGATTGGGACAAAATAATCGCCGCTGCCGGAGGATTGTCTCTGCTAGCGTTTGGTGTATACACCGCAAAGGGCTCGACAGGTATCGCGGCCCGTTACATCGAGTCACGGTTAGGAAAACCGTCCTTGGTTCGGGAGACTTCTAGATTCACGGTGCTGGACAGTGTACGGCATCCCATAAAAGCGATCCAGAGGTTGAAAGACAAACGGACGGACGCTTTGGCCGGGGTCGTTTTAGCCCCGAAACTCGAGGAGAGATTGCGCGACATCGCGATAGCCACGAAGAATACGAAACAAAATCGTGGAATGTATAGGAATGTATTGATGCACGGTCCGCCTGGAACCGGTAAAACGATGTTTGCGAAAAAATTGGCGCAATATTCGGGCATGGACTATGCGATAGTAACCGGTGGGGATTTGGCACCGTTGGGTAGGGACGGTGTTACCGCCATTCACAAAGTCTTCGATTGGGCCCTTACCTCCAGGAAAGGTCTCTTGCTCTTCATCGACGAAGCCGATGCCTTTCTGAGGAAACGTTCGAGCGAGCATATCTCCGAAGACTTGAGGGCGATGTTAAATGCCTTCCTCTACAGAACGGGTGAACAGAGTAATACGTTCATGCTGGTGCTCGCTTCGAACACCCCGGAACAGTTCGATTGGGCCGTAAACGATCGACTGGATGAAATGGTCGAATTTCGTTTGCCCGGACAGGAAGAACGCGAGCGATTGGTTCGACTTTATTTCGACAAGTGCGTTCTTCAGCCGGCGATCGAAGGAAAGAAAAGATTGAAAGTCGCGCAATTCGACTATGGGTCACTTTGCAGCAAAATAGCTGCGATGGCCGAAGGAATGTCCGGCAGAGAATTGGCAAAATTGGCCGTTACTTGGCAAGCGGCTGCTTACGCCTCTGAAAGCGGAGTACTTACAGAGGAGATGATCATAGATAGATGCAAGGAGGCTGTCAAACAGCACAAACAAAAGGTAATTTCCTCAGCTTTCTGCCTCACCTTCTCCAACACCTCACTTTGCCCCAAAACCCCTTCGTTACGTCCAGCCGCGCGCGATACTACTTTGGTTCGTTGTATTTTCTCTTTGCAGGTTCAGTGGCAGAGCGAGCAGGAGAAACAAGAGTCAAAGTCGATTTATGCCACGGAAGAGGAAAATGTCGTTCGAGAAATAAAGTCGAAAGAATCGGTGACAGAGTCGGCACCTCAAACTTCCGTAGCTACGGCTTAAACGTTAATTAAACGTTATAGATTCCGGGGAGACCTTAAGAATTATAATAAATACTTTACCAAGAAAATCATAATAGTACCAGTAGAAAACATAAATGTACAAATTTCGTTGTTGCGAAAGTCATACTTCGGTGTGTGTACAGTCCTCGTTTCCTATGCGCTAGGAAAGCGCGCATAAATTATATTGTAAAATAATATAACGATTATTAGAAAATTTTCATGTTTAGTCGAATGAAGTTTTTTTTAATATATATAAAGTAATGTCGTTGCTGTAGTTCATGTCTTGAGAAAAGAGAAAAAGCAAAAGGCCCTGCAGGGTCTTATTCCTTTTCTCTTTCCACAGTTTTCTGCATTTTCCGTCTCGCTTTAACTGGGTATTTTCGATGCAGATTTACACTTGCCACGTTTCCAAGTCGTGACCTATCGGTTTGTAAATAAAAATCGGGGGGCGAAGGAGGTATTTGATGAATATCGATAATAGGTTGAAAAATGTATAAGAAATAGGCCGAACAATGGTAACATAATTCTAATCGGTCATTAATTAATAAATGTACCGACAAGTACGGTCTCGAATCTGTGATGCCATGGAATGCCTCTTGATACCAAAGTGGTTCAAAGACTCGAAATAAACGAGAGCTTTTCTGACAGAGGGGGGAAGGGGGGGGGGATACAGGGAGATGCAGTTCTTGCAGTTTGTTTTGTCATTAGCAAAGCTATTGCGCGTATGCCCGTATTTACAACATATTTTTATTTTATATTGAAAGCGTTCAATAAATGCTTCATTTGTACAGTTATCACTCACTAATAAGCGTATCGATGAGAGTTTGTTAAAACTCATCGTACATTCGTAATTCGGTATAGACTCGATGCAAAGAGAAAGAAGAAAGAGAAAACCTAATAGCTGGTTTCTAGCGTATCGAAAGTCAATAACGTTACTAAAGGTTTTATTTTTATGTAACGGGTATAATCGAATTGCTATCGCCAGTATCGATAATCGTAACAAAAATCACGTGCAATAAAATATAAACACAATTGATAATTCGCAGGAGCCGAAGTCTAAAGGTATATCGCGTATCACTTATCGGTGACGACTCCGTTCAATGAGGAGCTAGTTTGACAAAATACAATTTCACACAGCCCCGGAAGATAGAGAAATTCCAAATACCCGTGAGATATTCTATTATTGATACGATTCCAATGTTTCGCTGCAGATCCTCACGCTCTGGTGTCGAGCAGCTGTAGACTTTATTGAAACGGAAAGAAGAGAAAAAAATCAACGGAAATTGTCGGTGTTGCGCGCGATATTAAAGAGACAACAGAGATTTGTCTATCGTGACGCAACAGTACGGCATAAGCACGGGCATTTGAATTTCTAAGGACATTTCGTAGCTTTAACGATGGAAGATAATTTATACGTACGTTACTTACAAATAAAGGAGAAATGTATACGAGACAATATATGAATTGATTTTGGCGTTGGTATAATCAGTCTCTCGGTCCAAAGACGCTCCAGAAAAAGGCAGAATTTCCAAGCTTTCCTTTGGTCTTTACCCGGCCTTTAATAAAATCTGTCGTAAAAATTGAATACTGTCGCGTTTACCGTAGTCTAGTCTAGTCTAGTGCAGTCCAGTCTAGTCTAATCTCTAACACGAAGGCCCCAGATACTCGTTCTTCGGACACCGACCGTTGGCCTTGCAACGGAGCTGTATAGGAACTTGTTGATTTCGGTCTCGCCGCAATTTGCTTGTAAAGTCTTCAGTATCGGCTCGGACATTAGCCCAAAAACGTCCAAATACAGCAAGCATGGCATATACGCTAATCTCAAGTACGTCGATGGGGGTATACTGTAGCAACGGCTCAACGACAAATGTTCCAGCTTGGATAAATTCAGGAGACTGTGAACGGTATTCATTGTGAGCATAGTGCAATCGCTTAAATCCAATTCCACCATGTCCGGACAGCTTTTTACCAGATCCTTGACATCTGAAACAGCGAACGAAGGCTTTAACAACGAAGAGGGGCACCAAATTAGGCGCGCGAGAACACATGAAAAAAAAATTACTCACTGTCATCCGTCATTGTTTTCCTGCACCCGGCTATGTTTAAACGCGTGACGGACGGAGAGAAAGATTTGCAGATCAACGTGACGGATTCGGTATCCAGAGAACACCATGCCATATTGACGGCATTTAAGCTGAATAAAACGTTATTGGGAGTACCATTCGCGTTTACAAGTTTCTCTCCAGGTAGAAAAATGAATCAACTCACCTTTTAAGATTCGTCAGGCTCTTCATACATTCTACGTTCATACCTTCGCACATGGTTAAATTCAAAACTTCTAAATCGACATTGTCGGCAATGGCTTTGCAACAAGTCGTGTTTACTATACACTTTTCTAATGATAACTTTTTCAGATATTTACATTTGTATAATAACGTGGCCAAACTATCCGGAGAAATTACGGCCATCGAGAGATCCAAATATTGCAATTTGCTAACGTAGCCCTCGTGGAAAACTTCGCTACCTTCATGAAATACGGGGTCTGCAATTTCTGCTTGAGCGAGTCTAAGTATTTGAACGCCACGCGGTAGTATGTGTCCCAAAGTACCTTCGTTCAGTACTTTGTTGCCCAGATCCAATCGACTCCAAAGCGCTTCGTCTCGAGCTATTTGACACCATCGTTTGCAAACTAGCATAGAGCGTACCTAAACAACCAACGACGACCAGATCCATGTAATGGCTATCAAAATTGTCTTACGAACTTACGTATCACTGGGATTCTCGTGTCGTTTCTCTCTTACCAAACATTTCTTAGGAAGCCACTTCAATATCATTAAGATCATCTCGTCGGAAAGATTATTAAACTTATCTTCACCGACGATCGAAGGTCGTTTTTTTCTTCTATACAGATAGAATTGTTCTATAGCATTCTTGTCGGAAGAAACGTTCGAGTTGTCTTTACAGAAAGTTTCTTTAGAGTCGGGGAAATTATCCATTTCCACCCTGGAGGAGTAACCGGATTCGTTCCCAACGGTGGAGTAAGACAGTGGATCTTCCATATCGTAGGGATCCTGCTCTAGTCTAAGAATCGAAATGCAAGATGATATCGTACGAAACTAATCGGCGCCGCTCGTACAGGCTTACGCTTAAAATATCTCTCACCTTTCTGCGCTGACATTTTCAAAGCAGGAGCCTCTGCGGATATCTTTCTGGCTCCCCAAATTGTTCCCATTGTCGCACGGTTGACCATTATCGTCGGAGAGATCGTCCGGATGTCGTTGCGTTTGCAATTTTTTCCTACTTTTACAATTTAAACCTTCGTCTTCCAACATACCGACACCCATGTCGTCCAAGATCTCCGGTTCCACCAGACTCGTGCCATTGGAACACGACCACTTTGAGTCGTTCTTGGTAGCTCTGTTCAGTGTGCTATTTAAATTGTTGTTACAACTGTCGTCCAGACGTAATCGTTTGCTGCAAGACAAACATAGATTCGAGTCGTTGCAAAATTGACACACATAGATTGCAGGGTTGAATTATCTAGGATCAAGAACAACCTGTTCCACCAAGGCGAAGGAGGCGATTTTCCGGTCATAATAATTCCAGGCCTTCCGGACAAACGAGGAAAATTGATGTTAGACAAATGCGTTTGATCGTTCGAAAGGAATGTTATGAAAACTAAGAATCTCAAAGCGAAAGCAAAGGATATTGCTGTCTTTATATCGTGCAAACTATTACACAGTCACGTAGCAAATAGATATTTTGTAAGAAAGATGAGACAGAAAACTGCACGAAATTTTCAAGTTATACGCGAACGATCGAGCAAAGATTTTTCTGACATTTAAAGAAGCTAATTCTTTTTCTCATTGTTTTCTCTCGAACGATAGACGTAATTTGTACAGAAAAAGAACTGGAATTGAAAGTTCCATCGAGATTCGATGGTTCGACGCTCAAAGCGGCAGCTTTGCGTGAAGCTCAAAAGAAGCCGTGGTTGAAATATTTGGAGTTTTCGAAAAAAAACACTTCATAGATTCGCAGATTCATAGTTTCCGAGAAGCGAACGGAGTACTCGTAGCACGACCGACGATGTTTCAAAATTTCGTTACAAGGCATCCAGCTGTTAGGAGAGGAAGGAATTAACGATGCAAGGATCGAAGGGGCCTTCGAGAGATTCTGCACTGTCCATTTTTACCGATGGGCCATGTTATTGAAATGAAATACAGAAATCACGAAGAAGAACACTTGCAAAATCGGGTTACGATGGCTTGATCACAACGCGGTCACGAAACATAGGCTCTTTTTCCGAAAAAGAGAGAAGAAAAGCAAGGAATCGTAAAGGCAAGAAACTGACTCCCATATAGTTGGCATTTACGAATGAGCAATACTGGCATAGGTTCTTAACCTTACCTGTGCGCCTGAGAATACGCACCTGCATCCCCCCCGAGCAACAGGTAAGAGAGCCTAGAGAACGACACGGAACAGCGGCGGAAAGCAGCGGGTTATTCCTCGAAGGCGAGGAAAACAAACTCACCTCTCGGGCGGAGAGAATTCCTCGGAATTATCTAGGGAATCTTCGTCGAGCCTCGTGAACTCTATTACGTCGGAATTCATTTTTGGCGGAATATCGTTGCGGTAGACTTTTTTCAATCGCCACTGGTTGCACCGCCGGAAAACTATCGCCAATGGCGGGCTCCGATTGCTCGAACCGCTCGAACCGCGCATAATATCTCGAGAGGTTTTCTCGGCCCCGCAGCCGATTGGTCGACGGTTCGAGATTTTCGAGCTGGCGGGAAACCGAGAGATCGATCGGTCGGCAATCGGCGCGGAATCCACGCGGGCGCCGCTGTTGTCTGCCCGGTCTAGTATTTGGCGCGCATCGACTTGCAGTTAACGACATATCGGGTTTCCAACTAGCATGGTGAAAATGGTAAAAAAAACTTTTCTCCCCTTTTCGCTTTTAACGCATTTTCCTTCTTTGAGGTTCGCATGACGTGAGAAGTAAACGTTATTTACAGAGGAAAGAGTAAGGTCGGTATGCTACTGCGCAACTATGGCCATGGTTAGTGTTTCGAAACGTTCAGCTTCCGATCTTCCGCGTAGATCTTCATCTGGAAATTGACGAGCTCAGAAGTTTTCTTGCGAAAATGATACGGGGATTGTTTTGGGCGTATGCCCCTCTGGTGCCACCATCCGTACCTGAGGAAAAGGAAAATACAAAAACTAAAGGGAGAATGGAAGTACGAGTAAGACGGTGAAACGGAATCCGTTTGACGTTGTTGAAAGTTAATATAAAGAGGTTAATAGAATTACGCGTGACTGGTCAAAGAGGGCGAGTCGTTTGGTAAACGAGCGCTATCGTCGAAGGTGCTTCTCTCCTTGGAGATTAGTTCCAATGGTTCCGAGGTATCGGTACTCGGAGGTTTCTCGCATTCCATCGTGTAGCATTTTGGCGTAGAACGATAACCTGATACCGGACACAGTGGTACGTGATTCTGGTCGGAGGCGATGAATCTACCGATCGTAAGAATGGAAAACAAAGAGTTTCGAGAGTTACCGTCCATCGTCGAGAGAAGCACGTCGGGTTTTTTTCAGGTGTACCGAGAAACCGAGCCAAAACGATGCCTCTGTTCTGTCTATCCTCGACCCTGCGCTTTCTTCCCTCCGCTGGCTCGCGTCGCCGTTCTCCCGAATGCTCTTGGACGTATCCGCTTTCCGTCCTCGCGAGTCAGCGGTTATCGGTTCTTGTCGGCCTCGTCCAGGAGCGCAAACGCAGTTCCGGACACAAAACGACTACCATCTCTTTTGCCTCTATGGCGCGTCCCCGTTGTATTTGATCGATCATTTCCAAGGAGCGCCCACGAGAGCATCGGGTTCGATCGAGGTAAACGAGCATAAACGCTACTTCTTCCAGCGAATTGTTCGTTCAGTCTCGGTTAAAGTGCCGATCGTTCTTCCGATACTATCCCACCCTCCCTCCACCTCTTGCTCTAAACGAGGAAGGAACCCGCTCCTGTTCGATCATTTTCGGACGCTCTCGAACGTTTAGGTGGTGTCGGCTCGATCGAGAACAGGCGACATTGATATAGTACGGAATGATTATCGCTGTTGTCGAAATATGGAGTGATGGAGGGAAATCGTGATGACCGTTCGGAGAAGCGTCTCAAACGGGACGAGAGATGGAAAAGAGAGGAGGCGCTAAGGCGGCGGAAAGTTTGAATAAATCAATGGCATCGACGTTTCTACTGGAAAATATACATTTTAATAGTCAATTGGACATTGAAAAACAAAAGGATAATGTTTGAAAACGAGTCGCGCCGCATTGATCGATCTCAAGAAAAGATCGCTGCCCGGTAATCGCGGTAAGACGTTTTTTTCTACCGATAAAGCCAAGGATCCAGCGTTGCTAGGAGCGCGGCTCAGCAACCCCGGACGGCGACGACGATTACGATTTCAGTACTCTCGACGATCCGGGCACGCTCGTCTGAGAAACTTGCCCGTTCCCCCAATGTCCTCGGTGATTGTTTGCAAATTCGTTTCGCATTGCCCGGACAAAGTCGAAATGACCCCGACGATCATCGGACACGTAGGGCGGTGGTTCGTGCGCAAAGTCAACTTCATCGGTGATTCGGGCAACGTACGAACACGATCGACGCAACGAACTAATTACTTTTCCCTTATCGCGCCTTCGAATATCTTTCCATCTTAGAGCGCGTGCAAGTTGCCGTAATTGAGTGCAAAGAGACTTTTCGCGGGGGTACAATTAGGTAAGAAAAATAAAAAGTACTTTTCCACGATCGGGGAAAAGGGGGAAGGGAGGCGAGGGATCAACGAACGGCGCGACGTCTACAAAAGCGGAAAATCGTTTCTTCCTTCTTCGTGATCGGACAACCGAACGAGTCGGACTATCTGAAACTGTGAAACCGCTCGTAAGCATAGAATACGCCAAACGTGCACGGTCGATCTTTCCTACCTTCCGCGCGATCGCACGACGCTACATGCAAGAGGAACAAAACTTTACGTCCTAGTAAAAGATGACACGTGACTTTATTCCTTTTTTCTTTCTTTTCTCTTTTTCTTCTTTTTTTTGTAAAAAAAGTAACGAAAATGTTCTTCCTTCGATACGCGTTTCGCTAGAAGGTATCCCGTTTCCACGCGCAATTTGTCCGACTTTGAAACTCAACGGAGCGACATGCTCGATCGGATCGCTCACTTTTACTCTTTCTTTCTTTCTTTCTTTCTCTCTCTCTCTCTCTCTCGCTACCCATCCTTTCTTCCTTGACCTTTCCCCCTCTGACGTACGGTCAAACGTGAGAAAGGTACATCGAGAAGAAAGGATCGTCGCGATACGTCAAACGCGCTTTTCCATCTTTCCGGAGAAACTTTGGAGACTTCTGCGCCGTGCAGCGAGACACGAGATCCGCGTACGGAGCAAATTATGACAAGATTTGAGAGCCTCCAGGAAAAATGACTTTTCGCGAAACAGGCGTAACGTATCAGCTTCTCGGAGGTACTTATGCGCGGAACCTTAATCTTACGAATCTACAAAACGTACTTTTCTTTTCTTTAAAATTAGTACACACATATATTCTTCCCACTCTTCTCTCTCTCTCTCTCTCCGCTCAACTTTTTTGCAGAGGCACGCACATTCTCGTATTATTTTTGCAAACTCACCCCTCACAGATCTGTTTTATGGCCATGGTTTTTTTTATGGAGCAGGATCCACGGTGTTCTATTATTTGTCCGTTTAAAAAAAAATAAAAGCATCCAGTTATACAAGAATCTTGAAGAACCTGCTCCTGTTGCAGAGTTTTACGCGGCGGTGTTTTGACGCGTGCAAGCGTACGCGCGCTGCAGCGTTTCGGTAGAGGAGAGAAATTCAAAGGCGTGCACTGTCTTTTCACTTTTACCGGTTTACCGCGTACCACGTTCTTCTCTCGTGCCTCAAAAGTCTCGGTGACTTTGAGAGCGTAAGATAGCGTATGCCTTACACCGAAACGTCGAAAGACATTATCGTGACACATCGACATTTCACTCGTAGATCGAATCGTGGAATACACGAATTACGTTGCCGCGATTACAAAGGACTCCGCACATAAGAATTACCGGACTGTAAGAATATACGCTTGAAGCGTGAGCGAGCAGGTCGTAAAGCGAGGTTTCGTCGTTCCAACGGTAAAGAAATGTGTCGGAGCAATCGACGGATAATGACGCGTAATTCCTTTTCGCGTTTCTGCTTTTTTCGCCCCTTCTACTTGCTTTACACACGACGCAGGTACAATTTTTTTCTGATTTTTTGTTAAAGTAATTTTTTTTTATCTTTTTTTTTCTTTCTCTCAATCGCACTCGCATTCGCTCGTTCTTTCACTCTTGTGACGCGCACATTTTCTCTCTCTCTCTCTCTCTCTTTCTCCCCACTCGCAGGATCTCTCTCTACCTAGTGTCTGTCTCTGCCTTAGATTCTACATCCTACAAGATACGCTTACAAAAAATGGCTTTAGTTCGCTCTTCTCTCGATGCGACGTTCCTTTCTTGGGTAACGTCTGCAAAATCTTCAACTTACACGCTGCACTGCATACTTAGTAACCTAATGAGCAAACTATGTGTAACATGCACCACTGCGCGTCATTTCGATGAATACTCGCTGTCTGGGATTCGAAAATGCAATGCTCATTGAATGCGCATCGGACATTGAGAAAAGGAGACACCCCGACTCTCTGCTGGGTTTCTTCGACGATGCGATTAATGCTCCACAATAGTGATCCAAAAATTTCGGTGTTTGTATAAAACGTCGACCTCGAATTACGGCGAAAACGGTAACATTACTTTAAACTCTGAAATTATCTCGTTAAATCGTCCTTGACGATGCACTAACGAGCGCGTAACACTTTCCTCCTCCTCCCCTCAACCCCCCCCCCCCCCATCGGTCATCACCTTCTCGGGCAAAAACAATCCA
This sequence comes from Cerceris ruficornis, assembly GCA_963989415.1. Taxonomy (NCBI): domain Eukaryota; kingdom Metazoa; phylum Arthropoda; class Insecta; order Hymenoptera; family Crabronidae; genus Cerceris; species Cerceris ruficornis. The sequence continues at coordinate 32,350,452 of OZ022520.1, read as the reverse complement.
CGTGTCGTGTAAAAGTTTTGCAAATACCGCGACGAAATGCGCGATATTCGATATAACGCGGATTACTCGAAGCAAACGAACGTTAAACGAAACGTTGACTGAAACGTCGACGTAGTTGGTGGGTAATGTCTATATGTCTGCACGAAATATTCGTACTGACGGGGAGGCGCAGCTGCGCTTTCAAAAATACGACAAATATCATCGAAGACTATAGGTGAAAGATACTTTGACGATGGTAAAGGTAAAGAGAAAATCGGAGAAACATCCTCTCCATTACGTACACGCGATGGATCGCAACGATTCAAAGTCTTCGTCGTCGCGGTGTATCGGTACGCGTGCAGCAGATTGCCCAATGATCGCGATGTTTCGCGAGCTCATCGCCGATTACCGGAGCGCCGACCGTTACTACCACGAGTCATTTGTACCATCGTAATAAAGCATATTTTTGAGTCACCGAGAAAACCGTACGCGCTCGCCCTTTCTCTCTCGGAGCGTACCACGCATAACTCACTCTCTCTCTCTCTGTACTCTCGTAAAACACACAAAATAACGCGCGCGCGCAAAATGACAATCACAAGCACGCATGGACACAGGCATACACACTCGACACGAGACGAGACGACACGACGCGCGTACGCGCAACGCGCTACTCAAGCACATACGCAAGATAGAGACTTCCGTATCCCTATGCAATCATGTAAATACGAATGATCGACGACGCTACCAAGAAAGGAGAGCACCTCCCGCGAAAGGAAATCTCTCGCGCCGACTCTCAGCCACTGGGGGACGCGATGACCGCTTTGTTGGTTTGACGTTCGAGCAAATCGGAACGAGCTTTCATTCGACGTTGCATCAGTCGGCTCTCGCTGGGGGGTGAGAGGCCGAAAAGGAGCTGCAGCGAATCCTTGCCAATCAGCCGATTCTTTCCGATGGTCTTGGAATCGGTCAAGTCGATGCTCGAGCGAACGGAGCAAGATTTCTGGCGCGAAGTCGCGTCAAACTCGCTGGAGGAATGAGTGACCCCGAGCTTGCTGTGCTCGGATAGCTCGCTGCTGGAATCGGACATGTGCCCGTACGGGTGATTGTCCTCGTCGGTCGAGGAGGTGGACAATCTCGGCTCCCTGTTTTCCGCCAGATCTTCCAGATTTACTGAGCAATGTTGAAGTACCACGCGATTCATAGCCATCGCGGATTCGGCGAACGCCGACAATTCTCTGGCGGAATTATTCCTCCTGAAAGGATCGGGAGCAATGAGCTACGAAGGACGGGCGCGAAAAAATGGAGACAAAATCTCTCTCTCTCTCTCTCTCTCTGCCTCTTACCTGATGATGTGCGGAGTCGTGAGGAATTTCTCGGGGGTTTCGACGCAAGACGGACCGGGATTGATCCAAGGGTGTTTCAAGATGCTATCGGCGCTGAGTCTCTGATGAGCTTCCTTGACCAGCAATCCTCTTATCAGATCCTTCGCGTCCTCCGAGATGCATCTCCAATCTCTGTCAGGGAATTCGTACCTGCCCTCCTGTATACTGGTAAACAAGATCTCCTGACAAGCCTGACAGTTTTCGCCCCTCCCCCAGCCGCAGTCGGTGCCGCAGTTTCCGTAGAACGGTGGGTATCCGCAGAGAAGTATATACATGATCACGCCGAGACTCCAAAGATCGCAACGCTTATCGTAGTAGTTGGCCTCGCCGACGAAAGCTTCCACGACTTCCGGGGCCATGAATTCGGCGCTTCCTACCGGCGTGAGAAGCTGCGGAGTCGCTACGGGGCTGGACAGCGAGTTGTTGAACTTTATTCCCGAGCCGAGATCAAAGTCGCAAACTTTGATGGGCGTCAATTTGTCCGGACAGACGCACAAGATGTTCTCCGGCTTCAGATCTCTGTGAGCGATCCCTGCAAACGGAACGAGGGGAACGAAGGTAAGGAACGAGACCGGATTTTCACGTCCTGCTATTGCTTTATCGCGATTATCGAGTGCTACCGTCGTTCCTTCCTTTTTTTCTTCTTACCTTTTTTGTGAAGGAAATTCAATGCGCTCGCTATCTCTCTGATGATTTCGCTCGCCTCTCTCTCGCTGAAATGAATCTTCTCCTGAATTCTGCTCAATAATTGACCACCGTTCACTTTCTCGAACACGAGGTAGAATTTCTCCTCGTCTTCGAAGAATTCGATCAGCTGGATGATGTTCGGATGTCCCTGGCAATGATGAAAAGTCTCGACCTCTTTGAATACTCTTGCGCGAGCATGTCCCGGAATTTTGTCGATGATCTTCACCGCGTACTCGAGATCCGTGTAGAGCGACGTGCAAGTTTGAACCGAGGCATAAGCACCCTCTCCGAGAACTTCCCCGGTCAATTTGTACAACTCTGAAACGAATGCAGAGGCGGTGAGCTTGGGATTTGGCAAAATATTTCATTGGCGTTCGACGATGCACGTCCCTGCTCGATTCGTCGCGCGATAGATAAAGCATCGAGGGAGATGCGCGTATATAGGGCAGTCAATGTCAAGGTCGAAAGGGTAGCACCCACAAAACTATGGTCAAACTGCAGTGCGCACGAGCGAGCTTCCCTTTCTCTCTTTCTCTTTCTCTGTTTGCCAATTATATTGGCTACGATGGAGTTCTCTCTGTCTCTCTCTCTCTCTCTCTCTCCAACGTCCCCCTCCCTCTTGCACCTTCCCAACTACCGCCCGCTGGCAAGCATCGCCGGCCCTGCCTCGTCTTTTTCGTTTCATCCGACCGCTATTGCGACGTTGCCACGACCGACTCGACTCGACTCGACTCGACTCGGCTCGGTTCGGTTTTATTTACCGTCCCTTCTCTCGGTCTTTCCGAAACCCACCGGCCTTCCCAGCGGCCTATCCCTGCTACGGGTCGTGTCACGGTGTTCCTGCTGCCCCATTGCCGCGTTCCAAAGATACACAATTTCGCTTGGCAACGTTGCCAGTACCTAGCAACCAGAAACCGATAATACGCTTCTCACGTCTGCCGAGCGTCTTTAACAATATCAATATCTCGCAACTTTCAAGCTTCAACAACGCCCCAGCACACCTTCCTACGTAACTTCGAGTCATTGATAAAACCGATTACGGTCGATAACGTGCGCGAATAGGTTGCCGGCGGAAAACTGAGAATGGGAAGACCGATATAGCGCGGAATTGTGAGCGCTACCTAAATATATCTAATCTTTTGCCTGCGATCGTTTCTCATTCCACTTCGGCGTTCCCGTCTTCGATGCTTTCGTCGACGTACTCTCGCGGAAGTGGAACCAGCGACCGACGAATCGTAATTTAAATACGCCGCTTGAAAATGACAAAAATAAGGAAAATAAATCGGGACGGGTTGCCGTTAATACTGGTTGGCAAGGGGGAAGTAAGTGATTGTCGCAAGGAGCATAGAAGAAAGAGGGACTCGGAGAAACTCGTGGTCCGGCTAGGACGTTTGCGTGTAGGCAAAATTGAATCAAAGTTGGCCGCGAGTGCGACTGTGAGGGCGATCGATCGGTACGACGGTCTCGCGTGAGTTTCTCGAACATTCGGAAGTTGGGCAAGGTCACAGAGCGGAGTACAAAACGCGAGTCACTGGAGCACCCAGGCAGTATCGCGCGCGCACCAATTCGCGTTCAACGATGCCAGAGAGAAATCGACCGCTGGCATCTTCTCGACGGGGTTTACAGGATCGGCAGGGGTTGGCGGCGTGGCTCAGCGATACGAGGAGAAACAAAACAGTTCGGTCGTTTCTTTACCTTGGAAGCAAGAAGACATGAGAGAAGAGCCGGAGCGCTTCTTCCTTCGCCTCTTGCGCCTCGCTTCCTCCTGTCGTGCTTGCATCGCGCTGATCGACTCTCCCGTCGAGTTTACCGTTTCTCTGCTGCTGGCGTCCGCTGAAACAGATGGGAAAGAGGTGAAAACGAGTGTGCCGCCGAAGCGAAAGAGCGGGCGCGGCGTTTAAACGATGAAACATTTGCGCGTCTACGACCTACCGGAGATCCGTAAAAACGGTGATTTTGTATAAATTCGAAGGTAGCCGGAGCAACGCTACGCGACGCGACGCACCCGAAACGTGGCGATCGCGCGAGGGGCGCGCTTTAGTTTCTGGATGGTCCGTCGACTGTGAAAGAAATTTGGGAAGGACGAGACGCTGAGGTCTCCCGCGACGACGGAAATTTGCCCGTTCCAGCATAGACTCGAAGATGGCGAAACGAGGAGAGCGGCTTCACACACGTTTCCCTTCCCCCTTCTTTCTCGAGAGCCCTTCTGCTGGCACTTTTCGTTTCCTCCGCCCGACTCCTTAACCTTCTAACCCTTTTTAGAGGGGAATGGGACATAATGCGGGAGCAAAAAGGTTGCGTCCGTAGGTGGGGTTTGCTCGACCGGAGGTCGATGGAAGAGACAAGTTCCGGGAGATCGCGCCTTTCGATGACTCACGATCGTCGCGCGCGCTTCGGAGAAGGAAGGAAGAAAATATAGGCCGAATAGAATAGAATAGAAGCCGACATCGGGGCGGATCGTCTTCTCGTCGGGGTGTCGATGCCGCGGGCGCCTCGAGAGCTCAGAGTGTCCAAGCACGGCCCAAACGGGAAAGGTTTGTCGCGATCGGCGCACCTTACGATCGAGTCGAAAGTTCGCGACACGATCTACGATTCGCGTAGCGCCAAGAGAAATCGGAATCGTCGAAACGCAGGAGCGTTGTCACGAACGAGGAACATCGACCGGCCATGCCGGGGTGAGAGCCGGCCATCCCCGACTGATCGTTTCGGCGTTCCGTCGCTGCCCGTTCCCCGACTCAGAGAACTATTTCAAACGAAGGAAAACCCGCGTCTCCGGTGGGCTCGAGAATACCGCGCACGGAGAAAAGGAAACGAGGCAGTAGCACGAAGGGGAGCGACGGTGCGAGAAATTCGTTCGATGCCAGGGGGACAGTTTCGTTGATCGCGTGGGCCAAGCGAGCCACGAGATCGACGAAATCGTGGAAGCATGGGAGGATGGGGACGCGAGCTTACAGAAACACGAGCATCGAGGGTTCAATGACTGGCACAGAAAAGAAACGGCGCCATCTTACGCGAGAGATACGCGTGGCCGATAGTGTCGCCGTTCCGCTGATCCGCGTCGCGCGACGGCTACGCGATCGCGAGCGGCGGTCGGCTACCGGCTACAGGTCCCTCTTTTTGCCTCGCAACGTATTTCGTGGCGCCGACGACTCTTCCCGATGGTTGTGCGGCCGCGTGAAAAAAAAAGACCGACGGCAGCCCCGAGGGCCGGGAGGAGGAGACTCCTGTCCGCCGTCGTCTCGTCCGCCAATTTACGAAACTTTCGGATCCAACGACGGAAACGTGCCACGAAAAACGACGTCGATGGACCTTTTATATATTTCCAACGGTCGATTCCCATTGTCCTTGGAAACGAAAACTTCCCTTCGAGCGACCAACGAAGGGACGGCGACCCTCGATCCCCCTCCGATTCACGACATCGCGCCCCGCTCAACCGGGACTCTTTGTTCGGGTGGGACGACTTTGCCGACGCCCTTCGCGAGCCGCGACCGACTCGGGCGAGCCGACTAACCCACTTTGACTCTCGAAAATAATCGCCGACTCGTGCGGGCAAGAGTGTCGCCCGTCGTCGCGACTCGCTTTCCCAAATTTTCGTAGATTTGCCGATCGGACGCCACGCGACGACGGACGACTCTCTTCGCGGTCACCCTACCTAATCCGCCCAAAGAGAGATCGCATTTGCCAAAAAACTGACGATTCCGTGGAACCTTCCGAAGCAGGACGAATCGCGAGGGAATCCTGTTGCCCCGAGTCGGTAGAAACGAAACGTGACAGGATAAAGGGAGCTTCACCGGCGAGCACGAGTCGCGAGAGGATCGAATCGAGAAACGCCAGCAACAAGAGCTCGCCGCCAACGTAGCCGACTTCGAGAAAGTTCTCTTCGACTCGCTTCGATTCTCGGTGCATGTGGAGAGGAGCACGAGAAGAGAACGGGGGAGGGGAGGGGGAGAAGAAGCGAGGGGGGCTCTTAAATGCAAGCTTGCCAACACGACTCGACTTCCATTGAAATCGTTAGCCTGAAAATGCAACGGGAGCCGCTCTCGCGTGCTCTCTCTACCGTCGGCGGCGCGCGACGGGCAACGGGCGTCCGACCAACCTTCCAATCGTCCACGCTAAAAGAGTAAAAAATCGCAAACGTTCCCGCGACGGGATGGCTCGTTACGTAATTCGAGTCGCATCAAATGGTAAAATATTCGTCGGGTCATTTTGTATCGTTGGTGCCGGCTTCGGTTATGAAGGAAAATGGCCGCGAATCGAATCGGGAGGGCACTCGGGACTCCCGGCACCGGGGAGAGCCTGCCCGTCGTCGCGCGATACGCGCAGCCTTTTGGCTTGTCCAAAGAATCGGCAATCGGAGAGGCGGAAAAATTGAGAAGCGGAAAAACGTAAGCCCCGGGGAAGTAGGTTTCGTCGTACAGATCGTGCCTTCTTACCTCGTTCGGCCTCTTGGCAGCTGCCGTCCTCTCGTTCCTCCAAAATTTTCTCCACCATGTTTGACCGCGACGTTGCTCGCTGTATCTTCGAACGGGCAAATCAGCAGGAAAATCGTCTTCCCTCTCGCACCAGTATCGATAATTGTAAAAAAGAGTCAGTCGTATATACAAAAACAACTATATACGCTAAGATACTGATATATGTAGAATCTTCCCAGCTATCTCAACTTTTCGTCGACTCTCCTCTCGTCCGCGTTTCTCGACTTTTCTTTTTCCTTCACCGACCACGCACTTGGGACAGATCAATGTATATCAGTGTCGGTATCACAGGTATAACTAAATGTATAAAGCCTATCTACTCGTCCGTTTCTTCAGCGTACACGATTTTTCCCCGAAGTGCTTCGATCGTTGCTGTATTCGACGATACGCATCGTAGGTGGTATCTTTTGAATAAATACTATCACAGACTTTGACACTGTACTTTTTCTTCTTCCTCGTCTTCCTCTTCGCCTCTTTTCGCTCCTCTCGCTTCCTCCTTTCTCTTTGTCTCGACTTTGCTCGACCTCCGCGCGTTCTTCTCCCGGACCGTTCTCCGACTCGTCTTCTCTTCTCTTCTCTTCTCGCCTTATTCTCTTATCCTTCCTCTCCTCCTCTGTGAAGGTTTTTAACGAGATCCACCGGGCTTTTCCACGCGTGAAAATACCGCGATGGTCGGTTCTTCTTTTTCGCTATCGCACAGCCACTCGCGCACGTAGCGGTGATCGGGCTCGGAAGCGCATTAAAAATCCTTCGGCTAACGCATCGGGTCTTCTCGCCCACCGTCCCTCGCTGCTCCGCAGTTGGTTTCCGACTGAACCTCGCAAGATGGCCGTTCCGCTTACCAACGCCACCGATCCCGTCGTCTGCTCCGTCTCTTTCGCTCCCTCGCTTCCTCGCTCTTCCTCGCTCTGCTCGACGATGCGCCTCCCGCGGTCCTCCTATCCCTTCCGCGCTTCTCGTTCTCGCGTTCTCGCCTTCCCTCCTCGCCCCTGCACCGCCGGCCCTGCTCGAAGAATCAGGAGACTTCGGCGACGCCCTCTGAAACCGCGCCGCGTCACGTAGCTCCCGATCAGGGGCTCTCTAGTTACGAGGTTACGCGACCACGAGGCGATGCAACTCGGCCGATCGACGTTTCTCGATGATGTGACGCGGAGGACTTACGTGGCTCGCGTTATCGTCCTCCTCGAGTCGATACGAGGAAACGATCGACGCGCCATGATCCTCCGACGAGCGAAGACCCCGCGACGTTTCGATCGACGAATGGCCACGATTTCTCCGTGTACCGTGTCGTACTATCGAGCGTGAGACAAATTTACGACGTCGTTAGCCTCGAAACGATTTCGCCCGGTCGACTGAAGAGGCGGGTCTCGGTAGAAAGATTACCGGTATCGGAGCACCCGGACTATCCGGAATGAGAATCACTGGAAGCGTTACGGTACGCCGGAAGGAGGAACTCGTTTGCCGGCTACAGCGCCGTTCTACGCATCGGATCTTTCACGGCGTTTCCACTAAATTTTCGAGCGAGACGCTCTTGGCCACTTTGGCTAGGCTAATCCCTCGAGATGTTTACGTTCTAGTATCATTTATACCTGCGTTATTGAGGAACGGCGCCAGATAAGCAAAGGAAATGACGCCGGCGAATGAGCGCTGCGTTGTTGTGAATACGTGCGCGCGCATCGTGGCCAGTGGCCACGTATGACGCCCGCGACGCAGTAGAACGCTGGGAACGAGAGAGTGAGAGAGAGAGAGAGAGAGACGAAACGCGACGCTCGCCAAGAAGGGGCGACGAACGCGAGGCGAACGCGCGCGAGCGCTTCGTTTACCTCTCCTCTTCGTCCCGACCTCTTGGCGTCCTGCGCAGCTCCGACATACCCTACCCTACCGTACTCTCCTCTCCACGCTTCGCGCCGTTCGTGCCGCTCCTGGCATATAGCGCCGTTGGGTTGTGGGGGGGGGGCACCGGAGGACGAAGACGCCGATGAGCGTCGTTCGAGCTGCCTGTGCCGCGCATACGTGTATACGCGCGCGTATTCCCCACGACCTTACCGCTCGCTCGCTCTTTTTCTCTCCTTCGTCTACCGTGCTCCACGCGCCTCGGCCAGAAGTTTGTTTTCGATCGCGAGACATCGCGTGAACTTGTTGCCCGTATAATCGACGCGCTATTGCGTCGCAAGTTTGTTAGCCGTGTTGCTATTACGTAAGAATACAAATCTATCGTTTGCTTGGATATTTTGGTTACATGTTTATTTTGATCGTTATCGTGTCGCAGAAAATCTCACGGTTCCTCGTAAAATTGTAGGTCGTACGCGGTTAGAGCTTGGCTTTTTGGGAAATCAATTTTACCGGCCCGCGAGCATTTTCTCATTTTTCTTCCTCGGTCGGCTCCTTTGCTTTTGCGTTCGCGTAACATCCCCGATAACGCTCGCAACCGCGCCTCTTTTCCGCCAGTATTGTTATTTCTGTTGTTATCGTTTCCAGCACCGCTGCTATTGCATCATCGGCATCGGCGATGCGTTACCAACATCGCGCGTCGTCCCACCTTTCGAGCTCGCAATTTGAGTACAACTTTTCTCTCCTTATATCGGTTCAATTATAATTTCACGTATCCTGCACCTCCGTGGCGTTCACGAGGACTCTCTCGGAATCGCATTTTCCGTTGGCGGCTCTCCCCGAATACGCCACTTTTCGCAAGCTTGCCATGATATTTTGAACAAATTTCCAATCAACGATGCCTTCTCTTCGAATTCTCGAAGATGTAATTTAAAAGGCGGCGCTCACTCTCACGCTACAGAGGCACGAACCGGTTTCTGCACGTGGCAGGAGTCGGCCGATCGCGATCGTGCGGTTTGCCTCCCGAACCGACATGCCGTGGCACCCACCCAACTCGTGGCGCCATGCCGCGACGACCTGGCTTTCTTCTACCTTCCAAATCGTCATCTTCCTCTCCGTTCGAACTCTCGAAATTCTAGTCACCGGCCGGATCATCGAGGATCCTTCGATTCGGACCGGCCGATCGAAGGTGCCGCCTACTTTCGACGAACCTCTTTTCTTGGATACTTTCGTTCCATGGGCAGGAGAGGCGGGCAGATGGTTGGCTCGCGCGATGGGTCACGAGGGTCGAGGGAGAATTCGAGAAGCACGAACCGGCCGCGAGCAGCGAAGTCGATATTGCGTCGTTCTCGAAACGTTGCTCGACCGATTACGTTGCTTCGCGGTTTCGCGCGTCAAGAGAAAAACTGATCGAGTCGAAAGGGACAAGGAGTTCCGTGGCGGCGCACGGAATCGAGCGGGCGACCTAAATGGAGTAGACGAATTCGTTCAACGAGGATTCGCGTTGCGATCGATAAGCGGCCGAGTTCATCTACCGCTTACCCCGACCGACTCGCGGGTAATCGCGAGTGCCCTCGCAACGCCGATTCTTCCGGGTCACTGATACCACCCGGTGCACCGGGGTGCTACCTTCGACCAAGCTTTTTCTGCTCTCTCGATCGAGACTCCTCGCGAAGGACCTCCTAGGATCCCGTAGAACGCGCCAGCAAATGGCAACAATGACCGAGATTGTAACGCTTCCTTCAACTTTTCGTAGATCGAGATAGCGCGGTAAACGATCGCTTTGGAAGAGTATCGACCCACGTGCCGTGTTTTATCAATCGCGTTTGTATACAACGACGACGACGAGGACGGCGACGGCGATGCGGATGGGAGCACGAGAGGGCATACTACGCGCGATTAATTTATCACGTTACTCGAGAAACTGCGAGATAACGGACATAGAAACTGGAAGCTCCTAGCTCGAACCTCGAAGCTCACGAACGTGGCAATTTCGCGCAGAAACGCGATCCAAGTGCACCCGGCCATGGCATCGGCGGCGCGAGAGTGAATAACGAGGCCTCGAGGTCCACGCGGCTCTGCCTTCGATATAACGTAAAAAATGTGGCTCCGTTCGAGAGAGACGGAATGAAGGAGACGGTGTTGGGGGCGGGAGGGCAGGCAGGGACAAATCGTTTCCATCCGCGAAGAAATCCGTTCGCCCTGTCTTTTTCCGAATTTTCTGCGTCGCATCGGCGAAGCATCGAAGGTCAACGGCAATGGCGGAAGTCGCCACCTTCCTCTCGGGTCGATCGGGTACGTTGGCTTTTTTCGCGAGGCGACGACCTTCTCGAGTCTCATAATTTCGAGTAGACCAAGAACGCGTGGCTGTCACGAGTTACACGCCCGTGAGAGCGACGTCGATGCGGTCTTGCGGGCAACATCGGTGAGAAGTCCGTCTACTTGGCTGCTTCGGGTCCGCGCGCTATGTTTGTTTGTTTGTCTTCTTATCCCCCCCCCCCCCCCCGCCTCCGTCTTCTCCTCCTCCTCCTCTTCCTTCGCCACGCCGTCAAAAGTGGTGGAAGTAATCGTGGAAGCAATAGTCTCGGAGGACAGGAGATATCGCGGGATCGAGAGCCGCTATATCTATCGTAAACAACACGTTCGATTCGTTCAAATGTATTGCGAATGCCGTTTGAGCGACACTCGAGCCATCCCTGCCGATAACTGAGTAAATAAACAGATATTATCTACAGCTGCGTATACGAGCAGGCTGCTATTTAAAGTCCGCCCTTGGAGAGAAGAAAGTGTTCCCGTCTAACGGGTTCCCGCGAAAGATACTCGAAAGGAGAAACGTAAAAACATGGGAACGGACGAACGTTCGAGGACGATGGACGAGGAGAGCCTGAACTCGATCGCTCTCGTTCTCGATGGAACGCAACGTTGCAGGATTTTGACGCCCATGGCGGCCAGAGATACCGGAAGATCGGTATCTCCGGCAAGAGGCGAACTCGTGCTCCGCCGTCTCGCAGCGGTTCGTCTATCCCCGGTAGAGGAGCATCGGCGTCGCTCGTCGAGGCGGAGGCGCCTCGGCGCTCCGTCGTCGTAAGACGTTCCGCGGCAGGGTTTCACTCTTACCGCCGTTTCGGCGTTTGCTCGCGCGTGCGCGCTTCAACCACCGTTATCGTGTCGTAGACGCGCACGATGCCCCGCGAGAGCCACCCTGCCCGGACGATCGACCGTGGTCCTCGTGTGACGAATCTGCCACCGGTCGCTCGGCTACCCGGCGATGCAGCCATGCGGATACCAGCGATATCCTTTGTCGCTGCTGCGGTGATGGACGAACGTCAACTTTCGGATTTCAATCGCGCGGCGTTCCGGCGACTCCGTGACCCGTTGGCCGCCCTCTATGTCAACGACCGACTTTTGCCCTCCACCCACCTCGACCCTGCTTTTCTGCCTTTCCTTCCGACAGCCCCCTCGACCATCCCAAGGTCGCGCGATCCAGCGAAAACACGTCCGCATGCTCTCCGACTGCAAGGAGATGAGAGGGGTTTGCGAAAAACAACCTTTACGAATGCGCCGTTACTCTGCACATTTGGCGCGGTAAATGTGCAGGTAGGCAAACGCGGGGTAAAATGAACCTTTGGCGCGCGGCTGCAGTTTGCGAGGTACGTCTAGTGCTATTGAGCACGGAATGTTTTTTGAAAAACGCGAGACGAAGAGATGGGAAGACGAGGAAGGTCAATTCTATCCCCGTTATAAAATGTCGGAGTGAAATTTCGAATCGAAAATCGAAAATGCAGCATTTGAACCGCTGAGAAAAGTCTCGACAAGGAGCATTAGCAAGATATGCACGGACGTTCCGACCTCCCGCAACGTTTCCTCCGTTGTCACGGAAATACGTCTCTCTCTTGCCCTTGGTTCGTGGCAACGTGGAATCGTGGAGTCGTGGAGTCGTGGAGTCGTAGAGTCGTAGACCGCGACGCGGCATGCCGTGAGCATCGACACGTATGCCCGTTTAGCCGGTGGCTGGCCGAGCATCCGCAACGGGGCTATTTGCCAGCACGCCTCCCCGTTTCGACCGTTCCAATCGTTTCAACGTGCGAGACTACACGCGTCGGTTTTCCAATTGGCCGCTGCAAGGTTACCAGCGTTCCGGTCTTCCTTCCGACGGCCAGCCAGCCTACTCGACGGACCGTTCGCGAATGTACGGCAAACTCAAACAGTTGCGTCACGCTGCATGATGCAACGAGAGTCGCGTTTACGTTCCTTCCACGGACAGCTCGATGCTGGATTCTTCCTTTGCCGACGCGTCCGAGCAAAATACGAGACGGAAAATCCTAGGACTACCTGCCTGGGCTCCTGTATTTAAAAACACGGGAAAAGAATTACTACCGAACGATTCTCGTCGATGTGACGCGAATCCGTGATCAGGCCGACGGGCGTTCATCGGAATGCGAGGGTCCGTGACCTTTGGGACGCGATATTCTAGCACGGTGAGCACGGTCAACCGCTTCGCGGGGAACACGATCGAGTTTCTTCCATTTTTTTCCCATTCACGGGACAAGGCGAAAGTGTACGGCGCAGGAGGCTCCGAACGATGAGAGTACTGGGAATTTTAAATCGCAGACGGGTATCGCTACGACCCCAATGTCCTTGTACGTAGCAGTGCTGGGAAGCTTCGGAAAGTTTTCTGATGGAAAGAAATATGTCTTTCATCTCTTCGATTTGCAGCGACCATCTACTACGTACGTAGGTACGTCGAGGGTGCATAGATGGTGCACAGAGTGGACCCCTAGGCGCAAACGGTCCACGTGGCTTATGTCATTTGTCCTGACAGAGCTATTTTTAAGGAAACTGTCTTTCTACACATTCTCCATGCGTCGTCTCTCATAATCCGGCATTCCCGGACAGTCTCAATAGCTCTTGCGAGTGCCATAAATCATCGTGTTCCCGATGCGCCCTGAAGTGCAGGCCCGGCGGCAGCGCCGGGCAAGGCATGAGGAAGGCGGGGGCGCGGAGGTAATGCGTACGTGACCGAGCCCTTGCCGGCGGAAAACTTGCCGCCAATATCAAAAGCTTCCCCTTTTCCGTAAACAGAGCGTCACGGGCGCAAGGAAAAGAGGGCGCGATCGACGAACTCCTCGTTCTCCCATTGGCCAAAAAACTCCGTGGGAATCCGCCGATTTACGAGGACCAGCGGGCCCTTCCAACTGAGACGCCGCGAACATAGTATTCGGATTTTTGTCACCCGTCCGGTTAATTACCTAGTCGGTATTTGTAAGGTCCGAATAAAAGGAAAACTAGACGGGAAATAGGTCTTGGTTACTTCCACCAACCGTATACCGAGAGATCGCTACGTTCGTTATGTAAATCGTGTTGTCAAGCGTTGCCACTGGTTCGCTTTACCTCGGTATCGTTTCAAGTTCAGGCGACCTATTTGTAGTTGCGCGAACAATTTTCGCAACAACCGTATATATACGAAAGTATTTTCGATGGGCCCGGTCGATAGTTGGAATTGAAATATTAAACTCGTAACGCCACCTTACGGCAAACTATCGTGCGTCAGTCGTCGGTCGTCGGTCGCATGAAGATGCCATTAACCCTGCCTCCGTTCGGAAAAACAAAGAATCCTGGGCTCGCGTATGAAAGACAATGGAGAAATTGTTCGCGGAAGTTTATTCAAATAGTGCCGAGAATTAAATTAGACCCCTAATTATACCTAAATGTGTACCACAAAATTCACGTTTCATTGGTATACCATTTTTCATACTGCAATTAAATAAGTTGTAGGGACGACGGTTTACGATCCGGTCTCCGCCATTGTTCGGCTTCGGGCGGCCGACTCTACGCTGGGCCCGTTAGCTATTTTTAATTTAGCAAATTTCTGAAGCTTCGGGTCCCGCGGGGTAGGACCGTCCGCGGTGGACAGGGGCCGGGTCGTGAGCCGACGGTAAAGAGAGATCCTATTGTCTAGGTGGGCGTTTTGCCTCGAGGCGGCTCGGACCGTGAAGAGTGTCAACCAGATGTGGAATTTTCCACACCAAGACACCCCCATGGTCGCGGCGTCTCGAGGCAACTTTAACAATTTTCGGAACCCACCTAGACAAGGATAGCAGAACTTTCCCTTACTCTCGTTGTTCGAGAGTAGGGAAAGAGAAAAACGAATGAAAGAGTAGAGATGACGGAAGGAAAGAAAAGGGCGACACGCGGTCGTCTCGAGAGCATTAGAGCGAACGATACTTGCGTGTAAATTATTTGCGAATTATTTGTAAAAAACAAAGTTTACACTTCCATATGTTTTCCATTGGTAGATCGATAATTTAGACTCCAAATAAGACGCTGGTATAAACCGCATCCAAATCGATCAAGAAATAAGGGAGATATTAGTGTTTAAATATACGTCTTTCATCGAGGGGCTATTTCCCGCCAGAGAAAATGCAGAAAATTTCGAAAACCTAGATGGCATTGAAAGCAGTGGCTCCAGAACCCCTTGAAAATAGCGAGTTTCCACTCTTTTACCATTCATATAGTTTATGGCTTAGAACGGTGCCTGTATGGCCGGTATGGTGAAAAGAAAATGAAATTTCAATGACCAACGTTTATATTCTACCATTTTTCAGAGGCACATATCGTACAAACAGTTTTTTAATTATGAATTCTCATAATTACTCGTTAAACAGGAGGGCTACATTCGTTGCAGGCAGCCCGATGTGGTAGTAACCTAACCACTTTTAATCGATTCACCGTGCTGCACGAAAGGAACGGCATCCGCCGAATGCATGCTTAAGCTAAGTGGATACCAGTGTATTCCAACCAAACCAACGTAGGCATATGCAATGGAGGAGAGTGTTGTTTCGTGGGTTATACGTAAATTCGATGTACCGATTCCTTCAATTTTTTTTTGTACAGGATACTTATTAACTGTGAGGACTGTGCGGGATTATTATTAATTGTATCGATTGCATATTATACCACAGCACAATTATGTTTTCAACGAAGCGATTTGCGAACGTCAAATACGGACCGTTCCAAATATTTATAGACAGCATTTGCAATAGTACAAAATTATGTTACGTTCAGAAGCATACAGTCAGAAAAACTGCACCAACGGCAGATCCGGAACTGCTAGCTGTCCGTGAAAAGTTAATATACTGTGATTATTTCCAAAATAAAAAAGTTCGTACAGGATGGAAACAGCAGAGAATGGAGGAACGCAAACATCAGTCGTACGAGAAGAGGGTGAGGTACAGGGAAGCTTGCAAATCAGCTAGCAGCGTCTTCCAGAATGAGGATGGCGACGGTGACCGTGATCACGAGTCATTTCTAGGTATAGAAGAAAAATATCGGAATAGCGAGTGGGAGGAGCAGAACACGGGTCCTGCGAATACTGTTCCTCACGATACCGTGGACTCGTCTTTCAAAGACCCCGACGGCGACGATTTGGCTTCGTTGTATGAAAAATATCGAACGTTGAAAAAAGACTATTCGAAGCTAAAAGGATCCAGCTTATCGGGCGACGGGCGACTCGACGTAGGACAAGTAGAAAAATGCAATACGGTCACCGACGCGAATACGAAAGAACTGTCGAAAGTACCGCTTACTTGGATGACGGATTACGAGCGATACAACGATACTTTGATGCGGACAAATCACCCCGGAATGTATGGGACGCCAATCGGCGATTCGAAAGTTAGTTTGGTTCCGTGCGGAGGATGCGGCGCTCCGCTACATTGCCGAGATCCCGCGATTCCTGGATATTTGCCTTCGGAGTTATTTTTGCATAGCGACAAAGAGGATCTCAAAGTCACCACTTGCCAGAGATGTCACTTCCTTAAGATTTACAAAGCTGCCTTAAAAGTAAACGTACCGCACGAACATTACGCGGATACCTTGAAAGTTATAAAGAAAGAGAAATGCGCGGTGATACTGGTAGTCGATTTGACAGATTTTCCTTGCAGCATATGGCCCGATTTGGGAAACGTTCTTCATCCGCTGACTCCGATTTTCCTCGTCGGCAACAAAGTCGACGTCTTGCCTTTAGATTCCCCCGGTGCTTTGCAATACATCAAAAAGCAACTATTGGAAAACGTCCGAGCGTTAACGAACGTTAAGGCGACTAATATAGTACACACGCAACTTACATCCGCTAAGACGGGCTACGGCATCGAAGAACTTATAAATAAGTTGTACAAGATTTGGAGGTACAAAGGTATACAAATTATTTTACCGAAATTTCACGGTCGCGAAGAAAATCAGTCATTTAAATTGCCATACGATTCTAGGAAATGTATATTTAATTGGGTGCACCAACGTGGGGAAATCGTCTCTATTCAATACTCTTTTAAACTCCGATTACTGTAAAACACAGGCCGAAGGACTCGTGCAACGTGCCACGATATCGGTATGGCCGGGTACGACTTTGAATTTACTAAAATTTCCTATGCTCAATCCTACGAGAAAAAAGCTCTTTCTAAGAGCGCAAAGGCTCACCAGCGAATCAAAGTCTAAACATTTGGAGCAATTTTATAGAAGTACAGTTTTTAAAATGACGGGAGATATGAATTTTGCAACATTGAAAGGTGAGCAAAGTCTCGGTCTTTCTCCGTGGCATGTCCGAGTGAGAGAATACAGCCCGTTTCTATCGACACAGGTAACATCGGCAAGACTTTCAAGGCATCGGTGAAAGGGAATGAGGCCGATCCATTTGCAGCGGGCTCTCATCGAAGCAATACGAGAATAATGGGATTGAACGAAGATGATCCATTATTTAAGAAAAGTTACTGGTGTTACGATACTCCGGGTACCGTTCACCCGGCTCAAATAACAGATTTATTGACGACCGAAGAACTGTTGCTAACGTTACCGCGCTGGATTGTATGGCCTAGGACGTTTCTTTTTGCTCCAGGTCAAAGCGTGTTTTTGGGTGGTCTAGGAAGAGTGGATTTTTCGAAAGGAGATGAAATCATGAAGTATGCGACTTTTTTCGTAGATATTTTGCCCTCGACTAATCGCATAACGTATGACGTTTAACGTATAACGTTCGGAACAGGTGTACCATTTTCGCGAGTAAAAAACTACCTGTAAACATCTGTAAAATCGAAGACGCGGACGACGTTTATCAGCGGCTATTACGGACGAAAGCTTTCGTCGTTCCTACAAACGATCCTGAAAGACTGAAGACATGGCCAAGTTTGAGATCGAAAGAAGTATGCGTGACAGGAATCTGTAAAACCGAGTCCGTGGCTGATGTAATCTTGTCGAGTGCAGGTAATTCGATGTAATTGCTTTAGCAGAACCGTACAAGATAGCTTGTGAATTAGTTTCAAGAGTCGTTGCACAAATAACGGATAATGATTTGGTCGAATCATTTAGGTTGGATATCGGTGACACCTGCGGAAGGACGGAACGTCACGCTAACTGCCTGGACGCCCGAGGGACGTGGTATACATTTGAGAACGCCGGCTCTTTTAAGAAAGTCCGTTATTCATCGTGGCAATCGTGTAGAAGGAACACCGATGTTCAGATACGGTCGGCGAGCTTACGTAAAATAAAGGATAGATCCGGAGTCGACTGGACTCGATGCGACTGCTCCGTCGTTTAATTGTTCGTTACACACTTTGTTCCGCGTCTCTGAGTATATCCAGGCTACAGTCGGACGATGTCGTGGCTAGCGAAGGTGTCGTACGGTGCAATATACATGTGACAGAAATACGGAGGAACTTTACGGTGCTCCGTGGCCGTGGCGCGTCTGTCATCCGTTTGCTTCTCGAGCTCGTAATTTTGCTTGCTTGTACATGCGTTTATAAAATCGTTCCAAATTTTTGTAAAAGCCTTGCTTCGGTCGACATTGCTCGCGGGCGCAGCAACGATCACTTTCTGAAACACTGAAGTTTTCCGTTAAAGAAGTCTGTTCGCTTCTGAACCGTCTTTCCGTGATCGCTTCGATTCCCGCAAGCTTACTCGAGCGTTTTGCAGCCTCTGTCCGTGCAATAAGGCCTCTCTTTGCTTTCGAGTCGAAGACGGCGAGTCGTTGAACGTGATCTGCAAAAGGCAGGTTGTTTCTCGTACATTTGTTCGTATATCTGTCATCTTGGCCAAACGGTCGACAGAGAACAGACTTACGAGGGTGAGATCGGCTCGGCGAAAGTGGAAGCGTCGGTTGGACGCAGCCGACAGCAGTCGGACGAACGGTCGGTGCTGCTCGAGGATACGGCCCTCAAGCGGAAGTTTCTCTTGCGCTCGTTGACAGACGCATCGAGATCGGCATCGAAATCCAAATCGATATCGACGCTCGGATGCTTGGAGTTGCGGGAGAAGTAGCACTTGTATTTCTGACATACCGGGCAACCATCGAAGAGACGAGCGTCGGCACAGCCAGACGGAACATTGTCGACCTCTCGTTCAGAGTCCGAGAGGCAAAAGCAACGCGCGATCGACCTTTCTCTGGTCGCGCGACGACCCCTGTCTACTCGAGCTCGATCGCGTCGATCGTCGATCGTCGATTCTCGTTGTCGATCGGCGGACACTCTGGAAAGTTTCGTCGTCACGCTAAAATAAAGTTCTTTGTCGCTGCGACAAAGCGGCAAATCGGGAATGATCGTGGACGTGCTTACGGCCGGCAAATTTGGGCCGCTGATTTTCCTCTAGCATGACAGACGCTTCTCTGTCTGAGAATGCCCTTGACGGGACGTGTTTTGCGTGGCTCACGTTTATGCTGCGCAACGGGAAAGGTTTTTCGGTTAAACGGAATTGGAGCGAAAGGCCGCGCGGGGAGGTCGTTTCGGCGTTTCGAGGTGTCCGTGATACCTTGGAATCGATGATCCTCGGATTAATCAGCCACGGTGTTCCGTCGATGTTCGCGTCGAAGATGCCGTGCACCTCCTCTATTACGGTTTTGCTCGAGATTTCGATTTTAGGTGATATTATACCCTAGAAAGGAAGAGAGGAATGAGAGGACGATTTAAGCGAACGATATTCCGTAGGGTAGATGGGGCGAAAGTCGAAAGTCGAGAGTACGGGAAAGTATTTGCTCGATTCCATGAGCAGATCTACGTCCGTTCCGGCGAACAGACCCTTGTAGGACGGCGTTGGATATAGCAAGTCGACCAAGTTGCTCTCGAAGCTGGCCAGAACGATTCGCCGATTGCAGGGTGCGAGCCACTGTATCAATTCCGCGTAGATAGACTCGCGCCCCAAATTCTGCTGCAGCTCTGTCAAAGCAGCCGTCCGTGTAAAAATTTTCTTAAAGGTAAACTCGTTGTGAAATAATAGCGGAAAAATCGGTGATACTCTGTGAGATTCTAGGGTAGAGTCGAGGGTGGTAATTCGCAGCGCTACTTTCCCGTTCGGGCAGAGCCACACTCCGGGACACGTTATCTGAAAAATGGCGGGTCAGGCGGTTTTTTCTGGCTTCTCGTTCTTCTCGAAAGGGAAGGAAAATAGAAACATCCATCGTTCCGAGCTCGTCGATCGTTCGGTCCGAGTCTTGGCTAGGAGCAGCGGCAAACTTTCCAAGCTGACTTTGCCTCCCGTTTGAACGACACCCGCGTCGCGCGCGCCGATATCGACCGAATCTCATAGTCAGTGTCATCCATCTCGACTCGTCGGAGCGACGGTTCTCGCAATTTTCCGTCTTTTCTTCCCAACGGCAGTCGAGAGGAAGATACAACAGACAGACGGGTGGGGGGGGGGGGAGGGGGGAACGACGGATGGATTAAAAAAAAGGAACGCGATACAATCTCCATGGTCGAAGGGTCAACGGTTTCGGACGATGGAGGTTACGGCGATTCCTTCGAGATGATACGTACGGCGTGCAAGTAAATTCGTACTTTGACGCGGAAACCTCTTTCTGCCATGGTTGCATCGAGAAAATTCGAGTACAGCGGGGATCTCTGACGTTAATGCACAGTCGGCGACATTTTTCTCGCCGTGACTCGGTCCCTCGTCGAACTACGGTCAAACTCTTTCCATAATTGATCCCGGAGAACGCATCGACGTAGATTTTGCGATCGATGGATCGAAGTATCGTGTCCGCGATTCGAGAGATTGGTTGGAGAAGGACGAGCTCTTTCCCGACGGCACGCGCGCGTACACCCACCAAAGACTTGTGCCGTCTCGAGCAAGGTTGACAAGCTGCAATGGGCTAAGCTGTTTCTAGTTACACGGCGAGTTACCACCAGGTGGCGGTAGTGATGTTACCAAACATGCACCTACGCTAGCAAGAGAGAATCAGGGTGTTTCTGTTATCGTGAAACTCATTTGTCAATTCTGTTCTGGACCGCCATGGTGGATGATTGTAGGCCGTTCGAGACGAAAACGAGCAGCCTTGAGACATAATTATTATTTATTCCATAATTATTATAATTGCTATAATTATTAAAATGTTGTTATAATTGAAGCTGTTTTCTTTTTCTAGATATGAAGCAATGGGCATGCTCTACATGAATTTATGCCTTTAACTCGCGCCCGTCACCACCAGCGGCTTGTCTATCCCTGTCTCGATGTCGGAAAAGTATCGGGGCTCGCGTCCGTTGCCAAGAAACGCCGACAAAACATCGACGCGGAAGTTTAGGTTGATCGGTCGATTCGCCGCGAAACTGCGAGATTGCGAATCGATCGAGGTATCGACCAGCGATACCTCTGGTTTCGACTGGCGGCGGTCTCAATCAATCTCAGATGCTAGACGGTACACGGTACGAAGACTTTACACCTTGAACGGGATGCCGGAAAATTTTTCAACCGGCACGCCTCTCTGGACCCGTCGAATTTGAATTTCCTTCTTCGTGTGTTCCGTTTCTTTTCTAGGAAAGCGCAGTCGCGGGTCCTTGGACGCTATCGAGTGTCCCGCGAACCAGCCGTATCTACGAAACAAACGCGGATCGTCGATGACAATATTATTTCCGTCGTGAATCGTGAAATCGGGAGGAATTAGATCGGGGGCGCTCGATCTTACTCGGCGTTGACGGTCGGCGGTCTGAATTCGTAAACGTCCCTCGGGCCCAAGGCGGAGCGTCTCGCGATCAGGTCGACGTCCTCCTGTCGGAGATCCGAGCTGACCACGACGTCGTGTCTGGCGTAAAACTTACCGGTCAGAGACTTTGTTCGCGCGGTCGCTACGAATCTGTCCTGCACTCGATGATACTTTTTCTCCTTCGCGAATCTCTCGGCGTAGAATCGTAACTTGACGGGATCCATCGACTGGCCGCGTCGCGATCCCTCTCGATCGTATCGAAAAAGTCGCCTTGGGGGAGGGGCGAAAGGAGAGCGCGGGGTCGTCGAGTATCGATGTTTATTTTAAAATAGGTATATGAATAGAAAACGCATACATAACAAGCGGAAGACCATGGCTGATCAGTCGGAGATTTTCACGCGAAGATATACCTTTTCGTCGGTCGGACGTCGCTGCCCGTCCGTTTGTTCCTTCTTCGGTCGGTCGCGCGAGGAAGGGCCGTCGCAGCGTCCGCTTTTCTCGTCGATTCTCTCGGGCACGGTTTGACGAGGCGCACAACGTACGATCGTTTTTTTTCTCCCCGTAAATAAGCAAAGTTGCCATGATCACCGATAAGTGGAGAATTTTTTCGATTCCGCCGGAAGAGGAGGAAAACGAACGCTCGGGCTGTAACGCGATAGGATAGGATAGGATTTCGTCCGGCTCCGTCGTCGTCGTTGGGATCGAATTGTCGACCACCGATGAATTCGTGGACGCGTGAACTTTGGCAAAAGGGCGTTTTCCGCGAGGAAAACTGCATCGACTAGATTCGTGGACTAGAAAGAAGTAACTGCACCGGTGACCCTCGACGGGGCTCGACGCGGTGAAGGATGGGTGGCGTTGCGCATGAAAAGAACGCTATTTTTCAGAGTCTGTCTCGGGGCGCAATTTCTTTCCCTTTCTCGCTCTCTCTCTCTCTCTCTCTCTCTCTCTCTCTCCCGCTCGCTCGCTCGCTCGCACATTCTCGCTGGTGCTTGCTTTCTTCGTGGAGGCACTAATCGAAGACAAAGAGGTTTTTACATGGGGTCGGTGGCACGCTCGGCAGGGCAGGCAGTCGGAGGTTCGACGATCGAAGAAGGGACGTTTCGAGTCTCGCTGGCGCGCTCGCTTCTTCCCCTGAAAGACGTTGGCGTGAGTAGCGGTGCACAAGGCGAGGGCGGAAAATGGAAAGGTCGGAAAGTAAGGACGAATACGTACCTTCTTCGTTCGAGGAGCTCTCCGTCGCTCGCATCGAGGAGCTCGAGGCTCGGCACCCTATCGGCGTAAGACCTTCGCCGCGGGAGGTGGCCGCGAGTCTCCAAGCTCCCGTTGTGATATCCATTCTCGTATCTGGGGAGATAGTCGGCCGAGAGAGGCGTTCTTCCGACGGGGGAGTAGTCAGATCCGCTCGGGGCGAGGAGCCCCTCGTAATATTCGATCGTCTTTGGCTCGGCCGTGCTGCCGTACTTCCTCGGAAGGGTGGACGACCCGATGGCCGGACGGGCCTCGAGAAGGCCGTCGGCGAGGAGGCCGGACAGGGATTTTCTGTAAGAGGAGCCCGAGTCGGGTTCCGAGCTGGCGAAATCGGCGCTCGAGTATCGAGACCTCGAGGCCGAGGAGTCGAAGGTCGGAGAGCGGAGATACCTCCCGAGGGGCTCGTAGGACGAGGATAGACGGTCGGTCGACCTTTCGCGCGAAAAAATCTCCTCGGAGAGTCTCGGCTTCGAGACGGAGTATCCAGGGTGGTACTTGCCGGCGCAACTTCGATCTCTTTCCCGATCGCGTTCTCGATCTCGGTCTCGATAACCGAAGCTGAACTTTCTCGGAAGAGTCGTGCTGGTCGGAAGGGTCAGCCCGGGAGGAGGGGCGGTCAGGGAGGGCCGCCTTCTGTCGTTGAACCTCGAGTAGAAGCTGCGCCTGCGTATTCGATCGACGATCGACTCCGAATCGTCGGATCGCGGTTGAAAGGAGCGGGACGGGGACGAGGGAGAGGATGGCGAAGTCGGGGAGGGTAACTCGCGTCGCGAGGGCCCGAATCCCTCGGAGCGATCCACCGAGCCGAGGGACCACGAGTCGAGGCTTCCCTCGGGCGTTCTCGCGGGCTCCTCCGGGATCTCGATCGGCCTGTCCTCGATTCGCCGATCTCGAGGTACAGGTTCTTCGGGCGGTTCTTTCTT
This sequence comes from Cerceris ruficornis, assembly GCA_963989415.1. Classification (NCBI taxonomy): domain Eukaryota; kingdom Metazoa; phylum Arthropoda; class Insecta; order Hymenoptera; family Crabronidae; genus Cerceris; species Cerceris ruficornis. The sequence goes on along the minus strand of OZ022520.1, from coordinate 32,326,973 downwards.
CCTCTCGATCAGTTCGGTCGGCTCCATCGGCTCCATCGGCTCCATCGGCTCCATCGGCTCCATCGGCTCCGTAGACTCCATTGGCTCCTCCGGCGGCAGGGTGCCGTCCGCCGGCGCGACGGCACGATTCTCAATGAGGCGCGCGCACTCCGAGACTTCCCTCTTGAGCTCGGCAACGTCCTTGGCCCGCAGCGGCTTGTCGATGACGATTTTGTTGCCCGCGATGGTTGCCCGATGGGTCATTCTGGACAGCCGGTCGACGAGACAGTCCGACGGGCCGGCGTTGTCGGTTTTGAAGGACCTGGCGGACTCCGCGGGAGGCCCGGACGGTGAGTCGGACTTGGGGGAGCTTTTCCCGGAGGCAGCGGCTCTAAAGGCATGCTGGGGTATCTTGGAGAGATCGAGCTTAAGAGCGGCCCTGCTGGGGCGAGTCGATGCCGGGCGATCGGGGAGATCAACGGCCCCGACCTCGGCCTCGACCTCGGCCTCGACCGACGGCGACGACTTGGCGAGTTTCTCGGTCCCCGGATCGGGTTTTCGTTTGCCTCGGGACTTGCAGTCCGACCCGTCGGACGATTTCTTGGCCATTTTCTTGACAACGCGCGTCGTCTTCTTTTTCCCGAAGGCATCGGTCGCGGTCTCCTTCGTCGATCGCTCGGCCGACTCCGACGAGGGCTCGTTCCGCTCCTCCGTCTCGGCGGTGTCTGCGGTTTTCTCGCCGGCCGTCGAACGTTTCTCTCTTGGCGCGCGTCCCGCGACCGACTTGCCCTCTCTTTCGTCGGAGCTCTTTTCCGTCGACTTTTTCCCCTCGCGGAGCCTCTTGCCGGGCGTGGATGCCGCGGTAACGTACGGCCTCGCGTCGCCCTTCGAGGTCTTGGCCGGCTGCTTGCCGAGGGAGGAGGACTCCTCGGAGGAGATGGTCGTCGTCGCGGACTTTGGCGGGCTCTTGGAGGGCTCGCTCGTGGGAGAGGGTCGGGCCTTTGGGCCAGGAGCCGTCTGCCGCGAGTCGAAGCTCCTAAACAGTCCCAGAACCGAGGAAACCCGGCCGTTTCTCGCGTTCTTGCCGCTCTTGCCGTTCTTGCCGACGGCGCAGCGAGGAGTCTTGCCCGCGGGGACGTTCTCCGCGCTGGTTGCCCTCTCGATCGATCGACGAGCGGTCGTCGATCGGCGCTCGTCGGCAGCGGGAGGCGCCGATTTCTCGCGTGTCTCGCGCCCCTCGGGGACGATTCGGCCGTTGCGCGCGACGGCCGTCGCGGGCTTGGTCGCCTCCTCGCCGGTTCTCAATTTTTCCAGCTTCCTCTCGAGAGATCGGAGAAAGTTGCCACGCGATCCGCGGCTCTCGGTCTTGGCGGGCTGCTTCCGTCGGTCCCGATCGCTCTCGACGGGCTCGATCGATTCCTCGCTCCTCTCGGAGTCGCGCGCCATCGGCTTCTCGACGCCGGCATGGTCTTTCGCGGGGGAGTCCATCTCGTCGGCTTTCTTTTTGCCGTTCGGTAAGTTCGGTACGTCCGGCAGCACGTCTTGCTCGTCCGCGGTCGACCGGTTCTCCTTGCTCTCGGCTCGTCTCTTCATGAATCGCGACTTGCGTCGCTCATTCTCGGCAGCCTTGCGCGCCTCCTTCTCCTTGGCGTACTTGCTCTCCTCTCGGGGAGTGTCGAAGAAGTCCGGTCGAAGGAAGCGAGATATTCGGTGCTGCCTTGCCTTCCCGTTCGGCTCGGTGTGCTCGGTTCTCTCGATCCGCTCGGGCCGTACGCTCCTGGGGCGAGGGTCCCGGCCCGACGCGAAGCCGGCTGGGCCGAAGAGCTTGCTCAGAATCGACCTGTCGGGGCTCGAGGCCCGCGGAATCACCAGTGATCTCCGGCGGTCTCCGCTCGGGGAGCCGGATCGCGGTCTCAGTCCGGGAATGCAGCTTCGTCTCTTGGAGAGGCCGCCGGCTCGAGAAACGGCCAGCAGGCTCTCCTTGTCGCACTTGTCGATGTCCCCGTAGCTGGAAGCGAGGTTCCGGTCGAGCCTGGTCGGGCCGAGGTTCCTCAGCTTCGACTCCTTTATCAGGTTTTCCGCCGCGAGAAGTCTGTTCTCGAAGTTTCGCGACGAGTCCATTCCGTAGACGCAAGTTCCGCGGTCGAGGGCGTTGGAGGAGGATTCGGTGGGAGAAGTCTCGCAGGATCTGACCGAGGCGGAGAGGCTGGAGGCGGGGTTGCCGAGATTGCCGCCGATGGAGTTTGCCAGCGAGCAGGATGTTGCCTCGGAGACGGAACCGTTGTCGGCGCAGTCCTGCCAGGAGTCGCTCGTCTCGTCCGCCGTTTCCTCTTGAATTTTGTCAGGTCCGCGGGTGGCTCGGAGGCTTCCTGCTCTGGAGAAGCCTCTGCCGGGAATGATCGTCCGCGACGATGACGCCTCCTCGATCCCGTTGACCCTCGCAGTCGGCCGATACTCGCCGCCGCGGGGAAGCGCTGATTCGAGCTCGGGCCCGGGCTCGAGCTCGGGGACGGTCGAGCGGTTGGAAGGAGCGGAGGACGAGACGGAGGAGGGGACTCGGTCTCCCGTTTCGAGAGAGTCTCGCTCGTTCGCGGAATATCGACGATGCTCGTCCTGGGGCCCGGAGCACGATCTCGAGGAGGCGGCGGAGGAGGAGGTGGAGGAGGAGGCTCGTCCGACGGCCCGTTCGCCGAACGTTCTACTCAAACGTCTCGCCAAGCAGGGCGTAAAGTTTTGCTCTAACTTATCCCGCGTCTCTTTTCCGACTCGCTTCGAATCCGCTTCTACGTCTTCGCGCTCTATTCTATCTGAAAAAAAGATTGAGATAACGTCGAGGCAAATTCCAGACTGGAGAGGCTGAACCCACGCAGGATCGTCGGGGTCGTCGTGAGGGGACGCGAGCAAACGAAGAACCGCGGGCATTCCCATGCCCTTCTCCCTTCTGGGAAAAAGATCGATCAAGAGGCAAACGAGCGCGTCGATCGGGCGCTCGCGGCCTCCGCTCCGTCCAAGGGGAGAGACTCGGGCGGAGAGATGGAGAAAGGAAAAGGAGGAGGGTGTGTGTGTGTGTGTGTATAAGAGAGAAAGAGGGAGGGAGAGAGAGAGAGAGAGAGAGAGACGAAACCTACCGGCCGGCATGGCTGACGACTCGATCTTCGTCTTCGACGAGCCACCGTTCCCTCGAGAAAGTGCCGGTTCACGATACCGGTTGCGGCACACAAACGAGACACAGGTATTTTCGCGTATTAATGAAACAAAAAAAATATGGTTAAATACAAGACTGTACACGTCGAACGGTTGCATGCGGACAAGAGGATACGCTTACGTGTGCGGGAAACTGTTACGGACACGGCCAACTCAAACGAGGACGCGGGGAGGCTTCTTCCTGTAGATCCTCTCGGCCCGTAGTTTCTCCCTTCTAGATTCTTTGCCTTCGTCTCGTCTCCTCATCACTCTCTCTCTCTCTCTCTCTCTCTCTCTCTCCCTCTCTCTCTCTCTCTCTGCCTCCCTTTCTCTCTGTCTCTCTCGGTTCTACTGGCGCGAAACACGTAGCTCCGTGGATATCTCCGAATCGCAGTGCATCGAGCAAGTAAATTTCGGCCGAGAGTATCGGCGCGGTACGCGATCAACGATATTACATACGTAATAGCATTATTAAAGCATGCTGAGACAATGAAAAGTAATAAAACGCTGTTATTTAAACTCTTAAAAACACAACAAATATCAGCCATTTCAAACAAGGGTTAGCTCTTCCGCTCTAGGGTACAGGAGTTCTCGAGGCATCGGTACCTCGGGACGCGATATTTATATTTATATATATATATATATATGGATGTATGTATGTGTGTATGTATGAATGCAGATATTCATTCGTAGGTCTTTCATTCACTCTTCTCTCTCTCTCCCCCCCTCCTCTCTCTTTCTCTGGTGCGCTCGCACTCGCTCTCTTCCTGCATGTCACGCTCACGCTCACGCTCACGCTCGCTCTCTCTCTCCCCTAATGAATAATGCAAAGATTCCTTAACTACGGAAAATGTGTGGTTCGATTGGAAACGTGGCAACGATCCGTTTGTCGTTTCCGTCGATGATTTTTATTGTTTAAGTTTAAGTGGATCGAGGACGATTCGTTCCAACGAGTATCGGCGTATCACATTTGCAGCTACGGATCACTCGCTCGGCGCTTCTACTCGCTGCTGCGACCCGACTCGTCCGAGCTTCTTCCGCGATCCTCGTTGCGCGCGCGTCGAGTAGCCTCGACTCTCCGAGAAACGCGGGCTTGCCAAAGAAAACATTCCCGGCCCTTCTTTCTTGCCGGACAATGGAGAATGGATCCGATCGCACCGATCGATCCCGTCGGCAATCGACCGGCGGTCGCTGGTGCTCGAGGCGCGATGCCTTCGTGAAGGGCGCGCGATTCTCTCCGCGGGATTCCGAGGAGCGCGATCGAGCGACGGAAATGTAAATAGCGTTCGAGCGACGACGATGCGACGTTCGGTAGAGATATTAGGTGTGCCGTAGTACCTAACTTGCTTTGTCTACTGGGGATTACCGTCGGCCCGCCTACGAAGAGTCACTCGCACGGTCGCTGCAACAACCGTGAGAAAATGCCACCTATCAATTACACGTGTCAGAGTCACAATTACGATTCCACTGCGATCTTGAAGAGTATATTTTCGATACCGACGTCTATCGACCGGGAGTATCGAGGAATTCTCGCCGGGTGCCACCGGCGGCAACGTTCCTCCGGTGGCGCCGCCGCGTGCTTCCCGTTCACCGTTTCGGGCGCAGATACGCGCGTATTTTCCACGGTCGAGTCTGTTTCTATTTTTCCCTCCTCGTTTCAGGGAGAAATCGCGAACCGCGAGGCTACCGTGTATCGAAAATATTGTCTCTCGAGTATCGATCAGCGGCAACGAAAGGTGAAGTTTCTCTTCGATCGCTGACCGAAGAGTCGTTGATCGGCGATAGACGAGACGCGATGGAACGAAATCCCATCGACTCTCGTTACGGAGCGAACTGTGCGTTGGATGGTCCGAGCCAAGTTTTATCTCGTGTATCGGGGCGTATGGTGGTGCGCGGTCATGCTTTGAGATTTTCCGCGCCAACAGGCTCGTCGAATCGGAGAAAAGGAGGGAGAAAATCGAGAAATGAGAAGTGACAAACGGAAAGCGGAGAACCGAATAGGAAAAAAAAGAAGACGGAGAAGAAGAAGATAAAGAACCGGTGCTCGTGTTACGGGGTGGTGTGAGTCAACAACGGCATCGCAACGGCCACAGCGCGTTACGGTGCGTTACGGCGCGTTGCAGAGTGTTACGGAGAATTACGAGTGACTCTCTCTCTCTCTCGCGGAGCTTCTCCGCGAGACGAAGCGTGAGTCAACCTCGGTGCCGAAACGCGGACGCTTTCTGTCGCTCGGACTGTTCGACTCGTCCAGCTTCGGGCGCCAGCCACTCGCTCGATCGCTTCGGCGCAAAACGCGTCCAAGTAACGATTCCGATGGCGCGAATCTCGAACTCGGAAAAATCGGCGAGGATGCGTGCTGCCGTTTCTCCTTCCCGGCGGTCCCTCGGGCGAGGGACGTCGGTCGGACAGCGTCGAGAGGGAGAAACCGGTGGAGCGATAAAAGAAGCGGGGGGTAACGTCGAAAGGTCGAATCGCAGGGTGGTCCCTCGTTCTCCTCTGCAAAACTCTAGCCTCGGGGGAGGGCCCTCTCTGTCGTCGCTGGACCGCAAGGCGCGACACTTTGCGATTGAGTTTCCGCTTCACGCTCCACACTCCACGTACTCCGTTCTCTCTTCCGTGCTCTCTGTGCTCTCTACGCTCTACTACGCTCTACACGGGGTTAGTACAAAAAGTTGCAAAACACCGTCAGGCAATAAATCAGAGAAGTAACTGGTTGGAGCGAGAAGAAAGAAAAAGAAACTGAAGGGCACGAGGTAAAATGGAAAAATGAAAGAAAATTGATGCGGTCCGTCTATCAACGACTCGTCGACAGCTAGAATACCAGGACACGCGAACCGCGATCGGCGTCCCGCGCACCATCCGCCGCTGGGTTGCGCGGCTCGGTCGAGTCAGTGGCGTCCGAGCCAGTGGCAAAGTTCACCCCTTGCGAAACGAGGAACGAGAAGGACCGCGCGCGGGGGCTCCTGTTGCCACCGACTCCGATACCGAGCCGTCGGCTCGCCGCCGTCGAGCTCGACGGAGACGAACGAGACGGGTTCTACGGTTCGACGCGGCTCGCACGGTAAACCATCCAACAATCGCGAGGCACTCTCTTACCTCTCGGCAAGGTGTTGCTTCCCACGTCGAAGACGCTCTCCCTCGAGGGAGCGGCGGCCCCGTGAGATCCCGGGCTGTTCGGGCTGCCGGGATTCGAGGAGTCGGCCGCGGAGTCCTTTCTCGAGAACACGTCCCCCTCTCGACCGAAGGAGTGCCTGAACTGCGACTCGGTCAGTCGCCTGCACGAGCGGAAAGAGGAGAACCTTTAGATGGATCGTCCGACGGAGGGAGGGCCGATCGCGCTCGGCGCGCTTCGCACGTTCCACCCGTTCGCGAAAATCGGCGCGAGTCCGCGATCCGGAACGATCGGTCGCCCGACAATCGGAATCTCGACGACGCGCCGTGTCGGATGCTTGCGATCGGTGCCACCTTCTTGGCACTTTCCCGGCTCTCGTGCCTCGGGGGTACCGAGCGACGAGCAACGAGCATCTCGCCGGAAGCCCTGGCACGAGGGCAAAACGAGAGCGGGACGAGCCATTGATCGCGAACGAGGTAACTCGGACCGATTTATTTTCGTATCCGGCGCGCGGTTTCGAGCTTCGAGCCTCCGAAATCTCGACAAGTTCGACCCTCGAAACGCGCGCGTCCAATTACGTTTCGCGACGAACAGGAGGAATGCGCTGTAGGTAAAGAGAGAGAGAGAGAGAGAGAGAGAGAAAGAGAGAGAGAGAGAAAAAATTCGATAGATTACTCGTGATATTTTGCACTACCTTCTAAAGTAATCAGCATACACTACATTGCGTTAAGGTTGTTGTAACAATTGGACTCACGTAATCACGGTCCTCGTTTCGACATAAGTGTGGTAGCTTGCACAAACAAGCGTCAAACCGATCTCATTAGACTGCGGAACTCAGAGTTCCAGGGACAGCGAAGAGAGAGAGAGAGAGAGAGAGAGAGAGAGAGAGAGAGAGAGAGAGAGAGAGAGAGAGAGAGAGAGAGAGAGAGAGAGGCCGGAAGAAAGTAGGGATGGGATGGGGTGGGACGCAAAGCCTGCTCGAAGGGTGACGGTAAACGCGGCGAAACGAGCCGATGGATTACCTCGACAGGGGCTGGTTTACGCCCCAAAAGGGTTGCGACGGATTGGTTCCGAGTCTTCCGAAGAGTCTGGTACTCGGGAAGCCGGTGCCTCGATCGTCGTCGACGTTGAGCCTCTGCGTCAAGCTTCTCACTCTGGAGAGCAAAGTGGAGAAGAGATTCTCGGCCGTGAGCAGCTCGAAGCCGTCGTCGTCGTCGTCTTCGCCGGACGACAGGCTGTCCGCGTGCTCCGGGGGCTGCCTCGAGGGCCGCGAGCTCCTCAGTCGATGCATGTGCCTCTGGAGCAGATCCTCGCTGTCCCTGTCGATCGCGAAAAACGGGGCCGTGAACGAGGATTGCGGGACGCGGGGGAGGAGCGCGGACCTCACGGACGAGGGAGTACCTGTGAAGCGCGGAGAACGGGGACTCGTCCTCGCTGGCGTCCGAGAGGAGGGAGCTCATCCTTCGGGGTCTGCCGAACCTCGATCTCGGTGGATTGGCGCCGGTCGGCGTGCTCGTTTTGCTCTCCGGCTCGACGCTTCCCGATCTAGGAGTCACGTACCCACCGCCCTCCACGGCGATGGGGATTATGTATTCCCTGGGGCTCTTCCTGATCGGCTCGGGCCCGACGGTCGAACCGAGGGCACTGTCCGTGTCGGAATCCGCGGTCGATTGACGAGACAACGAGCCCGATCGCTGCGACACGGATCGTTGAGGCATCGGTGGCTTCGCCGGTGGCGTCGAGGAGCGCAGCTGCCCGGGGCGAGCCTCCCCTTCTACCTGCGTTTTCGAGAAAACTCCACCGTTTACGTTCGCCTGCGCGCAGTACCGGAATATCAAGCGAAACTTACCCGAATCGGTATTATTCTCTCCTTCGGCGCGGCGGTCCTCGGCCTTCCCTCCGGCTCCAGGCTGGAGCTTCTGCCGGCCTGCGGCACCGCAGCGGCCACCGGAAAGGCTATCTCGGATCTCTGGGTTCGCAACTTCTGCGGCTGGAACGCGTCGATCTTGGCCTCGACCTCGGACTTGAACGCCGCCGCGGGTTCCGCCGTGCCCATTCCCGTTCCCGAGATCGATATTTCGGCTTTGCTCGTCCTGCGAGGTCTCGGTAGAGTCGCGCTCTTCAACGTTATCTCCATCTTGCTCGTCGACATCTTTGGCTCCTCCGGCTGCGAGGGACCGGAGCCGGAGCCGGAGCCGGGCCGCGGCGTCGGCCGTCCGACGCTCACCGTCGCCTCCCGATCCGTCGATCCGCCCTCGGGGAACGGGAACTTGGTCTCGACGGGCGTGGAGACGGACACGGTGGCCGTTCTCGCGTCGTTCGGCGCAAGCGGTATCTTGAGAGGAAGCTTCCCGCTCTCCTGACTCGGCGGCGAGGTGGGAGGGGATCCGTTGACCCTTCTCTGAACGGGCGGCTTTCCGATCGCCCCGGCAATCACGTCGACGGCTCGCTTCTTCGCCTCCTCCCTCCTGCCCCTCTCCTCAGCGTCGAGGATCTCCCGGTTCGATGCCGATTTTTCCGTCTTCTCGGCCTTCTCCGCCTTCTCGGTCTGTCTCTCGTCGCTCTTCTTGCCGGTCGGCACGTCGATGATGACCTTGGACGCGCTGGACTTGACCGGCGGAGGCGCGCTCGTCGACGACAGGCTGGCCTTCCTCTCGAACACGCGCTTGGCCCCTCCTACGTTTACTCCGGGAATGAAGATCTTTCTCGGCTTCTCGCTCTCGACGCTCGAGGACATCTGGTTAAACTTCTCGGCGGTCTCGAATATCTTGGAGCGCCTCCTCTCGAAGGTCTTCGCCGGCACGTCCCGGGCCTCGCTGCCACCGTCCGAGTCGAGGGAGAGAGCCTTATCCCTCGACTTCCTCGACTCCCTCCGGGTGGCGTCCGCGTCCATCTTCTCCCGAGAGGAATCCGCCGAGACCGGCCCGGTGGTCTCCTGTCCGCCGTTCGCCGCCGCCTCGCTCGGCGTCTTCGCCTCGGGGCCGTCCTCCGGAGGACTCTCGACGGTCGCGTCGTCGCCGGGTCGATCCCCGGTTCCGGGGGTCTCGAAAGCCGGGAGGGCTCCCTCCTCGATCGCGCCCCGGCCGAGGGGCTTCTCGCCGCCGGGCTCGTCGAGGGTCCGGCGCTCCTCCTCCGTCGGGGCCGTCTCCGCGTCCACGCGGCGCTCCCTCGGCGACGATTCTGCCGCGAGCGGCGGGTCGCTTCTCTCCTTGCTCGGCGATCTCTCCTTGCACTCCTCTATCAGCTCCAAGCAAGCGGCGGCGGCGGCGGCGGCCGTCGTCTCGATCCTGTCCGCGTCGGGCGTCACGACGGCCGGATCTATCTCCATGGCTTCCTCCGTGATGGCGCTTGGAATCGGCGCCGAGTGGTGCCTGAAAAGGAACCGACGAGGACGTTACGCGGAGGGCGGAGATCGGAGGGCGGAGGCGAAGGGAAACGATCTTACCTGGACGCCGACTTGTACGTCCTTGCCTCCCTGTCGTCCGTTCTGTCCTTCTTCCTCGATCTCTCCTTCCTCTTCACCCCGGCTGCCGCGGTCTCGTCCATCGAGGGCGTCGTCTCCAGCTTTCTCTTGGCATCCCCGCTCGGCGCGGCTCTCGGCTCCTCCTCGAGCAGCTCCCTTATCCTTCTGTCGGAGTTGTCGCGGTCCAGCTCCATCAAGCTGCCGACCGAGTGGCACCTCGTGGGCACCAGGGTCTCCGAGGACACGCTGTTGGCGACGTCCCCGGTCGGCCGCTGATCTCCGACCACCAGCTTCTCCGCGCTGGCCGACTGAGGCACCAGGGACAGCAGCAGGTCCAGTCGCACCGGCGTCTGCGCGGCGAGGTCCTCGGCAATGTCGAGGCAATTTTCTTCGTAGCCCTCGTTTACCCACCAGTGGGTGCAGATTCTCTCGATGTCGGCCCGCCTGGCCGGACAGACCGTCAGTATGTCCTTTATCAGGGGGGAGGCGCCTGAAACCGTCGTTAATCTCGGTTAATTCCCCTCGATGCCTGGCAACGTCCAACGCCTTGCCACTGTTCCCCGTGGATCGAGCAGGGGGGGGGGGCGAGAAGAGAACACTTACGAGAAGGCTTCTTTGGCTCGAAGTAATCGGATTGGGAGATCTGCTCGACGAGACGCTTAAAGTTGGAGCCGTCAAAGGGCATGGCACCGTATACGAGCGTGTAAAGAAGAACCCCGAGACTCCAGCAGTCGACCTCCGGTCCGTGATAAGGGGTACCTTTCACTATCTCGGGACTCGCGTACAACGGACTGCCGCAAAACGTGTTCAACAGCCTCTGCTCGTCGAAGACGTTCGAGAGACCAAAGTCCGCTATCTTGGCGTTTCCCAGCTGATCCAGCAGAATGTTTTCGAGCTTCAAGTCCCGGTGGCAGATCTTGTGCTTGTGACAGTAGAAAACGGCCGTGGCGATCTGCCGAAATATCCTTCGGGCCTCGTGCTCGGTCAAAACTTTCCGCTCCCTCAGATAATCGTAGAGCTCTCCTCCGGCCGCGTACTCCATCACCAGGACCATCTTTTCTTTATTCTCGAAAACTGCAAAGAGAAGAGGAGACTGAGCACCGGAACGAGAGACAGAGAGAGAGAGAGGCGTCTACCTTCGTAGATGTGAATGATGTTTGGGTGCTGAACGCTCGACATGATCTGAATTTCCCTCCGTATCCTCACGAGATCGGCCTCCGTCTCTATTTTGCATTTTTTTATCGTCTTTATCGCAACTTCCTGGCCGGTCTCCTTGTTGATTCCCAGCTGAACTTTGCCGTAGTTACCTTGGCCGAGTTTCTTGATGATGTCGAACCTGCAAGAGAGTCGTCGAAATCGGAACGCTCGCGAGCCCCGCTCTCCCGCTCTTCCGCTCGAAAACCCCGACGAGCTTACCTATGCGTCAGCTTCCGCTTGTGGTTGTGGAGACGCACTCCTCCCGTGCTCTCCATCCCTCCCATTATATTGTGAATGCTCGCTTCGCCGACGACCATCTTTGCCGATTTTCCGATCGGAGATCAGGGGCCACCGTAGCTTCTCTGCAAGGGCAGAAGGAAGGAAAGGGCTTTCGAACGAGCGACACGTTCGCGCGACTCTCCCCATGATTCGCGTAAATCACGAGTCGACGATGCGGACGGCAGAGGCGGATGGACGACGATCGGTCGAAATTTCCGAGGAAACAGAGGGAAAGAGGGGAAAAGAGAGAGAGAGAGAGACGAAGACCGCCGCGACGTCTCGATTCCAAGGGGGCGAGGATAGCTCAAATCGCGTAGCCTCGGCACCGCTCCTCCGCGTGATCCTTTTTTCGTGGGTGACTCCCGGTCTCTCCGACTCTCGATCTCTCGACCTCCCGGCCTCTCGGCGGAAAGCGACGATCACTCGAACGAGGAAGAAACGATCGACGGTCCGAGAGGCAGAACGACGGAGGGAGAGAGAGAGGGGCGGAGAGATCGAGAAACAACGCGAGAGGTCTCGGGGCTTAGAGGGGGGTGCCGCGAGTTTATTTTTGGCGACGAGAGGACGGGGCGCGTCAGCCCCGGCGACGAGCGTCTCCGTCGCGACGAACGATCGACTGGTCGAGTCCGCGGTACCTTCCGGCCGGTAGCGCGATCTCGACGACCGAGAGGACCCAGATAACCGGAGAAAGTCCTCGATGGGTCGATCGTAGCGGTCGAGCGAAGGGCGCGCTCGTGGATCGTGCGATCCTTCCGCTTTCCCCGTTACTCTCACCGAACCGAGGTGAGACGAAGAGACGAGGAGGAGAGGAGGACCCGAAAGACTAGACCGTCTCCGCGAACGTTCGGGAGACGTTGGATGAAAACTCTAAATAGAAGCCACGCGTCGTCGGTGGGTTTCGCCGAGTGAAACTAAAATATTTCGCGGCAGTTATTTCCGGAAGACGGTGAACAGAAGATCCTGTTTTAACTCGGGACGATTCTAGCGCCGACACCGAACGGTCCGCTCGAGCCTCTCTCGACCTCCCACGACCTCCACCGGCGAGCGTCCTCCCGAGGTCGAGGACCGGTACGACCTTCCGTTCCCCCGGCCACCGCGGCGTTCGACTCGGCCCGGTCGGAGTTGGGGTCGGGGTCGGGGTCGCCGTCGCCGTGGCACCTCTCTCCCAGCGGCTCCTCGATGATCTTCCTTTCCGCGTTCCTCTCCCGGGAAGGCCCGACTCCCGCCGCGTCCGACCTACCACCTCCTCGTCGAGGGGGCCCTTCCCCGCGACGGCAATTCGCCAGCGTCACCGTCGATCGGCGGACGAACCGGTGACTGGAGGACGAGCTCGATCGGTGGATTTAGGTATTTCTGGTGGACGCGAATCGAAGGGAAGGACGAGGAAGCGGAAAGGTCGAACCGTTCGGCCGGTGCGCTCCATCGGGTAGACGTCGACCTCGGGAGAACGGCTCGGCTCTCCTTCGCCGAGGGAACGAGCCGCGGCGGACGAAAAAAGAAGCTGCTCGAACGTGAATTCCGTTTCTAAAAACGGCCGGCCAGGCCGGAAGTAATCGTTTTTCACGCTCTAAGGTTCAACGACGCAACGGAACGCGCCGTCCGAGCCAATGGAAGTCGATGAATTCATGGCCCCTTGTCGCTCGTTCGCGACGTTTCCTCGTTATTCGTCGCGTCGGCTTCTCTCAAATTTCCCAGCGCAACAACAAATGAATTATCGACTACCGGCGCAAACATCAAATATCTCTTCGACCGAAGGGGTCTTCGCGATCGAAGATGGTCCGTTCCGCCAATGGATACTTTTTCTTCCTACCGTCCCTTCGTCTCCGACGAAACGTTTTCTCGCTTCCGCGCAACGTTGCGCAAATATTCCTTGCCAGCTCTTCCGTGTCCATCTCACGGCTTATGCTCGCTCCGCGTAATCGGAGAACGTTAACGTCGAGCGGCAAAATGATCGAATCGGTCGGAATCGATCGCCGAGAGTGCAAGAAAAATTGCGACCTGCCGGGCCATGCTTATCCGGGTTAAGGGTACCGTTTGTCGAGGATGACGTCATCCGGTGAATTGTAAAATATCTCCTGATTCACGTGGTATTATTAAATTCCTCGCTATATTTTTGGACGACTCGTAATGCAGAAATGAATGAACTTGCGCTCGTCGATCGCGCGCGATCATCGGCCCCGTGGATCGCGATGCGTCGCGACGGAAATTTCTCCCTCGACGATCGAGAAATCTCGTAGTACCGTCAAATTCGTTCGGATGACCATCGTCCATGCGATCGTTACGTAAGCGTGAAGGAATTGGGCGAAAGTCGAAAGTAAGTTATCCTCTTCTCCGTGCAAAAGCGAAAATACGAATGAGAGAGCGAGGGAGCGAGCGAGACCGAACGAAAGAACGAGGTGGCTCCTGAAATTTTCGGCCATCTAGGAATTCGTTTGGCAGTATTAATCGGGCAATTGGAACATTCACCCAAGACTCGCCGAAACGACTATCCTCCTGTCAATTGGGTTAAGTAAAATATGTGGCAGAGTGTGCGTGCGCGCATATAGGATGCATCGTATGCAACTACGGCGTGTAGCGTAGTGTAGCGCGGTATGTAGGCTTCTCTCGATAAAAATAGCATTCTGATATTTTCGAAGGAAACCTTTGGAACAATAAGCACTCGTTTCGAGACGGTACCGTTCGACGAATCGTCCAAATGACGATCGTCTCGCGGCGGTACCGCCAAGGATAATCCATAAAAGCGATCGTATACCGTCGTAGGCGATGCCGCGAGCCTTCCCCGTGCGTTATTGGGTAATCGTAAACGCCTACGATCAAATCGACGGCAATGTTCCTTTTTTTAACGAAAGATCGACCCGTCCTCCCTCGGGACGATACTCGAAGAACGTAGAAACGAACGAATATACTCTGAATGAGAATCGACGCTCGGGTAGGGTCTAAAAATAGCGAGAATTTCTACCTTACAGTGAACTCTGGAGCCAAATTATCCTCTTTTGCGGCTGCTATCCGTTCCCGGGGAACTTGGGGGAAAAAGCACTATAGGCACTGTTAGTATCGTCTCTGAAGCAGACTCGATCGCTAGGTCTCTATGACCTTACAACGTTTCGGAGATATCGCGGACGTTTTCCGTTTCCACTTCATTTTACCAGACATTTTTTACGTGACGATACGGCGTACAGCTTGCGCGCTGCCACCATCTTTATTTACTAATTTTGGACTTGAACACTGGGAACGGTGAACGAATAGATCGTATCGACCGTAGCGCCATCGCTCGACTCCGAATCCTCCTTAAAACTCTCCTCTTACCATCTATAACCGCTATAACCCACTGCATCCATTGTACATTTCGTATACCGATTCTCTTCTTCTACAAACTTCGAAATGGCCTCGTCGTAACTCCGATCCTTATACACACGATTATATAGTATTTTCAACCCTGCACGCACCATATTTCTTTCGTTTCCTTGCGTTACGTGCGATAAATTCGAATAAATTAGGTTATGTCGGTGATCCATGGTCGTGCTTTGCGCGTGGTTGCATGTGCGCGCGCCCCTTCGATTCACGGAATGCACGGAACTCACGGAACGTACGGAACCTGTGGACAAAGCGTGCTACGTGATTTTAATTGACGCATAATCACGTAAATCGGAGGTAACGTACGATCGACTGAATGGATCCCACGGAAGATTGGTCCGGTAATACGCCGGTGTCGTTGGAAAACGACGGGCCTCCGGAAAATGAGGGCAACCGAGTTAGCCAGGTTATACCTGGCTACGATACTTTCGACGATTACATTCAGGTACGATCAATTACCCGAAACTAGAGGCTGTTATTCAGACTACAGGTGCCTCGCACTTTTCTTCGTAAAACGATCGTGGCAGAAGATTTCTATCGTTGTTCGTTCACGCATGAATGTCAATTTCAGTGACCAGCTCGTTTTCGTGCGAGCGATGTATGTTTGTACCATGTTTCGCTACAAAAGTTTCGTAATCGTGCGTTTCAGGAGGCCTACGACACCGTGAGGGCCGGAATAAAAGCCGCCAATAGTTTACCCAGCGGTGAGAATTACAATTACTATACGTGCTTTCCCAGTTTCGTTAATGCCAGGGACGAGGAAACAGGGAGACTGCTAAATATTATGCAAAACGTATTGGGAGTCGCGGGAGTCGGCGGCAGTATTAGAAAAGGCGACGCCGAAGATAGGTTCGATCTACTGCTGGAAGCCAACGACATATATTTGGATCGTGCGGTAGGTTTCGATCGAGGTTTCTCCCAGTTGTCGTTGTCGTCGTCGTCGCCGTCGTAATTGCCTCTGTACTCTGAAAATGTAGGATATTGTTTCTCACAGAACGCGGGTATGGACGAGGAATGCGGTATCACGAAGAACGCAGAGTTAGAATTGGTAGTGACGCAAACTAGGAGACACAACGTAAATGGCAGCTGGAACGCGCAGCCGGTACGGCTGCCCGAGGTTTCGGACGGCGTGCAGTCCGTGCGATTGCTCGCGGGAAAGAATATCCACAGGCCGCAGTTATGCTTCAAGGATAAGATTGACAATAGCGCGAAGCCTTGGTGCCCTAGAATCAAGGACAAGCCAAATTCTTTGAAACCGTTGGCCATTTACTTGGAGGAGAGCGAAAACGGAGAAGTTTTCAATCATCCTTACGAGTTTGAGTTGGATAAGTTTGTACCTCCCGAGGATCGATTAAGGAAACGACAGCCGAGGAAGTACAAACCTTTGGAGGAGACTCCGTTAATAATGATCGAGAATCCGTCGGACATGAAAATTTTGTTGAAAGACTTGAGGAATCACGGCGAAATTGCCGTAGACTTGGAGCACCATTCGTATAGGAGTTTTCAAGGGATAACTTGCCTGATGCAAATCTCTACCGTGGATACCGATTATTTGATCGACACTCTGACGTTACGCTCGGAACTGCACGAGCTCAATGAGATCTTTACGAAGCCGACGATACTGAAGGTGTTTCACGGAGCCGATTTGGACGTTCAGTGGCTACAAAGAGACCTGTCTCTGTACGTGGTAAACATGTTTGATACGCATCAAGCCGCGAAGCAGCTCAATCTACCGTACCTGAGTCTGGCGTATCTGTTGAAGCAATATTGCAACATCGACCCCAATAAACATTTTCAATTGGCCGATTGGCGTATAAGACCTCTGCCGGAAGAACTACAGAAATATGCCAGAGAAGACACGCATTATTTGCTGTACATAAAGGACATTTTGAGAAACACTCTGATCGACGCTGCGAACGGGCAGTGTAACATCCTGAAAGCCGTTTACGACAGGAGTACGGAAATTTGCAAGAAAACATACGTAAAACCTATATGGACGGAAGACAGCTACATGAATATGTACAGAAAAAGTCAGAAGATGTTCAACAACAAGCAGATGTACGCTCTGAAGGAGCTGCACAAGTGGAGAGACCTGACTGCCAGAGCCGAGGACGACAGTACCGCTTACGTCTTACCGAATCACATGCTTTTGAACATAGCCGAAACGTTGCCGCGCGAAATGCAAGGAATCCTCGCGTGTTGCAATCCTATTCCACCGTTGGTCAGGCAAAATTTGCTGAAGCTACATAAAGTGATATTAAAGGCCAGGGAGCAGCCTTTAATGAAGCCAATTTTGGAGGAAGACCTCAGACAACGATTGGCGCAGAGAAATCAAATAGCGCACTTAGAGACGTGGATGTATTCTCCTCACGATATTCCGAGCGGCACGGAGGCGAGGGCGGACTTGCCCTGTTTGTTGGACAACGATAATTCGCAGGAATCGTTGCTCGTCGATGGCACGGTAGAACACACGATAACGGTTTTCGACAGCCCACCGCAATCTGAGGTAAAGTAACAGATATAAATGGGAAATTATTTGAAAATCTTTCATCTCGCGCGGATCTTTCTATTCTCTTTCTCTCTCTCTCTTTGCTTTTAGGACGAGGAGACGATAAAGTCCGACCGACTAAAAGCGAAAAAGAAATTCCTATTCGTTAGTCCTTTCGAGAGATATAAACGAGTTATTCCAATGATAGCCGAACAGGAGGCCCGGGACAGGGAGAAGGAACGAAAGGAGGAGGAGGATCGATTGAGTAAGATTAAAAAGGAAGAAGAGAAAACGATCGAGAGCAAAACGAGGGTTTACGAGCATTTTAAGAAAGTTTCGCAGCTGCCGAACGACGAAGCGTCGCCCGTGCGACGGAAGAAGCCCGGCAAAGTTCCGCTGGGTCAGATGCAAGGTAGAAAAAGAAAACGAGATTCGGGCGTTGAGGGCGCGAAGGAGACTGTTGAAAAGACCGAGGACGATCCGTCGACTACGGTGCCGTCGTTGAACGCGAGAATTGCACAGGGCGTGAAAAGGTGGAAGAAGGAGGAGGAGGATGAAAGTTACGAGGAAGAACGAAAGATCAAGGAGAGTCTCGGAAGAATGAGAAGGGAACGCGAAGACGACGAAACGATCAGGCCGATACGGTAACACCGCCGATTTTCCGTTAAATCGTAAACGACGAGATCCCCCGTATACCGTGGGTCTTGAATGTTTCTTTTCTATCGTTTTTTCTTTTTTTTTTCTCCAGGGCAAGACCAAAGGGAGAGAAAAAGGCGAACGAGATGGAACTAACGAAACTGGGCATGATGCCCGCGAAAAAGTTCGATTACAATTCGGTAGACTTTCGCAGTTTTCAGGGTGGCAGCAAAAACGTTCCACATCAAGTCAAGTTTAATCCAGTTCAAAACACGGTAAACCGTCGCTATATGTTTGTTTCATTTTCTTTCCCCTACGTTGAATCGTCTACATGTGCGCCGATCTTTGCAGAAGAGAAAAGACAAGACGCGGAAGCGGAAGAAGCAGAAGTTGAATATATAAATTTCGGAAGATGCTGGATCCCGGTACGGTTTTTCCTATACCGAGTTCCCTGGATTCTCCAGTCGCGAAACACGCGAGACTTGCACGATCGTGTTCGATTCAGTCGATGGTAAATCACGTTTCAACGAGAGTATCGATAATTTGGTACTTTTCGTCGGTTGATATCGTTGCGCAATTAAACGCGACGCGGTATGCTTTTCTACTGTATAAAGTAAATACGTAACATCGATATCGTAAATCTTGAAGTATCTTTACCGTTGTTTCTGTTGAATATTTAAAAAGAATGTAAATTAGGTATCCCTATACGAATAAACGTTCGTTTTATATCAGCCTGTAATTCTGCGTCTCGCGTACCTACCTACACGCACGTTCGATCTCTTATCTTCCCGCTACCCGGTTCTCCTGTTTATCCCTCCTTACTTTGCCGTTGATTTTGAAAAGATACGGTACGTCGACGACTCTCTCCGAGTCGTTGGGGATCTAGCAATTGGCTCGGGCAACCAGCGACGTTATCGTGTCGGGTCACGGCTTTGAGTTTTTTTTTCTCCTTATGTAAACATCAAACGGATGTTCGCACTCGTTATTAGTCTTCGTCGGGACGAACGCTATGATCGGGAAAATGATAGCTCTTGTCATCCTATTAATCGAGCTCGCTTTGCCGTGCATCGCGTGCAGCGGTGTACCGTTAAATACAAGTACCGAGGGAAGCCTCGATAACGTGGAATTAATCGGGGAGAGATTGGCGATTTGCAACGGCAGCAATCTGACGGAGTTTATGTATACGCTGTCGAATTACAAGGAGCCCGGGTCAGATTCGAAGAAGCAGGTAGACTGCCTCGGATTAGGTGAAACCGTGGAGACGGCGTTGAAGTGGTTTTTCGCTGGATCGTCAAACGGAACATCCTCGGTGAAGGTGGAATTTTCATTGTCGTCGAGGAAGCAACCGCAACGGGTGTACGTTGAGACCGGCAAACAGTTTGGTTTGGAGTGGACGGACTTTAGGATCGCGAGAGGAACGGTCGTGATAGTCCATGGATTTCTGTCGCACGGTCAAGAGTCCTGGATCAGGGACATGGAGAAGGCGCTACTTCAATGGGTATAGGGAAAGTTGCTTGCTCGAAAAATGTTATCGCGATCGATCTTCGTGCCTTTCGAACGTGGCGAAATTTATGGCGAACCGATAAGTGTCGTTTCTCGAAGCGGAGCTTTACGTTTTTCAGGGTGACGTTAACGTCGTGGTCGTGGATTGGAGCTCGGGAGGCAACACCTGGAATTACTACAAGGCGGCCGTAAATACGAGGCTGGTGGGCCGTGAAATTGCAAAGTTTGTCGGGCATTCGAGCCCTCTTTTTCCTCCGTACGCGATCGCACGCTACGTCGAGAAATTACAATCGAGTCGTTATTTGCGCAAAGGTTCCTGGAGCACGTGGAAAACGCGACCGAAAGTCTCGGGGAGAGTCGCGGTCCGTTGCATTTCGTGGGTCACAGTCTCGGGGCGCACATATGCGGCTTCACGGCGAAGGAGCTGGCCAGAAGGGGAAGCAAATGGACGTTGGAAAGAATAACCGGCCTCGACCCTGCTCAGCCCTGCTTCAGGAACGCCGACGAGACGCTCAAACTCCACAAGTCCGACGCCCCGTTCGTCGATATCATTCACACCAACGGGAAATTTCTCTCCGAGCTTGGCCTGGGTCTACCCGAACCGATAGGTCGGTAATACGGGGCTATTTTGTCGTTACACAGACTCGTGAGCGCTATCGGCGATCGTTTCTCACGTTTCAGGGCACGTTGACTTTTATCCCAATGGCGGAAGAAGCCAGCCCGGTTGCGCCAGAGCCGATTCTTCGTACTTCAAGTACCTGCCGATCCCGGTGCAATGTGAGTGGCCGATAAGTTGAATGGCACGAGAGGCGGATAACCGGTGGTAATTCATTCTCAGGGATCGAGAGGACGGTGTGCAGCCACGGACGTTCGTACGTTTACCTCACCGAATCCTTGATATCGGCGACGGGAAAAAATTGCACCTTTTGGGCGCAACACTGGGACATGACGTACAGAAGCTTGGGACAGATAAACGGTAAACCGTGCGACGTCGAGGCCTGCAACGAAATGGGCATAAACGCGGTCAATTACCCTCATCGCGGAACCTTCTTCGTCGCTACCTCGAACGACATGCCATTCTGTCGTGAGTATTTTGCCGATTTCTCGGAAAATTCAGCGAGAAACATTTAAACGATTCTGTCAGTCAACAGCACCAGAATCATAGAGGAGGTGAAGATTCAGCTGGAGAAGGATCTCGCCGACGAGCTCGAGGACTGATGGTGTGAGATCCGCTGGTAGATCGGTAAAGATCGCTGAGTCCAACGTGTTTTTATAAATAAATGCATCATCTTTACTTCGAAATAATTACACGCGATGCTTAAATAAGTAATTACTCCTTCAAATGCTATATACAATCGACTGTACACTTATCGGAAACGTTATGTACATAATACGATGTTTCGTTGCCTCGTCGTCGCGCGAGGGATTTTGCAATGTTTTCAATAAAAATGACCATCGGAATTTCTTTTACAAATACGCTGAGCGTATCTCGGAAAATGAGTCGTGGAGCGGCGTTACCCTGAATCCATTTTGTGCGTTTCCGTGCCGCGTGTCACTGGCACTGGTGGAGTTTCAAGGGGGAATGAGAAATAAGGAGCGCGCAATTAAAAGTACTAACCCGTAAGTGCAACTAGTAAGTATGTTTGCGAGGCGCGAAGCTACTCGCTTCGTCATATTTCCGAGGTCATATTCCGCGATCGCGCTCTTTGCCAAATTTTCATTGCAAAGAACGGACCTCTCCGCGTGGGGCGCGAACGCCGTAAGACTTTTCTCCGCTTAAAGTCGTTACGAGCCGACCAACGTACGATCGTTTCGTCCTATTCGGTGCGTAGACTCGCAAAAAGTCGTTGTCACGGAATGTATATCACAGCGACGGGTGA
Source organism: Cerceris ruficornis (assembly GCA_963989415.1). Classification (NCBI taxonomy): domain Eukaryota; kingdom Metazoa; phylum Arthropoda; class Insecta; order Hymenoptera; family Crabronidae; genus Cerceris; species Cerceris ruficornis. The sequence continues at coordinate 32,305,899 of OZ022520.1, read as the reverse complement.
AACAAAAACGACTCGTCGTCCTTGATGTTGAACGCAAATCGTGGCGCTCTCTTTCTAGTTTTCGCCTCTTCTTCTTCTTTTTCCAACTCCGCGACTGGCATCGACTTTAGATCGTTTGACTTTCCGCGTCGTTATTACGTAGAGAAAGATAGGGGGAGAGAGGAAGAAAGAGAGTCGCCGGATATCGCCGTATCAGTGAATCACTTGAACGTAAGTCGCTGGAAATATGCCGGTTTTTCCCCTGCATTCGCCTATCCACCAGCCGTCCGGTTGCTTCCGGTGCACAGTTATCAGATCCCCGGGAGTAAGGCTGAGCTCGTCGTTCAAATTGGCCGAGTACTGATAAATGGCCCTGCACTGCTCGCCTTCGTCGGCCTTGCTCGTCGTCTCGGCCGCGTCCACCTCCTGATTGTTGTTGTCCTCCGAGTGGCTGCTGAACTCGTCGAAATCGCTGAAGTCGTCCTCGTCGGGCGGATTCTCGGAGTTTCCGTCGCCGGCGGTGCGGTCGGCCCAGTGACGACTCTCGGTCTCGGGATCCTTCGTCAGGTGGGCCTCTATCTCGTCCTCGTCGTTCCGAATCTCAAACGATTCGTTCTTTGCCCAAGAAGGAATCTGCGGAGAGGACGGGGAGTTAGCTTCCTCGACGAAGTCGGGGGGGACGGAAGGTCGGGGGATCACCTTGAGAACGCTCTGCTGCAGACCCTGCTTGTCCCTGGAGACGAGGATGTGCTCCGCCAGGGGATGCTTCCCTCGCTTGCTACCCTCCACCTCGGCCAACGTTCCTCCAACTTTGTACCGGGCCGCCTCCAGGTAGAGCAGCATCGAGCGCATCTGGAGGAGACAGAGAAGGAGAGAGAGAGGAGCGTCGTAACCGTCGTAACCGTCGAAACGAGAAGAAGAGAGACAGGGAGAGAGAGATAGAGAGGCGCCGATCGCACAGAAGCGACGCATACGTACGTGGTGAAGCTTGTCCGTGACGTTCTGCGTGCTCTCGTCGGCGGCAAAGGCGGGCGTCTTGACGAAGGCTCGATGAAGAGTCTCGAGGCCCTCTCGGCCGCGCCGCTCCCTCTCCAAATCCTGCCTTATCAGATGAAGGACTCTCACGAGAGCCTGCTTTCTCCTCTCGCGATTCATCGCCAGAGTAACGTGCTCCGCGTAAAAGTCCGGCAGAAGCTGTTCGGCGTTGCAAACGTCGTTGCTGTCTATCCTGCGTATGAGGTTCTTGAGGATCTCGATGTCCTGAGAGACGTTGCAGCCGCGGACGGGGACCGCCAGTCGATCGGCGCTCTGGAAATCGAGAGAAGGTCGCGTCTCATCTCATTCGTGTCTTTTGGAAGAGGAGTGGAGGGAGGAGAAGGTGGAGGGTCGGTACCTGCTGCAAACGGGGAGCGAGTGCCTGGAGGTGCGCCATGTAGACGTTGGCGAGGTCCTTGAGAGCGCTGAGGCGTTCCTCCTCGAGGAGCTCCATCTGTTTCGCGCCCTTTCTCATCGTGCTCTCGTACTCGAGCCTGGCTCTCTCGGCTCTCACGCTCACCGTGTAAAATTCCGTGTCGGCCCTGCGCGAGGAGTCCTCGGCCTTTCTCCTTCGCGTCTCGAGCTTGCTCGCCTCCTTCTCCGTCGCGTGATGGCTCGAGGATTTGTTGTTGCTCTGCTGCTGGCTCTGGCTGATCGACTGGAGCCTCGCGAGATCCTGAAGCCTCTCGTTCTCTCGAGCGCAAGCGAAACTTTGCTTCTTACTCTTTATCGCGATGTTGCGCCACTCCTGAAGGGACTTGCCGGCTTTGTCGACGGAATTCTCGATGGATTTCCTCGAGCGTCCTTGCGCCTCCGCCACTCCTACCTACGATCGACCGAGTTCCTTACCGCCTTCTCGCTACTATTCGCGACGCCCGCGTCCGCCCCGCCGTCCTCTCGGCACCTCCTGCCCGCCGTTGTCGCCGCTGTCGTCGTTCCGCGACGAGCAGGAGGCACGAGAGGGCCGAGGGCAACGAACGGGCCCCCGTCGTCGGTCCAACTCACTCTGAGGGGCTTGGCGAGCTGCTCGCCGAGCGCGATGCCCCATACCCTGTGGGCTTCCGCGGCAGCCTCCATCTCCTCCCCGACGCACCTCCACGCCTCGTTCACGCCTCCGCTCCCGTTCCCACCTGCAACCACGGCGAATGCGATCGGAGATTTTGCTTTGGGCCGACGAAAAAGAGAGAGGGTGAGAGAGAGAGAGAGAGAGAGGACACACGCACCTTGGTCCTTGGCGCAGGCCTTGGTCAGCTTGCCGCTCAGCTTGCTCAGTCCTTTGGCGTAGGTCGCTTCCAGCTCCGCTCTAAAATCAGCGATCATGAGTAATTCGTTAATGCGCGTTCCTCTCGCCGTCCCGATAAATCGTGAGCCATCGAAGCGAGATACCACCTCTCGTGCAAGATCGCCGCCAGCTCCTTGCAGAAGTCACCGCCCTGCTTCACGTATCTTCGAACATCCTCGAATCCGCCTTGGCCGACCTGGAAGCAAAGATTCGTCGAGTCTCGCGAGAATAGCCATCGCGATCGTTCGGACGATCCGACGAAATATTTCTACCGACGGTTTTCCGGTCGCGCGTCTCCCGCTCTCGTCTCGCTCCTCGACCGCGCGCTTTCTCGGCTACGATTTGCCTCGTCGAGATTCGAAGGCCGAGCGAAAGCGCGGTCGCGCGGTTCGACGATCTTCGAGGCGCCCGCCGACCGAGCGACGGAATACGCGGATCGGATCGGATCGGCGAGAAACGACCGACGATTCCGTCGGCGTCGAACGGACGCGCGACGGAGAGAGCGACTCCGTTCTGGGAAATCGATAACGACGAGCCGCGATACCGATCGTCGCGAGATTCCGGGATTCCCGGAAGAACGGTCATCGCCTAAACGCTGCGTCTACTCCGCGATCGCGTGGACGCGGGAGCGGTGGTCGAGAGGTCGGGCAGAGGAAGAGGAGCGAAAGAACGGCGGGCCGGGCCGATCGCCTCCGCGATCCGGTCGACGATCCGCGCAATTGCCGAGAAACATCCACGAGAATCGTCGTGGGCGTTCCCACGATCGACGAGGCTCGTCGATCTTGCCGTTCGCTGCAACTCCCGTGGAACGTAAGATTTTCCGACTTTACTCTTATCGTCGGACGTTTGCGGACGTTTCGTAACGAATAGAGAGAGAGAGAGAGAGAGGGGGGGAGAGAGGGAGGGGGGAGGAAATCCGATCCTCCTTTCGGGCCACTTGGAGCTGAAAAGGTCGGAGACTCGCGGTTCTCGCTCCGATCGAGACTTTTCTACCGACTCGAAAACCGAAAACCGGTATTACGGGCGATCTAACCGGTCGCGCGTTTTTCAAATTTCTCCCCCTGGCCGATCGACCCCTCTCCGACGAAAGGAGCGACCTCGTCGCTTTTCCTCCGCGTTCCGCGCCGTCTCGCGCGTCGACCGATTCTCTTTTTTTTCGTTGGATCGGTCGAACGCTCACGCGAGGGAAGGCGATAATAACCGGATCGACGGAAAGTTATCGAAAACGACGTTTAGCCGTTTTCCAGTCGGCCTTCCGCGCGAGTCTCTCGCAAACTTCTCGCTCGACGATCGGGAGAGCATTTTCGCCGCCGGAGACTTCCCCGCGTGATAATCGGCCCAAGGTGCTCGTCGCTCGAGGACGAAGGAAAGTAATCGGTAGAAATTAGACGGCGAAAGTTGAAATCGACCTCGCGGGCCGAGAAAAGGGGTTTCGAAGTTTCACGAGAGGACGCGGGAGGTCTTCTCTCGCTCCGGGCTTCTCCGAGACCTCTTGCTACCCGTCTCCGTCTGTCTCTCTCCTTCCCTCCGCCTCCTTCTTCTCTCCCACGATCGTAGCGCGCGCGGAGAAAACGATCGATTGATTATCGCTTCGCGAAGGATTTACTTTCTCGAGGGGCTTCCACGGCGAGGAGGAGAACGATTCCGACGGCGGCCTCCGCCCCCGAATTCGCTCGGATTCGTTTGCGCCAATCTGCCAAAAGACGGGAAAAGTTGGAAGGTCGCGGAGAGACGGTCCATTCGGAGGATGATTCCGGTATCGCGCGCCCTAGACGAATCGGAGAGCCTGCCAACTAGACCGAGGGAACGAGGGAACGAGGAAACGAGGTCGGGAGGATCGCGGTCTTCCTGGAGAGATTCGGCGGCGAGGATTCGTCCCCCCGAGTCGTTGGGGAAATTTGCCGGTCTCCTCTCGAGATCCCGGAGAAATCGCGGTCGACGCGAAACGCTCCGGGGGGAGGCACGCGGACGCGAAAGCGGGGATCGCGGAGAAATTTGGCGATTCCCGCGGCGGAAGCGTTTCCGCGACAAACGTCTCTCGGCGTCGAGAGAGGCCTCTCTCGTCGTTTTCGCTATTGTTTCTCTCTCGCGAGCAGCACGCGCCTCGCGGGCGCGCGAGGAAAGGGGTCGGACGAGCGAGCGCGCGAAACAAAGTCGGCTATTTTCTCCGCCCAACTTTCCCACACTTTCCACGCTCGGATCGCCGCGCGTCGGATACCCTACGCATCTGCTATTTGCTATTTGCTATTTGCCGTTCGCTGCTTGCTATTCCCCCGTCGACGCGACTCGACGAGCCACGCGATGCCCGACGAATAAGAAATTCGGCGAAACCGCGGGGTTCTCGTCCTTTCGAAGACCACGGAGTGCGAGCCGAACGGTCGATTCGGCGGCAATCGGGAATAAGGTCGGAGGAAGGTAAAATCGGGACGGCGTACCTCCTCGTTCTCGCGATACTGCATGAGATGAGTGGAGGCCATTAACCCTCTGATTGACCCGAGCATTCTCCTCTTAATCGGGCCGGCTCTCGGAGCGCGTTCCCTCGTTTCGGGCCGTTCGCTCGGCACCTCGGACTCCGTCTCTGCCTCCGCCTCCGCCTCCGTCTCCGCCGCCGCCTCCGCCGCCGCCTCCGCCTCCGTCATCGCCTCCCTCGCGTCAACGTCCGCGTCCGAGCGAAGCTCGTCCATGCTGACCGACGTCGCCGGAATTCTCCTCTTACTTTCCTCGCCGAAGATATCGTCGGAGCTGGCGGTCTTCCTCCTCAAATTACTTTCACCCAGCGGGCGACCGGCCAGGGGAACGGCGCCTCTCGAGGCCGGAGATGGCTGGTCGCGCGGGTCGGACGACCCCGAGCAATTCGCCGGGCCGAACTCCTCGACCCGGGTGAGCGTGCCGGCGTGGCCGATCCTCGCCTCGGCGAGGTCGTAGGAGCCCCGGCAGCCTCTCGAGACCCCGAGGCTCGGCGGGACGATCGGGGCGATAGGGACGACGCGACTCTCGGCCTCGAGGGCCCCGACCGCCTGCAGCCTCGCGTGCTTCGTCACCACCTCGTTTATCCTCCCGGTCTCCTCGCGCAGCCAGCTTCTCATCTTCTCCCAGGCTCTTCCCAGTCGACGCTTCCGCGGGTCGGGGAGTCCGCTCCGCCGACGGAGCCGAGCCAGCCTCCTCCCGGGGGACTCGGGGGCCTCGGGGTCGGAGGCGACGGACGGTCTCTCGCCGGCCGTCTCCGCTTCCAGCCTCGACTCGTCGCTTTCTTCGACGGCGTTCTCGCGAGGCGTCCCCGTCGGGCTCTCGGGCGCGTCTGGGTCAGCGTCCCGGGGGACCGAGGTTCGCGGAAAGTCGTAGAGGCGATCCTGGGGAGGGTCCGCGACCTCCTCGTCGGCGGAATCTCTCGCGAGGCGGCGAGCCTCGTCGGCGCGGAGAAAGCTGAAGCTGATGGTCGGCACCCCGTTCCGGTCGGTGTCGACGGACGAGAGGGCGGTCAGCCGAAGGGTGCTCCTGCGTCTTCCGTTCCCGGACGGCTCGACCTCGCGTCCGGGGCTCCCGGGCCCGGCGACCTCCACCGGGGCTTCCTCCCGACGATCTTCCCGCGGCTCCTCCTCGCTCATGTCCGCCCCGTTCTCGTAGATGCGCTCCCGATCGGGCACCGCGGGGCCGACCTTGCCCTCCGGCAGCTCCGTCTCCGTCCTCGTCTCGGTTTCCTCCGCGAACTCTCGACAGTGCACTATCACGGGCGCGGGAAGGTCGTACCAGACGGCCGATGAGCTCTTCCCGAGGGAGGATCTACCGATGGATCTGAGGGAGGACCAGGCGTGCCGGGCTTCCTCCATTCCTCCTCCTGCGGCCCGCGAGCTACGCTCCCGTCGCGGGGGAGGCGGCACCGGCTCCGGGGCCCTCCTCGATGCCAGCTGCTGCGTCCGTCGTCGACGCTTCCTCGTCGAATCCCGAAGCTGCGGCGCTTCTTTGCGGCGGGATTGCCCCCTCGAGGCCGGTCCGCTCGGACCTCGAAGGAGCCCGCGGCATGGCGACTCCGCGTTTCCGATCTTCCGGTCGGAGCCGCCGAGCTCCTCCCGCGTCCTGGTCCCCCGAGTCTTTGGGACGCGTGGCCGGAAGGAGGCGCGAGGCTGCCAACCGACGATCCGCCGAGGAGAGTCGAGGATGCGGCTCGAAGATTCGGGCAAAACCTCTCGCGGATTCGAGCGAACGGAACTGTTCCCGCCCGGTCGCGCCTTCCTCGAGCGCGCTCCGCTCGTTACGTAACCGGTTCACCGACGGCTATCCTCCAACCGGCGTGTTCCAATTTTGCGAATTATCGTTTTCCACCTCGTGCCTCGGCCCCTCTCCGTCTCTCACCGTCTCTCCCTCTTGCCGGTCGTGGCGACGCGTCATCGAAGGCAAACATCGAGGCTGGCTCGCGCGGCGCTCGACGGCGCGACGGTGCGGCGGCTCGGCGTAGCCCGCGGCTGGAAACGCCGGAAATGCCGGAAATGACGGAAATGCCGGAAACGGCCGACCCGAGCCGCAAACGACCGGGCCGATTTCGATCTCCGCGTCGGTGTCCCTCCTTTCGCTCCGCTATCGAGCCCGAGGAGGATGGCTCGGAGAATCCGGATCGCGGACACGCGCCGACGAGTCGACCGGATTTTCGCGTCGTCCCGGCGACGTTCCACTCGCGACTGGATTCACGCTGGAAGCCCTATTATACAACAGCGTCCAACAATTATATCCGTGTTACGTCGAGTACACGGACATTGCACAATCGAGCAAACGGTGCACCGCGACTCGGCTCTCCCTCTCCTCCTCTCTCCCTCTCTCGCTCCCTTCCTCCCTCGTTCCTTCCGCTCCTCCGTCACTCCTTCTCTCTGTCGGCTGGAAAATAACGACGGGCCGAGAGTCTGCGTTAAAATTTCATCTCCCCGGTGCCCCCGCGGCCGGCTCTCCTCTCCCCGACACGGGAGATACGCGGCCTGGCCCGGCTCTCGCGAACTCGCGAGCTCGCCGGCCTCCTCGATCGCCCGGGACGCGCGTCCTCTCTGTCGGCTTCTCCGTCGTGGACTCGGGACGAGCGGAAAATGGGGCGCGTCTGGCTCGAGGGGGGAGGCGATCGTCTTCTCCGTCGGCGGCTCCAACTTCTCGCGTCCTCGGACCACCGAGATCGCGAGGAGGCGCGGCCGAGGGCCACGAGCGAACTTTGGCCCGCGCCCTGCTCGACGACGAGAACGTTCGACGCGAACGTGTCGATGATTCGCGATTCACGACTCGCGAGCGAGGACTGGCGCGAGGTCGGGAAAACGGGCGAGGCACCTCCGCGGCCCGACGACGAGCTCCAATTGCCGCGGATGGCGCGCGCGATTTACGAGCGCGCCGATCGGAGATCGGTGACTGCGACACTCGCGGATATTTTCACGGAAATAGGAAGAGAAGCCTGCGTCGCGTACTCGACGAACGGACGTCGCAATTAGCGCGATCGGGCGTAACGGGAGCGGATCGGTGGCGCGGAGAGCGGAGAGGCGCGGGCTCGCACGAACCGTCGACTCCGTGGTACCGACTGCACCAGACGACGGCCGGCGACTCGACTTGACTCCGTAAGGAGGAACGAGCACCGAGAAGTTTCGTCGGGAGCGAGTTACGCGCGACTCTAGGCGGGAGACCGTTCTTTCGGTTAGTCGATTATATTTAGCTCCTACCCGCCTCCGTCCGTCTCTCGCTCTCCCCATCTCTCTGTCTCCGTCTCCGGCGTGGTCGTGGTCGTGGTCCTGGTCGAGGCGACGCTCGCCTCGCGTAAACGCGGACCGCACGTGCGCCTCCCGTGACGGACGATCCCTCGGGACGAGTCAAAGTTCGCTCCGGTCGACCGTCTTGGCGGAACGAGCCTCCTCTGTCCGGTTGCAAGGTCGCCGCGACGTCGCGACGAGGGCTCGATCCGTCGGCGCCCCTCCCCGAAAATCGAACATCGAAAGTCGAGGATCGCTGATCGCGGCTCGATCGTCCGCGGACAGGTAGTTCCGAGCGCATCGATCGGAGGCCGGGCCCGAGGCGAACGGCGCCGGTCGCGGCTCTTTTGCCGCACCGGAATGAATTACGAGCGCCTCGAGATAAGCGGGATCGCGCGGAACACGTTCCTTATCGCGACTCGAAAGGCCGCTGGTTTGACGCGTATCGAGCCTTTCCTTCCTTGCGCAACGATCGTAGCGATCGCAATTGTCGGCAACGGTCCGACGCGCCGCGACGCCGCTTCTTCTCGAATCGTCCTCTCGGCCCCTTTCGGGGATTCGATCCATCTTCCAAGCGGAGGGAGGGCGGTCGGTGCTCGGGAGCGGTGGACCAAGTTTACGTTCGCCGATTTCACGGACGGGCGAAGCCGGCCGAGCGCGAGGCAGCGTTACCCAATCTTCCGGATCGTCGGCGAACCGGCGCGAATCGAGTCCGCTCGAGTCCGCTCGACTTGGCGCGAGCCGCGTCCGGACGATCGAGGGGAGGCAGAGAAAACGCGAAGCCTTACGGGACGACGGGACGGAGAGACGACGAGACGAGCCGAGACCGGCAAGGAGGGACGAGAGGGACGAGAGGGACGAGGGAGAGAAGAAGGCTCGGAAGTAAATTGCACCGGTGAATCCTCCTATCCGGTATCGAGCGAGAGGCCGCGCCTCCGGGCATCGACGGCCTCTTGCCTCGTTGACCCACTGCCGCCGATCTCGCTCCCGCGGATCGTCTCGATGTGCTTCGATGATCGTCCATCGAAACGGAAATAAAGCGCGATCGAGAGCGATCTCGCGTCGTGGAGAGAATCGCCGAAAATGAATCCGATGCGACGCGTCTCGCTCCCGTCGGTCCCACCCTCCGCGGCTGCCGGCCGCAGGCCCGGAGGCCCGAGTTTCGCGCGGCCCGGCCGATCGATCCTAGGAACGATCCTCGAACGATCTTTCTCGAGCGCTCGTGAAACAGCCACGGACAAACAGAGCGCGGAGACCGATGAAGCCGAGGAAACGGAGCAAACGGGACAAATGGAGCGCGTCGAGGCATCCTCGCGGGACTGTGCGCGTCAGAAGGATAAAAAGTCGAAGAGGACGGATAATCGCCGGCACGTGTTTCGTATCCGGCGGATCGAGAGGAGAGTTTTTGTCGACGTGGAGCGAACGGGGCAGCTCCTTGCGACAACGAGACTTACGTCGAGATCCGCCGAGGATTTTGCCCGAACCAGGCCCGAGAACCAGCGGCACCTTCTCGGAAACATGTTGGCGAGTCCGCCGAATCCTCCTCCAGGTCCTCGGCGTCTAGATCCCGTCGACGAGCGATCCGAAGGGCCTCGCCCCGGGGCCCATGACGGATCTACGCGGCCCTCGAGGCCGCGGACGTCGGCGTCGATAGTTTGGCTCGATTCGCGCGTCGGAAAGTCCCGGCCTTCCTTGTCCGTTCTCGCGTAAACTCGTCCGATCCTGCTGCGCGACACCAAGGAATCGGTCGACACGAAGAGGTCGGCCGAAACGACGGCGCGTCGAAAACTCTACTGACGAAATCTTGGCCCGCGATAACGGCTACGTGCGCTCCTCGGACCGCCGACCGTCGGGCTTTCGCTTATCGACCGATCCGCCCCGTTATCCGATTTCACCTTTTCCACCGAAACATTCCAAACCGATTGGTACGTCGACGCGGAACCTTTCGCGAACGGTTCGTCACCTCGATTCGGCGTTCTCCGGACGGCCCACCGTCGTCGGTCAAGGTCGTCGGGGAAGGCCGTGCGAGAGCAAGAGCGAGAGCAAAGAGCGAGAGAAAGAACAGGAGCAAGACCAAGGGCACGGTCGGTCCCGGGGACCCTTCTCCTCGTCGGGGAAGAGCCGTCGAGGGTTTCGGATCGTACCGAGCTACATACGAGGCCACGGACGCCAATTCGCGCGATTTTGTTAAATGGATTCGCGAGGCGACAAGGTCGAGCCGACGGGACGATACTTGGATCGTCTCGATCGTATCGCCGTCTCGTGTCTCACCGATATCGAACGATCGAGGATCGATTGGCCGGCGATTCGTCCGCATAGCGGCACGTATATTGGCTCGCATTTCGTTTCAGCGAGCCAGCGGCGCAGGGACGTCCGGGCGTGCAGGCGTAGCGGTATCGCGGGGACGCGAGCCGACCGGAAGCGTTCCGTCGACCGGAACCGACTTCTCGTCAAACGTGTCCCGACTACGTATCGGCAACGAGGCGCGTCGAACAAATACGTGCAAAAGATGTGCGCCAACGTCGAGGGTGGCAAGATCTCCTCTCTATCGTAGATTCTTTCGAGCGCGCTCCATTTGCCTCCGGCCGATTTGCCGGAGACAACAGGTGGACGGATCGTCGATGGACGGGCGTCGTTGCAGTTTCCGTGGGAGCGAAACCCGTTTGGTTGCGTGCGATGGCTGGAACGCCTAGGACGCTCGAAACGCTCGAAATGCGTGGGACGAGTGGAACGAGCGGCTCGCGTAAATACGCGCCTCTCCTGCACAACGAGACGCGTCTCTCTGACGTAAGACTTTCACCCCCGAGTCTCCCGATTTCCCGTTCGAGTGGATTCCCTTTTCCCTCGATCCCCGCTTCACCGGTTCTCCTCACTTTTTCTCTCCTCTCCTCTCCTCTCCTATCCTATCCGCTCCCCGCAAACCTCGAGATCGAGTAACGCGACCGAGCGACACGAGCCACCGACTTTTCCGCGTCTCTCCGCGTATTCCGTGAGTAGGATCGAAAGGCGAGGGACGACTCGCCGAACACCCGGTATACGATAAACGGGCCCTCCATGACTTTACGTTCCTTCGACGCGGCAGAAAAAGGGGAAATTTCGAAACTCCTCCGCGTGACTTTGCTTTGTTTCGATAATTTCCTCTCGAGCCTCGATCGTCCATCGGGCGTGCGCGAGTAGAACGGAAAGAGGAAAACGCTGTCGAGCGCGTGCAGCAAACGATCCCGTTAATACGGATCGTGCGTGCGGACGCGCCCGCTCGTACGGGCACCCACCAACGCGAGAACGCGCTGGGAGAGAAGAAAATTTCACGAGCAGTCGGAAGGAAAGGGACGGATAACAGAAAAGTGTGGGGGGAAGAGAAAGAGAGGGACAGAGAGAGAGAGAGAGAGACGCGTCAACGAGATACGGAGAGCAACCTTGTAACGAATCTCCTTTTATACGTTTCTGCGACTCGTATTCTTCCTGATGACTGCAACCGCGAAGCGGCGGCCGTTAAGACCGTGTACAGTCATCGACGATTCATCGATAATTTGAGCGGTGTTGGAGCTAATTGGAAGGAAGACCGCGTCCTCGAGCTCCGACGATCTCGATTGCAGGGAGATATTGCGCTTCGTCGAGGAAACCTCCACGAACCGGGCCAATCGACGGAGAAACTTTCGCGGATGAAATCAGCAACGGCAACGGCGATTAAGGCCGGATCGTTTTCGAGGGATCGAACGATCGCCGAGCGATAAGCCTCGTATCCACGATGAACAAACATTCCCCGCGTCGCGACTCCTCGCGCCTCCGACGTTTCGACGGCGCGCCGTTGCGCTCGAAAAATCTTCTTCGCAGATAAGATACAAGATCGCCGGATAAAATCGCGATTAAGTGATTCGAGCGATACGTCGATCGTCCCGATGAAAATTCCACGCGGCTTCTCTTCGCGGGAAGCAGCGTTGATATTCGCGCGATACGACCGATCGAAGGAAAAACATTTTCGAGCGCCCGAAACGTACGTAAGTTCCAGGGACGAAGTAACGCGTCTACGATGCGTAGGAGCGACTAGCTTGCTTACCGTGTATTTATCCTTGTAGAATAGCGAGCTAGACGACATGGCGTTGATCGTGGAGCAACGAGGTCCTAGTACCGGTCGAAATCACGGCTTCGTAATCTTCCTTCGTTGCTCTCGTTCGCACCGATCATGGAATCCATCGAGCGTTCGATGCACTCGCGCACGGCGATCCACCGCGAGGGAAGCGCGATAACTGTCAAAACGTCGCGTCCGTTCGCGTTCGACGAGACTCACGATCCGTCGACGCTGGAAATCGGTGGATCGTCGGGGCTTTTGACAGTTTACCGGAAAGCGAGAATCCTCCTTGCACGCCTGCGCGAAAAATAATCCAGGGAAGCCAGGAGCGCGTCGAACGACCGAAAGAACCGAACGAACGAACCGAAGCTACCGAAGAAAGAGACTGCCGTGTCCAGTTAGTTGGTAGCCACGGTGGCCACGCTCGACGCACTCGACCGCGGTTACGGCAAGAAAGGTAGACTCGCCCCCTACTCTCCGGGCTCTCCGGACTCTCCGGACTCTCCGGACTATCCGGACTCTCCGGACTTGCAGAGCTCACCGGGCTCTCCGGGTTCTCCGTGCTTTCTGGCCAACCTGACCTACAATCTAACGCCAAGGCTCTCTCTTTTCCCTCTCTATCTCCCTCTCTCTTTCTACCAAACTGCGCCTCGTACTTTTAACCTTCCCCGTCTCTCCGTACCTGTTTCAGCGCAATTTCAATTTCATTTTTCCTTCTTTTACGGCTACGTGAAATATCGTTTTCGACATATCGTAATTTACGAAAAAAAGACTTTTTCGAAAAACTGCTTTTTCTTGCTCGAGTCCGTTTCTCTCTCTATCTTAGCCCCCTCCCGCCACCTCTTCTCTCTTTCCCTCGCTCTCGCGGTTTTCTCCTTTCTCGATAAAACAATAAAAACGCTTATTACGTGTGTAATAAGATCGCCCGGAAAGAGAAGCGAGGCAATAAATTTGATGAAATTTGATCGAGATTTCGAAGCAATGGGTCTCTCATGTTGGAAAAGCGCGGGCTAGAGCATTTTCAAACTTCGATTCCGGAAACAAGAGATCTCGAAGTCGACGTGCAACCAATCGCCATTTTGTTTGATCGATAATCTCGAAACACTCTCGAATCAGAGGTGTACGGCGCGATACGTAAGTGCCCCGTGTTTGTTTCCGTCGCGTGGAACGAAGCTCCGGAGATATGACTCAAGAAGGCCAGTAAGTACATCGAAATAGGCGCAAACCTTTTCTTCGATATTTAACTCGATCCTCGAAATTCGTTTCTGCGGCATTGCTTCGTGCCGAATCCTAGATATCGCCCGGTAGAGCGAGAATGCCGCCCCGTGGCTTTCGAAACACCGCCATGTTGTAAGACGGCTTTATTGATTCTCGAAGTTTCTGGAAAAGAATCGCGATAACATTTTTCAAACTTTCCTTTTCCACGCAATTCGCAGTCTCCTGTACCAATTGTCCGCACAAATTTCCATTCTTCGCTGACAGAACATTAATTACTCTCACCGTCCTTTTCCATGCACCACCTCGATCGGCCTCGGTCGGCCTTTGCACGGCTTTGCAATGGCTCGCATTTCCGAACGTATATTTATCGATAAATTAATATTCCAATGCCGATAATGCACTTTCCTCCAATGATTCTTTCGCATATATTTGCAAACGTGCAATTACTGGCTCCCTCGGCAATCGGCAATTTTTAGTCCCCTAATCTCTTCTGGTATGACTAGCAATTTTCGTTGGAAACCTTCGAGCTTTACTCCTAACCTTTCTGCAAAGTTTCGTGCGTGCCGCACGAACAATTAAAGTCCCATATTCCTGCGACACTGTTTTACGTTGCGCTCTATCTACCTCTTACGAGTTCAAACGTTGCTCGAAATTTTTATACGATAATCGAGGCAAAGCACAAAGTTTCCATTCTTAACCTGTTCGTGCGCGCGTGCCGCTGCGAGATGTAAGTGTGCGTATTATTCGGCAAAATAAGGAAAAAAGAATTATTTAACTGCAATAAACTAGCCTTTGCAACGGGTTCGCCGCATTTGCCCCCATTATCGGTCCAAATTCCATCTCATGTATTTACTCGTGGACGTGTTTACGGTCAATTAAAAATTAACCACCGGCACGTGTGTAAAAATGCATGCTATTAAATTAATCGTCTGACCGTATCATTTCTGTGTTCAGGCTACCTCCCCCACCGGTCATGTGGGCCCAACGAAAGAGTGTTTTGTTCGTCACTATTTGTCTAGAAGATTGTAAGGATCCTGTTATCAAAATTGATCCAGAGGCGATATACTTCAAAGGAATAGGTGGAACGGAACAGAAGATGCACGAAATTACGATTAACTTGTACAGCGAAATTGTTCCGAGTAAAGCTATACAAAATCTAAAGGGAAGGTCTTTCGAGCTGATTCTTACTAAAACCGAGGAAGGACCGTATTGGCCCAGATTAACGAAGGAGAAGACAAAGGCTCATTGGTTAAGGAGTGACTTTAATAAATGGAAGGACGAAGACGATAGCGACGACGACGGCGGTGTCTCAGGGGCTAGCACCGATATAGATGCGGTAAGAACGCAGTTGCGTTTACAATTCGAAGAGCGTATAAATGATGAAACGGCGAAAGTTTGCGTTTCGATCGTAACCGTACGAAATCTCCCGCTCCTTCGCGGGCAAAAACGGATTTTTCGTTTTAAGGTATTTTAACGACGTCACGTCCGATTCTATCGTTTCTTTCTTCTGCGTTTACAGATGATACGACAGATGGGTGGTCTAGGCGGTTCCGGCGACAGTAAACCCAACTTTGACGATTTAGGCGATCTTGGGGACGACAGCGATGGCATGGACAGTGACGACAACGATATACCTGATCTGATGGACTGAAAGAGTTCCGGCGATACTTTAAAATAATCCTCGTAAAAACAAATGGCAACCTAAGAATAGTGCACCACCGGGCGGTATTTCAGTAGGCCGTGCTATTTGTATTTTCAATTACAAAATAATTTTTGCAAATTCGTTAATGGCCTGTGTTGCGGTAGCAAGCAGGCAAACAAGGTGCGCGAAAAATCATCAACAATACATATTAAGAATCCTCCGATCCCTCATTAGTCTGTAGTTCGTACACTAAGTTATATCGAACAAGCTTTTTTAATAACAATTACTTGTGTAAAATATGAAGGAGATAAAATAATGAAAAATAATTATGTTACCCGATGAATTCTTTATTTCAGGAAATCCCATTGAAAATTTTTAAAATAAAAATTTAACCAAATGCTATCTCGTATTACGATGTTAATAAACAGCTTTATTTTGTCTCTTTACAAATTTAATGTATCTTCCCTCGATATATACCGTCTAGGATAAGTGACCTTGATATAATTATACTGTGTTGAATATTTCAAAATACATCCAACTTGCAAACTTACCAACGAGCACTCATCGTGCTCTTGTTACTTAAACGATACAAACGATTCGTGAGGAAATCAATTTTTAATTTCTCTATCCAACGATACTCGAAGCACCGCGTAATGCCAAGTATCCCGCGGTTATGTCCATCGGTAGACTTCGAACTGTTGCAAATTCCTCGGCAGTTGCATAGTATAATTTAGTCTGTGGATCTGTATACCGTGCCTGTAAAATAAACTAATTTATATAACTGCCTATAATTAACAATACGGCTCGTTTCCTACTACTGACCGATTTTCTTCGCAATTTTATGCTACTTACCGGCAAACCGGATATATCGGAATATTTTTTCGCCGGTCTAAAACTTGGAGGTGCATTGATAGAACTATCTAAAATTCGAATGTTCGTTATTTAAGGCAAATAGATTGTAAG
Organism: Cerceris ruficornis; assembly: GCA_963989415.1. Classification (NCBI taxonomy): domain Eukaryota; kingdom Metazoa; phylum Arthropoda; class Insecta; order Hymenoptera; family Crabronidae; genus Cerceris; species Cerceris ruficornis. Next base: position 32,290,000 of record OZ022520.1, on the reverse strand, counting down.
TATCGATCACCTAAATATCTCTAGTGCAAATCCTACAATGTACTACTTCCGCAGGCCATGGTAGTACACGTTCTTGAGTTAATACTTGCTTCAAAGAACGCCAAGTTCTCTTTTTTCCTGTACTACTAGTGGGTCGAAATTTCTGTTGAAAATTGGAATTTTTAAAAGCTGGCTGCAGTTTTCTATTAAACTCTCCTATTTCCTCGTTGACCATTTTTCATTGTATCTAAAAATTAGTGCAAACATCGGTCAGAAGCCTGATAACTAATATTTGTCGGGATGCGCGTAAATGCCATATATTTTACTGCGGTAGCATAGAACCTATGAGTAATAGTTTACGTAAAAACGTTGCCACACAGCATTAGCTTCGTATCGTTACGGTGTCTCTGTCGGATATGATAAAACCAGTATTCTTTCTGACTCACAACCCAGTATGCCACAAATAGCACGCATCATAGTCGTATTCGAATGTTTCACTAATATCTTTGCCCATTGACTCAAAATTAACAAGGCTGAATAACTATCTTTCGAGCCGCTAAAAATATAACAAACGGCATTTTTACTTCTCTTTTTGCTCTTGGCACAGATATTACCTCTGATAATTGAACTGATATTCGTATCCCTGTACAAAGTGCTTCTGTACGATGGCGTCCAAGTCATTTTCAAAACATACAAATGCCCTACTACTTGGCTCTATTAAACACAAGATTGCTTGGCGACAAAGCAAACCTAATCGATCGAGCTTTACTTTTTCTATTATTTGACTGTTGTGATGGGATTCCTGTAGATGTAACGATAGTGAAATTGTTAAATGTTAACTGACTCTAAAATGAGGTATTAATAGATTCATTTTGGGCAACCTTAGCTACATAGAGATTAATTTGTACGTGTCTCTTTATAAACTCCACATCCTTTGTGTACAACCATAAAGATTTTTCGAGCATTTCAATTTCTTTCTTAGCATAGTAAATCGTGCCAAGAGATGAGTTAAGTCTACCGTGATGCCTGTTGCTATTTTGTTTCACCTTTAAAACATTTATATCTTTATTACATTGAATCGTGACAGGATTCCGAGATACTGCCACCCTTTGCTCTTTCCTTTCGCAATTATGATGGTTCATATGCTTTTCTTTATTAAACAGAGAATGAGCCACATTTCTTTTCGGTCCTTTGTAATTTGTCAGATTTGTTTTCAATTTTCTACTGCACGAGTCATTTTTATTCACTAGCTTTTCCTCCGTTCTTTTCATATTCTTGAAATTATTCCTTTTTAGTTTGACTTTTTGAATTATCTTCTGATTGATATTCCTCAAGTTAGATGACAAAATTGGTATATTATTGAGATAAACAAGTTTATCAAAGAAGTTTGTATGTCTCTCTATAAAATGCCTAACACTTTTTTCATCTGACAAGTCGAACTTTTCTTGCACGGCAATATCGTTCATCTTTTCCGCGGTAGGTAATAATTCCTGCTTTAATTTACGAGAGGAGTGTACATAAGTTATAAAATTAATGTTATTAAAGTTTCTCCGCAGGGGAGACTCAACTTTCCGATTCAATTTCTGTATAAAATCGTGTATAAATTTATCCAATTTCAAAGCCGATATATCGAACATATTTCAACTACACTTATTGCAACTCTTTCCCGATACACGAACGACAAATATTCGTGCGAGTAAACATTCGAAACTTTCTATCACTTGCAAAAAGGATAATAAAAAAATAACTAACACGTTGTAAAGGCGTTTGATGAAAAAAACTTTCTAAACAAAGTTTTGCAATTGTTTCTTGTATACAGCTTCGTGATACCAACTCGTACTATTAAACAAATTGCTTATTTCAAAGTAAAGTAGAACTTTTAAATTCTTGTCTCTATGAAACCTTAAAAACAGTATCGTTTACATGCGTTCATTAAAACTTATCTTTTGAATCGACGTTGTAAAAATATATTACATATAAAATACGTTGATTATGGGAAAGTTATTTTATTAGAAATCTTGTTATTCGAATATTAGCCGCTGTTAATGTGTTCAATAAGATAGAATAAAAATTAATGGCTTGGCTACGCTACTCGTGAAACGCAAAGATTCAAAATATTCGATACATTACCTTGCTAGAATACAATGTGACGCAAATGCACTTTTGTATTGCACGATGTTGTCGTGCATCCTGCCGGCGATTAATCGAAATGATTAGGATAACTTTCGCGGGAAATCGAGAACTGTCATCAGCAATTTGAAGCACTGTAATTTTTGTCAAGTAAAAACTTTAACGCATGTACGCCCGAGAAAAGAATCTAATCTTTGAATATAATTAAATCTCGTAAGAAATGTACGATATGAATCATGACAATCTTTCGTTACACATCAAATTAATATTACGTCATCGAACACAGTGCAGTTCAAATGCGATATCAAAATAATAGCAACATTCCGTGCATTCTTCATGTACATGCAATTATCGGCTTGAATTAAATATAAAAGTAATTTTATTTTGCATTAAGACAAATTTTGACAATAAGTATTAGAGGTATTAAGCGGCAAAGTTCGCAGTAGAGGGGATATCATAACGAGGTCGGGAGGTACGTGACTAAGTTCACCTTATTCTTTCATTGAAGGTCAAAAGTACATTTTCAAAAATTTCTTACAACATCGACTGTTGTGCGGTTCTGTTCGTTTAAAAAGTCTCGAACAATGGGTCGTAAATTTTTCGTGGGTGGTAACTGGAAGATGAATGGAACTAAAGCCGAAATAAACGGTATAGTTGACTTTTTAAAGACTGGTCCACTCGATCCAAATGTTGGTACGTTTATCCAATTTATTTGTGTATGTTAAAATTATTATTTAATTTCGTATTATCGAAGTAACAGTACACTCTATTCAGATATTTCTTAACGCGATACATTTTTTCAATGATTCAATAATTATAATATAAATCAATCAGAGGTTGTTGTTGGAGTTCCATCTATATACTTGGCATATGTAAAGAGCATATTGCCGGATACTATTGGAATTAGCGGGCAAAATACCTATAAAGTAGCAAAAGGGGCATTTACGGGAGAAGTTAGCCCTGCTATGCTTCTCGACAATGGAATTCCATGGGTAATTCTGGGACACTCCGAGCGTAGAAATGTTTTTGGTGAAACTGACGAATTGGTAGCGGAAAAAGTAGCTCATGCCTTGGAGGCTGGTCTGAAGGTAATGAAGATTTTATCCTATATTAAGGGACAAAGAGATAAAGGTTCAGTCTGTCCGATTAGGTAATTGCGTGTATCGGGGAGAAATTGGAAGAACGCGAAGCAGGCAAAACCGAAGAGGTGGTCTTCAGGCAGACGAAAGCTATCGCGGACAAGATAAAGTCTTGGGACAATGTGGTAGTTGCTTATGAACCTGTATGGGCAATTGGAACAGGAAAGACTGCTACTCCTCAGCAGGCACAGGAAGTCCATGATAAATTACGGGACTGGTTTTCCAAGAATGTCAATCAAACCGTTTCAGAGACAGTAAGAATTATATATGGAGGCTCGGTAACAGCAGGAAATGCAAAAGATCTGGCAAAGGAGAAAGACATAGATGGATTCTTGGTCGGTGGAGCGTCATTGAAGCCCGATTTTGTACAAATCGTTAATGCTAAACAGTGAGACCTAAATATTCGCAAAGTGTTAAAAAGCATATCCAATTGTTCTAACGTCGTGCATCAAGGAACATACATGTTGTGAGATACAAGAAAGAAAATAGAATTACTTATTTCAGTGATTCCGAATAGAGCGCACAGTGTCTCATTTTATATGTGTTTACCTAAAAACATACATATTTTATTGTTGCGTCTCTCAGAGTTGTCAACAGTGTAATAAATGTTACAACAAAACTGTTTTACATCATTTTATTAACACTCTACTGTTTTATAATATTAAAGTCACTCGACTATTAGTCCATCGAGTATAATATTTGGCATAGGAATATCGGACGATCCTCTAACGCCGTCTAATTTAGTTTTGGCAATGGCAACATCGGACAATGCTTTGAACGTTCGCGGTTCCCAAACTGCTAAATTCATTAATGATTTACGATTAAGCAAAATGTCACATCTGGTCAGTCCCTCGTTAAGGGTCTTGAAATTGATACCGTGCTCTACAGCAGCAGAGTCGACTCTTTGCTCCCAAAGCTATAAAGAATTATTCGTCGCTTAATATAAAGTGTCTTATGTCAATGAGATTTTGTTTTTTGCAATACAATACCTCCTTCATATCAGTTTTTTTAAGTTTTCGCCCTCTTGTAGAAAACAGTAAAGCTCTATGCACTCCTCTGATAGCTAAGCTATAACAGTTCCTCCTTCTTCCGAAATAGTGCTACAAATAAAATTATTCGATTTTCCGAGTAATAAAGTAAGTATTTATTTCCATTCTATTCGTTGCTTACTGCGGCTAGTTTAAATATTTGTCGTTTGCGCCAAAATTCATCAGGGCCTCGTGATCTGGCAAACAATTGTGCGGTTAGGAAAACCATATTTCTGGTTTTCACTAATTAATATAATTAACAATTTAATAATGCGTCCTCGTTCCGGCAAACGTGATAACCTAAGATGATTTACTTGAGGTTACGCGCGCGCGACTCTAATCCACTACACGATGAATTATAGCGAATCGCGTATCGAAATTAAATATTTCGTATTGTGTTATATTTAAAGATTTTATTCACTTCACAGTTCACTTGCTGCTTTATTAGTTTTTCAATGTTTATGCAGTATATATAGCAAATTCTAAGCCAAAGGGTTCTATCTTTCACGTGACGAAAAGAAAAGTCTTCCGATATTTGTACATGCATGCATACACATAGTGCTTATACTCGTTTTCTTCAGTTTAATAAGTTCTGTTCTATTTGTTAATTGAGTTGCCAGCAAAACGAAAGTCTGAAATCGTTTTATCACGAACAGTTATAATTACAGTTTTCTATTTAAACTCGCAAAATTAGTTGTTTTATAAGCATGTATAGCGGGTAAATATCAGTAAGGTTAGATCAGTTCGAATCAGTTCGAATCCCACGTGCCAGACGCAGTTGGAATTGTGTTTGTAAAATACCCTTCTAGTTTAAAATTTTTGTTGCATCAAGAATAGAAGATGAATAATCAGAAAAGGTATGATATTCCGATACATGCGATTAACTTTACGATTAAAATTATACATTAATTTAAATATAAAAATATTGAATAGATTTTTGGACGATGACACGGAAGACGAGGAAGAAGCGGATTCTATGGAATCCGATATCGAAGGATTGGAAGAAGACTTTGATCTTCCGAATGAAAAAGCATGGGGTAAAAAGAAGAAGGCATATTATTCTACGGACTATGTAGATCCTGATTATGCCTCTGTCAGCCAAAAGGACTTGGCAGAGGCGGAAATTGAAGAGGAGGAAGCAAGAAGTATTCAGAAAAGATTGGCGGAACAATTGGACGATGTTGATTTCGGCCTTGAATTTGTCGAATCGAAGGAAGAGCCTGATCCTAAAGTACCCGAAGATGCAGAGGAAATTGTAAAAACCGATCTGACTAAGTTGAGTAAGAGGCAGAAACAAACGATAATGCAAAAGGAAAGTCCGGAATTTATGGCTCTTGTTAATGATTTTAAAGGTGATTTTATATTTTTCTGTACATGATTTATATAAGTTATTTTTAATATTATTATCATTATATGTATTGTTTTAGCATTCCGAGATACAATATCGATAGTCTGCATATTTTTCAGATCGCATGGCAGAAGCAAGAGATATATTGACACCTTTTCTGAACTTAACTAAGAATGGCAAATTGTCAGGTTGCTCGGCTGTATCTTTTGTAAAGATGAAGTACCACCTTTCCCTGAATTACTGCATAAATATTTCTTTTTATCTGATGCTTAAAGCGAAGAGGCTACCTGTAAATTCTCATCCTGTTATAAAACGCTTGGCGCAATATCGTCAATTACTGAATCAAATAGAATCTGGCCAGGGAGAATTGATGAAAGAAATACAGGACATTTTGAAAGCTAAAAGAGAGGGCAAACCTTTGTACGACGTATCGGACGGTTCCAAATTGAGTCTCGGTAAATCCGCGAAGCTAAATAGCATCGCGACAGGGAAGGCAAAACGTAAAGAGGCCAAAGAGAATAAGTTTATTGTAACATCTTTATCCGATTCTGTATCGGATAATGATGAATTTATGGACGACGTGGAAGAAAATGCCGATGACAACGTGAAAGATAATACTTTAGAGAATGCTGCGATTCAAAACGATGGAAAGAGAGCTATTACGTATCAGATAGCTAAGAATAAAGGACTAACGCCATACCGTAAAAAAGAACTGCGCAATCCCAGAGTAAAACATCGAAATAAGTATCGTAAAGCTAAAATCCGAAGGAAGGGAGCGGTATGTATATAATGTCCTTTTCCGATTTTCGATCAGCAAACCGTAAAACAAAGAAATTTATTGCAGGTGCGGGAAGTAAGAAAGGAACTTCATCGCTACGCTGGAGAAATATCGGGAATTAAAGCTAGCGTGAAGAAGAGTATTAAATTAAAATAAGAAATAAAAGGGGGTCCACAAGGCATACGTTACACCGTTACATACTGCTTTATAAATATAAAACTAGTTTATTCATTGTCTAAATGCTCATTCCTTTTTTGTACATGAAATATGCTTGTATATACACTCAGCCTGACGCTTCGTTTGATAGTACCAACATAATTTTTATGTCCGAATCTCCTTCTGCTATTGAGGACATTCTAGTAATGCAAATGAAGGTACAGATGGCAGTGATTTATATAAACACAGTGAATGCTTTTATTTTTTTGTATACATATAAGAAACTGAGACTTATACTAATAACAGATTTACGTAGGAATATAGCAGCTTTATGCGTTAACAATGAACTTTGAGCTATACACGAAGGTCGGATCTTGCACACTATTCCTTAATTTTTTTTTAAATCATAGCTCTTGGTACTTTGAAAATCATGAACTTAAAAATAATTGGAATTAAGCTTCCAGCTTAGCTAATATGTCTGACTCACGGAAAAGGTGGAACTCTTTGTTATCTTCGAGTTCCACTTTTGTTCCACCGTATTCTGGCAACAAAACGACATCTCCAACTTTAATGCTCAAAGGAACGTGTTCTCCTTTCTAAAAGAAAGATCAAAAGTTCATTGTACCTGTCCATATAGGATTGTTACCTTTGTCTACTTTTAGATAACTCTCTATGCACGTACGTCGTTTCTTTGTCCGGGTCCTATCGCGACGACTGTTCCTTGTAAAACTTTGGCCTGAGCTTTTTCCGGTATAACTATACCACCTTTCGTCTTTGTAATAGCCTCGGCTCTCTGTATGAGAACTCTGTCAAAGAGGGGAACGAGCCTCTTAATCGCATTTGCGGCAGCCTAAAAGCACAACATACAAACTTGACTCGAGCCATTTTAACCGTAATCGTTTCCACATAATATCACTCTGATTATATTTTTATCACATATAGTATCTGTGAATTACTTTGAGATCGTGCATCGTGCAATCCAGGACAATCGTGCGTAATCTTTCGCTTTGATCTCGGTAATTATTTCCGTGCAACCAAAACAGATAATGGACAAATAGAAAATAATTTGACGAAACCACGATTAATAACTTTGAGTTTAACAACACTTCGGCAATGTCGGTTTTTACAGAAAATTGACAAAACCAACTCGAAACTTACACTCCGTTGTTTCTTTGGCAGTTTCGAATTCTCTTTTGTTCATTTTCATTTGTCACAGTATTAAAAGTAATCGTAAAACAGTATAAGAGGAGAGGTATGAAACATTTTCATGCGATGCATACATTTAACAAAAAAAGAAGAAGGAATAGTTTGAAGTTAAATTTTTCTCCAACACGTTATTCGTTTAGCTTTATCGCGAAACATAAACTGAAGATAACACGGTGGTCACGGTACTGGTAAATCCATTTTTTGGCTCTTTGAACCAATCACTTTGTATTTATTAAGTACGATTCTTACCATTGTTGCAGCAGCGTGTTTCTAGAGTCACGAGCTCGTGAAATCTAGCCGGCAAGCACGCTCGTACACGTTGTGTAACCTAGCTACGTCGACCAAGTAGATCGAACCCCTGTTTGAATTTCTCGAAGTTTCCAGTTTATCCCTTCCCTCCCTTCCTTAAACTTTGCCCCACCACGTGTCCATTGATTTTCTGAGTTCCGATGGTAGCCCTGCGCAGGCCGTAGAAATCTGCCGTATCTCTTACGTAACCGTGAATAAACAAATGTACCGCCAGATCGCGCTGTTGCGCGAGCACGTGACATTAACGGATATAAAATAAAATGCATTATTTAAATAGTTTTAGAAAAGGAATTTCGATGTAAAAGAATAATGAAAATATTTTAAAATTTTTCATTGAACCGGGCAAAATGGCTGCAACGCGAAGACCGTTCTATTCTAAGATTTTTCGAAATATCGATATGTTCCTCAATGGGCCAATATGGCCATAAAGCAAAGTATGCCAATGCAAGTACGTTTATAGGTATTATTTTATTTCTTTAAATGTGTTCGTAACTATTCATTTACGAATACTTCGAAAGTTTGAATCACGGTATTGGATGACCGATCGCAACTTGTCTCTTATAAGAAATATCGGCATCTTTGATTTGTTTTCATTGCGATCAATTTTACGTAGTCAATGGAAAGCTTTATCGGTCATTGTATTATGCCGTTCTAATTACAGAGTGTTCGATACCATGAAGTATAAGATTCTATTTGCATTCCTTAATAAATATAATCATTTTACTTTAATGTAAATTACATAGTTTCACGGAGAATAAAGAAATTTATTATTCTCACATGTGTAGCGAAAGAAAAGTCAATTGTAAATATATTTTGTAAACTAGAATTTCGGCGTATGGCATAAAGAATCAAGATTTTTAAACGTGATAATGTTCGTAGGTACTTATGTGTTTGTAACATTCATTATAAGCAATCAAGTAACATCGAGGAGAAACGGTAATTGGTAATATGAAAATCGTTTGACTTTACACCGAATGCTCTATTAAAATTTATTGGCTTTCGAGTATTTTGTCACAACGCGAAGGAAAAGCCGAAATGGGTTGACGAACACGATACGAGAACTGTAACAGTCGAAGGAACTGATTGGCATATGGTCGATGATTACATCATATCTCGCTCTTCGTACATTCTAGAAACTCGAAGTCCTCAATGAGGAAAATCGAGTATTGTAACAAATATTCTACTATATGGCATTAAAAGACGTTCTGTGTCAATGCAAAATTTTTGTAATATTATTCGGATGTTAGTAGAAAATGGGAATTCCTTGCAATTTTTCATATATCTCGATGAAATTGGAAGGGTTAGGTTAGTTGGGGGGAAAAGTAGGGGCAGAGGGGAGGGGTTGATGCCCATGTGATAGCGCCGCAGCTCTCTCGCACGTCTCATTCTACTGACGAGACAACTGAGAAAACGTGCGGTCACGTTGCAACGATTTTCATTTTCTCTTTGAACTGCGGTTTTCTTAATTGGTGACTTTTCCTCTTCCATTAAACGAGGTAAAACTTTTTTTTGTCATCTTTACAAATTCTCTCTGATCCTTGACTTTTGTTGAACGAATTTAGAAAAACTGGCTCAATGATACTGAACCGGCCGGATTGTCTTGAGTAATTTTCTGAGATGCAATTTATTGTTTCCACGATTACACCCAGATTTTTGTCTCCCGACGTTAATTGCTTTCCGTGAAAATCTTCTTTTCATTGAGTTCAAGTGATTTTGAGTAAAGTATCATAGACCATCGGCAAAAAGGTCGTTGAAAGCTAAATACCAGTGTATGCGATTTAAACTATTTTCCGTTATCGACACTTCCATTTTTGCATACAGATAATTCCCATGTGTAAATGAAAAATAATTCTTATCTATGGTTCTCTTCTTTCGAGAGTTTTTATTTTATTCTATGCGAGCAAGAGCGGCCGGTTAGGTTTCATCGCCAACGTAACGCCGCATGATGTTTCGATAGTAAAAAGAGGAATGGCTTGCGGGTCTCGGTAGTCTTCTGACACGAATAATGTGTTATTAATTTCGTGTTTTAGACGGACCAATTTTTTGTTATCTCAATAAATTTTCTCTTTTAAACGAAATACTTATCGGATTATGTCCACGCGGTAGTTTACATAACCGCATTAGATCTCAAATGTGATCGCAGTTTTTAATCGATTAAAGCAGCTATTTCGTTGCAAATATTGATAAATTCGGTCAATGCGTCCTCGATGTATCAAGTTTTCGACGTTGAACGATACTAGCATAAATTTATAATTGCTGTTAAAATATTAAGAAAACTGAATTATCATAAAATTCGTATAAATCAGACGTAAACTATATTTTCCAGATGCACAGGCTACCGACGGTGCTTAGATCCACTGCCTTGCGCCAACTGCAAGTTCGCTGCTACGCCAAAGATGTACGATTCGGAGCCGAAGTTCGTGCACTTATGTTGCAAGGAGTGGACATTTTGGCGGACGCGGTTGCCGTGACGATGGGTCCAAAAGGCCGTAACGTTATTTTAGAGCAAAGCTGGGGAAGTCCAAAGATAACTAAAGACGGCGTAACGGTAGCCAAGGGAGTGGAATTGAAGGATAAGTTTCAGAATATCGGAGCCAAATTGGTACAAGATGTAGCGAATAATACTAACGAAGAAGCTGGAGATGGAACGACTACGGCGACCGTGTTGGCTAGAGCGATAGCCAAGGAAGGTTTTGAGAAAATCAGTAAGGGTGCCAATCCGGTAGAGATCCGAAGAGGTAAGTAGAAAGGAGTAGAAAAAAAGCACATAAATTTTCATAAACTTTAAGCGATTATATTCTCTCTCCGATGAATTCTCTTTTATAGGCGTAATGTTGGCAGTGGATAAAATTAAGGATGAATTGAAGGCTCTCAGTAAACCGGTTACCACTCCCGAAGAAATTGCTCAAGTAGCTACTATTTCGGCCAACGGAGACAAAGCTATCGGGAATCTTATTTCCGATGCCATGAAGAAGGTTGGAAAAGAAGGCGTAATTACCGTGAAAGACGGTAAAACGCTTCACGACGAGCTGGAAGTCATAGAGGGAATGAAATTCGATAGGGGCTACATATCGCCCTATTTCATTAATTCTAACAAAGGAGCTAAAGTAGAATTCCAAGATGCGCTTTTGCTGTTCAGCGAGAAAAAGATATCCTCTGTACAGTCCATAATTCCGGCTTTGGAGCTGGCAAATTCCCAGAGAAAGCCTCTGGTTATCATCGCCGAAGATATCGACGGCGAAGCTCTGTCGACCCTTGTGGTAAACAGACTGAAGATCGGTTTACAGGTGGCCGCCGTCAAGGCTCCCGGTTTTGGGGACAACAGGAAAGCAACGCTTCAAGATATGGCGATCACGACGGGTGGAATCGTTTTTGGAGATGACGCGAATCTCATAAAGTTGGAGGATGTACAGTTAAGCGATTTGGGTCAAGTGGGAGAGGCCTTAATCACGAAGGATGATACTTTGTTCTTGAAAGGCAAAGGGAAGAAAACCGACATCGATAGGAGAGCCGATCAAATCAGAGATCAGATCGCAAATACGACTTCCGACTACGAAAAGGAAAAGTTGCAGGAGCGTCTAGCTAGATTAGCGTCGGGCGTTGCTGTCTTAAGAGTGGGAGGAAGCAGCGAGGTAGAAGTAAACGAGAAGAAAGACCGCGTCCACGATGCTCTCAATGCTACGCGTGCCGCCGTTGAAGAAGGCATCGTTCCAGGAGGTTCGTAGATACATTTTTTTCCCCAGCTACATAACGAGTCAATAATTATTACTTACGTGTCCTTTTAAATTTTATTGTCACACAGGTGGAACTGCACTGTTGCGATGCGCGCCGGCATTGCGTCAGTTGAAGGCATCTAACAGCGATCAGGAGACGGGAATAAAAATAGTGGCGAATGCGCTGCGCGTTCCATGCTTACAGATAGCTCAAAACGCCGGCGTTGATGCCAGTTTGGTCGTAGCGAAGGTCAGCGATGGCAAGCTCGGTTATGACGCTTTGAACGACGAGTACGTTGACATGATCGAGAAAGGAATAATCGATCCGACGAAAGTGGTTCGTACCGCATTAACGGACGCGGCTGGTGTCGCGTCGTTACTCACGACCGCGGAGGCAGTGGTTACCGAATTACCGAAGGAGGATCCTCCGATGCCGATGGGTGGCATGGGTGGAATGGGCGGTATGGGTGGTATGGGCGGAATGGGCGGTATGGGCATGTAAATCCAGTGTAAATCCACCCCATACAAAGACTGAATTTCGTATGGTCTTGGTCTCGTTCGATAATTCTTGCAGTTTAATTGCAGTGCCTCGTTACAATTGCGATTTGAATTGTGAATATACGAGCGTATCTCCGAATATCGGTTTTTCTGATCACGGAAACAAGAAACCTCCAGGTACATTGGACACATGCATTTCAAAAGATGAAGATGTAGAACGATGATTTAGTTCCCTAGGGTACTACTGTTCTAATGTGTTCTAACAATCGTTTTTACGTTTTGCATTTATGAACGGCGTTATTGTTACGGAAACCTCTCACGACAATGAAATTTTCAGTACAACGATATGCATACGTTCGAATGTAAATCGGCATATTTTGGCTAACGTTTAATTAAATACTTCTGCCCAGATATATTTTATTGTACATTGCGCAACTACAAAAAAAATAGAACTACGATGGAACAATTATATTTCAGTGATGTCATGTCAAATTTCAATTTGTTTAAGCCGAAGGTAATTTTGTTCGTTTGCTTGTTTGTTATTAATTTTTAATACGTTGAAATTATTCCATCGATTCTACGTACATCATCCGGTACGAACGGCGGAAAATGCTCATTGTCGAAAGATAACTTCTCTATGACGTAAGTTGCATTTGATCGAAGCTTCGAAAAGAAACGTTCATAGTTGAAACGATATTCTCCAGAGTCCATTTTATACGGTATTTCATCTCCAGTGACGAATGAGAATGCAAGTGTACAAATGTGTGTTGCAATAGGATAAAAACACAAGTTGTTTCATACTTTTTTTTAAATGTTAGGATTTATTTTCCATTTTTTAGTCTCAATAAATGTATGTTGAAATTATAATACATCATTATTTTCCGAAACCAATTTATCCGTGGTATCCGAGAAATTTTCATTTTCAACATAATTTCATGAACGGGAGATCTGGCAATGAAAGTAATGAAAATAACACGTACGAGCTGTAAATGACTTTAAACGTCGTAACACATTAAATTACATTCTTGTTTTGACTCCTGAAAATATATTTTGTGCTAATAGTTTAATTTTACAAATGTTTTACAAATTAGATCGTATGAACATAAATGGTCAGAACAGTCACAGATAAAATATCAGTCATACGAGCCAGCTATAAGAAGTGTTATCAATTTTTTAAGCCGCTAAAGGAATGTAATAATAACGATAATGTGTTGTTTTATCAGTAACCCAAAGTTAAAACTGTTAACTCGTTAATCGGATTTGTATAATATTATCCCCTTTCTCCCGTTAGCTCGCTACAATCGTAAATTCAGGCGCACTGTACGAAATAGTTATGATTGACAGGACCGATTCGGTGCGAAATGGTCACAGATTCTAGAAATAAAGTACGTGGAACGCGAAACAAAAAGAATATAATTAGTTATACTTGTACGCAAAAATGATCGTGTCGTGCAACATATAAAAATATCTCTTTATTTTTATACTCTTTTTCGGAATTCTATGATATTCCTGATCCAATCGCGTTATTCCAAATTTGTATAAAATCGACATGGTACAATCAAGAGAGGCAGAAGATACGGTCTTTACTGATAATATGCGCTATTGGAAAAGAAATTATTAAGAATTACAGAGGTCTATTTTCTTCAGCTTAATATGTATTACAATGTACTTACGCGTATTCGATAGAAAGCATAATTGTGTATCTTAGCGGAATAACCTAGGCTCCGATCTTTTCGATCTCATCCGCGTCTTCTGCATCGAGGTAGTATATCTTTTTGCCGAAATGTTTTTCTATGTCTTTGCACAATTGCATTGCATGTTGCGAGTCGATTAAATTAATGGCAATTCCAGATTTACCGAATCTCCCCGTTCGTCCGATTCGGTGTAAGTAAGTTTCGCAATCCGCCTGCCGACTTTGATTCATCGGCAAGTCGAAATTAACTACTATCGTCACTTGTTCCACATCGATACCTACGAACATGAAAGTTTTCTGTTGTATCGGTGATGAATTGCGATACATAATCCAATATTTTCGGTTACCGGATAGAAAACGTCATCGAAGTGAATGCACGATAAAGACAATTACCTCTTGCCAAAACATTGGTGGTAATGAGAACTTTTTCTAGACCTGCTCTAAAATGATCTAGAACGGAGATTCTTTGCTCCACAGTTAATTCTCCGGACAGAACTGCTACGGCGTGGCCGTCTTTTGTCATTTTTTCTGCCAACCAGTTGGCCGTTTTTCTAGTCTTTATGTCAATATAAAAGCAGAACTTGAATTATCATCGAATATAGAGATAGACGGATGTAAATTAATTTAACGGCGATGGATATCTTACATGACAAAAAATGATTGCTTGCCCTATCGTTATTACACCATAGATATTGGTAATAGCTGCATACTTCTCATCCAAATCCTTGCATTTCACGTAGTACTGCTTAATGTTATCTAAACTTTCCTCCTCTTTTAAGAGTCTGATTATCAGGGGATTATTAACTATAATTTCAGCGAATTTCATCACTTCGGGTTCGTAAGTCGCGGAGAAAAACATCATTTGACATGTGCGTGGTAATTGCCTGTACGTATAATTAAGAAAGGCTGTATTCAAGCGGCACGATTCGAATTTCAAATAATTAACGTGTCTGAATAATTACTTGTGAATACGGATGCATTGATCTTGATGACCCTGAGTGGCGATCATTACGTCCGCCTCGTCGAGAACAAAAACCGATATTTTGCTCAAGCTGAAGAATTTAAATTTAACGGCCCAGTCTAGGACTTTGCCGGGTGTACCGATAATAATATGTTCCGAGATTTTTGACCCACGGCTTACTAAAATGATAGGAGGAAACTAGATTTCGCTTAAAATATTCAATCTATGCAAAGTATCATGTAAATTGTATCGTACTTTCTTCTCCTCTCACGGCATATTTCAATTTAATTTCATTACAAAATGCAGACATTTTTGCTGCTACTTCTCCGGTCTGTATAGCTAATTCGTATGTAGGCGATAAGCAAAGAACTTGAGGATAATTTTTGGTAGTGTCCACTCTGCTCAACATCGCTAGGACGAATGCAGCAGTTTTACCAGTTCCGGACTGTGATTGCGCGATCATGTTCTGAGGTCTAGAATGAATTTAATTTTATCTCTATTGTAAATAACTTGCTCGTCGTATTATATTGCACCTACGGATCGGCGAGTAAAGTAGGCAATGCCGTTTCCTGGATTTTTGACGGAGCATTAAATCCCATAGCGTATACTCCTTTCAGCAGAGCAGGCTTGCTGTAATATATATATCATAATTTGGTACACAGAACGAATGGATTATGGGCTCGATAAAAAAATTTGCTTGTGGACTTAAAAGTTATTTGTTGTTTCAACATCGCTCTTGCACTTAAATCTGTAATGAAAGATGCAAAAATACCAACAGATGGAGCGCTTCGAAAGTTTTAACGCTGTACAAAGGCGACGATGGATCTTTTCTTTGAATCTCTATGTCTTTTGTAGTTTCTACTAAGCCTTTGCGTATAATTTTTTGTAACAACGACTTTTCCGCGGGTGAAATTTGCTCGTCCGCACCATCGTCGCTCTTGGAATCGCTACCCGTTACAGTGGTTTCGTTAGGCTTATCTAAATTCAAACTGGACACCTGTCAAAAAAAAATCAACCGGAAATTTCAATTTCCAAACAGTCAAATGACATTGCGTCGTCAATCCTAATACAAGAAACGACCGTAACAATCGTAAAAACGATTCGATGTTGAAAGTATTAAGTTGTATCATTAAAATATGAAGTATTTCATTTTCGTAAATTTAAATCAAATCGATATGATTAGATTGATACTGAAACATGTGCAAAGACAAATGAAAAGAAAAACTATAAAATATTTAAAAATTTTAAGAACGCAAATTAAGCATCTTCTCTGTGATTAATTTTCATCAACAAAAAACAGTGAGGTTAAGCCGGTGTTGAATATGTACGAGAATACGATCCGCACGAAATTATTACCTTCGAAGATAGTTTTTCCTGTTCGTCTACATATTTACTCCAATCGAGTTTAGCCGAAGCCATGTTAACATCGGCGTGTTTTGAATAATTTAAATGAACTCTCGTGACTGTGTCGAAGCACTTTAAATTAGGGGGTCTAGCGTAGATCAGCTTCAATCAGCTTAGATGTGCTTAGATGGGAAAGGCCAGGAAAGGCTTTACCCAGCTTTACCCAAGTTTCGAAAAATGTTTCACGTTAATGGTTGTAGAGGACGGTAGTGCCACTGAACGTAGCGCCTTTTATACAGATTTCGAAATATGGCGCGCTGAGTAACTTTCGTCTATTATTTGAATACTGCCATTTGTCTTAGAAACAAAGAGACAAGAATTGTTACAATGGTGGGACTACAATTATCACCGTGAAAGAGAAAGAAGCAAAAATGTCTCGCTGTAGCATGAAACATTGCAATGTGCACAGTAGGAAATTTTATCAACAAATTACAGCAACGAATTATAGTCGTGAACATTTGTCAGCATTATTGTTAAGCAGTTGCTGCCAGAATAAGACAGCTATTGCAAAAGTCGAATGTCGTATTGTAATTAATGAATTATATTGTAAAAGGTTTCAAAATAATACTGAAATATTTCAATCGTTCCATGCTTACTATAAAGACAAGTACTTGTGAACCTATTCCTACATTTCTACCTTACAGCCCAAGTCTTCGAAATCATCAATTCCACAATTATTTTTTTGTCTATTTATTTTACAATCGGTAAATGAGAAAAATGTAAAAAAAACAACACTCACAGCGGATACGTGTTGACGGCTCCACGGCCGGGAGAGAAAGAGGCCGGAGCTCCCTCTGGCAGGAGTGGGGGGAGCTCGCGGCTGCTCGGCTGTCGCGTAGTGGGGGAACGGCGGGGCCAATCGTAACACGGCTGTATGTCATGCGCACCGCTGAATATCGTCCAGCGCGCGGTAACCAAGTATTCGAAAAATGTTGAAACAAAATAATTGTAAAATAATCTCTAAATGAGAGTTTTCAATGTAAAAATTATTAAGGTAATTGACAAATAAAAGAATCTCGAGCAGTAATGTATATATATATATATATGAGGCGTAAGTTAAAGATCTTAATGAAGCTTTAGTTTGAATCTGTTTGTGTTAATTGGGGAAGTTTTGGACATTAGGGTACAGCAGTGCGTAAAAAGTCTCGTCGAAAGAATAACAGTTATCCTAAAATTAATTTTAATGACTACACAACCCAATAAAGGTATAAGTTCAGTCGTGCAATCTTACAATTAGCATAATAGAATTAAATACTTTATTACGCCACATATCTGAGTTAATGAACAACCAAACCAATAGAGGCGGCATAGTCGCCCGAGCGACAGTGCCCTCTAATAACTTACAGATAACTAAACTTGGTTCATGGCATTAAATACAGAGGCTTGGATTCCCTGGTACTGCTGGTTACCAGGCATTGCAAGGTTGTCAGTCGCAAACCGCTGCAAATGTTATAAGATGAGCACCGTTAGGTTGACGTCCGTAAATAATCAGGGCATGAAGAGTTACGGCATATGTCGCAAAATATTATTATAATCAGGCAAAACTCATTGTACTCATCGATATTTTGCTTCAATTGGAATTCGCGGATGTGCAGGCCGGCATTGTTAAGATTTCATTTCGTTCACGAAACTTATACTGGGAGATGCTATAAACACAACCTAAAAATTATCAAAACTCACGAACGTCGTTTATTCTGTGATATATGTAAATGAGTATGCCAAAAGGATCTCGTTTAAGAGGAAGCACAAAATGTATTTAGTATAATAAATATTATTTATAATCGATGTACTTTTTATCTTCCGTACGTTCAATCGACCGGCTAAAAAACGAGTGCGATGACAAGTTTAAGCCATCGCTATGCATATACCGGTTGATATTTGTAACTTTTAAAACAGCGCTGTTTTAAGTAGCGAAAAAAATCGTACGGTAAAATACTCGTAGTACTTTTACGTCTGATCGTTGGGAACTATTTATTTTCATGTATCTACGTGCGCATTATATTACAAAGGATATAATTGTTAAAGTCATATATCTCTGGTCTGTATACGTAAATGCCAAAATGTCATTGACGGAGCACTTTTCTTTTTGCAGTACATCGACAACAATGGGGGAGACAAACGTTTGCTTCCAAATAGATACCGACAACCGTGAGAATTTCCCATCGGCCGTTGCCTTTCAGACGTTTAGGAAACAAAGGGATTTGTTCTATGAAATATTTCGGATTTGGGAAGAAAATCACTCCGTGCCAGGATGGACGTTTCAGATAGCTCTGGGAGGCAAGATAAGATCTCTGCTGACTTTGCACAATGACGCTATAAATTATTACCATTTCGCGAGATTATTTAAGTCTCAACTTTTAAATTCCTGTATAAAGAATGGACAGCAAGTACGTTTAATGAGACACAATTGTTTCCTTGCGTTAAAAGGAGCGATTCGATTTTATATCGCTACGGATGTTCTTAGTCGTAACAGTTTCTAAACTTTCAGATGGACATTGGGGACGACGAGAGCATAAGTTTCCTGAAAACCTTGACGCACGTAACCCCAGAAAAACTGACACAACTTCAGAAAAGATTGGTAACGCCGCAGCCGTCGAAAAATCAACTTACAGGACCGTCGTTTCCCGGAGTTCAAGAATTTTTTAAAGACTTCGTATTATTCGCTTATAACCCGATTTTCTTCGTTCACTTGGAGAACAGTTTGGTGCATGAAATAATGGAATTGAACGACACTCAGTTTAGTAGTAGCGAAATAGAAGATTCAGGTACTAACGGAGGTCGTATGATGCTATTTAACCAGCTGCATGGACCTACCGCTAGTACATCAACGTAGCTTGTTTGTTACAGAAACGACGGTCGATGAGCTGACGCAAGAAAATTTTATTACTTGTTTATGTAGCTTGCGTCTTCTCGCCAAAATGTTGGGTCTTCTCGTCTCATTGCCTTATAGAACGGAATCGAATAATTCGAAAGAAATAATGGACACGCAAATTGAAGTGAGAAGCAGGGTAAGCATCGAAATCATTATTGACCATGTGTCCTGGAAGTAAGATTTATTATATCCTTAGGTTCTGCCGTCGTTAAATTTGCATCTTTGCCTTCACAATGCGATAGCCCTAAAGAAATTATCGCTGACCGTACCTTGGGTGGCGAAATATTTAGCTATGTTGGATGCGACGTCACTCAGATTACCGTGCTACAAGCAGATCTTGGAACTGTTGTACTGCATATTCAAAGCCGCCAGGCAGTTTGATTTTTCAGCTCCCGATAGTCCCATCTCTCAGCAAACTGCGATTCTTCTTAAATCCACTCTCGGTTGGTTATTCGAATTGCCAAATTTCCCCAAAGATTTATACTCCGCTTGGGAGAAAACTTACAAAGTTCGAGAATTACGAAGTTTCAAGCAGCTCGACAAGTATTACGTTCAAAAGAACATACTGCTGGGCGAACCAATTGCTTCCGTTAAATCCGTCAAATGTAACTTGGACAAATTGGACATAATTAACGAGAGAGTGTTACACACGTGTTGTCCCTCGACGGGGACAAGCATGCCTGTGATGAGCAGCAACTCGAACTTAAATAATTACAATACGAACAAGCACATTACACCGGTGTCTAGTAAACTTTACATGTCTGGCGGAAGGTCAGGTACAAAGCATTTAGAGGTAAGCCCTTTGAGCGTCAAGGATATTCCATAGAGAGTGTCGTAATCTTTTTATCTCGACAGTTGCAACTAGAAGAAGCTTTTTTTCACGGACAGCCGGCATCCACTCGAAAAACTGTCGAGTTTGTATCGGAGAGAGTTGCCTCGACCTGCGTGAAGCATATATGCAATAATTTACTCTCGTCTTCCAGGGAATCTAATTTAAATACGTTCAGGAAAGTTCTTAAAAGGAAAAAGGACGAAAAGCAGTCTGAGACCAGCGAAGAATCGGCGTTCGTCAGCGCTACGGATCTAAAGGTGATCCTTCGAGTATCGTAAATGTTTTCGTAGAAGATAAGATCGTTCGAGAATTGGAGTACCAATGGTCGTTTATCCACAGGAATCTGTTTCAAGCGAGATGAATGGATTGGCTGTCGCATCATCGAAGGAATTGAAGGAGCAGTGCGAGGCAACTGTACCAGCCATTTGCGAAGCACGCGTAGTGAAATCGATAGAATCCCTTTTGGCGGAAGATTCTTTGAGTTCCGTGAAAGAGATGTGTATTAAAATTGCCACGAGATTGGCCATGGAACGTATACAACAATGGATACAGTCCCATATAGTGGGTGGATCGTTGTTCGCGAAGGACATGGAACTGGAATTAAATAGGTTCTTGAAGAACAACACGACGGTAAATTTTGTTCAAGAAAAACGTCACAATCCGGACGTCGTTAGTCCAACCAGCGCCATAGATGTTCTAAGGGTAGGGTCTTCTTACAATTCGTATATACCTCCGAAGCGCGGTGAAATTAAAGTCGAAGTTTATCATGCTTTGCGCTCTCGTTGCAGGCATTTATATGGGAAATCCTCGACAACGGGGGAAAGTGTTTAACGGTGCTATCCGTGACCACGATTTTGGAAGATCTGTACAAAACGTTGAACGAAAGAGCGGATCTACTGGTGGGCCCTGAGAAAGTTTTATACTTTCTCAGCATGGATTTCGCGCTGTTATTAGGTAAAGAAAAGTCTCGTTTACTCGTTAAAGACGATGTACCGTATCGGTACTGAATGTGTTTCCACCTGTTTAGCTGCACATCGAATGGATCTTTTCACGTTAAAGGTCCAGGAAAAATTTATAGAAGTATGGACGATGGACCGTTGGAAAGTTTTGGAACCGGACTCTCCTATGCACAGGATATTGAGTCCTAGAAACGTAATGCTGTTAGCTCAGCCCGAAAAGGACGATATCTGGCCGTCTTTTGGTAAATTTATTAAAAGGCTGCTGATGAAAGACGTTCTAAATATCGAAACTTTGTGCGATCAGTGCGTTGCCTTGTTCAGACAGGAATGGCCCGCGGTAAGTGCGCGCATGGAACGATCGCTCGTTTCCCTCGATCACCTGTCTCACGTATCTCGTTTTTATTTCTTTTTCCAGCCGATACTGAAGCATTTATCAAAGTGCCTGACCGAGGCCATAGCAGATTTTAAAGCGTCGGACGATGCGGCGGAAAAAGTGACATATTTGCTTGGCTGGGTAGTGGAAACATATCATGACATTGCATTTTGCAACGACTATAGTCCTATAGACTGATGCTCGCTTCATTGTCTCGAGTCGTTAGATTCTACTTTTTTCACCGACACATTGTATAAAATTACAATGGGATAATTGCGATGCACGTGTACATTGCCGTTGTTTTACTTATTGACGAAAATAATGCATATTACCATGCATTAACTTGGAAAATTGTTCGGGAAGATTGTAGATAGAGGTCGAAGATCGACACTGTTCGGTCGGATTCGTACTCGTAAGATCGCAGCATCGAGATCTAGAGGGTTTCAATTTTTACCGAGGATTTGAGCATTACTGTAAATATGTGAAATTCGTGGCGTTCCGATTAGATATCCATTCGACGCCCGGATCTTATCGGAAGTCTGAAAAGCGTGGGTAACTTTTTCACTCGGCAACGTTGGACATCACCGTTTGTTGACTCTGTGTACATAGAACTATGGACGAATTTAAGGTTCTACATCGAAAGTTGCTCTTCTATTTGAAGTTGACCGTTGAGTTTTATTCCGTCGATACGTATTTTATAGGCAAGAATGAAATTTTATCTTTTTGTGTGTACGAGACGTCCAATAAACGAAGGTTTATTTTTCGCGCGCTACGATTTATCTCGCCCTGTCTACCACCGTTTTTACAAAAGCAGCGACAAATTAAGAATTTCCAATTTCTGCAAACGTTCCGGCGATATTTTTCTGTAGAAGGTATCCACGTTGCATCGACAGCAGGAGGAGAGACTTTGACGAATCGTGACAAAGGGTGATGGGTTCTACAAAACTTTTGTGCGGTTTATTCAATTTCTTCCGGGTGGGTCGATCGTTTAATAGGAGCTTGAAAATTGACAATCTTCTTTGACCGAGTCGTGATGGAATTTTGAGCAAATGCAAATCATTTGTTAAATTTAATAATAACGTATTTGTATCGAGGAAACGTTGTTTGTTCGTTCGTTGGGAGAAATTTGCTTCCTCCTATAGAGAAGTGATCACGGTCCGATTGCGAAACGCTGAACGACTCGACGAAAATTGAAATGTAATTAGTTTAAAAACATCGAAAAGCACCCGGCTGCGAGATATTTGTAGATTGCGCGGAAAGTTTCTCATTGGCAGTCGGTATACCGCGTTCTCCATAATCCGCACCTCGTCTCTATTGTTAGGAACAAAATTCAAAATAAATTGTTTCGATTCCCAGCGTAAAATCGACTATTCCGAACGATCGTTGGGCAAAGTATCATCGGATAGAATTACCGGCGTCGGAGTCCACCGCGTTTCTCTGAATTTTCTTACCGACGCGTCACTCTCGGACGGTCGATCGAATTTCCGCGAAGCAAATCGAGGCAACTTGGATCGAGATCTGCTCTAATTTCAAATTTTCACGATGCGAGGAACTTTTGGTGCTCGCATTAAAAGGGAAATAAATAAATTGAAACGGACCGACGCGAGGTTGGCCGACGGGTAAGAAATTGGTATTATAGATGTCGCTGTGAATGGACATTTTTCGAAGACAGCGGACTCGTCCCGCGCGTCATTTCGCCGCTCTTGATTCGTCGCAGAGGCATAGTTACCGTGTCTCGAATTTAAGTCGTCCCCGTTTTTTGAAACGCGAAGCGCGGCAAGCATGTGTGTACAACCTAATACTCGATACTCGATGCTCGATAATCGATAAATCTCGATATTTTCGTATCCAAACGAAGGTCGTGGACCGTCGATACGCCGCGCGCAAACGACGCGATTGAAAGTTCGTTCCTACGCGAGAAAGTCCGGTCGATCTCGACATTCAACGCCCGGTTGAAGCTGAGATCGAGAGGAGCGACTCCGAATTTGGCGGACAATAGAGGGTGTTTGAATTGGCAAAGGGTAGAAAAAGATCGCAGCGCGGGACGAATGGTTGGAAGAATTGGCGTACTCGATTCCGTGGGTAGATGCGCGGCGCAGGTCGCGCAACGAGTCGAGCGCGAACGTATTTCTCGTAGTTTGGTGCCGGCGCTCGAGTAGTTCGCACTGCTTTGCACGCGGCTTCGTTTCGTCGAAGAGAAGCGTCGTTCGTGGTGCGTGGATGTCGCACGCTCGAGCGGAGCTCGTTCGTCGGGGAAAAGAGGGCTGTTCGGACGAGGCCGATCGAAAAGTCATCGGGGAGATCGATCGAAGTATTCGTGGACGGAATCGGATCTCGTGAGAGAGCGAGTATGAACTTTTGGGACGGGAAATCTTCGTGCGCCATGTTGACGGAGGTTTCGCGGGATCCAGGCGTCCTTCGATCGGCCTGATTTATCGGTCCATCGATCCTCGAGCATCCTCGCGAGGTTCGTTTCGATAGGACGCTAGGGTTTCTTTCGCGCGGCTCTCGCGGACTCGACGGAGTCGATTCGGTCTTAGCCGATAGAATCGCGACGCGGATGGTCGACGGTCCGAGTTCGCCGATCGTTCAGGATATCGGCGCGGGGGTCGCTCGTTGACGGACACGTTGAGCGAGAAGAGGGACATCCGAATCGGCAAGGGTGACGTCGGTGAATCGGGAGTAGCAGGGGCGAAATGAGAGTGTCGTCGTTAGAGGGAGGCGAATGAAACGGCGGGGATAATCGGCGTATCCGGAGGGTGACCTCCGAGAGAAAAGGAAAGCGATCGTTCGTCGCGTTGGTCGTAGAGATCGATCGGGCGGTCGGCGGAGGGCGAAGCGTGTCTCCGAGGGCGCGAGGATGTAGCGTGGCGCACGCGAGGATAAATGAGAAAGTAAACGCGAGGATAAGCGGCGGGGACCGGCGAGGGGGCCCCTTTGGCGAAAGGGCGCGGCCCGATCGGAGGGAGCGCGCGATTCACCTTCCGCTCGAGCACGTGTCGAGCGGAACACGTGGGGCCTTGGAGGAAACGCGTCGCTGGAAGTTCTACCGAGAACGGTAAGTCGGAGGGCCGATTTTCCTCTCATCGTCGGAAGGAACGATATCGCGAGCCGTCCCTTCGCAAACGATCGAGCACCCGGGAGCAAGGGCAAGGGCATGGGCGAGGAGGTCCGGCGAAGACTTTGGCCGACGGCGGTCGGGTTTCGATCGGGGAACGCGAGGAGGATCGACGTCGGGTCTTGCGATCGGATCTTTAATCGTGTCTTCGTTTTCTCCCTTGCGAGAGATAGCTTCGAGTCTCTCTCGCCTCTCTGGCCTCTCTGCCGCGAGAATTTCGGCGCCGTCGCCGTCGGATGCACCGAAAAATAACGAGATAAAAAAATGTTTCCGCCAGGGGAGGTTTGTTTGTGAATGGGAAGGAGCATTCTCGCGAATCGGACCGGAAAAAATCGAGGCGATAAGGTCGCAACGGTCGACGGGCGACGGGCGGCGTTCCGCCGTTCCGCCGAATTCCCGCGGAAGCGACGGCAAGAGAGACGAAAAGAGCGGCGGAGAGAGAGAGAAGGAGAGTCGAGCATTTTTCACGCGGGACGTGGACATCGGTCATCGATCGGCGAATACAGTTTTTGCTCGGTGTCTCGTGATCTCCCGTCGGACGGGCAGATCGGAGGAAAACCCCCGACGTTTCGCAATTTTCATTTGAGGCGCAACGACGCGACGGCAGGAAAAAGCTGGGGAAAGGCGGGGAAAAAAGTTGGACGATCGCGGTCGGACGAGCGCGAAGCCGCTCCTAATTCGACCAGTGGGCCTACCGGAGAAAAAGGGAAAAGAAAAACAATCCCGGAGCTTGATCGCGCGGAGATGAGACAGGGATTTCTAACTTTCTCGCGCGTCATCCTCGCCGACCTTGCTCCTCGCGTTTCTCCCTCTCTCTCTCGCGTGATCGAGCTCCACGAAAGTGCGAAAAACTCGTGCGGAGCGCCCTCGAAAAAAACGCCCCCACCGTTTTCCGGTCTCCGTTTACTCGGACTCGAGATGGGGAGCGGGGCCGACGCGAGGGCGAAACCGGCGTGACTTCCGGAGAACGCGGAGCGGTCGAGGCCGAAATTGCCGGAAATTCCGGGCGTTCCGAGGGAAACGATCGTCGACAAATGTAGTCGACCGATGGCCGGCGGAGAGTACACGGGCGGAGCGGCAGGACCGCTTCGGATTTTCGCGAGGCAAGGCCGCAAATTACGTGGCACGGGTGAGAGGAATGTCGCGCGCCATTTTCATTCGGCTCTTTACGGGAAATTAGCGGAGCCGTTTCAATTTGGTCTCGGCGCGTTACGCGCCACCTTCGCAAATTCAATTCCTCCGGCATGGCGCGGCGGTTGCCCCTGAAAAGAGTATTACTTTCCGTGCCGTTTCACCTTCCAACTACCGCGGACTCGATTATTTCGTAATTATCGGCCGGCCTCGTAAAGACCTCGCCGCGATATTGCGCGCACTTTGACCTACC
Source organism: Cerceris ruficornis (assembly GCA_963989415.1). Lineage (NCBI taxonomy): Eukaryota > Metazoa > Arthropoda > Insecta > Hymenoptera > Crabronidae > Cerceris > Cerceris ruficornis. The sequence goes on along the minus strand of OZ022520.1, from coordinate 32,264,120 downwards.
TCCCTTCCGGCCGACTCGTGCTACCATCCTCGCCGAGCAATATTCCTCGAAGCCCGTTAAGGGATAACTTTTAATCGAACGACTTTCGTTTGCGCTTCATCTTCGAGTAACCGATGTTGCTTCCCTTTTAAACCGTTTTAATTTTCAATTACCTCTCCCTCGGCTATCGGCGCGCAAATTCGTCTCGTTACTTCGCGGAGCGATTTCGATCGAGATGCTGCTCGAATTGCCGATGAAAGAGCGCCGAAGAAATTTTCCCTCGTCGAGCGAAAAGTGTCGGGGGACTTTCGAGGCGGTCGACGGACGTCGGCTAATAACGTTTAAAGAGAACGAGGCATGATTTAGGTGCGCAACGGCATATAATATCGGAGGTCGTAAATCTTAATCGGTCGTATGTTCTCTCGTTTCTCATTTCTCGTTTCTCCTTTCTCGTTTCTCCTTTCCCGTTTCTCGGCGATGCTTCCCGCACAAATCATAAATCACTGCTCCGCGTGGCGCTCCGTTGCCCAGGTAAATGCTATTGGAAAATTAAGATCTCGTTGATCGAATTCCGGAATTACTTTTCATTTCCCGCGAAAGTTTCGCTCCTCCTCGCCCTCGATCTTCCATCCGGCGACCGAGGTTCGCGGAATCTTGCCGGATGGACGGCGAATCCCCGCCCCTCCGTTGCACTTCTCCCCGAGTTTGCGTTTGAACTCTACGATCTCTCTCTCTCTCGGAGTACAGAAACGACGCGCTTGTCCTCAGATGCGAGCGTAACGGAGGAAGAAATGGAGACCCTCTACACGGGAGCGATACACGGCTTCCCTCGGGCGAACGGTGCTCCTTCGAGCGGGATGTCCCCCGGAATCGGCACCACCTTCGACCAGGACGGCGTCTTGAGTCTCATCGTCGTCCTCGGCGGCAGCCTGTCTCTGGTGGCTCTGGTCTTCGCCTTCATCACCTACAGGTGAGACCTTCCTTTCCTCCACGATCGTCGACGGGGGTCCGTCGGCAAAATTTAATATCTTCCTCTCGATCTCTCCACGAGATCAACGAGAAGCCCCGGCGAGACGACGAGAGATCTTCGCTCTCTCGAGGGGCGAGCCTCGGGCCGCGAGTTCGTTCCCCGTTGCGCTTTTCTTTCGTCGTGAAAAATCTCGGAGAAAAATGCGCGATTGTCTCCGCGAGGAGAAGAAAGGAGTTGGAAGGAAGGAGGGGAGGGAAATTGCACGGAATTGGAGCAAAGAGCCTCTCGACGGGTCTTCTTTGAATTCGACGGAGGATAATTGCAGATATGGAGCCCGGCCGGCAGTAGATGAATGCCCGGTTAATTACTCGGCCGACGTTCGACGGTAATCGCCGAACGCGCTTCCCTCTCCCGATTATCCTCGTTAATCTCCATTCCCGTGGCTCCGCCCGTTAATCGACGCATTTAACGAACCCTCGGGAACGGGTGGCCGAGTCGAAATACCTCTCGAAAGACCTCGCGGAATTTGTATCCTCTCTTTCTCGTGAAGCGCGACATTCGTGCCGTTCTTCCATCCTCGAGATATCCCGTTGCCGGCGAGCGACGCGGGAGATGTCTGTGTCGGAGTTTCTGGAACGGGAGACAATAGACGGGAAAAAGGGATGCTCGAAGGAAGAAAGTCCGTTTCCGAGGGAAATGATTTTGGAGATCCATCGTGGAAGGCTCCGCTCGCGCTCCTCCGCCTCCGGCCCGCCGTTTCCGTGTTCTTATTTGCCTCCGTAAACACGAAACACGGAAGGAGAACGTCGTCTCGGTTGTCTTCCCCTCGGCGCGCCGCGGCGAGTCGTCGGGACTCCCTTTGCCGCGTTACCTCCGGAAACTGCTCTCCGAACGAGACCGTCTTTCTCCGAGGCAATCTTTACCTTCCGCTTCCCTATGGTCAAACGCGATTTACATCTTTCACGGTATAACGAATTTACGTCGACTATTGCCGTCCTGGAAACGTCCTCGTATACCCTGCCAGCTGTGGAGTCGAAAATGAAATATAAGCCGCTTCTCCGGAGTCACGGTACGCCGAGCACACCGTGGCGATGCTGGGTGGCTCGAATATACCGTTGCTCGGCGAGTACGGAGCATCTTGACTTTGAGATATATCTCCAAAATTTCGTCCGACACTCTCTCCTCTGGGAGCCGTCGAAGCCAAATAAATGGCTACTTTCCGATTGGTTTAACGGACTTTAACGTCGTCCATCCGGCGGTCTCCGCGAAGACGCGAGAGGACGAGCGGCCGGCGGGAGGGGGGCAAGCTTCTCGACCCCTTGCCGGAACGAGAGTAGCCAAGAGCAGTCTTCTTGCCGGAAATTGGGGGGAAATGGAACTGCTCGGCTTCCTTCTTTCTCCCTCCTCGATGGTCATCGCCGTTCGCGATTCCCGATGACGTTCTCCCCTCCTCTCCTATCCTGTCCTATCTTCTCATTTCTGTCGAGTAGAAATTTCACGGAATCTCAAGATTGGAGCTTCGTGTTTCGACTTCTCGAATATCGTGATACGTCCGCTTCCCTCTTCGCGGACGGCGACAACGTCGGTGGTAAAAGATTGGAGGGTCCTCGCTCTCGCTTTTTGATTGGGAACTCGGCAAAAGTGCTCGCGAAATTGAAAGGATCGGGCGCGCGGATAATTCGAGAAGGCACAGAGCCCTCGAGCATCGATGAGTCCTCCGACGACGATCGAGAGGATCGTCAGAAGCGTTCTCTTCGCTCCAATCGATGATACTTTTGCGACACGCGTTAGGTCGCGTATCGTTCGAGAAAGACCGCACCGGATTTACCGGGCGGAGAAGTTTGACGAGGTTCGAGACCGAGGCAACGTGTTCGCGCATTTTTCCTCGTATTTCCCGAGAATCGCTCCAACGATCGCCCGCGTATCGCCGCTCGAGCGAGGCGAAACCGAGAGAGAGGTTTGCTCGGCGAACGGAAGGAAAGAGAGGCCGGGATTATTTTAATCGGCGCCGAGGCGAGAAACCATTCGGACGCCGCGATCGAGGGCGGAAGGTCGGGAGGCAACGTCGAAGCAGATGGTCCGGATTCGCCATCTGCCGATGTTCGCGATAGGATAACCATTCCTCCTTCTGTTTGAGTTTCCAGTTCAATCTATCTTACTTCGTGCTTCTGTTTCTTTGCCAGTTCGCGAACTCTCGTCAGAAATAACAGAGATCCCGTTACCATCGAATCGAATCACCTCACCCCCCTATCGTCCATATCCTCTTCTTCCTCTTCTCTCTTCTCTTTTCTCTTTTCTCGCCCGTCTGTTCTCTTTTCCCTTCTCTCTTCTCTCTTCGCTTCTTTCTTCTCCTTTTAATAACGAAACAGCACTCCGCTTTCTTCGAAACTTTCACGGGTATTTTCAACCCACGGAATTCCTGCGAGCCGCATTCCGGCTATTACGGCGGCTCGATATTTACAATCGACCGCCATCGAATCGGGAGAAGAAGCGATTCTCGGCTCCCTCGATCGAAAAACGCTGGTGCTTCTGCGAACGGTGGGCCGCGTGCCGCGGACCATGGTCTCCGCGAATGTCCTCGGCGAATCTGCGTCGGTTCTTGCCGCGTTCTCGCGATCTCGGATAGCAGGGATTTTCGCGGATCGTAATTTCGTTGGGAATAAGCCGAGACGGTGGTTTCGCGGTCGCAGGTGGTCCGATAAACAAAGAATTTCTACGGAGCAGAATTCCGTTACAAATAACGGGAGAATAAGTTTCCAGGTATTTCTCAGCCACCGAGGAATATCGTATTTTTTCGCTGTTTAACGCGTTTTCCAGTATAGCCCGGAGATACGAGGCCGACGCGCCGCGGCGAGTCAATGACCCCTTTCCGTCCGAGGATTCGATCGCGGTGCTCGACCGATTCACAGTCCGCTGCCGGCCGTCGATCCGATTTCTTCGCAACGTCGAATCGATTTTCTCCGGGCCGCGATGATCGGTCGCTCGGGTTTTCCAGGCGTCGCGTCGGAAGCTTCCACGAGGAACGGTTCGCCTCGAAATTTCTTGAAATTTCCGGCGACGGGCTCGTTAAAGCCCGGGGAGAAGATGAAAATGAAGCTCGGGAGGTACGTTACGGTGGCAGAGGCGTTATCAAGGCGTTTAAATTTATCGAGGGGTTCGCCTCGTTCTTCTTGGGCGTCCGGAATCTCTGGAATTTCGAGGATGACGGGGACATTGTCGGTTAATGCCGCGCAGAGCGAGGGGAACCCGCATTACGAACCCTCCGCCACCTTCGTTTCAGAGTCTCGCAAGACACACGACGTGTCGCTTAATTGAAAGCAAGAAAAACACAAAGCAATTAACCCCCGGCAATTTGTCTCGAGCGGTTAACGTCAAAGTTATCGCGTTATTAATTAAACGCGACGTTTACGGAGGAATTTAGGAGGACGCGCCAGCTTCGCGAAGCTTCGCCGGCGGAAGGCGCCCTCGGGAGTGCTCACCGTCGCCCCTCGACCCAGTCGTCCCCGTCGTCGACCGAGAAAACTACTCGTTCCGACTTGTTTCGCGATCTTGCGAATTCAGACGAGTTCGTTTTACCTCCGCTTCCGCCTCGGTGGGACTTTGCGACTTTGCGCCTCCTTCTTCGGCGTCATTCTCCGTGTTTGCGAGTCGTTTTCCCGAGTCTCTGGAAATCGGAACGAACGAGCCACAAAATTCAATCCCCGCGGGAGGCGCGTCGCGTTTGCCCCCGATTTCGCGGCTCGGTGAACGTTTTACCACCGAGCCACTTGCAATCTCGCGATTTTTCGCGTCACGGCCGCGCGGAACGTTCGTTCCCTCGAACCCCGCCGGTCGTTTTTCGAGAGTCACGCTCCTCGCCGAAGCCGCACCCTCGGCGCTCGCGCTCGTCTCGACTCTGAAGTTCGGTCGGACGCAACGACAACGCCGGCGGAACCCTCCGAGGGCGCCCCGATTTTCAATTGGCCCGCGGCAGCTTCCGGCGGAGCTGTCTCTTGGGAAAGCAAAAAAAAAAAGAAAAAAGGAAACACGGGAAATGGACGAGGGCGAGGAGAAACTTTGCGGCGAACCGCGATGCCGTTTCCAAGCCTGCGGCGCGTCGTCGATCGTAATCGGCTGCTCGCGTAATTTCGCGGCCGGTTACGTTTAACGAGAAGGACAATCGGCAAAACGGAGCGCGGCCACGGTTCCGCTAAATCCCCCAAAACGCATTGTTTTCGCGTCGCTCGGTAATTACGGTCCGACGAGTGACGTTATTTTGCCGGCCGCTATTACGTTTCATTGTTCATTATCGTCGTCTCGTCGTGTCGCGCCAATTGCTCGGTCCTTCCCCGTCGACGGCAATTAGCGGGATTTCGTTTTTGGCGCGGCCGTTGTTTGCCGCCCCGGCGCTCGTCGTTTGTTCGCGGTGACGATACGGCCGAAAACCGCGAGGGAATTGCTGTCCCGCGCGTAGAAGGGGCCGCGTTTTTTCGGCGAGCCCCGACGTGACCTTTGTAACGGCGATGTAACCCCGCGAATGGAGGCGGAGCACACGTATAGGATTATAAACGAGCACGGCTGAAAGGTTGCATTATTGATTTCGAGTGCACGCGGATGTTTTTGGTATTCGGACAGCGTTTCATTTTTACGCGGTTAGCGAACGGATACGCGGTCGGTGGAAAAAAAACGCGCGGTCAACGGGGCGGGCTTTGACGCGCGAGAAATTTCCTCGTCCTCGTGGAGGAGCATTCGGGAGCTTGCTTCGTTCCACGTCGAATCGCGAGCTCCCCGAGTCGACTGTTCCGGGCGTCGCGTCGGAGGGCGGAAGCGACGAAGAACGTCTTTGCGTTCGACGCGGAGGATTTTCCGAGGGTGATTAATGGGCACGCGTCTACCGGACCGGCAAGTTCGCGTCTACGCGTAGCTATGGTGCGCCATCGATCACGCCGAATGCGAGCCGGTCGACGGGAGAATCGACCGGTACAACGAAATTCCCCGGGACGAAGGATCGAGGGAAGTTTCGAGCGCGAAACTATGGCCGACTTTGGACGTTTAGCTTGGCGGAACTTGGCGATCGATCGGCTCGAGTTAACCGCCGATGAAACCGTGCTACGTTTCACCGAGTTAATTCCTCCGGCTCGCCGATGAAGCTAATCCCTTTCGCAGTTATTGACGTTCGACGCGATGGTCGCGAAAAAGGAAATTCAACTTTGTCGACTTTTTCGAGGGGCGAGTCGTGAGTTGGCTCGGGAGCAAAATTGCGACTGCCCCTCCGTGGCCTGGAGTTTCATCCAAAGACGCGGATGTTGACGCAAAGCGGCCGACAGTGGCTCGAGGGAAGATGAAACGTGGAAACGACGTCGCAACGGGGCGTTACCTTCTTACCGAACGAGGGTGGTTGGAGGGAGAGGGGACCTCGTGGGACAGAATTCCTCGATACAATTGTGGCCAATGATTCTCGTGGCTGTCGTTCGGCTCGGTTGACCGATTCGTTGTCTCGGTAGAATTGGTTAATTGGCTAATTACAGGAGAGAAGCGAGGGAAGAGGCGCGAAGCGTGAGGCTAGAGGCGCGAGGAGGTGTGAGGCGTATCGAGCTGCGGGGAATTACGGCCGACCGTTGCGATTTCATTCCTATTATTCCTGCCCGTCCGACGGATTATAATCGCGATCGGACGGACGGGGCCGATTATCCGGCGAATTTCCGCGCGAGCTGCCACCTAATTCTCTTTAGATTAAACGTAAACTTTGATGTTCCTCCGCTCCCCTCGACAGGGAATTCCGTCCTTCTCGACCCATCGACCGTCGATCGGCTTTCCCACACGTGAAAATTTATTGCCACCGCATCGCAAAAAAGTGCAGGACGCGCCAATTACGAGACGCGCCGACGGTTATCAATTCAAACGCAAAGGCGGAACGTTCTTGATTAAAAAACGCGCGAGTCGGCTAATTACGTGCTTCGAGCGTCAGAAACGTCGGAAGCGTCAGAAGCGTCAGAAGCCACGGAAGCGAGAGAGAGAGGCGGGGCGAGGCGAGGCGAGGCGTGGCGCTTGGAGCCGGCTGGAATTACGGCCGATGCAATTCGATTCCCGTATCCGCTGTTCGTCGAATGTATTACATTGGCGATCCGACGGACCGGGGGCCGATTATCCGCCAAATTTCCAAACGAGCAGCCACACGATTCATAGGAACGCGAGGAGCGGTATTTCGCCCGACTGCTCGCGATTCTTTCACCTTTCGGGCGGACCTTCGACCTTCGTCCCCGTCCGTCTTCGCCTCGTCGTCGGCTCCCTCTCGTCTCGTTGCCGACGACTGTAAAAATCAGAATCCACCCCACTGCCCTCGGGGGAAAAATTATTAATCTCTGCTCGCTCTCCTTCCTCGGACGCCATTAATTGGTCCCCGAGTTTTTGCGCCGGGATCCCTCGTTTGCCGATGTTTTGCGTTGCTTTCGTTCGACGCGGAAATTGCGAGACGCCTCGATGGACGTCGAGGGGACGGTCGTCGTGTTTCGGTCGAACGGACAAAAAAAGTTACATCGTCGGCGAGCGTTGAGCGCGTCCCGCGTGCTCTGCTCTCCTTTCGCTCCGCGAGAGACGCGCGTCGAGGAGGAAGGAGCAACTAATTGTAAGCTTCGTTCGCTGACTCGCGGTACCCAGCCGCCAAATTTTGCGATACAATATCTGCCGCGTTGCCTCCGACGAAGGCCCGGCGCCCCGTTACTTTTAATTGGCTAATTAGCGGGAATATGATAATTCAGCCGGTCGCGGACCGGCAAAGGATTAAACGGCCGCAACCCTTTGCAATTTAAATTGCTCGCGTCTCTACGCTCGGCGAAACGCAATTTCAGCTTTTTTTCGAGGCATCGTCGACTCTGCGGAGCGCAGACGCCTCGCGACTCGAGAGCAGCACCCTTTAATCCTTCCCAAACGTTCCTTTTTTTCCAGCTTTTTCCGCCGCAAAACGCGCGGCTGCGCCACTTTCTCGAAAGCCAATTGCGAGGCGTATTTTCCGACTGGAATTCGTAAGTTTCGCGATTTCATAAATATTCGCGAGGAGGGTCGCTAGCCCAGAGGCAGCTTTACGCGCGCCCGTCGTGTCGTCCGCCCTCGAACGGGGTAGTTAATGAGTTTTGGCAGAAGAAGACGTTTCAAAACTTCCCTCCGCCGAAACGTTTAATCTCGGGGCCGAGGGAGGATTACGATACTGCCGGCCTGATTGCTCGCAGGATGAAAGTCTCGGCGCGGATTAGGGCCGCTTTAGCAGGGAGTAAAAAAAAACTTTGTCCCCGCGTCGGATTAAATTCGGCGAGGGTTCGCATCGACACGGGGATCGGCTTTCGATCGTTTCGCCCCAAAGTCAAACGTCTCCCCCGGAATTTCGGTTGGTCGAGGTTCGCTCGAATCGTTTCAACGTCTGTCAATTTTTGCCGGGAAGTCTCCGCGCGACTCGGCCGTCAAAGGGATGAAATTTTCCGGATTCTTCCTGTATCCGCTCTCTGTAACGTTATATTTCAAATTTCCCGGTAATTTAATAGCGTTGTAATGGAAACGGCAGCGCGCCGTTGTAACGCGACGATATAGGGGCGCGCGTAACGCAATGAGGGTAGAAATTTTCGGCGGGATTGGCCGATCGCGCGATCGAGGAATACTTTACGCTTTACGTTTCATATTTCACGTTTTACGTTTTGTATCCTGCGACGCGACGCTATCGAATTAAGGAAAAAATGACGTTAAACGGTATTCGCGCCGGAGAGAATCGGGAGAGTGGCTGGCAATTAACCGGCATATCCTGGGTCTCTCGAGCGGGAGAGGAGCCAACACCCGGGAGGGCTAAATAGTCAGCCTCGTTTAACTTGATTTTCCCGTTATCTTTAACGAGGTTAAAGTCACAGTGACGAACCTATCGTTCGGCCAACCTCGTTAGCCGGCTCTTACGTGTCCGATCGAATCGGTTGCTCTCGAGCTTTCGGAAAATCCCTCTCGCTCGACAGTTCCCTCGAGCCACCGCTCTCCGACGATCGGCCCTCGCCGATAATTTGCGAATTGAGCCGTCGCGGCGAGGAAGCTCCACGATGGCAAGGAGGACGGAGGAGAAGTCGGGAGGGGAAAATGGGCCGCAAGAGCGTAGGACACTCGGAGCTCCGAGTTCGCGGTCGACGGTCAATATTTATTTTCGGAAGAGCCTGGAAGAAAAAGGGCGCAGCAGTGGATTTTGTCCGTGCACGGGCTGGCGGACGTTACGCTCGGCCCACGAAGGAGCGTCATTTAAGTGGAACAAGCCGTCCGGACGTTTCGCGGTCGAAGAATCCTCTCTCGGTCCCGTCCCGTTTACCGTCGCTCGTTGGACGCTCGCGGAACTCGTTGCGTGGAAAAGTGACCTCGAAGGGAGACGGAGTCGCGAGGTTCGACGACGATCGTCGTCCGAGGACGAGAGTTCTCGGTTCCCGCGGCGCCAAAGGCCGTCGGAGATTCAGGCTTTATCGTCTTCCACGTCGAAGGCGGGGTCCTTGGAAGCGTCTTACTCGGAAATGGAGCTTACCGGGGAAACAAACGCGAGGCAGAGGGAGGAGAAACGGGGTCTAATAATTTCGCGACTCGTTGCACCTCTCGACTCCCGGGAGGGACGGAATCGTCTTACCCGCCGGCACCGCCGCACCGAGGCGACTCAAGCTCCCAAAGCGTTCGCTCCTCGGCGTTTCTTTGCGAACTCTCTCTCTCTCTCTGGCCCTCTCTCGTTCCGTCAAGTATCCTCGACGAGTATCATCGATCTCGGCAGTTTTCCTTCCTGCCGATCCTTTCGCCCGGCGCGTCGTCCTCGAAGGGGAGGAACGAGTCGAGGAGCGCCGTTACCGCGTCGATCCGCAGGTTCCAGGATAATTTGCGTGGCGCGGGATCACGGGGGCGCGTATCTCGGCCGGAGAGTAATTTTTAAACGATCTCCGGGAATATTCGCCGGGAGTCAGGTGCGCTGGAAACTTCGTCACGCTCAAAATCAATAATTTAATCCGACGAACGTACGAGAAGATACGGTCGCGAAGCCGGGTACCGCACAATAATGGAGCAACAGCAACGTGGAGCGCGCGCTGCTCCCGTTTAATTTGCACGGAATTTCGCGTTTCGCTTTAATATCGGTAATTAAAGGAACCTCCGGCGGCCCCTCGTCCGGGACAACGTTCGTCGGGGGGATGAGAAATTTCGGTCGATCGTCCGACGCGATCCGACCGACGTATCGTCGATGGATTAGCTGCGAAACTTGGAAACGCTCCGATCGAGTCGGCGGATTCCGAGTGAAGCTCGGTCGGACGAAACGAGCGGTTTCTCCTTTCACGACCGAAAGTCCCTCGCGGTATTTTCGACGGTCCTCGAATTTCCGGGCGTCGTCTCGCAAATTTTCACGCGACTCGCTCGGAAAGTCCCCACGGTCTCCTCGTCCCTTCGTTAATAGGACCGCCGGCAAGTCGGAGTCCGCTTCCAACGCTCGTGGTCGGACGTGGCTCGGAACTTCTCCGCTCCCGTTCCCCGAAGGATTGGCGGAGAATAATCGCGAGAACGTCCGAGAAATCCCCGTTGGACGGCAAATGGAGCTCGCGGACGACGTCCTCTCGGCTCTGCTGTTTTTCGCGGCCGCTCCTCCTTCTCACCCCCGCGAACGAGAGTCAACGTGGGGGTGAGAAATTTGAATTGGATCCAGCTTCACGAGGGGGCATCGGACTCGCGTAGAGACGCCGCGGACAAGATGAAGCGAGGAGAGCCCGAAAAAAGTGATCGGCTCCGCTCGGCTCCGCTCGACTCGGTCGTTTGGTTTTTCTTCCTCGCGGTTTCCCTTTTTTCCCGCAGAGTCCTGGTTCTCTCTCGGGCGACCGTGCACTTAGCTCGCGCCAAGCCGCGAGAAGCAAAGGAGAGTACCTAATGGCTTTAAAGAGCGCGGCGGGAGAAAATCGGGCTCTCCGGTGCGGCTTCTCCTGCGAGCCGGCTCCGCGAGATTTTTGTTCCCGGTGGAGCTAAGAGGCTTTGCTCGAAAGAGCCCCTATTCCATCCAATATCCCAGCCGCGGATCTTAACGATCCCTCCTAAGACGCGAAATTGAACCTCCGGGGATTCCGGGAACGGCGATGCGACGTTACGGCTCTTTCTCCACCCCAGCCGCCTTCGATACAATTATCCCGGCATCGATGACGACGCTGAGCTCTTTACCTCGCGACGCTCTCTCGTCCTCTCTCGCCTATCTTCTCTCGTGTTCGGCCAGGTATTCCCGAGACGGACGACGACTCTTCTCCAAATTGTCTCACCAAGTCGCTCTCCCTTCCATCTTCTCTCCTCTCCCTTGGACGAACGAAAGACCCGGGCTTCGGTCCCGGCGCGAAAGGACGAAACGGCGCGCGATACAATTTGGAGGGTGCAACGTCTCCATTTGGCGGCAACGATCCGCAAAGTTCCCCACGGCCATTGCGGAAAGTACGGTTCGACGAGGAAAGTTTCTCGGTTCGAGGAAACCGGATCTAAGCCCAACCTAATCCAGACTTCGCTCAAACAAAATCCGGGTCTTTAGCAGCCTGTCCGCCGACACGTTTGGATTTTCCTGATCTTCCGCTCCATTTCCCGCTGCGCGCTCTCCTTCCTTTGCTTCCTTCGCTCCTGAATTATTTTGCGAAACAATTAACTCGACTCGCTCCTCTCGCGCGAGACTCGGTCCGCTCGCGGCGGGGGATCTTCCTCTCTCGAACGACGGTCTCTCCACTCTCTCCAATTTCTACCCTTCTCCCGATTCCTCCGAAGGCTTTTTCGTCGATTTCCCCGACGAGGAAGCTTCGTCGAAATTCCCGCGTCGAGGAAACCGCCAGGGGCGCTCGAATTTTCGGGGTATTCCGATCTCGTAATTCGGGGATTCCTCCAAATTTGAGTCCACTCGAAAGAAGTTTCACGAAAAGCGCGTCGAGAAATTCTCACCGGGAAACTTTTAATGGCAATTGCACGTTGCCGCTGCTTTTACTCGGGGAGAGTTTGCCCGTAGAGCGAGGAGAGGCCCTTCCGAATGCAGCGACGTCAGGATTTCTCGCTCCTCGTGCTCCTTCCCTCGACCGAAGTCGACTTTCTCGCGTTAACCGTGCTCCGTGGCAACGATTTTCGTTGCGTTTCGTTTGGTCCCTTCGCAGACGCGACTTCGCCGACCAGTTTCTTCGAAAAATTTCAAAAGAACCGGCGGCGGCGCCTCTCGAGTCTCGGCCCGCTCCTCGGGGCTTCCCCCTTCGGCCCCGAGCGTTCTCGCTAAGGTCAAATGAATTTATAATTCGGTGCACGGGAGAGCGTACACTTTGCCGGTACTTCCGTTTCCTCCCTCGTTAAACTTCGGCTTCACGGTTTTGCTTGCCACCCAAACTTTCCTCTCCACCTTCGGAAGCTTATTACATTAATTGGGCTTCATTGTTATCGCTAACGGCAAACATTGGCGCGCGGACGCCAGGATCTCCCTGCCTCGACGACGAACCGTTTATCGGTTCGGGAGAACGAGCATTTCCGGACCCTCCGCCTCTTCCTCCACGATGGCCGGGGCAACTTGGCCTTCCGGTTCTCTCGCGAGCAAACCGGAAGCTTTGCGATCGCGAGAGATTCCGAAAATTTGCTCGAAGAGGTGCGGCGAAAGGAGAGAATCGGTGGCGAACCGTTCACCCATCCGGCGAGGCGCGCTACGAGGACGACGAGGGCCTCTGAAAGGTCGATGCAGCGTTCCCCTTCGTTTAACGTTTACAAACTTTCATCGCGCGTCGTTCATTTTTTTAATGGACGGCGCATTCCCTCGGCGCGACGCGGCGATGATTTAAAATCCACTTTTTCTCCGCCGTTGTTGTTCTTTCTTGTCGGCGTTAATGCCTTTCCAAATAACCGACAGCCTCTCTCTCCGCGGTAAGTGATATCGATTCCGAGCAGACCTGCGGGTGGTCGCAGGAGCGAGGGCGACTTTTCGCGACATCGGCGATTCGTCGAACGTCACCGGGACAATGGACGCGGAGTGCATCACCGGAGGAGATCGAACGCGCGATCCATTACGTGCGCCGTTGTCGGAGGCGTTAACGCGTACGCTTATCGCGTCGATAACCGCCACGCCAGGCAGGAGCCGGGAGAAGTCGCGAACAACGTTGCGACCGCGAAACCGTTTGTTCCCCGCCAGCTGGAACGTCCCCGTCCTCCGCGATCTCGTGGACGCTCGTTCGCGGAAGGGGTTCGCTGAAAATTTCCAGCGGGGCGGATCGAGCCAAGGGGAAGAGCGTGGGGTCTGCTCGAACGGCGGGCCGATGCTCGCAGGGTGAGGGAAAACGGGGGAGGAAATTTATCGTCCGGGATATTTGGAGAGAGCCGAAGAGAGAGAGAGAGAAAGAGGGGTGAAGGAGGAAGCGAGGGAAGGGACTGCGGCGAGATAAGCCAACGAAGGTAGGTGCGATGTTTCTCGCGGGTTTGGGTTCGAGCCGCGGCAGTCGAGTCCATGGAAACACGGTTAATCCGCGCATCAGACGGGGCTTATGCCCGACCGGGACTAATTTCAAGAGACTTTGCGAAATCCTCGCGAGGAGGGTTTACGCGTACCTCTCCAACGGTCGCTCCCTTCGGGGATCGAGGATCTTTCGTTCGGCTCTGGTCCTCCCCTCGTTTCTCCGGCAATCCGTCCGACCGAGTCCAAACGAATCCGCCAAACTTTCGGTCGTTCGAGGAATCCGTTGATCGCGCGACCTCGCAATCGCGAAGGTGTAACGAAGGATCGATGGGCGTCGGCCTCGAGGAGCCCATTAACCGGCTTTCCGTTGGCAAAGCGACCCGACAAACGAAACGACCTTGCGCGACCAACGGCCACTTCCATTTGCCGAAAATTCCTGCGTCCCGGCTTTACGGCATTTATTTTCAACCGCGCGGTCCGACGGAAACCGATGGAAGCGGATGGAAGCGGATGGAAACCGGTGGAATCGGGGGCAACGCTCGTGCGCTCGGATATTCGAGCGAGGCTCACGATCTCGTCGAATTGGGAGGATGGCCTCTTGGTCGGTCCCGCGGGACTAAACTCCCCTCGCCTCGACATAAACGACGGAGTTAATCAGACTCAACTGCGGACAAGCGCGAAACGTGTCGAGCAAACAAATTCGGTGCTTCTCGATGCGTAATGCGACGCTCACGGGCAAAGGGAATTCGGCAAACGATCGCCACAGCCAGAACCAGAGCCAGAGCCAAAAAGCTCGCCGGAAAGCTTTTTGCTCGATGACACGTCGGCGATTCGAGTCGCGCGTGGCCGTACATAGACGAACCTTCGAATCGAGGAGACGGATTTTTCGACCAGCGCGAATCGATCCGTGACCGTGGATCGGTCTCGTCGCAGGATCGAGCCTCTATTTCCGCTTCCAGCTTCCTCTTTTGACAATTTACGGGCTTGGAAAACGTCCTACGCGACGATTCGGCTGGATTTGTCCTTCGGAATTCACCCTCGAACGTAGACGCAACCGCTGAAAATTCGCGAGCCGAACGGTGCAGCGATTGCGCGTCCGCGCTCGTTAAATCCGAGCAATCATCGCGTCCGAGGAATTATTACGTTACAACGGCTCGTGGAGGTGGAAAAATAAGAGGGAGGTTTCGAGAGCGAGCGAAATTGAATCACGGCGAGCGGATCGGGCTCGTGGCGGCCTTTCGCGTAATCCAAATGGCAAACGACGAGCCCTCGGTTTTCGCGGGGAAATCACCTCGGAATATCCCATTGGAACTTTGAAGTATGAAACGGAAGGGACCTCGGAGTCTTTTGAACGTTTCACCCTCGGAGAATCTACAAAAATCAAATACGATATTCCGCTGAACTCCAAAATATGTACGAAGATATAAAAAGAACAGCAACATCCAAGAGGTAAACCCGCAATACGCAAACACATTGCCACCAATTTCAAATATTTTCCCCAAGGAGAACCGATATCGCGAGAAACGACGGTGGCCCCTGTGACGGCCGTCGCTCCGCCGATTATCCGCGAAATCCCGCGAGGCAATTAAAAACTTTCCTCCTCCGCCTTTAGTTCTTAGCTCGAGGAAATTCCTCGCGCGAAAGTATCGTTTTCTCGTTAGACCGTGACCGGAATAAATTTACCGTTAAATCTACAAACAATCGGGCGAACTCGAATCCTCCTAGAATCCACCGTGCGACCTCGCAGGTTCGCGTCTTGCCCTGCGTTCCGCAGCTCGTGACCGGCGAATCGCGAGTCGTCGGACCGATCGTCGTTCGACTTTTGCCGCCGGTTTCGCGAACGATCGAAAGTGCCAGCGAGGTTTCTCGGTCGCGCCTTTCGGCGACGAGGAGATCGAGGAGAGGGACGGGGGCCGCCTCTCGCGGTATTTTCGCACGAATTTCTTCAAAGGCGAACCGGAAGTCCGGTTGCCGAGCAAATTGGATCGCCGGGCGGAATAACGATGGCGCTTCGGTGATTAAAGAACGAAATCACCTCGACGTTCGTTGGAATGGAATTCTCGGACGGTACATCGGGAGCCGTCTTTGCGGTCGGAGAAGCCTCGCGTTTCGATAACCCACGAAACCTCGAAACCTCGAATCTCCGGCGTCGGTCTCGATATCACGTTTCACCAGGAGAGTTGGTTGGAAATTTCCTCGGGAATGTCGACGGCGGAACGTATCGGAGGCGGCGGGCTGGCAACTCCGGAGCGGAATCTCTTACAAATTTTAACGGATAACGAGAGTTTTATCGCGAGCAACGACGAGAGATCGGACGGGAGTCTCGGCCGTATTGCGATCCCGATAACGCGATAACCATGCTACCGGAGACGCGCATCCTCGGAGGTCGACGATAAAATGGGGAGAGTCGGAGAGAGCGAAATGGGGCACGTCCGAAATTGCCATCCGGAGAGTACGCCGCGACTGGATCGAGGAACGGCGGATCGTCCTTCTTCGGCGAGGCCGAGGAGGGTCTCCCTCGTGGCGCGAGAGACTCCGTTGTCGCGAAAATCCCTCGTAAAAGTTTTATATCGCAGAAGCTGCGAGAGTGAGCGCGGTCGAGCGTCGAGGAGGCGGAGAAGCCGCGCACGTACGGATCTGATACGCGTCTTACGACAAAGTGCCGGAAACGGGGCGCGCGAAATTCACGGACGATTCGAGGGAAGAAACGAGGGAGCTACGATGAATTTTTCGTGCGACGGAGAAGAGCCGGTGGATAGGAGAAAAAAAAACGGAGCGAAGAGGAGAAAAGAGAAATTACGGCGATTCTATTGAAGAAGCGAACGGTAACGAGGGAGTCTCGCGAAGAGGGGGAAAGTTGACGCGAATATCTCAAGGTATCGTCGCAATTTTCCTAATCCCCTCTTTCTATCGATTCGTCGGACGAGAAAAACGGTAGAATTCTCGTCCTTTCCGGCGAAATTTCTTTCGTGCGATTCGAAAGGAGAGGAAACGATTTTCTCTGCCAGGGTCGCGTCGATGCTCGGGGGAGAGCTCGATCGTTTGACCGTGCGACCGAACGTTCGGAATCGCGAGGGCAGAATGCATCTCCGAGGCGAGGAGGGACATTTGCATTCGAGGGAGCCACGGCCGTCACATGCCGACCACGTACGTTCCATCTCCGGATCCTCCGACGCCCGATGCGATCCGTCCACGGGAAATTCGTCCAACGTGTCCTTTCCAATGAAATCGGTAATCTTCCGCTCGTTGATATTCACGATGCTCGAGCACCTTTCCAGCGGAATATCGACGCGTCAGATCGTAACTCTTTCGCCATCGTGAGCACCTACGTTGCCGTCCTCTTTCTCCTCGTCTCTCTCTCTCTCTCTCTCTTTCTCTCTGTCTGCTCGCCGATGTCTTCGGAAGGGGCGAACCCCGCTCGAGTTTTGGCCTCGCGAAATCGCCAAGGACGGGGGCGACTGCGAATTTAACGACCCGATCTCCTCCACGGGGAGCAACGAAAGTGTGAAAAACGGTAGGACGAAGGGAGCGAAAGGAGCTAAAGGAGCGAAAGGGAAAGGACGGAGGGGCGGTGTTTTTGCGCGACAGCCCGTCGAGCGAGAATGGAAGCTCCCAGATAAGAGAAAACGAGGGAAAACGACCCTGACCTTTGATCGATCGAGGCCTGCGTGGACGCGAATTAGATAAGTTCGGCGGACGCGACCTTATATACCGAGGACTCGACCGTACCCCGACACCGATTGCACCCCGCTCGAATTTCTCGCCCTCGAGGTCCACGAGCGACGCTTCCGGTTCACGCTGGATCGAATCCTCGCCTCGTCGCGTCCTCTTACGATTCGGAAGGAGAGAATTTATCGCGACGCGGCAACGCGCGAGTCTCCCGATGTACGATACTTCCGCGCCTGCCCCCCTCTTCTCCGTTGCGGCAACACGAGGGACGATGGTCGATGCGTCGAGCCGGAGTGCCCGACCACTATTTTCCCGGCGTAACGTCGAAGCTTATTGTCGAGAGACGCGCTTATCCGGGGATTCGTCGACTCGGGTTTCTTATGATCGCATCGAGCGAAGAGAGAGAGAGAGACAGAACTGTTCGATATCTACCTCCGCGACGACGATCTCGGTGCTTCGACGCTCCCGTCCCGACGTTCGACGAGTCTTTCAGGGCGCACGAGTAGCGCTCCGCGAGGAAGATCGAGACGGACGACCCTCGAGGAAGGCGGAAAGGGCTGTGCGCCGAGAAACGGAGGAGAGCGAGTCGCGAAATTGCCAGCCGCCTCGGAGCGGTCTCCGAGGCAGCAAATTAACGGGACGTCCGCAAAGGGCCGATCGATCGTGAGACAAAAGTGCGAGAGACCGGGCTGCGAGGAGGTTCGCTTCTCGATCGAGTCCTTCCAAGGACCTTTTCGCCGAGTATCGATGAGCGGGAGTTAATTCAATCGAGAGACACTTTACGAGCCGTACAAAGCGTTCCCAGGGCGCTTCGACGTCGGCGGTTCTTGCTCGACGAAACGATTTTCGCTTCCGTAGGAACGGTCGGAGTCGCTCCTTCTCTCGATTCGCGCCCTCCTAGTCGACGAGGTGAGAGTTTCGCGAGCTACTTGCCGACTCGTCGGCGACAGAGGGAAAAGGACGAGTGTTCCAAGTACCGGCGAAAACCGGACGGCAAACTGCAGGAGGAGGAGCGGAGGCGAAAAAGGCGACGACGACGAAGAGGAAGCGGAAAGGAGGGCGCGAGACAGGAGAGAGAATCGGATCGATGGAACAAAGTCGATCGACGACTTTGACGCTCTCCGCTGGGAAATCAGAGACGCGAAACGGAATCTTGAAAGGTCGGCTCGGACGCCTCTCTCCGGAGGCCGCTCCTCGTCCTTCTCTCGATTTATTCCCGATTTTGACGAATTAACCGGCTCCCGGGACACAAGTTTCGATCGGTCAACGTCCTCTTTGGCCTGCAAGTGTCCGGCAGCGTCCTCCTCCTTCTTCTCGGCTCCTTCGCCTCTATTCCTCCGTCGACTCGAGCCACGCTTTTGAACGGAAGCCGAGAGTCCTCGACGTAGGGCTCTCCTCCGATGATATCCGGGGTCACCTACCCCGAGCAGGCAGCTCCTGGAGGATCAAGAGCGTTGCAGAATCTTCTCCGTTTGCCCCGTTCAACGCATTCGAGGGGGCCGGATCTACGAATAGCGTTTAATCTCGAACGTGGACTTAGCGAGTGAATTCAAAGTTTACTCGATCAATGAACCTCTGGGCAAGTTCCGTCCGACGGGAACTACGAAGCTGCCGTCGCCCTCTCTCTCTCTCTCTCTGTCTCTCTCGCAAACACCGAGCGAGAATAATCACGGGAGCGAATGCAGCTCACGGATTCGCGTGGGCCTCCGAAGTTCGTTTACGGCGTCCTCGATATCGAGACTACCTGATCGCGCGAAGGCACCAACCTCCTCCAGCTTGTCTCGAATTTGTGCAGATAGGGCACGAGAAGAGGAGGAAAAAGAAGAGGGAGAAAGGGTTATCCGTTATCGGCCGTTGGCGGGAAAGCGGCGGAATTATCGCGGCGTGTTTTCGTTACGTCTCATCGTCTCCCCGGGTGATTCGCCTCTCGTGTTATTTCAACCGTTGCCCTGCGGTGGCCCTTAAGAGACGCTTCTCCACGTTCTCCGCCGTGGAACGTCGACGGTGGGACAATTAACTCTTCCGTTCTCCGTGCAGTCTGCTTCCAGTCCTCCACCGTTGCCGAGGAAAATGATCTCGAATCGCGAAACAAGTTGGCCGAACCGACGCGTCGGCAAGTTCGAGGGGAAAAAAGAAGGAAGGCGAAGGGATGTCGGAAATTGGTCGATGCGTAGCTTAAAGCGAAACACCGACGGCAGAGGCCGGAACATCGGTAGCACGGGATAGAAGTTTCCCCGACTAGCCGAAAGACGTCGGAATAAGCTAATTGAATCGCGTCGAATTAAAACTCCCAACTCGAGCGTCGAAACTTCGAGCACTTTTTAGCGCGTAACTTTGCTAATTCGCCTTCGGAGCTGATTTACTCGTAACCCGTTTCTCCCAGTTATTTCCGTAACGCTGGGGGGATCGTTTTAATTCACCACGATTCAGGGAAGACCCGCCGACTTGGAATTTCTCGCTCTTCCTCGCCAAAGGTTTCTCGGCGTTTCGAGACGTCTTTCGCTTCGATTCAATTGTGCGGAAAAAATTGGACGAGAGGTGTCGAGGAGTCGGCCAGCAGCGCGGATTCACGGATCGATCGGCTGTCCTCTCCGGGAATTCGGCAAACTCCCCGAGAGACGAGGAAAGATTCTAGAATCTCGTTCGACTATCGTCGCGACGGCAATTTCCTAAATCGCTCGGATTCGCGGGATCTCCAGCGATTCCGTTGGTCTCTCCCGTCGTCCTCGAGGATCCGGAGCACCGAATCCGATGGAAGAGCAGGAGAATTCCGTTGGAGGGCCCCGGGGATGGATCTCTCGTGACGAGAATAGCTAGTCCGAGATTGCGACTCGTCGTGTATTCGCAGGACGAACTTTCCCTCCGTTGCGCGCGTGCACTTTCTCGCTCGCGTGAAACGGAGGAGGGCAAAAGTTTTCGAGCCGCTCGTGCCGCGTCCCTCCTCGTCCAAACGATCGCTCGTGGCTCGTTTTCGATCGATGCGGCGAATAAATCTGCCTTTCCGCGAAATATCGTTTGTCCCCCCGTCGCGGGACTCGGGGGATCCGTTCAAATCACTTTCTCCGAATCGTTGGAATTTACAGTTTCAAATTGAAGTTTAATTAATGCGGCAGAAATATTATTTTTCTCCAGCAACGAAAAGGACATTTTGATTTATCGTCGGCGGAGGTAGACGTTGCTCGGTGATTTATTAAAATTTGTTCGAGGGGAAGCCTCCGATGGGGGGATAACGGGGGAAAGCAGGAGAGTGGAGAGAGAGGAGAGGAGAAGAAACGAGGGCGAGAAGAAGAGGGATGAAAAGACGCGAAAGTTAAGATAGCTCGGCACTCGTTGTCGGCCTGATTTTCGCGTCGTCTCTCATTAATTATGGCTTAATTAATCCGACGAAACTTCTCCTCCGTCTCTCGAAGACTATGAAAATTGAAATTCCTACAATTTCGGCGCATCGTTTCCACTCGAATTTTGCGTTCTATTCTCTCTCCTCTCCGTTTCTCCGTTTTCCGCGTACCTGCGGCGCCAAAGACCGAAAGAAACTCTCGGGGTTTTCTGTCGCGGGTGTGCAAGCGCCCCTAAGGAAGCTTGGGAAATATCGCGAGAACAGGCGTATCGGTGGCGTCGAGGAGGTTACAAATTTTCCAGGCGGCCTTCGAGGCGATCTCTCGTTTCTCGGCGTTCGAGCTTTCCAAGCTGGAATTTTCTCTCGCGCAGAGCCGCACAGCGGGAAGAGGAGAATTCCGCGGTGGGCCGATAAATTCATTCTTCCTCCGACGAGCTTAACGAAAACGAACGAACGGTCCTCCCACTGCGAATAGGACGGAGCCGCGGTCAACGCCATTCCGCAACGGCGAAGACCTACTTCCTCGAGTTCCTCGATGGTGAAAGTCGATCGGAACGTCCCTCCCCGATTCCTTCTCCGAGTCGCGGTGAGAAGCCGACCGGAGCCGCGTCGCCTGGAAAAATAGTCGAGGACACGAAACGTCCGCGAAGAGAAAATGTTATCGACGTTTCGCAGCTGGCTCGCGAGCCTCCCGATCGACCTCCTCCAGGATCTCTCTCCTCCGGGAGCGCTCAAGAATTTCTTAATATACGTGCCTCGCTTCCGGCGCGGGCAAATCATTCTCCGGCTTTCCCTCTCCTCTCTTTCGACGAAAGATTTGTTCCATCTCCTTCCGCGATAGGCTTTCCCCCCTCGACTTTGCCTCCACGGAAGTCCGCGCCTCCCTCGAGGAGGTTTCGACTTTTCCCGAGAATTCCGCCTTCTCCTCGTCCATGAGCAGTGCACGGCACGTTCCTTCGGAGGCAAAGCCTTCCTGTCGATACATCGGAGACGCCGAAAGCAATAATGCCTCCCGATTCGTCCTCTCTATCGAAATTCGCGGCGCGTTCGACCCGCGAGAGCTCGGAAACGAATAAACGGAAGCATCGTTGATTCGGGCGCGACGATTTTTGGCAGTCGTCGCTCGTTCGAGAGACGGCAATTGTTTCGAATGCTCCGTCCCCTTCTAGATGCCGATCGCAGACGAACCTTCAAAAGTTTTTCGAGCTTGCCGGTGAACCTCTTCTCCTGGTAACCGGACGCGTTCTCCGATTCGCGCTCCTTTGCGCGCATCCCCTTTGGAGATATCCCAAGGGGAAGAGACTTTTCCGCTCGTTTAACCTCTCCCTCGTTCCCCCTCGAGCCCTCTCCTCCGCCTCGCTGGAAGTCCGTTCTTCGGATCCCGCGACCTTCTTCCCGGCGAAGATTCGCGTCCCTCGGCTTCGATTTATCGAACCTCTCGGACCGATTAGCCGCCGCTTTCGTGGACCCCGACACATCTGACCAGACTTGGGATAGGTTTGCCGAACGGAGGAAGACCTCGGTAAATGGTAAGAATGTTGCCGTGGAAATCCTCCATTTCCCTCCAATCGTCCTTGAGACGGACTACTTGCGAGCGCACTTGCGCGCTAAGAAAGCTTCGCTCTCCGTTCCTTCTCGTTTCGTCGTTGCAATACCGTATTAACGTCGTCCTCCGAGCGGAGCAATTTTGCAAAATAAACATGGAAAAGCTCGGTCTCTCGCGACCGATTTCCATTGCAAATTCGGAGTTTACGATAAAAACAAACGTCGGAGGTTCACCCACGATGACCGACAAACGAAATTGTCCGGAAAATCTCGTCCACGCGGACGGTCGGCATGCTTTCGGGCTTTTTTCCCCCGTCGGCCGCAAATCGGAGGAGGAGGCTCTCCGAAATTTCACGCTACCGAAAGACCCGAGCATAGAATCGGACCTGTAGAGTTTCCGGGAAACGAGTGCCGCTGCCGCGGGAAAACGAGAGACAATTCGAGCGAGGAAGACGCGAGCGGAGCCACGGGTGAAATGTTTTTCAAACTCTCTGCACGTCCCCGACCGATGAATCGCGAACTTGATTCGCCGGACGCCGAAACGGCTCTCCAAAGGGACTTCTTTTTTCCGGGGACATTTAAAAATGAATTGGATCTCTCTCGGTCGATGATTTTTCGACGACGAGAGTCGTCTTCCCGTAATGGACGAACGTGAAACGAGATCCAAGGGAGAACAACGGAAGCCGGTCTCGGTGCCCGAACAATTTCTATCTCGACAAAGGACCGTCCTAGCCCGGATTTCGCAGGGAACCGCAATTGCGGCTCGCTTTTCACGAGCCCTTCCTCTGCTCCCTGCTCTTTCTTTTTTCTTTTTTTTTTTTAATATTCCCGCAGTCTCTCCCGGCAAGAGGAGAATTTCTATCGGGTTTCCTTTGCCGGCGGTGATTTGAAAAATTAATCCACCGTGGACGACGCATTCCCGGCAAAGGATACCGTCCCTCGGTTGCCGCTGCTCTCGACGGACTCTCCCAACTTTTCTCGTTTTTAAAAACTTCCGACCCACGTCGCGGGTATATGGGACGTCTCCCAGTGCCGTCGCGACGTAAACGTTTGCCGAGCGACGCGCAATTTCCCCGCGAGTCGCGATATCGCGCGAGGCAAAAGTCAGCGGTGGGCTCGCTCGACGTTTCGTCGCAACGAAAGACACGCGACGGTCGGCAAACGAGAGAAAACATTTTTTGCCGATTCCGAGAGAGTCGACGATCCGGCCGACGTCGAAATTTTGAGGGAGAAGAGAGAGAAAGAACGAGGGTCGTCGGGGCCTCCAAGCGGAGTAATCGGATCTCCGGTGGCAAAAAAGCCCGGAGCGATTGAGCCTTCGACGTTGACGAGGGAGAACGTCCCGGCGAGTCGATCGATCGACAGTTCCGACGGATCGGTCGATCGTTTCGAGGCAACGACGACGTCTCGCTGAGAGAGAACGCCCCGTTTCTTTTCCCGCGGCCGATTCGCCTCGAAGGAAGGCGTTTTTAAGCGCTCCTCGAGCTTCCGAGCGTCACCGATGCAAAAAGAAGACGAAGATCGATCTACCTCCGGAGATTTATGAACCGGCTCCTCTCAGACCGGAGAGGGACTCCGCGACGAGATGCGCGAAGAGGAAGTCCCCGATCTCGGGGTCCCGGGGAAGCCTCGGACTCCGGAACTTCGGTTAAGGTGAAAGCGGCGGAACCGGAAGACGGAAATTGCGCCAAGATGGAAGCACAGCGCCCCGACCGTGCGATATTGCAACGATATCGCCGGCCCCTGCAAACTAGCAGACGGTCCGCGGGCTCGTCGTCGCCGGGGCCGCCGGAGACGATCGAAGGCCGTTCTGCCGCGACCTGCGGAGGAATTCTCGTTCGGAGGGTAAAAGCATCCGCGAGGATTCGTCGATTTGGAATTGGGAGCAATCGAGGAGAGTGCTCGGATCGAGGACCCTCGAATTGCTCACGGGAATCGCGGCGAGGTTGGAGCGTGTCGGGTATCCGTCGAAGCCGGCCAACCGAATCGTCCTTCCATCGTTCGCGAGCTCGTCGAGCGGAAACCACGCCGGCCGGAAACTTCGGCGGTCGGTGAATGTATGGCGTTTCGGAAGAGGAGGGAAGAGGAAACGGACGCCGCGATGTCGCGCGCGCTTCACCGTCGAGGCGAATTTCGCTCGGGGTCTTGGAAATATCCCTCGACGAATCGATCGCTCGACGCGGAAGAAACGTTTCGTTTCTCCGAGCGCTCCGACGATCGAGCACGATCAATGCCGTCTCGACGATTCGTCGCCGCCGAGCCACAAATTTCAACGATTTTTTTCAAAAGGACGGGAAGAGCTCGCTCGTTACCGCTCGTTGCCGCTCGTTACCGCTCGTTACCGCTCGTTCGTCAAATTTGCCCGAGCAGATTGGAAAAGCTAGACTGCGCTTTTCACGCCGCTACGGGATATTTTTTTTCAAACGAGTCAATGGGCGCGCGATTCGACTCCCAGGAGGGAAATCCCGCTGCGATATTCATCGCGCGAAAAAGGACCTTCGCTCGTTTCACCGCGTATATCGCGCTGAAACGTTTCGACGTTAAACCGCGCCACTCTCGTCGCTCTTTGATGCGAATTTCTCGTTCGCTACGCACAATCGCGTCACGGTGTTATTGAAAATTCAATCGATCGGTTTTGTCTCGCGCGAACGATTCCGTGGCGGTGGAGAGACAAAAGTCGGAAAAGTTTGCTCGACGAGGGAGAGAGAGGCAACGGCCTAGGGCCTCGTTCCGAGGAAACGCGCGAGGGAGGACGGGGAGGAAGGAAGAGGGAAAGCCGAGAGTAGCAGGTACGTAAGTACTTTCTTTCGACGTTGCTTCTCTCTTTGCTCGTTCGCGACCTGCCATTGAAAGTTTGGCCGAATGAATTATTCACGAGTCGAAGGAAAAGTCACCGATGGACTTTGAAGCAGAGGGTCCGCCCGTTCCCCCGAAACGAGGAAGAATTTAACGGCTCGAGCGGGCTGCGCAGATTCGATCGGCCGCTCTCCGCGATTCTCCATTGCTTTGCCCTTTCCGCCCCCTCGCTCGTTTTGACCTTTACAAAATATTTATTCGAGGAAACGACGACGCTCGCGAGCGCACCCTCCTTCGTGCCTTTCCTACCTTCCGACCTTCCTCATCGATCGATCCTCGCCGCTACCTGCGATTTACGATTCACGAATTACGGTTCACGATTTACGATTTACGATTTACGATCTACGGTTTACGGGGCGGATTCCGAAGGGGCGCGCGCCGGCCGAAAAGATGGCAGATAATTTTTGCAAACGCGCCGGCACTTTGGCGAGGGACGGACGCTCGCGATAGACGGATAGAGGGAAAGTCTCGGCGACGGAGGGAGGAAAGGCTGTATCGCGGTTCACGATCTTTGGGTCGAAGGTGCGCGGAGAGATACGCTAGTACGCGAATACGATGTAAAAGGTGCCCCGCGGGGCGTCCAAAAGCGACCCGACCCATTTTTTCCCCGAGACAAAGGTCGGCTTCGGCGAATGGCAGACATTTCCGCGGATTCTCCCCGCCGGATATTTGTCTCTTTCTCGCGAGCCCCTTTCGACGGGCTCCGTCCTCGCGGAAGCTCGTGGAGAATATCGACAGCCTCGACGTCAATTCGAATTCCACGCGGATATGACTTTCGTTTCGAAGGAATTTTAATAAAGAGGGAACGCGAGCGCGGATCGCTGCTTATCCCTCGTCGCTGATGGCAAGCCGCGTCTCTGCCTTCCTCCCTCCCCCTCACCCTCCTCGTATCTTTGTCTTCCACGAGCTCGACTCCTCCCTCGGCGATTCTTCGAGCAGCCTACGAGCATCCGTCTCTCGAGAGACGAGGCCGTGCGTTCGTTGAATTTCATCGTTACGACGATGGAGAGAGAGAGAGAGAGAGGAGAGCTTTCGTGGCTCCCCGCCGCGTTTTCGTCCACGCAGAAACCGGTGGAATGCGCCAAAAACCCTTTCGCCCCGGCGTAGCCACCCCCGCCCTCGCCGGCTCTGCGACGGATATTCGACCGCTCTTCGGCGGATATTCGACCGGTCTCGGCGGACTCGATTTATGAATTATTCACGTTTCCGAGGAATTATTCGCGGGGGCATTCGGGCGAGCCGAGGCCATCGTTCCATTCCCCTCCGTTCTTTTCTTCGCTCGTCCCACCTTTTAATATTTATCACCGGCGCAAAGTTCCGTTCGTGCTCTGTTTTCCCATTTGCGGACTCTCCTCCGTCCTCCCTTCGAGCGCTCTCGCGTGAAGAACTATCCAAACAGAAGTCTCTCGCGTCGCGAAACTCCCAAAGACGGAAGTTTCGCGAGCGCGAGCCCTAATCCTGTCCCGTTTCCGCCGAGATCGGATCTCTCGTCCTCGCGAAGAAAAACGGCCGAGGAAGGATCTAACGCCGATCAATTTTGCCTTTCAGCCTCTTCTCGGACCTGAGGAGCCTCGCAGGAACGACACTTATGAATCTCTTGGCCGCCCTCTTCATGGTTCAACTGCTCTTCATCGTTGGAGTGGGCGGTGTTCAGGTGAGCTTCTCGATGGCCCCTCCGGTTTCCCTCCCACCGGGACCTCTTCCTTCTTCGGAAGCTTTTCGACGAGCACGGCTCGAGATCGTTTTCGATCCTTCCCTTTGACGCTCGCGATCGCGAACGGCGATCGTATCTAGCTACCTGTGCCTCTCGCACGGTCCGCGTCACGAGGGAAGTTGGGGAACCGATATACTCCGATTTTGGTGAAACTTTGCATAAATATTTATCAAACATATCTAAGAGGATACCTGGAATTCGTTCTGGAATCCCTTATTCCTCTTAAAATCGGAGCGTATCGGTTCCCGAACTTCCCCTGTCGGTCTCCCTCGCCAGTTGTAACGGCAACCACCGACTCGTCGGCTCGCCGCGGGAAAGAAATATCGGCAGCTTTTCCCCGTTGTTCCGCCTCGACTAGGTCCACGATTCCGTCTGCGCGGAGTCGGAAGTCTTTGGAGAATCGTCGCGAGGAAAATTTCCTCCTCGCTGGGATCTCGTGGTTCTCGAGGCGAAGGAAACCGGAGAGCTTCCGTCGATTCTTTCGCGGGCCATTCGTCGAAGTTGACGGCACTTTTCCGAACGCTCGAGCAAAGAGCGCTCTTCCGGCTGGAATCCATTCCGAAGGGAAATGGCTCGATTTCTGGCCGATAAGAAGTTTAACCGAGTTTAAGCGGGGTCGTCGCCGGGTCCCCGATGGAAACTCGCTCGACCGTGGCTCTATCGTGAATCTCTCGTGAATCTATCGTGACTCTATCGTGACTCTATCGAGACAATGACTGCAATTCCAAGAGTGCCGCGCGGTCGAGCGAGACCGCGAAAAGGGATTGCCGGTCGGTCGTTCCGCAGGAACAATTTGCACGGGCTGCAATCACGAAATCGATTGCCTTGGGGACGCCGAGGAAGAAAGAGGGTGGAAAACGGAGAGACGCGCCTCGTTGCTCGCCTAGTTTTCGGGAAAACCGTGCTGCTCGGGGGAGGAAAAATTTCGTCCGGAAAGCCCGTTCCGACGTGACGCTGGCACTCGAGATCGGTACCATCTCCATCCGGCGGAAAATTTGAGAGGAAGCAGGTGCCGCCCGGAAGGTGGTCGGCACGGTGTCTCGATCGGAGACGAGTCGACGTCTCTCGCCGAGAGAAGCCCGCGACAGCACGGAGAGAGAGAGAGAGAGAGAGAGAGCGTGGAAGATTAGGATTCCCGAGAGATCGGTCGGAGAGCCGAGTTTCTCTCCGAAGCGAGGGACGGAAACGAGAAAAGTTGGCGGGAGAGGGTCGCGCTCGCGAAACCTCCCAAAAAAGGAAAGCGTGGGCGATTCCTCGTGAATCACTCGCGACTTTTTCGCCCTTCTATTTCCGGAAGTCGGAGAGAGACAGGGTTAAAGATGCAGACGCGCCTCCTGAAATCTCTCTTTATCGCTGGAAGCGCGTCAACGGCAGATACGCCGAACGTTTCTCGGTAGAAAAAATATCTGCGTCATTGGGGGAATCGCGTGGGTGGCGCAACGAACGACCCTTCTCCTCTCCTCCTCTTGACCTCCTCCCTTTTCCTCCTCGCCCGTTTACCGGCTCTCGATAGGCCGCAAGATTCGTCCCCGCCGCAATTGTGCCGGTCTCGCGCGACCTGTGGACCCTTCCTCCCGTGGTTTCCACCGGGCGCGCCCGCGATTCCGCGAGGAGGCTATTCGGGTCGCGGTCCTCCTTTGCGCTCTAGCCGCGGGCAAAGGTCGAGAGGCAGGGTAGGCAGGGTAGGCAGCCTTCTTCTCTTCCAGCCTTCTTCGCTCGCACCAAGAAGCCAGAGCTCACGATGAAGACGGCTCGCGGAACTGTCGTTGGACGACTCTTGCCAATTTCCCGAGGAAAAGGGGTCGAGCGAAGGGGGTCGGGTGGAGCGTCGATTGCCCGAGAGTCGTCCACTCTGGAGCGTGGTCGGCGATTTAGAAATTCCAGACTCGTGGAGCGCTCGTTTGCGCTCGTTTTGCCGTATCCGGCATGAGGCCGGCGAGGCGCGTCGCTTCGCGCCCGGAATTGCAATCGAAACGACAATCCCAGCTATAGTCCCGTCGGAGACGCTTTCCCGAGAAATTTCTTCACCCCCTGACGGAACAAATTGCCCGTCCCCCTGCCCCTCCTCCTCCTCCTCGGAACAGAGAAACGGGACGCAGAAAATAAATTCGACTGGCGAAAAGTTGAACCATTCTCGCGGAGCGATTCGGGACGCGCTCACCTCGCGAGAAACGGAAGCGGAAGAACAAGGGGAGAATCGTGGAAGGACGGAGGGTCGAATTCTCCTCGCGTACCGAATTTATTTGAACGCTCGTTCCGCTCGGTGCGCTCGTAAATGCGGTATCGGGAAAAGTTGCGGCTCGGATTTGTCGATCGCTTTGGCGAGAGAAAAGTCGGCGAGCCGGCCGCGCGAGGGAGGAGCGAGGAAGAAGGAGGGAGGAGGAAGAGGAGTCGATCCACTTTTCCGACCTGTCCGCGCGATCCGACTCGAGCACCGCGATATTTCGGCGGCTCTCGACGCCTCGTAATTGCCTCCGTCGAGGCTGACCGAGGGATAAGAGCTCGCCTCTCCGTCGAAAGCCGCGAAACGACGAGGTCGATTCCACGGCGGATCCGATTCGTGGCTTTCTCTGCCCCCGAGACGCTTCTCCTCGCGGAGCTCGCCCGATCCGATCGCTCGAAATTTCCGTGTATCGTTGTTTCGATCGAATCTAGTTGAAATTCTGTTTCCGATGGAAATTCCGAGCATCGTCGGGGGCGAAGACGACGAGGAGGAGCAGCGACCGTGATCGCCGCGGCGAGGGTTGATTCCTGCTCGCGGGGCGAGTTCACGTTACAAGACGCGGCAGCGAGGGTAGGGGTGGCAGAGGCGACAGGGGTGGACAGAGGAGGACAGGGGAGGCCGGTGAATCCTTCAAACGAGAGCGGCTTAACCGGGAAGACGCGATTTTCGAGCGGCGAGCTCTCGCTGACTTTGAAAAGCATACCGCATTGCGGGCTCTCGAGCCGACCTCGCGGCTCGATTCACATTTTACTTATTACCACGGCAGCGCCATTTTCACTTACCACCCCGATTTCTCCTGCAAACATGCCCGGCGAGATGCCCGACGGTTCTACCCCGGCTATCGCTCGTCCCCTCCGGAATTCCGGACCAAATTTTCCAGGGAAAATAGTCCGAAGCACGCCGGAGAGTTCTCGTGGACCCCGTAATCGCGAAACCGAGGATAGATCGCGAAACGGCGAGACGTGCGTTATCTCGATTCGGAGCGTTTGCCTTCGTCTTCTTCCGTGCCTTACGAGGATAATGGAAAATTTACTCCTGGAAGCGTTCTTCCTCGCTTCGTGTACCTTGGAGAGGGCTTCGGTTTCTCCGATTTCTTCGACGATGCTCTCGAGGCGACGGAAAACAAGACCCGCGGACGAGCGTCCCCGACTGTATCCGGATCTTCGACGGTCGTCCCTTTTGCGGTACATCTGGAATTGCTCCACGCGGAATACGGAGCCGTTCGAGCGGAACTCGAATACCCTTCGGCGGACAATGGAGCCGCTACGATGCCGCAAAAAGATATTACGACGGACCGCTTCCGAACGATCGACTCTGCGCTCGCGCCAATCTTTTTTGCCCTTTCGCTAGGCCGACCTCGTCCAATTAACGGATTCGCGCGTTAACGGCGCAGCCGAGATCGTCGGAGCCATTATCCTCGCTCCGCGCCGTGCCGTGTTGTGCCGTTTCTTCCCAGAATCGAGAAAATATCGCGCGAAAGAAGGGCGAAATGTTCGTTACGGTCGATGTTCTCGTTTCGCTCGGAAAGAGACCCTCGGCTCTCAGCTCTCGAGGCCCTTTGCACGAAATTTTCGAAGGAATCGCGTCGCTCGTCGGTGCAGTCGAAGTCGGTGGTACTTTTACGAGCCCTCGGGCTATTCCGCCCCTCCAATTTACATCCCGGGGCTCTTTTGTTGCCCGAGCACCCTCGATTCCCGCAAAAACGTTAATTCCTCGTCCTCTTCTCCGCTTCTTATCCTCCGGCGGGAGTCTCGAACTCAGAATCAACTTTATTATCCCGCAAATTCCGCGTTCATCCGTCGCTCGTCTCTCCTTCGCGAAAGAATGAGCGACTACGCGCGGGGAGAAAGGGATGGTGGCGACAAGAGAGAAGGCTCCGGAAACTCGGTCCGCTTGGCGATCTTCCGGCGGCGGAATGCGCGGAAAACGAGCAGACGACGCGAGTCGTCCTCGCGAGGTCGAGTGCCGAGAGGAGGAGGCCTCCTCCTGCCCCCGAGGTGCACCCGAAAGACAAAGTACCGCTTTCGTCGAGCGCGACCTGCGCTCTGACCTTCCCTCTGACCCGCGATCGCGCGCCTCGCGGACTCAGGAGGCCCCGGATGCGCCGTACCCGCTTCTTATCTACCTGTCCGCCCGGCACGGACAGGCCCCTGGGGGGATCTCGACGAGGCAGAGCGTGCATCCACTTTGCAACGAACTCCAGCTCGCTCGTTGCTTCACGGCCGATCGAGGGGCTGCGGCGAATTTTAACGAACCGCCGACTCCCTACGTAAGCATATAGTCGCAACGAAATCCGTCTCTATCTCGAAGAACCTTCCCACGGAACGCCGAGTCGAGCTAACCCGGATCGCCGATGAATCCGAAGTAACCGAAGACCTTCGAGACGCGAGGCTGATCTCGCGAGGTGACTCTAGGCGAACCGAGACGCTCGAAACCCGCGAGATCTCGAATCTTCCTCTTTCTCTTCCTCTTCCACCTCCTCCTCCTCATCGGCATTTACGTCTACGTCTACGTGACTCGAAGCGAAAAAGCCCGGATTATCTTGCCCGTCGACTCCTACGGCTCTCACGTCTGTACGACTTTTCGAACCTCGTCGATCGAATCCGAGTCGATATCTCGACGTGACTCTTTATTTACGATCGGGATACTGGGACGCGATTCCTCTTATTTCTTGAAAATCCTCGACGATAGACGACAGACGATAGACGATTTCCGGCATTTCGATGTTACACGCTGTGCAACCGTTTGGAGATGCTCGCATCGGCAACGCCGCCGGCTCCTTAACGAGGAGTCGACGGGAGAACAGTCGCGAGAATCGGAGCAATTCCTCGGCAAACGACGTATTTATGGGAAAGTGAAATCCATTTGGCACCGAACGGTTCGAAGGCGGCGGGGTCGGAGGATCGGCTCTCGAGACGGGAGCAGAGGTGGAGACTTTTCTCGCCGATGGAGAGGACAGCCAAGACAGCCAGGACAGCGCAGAGTAGCATAGAATAGCACAGGACACCTCGACCGATCTACAGCTCGGGAATCGCGCGATCGTGGGGCTCCGAGTGCAATTCCGTCGGCTGCAACTTGCGCGAAAAAACGGTTACTTCGACCCGAAGCTGCGAAGGGACTCCGAGGAATGGGAACGAGCAGACGGAGCCGACGGAGCAGAGGAAAGCTTCGTTTATTCACCCGGCAAACGCGCATTAATTACAGTAATTATTATTTTCCATGGTGGCTCCGGAGTACCCGCTTTTCCGACCGTTCTTTCCAATTAGGAGCCGCGCCGGATCGTTTAAACGAGCTTGCCCGATTTTTCGACGAGCCCGTTTTGCTCTTTTCCTTCGTTCGTCCGGCGAATCTGGCTCGTGCTCCGCACGTAAATCAACCTCCCGCCGATGATCGTGAATCTCGAAAGCCCCTGGCATCGCTCGCGCTGGAACGTCGCAATTATCGCGGGCGACGCGCGTACTTCCGGAAAACGTGGCGATTCCGGCGCGGTGGCGCGAAACGCCATTGGCCGATTGGCAGGAATTCAGCGTCCTCGTTTCCTCGGTCGTTGGGGCTCTCGCGGGGGACCGTTAAGGTCCTTATTAAACGACCGAGCACGGCCTAATTGACCGAGCCGAGACCCAACGCCGGAAACTTTCCTAGATATTTGGGGGAACGCGCGGGCCAAGTTGGCTCGTTTAGGGAGGTCCGCGGGCGCCTCGGGCTCTCGCCGCGACCTCGCCGCGACCTCGCCGCGACCTCCGACCGCAAATTAAAGCCGAACGACCCTCTCGGCCCGCGTCCATCGTTCGCGCCTCTCACGCCGTCCACGCTTTCCCCGGGCGGCCCTCCAGTTACCCTCGAATCACCCTCGAACGGCCCTCGAATGGCCCTCGAATGGCCCTCGAGTAGCCGTCGGGAGTCTTGGGACGCGCCGACGCCTCCGCCTCCGCCCGAACAAACGTCGATACGAGCGACGCTAATAGAGGACAAATGCCCTCCCGAAAGAAAATATCGACCGGCAATTTACGTTGCCGCGAACGTTAACGAGGCAAGTTCTCGGACCTGCTTCACAGGACTCGGAGCTGTGCGTCTCGCTGGGTCTGAGCCTGCAGTACCTACGGGTGACGGTGGTTTGCTGGCTGGCAGCGATGTGTCATCATCTGTACGCGACGGTCGCCTCGATTCCTCGCCGAGACGATCCACCGACCTACCTCAAGTACAGCGTCTTCGCCTGGGGTGCTCCTCTCCTCAATCTCGCCCTCTCCACGTTTCTGCAGAGTCGGGAAACCAAGGATCTTTGGAACGTCGCGGACCTCACGCCCTTCAATTGCTGGTAACTGCCTATAACCCACGATCGTTTCCTCTCCTCCTCCTCATCCTCCTCCTTCTCCACCACCAGTCTCCTATTTCCCGTCTCGTATCTTCCATCTCCTATCTTCTCCTATTTCCGATATCCCCCTCGAGTTTTCTCCTTTTAACGAGACTAACGTCTACCGCGTCGAGCTTCAAAGTCCGACCGGTTTCTCCTCAAAGTTCTCGGCAATCTCGTTTCCTCCGAAATTCGCGAACGTAACCGCACGCCGTCTTCGTCGCGCTTTCGTCGATCTTTTTCCCCGCGCTCGGGAGGACCGATCGCCCGATTTTCCGCGGTTTCCTCCTTCTCCGGGTGAACTTTAACCGGGAGAGTCTCCGAGGATTCACGGCCGGTCGATCTTGCAGCTCGATCCGAGCGTTGCGTGAATACTTTATCGCGATAACGAGGCCGGCAATGGCTGCGGGAGTTTGCGACACAAATTATTCCCTTTCGCTCCGATCCCGAGCTCCGAGAGCTCGGTCGGAACGCGCGGATCTTCCCTCGATCCGCGATCGAATATCTCGTTACTCTCGCCGACGAGCTGTCTCCCCGAGAGTGATCGAGCGAGCGCCGAATCTGCCAGCGAGAGGAACTTGTGTTCGCAGGTTTCTCGGAAGGAAGGCGACCATCTACGCTTACGGCTTGCCGATCGTTCTGCTGCTCCTCTCCTCCTGCTACTATCTGATAAAAGCCGCCATCGTCTCCAGGTAGGAGGTGACGGGAGGAGACGGTTTCGCCGTCACGAAAACGATTACGCGCTGCCGCGGCATGCCTGGTCGAGCTTTTTCTCGTTTAATGGAAAATATGGTTAAATATGCAGATACACGTGCAGCATGCAGCTGGAGATTAAGCAGCGAGAAAAGATGAAGAGGAGGCGGACGTTGCAGCTGGTGCTGTTTCTGAAGGTGAGCCTGATAGTGGGTCTCGTGGCCGGCTGCGGGGTAGCCTCGAGGATATGGAAAATACCCTTTCTCTGGGCGGTCTTCTGCACCGGACACTCTCTGCAGGTAAAATTTCCAGCTTTCCGCGTAACGAAATCCACTCCCTTTCCGTCGGACGACTCTCGCGTTGCCCGGTGAAACCTCCCGGGTCAAATTTCACGGAGAAGACTTTAATTCCCGCGGGAGAGAGGACCCCGGAGCATTCGGCACGGTGGCGGATAACGCGACGGAATTTTTCCATTCGCCCTCGAGACCGAAGCACCGAGTCGCGCGTTCTCCTTGCCTCGCGCAATCCGAACGGCAAACAGCGGACTGTCGTCGAATCCTAAAGGTACACGCGTACCTTCCGCCGTCGGCTCCGCATCCTCCCATTCTCGCCGGCACTTTTCTCGATGAACCGGAGTCGATGTCGGAGTCGAAGTCGGAGGTACTCGTTCCGGGCTCGACCGATGGATTCGAGCGGACAAAAGCGGAGCAGATGCCTCGAGGGCCTCGCAAGAAACAAAGCCAGCCGAATGGGAGCAAATCTCGAGGCATAAGCGCCTACTCGGGGTCTCCTATGAATAATTCCTGCCTCTCCCGCGAAGCCAGCGTCTGCTCGGTCTCCCTCTTTCCGCTCGAGACGTCCGATCGGAAGAAACGTTTCGCGGGATTCCAAAACGATCGCGCTTTGAAATTCCAATCGGCGGGCCTCGCCTCTCCGCGGATCGAGGAAACTAAACGGTCTCCCGTTTCGCCGTGTGTTTCACGCGCGTCCCTCGGATGAACGGCGCAGGGCTTGGCCGTGGCTCTGTCGGTCGCCTGCAACTGCAGAGTTCTCAAGGTCTACGCCAGGAAGTCGCCCAAGCAGCCGAGGCAGCAGGTAAGCTCCTCTCCTCCGCCGCGGCGCGAGGACGCGACGGACAGCGTTTCCGGTCGGTCGGCCGCCCGTCGCGAGACGGCTGACGGGAAAAATTGTTTGCTTTCAGATCGCCAAATCGGGAAGCAGCATGCAGCTGCTCGCGCCACCCCCGGATCCGGTGTAGATCTCCGAACACCCGGAAGCAGCGAGAACACGAAGACCGAGCTCGCCGGAAGAGATACCTCCGAGACCTCGTATCCGAGGATTTCCCTTATTTTTACACCGTCAAACTTCCATTTCCCCTCGCCGATCTCCTCGACGATCGGTCGGCCTCGAAGGCGCGCGCGTCCCCCTTCGTGGGACCGTTCCAGACGTCGCTCCTCGATCCCTCGCGGTCCAACTTTCCTCCGCGAGTCTCCCCTTCTCGAGGGAAATTCGTTCGAAATGTTCGTCCCGCGGTGGTTCGGCTCTGTCGCCGAGTTGGAGCGCGCGGTCGCCGGAAACGGAGTGAAGCGCGTCCGGCCGATCCGCCTTCTCGCGCGGAAAGAACGAAAAGCCCGACGGAGCGTTCGGACGAAGGAAACCGGAGTCCGCGACCGAGGCGGTCGCGATTCACTTTAATCCGGCTTCCCCCTTGCGTTTCGAGGTGCAAGGGGAGGATGTCCGCGTCGGAGCAACGGGGATCGAGAGGAGCGCGGAGGGAGCCAAGGTAGTTGCACATATCAGTCCCTATTGTGATCGCGCTCCTCGAGTCGTTCCTTCCACGACCCGACTTGACCGAAACACCGCCGAATGCTGGCTAAATGCGGGCGGAGGACGCGGAAGCGGAGAACGTTGTCCGTGAGGGGCACGAGGCGCGGAGAAAAATGGGGCGCGTTTGATCGTGGTCGGAGATAGGTTCGGGCGGGAGGACGCCGCGACGATGGGCATTATTGTTTCGCCGCACTTTTACCGAGGTAGACGTCCCCGCGACTGACAATTGAAACGCGCCTGCGTAAATTTGGAGCGGCGTGCAACGGTAGGGATCACCGTTCCCCTTGGCGGGGTGGCCGCCGTCGATCAACGATGCACCTACCCTCGGCGATTCGGGGAGTGGGAAACCTTCGAATCGATTCACGCAAGATCGAGGAGAGAGAGAGAGGGAGAGAGAGGGGGGGGGGGGACGATGGGAGAAACAAACAGGAAAAATCGCGCGGTCGGCGTGATATTTTGTTTAGTCCCTCCGCGTCCGAATCCCGCTTCGGCTGGACCGCGAGCCACGCGCGACCGCCTCTCTCGCATCGCGCAGGGCCAGGAGCCTCTCTCTCGTTTCACCGTTTCCCCGATTCTCGATCCGCCCTTGCCGATCGGCTCGAAATTCTCAGAGGCCCTCGCCTCCGAGTTCTCCCTGGCGCTGGAAAATCGCGATGAGAGACGGAGAGAGCGAGAGCGGCCACCGAGCGATCAGGATTCGCGGCCGGTCGGACCACTCTCGAACGTAGCCAGGAACGCCGAAGCCAGGATACGGAACGGTGGATATCGATCAACCGAGAAAGGAATTCACACGTACCTCCTACGCCGAACGTACCTACCTATTTGCGCGTGTATCCGTGCACGTGAACGCGTATCAAGGTATCTACGACCGCACGTATCGCATCTACGTTCGCCCGTACCTATTATACGTAGGCGCGTTCGCGCGTTCACCGCGGTTTTGCGGCGGGCATTCCCCACGATGCAATTAACACTCGGTAACGACCTACGGAATCGCATTAGTACGCGCAATTATCGCCACTCCCGCATATGTAAGCGCATGTAACGACGAAATAAATATTTTGAAGTCCTATCGGCCGAGCTTTCATCGAAATATCATCGGTCTGCCCTCCCCTCGGTGTCAGCTTCAAATCGGAGAAGACGATTGTAATCGGCGGCATCGTCGGTGGGCGCGCAGGCCGCTGGGCGGATATCGAGCCGCGACGGGTCGCTCGGTGCCGATGCCGTCGTGACTCTCGCCATCGTCGTCGCCGTTGCTCGTCGCGGCCTTGCGGCCCGACGCTGCTCGATTTCATCGATCCCCCGCGGCCGGCTTTAACGATTTCTCCTCGCCAATGTCCCGTCCGTCCCGCTTGCGTTCGACGGAAGCACGATAACTCAGCTTGCGGCTTTCGCGAGGAAAAAACTTCTCTGATCGCCTCTCGGCGAGAGACGGAGGAGACGAGGAATATCGAGGAGATCGAGGAGCATCGCCCGGAAATGGAAGGTAAGTCCACCGGCCACGAAGCGGCAAGCGGAGGAGCCGAGAACGCGGAGAAACGAGGAAACGTCGGCGAACCTTCGACCGTTGTCGCTTTCCGCGCGGAGCGGCAAGCTCTCTCGAGAAAGGAGCGACGTTCCGTCGGTTCTTCTCCTTCGACGAAAATTGAATAATCGACGGAGAAGCTTTCCCGGCTCGTCCTCTCGTTCGAGGCAAAAAAGAGGAGAGAGCGATCCGACGAGAGCGCGCAACGCCGTTGAACGTCGTTGGATGTCCTTCGAACGACTGGAATATCCTCGTCGTATCTCGGTCGCGCGAGTGTCCTGACATTTAATTATCGGCAAGCTGCACGATGGCCGACGCGTCCGTTTCCCTCTCCGGGCTTCGTCCCGACCTCCTCCCGGCTACACCCTGCCTCTCGTCTGCCTCTCGTCTACCTCTCGTCCGCCTCTTTTATCGGTTTAACGCGAACTCCAAGCCGGACAGTTCTATCCAGTCGTCGACGCGACTCTGACGCTGACGCTGATGCTGACGCTGACGCTGGCGCTGACGCTGACGCTGACGCTGACGATTTCAAATAATTCTGCGATCTTGCCGCGAGGATCGTCGTTTGCGCGGCTACCGGGGAATTTCGGGTCGACGGGAGCGATCGCGTCGGCGAAAAGCGCGACAACGAGCGTGCTCCGTTTCTCCTCCCGTTCTCCGGGAGGAAGAGAAGAAGAGGGGCTCCCGGTGCCGAGATGTCTGGAGCCGCGGCTCCCGCGACTCCCCGGAGAATCGACCAGCTTAAGACACCGACGAGCTCGTCCAGCCAGTAGTCAAGGTCGCCACGAACGGACAGCCCGAAATGTCCGTGCCGCGCCTCGTTAACGCCAACGTCCCGCGAATCGCCACCTTTCCTCCATTTCCCGCGGCCGACTCGCCACTTTCCAATCGTTAAGTACCTCCAAATTCCATGGAGGACTTTCAGCGGCAAATCTTGAGACGGCCCGGTTACGCTCCGCCCGGCATTTTTCTGTCGTCGCGGATTTTCCAACTCAAAGGTAAATAAAACAATTGGAACGCAGCGATGCCGGAGCGAGAGGTAAATTGAGTTTCGCCCTTTCAACGACGAAAGAATCGTTCTCCCGGTAATTGAGATAAGCGGACCGTTCCTGCGAATCTCCATTCACCGAATATCGACTCTCCGCGTTTAATCGACGTCGCTCCGCGGAGAATCTTCGTCTCTCCCTCTCCCCAATTCCGCCTCCTCCGCGTCTTCGTCCTCTTCTCTCTCGGCCCGTTCGCCGTCGCTGCCTCGTTCCATTTTCCTCGCGCGGAAGAAAACTCAGACGCGCAGAAAATAACAGGTGGTTTCCGAGACGAGGGGGAGCAGAGTGCTCCTGTATCCGGTAGCGAGGTACTCTCCACCCTCTCTGCCTTTTAAAGCACCGCTTCTTGGCGATATCTCGCCTCTCGGTCCCCTCGGTCCTCCTTGCCCTCCCACGTTCCCGTCGCCGTCGCCATCGCCATTTCTAGAAACTCTGCCAGCGAAGAAATCTTTTACGAGCTTCGTCCACTTTTCCCCTTTATCTCGTTCGGTCCCGCTCCTCTCCGCCTCCATTTTACCAGCTTTTTCCTGCTCTTTCCTTTGACAACGCTCGGAGCAGTCATTTTTTTCAACAACGTACGTTTATCTTTGGGTGGAAAATCTTCCATTTGCGGCTACTATTTGCGGTCGAATCTCTCCTCTCGAGTTTACCCATCTTCGCTCTTTGCCGAGACGCGGATTTTCCTTCCATCCTTCGGAGCGTCGAGGCGCCTTGCTTGGAGGAGGAACCCGCCTTGTCGCTCTCGAACGCCGAAAAATGGACGCCCCTATCCGGCAAAAGTCTCGCGAGCCGAGAAGTATCGCCTCCATGATCAGCGCTTCGAAGGTTCGCGAGCCCTTCCTTACTTTTCTCAACATCGCACCTCGGAACTTGATTTCCCGGGCGATATTAGCTCGCCGGCCCTCGTAATCGCATTTATCTTGGCGCGAAAAATGCATTCGCGACCCAGAGGTATAATCCCGTCGAACACGGAACTCGCATTACGAGAAGGACGACCGGAATAAAAAATAGACGAACGGTCTGTTTGTTAATCGTGCACGACGAAACGCTTTTCTTCGACTAACCGATCTCCGTGTTACCTTCAACGGCTCGACCGTCGCCGTAATTCCCCAAAAGCACCTCGGAATTCCGCCAAGTTCGGAAGGTCGCGGATACACCGAAGTTGCAATTGTCACGAACGGAGAACGAAGGGTGTAGAAATCTCGGAGGAAAACCGAAACGAGAAACATTCCGCGGGAGCGGAGTTCCTCTCGGAAAACACAGACGCGGAGAATCTTAGACAATTTTTTCCCACAATGGTACCGAGAAAAAGAAATGGACCGAAAGAGCTCGATACGGGAGCCAAAGAAACTTTCTCTCGGAGAGAACCCGAGACAACGAGTCTCGCGAAAAGAACTTCTCGTAAAGCTGAAATACAAAAAGCTTCTGGAAGCTGTACTTCCTATATCGAGCCATAATCTTTTATCCGTTGTACGTAAGTCGGAGAAAATTGTCCATATTGCGCCGTTCGTCGATTTATTATTTCTTCCTTCCTTCCTTCCCTCCTTCCTTCCGTTGAAAAAAACGACCGGGACCTCGTTTACCGTCCATATCGTTCCCGCGCCCGTTCGGAGGCGTTCCATTAAAGTACCTTGGTACTTTGAACAAGAGAAAAAAGAAGGTAAGCAAGAAAAAAGTCGGGGAGTTTTTTCCAAAGCAAGAGAGTATTCTTCGCGAGCTTGACCCGGTTTAAAGAGCAACTGTAACTGCTCGCCTCGAGCGTATCAGGGCTCGGAGAAACGAAAACTAAAACAACGGCATCAGTGCCGACGAACGAGACGAAAATGCAAATTGTACTGCTGCAGTTTTTTGGCTCGTCGACTCGTCCGGATCCAACGATCGAGATAAGGCGCACCTTCCGAGGCAAAATGAGCCGGCAACCTTTCATTTCCACCGAAGGTTCGAGTGACTCGATAAGGTCAAATTCGATTTTTAAGAATTTAACTTTCGATCTTCCTCGCGATTGGAAGCGGCAAGTTTAAAAAGTGGCAGCGTCCTTTCGCGCCTCGATCGCCAAGTATCGGAAACGTTAGCCATTATTTTTAACGTGGACGAAAATAGGCCAAAAATTTTCCGTTCGACGGCCGGTCTTTGCGTCGCGATAATTCTCCGATCAATTCATTTTCGCAACGACGTATGTAAACTTTGAACGATAATTCGGAAGAAGCCGCGGTATGGAAGTAACGCTCCATCTGGCGGACAATTTCGGACGATTGGATCGCCGACTGCGGACGCCGCCTTATCGACACGACTTTTTTTTACGTCGGAATCGTAGAGCTGCTATATCGATAGAATTATCGCAAGTACCTCCACCGATAAAGCAGAGCCTGTTCCCTCACGTTTTATGCGGCGAAATTTAGTGCGACGATGCGAGGGAATTTTAATCGCCGGGAAATTCAGAGAGCTTGAAATTTCGACGCGCGAAATTGATTCGACTCGTTTACGAGCGCGTCTTTGAGCCAAACCGATCCCCGTAACCGTGTCAGCAGTTACGAGCGTATTAAAACAACTTCAATTTCAATTTCAATATCAATTCGTCGAGAACACGAGCGGATCAACGTTGACGGTGCAACTTACCGGCAAGTGCTGAGCCAGCTGCGGCTTTTCCATGTCCGGTAATCGTTTTGATCATGGCCCGTAACAGTTTAATCGGCACAACATTTTGCAGAATCGAGGAAAAGATGAATCGAGATCCAATCGAATCTCTTTCGAATGTTTTCTATTCTCGAGTACAGCAATCGCAACGCCCCATAATTTTGGTGAACGAGAATGGAAATGTCAAAACTTCAGGGCAGAATTTTTATTGAAAATAATTATATATTCCCCTCATGATTATAATAATTGTAATAATTACGTTGAGAATCTTTTATTTCCCATCGCGACAACATTCTGGTTTCGTTTCGTTCCGTCGTCTCGCCTCTCGCGAAGAAGAAAACGTTCCTCGAGAGGAAACCTAAAGACTCGCGGGTACTTTACGGTTCGTCCTCGAGGATAACGAGGGAAACGATCTTACATCTCGATGTAAAACTCGCTTTACATCTCCTTTAAGAATAAATTGAAAGAGAATTTAACCGGAACCGAAAAAAATAGCGTATAAAAACTACCGTCTTACACTCGCATGAAATTTTTTCCGCTGTTTCCTGTTTGTTTTTTTGTTTCGCACGAGAAAGTGTCCACGCGTTCTTCCTTCGATCTTCCGTATTTTTTTTATATCCTCTCTCGCATCTAATCGTTATTCTCTTAGTAATTATTTCGCTAAGATACAGTCTACGTACTAAAAACTGAAACCGCACTCAACGAGACACCAACTTATTACCCAACTTACCATTCAACCTTACACTACCGACGTAACGCATATTAAACGAGATTTCAAATTTCGTTTCTCTTCCCTTTTTGCTTCGAAATTGTACTAAAAATGCCTCAAGCATTGCACGTCTATTTGCTTTTCTTCGAATCGCCCGAGCAATTTTTTTCTCTTCAATTTTCAACTTCGCCCTTTCATTCGCTGAGATTCGACCGAGATCTCGAGTGAAACGAGCGATATCTCGAATAAAGTTGAAAGAGGAACTTTCAAGAATTAGAATTAGAAATAGAAGGATAGAAATGAAAACAGAAATAATTAAATTTCCGCTCGAAGAATCGCCATTTTTCATCGAGTACTCGTGCGAATCTCTTTAATTGCTTGCTTTCGTCCGACATGAACGACCGTGCGACGTTTTACGCTATGATGAAAAATCGGTGCGCATTGAAGTTAGACGAACGTTATTACTGAAAGTGTTTTATATAAATCTTTGAATGTCCGATAATATATAAAAATAAGTCCAACAATGTCGATAGTAGTCAACCAGACTGACAAAGACTCGAAGGGATATAAATCGAAGAGAATTCGAAGTGAAGAAGTCATCGAAGATCGGTACGCGTTTACATTCGACGAGTTCTTAAAATCTCTATAAAAAATTCTATAAGCATACGTCCATTTTCCGCGTTTTATCGATACACCTCTCTCGAATCGTCCGCTTATACCTTTCCCAAACGGTTCGTGAGAACTATGAAATTCCTGTGGAACCGAAACCCAGTTCGTAAAGAACGTTTTCCGCTTCGCCCCGCGAATTCCTACGCCGCCGAACGTGCGTGTCTTCGATCAAGAAACCGTCTGACTTTACCTTCCTACCGGCAAGGCCGTAGCGGACTTGTAATTGCGCAAACATCTTTTGAAAAAAAGGCCTCACTAATTTCATCCCACGTAATTATACTCGTAAATGGCGGATCGTTGTCTCCGTATCTCTCGGCACGTAACTCCAATAGTCCACGAACGCGTGTACGCGCGCATACCGAGGAGTTACCTCTCAATTCGATCAGGAACGTTCATCGAGACATGCTCGAACTCGCGTTTCCGTTTGCCCGATATAATAGGGTGCTCGCAATGATACCGTCGAATCCATGGCCACGACTGCCTAGAGAGAGAGATAAGATCGATTGTCATGCACGAACGTTAATGTCAGCTATGTATGTACACGCGCGCTGCATTCGATCTTAATCTCTCGTGAAATACAAAGCCCCGTTTCGCGTATCTCTTCGTCCGTCGTTGACAGTGCAGAATAAAAGAATACGTGGAATGGAAAATCTTGCGATTCTCTTACATCGTTGGAGCAACTGCACAGTTGGTAGACTAAAATTCGAAATCGGTATGTCGCAGAAACGTAAAAATAATCTTCGGTGTTTCCTC
This sequence comes from Cerceris ruficornis, assembly GCA_963989415.1. Classification (NCBI taxonomy): domain Eukaryota; kingdom Metazoa; phylum Arthropoda; class Insecta; order Hymenoptera; family Crabronidae; genus Cerceris; species Cerceris ruficornis. Next base: position 32,221,216 of record OZ022520.1, on the reverse strand, counting down.
TTCTTTTTTCGGAAGTTTCAGACGGTCGCGGCGACGCATCGATTCGGACTACCACGTATAGGAATATTGAAATTTTTATAATTTCGATTCGCAGGAGAGACGTCGATTCGGCGCAGTTTTCTTAGTTGTTACATACGTCCGTATACATATGTAAAGTGAAAATAAGCGTTACTAATCAAAGACTCTCTTGATTTCATTGCACAAGTTGAAAATTTTAAAGCGCTCCACGATTAGACTCGTCCTTTCCATATGTGTCTCATTAAGTGTGGATCTCCTAATTATAGTGCATCGAGCATATAATCTATCTGTACACTCACAACCGTTCAAATACACAATAATATCAACATATTTAATATTGGACCATTATAAACAAAATAAAAGGCTTAACTAAGAAACCGCGGGAAATCACAGAAACGTCGACGCCCGGAAAATCTGCCGATAAAACGATGGACGACGATCTGACCCGTTGTGGGCGGTAACGTTTCCGTGATAGACCGCGGCAAGAAAAAGAAACAGAAGAAGACATAGAACAAGAATAAGAGAAAAACGCACGTTTCGCGGAAGTGTTAGTCGTAAAAACAAAAGAAGAAACTAAAAATCGGTAGAGTCCGTTCTTAACGTTAGTGCGATACAACATTATGCAGAGGAAGGTGACAACTGATCACGCTTACGGCGCGTTTCACGGAAATTTTATTTCTGCATTGCATGAAAAAGAGAAATCGTTTCATAATAATTCTCATATATTCCATTTCATTCAGTCATTATTTATATAAGATAAGGTATTACAGTAATTTGCTATGTACGAATTAATTTCAGCTACTTCCATATCAGATCTGAACCGAAAAATTGTTATATTCTAAGTATTCGACCTCAGCTCTGATTTGAAAACAACTTGTTTCTATATAAGTCCATATTAAATATATTTTACAATAATATTATCATTGTACATGAACAACGTATGCTCTATACCTCACCTTGCTATCGTCAGCCAACCAGTGCAACGAGTAGCTTTACTCGACCAAGATAAAACGGAATTAAAACAACTATATATATGTATATATATATATGTGTGTGTGTATGTATGGTATCCTCGATACCATCGAATATACAGATGTTGCACAACTTCTTTTTAAAGAATTCAAATTGTACTTTTCGAAAGAAGAGGAGGAAAAAAGGTAAAACGGAACTCGCATGCGCTGATTAGAATAACGATCGGCAAGAAGGTGTCAATTTGTTAAAATAGACGAGGGGACTGGATTTGCGAACCCCAATGTGTGCGCCGCCCTGGTACCTGCTGCAGTAAAACGACACATTTTATAATGACGCTTTGGTTCCTATGAATATTACGACTATACTTTAACAACTCCCTCTCTCTACGTTTTGACTTTCTTCGATCGATAACGATATTAAAATTTATCAAAATTTACAATGAACTTTATATATGAATTACATTGTACAATCTCTCTCTCTCTCACAATCCCTCTCTTTCTCTCTCTCTCTCTCTCTCTCTCTCTCTCACTCTCTCTCTCTTTCTTTCTTTCTCACTATATAGGTATATATCTGAGTGCGTGTCTGTATATATTATTTACTCCCACTGCCTATTTGACTCGTTCGAGGGAAAGTTCGAACCAAGATCGATCAAGGGTTAAAGAAACAATCGTAAATGGATGCTTACATGAGAGTGGTAAACAGGCGGAGGGAGGTTATTCCTTACTCTCCTCGGTAGTAGGGGCGTCCGAGGGATTTTGAGACTCCGACGAGGACGAAGGTGGTACTTCCGCCGTTGTGTCTGTCGCGTCTTGACTCGAATCCGAGCTGTCCTTTATATCCTCTTCCTCCTTCTTTTCGTCACTGGCCCCCGTACTTTTAGTTTCTTCCATAGAATTTTCCGAATCTTCCGCCGCTTTTTCTTCCTTAGAATTAGGTTCGAGGGTCTTTTCACCGGATTCTTTGCTCTCCGTTTCCGTCGCGTTCTTCTCCTCGTTCTCGTCCAACTTCATCTCCGTCTCGTCTTTTTGCTCCTCCACCTCCATTTTCGTGGAATCCTCTTCCGAGTGTTTTTCACTCTTATTGTTAGTCGGCTCCTCGTCCGTATTATTATCGCTGTTCTTCTCCTGTCGTTTCGGACGCCCGCGTCCACGACCGGTACCTTTTGACGACGTGTCCCTCTTCTCCTTTTTCGGTGGAGACGGGACGTGTGCCGACGATGTTAGGCCTCGTGCAGCGCTGCGTGTGCGTCTTCTACCTTCCATCTCTCCTACGGATGTGTTTAAATCCTGCAATGGCAGACGATAGAAGAAATGTTAAATATATGCTTCACAGAAGCGAGAGTATCGGTGGTTTTTCAAAGACAGAGATCAAAGATCAAAGTGAAACGATGAAAACCGGACGAGATTAACGCTATAGTCGGATCAAAGGCATTGGCGAACGGCAGAAATCTTCTGTTAGATAGTTTTGTCCATATACAACAAAACCTTCATCTGATTGACTTCTAGCTTCATATGTTTTCCGAGAAAAAAATTGTGCTACAATTTTTTTTCCGACGACTCGAATGTAACTTAAAAATCATCTTTAAAGTATTGGGCACAAAACTACTCGTAATGAAAATTTTCGCAGGAGGTAAGAAAAGTCGGTAAAACGTGTGAATATTATTTCCGAACATCGCACGGGAACTAATTCTATGCGCAATTAGCGTTAACGCTAGAGATGACAATAAAAATAACAGCAATAATGATAACGACATTAATATGCGATTGTAATGGTGTAATAGCAGCAAGAACGGTAGTAGCAATACTCGTGATTATCACGATAACAATGACGATGATAATGATTGCAATAGTAAAACTAAATATAACGGTAACGATAAAGGTAAGAGCAAGGCGGATAATGATACGCGACGATGATAAAAATGATAGTGACGGTAACAGTGACAGTGACAGTGACAGTGACAGTGAGGATAACAATGACAATGATGACGATAATAGTAATAATAAAGAATGTGCCAACCGATCTGGAAAGTACGGATGGCTATTCGTAATTGGCGGCCATGTAGCGATTGGCGGGGAAACCTCCCCTCCAGAGACATTAGTGAACTCCCCTTCGCCCCTACTCCAGCCCCTTACATCCCCACTCCTGACGCACTTCTGCTCACGTAGGCAGGCAGAGTCGACGGGTGTCGACGGGGAGGCTAAATGGAGGGAAATAACCAGGCGAAGGGGGTGAAACCTTGGCCCCTTGGACCTTAAGAAGATTTTGGGACTTTTGATAAGCCGACTCAAGGACGATCGTCCGATCGAAGAAAATTAAGGACGCACCTTTGTGAGTCGCTCGCCTTCCTGGGTCATCCTCTCTAGCATGGAGAGCCTTTTCGAGCCGCCTCGTTTGTTTTTCATCGGAGCTGGTTTCTCCTCCGCCGACTGGTCCTGCAAATATTTCATTCTGGCATTTCGTTTTGTTCGTGGAGTCCCAACTTGAACGATTATCGTCGTCGAATCACGCGTTATCGTGATTCGACGATCGAACAACGTATTCGATTGCAAATTAGAAGCGAGCCGCGGTCGCTTTAAAGGATTACGTCAAACTAAGAAAAACGCAGAACCGCTGACGATAATTACGCGGCCGATAAGATTATCGAGGACCGTTGAACCATACGACTATGTCGGGTTTGTTTGAGTTTCCCGCCATTTTGCCGAGTCAATATGTATTTCCAGCGTTTTAGCCTCAAAAGAGCGATCCGAGGGGAAGTATATTTTCGTTGAAAAACTGGCCAACGTGTAATCGCGAGACCGAGGCCGCTTTCCCGCCTTTTCGATGGCTCCCTACCGCCGTTAACCAGCGACTCTTCTCGTCGGATAGTCACAAAATAAAAAACATCCACCATCTTTGCCAATGAAGGACAAACGGCGCAGCTTTGAAAAATCACAAAGTATATGGCCACGCGCAACGAGGCACCATCCGCCGTTACTCGTAGCGCTTCGTATCTCGCGTAGTTACTTCCCGGACAATCTTCCGTCCTCGCAACGCTCCTTACCGTATCGAATTTTCGAGAGAACGAGCGTCTCCTTGTATTTGAGGGGAGCAACACGCCGCCTTAGCATGAAAACTCGGCTTGATGAAGATGTTTCCCGTGCTTCCGCCCGCTTACCTTCGACGTATCCTCGATGCTGTTGTCGTTCTTGTTCTCCGCCTTAATATCCGACATTTCTTCGTGGTTGAATCACTCAAAAACACTGGAAAAACTACGATTTCTCAACAAGAATTCACGCTGAGCCCGGTCGCACTGTTTATACGATAAGCAAAGATGGCGGTTAGCGTGGGTCACGTGACCTCGTCAAACGCAGAGCGGGAGTTCAGGGCGCCGCCTCGTGATTAATCCGCCAACTCTACGCGTAGCGACCCGACATACCCGGAACGTTTCAAACAAGAGCACCTTTTTTACTTTACATTCTTTCCCGATCCTCCTCGTTAATCGACTCCTCATCTACTCCCCTTCGACCTTAGAGAATCTTTTTTTTCCCCTCCTTTTCCTTTTCGCTTTCCCTTTCCTCTATCGGCGTATTATTTCGCGTCGAGCGATTCGATTCAAACCTTTCGAGTAACTTTGAACTTCTCGAAGGAGAAGTTACAAATGTCTCTTTAATGAATTTCCGATAAACGTAGAAACAATAAGGCCAAACACCAAGTACAACTACCGGCGCCTTCTTCGGCCTTGCGTAAAAATCATCGCGTACGTCGGATATTTTCCGTCACTCTTCTCTTGGCCTTCAAATTTACTTACCTTTCTTGCAATTCAAAGAGGCGCTTTACCGTATTGCAATAGTTTCCGACGAGAGGACCGATGACGACTTACTTATCGATTTTAGATCGTGTTAAGTAGATCGCCGAGGCTTCGGCTTCCTATTGGTAACATTGATATCGATGTAAATTGGTATTAGGAGAAAACGACATTGTCGTCTTTTTTACTTCAAAGTAATGCGAAGTGAGTGCGTACAGTAACTTAGTCGTATACCAGTTTAACATAAACTATATGAGAGAAATATTTCGTCGCTTCGAATCATGACGGTCGAGCGTTTCATCATGAGAGAGAGCACGACTCCTACGCGTACATTTTTCCATTTCGATCACACTTCACTGTACATTTTTTTTTCTACCTTCTCTTTACCGCGCATCATCGTCATTTCTCGCTCATCGTTGCGTCGTCCAACTACATTGCATTAATATAAACGTTTAATCACAAATTTGTCCGTACGATTGGCCTTTGCACCAGTTTAATGAGTAGGCATCCTTCTGAACCAAAATCTTGCTCTGAAGTCATCGCTGCAAGTTAAAAACGCCGGAGCTGTCGGAGAGTGGACGATCAGTCTCACGGGGCCGTTATGGCCCAACGAGAGTAACTGTTTTCTGGATGCATTTCGAGAATTCCACGCGCATAACGAAGTCGTCGCTTCGTCGGGAAACATCACGTAGTCTTCCGTGTGATTGAATATAGCCTGTGCCTTGTGCTCTTGTTTGCCTATTGAAAGAAAAAAGTGCAACCTACTGTACAAGTCACTGGCTTCGATAGTACTCTGAGTACGTTTGACGATTCGCTTCTTTACCTGTGGTTCCTGCACCTGTATACGCTATTAAACATCTGCTAGTGGACAGTTCCCACAGTTTTATCAAAGAATCCTTTCCCGATGACAATAAATACTGCAATTTAGAACAATGGTTACACAATTGCGAACGATAAATATAGATTCATCCAAGGAACGTAATATCGCTGCTTTGAATCGCTAACCTTTCCGTTCCTGGTAAATGTTACCGAACAAACTTCGTAACCGTCGTGTGCCTTTACGAAAGTGTTTATGCATCTATTGGACACGCCGTCCCATAACTTGATACTACCGTCTTTGCCGGCAGACGCGTACGTCTTTGCGTCGGGGGAATACTTTATACTCGTTATGCCAGCAGTGTGCTGATGGCTGGGTATACTGCAGACGAAGCATTGCGCGGTATTAACGTCGTACAGTCTAACAACGGGGTGATTCGTTCCGACGACCAGAAAATCTCCGGTCGGATGAAAAGAGAGGCATCTTATTTGATCGGCGTCGGTAATAGTTCTGAATGCTTTCTTAACACTGGCTTTGCTGAAATCGAACAGCTTAACGGAAAAGTCTCTGCTCCCCGACACGAGTATGGGTTCTCTCGGATGAAACTCCAGACAGGTTACTTCTTCCAAGTGATCGTATAACGTTCTTATAACGGGATGACCTCCCGTTTGATCACCAGGAGCCATTTCGTCAGGAGCGCTCTTAGCCAACATTCTATCAACGTCCAGGATTTTGATGGAGGCATCTACCGATCCGGTAGCTATCAGCTGTCCATCGGCAGAAAATGCTCCTGCTCTGCAGTTACCTTTGTGAGAAGTTACGTACGCAGTTTCGTACTGCGCCGGCTCCGGGGCTTGAGTTTGAGCTTCCGTTTCAAATTCCAAGTCCAGACCGGGTCCCAAGGTATTATCGAACGTAGAAGCGAACGTCGATAGGCTATTCGCATCTTTCTTAGAACGGTCGGGTTCGTGAGCCAAACCCACCAACATTAAATGTAACAGACGATCGGACGGAGGGCAAGGTGGTTCGGCTTGCATCATGTTGGACAATTGTACCGCCAATGTTTGATGTCCATCGTAAAACAACTGGCTAAAACGATCAGAGATACAAAAATTAGACCCACTTTCTATTACGCGCATAAATTAAAATAATGCAAAATTTACGATGAACGGAGAAGCAGGTTTCGATATAGTAATCCTTAAAAATATGTAATTTTCGCTGTCATTGTACTCGATCGTTAATCGTTCGCACGCGAGTAGGAAATAAAATATGTAACCTGATCATTAATCTGTAAAGCAATTCCCTGCTTTTTATAATATTCTTTGGATCAACTTCGGGTTCCTTCATCGTTATTTGCTTTTCCGTATTTCGGAAAAAATAAACCGAACGCCGAATTTGTTTCCGGTAGGATGCACTAAACTGCTATTAAAACGCCCATCAATCGATGCTTTCAGGTTTCGAGGTTATGATTATTGCCACTGATTCGACAATGGCCACATTTGATACGATATTTCAACGTAACTGACTCAATTGGCTCGTCGATTTGCTCGAAAAAAGGTCTACCAATCGGAGGAGTTGGTCCCTCGCAAAAAATCGACGGAAAACTTCATACAGAAGTCGTCGGAATGGCCGATCAGCATGAGCAACGAGGACTCAGTAAGGGGCTTTTGAAAGACCGTTCTAACACACGTAGAACGGGGCAGAGAAATCTGTCACCCTCGAAGTATGTTCTGAAGAAGAGACGACCTTTCGGTTTACGGAGAAACGGAGCCAAAGATATTTTTATAACACATAAGACAGGTTTTAAGGTAATACTTTTCATTGGAATTATAACCTTGTCTTTTGACACTGTCAAAAGCTCGCGGTTTCGTCATTATTGAATTATTCTACTTTTTTGTCAGTTTCTTTGAGAGCGAATAAACGTGACTGTTTTGTTGGATATTTTCGACTTATTTCAAGCGCGTTCACTATGAAATGTAATATTCTTAATTTATGCATCCACATATTCGTTACCTTGTTTACAAACAACCGGAAATTTCAAAGAAATACAAGAATGCAGTTTAAACGGGAGAAAATTTATGCCGGTCATTCTTTCTTTCCATTTTATATGCCTTCTTGATTTTTAGGCTCAATTGAAAAAATGTGAGAAGCTTCTCGACAGTGGTGTGCCCGAGATAATTATGCATGGTCTTGGTGCTGCCATACAGAGAGCATGTATCTTGGCTCTAAAGCTAAAAGAAATTCACTTTGGTAGCATAGATTTAGATATAAAAACTTCAACGGTCTCCATTATTGGTATGTATCGAATTTGTTATGTTTATATTTGTATATAAAGCGTACATCCGATCGATCATTGCTCGAAGTAAAACAAATATTCGTTATTTTACAGATGATTTTGAACCATTGAATGACAGCGACGATTATGAAATAAATAACAGAAGCAATTCGGCAATACATATACGAGTGTTCAGAAAGTTTTCAATTAGTGGCCTTAAATATCAAGAGTAACGTATTATATTTTAAGAATAATACAAAAGAAGTAATAATAATCCAAAGCTCGTTACATTGGCATCCCGTCTCGAATCTCTAAGATGATATTATCCCTAAACGAGCTGGTACACTGGCTGGGCTTAACGATTTTTGAAATATGGATAAACTTAGTTTCCCTAACAATTTTCACGATTCTGTTAGCACTTAAAATAGACGACAATTACTTCTTAGGGCACGCAGGCTGGTGGATAGTATTCTCACCGTTATTTGTCGCGGATGCTTTAAACACATATTTCTGTACAATTATATTTATTAGAATGCGCATCGAAGGAATGAATATGGTCGCTATTCTTCGAGCGCTATGGAGCATGACGCTACTGCTCCTGATCTTTGTATTCAAGTATCTCCTTTGTAAGAAACTCTCTGGTCAAAGTACTCTCGAGTATTCGGAAGTGTTCATTCCCATATTCGTGGTGTTACACTTAATCGCGATCAGAGCGTGTCAAATACAGTAACTGAGAGATCGGGACATTCCGAGCATCCGTCGGTCAACTTCATCTGCAGAATTACAACTATTCTCAGCCTGAATAAAATTACAAAGTATGTCGCGACTTTTTCGCAATTTTAACGATGTAGGAAGAATTTCAAATAAACATTATCGCGTGCGTCTTATGTACTTGTTTCTTTAATGTACAGCTAAAAGCGACTTTCCCTTTATACATAGCGTAACGTCGTTCCTGTTGAAACTTTATTAATACGATGTAATTATGATGCAAAAACAAATTGTAAATATGAACTTATATATTATAATAAAATGTAAACGTTTTCTACTTAATGCCTTTTAATCTTTGGATTCCTCTTAAACGCTATTTATACCGTACTTTTTCTTCCAATAAATTGCAACTTCTGATCATGTCGTATCGAACAAAGAACGTTTCTATGCGAAAAACAAAGACCTATTTGGTATTCGTACGTCATTCGAACTTAATATGACGCTTCGATCGTACGTAACGGATGTTATAGAAAATAACGCAAGGATGACATAATTGATTTGGATCTAAATATAGAGTCAACCGTTTCGTTACTTGTTAGTTATTTATTTCGCGAACCACCCCTTATGGAATAAATTTTAGGTCAAATATTCCCCATCGATCCTACGACTTTTTGTCAACGAAGATCCATAAATGTAATTTAACATTAAACGTTTCTATTATCGTAGCGTCAAATTGTTGAAGCTCATACGTCAGAAACACGTAGCCTTCTATATTTTGCATCTCTTTTACTACGCTTTTTGACCAAGCAAATAGAAAGCAATGAAAAAATGGCAATAATAATAGGAGCTAAAAGATGAACAAAATTCTAGAAAAGAATACGACCGCGATAAGACTCCTCAAGCAGCTCGGCAAGATAATAGCGCCATGGTACGTAAGTGTAATAATAATATCCGCGAAGAAGGATTAATTCGATGAATTTATTAATGCTCCATTTAAACGCTAAAGATAAACAATTGACAGGCATGAAGCTCGTACCGCTTAGGATGTTCTGAACTCTCCCTCACCCCAAACCTCCTCAAGTAAAATCAATATATTCCTAACAAGAAGGGTGAGCGGAAGATAGAGAAAGAGAGAACGAGGGTTCCATGAATCGGCGAAGGGGTGGGCTGGGATAAACTGGGGAAAGCAGGGGTGAACAGGGGTAGGCAGGGGATGAGAATCGAGACACTATCTCTATAGCTCTATAGGCAAAGCCTGTTGCTGCTTGTTGCTGCTACGGCTGCTACCGCACTTCGAAGTTTGTCCCTACGATAACTGTTTTCTCAAATCGGAAGAAGGATTTCGATTATCCAGCCTTTTCGAAATGATATTACAATAAGAGTCAGTGATGTGTTGTGGATACAAATCCAGAGATTATGGATAGGCTGGCTAATAATTGGACTCATGGTCAGTTATCCCTTATGCTATCCTCTTGCTACAATATCGTAGCTAATGAACATGCATGAACTTTCAAATAAAAATTTTAATTACCTTCGAGTTGGAATACCAAAAGGAATCCAACGAAATTTCCACTTTCTCGAATTGTTTAACAGTGACTTTGGATGCTCTTAATAGTCATCCTAAAAATCATTTTTTCATTTTTAAATCAATTCGCTATCCGAAGTGTATGATACCATTAATTTCGATTATCTCACGAGCTACTAGTTTCCTCTCCAAAGTGGACCTTGAAGGTACTTTTGTAACGTTACAAGTATGATACACGCTTGCAAATCGAGAAAGTATGATACATAGAGTGGACAAAAAGAGATCGATGCATACAATAAATGGAAAATAATGTATCCATCGACGTTCAATTTCTCAACAGACATCAATGCAACGATATCTACGTCGGTAGAGGGACAAGATTGCACACCGAATTCGACGTGTCCTTCGTTCTTAGACAAATTGCTAGTTACAGCTCCTTCGTTAGTTTCTGTAAATCAAGATTTGAGATGGATTTTTCTTCTGCATACGTATGGTTTCGCGTGCCTGTTCTTTGTACTTGGATTTTACACATTTTTATCTTTTCTACACTTAAGGTATGTGTGCGCATCGGTATATAGCCTTAATATCGTGGACACTCTTAATGCAGCCAAATTTGAATGTTTTAGGTCTCTCATATCAAGCCGGCCTTTCATGTCGACGATTAACGTGTTTTTGTGTTTGCTGGGGGGATCTAGAGCAGCTTGTCTATGCATCGATCCGTACAACCTTAAGGAAACGATGCCAAAAGTTATGGGATCCATAATGTGGGACATAGGATTTCCCAGCGTTACGTCTGCCTTTTGCCTTATACAATTGGCTTTCTTACAATTGACACAGGTAATCTCGAGTGGAAATGTAAAAGCTCCGCACGTCGCGAATCAACGCGAATAACTTGAAAAAACTTTGCAGCTCAAATTTGGACCTGAAAAGCTACAGAGAGAAACCTGCCTCAGTTTAATCATAACGGGACATTTCTTCTTCGTAATTGCCAGCGATGTTGTGCTCATCTATCACAATTGTTACATGGCGAAATACGTGGTGCAAACTGTGTTTCTCGTTTGGAGCGTTCTTTTATACTTAACGTTCCTCCACGCAGGATACAAAATAATGCATTTATTGCGAACTATGCCGAGCAGCATGCTCATGAGAGATAATTCCAATACGCATCAAAAGGGTTGGTCTTCCTATATTGCCGCTTAGTCTTTTCTTCCTCAAATTAGCGATTCGATGCCTTATTAGCTATTCCCCGCAGGTATTATGCAATTGGCCATGTTAGCACCTTATAGTAATTTAATGCCATCCTTTACCGCTGCCCTCGTACCTACTCTCATTAGTCCTAAGATCAAGGACTCCGACGAAGCCGAACCCGTAACGTTTATCAAGGATTCGGAGAAAATGTCGAAAGGTAAGCCATTGCGAGAAATACAGTTAAAATTGGAGGGTACAACGATTTAAACTTTGTGAAAATCGGGGCTTAGATTCCGTAGGTCGTTCTACAAAAGTAAGTAAAAGAGAGGAACACGGTGAGAAAGAGGCAGAGAACGTGATATCCTGTAAACCTCGACCCGTACAAGAAGAAAGAAAACCTCTCCCGGTGGTTTCGACGGTACCGGAGGTATACGTTAGACCACCCACGCCTACACCATCGGCGGCTAATCTACCTATCATCACCGTGTCGAGTCCGAGTCGCAGAAGTTCCATTGCCAGCAGAAGAGGCAGCGACGCTTCCAGGTCTTCTCGTAGAAATTCCGAGTGCAGCGTTAGATTTATAAACGAAGGCGATACATCTATACCAGAGTACAAGCGCGGTATCGACTTCAGCCCTAGACACTCGCCGGAGATCGATAGAAAGCGATCGCCCGATAGAATGTCCAGACGACATTCGGAAAACGTTACGCCTTTGGGGAGTGCCAAAGACTTGCGAAGGTGTTCCGATTTTTCGCACGAAAAGAATCGTAGCTCTCAGTTCGCTACTAAGTTGAGAAGGAACAGCGACTTTGGCAATAGGACACCGAGGAGAATGCTACCGCCGGAGGATCATCACAGACTACCCAGAGTCATGGACTTGAGTCCGACAGGTAACGAAATATCCTCAAGTTCTTTGCTCCTAGACATCCTACTCAAATTGCTCGTGTACTTTAATTGCACTACAGGCTCGAGGCGTAATTCGGACGTTGGCAGTTTTACCCCTTCTAGATCGGAGTCACGAAGAAATTCGGATATCTCTTACCGGCGTCACTCCGAATTTGTTCAAGTAAAGCCGTTGACCATACATCATCGAAGTACCGACATGAGTATTAGAACGTTGGACAAAAGTCCTACTCATTATCAGAGCATAGTCTCCGAGAAGACGGAGATACAAGAGAAGTCCGAGTCAGATTCGGAACAGCCCGATTGCAGTGAAAAGGCGGCTCTAATGACGGAAAAAGGTAAAGACAAGGATGACGATGGAAAAGCGCGGAAGAAGAATTTGTCCTGGCAAAACGAGAAGGAGAAAGATGATAACGAGGATATTACCGCCGCGACTAATCTACTTCCTGAGAACACTGGGACCGATGGAGCAGTCGCGGTATCTTTCATTTATTCTTCGTACCTCGCATCCAATTTCTCAAAAGATAGTAGGTATATATGTACGGAAGGAGCACGATAATGAAAATTCGAAACTTTCCCTTTTAGACCAACGACTTTACGCTCCATTCGATATTGAACCATATCGCATACGTAAATAGAACCAAAACCGACACTCCTTTGCATATATTGGAAGCGAATACCGCGGCAGCAAGACGATCGCAGATTCGAAGAGTACTGAACGTTACGTATGCTACCGCGATGTTTGGAATTATCTTGTGTATCGCGGATATCGCGCGAGTCTTTGGACCATACGGTAAGTGTATGCGGCACAGGATATTCCTCTTAAGATGTCCTTATTATACTGTCTCCCTGCTTTCAGGTCTCCTTGCCGAGTCTGTAAAATATGGCACGCGGCCAGCCATTGCACAATACCCCAAACCATGGCCTTGGCTGCTATACCAGACCTTATGCAGAGGCCTGGAGCTGATAATGGGATACGCAATGGCAAGTATAACCAAACAACCATCGGTAAGCCCGAGGCATCAATATCTAAGCGGTTATCCTAATTATAGTCCGCGGATCAAGCGAGGTAATAATCCTTACATATAAAGCAATATATCTTTTAAGTCAGGCGAGAGTACTACGATGCCAAAGCGAATATTTTTGAAGATTTATATTTTACTTGTGTTTCCACGAAATATCGGAAGCTCGCAAGAGTTATATTAGTGATATTCTTTTACGACTGTTAACACTATTTTTGTATATCTCAGAGTCTAACAAGATGGTATCTTATTTATTAATGATACTCGAGCAAACGTGAAAGACGGGAGCAGCGTAGTATACATACATGTAATTATAAGCGGTCAAACCGAAAAACATGCCAAAGTTGATTGGTCTTTTGTCGAGAACTTTCAATGGGACCTCATTGCACACTGCATTCCGGTTGAAACGCAGAACGTTACAATTTCATTTTTTTCTAGAATCATTTTACTTCCCCCTGTTTGGACAAAGACCGTATTAGAATCGTACTGTCTATGATACGGCAGTATTAAGTAGCAGTTAAACAAAGCGTTACGCGAACGAACGCAGCAATAGATCGGTCGTACCTTTTTGAAAAAGAATGTGTGTTCCAACTTTATATATACGTATGTACATATTCATATAGAGACATCTTCTCGTTTTTCTTTTAGTATCCTTTTTTCTTTTTCTTTTTATAAATGAACTTTATACTCGAAACGCTCTTCTAAGTAATATACTTTCGTCGAGAATTATCTCCATTCTTTGGATCGGACTTTTACGATGCCGTAAGTTTTTAACTTCCTTGCCAAAAGTTTTTATCAAACTATCACGCACGTTATGTGAAAGTTACAACGGCCAACGGCTAATATCTATCTTTCCGTATCAAATTCGAACGTGTCTTTGAAAAAAGTATATCAAAGTTTCAAAGTGAACAAAACTAAATATAAATATTAATATAAATATAAATATAAATTGTTAGAGTAATAGATATATCACCCGTAAGTAACGAGTTTTTATTATATGTCTATTGCACCAGTGACTAGTAGTAACAGTACCGATATCAGTCCGAGTTCGAAGTGCCCTACTATTAAACGTTCAAAATTCTTTACGATTCAGTATATAATCAACTTATCTGCAAATACAATTTGTAACAGTGTTGTGATCCTATATGTGATACACGATTTATGTGTTTAGAATAGGAGGCCGCTTTACGCTTATGTAAGTGTCGAATAACAGGATAACCGACGACGGCAAATCACCTTTGTGATCTTGCTACGTTGTCTTTACTACGCGCGACATCGCAACGATGTTCTTGGTAAGATCATTGAATCTTATGAGACGAAAGACTGGCAAACGTGAATTGTTTAACGTATTTCTTTAGCAAACTAACGTACTCGTTTTAACGTTCAATCTCGAGACGTACATTGTGTTACGGTAGTATCTTGTCCTGTCAATGACGTACAATGACGCTTTTGAATGCTTTAAGCGTCTGAAAATTTCGCATCTCCAAGCCGAAGAAACAATTTTTTTATTTCATCCTCTCCGACTATAAATGATATACAGTCGGCTCTCGTGTAACGCGAGTTCCTTCGACACGGTACACATTAATACTAGATGTACCGAGCCAGTGAAAATGACCGGTTCCGATTTTTTTTATAAACAATCTCGAAATTTGTAGAGGTGCCATACGATAGATATTCCACGTCCACCTTGTAAAGCATGAATCACCAAAGTGATCGTCTCCCTCATCTCTGGGCTCGTTTGCCAAAGTGCTCATCTAATATATTTACATATAACAGATTTAACGTCGACAGTTCTAGCGTTAACCGCGTTACACGAGAAGTCTACTGTATTCAGATACACCGGTACTTGGATTACGTTGCTCACGACGAACTATTAATATTAAATACTATTGTACGAACCAGAGAGTGATCATTGAGGAGCGAGCGAACGCGGCGGAGAAGGTAGGAGTTGTTCGCGTTCCTCCGTCGCGTGCCCACTACTACGTTAAGAGAAACTTCATTTAAACTCATGAAATATCGTGTAGAGAGAAAGGATATCTATACTTACACAAGCATGAAAGGTCTCACTGACTGTGTTTAGGAAATACAAGTAGAACATAGCACTTAACGATACGTCATTAATGTTCAATGTGCCAAATACTCGTGTTACCTATTTTAAATGTTTACGAAGATCGATCCGTACGGACTGCTCCTATAAAAGTATGAATACAAATAAATATTTATATACGACTTGATGTACAATAACAAATAAAATGAAAAGTAGATATCGTCTCAATCGGACCGATAAACGCTACGCGTGTTCGAGGCGTACGCGGGACAAATATCACTATTTTTATCGACGATAAAAGAAGATAAGGACTCTATTGAATATTCAAAATCAGATTATTATAAAAGAAGGTACATACGTTATACTTGCGAATGGTTCAATAAAAGTGATAGCGATATCAAAGACAATTTGCATGCTAATTCGTAAGTTACTTCTCCGAAAATTTTACGAAACGTCTCGAGTATGTAGTCATTCACGTGTATAACGAAGTCGGAAGTGTCATTTTCATAGCGTAGTTGCGTAGAAATCGATACTAGAGTACACAGTGCAGTAAAATGGTAAAACGTGTTAAATTGTCGGCATCTTTTTGTAGAATTGACTTTCCATAGACGTTCGTAGCTTTAGCATAAATGATGATAGTTCACCCTAGTCTCACAGCGTAAGATTCCTTCTATTTGCTTTTTCCCGTTTCGGAGAATATCTTTCTTTTTCTTTTTACGTAGATTCGTTATGTATCTAATGGTAGTATCGTAGCATCGTGATACGGGATAATCTTAGCGTTACGATTACGCATACAGTATCACGTATGTGCATACGTGTCGATTGTTTTTCCACTCTGCGGCATTGCCATATTATATATCGGATAGCGAAGCAATCGTACAGTTGTACAGACATGTCGAGAGAGAAGAAAAACTGCGAAAAAAATAAAATCGAATGAACTCCCATGGACTTTATTTCATTGTTCGAATGTTTATTTTCTTTTACAATTTTACCCGTAACGATATTATTCCTAAAAATTCGATTAACGAATATTCAACGGTACTTTGCACCCTCGATTGACAAGTGTGTTACGTTTTAGTTTTACATATCTCCATTCCCTTAACACAGTTATCCGCGTGACAACAAAAGAGAAAACGTTAATGTCAAAGGCTTATCTATCCGATGAACCATTCGTGCAATTATTTTAAGTTTACAGTTCCGTTTTTGTAACGTAACTTCTCGAAATCACGTTATATCGTTTCGACTTGTCGACGCATCGTCAAAGTCGAGTCAACGAAGCTTGAGATGTGAGAAGAGAACTGAATAAAAAAATAGATATACCTATACTACGTTTCCATCCGATTTTGATGCATTACCGTAGCTTGTTCGACGAGCACGAACGTCGTCGTACATCAAATACAATAAGGAGTTATCGAGATATTAGTTGTGTAATTGCGTTGACACGTCGCTTGAAACTGTAAGTTATCGGTATGATTTATATTACTTACACTGTACACAACATACATAAATAATATCGATTCGCGAATTCATCCCTGATAGTCGAAGTAATCGATTTCAGGTTCCGGGGCCTTCGAAGAGCTTGATGGATTCGATAATGTCGTTGGCATTGGAATTTTTCTCGTCGGCAGTGATAGTACCGTCCTACAAACATTTTTATTATTTTTAACTAAGGAAATAACGAAAAGAATAGCGTAAAAATTTATATATATCGAAAGCTATGGAAGCTCCGAAATCCCTACTTGACGGATACGCCAGGCTTCGGAGTGCTCAGCATCGGACCTGGAACTTTCCTTTGACCATTCTCTCTTTGCACTATTTCCATTAAACTATAGCTGGGTAACCAACACTGTAAGGTAGGAAATAGTTTCGCCATATGTTATAACGAGGAAACGATCAACGTTGCTTCTTGCTATGGACATTACCTTATCTTTTACCGCAGTAGCGACGACGTTTCTCTTCGGTTCTTGATCGTACGCCTGACTGTCGCAACCGAAATGTTCGCACGATTCGTGAAGAAAATGGCGCTTATCCTTGTTCATGCAATCGAAGGAATAACTTCGCGACTTCTGCTTCGAAGTCTTTGCCAACTGTACCAATTCTGTCAACTTCTCGTGAACCATTTGGCAGAAAAGTGGATCCTTTTTGGCCCATTGCTTCATGAAATCACTGTAACGGGGTATCAGCTTTCCGATTAAATCTGGATTAACGATCTGCAAGCACAACGCCATTCGCCTGTTTCGCTCTACTAGCTGGCACTCCTCGTTGCAGTCTAAGGTTTTCCATTGATTCTGTTTCTTTGCTCCCTGTCCAAACACTTCCTTCAGATTGATCGAATGACCGAGTTGCATGTCTGCCATTTTGCTGGCTAATATGCTGCTCGCTATTCTCTGATATTCCCTAGCATTTTCCGCGCAAACCCGGGACGTTGTTCTGTGTCCGCATTGGCACGTCACCTTAAAGAGAAACGTTACTAAAAAATGAATGGAGGCACCGAATACAAATGAATTCAGTCTACTACCTTGACCATTTCTTTGCACGGAATGTCCGGACATTTGTCCTCGTGACAAGGAGCGGCACAGATATGTCCGCACAATTCTCTCGGAGCGGTGCACGGTTGAACGCACTGCTGGCCAGGCTTTTCGCAAGGCCCGGAATGGCAAATAGTGATGCACTTGTGTCGTCCACACGACAGCGGCTTGCTGCACGGCAAACCGCACGATATTTCTCCCACGTAGCAAGGCACCGCTTTGCGAAGCTCGTGCTTTCCGTGACACCACCGTTGCGTGAGAACCGTGCAAGGTGGACAGGTCGGTTCACTGTGACAATTGTGCAGCACCTCGTGTCCGCATGAATGCTGACGAGAGCAAGGCCTCTCGCAAGTCGGTCTTCTCGTGCCGCAGGGAACGGGAGGATAGATCACTGCGGCTCCGCATTCGCAGTACAATTCGTCGAAGCTGCTGCGCCAGCAAGGTTGACACCTGCCTGTATCGATAAATGCATTACATATCCACCGAGAGACGATGTAAAGTGCAAATTTACAAAGCGTCGTACCTTTGTGACAGCTTCTCTCGCATTTGTGTCTACCGCAACTCAATGTTTTCGAGCACTGCAGAGGGCAAACGTGCTCGATGTCTATGCAACACAGCTGATTACACTTATGTTTGCCGCAAGCTCTCTTCTTGATGCATCTTTTTTCGCAGCGGGCATCGTCGGCCTTCGATGTTAAATCTTTGCACGAGATCTCTCTGTCCATATTCCCGCAGCGACACTTAACGTCAGTAGTTAGATCGCAACTGGGACATTCTCCTTCGTGACAATTCGCCTTACACGTGTGTGGATTGTCTAGAAGAATAATATATTTTCCATCTCGACTCTGGCTCGTTGCTCCGCAAATTCTTGCTTCGCTCGAGCAGAATACTTACTAGGCTGACCGCATTTTAGATTTTTCCGGCATACTTTGTCGCACGTCGGTATCGGATCTAGACAGCTTTCCCTTTTTTCCTTCAGGGCTGTTTGCCCGCAGCAGCAAGTCGTAACTTTGTCGGGCGTTAACGAACAGGGTTCGCAATCATCCGAATGACACGTTTTCTTGCAAGCGTGATTACCGCAATTCAACAGTTTCTCGCAAAGCATTCCACAGGAATACGTGAACGTAACGTCACGGCTGCAAGTTGCTTCTTGCTTATTTTTACCGCAATAACATTCTGCAATAAAGTATGCAAATAATCTTACGCGGGCCGTGTACATTGAAAAGCGACAAATTAATTGATACAATTCTAATTACCCTGCTCGACAACGTTTTCGCAGTTTCCGCATTCACCGTGATGACACGTTCTCTCGCATTTGTGTCTATCGCAATTCAAATCTTTACCGCACTCGGAGCTGCAGTGCAGCAAAGTTTGAGTGCTACACTGCAGCGTTTGGGACGTTTTACCACAGCCGCAATACTTTACCACCATTGCTATGCACACTGGACACGATCCTGGATGACAGAGAAGAGCGCACTTGTGAGCGCAATTATTTTTCGATAATGCTCTACCACAAATTTCGCTGCAGGAATGAGCGACGTCTCTGGCATTCCATTCGGGTGCTCTTGTCTTGCCGCAGAAGCAAAAGTAATCTTTCGGTACCGTTAGGTTTACGTTTTGACACGCCGGACATCGCCAGCCATTGTCTGAAAGAAGCTCGTGGGATTATTATTTACGAAAACCGTGCACCGTCTATACTTGTCGTTTGATCTTTCAACATTTTTAGCGTCATTAATTACCTCCTTGCGAAGATTTTGCCCATTTCCGAATGCATTTTAAATGCAGTACGTGATAACAGTTTGAGCATGACCAAATGTAATCGGTTTGTTTGATGTATTCGCAACACACCAGGCACTCCAATTGCCCTTTATTTAACTGCTCTGTCAGCCGTTCTCTTTGACTCGCATCGTCATCTAACGAAGGACAGAATTTTAAGTTTCTGTAAACATGATATGTAAAAAAAGAAAAAGGAAGATATTGAAATGTATTTAAACCAACATACCGATTAAAGACTTTTTATTTTGCCCCCGTTTCTGACCGTTACTTCTTTCGCTGCTCTCCTTTTTATTTCTCCAGTTCTCATTTTCCTTATGCCTGTATTCTACTACATTCCTACTTTTATCCTTTTCTCTAAAAGCCTCATTCTTATTTTCTTTATTATGATATTCTCTAAAACCATTATGCGCCTGGTAGTTGTACCTCCTCTCTTTACCCTCTGTCTTACTTTCTTTGTTGTAGTATTCCCTGAATCCATTATGTTCTTGATAACCGTACGATTTCTCTTTAGTTTCGACTCTATCATCCTTGTTATGGTTTTCCCTAATTCCATTGTGTCCTTGATAACTGTGCCTCGTATCCTTATAATTATTTTCGTCTCTATCGTATTTATCGTACGAATATTTAGTTGTATTTCGGTTACTCCACTGTGATTGTCTAGAACTAAAATTGGGATAACTGAATTCCTTGCTACGATTAGTTTGCCTCTTTCCTCTATTAATATGCGACGTATTATCTCTGTATCTATTACTTCCTTCCTGATTGGAAACATTAGCAGAATTTTCGCTTCTGCTTGTATATACATTCATCGAAAGATTGTCCTCTTTCGTATTTACCATAGAAATGCTACCTTCTCTCCCAACGTGAACGTCAGAATTACTCGCGGCATCCGTAAACAGCTGTTTTGTATCTACGTCTGCCGCGGCTTCTTGAGACTTATCCGAACAGAATTCGTTGTTAAAATATTTATCTCTTTGGAATTTGTTGTAGTTTCTACCTTGCTGTTTGTAAGTTCTTTTACATATATTTCCTTTTTCAAATTGAGCCTGCTGACCCTCTCTGTTTTTGATATTCGTGTTTCTCTTTTTTTCATACTTCTTTTCACGCTTGAATCTATCGAAAGATGCACGGCCATCCGACTCTACCTTCGATCTGGAACTTCGAACGTAAGGCTCTTGGTTCCCGACAGAACGATTACCTTCTGGTCTAGGCTTCTCGTCTTTAAACATAGCATTATTCGGTACAAATTCATTAGCTGTAGCGTGCAGAGTCGATGGGCCAGCAATTTGTGGCTGAATATCGGGAGTTGTGTTCGAAGCAAAATGTTTATCGGCCATCCTAGACTTTCTACCATAATTACTATTCCAATATTGAGCAGACGTAAAACACTGTGGCGATTTGGCAGTATTGGGATAATATTCTAGATTACCCGATGCTACTGGAGTACCGTTTATGGTGTTTCCCACAAACTGTCCTTCGTAATTGTTAGATAAAGGCAGTAAGTTTGACGAAATGTCAGTGTCTACATGGTAAAAAGTATTTTCGCAATGCTGTTCGAACACAGGTTCATTTTGCATGTAGCACTCTCGGTTACTCGGTAAATAACCATTGTTGACATTCTCGGAAAAGAAGGTCCAGTTTTCAGCGGCTCGTGCGGGAACATTCTGATCCGAGTATACGTAATAATTTTGGTCTTCCGAGTAAGATCCATCCCAGGTAGCCATAATTTTCGAGTGTTGCTCTATACCTGAATTTATTGTGTGGCTCAAATAATTGACAAAAAAAATTCTCTCCCACAAACCTGTATCGAATGACAAACGATTTATATAAAATTTTAACAGCAATATGGTTAGCTTGCATTTTCTAAAATATCTTACTTTACCTTCGTGAAGAGCGATTTATCAATCTGTGTTTGACGATCGATGCTCGCGTGCGAGATCTCTTTCACTCCTAAGAAAAAAGGAAGAAAAACGGTAAGCCGTGTCTCTCTGTAAAAGTGCAACACGCGTTGCACGATATGACGAAACGTACGATGAACTGCGATGAACTTTTCTCTTTTACCTATTTGCTTCTCTTACGTTCTCTTATCAAATCGAGCAACACATCACCTCGGGCCAATTCACAGTAGTTACGGTGGTTACGGTATACGGAATGCGATTTAAAACAGCCTGAATTTCTGCAAAGAGTAATTGCGAATTAGTACAAATGAAATTCCAAACGTGGGAAACAAATCCGTAAATCGATATTTGCAGTTTAAACGGAACAATAATATCAATTTTTAATGTATCTGGTACAGAATAATAATAATCACAATGACGTTAAGAACGAAATAAGTAAAGTCGAAACATTAAAACGGAATCATACTTGCGACCGAAAGTTTCTCGATTTTTGCCGATTACAAGATTTGGAGGAGAAATTAATTTTTCTCGTACGGGATAGATGTCACCTGGTGATGTTACAGAGTTTTAAAGTGGCGCCTCCACCTCGTATCACACGTATCTCGTAACCTATTATAAATATTTCTGACGTCGTAAATGTTTATCATAGTTATGCACAGTGCAACGAAACAATGATACCTATTCTTTAAATATTTCATTTAAAGCGGTTTAATCGATCAATATATAGGAATAATTGAAAGGCCAAAGTATCATCTACGATATTACATTTTCAACAGAGTTTTATTGACATCTCATTGCCGTTATTAATATTGTAAACGCGGCTCTTTGAAATGTAAGTTCTAAACGTAAACTCGACAGTTAAATTGTACTCTATGTCTCACAGAAATTACGCGCGATATGTATGTTAATTCAATTTGTGCAAAAACCTTGATGCCTTTAAAATAAAAGATTAAACTATTAACAGACATTTGATCCGTAAGTCTTAATAACTATTTAACTTTTAGAATTTGCAAAACGGTGACATTACAGTTAATACTATTCTTCTAGTAATAATATGGCAACCGAGGAAGCAAATCGCAGTACGTCTCTACAGCCGACGGAAGAGGGCAACCAGCCTGTAACGAGCACGTCTCAGCATGCAGGAAATAGTAGAGATCAAACACCTGCAAGACCACAAGATACGACTAGCCGACAAAATAATCTTCAAAGGATACAGCAACGAAAACAGCAGATGTTAAATTTACCTCAAATAAAAAAAATATTAAAAATTGCAGCTTACAGCGCTTGTCAAATGGAAGATTGCAAATGCATCGGTTGGAAGAACCCTCAACCGTTAATGAAATCTCCTAAAACCGACGGTCAGCAACCTGTAACGAATTTCTTCGAGCCCTGCAAAACCTGCACGCACGTCTTAGAAAATCATATATCTCATTTACCGACACAGTCCGAAGAGGAAATTAACAAGTTACTGTGTATGGTCATAGACGCGGACAATATTTTTCTCGGTTTACAGAAAGAGGAGGACCCTGACACGAAGAAAGTTTATTTTTACTTATATAAGCTTTTGAGAAAATGCATACAATCCATGACAAAGCCCACGATAGAGGGCCCCTTGGGGCAGCCGCCGTTCGAAAGGCCTAGTATAGCGAAAGCTGTAATGAATTTCGTTGCATTCAAATACAGTCATTTACCTCAAAGAGATATGCAAGCTATGTGCGATATGGCAAAAATGTTTCTACACTGCTTGAATCATTGGAATTTCGATCCCCTCAGCGCTAGAAGGGGAACCATCAGCGCCGAGGAAGCACCCGCTTACAAGATTAATCATACACGCTGGCTGGTGTTCTGTCATATACCTGCATTTTGCGATTCCCTACCTCATTACGACACATCTTTAGTTTTTGGACGAACATTGTTACAAGCTGTATTCAAGCCAGTATCGCGACAGCTGATGGACAAATGTCATAGCGAACGGGACAAATTGGCACCGGAAAAAAGGGTCATGGTCCTAACACATTTCCCAAAGTATACGATCCATTTTTTCTAATCATTTAATATATCGTCCCATATAATGCCTATATAGCATATAAACACGTTCTTTCAATTTCAGGTTTCTTTCGATGTTAGAAGCAGAAATTTACGCGGATAACTCTCCAATTTGGGATCCGGAATTTAAGCAGGTGCCACCTATTCACCTACAAGCAGCTTTGGAATCGAAAGCTAATCAGGGGAGAAGAACGGGTGAATTCGAAAAGGTCACCGTCACACCGAATGACAAAGATAATTACACGACGATCAACATAAGTCCTGGTATAAAAAAGATTCATGAGAAGAGATCGCATTCCGAGGGACGTTCGGACTCGAAGAGAAGGAGGAACGAGGAAGTATTCGAAGATTTGCCGGAGGAAACCGTTGCTGAAATTGTAGCGACTATTAATGATCCCAATTACATGTGCGGACCTGACGCAGTATTTCCCCCCAATGTTCCACGCGACGAAACGGCCAAGATCGAGGAGGGAAGGAAAATAATAGAATTTCATGTCGTTGGAAATAGTTTAACGCAGCCGGTTTCGAAGCAAACGATGCTCTGGCTGATAGGATTACATAACGTTTTCAGTCACCAATTACCTAGAATGCCAAAGGAATACATATCTCAACTTGTCTTTGATCCGTAAGTATAAAACAGTCGAAAATAAAACAAAAGATTCGATTCGTTGTAAACATAGACGTGTTTTCATTGATCTTTCACGAGCAGTAAGCACAAAACTTTGGCCCTAATAAAAGACGGCAGGCCAATAGGTGGCATCTGCTTCCGGATGTTTCCGACTCAGGGATTTACGGAAATCGTGTTTTGCGCCGTTACGAGTCAGGAACAAGTCAAAGGCTATGGAACGCATTTAATGAATATGCTCAAGGATTATCATATAAAAAACAATATCCTGCACTTTCTCACATTTGCCGACGAATTTGCAATTGGTTACTTTAAAAAGCAGGGCTTTAGCAAAGACATTAAGTTGCCGCGCGCAATGCATCAAGGATACATCAAGGATTACGAGGGTGCTACGTTGATGCACTGCGAATTGAATGCCAAGATCGTTTATACTGAATTCACGGCGGTCATACGGAAGCAGAAAGAGATAATTAAAAAGCTAATTCATCAACGACAACAGGAGATACAGAAGGTACATCCCGGATTGACTTGTTTCAAGGAAGGTGTTAGAGGAATTCCCGTTGAATCTATTCCTGGAATTCGCGAAACCGGATGGAAGAGCTACGCTCAAACCAGAACGAGAGGGGTAGCTAAAGGAACTCAAGGCCCCGAACCAATGGAAGCATGTTTGGATATCACAGACTCACTCTACAATGCCTTGAAGAATGTCCTGAACAGCGTTAAAAATCATAGCACGGCATGGCCATTTTTGAAACCCGTTGACAAGAACGACGTACCGGATTACTATGATCATATTAAATATCCCATGGGTACGGCTATTACAAGTGTTATAAAATCAAGAAACTTTTATTTTCATAGAAACAGAACTCCCTCACTTCATCTAAATCGTTTTACTGTTGCAGATCTTAAAACTATGACCGACCGTCTAAAAGCTAGATATTATGTCACGAGAAGATTGTTCATAGCAGATATGACAAGAATCTTCACCAACTGTCGTTTATACAATAGCCCCGATACCGAGTATTATCGATGTGCAAACGCGTTGGAAAAGTATTTTCAAACGAGAATGAAAGAGATTGGGCTCTGGGATAAATAGAATTTAATACCGTTAGAGAAGATATATCGCTCCGTAATCCAATTCTTCGCTACTGTAAATACATTAAAATGCGATTGTACACTATTAAGATATGTGTAAATATAAACAATAATTTCACGTAAAATTAACCGGACTCGTAGAAAAAAAATCAAGCGAGAAAACGTATTTGAAGGCGACTGAAAAATTTCTTGCAAAACGTACATTCTTCAGCTGTTGTGTACAAAGCTTACCTAAAGTATTAATTAATCTAAGTGTGGTTGCTTTTATATATATATAAACAATGTGTTCAAGTACCATGTATGCGATCAAATGTGATTTAACGGAATGTGATATTCCGTGAACGTTCAATTTTGTAAATATTCACATTACGATTAAATATAACGAGAGCTGTAAATGGTGTGAAATTCCTTGTACATCTCGCAACGACCATTTGCCGTTATTTGTCAAATCTCTAGAAACTGTTGAAAATAGGATGTGCAGTAAATTAATACCAACGCAAGTACTTAATTTCACGGCCTAATTGTAAGCATTAGTCGAACAGTTAATTAAGGAATGTAATACACCGATTATAATGAGGCTCTAGTCAGTGATCATTCTATGGAACAGTGAATTCTTAAAATGCACTATTTGTGGGAGGCTTACGGCAAACCCAAGTTCATTGTATCTTTTGTGAATTTATGCCGCGTAGAGATTAGCTGTATACGATCATGAGCAAAGAAATTCGAAATCTCAACATGAAAAAAGCTGTATTTCATCCGTTATATTATATCTCGCACCTACGATGCCGTCTAAAACATAGGAATTTTCAATACAACATTCTAAGATTTTCTATACACTACCGACTGTATCCCTTAATTTTCAAATATTATTTTTCATTGAAGCGATCCTTTTGTGCCGACGGGATATAATATACTTCAAAATTAACGATCTATCGCAATTTTTGCCGCGTCAAAATCATACCGGGTTAATTATCTTCAAAATATTCTACCGGTTATTGTATGAAGTTTGAATTAAATTTATATTACACTGAAAAACGTGTAAAGTTCTTACGAACTTCTCCCTTTTCACTTTCCTCAAAATGCCTAACAAAGTGGTGCAAATACTTTGCCATAAATATAAAGGTGAGATGGCTTGCTGCAATTTAAATTGCAACAATGAACGAAGATCAGATACAGCTAGCAAGGCAAGGAAATACTTTATACGCTCTACTTATTGCCAAGTTTGTGCATGCGATACGTTCGAACACAGCTTAATTGCTGTTTATTAAAAACCAATTAAATTCTGCTTTACGATATTACGTCGATTTCCTCGTTAAATTCCAAAAATACAAACATATGCTACGAATTTTAAATAGCAATTAATTCGTTGACTATTAAGTTTATTTTTTTTTCCGGAAACCTTAATCAGATCTTTTGTCCCTGTACCATCATCTCCGATATTATTTTATCACAATTTATCATTTATTTAAATGTAGCACTTTTCAAAATGTCTCATCGTCGAAAGAAACAAACATAAGAACTACAACTAATATGAACTTACCGTACTAGATCGAGAGTATACATTCTTATGGAGAGTTTCAAGGAATCGTCTAAGGTACAAACATGGAAGTGGATTCAGCGAGCATGCCACACGGGCGACAAAGGAGAAGGGGAACCGATATAAAGCTGCTCCACTTTACCAAAGGAACAATGTTCGAAGAGTCGACCGGTTGTCAAGACAGTGGAGGATCTAGTCAAACTAATTCAAGTTCTTTGAATCATAATAGAAAGAGAATTGTATTGTTTCATATTAAAACGATAAGTGCAAAGAATATTTATACGTTACAATGTGCGACGACGACGTAGCCGCTTTGGTAGTCGACAATGGCTCAGGAATGTGCAAAGCTGGCTTCGCCGGGGATGACGCCCCTCGTGCTGTCTTTCCTTCCATCGTTGGGAGACCACGATATCAGGTACAGAAATTCCATATCTTCTATTCTACATTAGTGATTTCTATGTGAGAGCGAATAATATCATTAGACAAAAAAATTCTGCACTATGCCTGGGGCATTTGGAAAAATGATAATTATGTATACAGGGAATCATGGTGGGTATGGGACAAAAAGACAGTTACGTCGGAGATGAAGCACAGAGCAAAAGAGGCGTTCTAACGGTGAAATATCCGATCGAGCATGGCATAGTAACCAACTGGGATGACATGGAGAAGATTTGGCACCATACTTTTTACAATGAACTTAGAATCGCGCCGGAGGAACATCCGGTTCTTTTGACGGAAGCACCCCTAAACCCAAAAGCTAACCGGGAAAAAATGACGCAAATCATGTTCGAGACATTTAATTCCCCGGCAATGTACGTTGCCATTCAAGCGGTCCTGTCGCTTTATGCCTCTGGACGAACAACGGGTATCGTGTTAGACAGCGGAGACGGAGTCTCGCACACGGTGCCGATTTACGAGGGTAAGAATTTTGACTGCGGCATAATTGTCATCTGTCGCGGCACACCTCTGTACCGGGCACGAAGCTATTACATTTTTCAAGCACAACAAGATTTCCCTTCGTCCGATACTTGATCGATATACTTCGAGAAGCTTAACGCAGCTGGAAAGACATTTCCTTAGCAGTTTCATTTTGAAATAATCGAGAATCGTTTGAAGCGCCCTCGCGCAAGCGGCGCGAAATTCCGTGATAATCTTTGAAATGCGGTGATAACTATCCTTGATTAAATACAGAACGAGAGAAACGGTAAAGTATGAAAAAATGAATTGTAGGCTACGCCTTACCGCACGCGATTTTACGTATGGATTTGGCTGGTCGCGATTTAACGGACTACCTCATGAAAATCTTAACCGAAAGAGGATACTCCTTCACGACTACCGCCGAACGTGAAATCGTTCGCGATATCAAGGAGAAACTTTGCTATGTCGCCCTGGACTTTCAGCAAGAAATGGCAACGGCTGCGGGTTCGAGTGCCCTGGAAAAAAGTTACGAACTACCGGATGGTCAGGTAATAAATATCGAGATTTACTGTCGATTTTTAGCCGTGCTCGATATACACATATACATATGTATGCATACATACATGTTTCAACAACAGGAAGTCTAGCACACGATGGTAAATTAATGCTACATAATACGCACCTATCGCGCTTCTCGTAATACGAAAGTAGCATTGATTCAACATCGGAAGCTAGCAAACATCAATTCTTAGACTAAATATTTTTACAATTGGAAGTTTGTGCTATATAGACTTAATACTCGAATTCAGGCCACACAGTTTTTCAAAGAGTCGTATCGTTCGATTACCGAGCGTCGTCCTTCGATGTGTTCGAAATGCTAGCTTAGGTCGGATAGAATAAAGTAGAACTGTGAGAATAGCTCGTGTCGTTAACGCTTGTTCATACTCACACGGGCGATACGCGATAATAACAGATTGGCTCTCCTACGAAACTATGAAAATTCAATGGAGAAAAGAAGCAATGGCACGAACGTAGATAAAAGTTGCAGCCACGCTCCAGAGGTTTCGGAGAAGCGTGAACGAACTGGTTGATTTCAGGTCATTACTATCGGTAACGAGCGCTTCCGGTGCCCGGAGGCAATGTTCCAGCCGAGTTTCCTGGGCATGGAATCTTGCGGTATACACGAGACGACTTACAATTCGATCATGAAATGTGACGTTGACATTCGCAAGGATCTTTACGCGAACTCTGTTCTATCGGGTGGTACGACGATGTACCCGGGCATCGCGGATAGAATGCAAAAGGAAATAACGGCACTGGCACCGTCTACGATGAAGATCAAGATAATCGCACCCCCGGAAAGGAAATATTCCGTATGGATCGGTGGCTCCATCTTGGCTAGTTTGAGCACCTTCCAACAAATGTGGATCTCGAAACAAGAATACGATGAATCCGGGCCATCCATCGTACACAGAAAATGTTTCTAATTCCGTTGATGAATGCAAAGAATATTAGCAGGATTAAAATGGTAGTTTGATCGAATTTACAACACGTTAGTCGTATAGCCATTTTAGAAGTGACTCGGAATTACAGATCGAAGTAAATAAGTAACGTCGGCAGACAAAAGGTCAACAACGGCAATGAAAATGATTTTTTCCGCGCAACTTTTCTCCATGATCGAATTCGTCGAAAGACAACGCTCTCTGAAAATATATATTTTTACAGTAGAGTATATCTTTACCGTCGATATTCATCGAAACATTCTTCGTACGAAATAATCTTTATTATTTCAAACGTTTCACTTCCAAAGAATATTTCGCGTTCCATATCGGGTGAGTAACGAGTCGCGAATCGTAAAGACATTGAGATCAATCGCGGAATATCTGATATTTATACATCTTACGGCGTTTGTATGTAAGTCAGTTTGACGAGAATAAATTGAATCGTGATCGATTGGAAAACCAACGATTCAGGTATCATCCGTTTCGCGACTGGTCACGCACATTGTACGTTAAAAATATATGTATTATATTATATAACTTTAGTACATAATATAATAAATATATATTTCCCATATAAGTTAGAAACATATACATTTATTTATACCTGCGTACGTAGCTCGTATGTACGGAATACATACGCGTACTCGCATACATGTATACATAATAGAATATTACAAACGTATACAGTAAAATCTCGTCGGTCTTTTCTTTCTTTCTTTTTTTTTAATTTAAAAGTAAGATTGTCGATGAACAAATACGTTTGAGGTATAATTTTGACAAATATCATCGTATTCTCCTTATTGAGAAAATTGAAATGAAAAAAATATACGAAATACGTGTCGCTATTCTCTTCGACGAGACTTTGCTGTAATCGAGTGAATTTAAAAAGTTATAGACTTTTTCCACTCCTTGGCAAAAAAGTTTGCCGTTGCACGATAAAATTTTCATTGATCTTTCGAACGTGGAAAAAGCTGATCACTTAACACTGTATATCACAAATAATAATTTACATTATCGCAGTCGAGCGCGTATTCGTTATTAGATTAAAAATACGGAACGAAAAGCAACTTTCGATTGGAAAGATGTTCCTTTATTTACAAGTTATAATTACTATATTTATCGTGTTCCAAACGTCTTCCGAACGTTTTCGGTTCATGAAATTCTGATACTTTTCATGGACGGTTAAATCGAGTACCTCCGCGTGTTACGCATAATAAAATAGCCTAATAATAACGAGAACGAATTCACGAACAATAAACGATTTGTTCAGTTCCATTTTGTGCATTTCATTCGAGATGCTTCGAGAGGGGTGTCGCAATCAATGAAATAATTAAGTGTAACGATTGCAACGGAATACACGGAGAAAAGAGAGGACTCTTTGAGGCAACACGCGCGGATTTTGAGCGAAAGAAAGATAAACGAAGCTCCTGCCGGGGAAGAGCAGCGACTGGAACGATAACACCGGTATCGTTTTTATCGTGGGCGATGTTAAGTATAATGTAAAATTTTCAAAAAGTTCACCGAGATTTCTCAAAAAGGAAAGACTCATACGCGTAGTTGCTCAAAAAGATCTGGCTCTTCGATAACTCCAAGATGCCGAAAGCATCTGATCCTGTGTGAAAGGAAATGATAAAAGTGTACTTTATTCTTACGCATGGTATTTTCATTCGAATGAAAATCGTAGCCCCTATTCCTTTTGCTGTAATTCTCGACATAAAAAGGATAAAAACCTAGATAACGTTTAACCCTTTATACGACTGCATGCCGTGATTGCAAGAGCAGCCAATATACAACACGTTTTTTTCTTTCGCCCTCTTTTTCGCTTTTTCTTAGCATCGATTTACCAAAGCAGCGCGTCGAATTCTTTGGATATTTCAACTTAATTCTTAGGAAGACGATATACATTCTTTGTCTCGCGTATCACTCGGAATGTAACTGTACATTTTACACGCTTATTGTACTACAAAAAATGGTCCATAGAGGGTGAAACGTATCCGAGAAATCGGCCAAGTGAATCGTATCGAGTCGCGTAAATATTACTTAGCGGAATAAATTGCGATACGAAGACCGTGCACGAGTCGCTCTATAAACTACGTTATTTCCAGTACTCCTGAATATCCTACTCTTAGATACAATAAATACATAACATATAATAAATACATTTGTACTGCTAGCAATTTTTCGGAAATAGTCGAAGGACATTTCCTTGGGTACGATGATATTCTTTTTTGCCTACGCGACCGATCGAAAGTCAAAGGAATGGGGCCACGAAAGATTTCGAGTAGGCTGTATCGTTCGATTTTATGTAGTATCAGTTTACAGCAGATTTCTTCAAAGTTCGTATCTTTTAGCGTAATATGTATATTCTTTCCATTTGTCCACCTAACGAAGATTTTATACAATCAATTGCAAAAAAATACATCTAATTTTCACCGTTAAATGTCGTTCAATTTGTACAATTCCGAAGAACGAGAGTCCTTGCGGATATAAATAATAAATATCAATCGAAATCAGATAAAGAATAACGTTTTATCAAATCACGGTAATGCCACCTCGTAGTTGCACGAATAAAATGACGAATCGCTGAGATTTGTATATTCGTTGGTTCTGTAACGAATATACGTAATCGACAAGTATATAGCAAAATAAAAATAGTATGTATCTATAATCTACGGTCATTTTTCTGGATTACATGTTTTTTTTTTAAAAAAAAAAAAGGTAATAAAAATATCTTTGGTGCCCCTATTTTCACGTAACAAAAAGAAACACAATTTTCGGAAAAAAGAAGCCGAAATGGAGTTCGTAAGTCTACGAGCGATGTAAAATCATGTCGGATAAAAACAGTCCTGCGTCCACCGTTGTAAAAGTTTATCTCCTAGTGGATTTTCTTCTACCCGTCGAGCGTTTCGGACGACGACTGTTCGACCGCGACGAGTTTGTCCAAGGTAAAGAAAACTCACTGCAATCACATTAAATGACATTAAACGATTATAGATTGAATCTTCGATAATTCCTCTCTCTTTGTACGATTTTGCTTAGCAATTACCTCGGAGTAAAACTAGGAATAGGAGCACCAAATGCAGTGACGGGTAATTGAGGATCCACCTGGAGACTTTGAATTTGATCTATATCAGGCCATAAGGACACGACCGTTTCCTCCTCGACTACCGAAGGACAAGGTCCCGTATGATTGGTATTGTAACACGTAGCTTGATGATTCTGACGCTCTTGCCTCTGTTTCAACTTTTCTATGTGTCTTTGCTCTCTGGAAACGAAAAGATCGTCAGCGATACCGCTATACGAAAGATTCACTCGATTCTTACTTGTTCGCCGTCATACAAACCTTATCCTCTGTACGTCCCATCGCTTTCTTCTCCTTTCGTCGTTCTCTAGTTTCAAGTGCCTCTTATTGAAAATTTCATCGTCCAAATTCTCCGTTCCTTCCATCGTGTAACAACTCGTGTATATCTTTACTCTCCAATTTGGAACTTCCAGGGACGTACTGCTTTCCATCGGACCAGCTTCCTTCAGGGTCAGAGAGTAGCTGGAATCTCCAACCGCCGTATAGTAATGTTCTTCCGTCGTCAGAAAGGACTCCTTTTTCGCGAGAGGCTTTCCTTTCCTGTCGCTTTTCCGACCGACGTCGTGAGTCGAAGCTTTCTCCTGTATCGTCAAAGTCGCGTCGTTGCTGACGGTAGAGGAACAAGAGACGCCCCTTTTCCTTTTACTACCGGTGGATAACGGAGTAGGGTCCGATCTTCTTTTTTTCTTCTCTTCCCAGTCTAACCTGGCGGTTTCGTTACCAGTTTCGAGCTTGGTATCGTGTTTGTTTTGATTATCGTTGGGTTCTTGTTTCACCGTAGTTATTCCACCACTGGTATTCAACCGTATTTTAAAGCTTTCGTTATACTGAGAATTACTATTTTCGGACTGGATATTTTTATGGAGTTCACTGGTCGACGGTACGTTCGCCGAATTAACATTTGGCGGAGAACACGTGCCTATATGCTCAGAAGAAACGGCACTCTCACTATTTTCCGAGCGTAACTTTTGCAGATTTACACGTCTGTCCATTCGCTCCAAGCGGAGCTTCAACTGAAACAAGAATAAGTATGGTTAGAGAACGCTTGACGAAAGTGCATCGCTTGAGATACTTTTAAAGGGTAGAATGATGCGAATGAGAGGCGAAAGAAATTAGAGGCTCAACTTTGAGACATTTCCGATCATGGATGCTTGGATGCTCTAAAAAATGGGAAGTGCCAATAAAGAAAGGCGGAATGATGGAATATAAATAGGTTTTTGAAATTATACGAGCACAAGCATCTGATTATATTCTTCGCAGGAGAAGCCTTAAGAAAGACACGAAATGGATCGATCGTATTTACGCGGGAAAAACTGGCGGATGAAATTCTTTAACCGGTCGGAAACAGCGCTGGAGAGCACGGCGGCAGGCGGCCATATAAGATATTTAATACACCATTAGTATTTACTGTCAACAGGCGATATGTCGGCCGGTTTCTCGATCTCTCACGAATTCCGGGCATTATCATCTTCAGGATTTATCGTGCGATTAATGGAATAATGCGTCGTAATTAGTTGGTCGGCTTCGTCGTCGATGGTCCCGCCGGTTTCGTAGGTTTTTCTCAAAAAATATATCCCGCAACCGCTCTCTTCCTTTTCCATTCTACGGGGACCGTCATCGCGGAGACGGATCGCGCGCGAAAATCGGGAAGAACGTGTATAACGTGTTCCTTCTTGCGGAGATACGGCTCCGAACGAAAACTAGCGCCACCACGTGGCAGCCATATGCCTCTGACCTTCGCGCGATCATCCAACCAATGGTGGGCAAGGAAGAAAGACGATCCGAAAGACGAAGGGAGAACGAGAGAGAGAGAGAGAGAGAGAAACTGACGTTTGAGCATGTGCGCGCTAGTGTTTTGGAGTTTGTTTTGTGAAAGAAATTAACAACAAAACTAATGCAACGGAATGAAATAATGAGTCGGAGGGAAAGCACGAAAAATAGGAAAAATCGGGCAGAGCGAATTCGAGATTGCAAGGCGGAGGTGGCGGAGAAGATGAAACGGAGCAACGGAGTGACAGAGAGAAAGTACCGTTTCGTTTTCTTGTCGAAGAGCCGCCAATAATTTGTCCTTGGTGACGATTTGTTCGGACTGCTGTTGGATAAGATCGAGATGGAGAAGCAAAAGTTCCTTGAGGTGTTTGACCTCGGTATGATCGTTTTGGCGCGGTTCATTGCCTCTGAGAGGACTGACACCCAAGGTGGAGGTGGCGGTCGCGGCCGCCGGTGCTCCGCCGTCCGTCATGCTGGCGTACATGTGATCAAAGTCACAGGGAAAACTGAGGATTCCGGCGGCTGGCTTTCCATCTTCCTCGACGCTCTGGAACTCGTTGCGGGAACAACTATTGTTTTGATTGAGGGCGGAATTGTGAGCACCAACGGCGCTCGTCGTCGATGCCGTGGTAGTTCGTGCGGCGCCGCTAGTCGCCGACGAGGTGGACAGGTGTTCGTTCATCGCCGCGACCATGTTGTTGTCTTCCTCGTCGTCCTCGTCCTCGTCCTCGTCCTCGTCGTCGTCGTCGTCGTCGTCGTCCTCCTCCTCCTCCTCCTCTTCCTCCTCCTCCTCCTCCTCGTCGTCCTCTTCCTCCTCCTCCTCCTCTTCCACCTCTTCCTCTTCTTCCTCCTCTTCCTCCTCCACTTCCTCTTCGTCCTCTTCCTCGTCGTCGTCGTAGCAGGCGGGAACGGCCGTGGTCGTTCGATCGAGACAGCGATCGAGGCGCTCCGCGACGGCAAGGTTCGCGGGAACGGTGACAGCGTCGGCCAGCGTCGTATCGAGACTCGTCTCGCAATAGGGTTCCTGGTAGGCCGTACCGCTCGACTCCGTTTCGTCGCTGGACGTTCGATCGCGTATCTCTTCGAATCTCACCGGTGTTCTGAGATTCGAGCCAACGTCGCGAAACTCCACACTGCCGACGACGCCCCCGACGGTCGAGCCGGTAACACCGGCGACACCGGCGACAACACCGAGAACACCGACAACACCGCCGACACGGCCACTGTCGCTGTCACAGTTGCCACTACCACCGCTACCGGTACTGCCAGAAGCGCAGACAGAAGCGGCACGAGACGCAGAACCGGTACAACCACCAATACCAGGAACGGTAGCAGCGATACTAGGAGCGTTACCGTTATTGCTGGCAGTATCGCCACCGAGAGCAGCGGCTACGGAGGAGCCAGTGCCGCCAGCAGCGCCGCTCTCGATCTCTTTCCCGTTTTCGGGCTCGTACTCGCGAACGTTCCTCTCGTTCTCACCGTTCACGAGTCTCGAGGCCGAGCCACTCGACATCTTCCCTCTCTACCACCCTCGCCGTGGCTTCCCTCTTCTTCATTTGTGGCCGCCTCGAGCGTACCACGCGCCCGCACCGCGCACATTAAGCGTCTTAACGATGCTCTCACCGACGATGCCGCCGCCGTCTACCCCCGCCCCCGCCGCGCACCATTACCCTTTCACCGAGTCACTCGCGCGACCAATTCTCTAACCTCGAATTTTTACGATCCAAAACTGGCCCTATGACTTTCCTCTACCTCCGGTCGACGCACCGCTTCGTCCTCGAGTACCTGCCACTGGCAGCGCACGAGGAGTCTCTCTCGTTCGCCCTGGTGTTTACTCCGTCGGACGATGCGAGCCGCGCGCGGCGTTTCTCCGCCGTCTGGCATCTTATCCTAACGCCATCTCGCGACCACCAAGCCAACCTCGTCGCGTCTTAACCGTCTTAACCTCTTTCCCGCCATCGATCGCCTATTCCAACAACCTCGTTCGCCCTGCGCGAGATCGCGTTTCGTTCTCCCCCTTTGACGCTTCTATCGCTGATCGGGCTATCGTTCGCGTATCGTTCGCGCATCGTTCGCGCGCAGTGCGCGTTGCTTCACGTTCGAAAGATCGAGGGCGCATGATCGCGCGCATGCGTGACCCGCCGTTTTCGCACAGTACGGTGTACGGTCAATGGGAGCCGCGGACGCCTCGAGCGTCCCAAACCTTTCAATCGCGGGCATATGCAAATACGTATATGCGTCCGCAAGAATTTTAAATTTCGATCACCGCGCTGTTCCCTGGTATTCCCCGCATCGCGATAAAACGTTTCGCTCGAGTCGCTGTGCTCGACGATCTCTTCGAAGATATATTTCCCGGTTCTCATATTTTTCCGCGTTGGAAGAATTTCTCGACTTTCGTCGAAGAAAGGATTTCGTAAATTTTTACGACGCGTTGCTTTCCAAATGGAACGCCGAGAATCAACGTAGAGCACACATATCGAGTGTTCCGAGAACGTAAAAGCAATCGCGCCTACCGATGTCTCTATTTTCTCGTCTCGTCGTTTGGCACTGGCCCTGCCAACTACGCGATAATTTTAGAAAATCTTTGATAATGCACAGCCGCGTCATCGAATAGCTATTTATTTTGGCATATTTATTTTCGTATTCGATGCTCTCGTAAATATACGCGCATATATATTGGCGTACATTTATATTTCCTTCCCGCATTAATGCGCACAGCACATTCGTCTCGATCGAGGCGCGCCATTAGTCCGGTTTGAAGTAAACGAGAAATCCATAGACCCGCCCTTTGTACTCGTTGATATTACATAAAATTTTTATTTAATTCGACAAGTTTATACAATATTGGCATCAAAAGTCACAGTCTATAACGCTTTGCGCATTCTCAGAATTTCCCGTAAACGAAAACTGCGAAGCCAATGAATCGTGCAAATGTTTAAATAATTACAATGATTACGAGCAACAACTTTCGACATGCGACCGAGTAAAACAGGGACGCTTCGACAATTCCATCGAAACTTTATCGTTAGGGTTACGCGTTCCTCCGAGAAATAAAAGGAAAAAAGAAGTGTAATACGGGTCTTGCGTATAAAAGAAGAAACTAATGCTAAATGCTATAACTGTATTGCAATAGAACCTAGGTGATAATCGACGAAACGAAACTCGAGGCTCAATTACGAGTAATTCGCGGCTGCATCTCTTCCTCTCTGTTTCAGTTTTGTCCTCTTCGCTAGAGCGTATCGAAGAAGCGCAAATGATTCGATGTTTCCTTTTAAAGAAATTTAACATTCGCCGGTTTATTAACATACACGTACTTCAAATTCTTCTCACTCGTGCAAACTTCGCGAAGCGACGCGCTCGAAAGACCCTCTGACGTTTAAAACCCGTCCGTTTGCGATGCACTCTTTTGTCTTTTTACTTGTATGCCGATTCGGAGTGTTTCATATTGTATTATATAA
Organism: Cerceris ruficornis; assembly: GCA_963989415.1. Taxonomy (NCBI): domain Eukaryota; kingdom Metazoa; phylum Arthropoda; class Insecta; order Hymenoptera; family Crabronidae; genus Cerceris; species Cerceris ruficornis. The sequence goes on along the minus strand of OZ022520.1, from coordinate 32,183,722 downwards.
TCCACTGATCGAAAAGTGGAGCGCGCTGGAAATCTTCATCTTTATTGCACGTTGCCGTATTCTCCGTCTTCTCGATGTTACTTTCGTTACATTATTCTCGACCGAGGTACTTTACCACTGATCGATCCTACGCGGTACGCGTCAGAGACGCTTCCTCAGCTCGGTTAATCCCCTGTAACTTGTATAGCGTCACTTTTTCTCCAAACGTCGAGCTGAAAAGTAGCACTCGGGGAAAAATCGGCGAATGATCGGTGAAAAACCTTCGAGGATCGCGCGATCAAGGATCGATTTCATGGCCGGTCATGACCAAAGGGTCGAAGAAACATCGACAAGGTTGGATGACAAACCGTCGCGAAAATTGTCCGCGCGACGAACTGGCCAAAGACGAGGAGGAGCCCGACGATGCGTTTCCTCTGTAGCTTTCGGAATAAGATCTTTGAGATCGAATCGGCTCTACGAGAGTAGTTGTCTCTGACAATGAGTATTATCGTGATCGAAAGGTGCACGCGACAAACGAACGTTTCCGCTCCGTTCGAAAATAAGACTGCAACGTCGTTTCTCTCGGCCTCTCGAGTTACCTTCGATTCTCACGTGTGACGTCTTTTTTTTTTAGTTTCTCGTAACTAGGGTTCAAGTTCGACCGATTAAATATGCAGATGATAAATATGCCGACGTCGGTGTACAGTATTTGAAACGTTAATCAACTACATGCATACATAAATATAATTACTTTCTACGCTAATACGAGGCTATTCTACAAAACTATTTAGATATTTACAATCGTTACGCAGCGATACATTCTCAATTTTTCTTCTCTCGCGCTCTGTTCCTCTTTTTCTCACACTCTCTCTCTCTCTCTCTCTCCCTCACTCACTCATTTTCTCTCTCTCTCTTTCTCCGATAAAATCTGTCTCAACTAACTCGCACAATAAACTCGGTACAAGTTTTTTCCTGTCGTAAAAAGTCACGCTCAGCGGAAATAAAAGTTTGACCCACAGAACGAATCTCAAGAGTTCCTATATCGTACACCTTATACCCGTTTTCCATGTATCATCGGGCCATTACGTCGATATTCTTATGTACAACGAAACGTAAAATTTGTATTTTCAAAGTATATCTCCGTTAAAATTCCAACTTGCAACTATATTCGACAACGAGTACTCGAAAAACAATTGGACGCGACAGAAGCTTGAGTTTCAACGAGCCTCCATTGGATAAGTACGAAACGCGTATCGATCTCAGGAATGGAAACAAGTCGGATATTACGGAATCTTTTGGACAATAATTTCTCGTCTCGTTGCGAAAAGAAGAAAATTCGTATTCTCGTGTGACTAGAGTTACAATGTTTAGTATTTGTACGACTAAATTGTATAATTCGTTTTTTCGACGCTTCTTCCAGTGCGCTGGTATCACAGCGAACGGGAGCACAAACTGTCGATTCACGGTTTAACTCTTCCCGATTAATTTTCCAAGAAAATATCGCTTAAAAATTTTTTGCGTCCTGCGCCGATTTCGCCGTTCGATGCGCGACTCCAGTAGGACAATGTTAACATTGGGACAACGACCTCACGAATTTGTACTTGCATAAAATTTTTCTTAAAAGTCGCGACAGTTAAAAGAAAAGAAAAGACAACAAATCGATCCATCGACGTCGTGGAGAAATCGAGATTGATACATATAGGTATATATTGTAGATTACATCGGATCCCCGTCGTTCGTAATCCGACGCCTTTTCCGACCGTCGCGATGCGACTGCTGTGATAAGCAACAATAGGAACTAATTGTAAGTATAAGTTGAAGTTAAAGTTAATATTAAAGTTAATGTTAAAGTTAAAGTTGAAGTTGTCGATTAAAAATCGGGCACCTTTAAAAGTACTCGAGACTTGACACGATCCGCGAAGCGTGCAAATTGGTGGGCCAACGTTTCCGTAAATAAGTCTGTCACAACGATAAAATGTAAGCATTCCAAAAAGTAACAACAAATAACAAAGCAACGATTCGATTCGTTCCATCCTTCCTCGAGTGGTTCGGTGTATAATAAATATTTTCGAAGATCCTCCTTTGCAGTTTCGACCAGGAAGGATAACGCAATCGTACGATAAATTCGGGCGTAAGGAGAATCGGCCGAAACGCGGCGGATGCGTATTTCGCCGTCAAGCCGCGAGTTCTTTGAAGGAATACACATCTACCCGCACGTTTCGATTCGTTCGTCCTCCGAAAGGGAGTCGACGTTTAAAAACTCATCCGTAACGCGGAGCATCTCTCGAGATCGTTACTAACTTCTTATTGGTAGGATATCTGCCGGAACATGCTGCTAATCTCCTCCATCGTTTTGTTCTTCGTCTCCGGTACTTTCTTGTAGATGAAGACCACGAAGAACGCCTGCAGGACGGCAAATATTATAAAAACGTACGCCCCCATGGCCTCCTGCAACGGCAGAAATCCGATGCTGACGATGAAGTTGGCCGTCCAATTGACCGCGATCGCGACCGACGTCGCCGCGGGCCTCGCCGACTGATTGAACAATTCCGACACGAGGAACCACGGGATACTGCCCGGTCCGGTGGCGAACAGTACGACGAACATTATCACCAGGACGATCGAGAAGTAGGCCGCCGTGCGAGAGGTATCCTGAAAACGTTAGAGCTCCGAGTGGCTGCTCGTACCGTATCGACTTTGCCGAGAAGCAGAGGAGAAAAGAAGAAAAAAAAAACAGAAAAAGAAATGCAATACTTACGGCAAAAGCGAGGCAAACCGCGAGCAGCGCGGTATCGACGAACATCCCGGTGAATCCGATCATGAGAAGAGTCTTTCTTCCGGCTCTCTCGACGAGGATCAACGAGACGAAGGTCATGAGGACGTTCATCGCCCCGACGCCCATCGTCGCGTTTTGCGCGGCGTTCTTGTCGAGCTGCGCCATCATGAAGATCTTCGTGGAGAAGAACATAACGGCGTTTATGCCGGAGAGCTGTTGCGCGAACATGATCATTATCGCGATTATCAGGGGAATCCTAAGAGCGGAGTTGACGAAGAGTTCCTTGAGGGTGGCCTTTGGCACCATCTTCACCGATTCGTACTCCGTTCTCATTTCTTCCATCTCATCGTGAACTTCGATCGTGCCTCGAAGCCAGGACAGAGCTGTCGCGAAGAAACGTTTCGTTAGCGACGAGTCGATCGCTGGGAAGAATGTTCGCGATAGGGGAAGTTTTTCCGTGGAATCGTTGAAACGATTGTTCGTTGGGTCAACGGAACGAGGAAAGAGATAATCGGGAGCGCAAAGTCAAAGAGACGGGAGTCGGAGGAAGGCGGCGAGAGGAATGGGGGATGGGAAGAGGGGGGCGAGTATCGCCGGAGCATCGTACCTCTCTGAGCCGCCATGTCCTGTCCTCTGCTGAGCAAGAGATACTTGGGACTCTCCGGGCAGAACGGAAGAGTAAAGACTTGGAAGATCGCCGGGACGATCGTGAGACACAAGAGAAGCGGCCACTGATGGGCCGTACCCAAGATCTGCTCTAACCCGAGAATCTGCGATACCAGAATAGAAATGGTGATGACTAACTGATAGACCGTGCCGACGGCTCCTCGCAGATGTATGGGCGATATTTCGGCGAGATACATGGGCGCCAGACCGGCGTTCAATCCGGAATTGATACCGATTAGAAACCTGCCGACGATTATCATCTCGTAGCTCTTGGCGACTTTGGCGCAACCCTCGAATATCACCGCGGCCAGAACGAGAACGTTGTTCAGGAGGAGGCCACCCTTTCTCCCGAAACGGTCCGCCATCCAGCCGACCATGGATCCTCCGATCATTCCACCCACGCAAAATATCGACACCGCTATCGACCATATCATCGTCACGTCCGACTGGCTCGTCGGAACGCCGGTGCGATTCGCCTTCAGCTGGCTGATCCATTCCTCGATCAGCTGCAACGGAGAAAAGTGCATCGCGTTAGATTCCCTATCGACGGGGAGGATTCTCTCGTCGATCCCCCCGTATCCCTTGTCGTCCTTCCGATCATCGCTCTCGGCGCGACGATTCCTTTCGAGCCGATAAACATCGTTCGACGAAACGGCAATTGCATATCGAGACCGATTGCGCAAATCGCGGCAAGGGAAAACCTTGAATCGCGACAAACTTTTCGGTCGACGAGTCGAGCATCTCGAAACACGTAACCGGGAGCGTCGAAGAAAGGGGGATGGAGGGGGTTGGGAAGGGGATGGGAAGGGGATGGAAGGATGGAGGGAAAGTAGGATCGTGTTAATCGTGCAATCGCGTTCGCGCGTCCTTTCCTCCAATCGAGACCGAACGTAATCGCAAAATAAAGACGACACGCGCCAAAGTTTCGAGCGTGCTAAAAATGCTGACACGATGTCTTATGAAATACCTGCTGAGGTGCGTTAACGACACCGGTGTTGTACCCATGCTGGAACGATGATCCGAGAGCGGCTGCTGCTATGGCAAATGCTAATCGCCCGTTCAGACCCTGAAATTCAGACGATTCACCGTTAACTCAATTTATTCCCATTGTCTTTGCTTGCTTCCCGCAACGAGAAGAAAGCAGAGAACGGACGACGAGCCGTCGTTTCTCGTGGCTAGAGAATTTCGGCGGTCGCAGCGATCCGAAGGAGATCTTCTTTAGGATCACGCCCCTTTGCTCTCCGTTCTCGACGAAAAACTCATCCGTCAACCGTCCAATTCATCCCGGACGGACGCAGAGCCGCGGAAGAGGATAACTCTGTCAAGATGCATCTGATCGGGATTAAAGTTATGGAAAATTTTTCGTATAAACGCGAAGCATAAGGAGGCTTCGCCTGCTGAATCATTTGAATATGTATTAGATCGCAGTTATTCTCGACAAAGCACTCGATGACGCTTCGACGAGGGCAAACCGTACGTCCGACGTACATTGCAAAACAGGTTGGGCCGTAAAAATGGATCGGACATCGAAAAAAACCATATGCCTGATCGAAAAAATATACGCACGGATGTTTCTCTCTCTCTCTCTCTCTTTCTCTCCTCTCCTCTCCTCTCCTTCTCTTCCCTTCCTCCCTCCCTCTCTATCGCACGCGCTCAGCCGACATTTGACCTTCCCGCTTCGGCCTCGGCACGCGATACCGATTTAAAACGCTCCGATTTCAATTTCTTATTGCGCAAGGAGGGGCAGTGGTTTCGGATTTTCCTCTCTCCACCGATCGCCCCGAAAAATCGCTCGAAAGATCGCTCGACCTTTGGAAATAGGCGATAACTGGAAATTTAACTTTGATGCGGTCAACGACGAAGAAAGGTGCAAATCACCGAGCGCGGGTTGATCGCGATAACGTTGATCCCGCGCTGTTCCGCGGCGGTTTTGCCGCGGTTTTCTCGCGGTTTCGAGAAACGGCCCCAGAATTCGATAAAATCGTCGAATCTTACCGCTTTTCCGTAGTAAGGTAGCTGGGACTCGATCGATTTCAGAGTCATCGAAAGCCTTTCGCCGATTCGTCCGTCCGGAGTGAAGAAAGAGGGCGCGCATTCGCGATCGGAGTTTGTCGGTGTGCGATAATCGTGGCCGGAGTCGAAGCGTGCGGCTTCGTTGAACGAGCGCGCGTCCAAGAGGCTACGGAGGCTACTAGGCGGTTCGGAACCCCCGCCTCGTATTTTATACCGCGGTTGGGTCTCCTGTCCGCGCTACCCGGCCCAACTGCGTTAAGTACACGATGCACACGTAAACAAATCTCAAGGAAGTTCAACGACAGTGTCTCTCAAACGGCAAACTCGCCGAGAAGCGCGCGACGCCTGGGCCCCTTCGCGGCCCGATCCCCCATTTTTCGTTCACCCCCTTCGATCTACCGTCCTCCGTTTTCCCATCCCTTCTTCTTTCCTCGTCGAAAGATCGATACGAGGAGAGATTCTCCCTCGTTAAGCGAGAATCGCAATTGTCCGAGCGACCAGAAGCCCCCGGCGATCCGTCCGTGTCGTCGCGACGCGCGATGGCAATGAGAGACGCTGCTTCGCGGTAACTTACACCGCACGATGTAGACGCACACCTCTCCCGTCTTCGACAAACGAATCTCAGGCGAACGACGACGATAAAGCGAGGAGCAACGATAAACGCTCCGAAGAGTGCGTCTTGCTTGCGTTGACGCGCTCGAAATCGGGGGATCCGCGTAAATTGAAAAGTGGCCATTCCCGTCGCACCGTCGAGGGAGAAACGATCGGGGAAACGAAATTGATCGTGGAAATCCGAGAGGGCAAGATTCCGAAAGGAGGCTCCGATTTCGAGATAACGACGGCGGCGAGGGTCGAACGCGGCGGAAGAGCGATCGTCGCATCCGCGAAGAAATACCGATCGTTCCGGCCAACGAGGAGACTCCGGTTGCAAGTAATCGCGAATAATCGCTTTTGGAGCTCTCGAAGGACGAGCAAAGGTATACCTTCCCTTTATCCTCGGTCCTCGCCGAGAAGGATCGAGCACTCGCAAAGGGCGCTGTCTCTCAAAATTTCAGCGTTCTCTCGTGAGAAACGGACACCTGTCTCGAGAGTGCGCGCAAAATTTTCTTCAAAAGCTACCAATCTTAATGCGCAGCGATAGAGTTCGAGGGGTGAAAGTTGTAACGTTTGCATTCCGGCTGCAACGCCGACGGCGGCGTGTGCAATCGCGAGTACATACAAGGAGGGCGAGTCGGTAACTCGATGCAAGAAGAGGAAAAGAAGAAAAGAAGAAAAGGTGTAAAGGAGATAGGGAGAGAAGGAGGGAAGGACAGAAACGGGTTAGACGGAGGACACGATACGAAATTCCATGCCGTGTGACGTCACATCGTGCAGAAGGAGCTGCTACGCCACCGCGACCCAGCGCGCGTGTCACGGACACCGAGGAGGGAAAGGCTGCATACGACGTGGAGAGTCGAGCGTCGAACGGTGCGGCATAATTGGCCGAAGCAGGGGTGTGTCGAGCAAAGACGACACCGATTGGCCGAGACCGACGAGCCTCCCGAGCTGAGGCCTCGCGGTGAATGCATTTGCCAGTCACCGGTCGATCTAAATATAGAAACTCGCGGCACAAATGACGATACGACTCGTCTCTCTTGCCGGTTCCTCGAGTTTCGAGAGGTTTCCAGGGGAGGAGAAGGCTTTCTTCGAAGCGTTCTCCTCGCCGAGACATCGGGCGGACGAGACTTCCGAGCGAGTCGAGGCGTCTCGCGGCCGTTGCTCGCTGCCGACGGTGCGCTTACCCCGACAATGAACTCGTCCAAGGGTTCGGCACGAGCAAAAAACTTCGAGGTTACTCCAACTCGAACGCGCTTTCCGCGCGTTTACCTTCTCCGGGCTATTCTTGCTCCTCGTCGGTGGTCGAAGGCACGGAAAGGTGACGACGGGTCGGGAGAATCCGCGGAAAGTATCTTTCAACTTTCTCCGGCAACATCCAGCCGAACGTTTCGAATTCGCGACTCGGATCCGGTCGACGTTTCGCGCCGAACGAACGATATTTTTAGCGCGCGAATCTCGCGAACGCGACCAATTTCTCCGAGTGTAGACAAAATTGTTTTCGCTTCTCTTCGCAGTCTCTCGGGGGCTCGAACGTAAATAGACAGGCGACTCGTGGGTTATTTCGAACCGAACCATCTTATTCCACCGATGAATGGATATTTACGGTGACTCTCGGAATACCGTGGCGAGCGTCGAAAAATATCTCGAGGAAGAAACGGAGCACCTCGAATTCCAAAATTTCAAGGAGATGGTCTCTCGCGCGCCGGCGTGATCGCGCCAATCTCGTCGACCTTCTCCGAGCCCACAAAATCTACGTTTGCCTTCCGCCTTTGCGCGCGAGTCGACTTCTCTCTCGTCTGCATTTTTTCGAAGACCCCGGGGCGACCGTACGTGACGTAGAAAAATAATTTTTAATTTGAATTTTCCTTATCGTCGCGCTTTCCGGCGCCGCACGTGACGGCGTCGGCGCGTGCCGAGCGTCAAGCGTCAAGCGTATCGTTAAAGACATCGTCGAAGCTCTCTCGATAGATGCGAACGAACCATCTCCAAACGGACGCGAGAATTCGATTTTCAGATTGCCGCGTGGATAATCGTTAAACGTTTCCGTGGCAAGGCGCCCGGCAGTAGCGTCGACACCTCTCGACTCTTCGACCTTTAGCAGGTGCTCGGTTAATTGCGACGTTCCGTATATAAATTAGCGTGTCCCTCGGCCGCGGAGATAAAGTGCGAATTTGTTATTCATAATCGTATATATACAACGAACGGAGTGCAAATTAATTTAAGAAGGTCGCTCACGTTAAGAGAGGGAAAACCAATTATATCGTCCGCGGGCGTTTGTGCGCCTCTGTGCCTTCTTCCGTGTCGTAAATGTATACCTTATCGAGCGTTAAGAGATTTCGATTCGATAGCGGACGGACGGCGTGAAGATTCGTCCTCAAACTTTCCACTTCCTTGCGTCGAACGTAAAACGAGCCTGGCAACTTGAAACGGCCAATCGGTACCTCATTGCGGCACGAGGTCTACCGAAGCGTTCGGAAAAGAAACGGAATTTGAATTAGCAATTGTATGGAAACGTTCCCCTCGGGGACACTTTGTCGCTTGTTTGTCTCTTCGTCCATTCTGCCATTTACAGGCGAGTGGCGAGCAACGTGTTACATGCGCGGCGCAAAAGGCGTCGCTCCCAGAGTCCCAGACGCTCTCGGCTTCGGCAGCTCTTTTTTCGAAGGCGCGCCGAATGTTCGATCGGTGGTGCTCCGACATCGCGATCCGTTATCTCGACGTGGCGAGGTAATCTCGCTCCGCGCCAACGAAAACGAAGAAAAGACGCGAAATGTTGATCGAGTCCCTGTCTCTCGCAATTATTTTTCTAATTAGCATTCATTCTCCCCGAGCGCGAGCGCGAGCGCGTCGGCGGAAAAAAGTCCGCGCGTAACCGATAACGCTCTGTGTACCCAACGAATTACGATCCCCGTCGTCCCAATCTTTCCAGTCGGCTACTCGTTCGTGCTACCTTCCCCGCGACCGACGCGTTCGCAAACATTGCTCGTGCGACGCCGACGATCAAGATCCGACTCGCCCTCCGATGTAAACAAAGACGACGCCGCTGCCCGTCTACGCGGAACGCTCCCGATCGTATTTGCGACGGATCGTCGATCGATTTTGCAGGATCGAGAAACGAGCGCGAGAAGTTGGAAGAAAGAGAAGAGACCGTCGATGCCAAAGTGAACGAGGGAAGACGGAAATACTCCGAGGCAACGAGATACACGGCGACGGTTGGAACGGGAAGGGTCAATTATCGGAGGAAGAGAATAACGAGGTGACTCGCGTGAGACGCAAAAGCGCCGATGGACCTCGAGCGAAATTATTTAATCGTGCCTTTCAATGTCATGCAAATCGTGAAACGGAACACGAGCCACTTGGAATACGTGATGAGATCGTCTCGAACGTTTGTACTTCTTTTTTGACCAGCCGGGGCATCCGACGCTCTCGTCGAGAAAACGACGACGTTTCGCGGCTATCGTTGGACCGCGAACCCTCGGGAGAAACCCCGTCGCTCGCGTTTGCGCCGTTAAATCCGCGGAGATCCTGAATCTCCGATAAAAACAATTTTGCGTGCTGTCGTATATCGTCGAAAAGGCCGAAACGTCATCTGCCGAGGCCGGCTGGAACGGGAGTCGCGCACTTCTCCGAATTGCACGGGTGGGCGAGCGTGCGGGCGTGCATGCGTGCTGGCGTGCATGCGTGCGGGCGTGCATGCGCGCAAACACGATCGGAGAAAGAAGAGAAAGGTCTTCCGCCATGATCGTTCGATCGTTCCGGCAAGCGACCGCGTTCGAACGTAATTCCCGAGTTTCGAGCGCGGACGATCGAGAGGCCCTCGAAGGGCGCCTTCGACCTTGAGCGCTGTCTCCGCAGTCACGTCCATTCGACACTCGAGAGGTGCGAATCTCGAAATACCGAAGCCGTCGATCGATCGCACGTAGTTCGAATAGACGGTTAACGCCGTGCCGCTAACAACATTTGCGCGCGCTTACAAATACAATGTCCCCCCAACCCCACAAACACAATTCCGTCCTCGCGCCAAGGTCGCGATCATTGAGGCCCCGAGATGCGACGCGAGCCTTTCGGCCTCCAATATCCTCCGCTTTCCGGGCCGATCTCGATCATCGGGACTTTGGCGAACGCGATTGTCACGAGATCGATAGCCGATACACCGGGAAGAGGTGATTTTGCCCTCGTTCGCTCGCTGACCCGTCATGGGTCGTCGTCGTCATGGACGACCCTCGCTGCCCCCGCGGCCCGGGAACGTATTTTCGCGCGGTACCCTTCGGTCGTTCTCCCTCTTTTTGCGCAAACAAATCTCGACGGCCCGAGCCACGTGGGAGACACGGACCCACGACGGAGAACGGAGAACGACAACGACGTAAAAGATAGTTTACGTACCGGCAACCACCGCTTACACATCGTTGATAATCTTCGGAGACCTCGAAAGCGTTCAACGATCCGAGAGTAGACCCGTCCGTTAGCGGCGTCGGAACTCGTAAATTCGGGGAAAAGAGGCGGACGCGAGAGAAAAGAGAATAGAAGTCGTTCGGTAAACGATAGGACGACCGCGTTCGCGCTGCTTGGGGAGCGACCGAGCCGACTGAAGCGACGTTCGACCGCGAGCGGGATGAAAGCCGATTTTCGAAAGGAGTCGCGCGGTGCCCCCTCCCTTCACCCTCGTACTCCAGCCGAATAGTCCCCTCGGAGAACACCGAGGGAATCCGATTGGTCGACGCCAGGCTACCTCTCGCCGAGGAACGCCGACACACCGAGAAGACCCCGAGACCCCCGACTTTTTCTCCATTAGACTTGTCCGCGTCGTCCGCGACGCCCACGACGCCCGCAATGTCCAGGAAGTCCACGAGTCACGACTGTTTGCCCGTCTGCCAGGCAAAACGAAGACTCGAGTAACCTCGCCTCCGCTATCCAATTCCTTTCTCTCTTCACCGATTCAGGATCATCGTTTCCAGCCTCTCGTTTCGTCGACCCGACGGATTCGCTCGAAATTCTCCGATGGGAACCTCTCCTCGAGCAGACTCGCAATTACGAAGGAACGTTCCCAGATTCTTTTGCATTTGTCAACGATCACGATCGTCCGCGGTGTAGAATGAAAGATTAGGGTTATCTATCGATAGAAGTTTACTCGAAAAGTCAATTTAGATCGTGAAGACAAGAATCGGCTTAAACAAGTTTGGCGATAAGTTCTCGTTGAACGGGATCGCGCGCATCCGTTGCAAACTACTTTGACCGACGATCTTGGCAATGTACGGGAAACGACGCAACGCAGATTTCGATTTTCCGCGTTTGCTCCTCGGACGACGGCTCGCTGGATTTCTCGGTTTCACCGATCTCGAGAGACGTCGTAGACCAGTTTGCATACGATCCGGTTGGGGCAACGGGGCAACGGGGCAGGAGGATACGATGATACGAGGATACTCGTGTTCAAGTCGGTCACGGATATGCGTATCCCGAGGCTCGATCGTAGAAATCGCGAAACGAGACTCGTTTCATCTACGCGTCTCGGTAATCCGCGGATACTTCGATCGTCTCTGTTTCCAGTTTTTCTTTTTCTCGTCTCGAGAAATCCCCCGATACACGATATTCCGCTCCAAGATCCGTCCATCGGCACCGAATGATGCAACAGCCGCGAAAGAACGTATCGCATTCCCCGTCGCGCGACCTTCGACGACTTTGACCGTGATATCTTTTCAACGTAAAGAGGCGTATCCGCGAAGAAACGGTGCCGTTAAAACTTTTACCTTTTGCCCCCTTTGTTCGGCGCGAGCGAGCGTAAAGAACGAATCGCGGATAAATTGCAAAAAGCATAGGAGGAAAAATGAAGATCGTCGGAAATGCCCGACCGCGCGCGAACCTTTCGGCCTACGTGCTTTCTCTCGCGCGACTTCTCCTCGACGTTCGAAAGATTTCTGCCCAATGGACGCGCGTCGATCGTTTTCGAAGCAACGATCCGTCCATGAACGCGCGGCGTATCCGTTTAAGCCTCGTTCCTCTCCTCTCCTTTGCTCGGCCAATATATAGGCAAGCCAGGCCGGGTATTATCCTGCGCGTTAAGAATACAAAACCGGACGCGTCTCGTTAGCGACGGTGCTCGTCGCACCGTGCGCACCAATTCTGCAATTCACAATATTGGTCCGGAGCGTCGTCGGCAGCGCGTGACTCGAGCAACTTCTGCGCTACTTGAGAGCACTGTCCGAAAGGGCGTTCGTGAGGTGATTCGTGGGGGCATTTGAATAAGAAGCCCGAAACTCTATGCACGGACACCTTCTCAGGGTAGATCGAGAGACGAATCGTCTCGAGCCCCGAAAGCTCTCTGCCGCTTCGACGAGGTCGCCTGAGCCTCGATGGCTCGCCTCGTCCCCGAGAAGGAGGGGATTCTTTGCACACGGGAAAGCGATACTAAAATCCGGTATGCCCGAGGCAAAAAGTTTGAGAGATAACAGAGGCCGGGTTCACCGGTCTCGCGCAGTTTCGTTATCGTCCAGAGGAAACTATCGCGATTTGGCAGGGGCGCGCGTCGGCCGTGGAACGATCGTTCGTCCCAGCGCGCTGGAGCGGCTAGATCGCGCGTCGTTCGTCGTGCCCGAGACCTCCGCGGTGCGGCGCAATTGTTTGCAACAAATTTTCAGAGGTACGAGATTACGTTTTGTAGAACGGAAGTCAATTAACGACGGAATTAAAATCAATTGCCCGACGATCTGTAATGGAGCTTCCGATTAGGAGCAATTATCGTTGATCGAAGCGACGCATCGAGAAGTGCAAAGTGCCTGGTCTCGTCGTCAAAGACCACGTCCACGGTCCTTTGCCGCAAATCGTCGTCAAAGGGCAAGAACGAAGTCGCTAAAACGCCAAGGGGATCTCTGACCTCGATCTTTTTTTGCTCGCGAGCCAATGTTTGGTAAATCAACATAACCGAAGGCTATCTCCGCTTTATCGTCCGATTTTCGACGGGCGCGACGACCGAGGCAAGCGAGATATTACGAGTCCTCCCGCTTTAGACCTATCCGTCGCCGACGCGGGGCGCATCGACGATTATTTCAATTTTCCGGGGAAAATCGAGGGGCGAACCGCGAAAGAAATCTTCACCGTTGCCGAAGCATCGATCAACGTAGCGATTATCGATCTCTAGACGCGATTCCCCGGAGCTCCCGCGGTTTCGCGCCAAAAATTTGCCACCTATCTGCGAGGCGCGCTCCGAGGCGCTTCCGGCCATCGAGAAACATTTTCTCGCTGAACGGAAATGGCTCGCGATAATGCGAGCCGATGGGTCCTAGTTAAAAACGTGGCGTGATTTATTTTTAGCTATTCCGTCCGTCGAGGAGCGTTCCGTTTAACGCGCTTGAAAAATCTTCTCCACTCACCCATTCCTTGCCGGCCGTGGTGGACTGCGTGCAAAGAGATCGAGGAAAAGGAATCAGATCCATGCCACACCCTCGTCGTAATTTGTACCGTCGATATCGTTAATACTATCGGCACTATTGCACGTAGTATGTGACGATTCGATGGAATAATTTCGTTACCTTTGGCGTCGGAGCGAGAGCGGTCGGCGTAGCGGCCTGCTCCTCGATGGCATTGTTCGACTGAGAAGGAATCGTTAGTTAGTCACACGGCGATCCGTGCGAACGAACCGTTTCGTTAGTATTCTCTTTATACGATACCTTGTCCGTTCCTGCTGTCATCCTGACGCTGCTTGCGCAAAAAGAAAACGTGCGTTAACTTGGGCGCGACGCGACGAGATCGAGCTCTCTTTCGCGGCGACTTTTTCTCGCGAATCGCTGAAGACTCTCATCGTCGAATGAGCCGCCCGAAGGCGTTTACGGGCGTTCGCGTGAAACTCGAGAGACGGTTCTTCAACGATTCGTCAGCGTCGAAAAGCCGACGGTGGTAATTCAAAATAGCCTTTCCGTTCGGTCTTTCGATACGAGAGATGCATTCTCCGTTGAATCGAGTACTCCATAGCGATACTGGGAGTCGCGGGGAGATCGACGGAGTCCGTCCCACGCATCCGTCGGAAAGAATGCGATTGTATCGCGAATGCGGTGCATAACCCCGTTTCTCCGTGTACCCTCTCTCTCTCTCTCTATGTCTGACTCCGTCTTTGCCTCCTTCTGCGCCGTCGATCTTGAGCGAGCCCTTATGCGGATCGACAAGATCGACGCGACGCTTTGCGCCATCGAACGAGTCGCGGCTGACGAAAGCCTCGAGTTACTCGACTACGCCTTTCCAGATCAACCGAAATCGATGCTCCGTGTGATCCAGCGAGCATCGATGATTCCCGATCGAAACCTCTGTCACGGCCCGGTCCCGCCTCGAGAGACGCGACCGCTTCTCCGATAAGAAAGCAGGGAAAGCGAGACCTCTCGAAACTCGGTAGCTTGCAGAATACATGGTAAACGTTTAAACGAGATAGAATTGTGTTTCCGTGGCTGGCATACGCCGCGACTCATTTCTCCCCTCGATCTGGAACGCGCGCGCCCCGATATCCGCCGAGACAACGAACGTTAAAGGTCGACCGAAGTTCATCCACGGACGGCTGCTTCGCCTCTGGGTAAATTGTACGTAAACAATGCTCAATTATATCGTTGGCCTTACGTCGGAGGTCGTGACCCGCGATAATTCGGCCGTGCCGATCAAAGAACGGAGCAATCTTATCGAGGATAGTCGAGTACTTGGAAAGGTGGCCGGGCTGTTTCGCCGACGACAGCCGTGATCGAGGAGAAGACCGAGAAAGGACCAAACACCCCCGACGTGATGAACTTCCCTTCCGACGGATTCGCGTTGACATCGTCGAGGGAAAGCGAGGGCAAACGTAACGCGACCTTGCTCCTTTCCGTTCCAAAGCTCCGCTTTCCGTCTACTCGGAAGTACGAGTCTTCGTAATGGCGTAGGCGAGAGATAACTCGCGATAAGAATCGTTACGTTTTTACATAGCGATTAACCGAACAACGAAAACAGCCACGTTCGAACCAAACGATCGTTCGCCCGGCAAACCCGGCCAATTCCGCGGAAATGTTCTCGTGACGGTTTACCCGCTGCGCGGTTAAATTCGATTCGAACGACGACGAGGTCTTTCGCTCCGATCGCGTGGCGGAAGCAAGAGCAAAGGACGCGCTATTTCTCGACGTTTCGTCGAACCACGTGGACGTCTCGCGCCCGGTAATTCGATAGCCGAGAGCAATCGTGACACGGTAATCGAGTCATCCGTCTTTCATAGTGACGTACACATTTTGCGAATATCGCGCACCGGTATCGCTTACAGAGCAATCATTGTCGCACGAGCGCTGCTTGTGCTCGAACAAATCGCTCGCGAACGGCCAAGTCTTTCGCTCCATACGTCGGAATCTATCGAGGGAACGTATGTCGGTATTTTCCTAACAATACGTGGACGCTTCTCGGAATAGGTCGAGTTAAACGTTCGATTCGAGTCTGCCACGGTGTAGTCCGCGTGTCCGTTGATTCAAATAGCACACAGTCAACACCGACGAATCCCCGACGTTTCCCGATCGTTTCACCTCGAATGATCCGCTCGGAGAAACTGTTCGATCGGAGGAAAGGATAACGTAACGTTGTGCCGCCATTTCCAAGCGAAGCCGCGAACTCGTGGAACGATGCGAATCGAACGACTTGAGCGACTATCCTCTCGCAAAGATAACGGAGCTTCGAGAGGGAAGGTCTACTCACCCTCGATAGCGCGTTTGAAACTAGGAGGCAGAAAATCACGTAAGCTCGGGGAGAGCCCGCGTCCGATCCTCGCGAGATTTCAGCCTGTTCTACCCTCTGAACGGTCGGCCTACCCTCAACCTACCCTCCGACTACCCTCCGACTACCCTCCGACTACCCTCGACCTCGACTCACCGAAGGAGCCCGCTGTATTTCCCAGCGCAAGCGCCCTGAAAATTCATCGGCCCCCGCGTTCGCCTTCCATTGCGGTCCTCAACCTCCCATCCCTTTCCCTCCCTTCGCTTCCACCCTCGGGATCCCCTAGGATCTCTGTCCCGTAAAATGTTGTGCAAATCTGTTTTACCATCGTCACCTCTATCAAATTATTCGTGGAAAGCTATTAATTTTGCTCTATCGCGCATTCTTTCATCCAAGTCCGAGATCATTCACCGCTCGTCCCGCTAAGAGCGTCACGCCTCCGTCTCGCCCTCTGACTCTCGACCTTGACTCGACCTTCGAGATGACGAAATTCCCGGGCTAAATCTCGACGATGCCGGCAACGCGACTTTTCTCCGATTCGTCAACGACGGAGGATCTCGATTATTTGCTTTATTCGTTGTAGCACGTAGGTGCGCGTATATTTAATTTTCTTTGCTATTGGCTTATTTGTTTCACGAGTAGTCGCTTACTTAGAACGTACCGCAGAAGAGGGGCTTGAACGGGTAAACGCACACTTGTCGCGTACGTGACAAACCCTGGCCTGTCCTTTTGGGCTTTTTTGTCGAGCCTGCGCCACAAATTCTTATTTGGGACAACAGCTGCCCACGGTAGATCGATATCGTTCGAGCCTATAGCGCCTACTGCACTTCGTCCTCGCGAAAGATAGAACGAGCAGAGCGCGAAACGTTCGATAAATACGAAAACGACTATTTATGTACATTGACTTTCATTGATCGGCCTCGATATCGTTCGGATTTCTCGAAACCAGCGAGTGTCCGTCGAATTGTCCCTGCCACCGTGGTGTCGTTTTGAAGATCATTCAAAAAATCGTCCCAAATCGAAGAGCGAATTCTCCGTTTCGAGACACCGACATTTAAGATTCTAACCTCTTTTCGAGCCTCTACCTGCTACACGCGAGAAAACGGGTGCCCGCTGTCAAAGGTAGTTTTCGTTCGATTCGGGGCACCGACTTCAGAAAACGTGGGACATCAAGAATTTTCCAAAAGTTTGCCCGCCAATCCTGAATATCGGATAAAAAGGAGAACGAGAACGAGGGACGATCGCTTCGAGCAGCTTCGGGGGACTTCGGCATTTCTCGGTGTGGCTCGGTGCGGCTCGGTGCACCTAGAATATACGTCATTGTACGGGAGGTGGCGAGCCCCCAAGAATACGCAACAGCCTGCACGTCTGATCGGCGAACCGGCTTCTATCCTTCTCCTTTCCCTCTCTCGCTCCTCCCAAACCCTCATTCAGCCGACCCCTCACCCTCTCGACCACCTAAACCCCCACCAACCGTTGCCGTCTGATCGTTATCTCTCGCTCTTTCCTTAAATGATCGCCACCGTTTAAAAATTTCATCTTAACGTAAGACTCGAGCTTTTCTTCTGCGAACCTTTTAAAATCAAAGTCTACTTTTTAACGCATTTTATACAGTTTTACGTATCGTTCGGGATTTAAACGATCCAGAAGGAAAGGAGAGAGTCAAAGAACTTGTCTTCCCGTATGTTCTGCTGTCTCGCGCTTACACACGAGAAACCGAAAGTGATAACATAACGGTATAGTGAAAAGTGTATGTTATCATTTCGGAACAAGAACGAAATCTACATTTCTTGCAGAAACGCTTGTTTCAGTCATCGATCCCAATTTGTCATTTATCTACTAACATTTTCTTATCAAATGAAGCTAATGGCTTAACTCGCCGTTTTACGCAAATTACGATAATATTTTTCGTCGATATCTTAATTTGAAATGCAATTTTATCTCGTACAGCGATGCGATTACTAAAACGTGACAGACGTTACTATAAAAAATAAATGCACGATTTAAATGCGAAAGCCTGTCGATAATCGTCAATGGTAACCGCCAAAAAAAGGAGAATCGCCGTGAAATTCTATCTAACATGACATGAGAACCACTTTAGCGAAGAAGTTACACCGAATATAGCGTGACGCACGAAACGGAGGAATTTCAAGCGCCACCGTTAAAACGTGACACGTGAAACGTACGAGCATTACCGCTAATACATCGAGAAAGAATGACGCAAAAAGAAGGGTAAATTCTTCGTTCTTGGAATTTTCCATTAATTCTCATATCCAAACTTGTTAAATTTATGAAAAATTGAAAATAAACTCTTCAACATTGAATAGATATATAACAAATGTCCCTGTTACCGCTCGAAAATAAATGCACCGACCGTCTTCTAAATACCTTGATCCGAATCACAAATGTCGATCGCTCCTCAAGGATACCAGCTTACCAATCTTTTGTGCAAAATGTTGCCATATCATCGATCTCATCTTAATGTTAATTTTACGCCCCGTGCAATGAATACCACTGTTACAAAATCTACAGTCGCACGCTACATATACGTGCGGACGTCATCTACAGTTAGCTATTCCTCTATGACAAATACAGCCACGGAATGAGCATAATCTTTCCACGAATCTACTATGTTTGAGAAAAGAATAATCATCGTTTGGTCTGTCGTAATTTTCCCGAGTAATTGCGTCAGACGTGATACTATATCAGGAAAACTGTGTGCACCAAAGGTGACGTGCCTTTGTCCACACCCACCGAATCGACCAATCGCACGCTAGGGAGCCAAGGGTTCTCAAAGCGGACTTACAGGAGTCCAACAGCTCGGATTTTTTCACGTGAAAACCTCGAAATAATGCCTGTTGGTATTTCGAAACTGACTTTTACTTTTTATACGATCCATCCAAACAAGATTTACGCGTGGTCATTTCAGAAGACTCGATTAAGTTTATTTTCGGCAGTAATCCCTGTTATATGATACAAAAAAAAGTACAACACGTGCAGGCAGATTGAATTAATGTAAATTAATGATGCGTGACGCAAAAAAAATGTTGTTGACGTTCGATATATGGGATTACAAATTTGGCTGTGCAATAAGAAAGATAGCAAACGATCTTGCTGGAAAGTGTCTCTCCGATTCAAATTATGGGGCCCGTAGACTTTCTTTATATTGATGATTGGAGGCGTAGAAGTGAATTTCTTTCTAGAAATTATATGGGAATTTAAAATATTATTTACTATGGAAAATGATAAAACGATCCGTATACATGGAAATGTTGGATGACACGACGAGGGGATGCGACATAGTTTTTGCTTTGACACAGAGACGCTCTGTATTCGTACAAGGAGATGGAATGACATTACAGCAGTAACTTTGTTTCGACGTAACGAGAAGACCATCCCCTCTATTCGTACAATGTTACACGAGGGCAAAGGCAAGCGGCAAGGGTGGCTTGAGTTCTTTAGTTTGACGCAGAAACAGTGGAGACTTCTGTAAAGTATCCTGACACAGAATTAATTTTTCCAGGACTTCTTACAAGACAGATTAACGATCTTGGGTACTCCGTGAACAAATTTAATAGTTTTTTTAACTTGTCCACCGACGTACAGTTCCTTAAGCTCCGTTCTCAGCCGATCAAGATATTGACGTTCCATTGGAGTTTTATCGTCGGTGATCTTGTACGGCCCGGGGTATGTGGTTTTATTACGTAGGACCATTCTTGCTTCTTCGGTAGTAGGAAATGTGACTCTAAGAAGCCTCGGAGACGAATCTTTCTTCTTGCCTAGTCTAGTTGTGCATACACACCGATAGTTCGACGGACGGATCTGGTTTAGAATTTTTAGAGATACGTCATGGTCGTATTTCTTGATAGTGTTATAGTCAGTATCGGTACATTCGGGTACACCGTGCATGATAAGATTTCTTGATCTTTCGCGTCGATGATCAATTTCGTAAATTAATTTATTAATGATATGCGAGGGGTCATTGGTGTTATCGATAGAACGCAAACGCGCCTCTTCTAGCAGATTTATGCGATCAGCGAGGCTCTTGACGGAATCTCGAACGTTATCGATGTCGGTTTTCAGGAGCTTTATATCAGATTTGAATTCTTTGATAACTTCTTTCTTAAAGTTTTGAAGTTCCGTCCTCGTGATTTCTCTGATATCTTTTAACGACGGTAAAGTAGAGACCGATTGAAGCGGTGCAGCGAATTTAGGTGACATAGAAACGGCAGAAGAGGTCGCGTTAACTGTCTGGTAGTTGAACGGGTGACCGTTAAACCAGGGATGACCCGGTCGTGGTAAATTGGGAAATCCTGGATGTGCAACAGCACCGCGATCAGGGCGTTTCGATGGATTTGCCCCGACACTTTTGTAACCTTTGGATTTAGTATGCGCAGATGACATTGTGCTCGTAGATTAAAAAATGATGAGCAGCGAAATGATGAGGGTGGTGCAAGGCTATACTTATTCACTAAGTGATTGTATCGAATTAAGCGGAGATACGATGAACGACGATTGATGACTGTATGTAACGGTGACAAATCGTAAACAATGTACATATGTTTACCGCTGCAGTTTCACGGAAACTGACAACTTCTTTGCAAGAAAAATGTGCTAGGTTCTGCGATGTATGTAAATAGGAACGCGAACCACTGGCTGGGTCAATATTCTGGCCATAGACTTGCGTCGCACTGTAGAGGGTGCAACGAATGGGAAAATCCACCTGTTGGCAATTCACTGTTCTGGGATTCTAGGTCTCAAGAATGCAAAGAAATTAGCCGATCATAGCGGGACGTTATAATCCCACAAACATATATGCTACTCTACATTTATTGAATATTTCAGAATGATCGTTGCAAACTCGAGTCCTAACGTTTATTAAAGTTGTTGTGCGCGACGAAGGGTCGATATAGCAGAATATTTACGTAGAGAATTACTTATAAGTTTTGTAATCCGATTGAGATAATCTCTTAACGATCTACATTCTTTTGAAACACACAGTGGCATGCGTCACTGGACTGACGTGTAACCTATTTTCCAAACGATTCATATCGTTTAATTATCCGATACACACTGGGGGCATATTAATGGAATGCTTAGAATTCCATTAACTCGGGTCAAATGCATATCTGCGCATGTGCACGTACAACAGTTGAGAACACTTATGCCTTACGTCATTCGTGGAAACATTGCAATCGTTCGAGCACGTTACGCTACATTGTGGTACTCGATAAAAATTTTCAAAAAGCCAACCGACGATTCGAATCTCCGAAGTTTGAATCGGAGATCGAGCTCGACCTTGGAGCACTTTTATGAGACACCTTTCGTATCGATGGAGACAATGAAAACCAATGAAACCACAAATGCTTCCGACTCTGACAATCCAGAGATAAGTGCGCGCAGAGAGTTGCGCCTATCTCTGGCACTCGTCGTTTATGTAAATTTCACGCATAAGAAAATATCGTGTCGTTGAAGAAAAGGAAGAAGGAAAAAGAAAGGTATGCCCAATAAAATGTTGTCGATCGTTAATCAATTTTAACCTTTGAACTGCGGTCGAAAATGTTTCGAAATTGACAGTACGCTCGTATTATAGGTGACTTTAGTTTATTATTGAAGCTATTAAAACTGTTGAAACTATCGTCAGATTTAAATTGGCATGGATTAGGTGATCGCGCGAGAAAGGATACTTATTGAAATCGCAATAGCACGGACGCAACCGCGTAAGACGTTACACGTGCGTGAACACGAGACGCCACCACGTAAATAGCTTTATCGTTACACTATGTAGCTCTCTCACGACGGTGATTTGAAAATGTTTCGCGCGTCTCTACGACCCGGCTTTAAATAGATACGATTTCGACAGTTCCCTATAAATAGCATTTTCCCGCTACGCCTGTTTTTCGGCACGCCGTGGTTTATACTGGTTCCCGTCTCCCACTTGATATTTCGCGATCTTACGAGCGCATTAATTGCCCGATGCATACCTTTAATTCGCCATTACCCGGATGCTCGGCGAGAATCTCCTACAAACTGACTTTGCGATATAATTATAGTAGATATTTGCGCGCCCGTGGCACGTGGTGAATGCGTTTCGTAATCTTATTAAATTAGTATGCGCGAATTGTACGGTACACTCCTACTTCTGTGTCCCAACTCTATGCCAACATTTCGCACGGATTTCGTGTACATCTTTTTAAGTAGGCGTCAATTAATGGACAAACTTAAAGCCATTTAACGCTTAAACAATCAAAGAAACAAGCAGTCGTATTTGCGCGCACTAAGTGTCGTAAGTAATCGATCGATTCGATTGGCGCTGCTTTTTAAAAAACTGCAATCCTCGCGATACTCGATAATTGCGCATTTCACGATTGTATTCTTCGAAATCGCATAAATTAGCATTTGCAAGTACGCGTAATCGATCTACACGCCGAAAATATAGGATCGAATTTGTTTTGGCACGAGGCTCGCGATACGCGAAAAACAATAACAATGTCCGTCGGAAATAATTCAAGAGCATCGAGATACATGCGGGAAATGACGGAGGAATCATTACGAACGATCGAGTACTCACTTTTCTCGCAGAGACCGGTATAGTAGTTTCCCTGGTGTAAATTGGGGCATCGAGATCACTGACGCTGCTGCTGATACTGGGTGCTCTGGAATCTGATCGACCTCCGAGAGGCACGGTCAGATGCGTCGGCCTCAGTGGATGAGATTCCGCGATGAAACCCTCCCCGAAGTCCTCGTCGTCTCTGTCCATCTGTCGCAAGAACGTTACCAAATCGTATCACCGTTCAATCAAGTGGCGATCTTAAATTTACACCCCAAGACACGATGCCGTTCAGGGTTGTTCGGTAGTTGAACGTGCTCTTCGAAAAATAAATATTATATTTACATTGCTCCGATTAAATCTTGAGAAGACGAAACGAACGAGACGCCTGCGAGAAATTTCACGTATCTATGGCCGATAGAGCGGAGAGTAGATGATACGATTAACGGTACAAAGAACAGATATTAACGTGAGTAGGGACGGTGCACGAGTGCATTCGTACGGACAACGATGAAAACTATCATTTGTACGTCGTAGATATTGCACGTAAAATTAGCACGAGAACGTGACAACTGTGAGCTTTCCCTGTCAATTATTTGGCGAACGATCAAGGCTAGTAACCCGATAACACTCTCCCCACTCCTGTGCGTAAATTTCGTTTCTTCGATCATTCACAAAAATCGATGGAAACCGCGAGGTAGCCTTCGCTCACCACGGGAGACACGTTACCGTGATCTCGCGCGTGACATCATCTCTCGTTTCCACTTTAATTCGCTCGATTTACAATACCAATAACAAGGCCCTTATAGAGGTCGAAGTATTCTTCGTTCTTTACTTCACTCTACTTTACTTTATTTTGCATTACTTTACTTTACTTTACTTTACTTTGTTGCACTGTGTTGAGAAGCCGATGTCACTCTCGTGCAATCGTATCTCGTGAATCTCCGCGATTCAGCGGAACCGATCGCATCGATCATACTTATCTACGACTCATCGGCCGACGCAAATAGGAGCGAATTCCACCTACGCTTTCTCGCTTCCCGTAACGTCGAATCGCGTGACATTTTGCCGAGTAATGATGCTGCCCGCGAGCAATTAGCAAAACGTCCACGTCAACGAAACTGTCCACGGGTAAAATAGTTTTCCTTTCAATTACCTCGTGCGCGAACGTAGCTAAAGCGGCGGAAGTGCGAGAAGGAGGAAGAAAGTAAATGGACGACGAGGCTCTCCGCTATTTGTCGTCCTCCCAAAAAGATTTCTTCGTCACCCAAAGTAGCCCCGATCACGACGAGCAACGGATCGATCGTTGTAATTTCGTTGTACCGATAATCGAGGACGAATAGGCAAAAATACACGAAGGAAATTTGAAGGATGAAGAAGCACCCGCACAGCCAGGGTGTGCTCTTGAGACTGAGCTAGAGGACGCGTCCCGTCGCGACGTCGCCATCGTCGTCGCCGTCGCCGTCGCTGTCGCGGTCGCGGTCGCCGTTGCTGTCGCTGTCGCCTCCGCCGTCGGCAAGACGTAGTCGTCGGCCTCCGGTTCGATTTAATTTTAACGCATACGTCGCTGCTAGACGAGCCTCCGAGTTTCTCTAACGAGGAACGCTACTCTCCTATCCACATACGCGGGTAAAGTATAACGTGGACGTTTTAACGTCCCTTCTGTCCTCCCCACGTCCGCAACTTGCGCGACTCCGTCAATTGATTCCTGCTAAGCTTCGCAATTGATTTCACTTGACCCTCGAGTACATCCTTACCAGGATGTTAGCTACCGTCAATCGGATTCGCGGCAATTGGAACGTTTCTCGATCACGACCTCATCCTAGATCTTAGGTTTAAGTGCGTTCGAACGGCGGCAGACGCGGAACGATTGATATCGACACGATCGGTCCATTCCGATGACCAGGCCTGCCTCAAGGACTGCCTCCGAAGAATTCTGCTTTCTAGATTCATACCGATTTAACGTCTATCGATTCTTCCTGCGAAACCTACGAGAAACGGGAACAAAAATAGAGACAAGTGGCCAAAATAAGGCACGCTCATGGTATAAGGTCAAGGAGGCTGGGTGTTTTCCTAACGATCGAGATGTTTCTACATCAACAAAGCACGATCCGCCGCATCAAAAATCCACTTATCATCGCTCCTATATTATGTCATTATTATCTCGATAACATCGAAATACGCGATTCAGTTTATGCACAATGGTATCGTTTCATTTATTTCCTATTATTTCACTTACTTGAGAAAAATCAATTTCTTCCCATCGGCAAAAAATGATCGATATTTTCCCGATGTCCATCGCAGACTTTAGTCGACGAAGAACTTGTTTTTAAAATCAAACGAAATATATGTACATTTTCTTCTTAAAACTGAACGAAAAAATTCACGTTTGATTGGTAGACCATTTTTTATACTGAAAATAATTAAGTATCTTATCTGTCTCAGATAGAACTTCAAAAAGAAGGTATTCATCTGCTGACCTACAATTGCGATATCATTTATTCAAACAGTCATTTATTAAATAAATAATTTCCAATCCTAGAAACACACAATCGTATTTTATGAATATTATGTCATGTGTGTGTGTGTTCTATAATACAAATAATAAATAAAGAATTTATTGAATCGAAAACATCCATTAATGAAATTCTGTATTCCCTACAAATATCCAAAGAGCATATCCTAATTGCGAGTATTCATTATTAAAAAAACGTTAGGAAGGTATTTATGAGTCTTCGCTGTTTCGTATTGCGCTGGCCATACATCGACCCTCTTAAGCCATAAACTATGTGAATGCCGAAAGAGTGGAAACTCACTATTTTCAAGGTGTTTCGGCGCCACTGCTATCAGCGCCATCTAGTTTCTGGAAATTTTCTGCATTTTTTCCGGCGGGAAATAACCCCTAAATAAAAGACATATATTCAAACACCAATATCTCGCTTATTTCTTGACCGATTTGGATGCGGTTTCTTCCAGCGTCATATTTGAAGTCTAAACTATCGATCTACCAATGGAAAATATTTAAACTTTCCTGGTTTGCTCGCTATAAGTAAGTAAATGTTTCGCATAAATAACATTTGTTTTTGAGAGGGCTGCAACGTTGTGGCTTATATCATCTGAAGAGCATTGAAATACTGCGTTAAACAAAAAAAAAGATCGTCTCTCTAGCACCTGTAGAAGCCGAGAAAAAGCGAATGATATATTCGATGTATTTTAAAGTTATGCCATAAACTATGCGAACGCTGAAAGAGCGGAAACTCGGTATCTTAAAGGGCTTCCAGAAGATGCGATTGTGGCGCCATCTATCGGATTGCGTTCTTCGAAACACGGAAAAATTTATTTTCGTTTTTCTCGGCTCCAACAGGCACTAGAGAGACGATCTTTTTGTTATTTAACGCAGTTTTTCACGCCCTTTCAGATGATGTATGCCACAAAGTTCCAGCACTCTTAGGAAAAAGATTTTATTTTTCGGAATCACTTAGTGACATGCAACAAACAGACGAGTAGAGTTTCCATATTTTCCATTAATAGATCAATAGTTTAGACTGTAAGTAAGACGCTAAAACAAATCGGATCTAAATCGGTCAAGAAATAAGCGAGATATTAGTGTTTAAATATACGTTTTTCATTGAGGGATTACTTCCCGCCGAAAAAATGCAGAAAATTTCCAAAAACTAGATGGCGCTGAAAGCAGTGGCGCTGCAACCCCTTGAAAATAGTGAGTTTCCACTCTTTCAGCATTTGCATAGTTTATGACTTAAGAGGGTCGATGTGTGGCGAGATTGGCGAGCACAATACGAAAACAGCGAAAGACCTAAATATCTTTCTAACCTTTTTTAAATTATGAATACTCATAATTAGGATATGCTCTTTAGATATTTGTAGGGAATATAGAGTTTCATTAATGGATGTTTTCGATTTAATAAATTCTTTATTCATGATTTGTATTACAGAACATAAACGCCGGTTCACGCACGTTTGCGCGCTCAATGAATGGCTTGTGGACTGAAAGAATCGAAATTCGAACAGACAAGGAACACCTTGCTCATGATTAAAGCAAGCAAATGATCACCGTAATGTCATTAACGTGAACGCGAAGATGAATGGGTGTTAATACGAAGCAGTGCTGTCAGATATTATTTACGAATAGGAATATTATTCTCATTCGTACTTAAAACGTTGAATTTCAATTTCATTGCAGAAAAACGATGACCGTTTGTTAACTTTTTTTCTACGTTCCGAGGCAACTTAAACGTTGGCTCACTTCTTATGAATTCAAAGTTTTCTACGTGGCCGAGCAACTTCGAAGGATGGTTGTATTCACACAAATTTTAGGTTACTCTAAAGGAGTAGGTGTAATATAATGAATTACAAAAAATGTATTTAAACAAATTGATTTTACGCTCCACTAACATACGCGACGCTAATGTCAAACATGAAATAACGGACTGTTTATGAAAATGTAGTACATATTTAAATTACATACGACGATATTTTATGAACTTTCCTGTTTTTTGTATTTCTATATACTTCTACGTAATGCGTTTGCTTGTACGTTTTTTAAAACTGAATTATATGACTTTTAATTGTAGCTTCCTAGAAAATTCTTGCGCAGAGGAATCTTGGATACTTTACGCCTTCATGTAAAGGGTGGTACAGGGGGTTCGGGTCTCCCACGTTACGGCGGACTAGGAGGGTCAGGAGGAAATGTATATGTAACGGCGCGCGAAGGACTGAATCTAGAAAAAGTCAGGTCCTCTTTGAAGACTAAAAGATTAACCGCAGAAGCTGGGAGCCCAAGCTCTGTAAAAGGGATTATCGGCGTGTCTGGAGAAGATGTGAATATCAATGTTCCCCTTGGTATTACCATATACAATGAAAATGGAGTGAAGTTAGGTAGGAAGTATGAAAAATTATTCGTCAAATAGTAGTTTAAATTAGGGGTTCTCAAAAGATAAAAAAAAAAATCAGGAAAAAAGTTTCTTAAAACTCTATGTACTATAAAAATGATTTTATGCTATTTCTTTTGCTTAAATTCAGGGGAGGTGAACAAAGATGGCGAAAAATTATTGGTCGCAAAGGGCGGTTTAGGCGGCAGTCCTGACACAGGTTTCTGCGGTCTTAAAGGTCAAGCTCATTCGATAACGCTTGACTTTAAATTAATTGCCGACGTCGGTTTAGTCGGTTTTCCCAATGCAGGCAAAAGTACACTTTTAAGTACTATTTCAAGATCTAAGCCAAAAATTGCAGATTATCCCTGTAAGTTTTTGTTAAATTATTTTATCTCATACTGCCGATGTACGCGTAACCGTAAGTATGTGTAAAATTTTATTCGATACATTCCGTGCTATTTATACTTTTACAGTCACAACTATAAAACCGCAAATAGGCATTGCAACATTTCAAGATCATAGAGAAATTTCTATCGCGGATCTACCAGGTTTGATCGAAGGCGCACACATTAATGTTGGGATGGGACATAAATTTTTAAAACACCTGGAAAGGGTAAAATTGCTACTATTTGTAGTGGATATTCAGGGTTTTCAATTATCACATAAATACGACTACAGATCTTGCTTGGACACTATAGTTCTATTAAACAGGGAAATAGAACTCTACAAACCCGATTTACTCGATAAACCCGCCGTGATATTAATAAATAAAATGGATACCAATAACGCGGAGCAAATTTACAAAGAATTAGAACCGAAGCTGAAAAACT
Organism: Cerceris ruficornis; assembly: GCA_963989415.1. Lineage (NCBI taxonomy): Eukaryota > Metazoa > Arthropoda > Insecta > Hymenoptera > Crabronidae > Cerceris > Cerceris ruficornis. Next base: position 32,155,717 of record OZ022520.1, on the reverse strand, counting down.
TGTCGGGCTTCGTTTCGGAATACGATGAGAGCATACAGCCCCAGAAAGTTTTGAATTTTGACGATATTTTAACGACTTCTTTACTTTTAAAGAAAAAAGGCGAAATAGAGAGAATTAAGAATACAATACGAAATGTTATCGACAAGCACGAGGAGGTAAAATATTTTTCTGAAGTCCACGCACCAGCGGAAAATCATTTGGTTGAAAAATTGAAACGAGCAACGCAGCAACATGCACCTAATCTTACATAAGAATTTAGATTAAACAATATACTATTTTAACGATCTGTCATTTTTATTTATAATCCCTTTTGTACGTTATAAGCGGTATATGGTGACCATACAAACGAGAAGATGGTAATATATTTTTAACTATAAAGTCTGTCTTTTATATTTACCCACTTACAAGTTATATTTGCTCTTTCAACTTTTTCCGTCCAATCTTCTCCCAAGGGGGATTTCTTTTCTACGCTTACTTCGTCAATTAAGCTTTGATCCCTGATGACACCTTTGTCCGCGATCCACCTTTCTATTCCATTCCAAGCTATCATTACACCATTATCCGTGCACAATTTAGGAGGTGTTCTTACAAAATGATAGCCCAAGTCTGAGGTCAATAATTCGAGGGCCTTCGATAGCAAATTATTACACGCGACTCCTCCAGACACGACCTGTACGTTAAAACATTTTAAATCGACAAGACGCGCTAATTCGTTAAATACCTTTATACCTACCAAAGTTCGCTTTCCCGCTGGTATCAAAGACATTTTGTTTATAAATTCCATTGCCCTTTGCGTTCTTTGGCAAACATGCGTAAAAAGGGTCAACTGAAATGCAGCGCTTATGTTGTAAACATCGGGGATTGTATTATCACCCATTATATTGTAATGTCGTTCTTGTTGCATGATACCCTTCATACAGTTGCTATAAAGTCCAGAGAAACTAAAGTTGCAATTGTTGCATGACATCAATATAGGTGGAAAATGGAATTGATCTATTCTGGATGCTTTTTGCGCTGCCATTTCTATGGCTGAGCCTCCATTTAAATTTTGAAATTCGGGAATATATCGTAGTTTGAGTCTTCGCGCAATCTACAGATATTAATTTTAATTTCTACTCTGATTAATTTACATCGGTCGGGTTAAAATTAATAAATTTTTTTTACTTTGTCCATGATTTCCCCAGGCGCATTATCTAAGGTAGTACCCAATAAGTAATATTTATCGACGTCTTGCACTATTGCTAGCAAGCAATGTCCACCTGAGATCAATAAAACTAGATAAGGAAAATCTACCTGTAGTAAAGTGGTGAATCATTGTCGCATAAAATTTTAACGATCAATTTGTTAACGTATACGACACGACGTCGCTATCGATCGACAAACCTTTTCTATCATACGTGCTGTTAAAGCATGAGCTTCCATGTGATGTATAGGTATAAAGGGCTTACTCCCAATTCTCGACAAATATTTGCCAAATCTCGTGCCAATTTCAAGTGAACGTGGGAGACCGGGTTTAACTGTCGTTGCCACTGCATCGATATCTTTCAATTTTATGTTTGCAGACAATAATGCATCTTCGCAGATCTTAGTAATATGCTTTCTATGCATTTCCTCTGCAATGGTAGGTATAATTCCACCGAAACTAAAAGTCAAGATACATGAATTGTTTAAGATACGTGTATCAATGATTCCATTATGTTACATAAAATAGTAAAACCGTTTCAATTACTTTAAGTGCATAAGATATTGGGAATGATGCGCTTCACCTAGTACATTTCCCTTTTCATCTACTATCCCACAAGCTGTATCGTCGCAACTGCTTTCTATCCCTAAAATTGTAACTGGCCTACTGTGCAAAAACTTCTGTAAAGTTCTTGAAACGTTTCTTTGTATGCGCAAATGTAACGGTGCATTGCCCGTAAAATTATTTCTTAAAAAATGTTTATTAATTAAGAAATGTGTACTGCGAGCCATGTTTCTTTTTAAATCTGTGTAAATTGTATCTATATAAATTATATTACAACGAGAAAAATAGAAATATAATCGCAATATTTACACATTGTGTATTATCGTGTAAAATGTATACATTTACATTCGTAAATAATTGAGTTTTTTTTATTAAAGATGGACCTTACTGAACCTTCAGTGCATCTGGGTTATGTAAATGCAGCCACACAGCATATATATATACAAATCATTCGGCGCTATCTCTAGTGACAAGTCACTGTAGTGATTTTGCGCGCCAACTTTATACTTGAAAGTATCGAGAAACAATTCGAGACATTAAAGATCGATAATTATGATTTTGAAATCGATGTATCGAAAACACCATTCGATACGACCTAACATTCATCTACCTTGCAGCGCTTGCAGCCATCTGCAGCCATCATAGATCGCATAGCTTTCTCTTGAGTGTAAAGAATTGTGAAGAAGTGTATGTATAATGTCGGAACAGTAAGTAGTGTTCCTTTTTATATCGAAAGTTAATCGTATTTTGGACGCGCTCTAACGTCTGACACAGCTCGATGGTCTTTTTAATTTTACTCTCTAGCATTTCACTTAAAGAATGAATTCTGTTGGCGTTCTAAAAGAGTTGAGGTTGGAATTGTCAATACTTGCGATAATGACGTAGATTATCGTCCCATTAATTGGCGTCTCTAGTTATACGATTATTTATTTCCTTCATTTTGAGTTTTAAGACAGATTTTCTATGAAAGTTGTAACAAACTTTTTGAATATTTTTACTGAGATACTTGTTTTTTTACTGAGATATTTGTGGGTGTTTTATATTATTGTGTATATATGTTTTGTTTAAACCGTTATTCGTATTACCGTTGTCCAACTGTTGTTTGTTCAGTGATGATACCTTATTGGATGAGGATCTCGGAGACGAAGAATACGATTTAGGCAATGACGAGGAAGAAGCTCTTTTAGCAGATGATTATGAGCTGGAGAGGGTGAGCATATTGCTGGACCATTATTTTGTTATTAAATGAAAACTAGCGAATCGTCGTGCTCGATAAAAACAATTATACAATCACATATTACAATATATTACATTACATTTGGACAATGTAATGTCTCATATACAATAAAGCTACAGCGATCGAGAATTACTTAATCCATTTATGACCAATGTATAACTTTCATTCTATTTCTACTACAAAAAAGTCTTTACAAGTAACATACCAGAAAATTTTATGTACTTTTCTCTAATACATTTGAAAGCAGAAGAAGCGAAATTACATTTATCATCTTACATAAATGGGTTAAACATTTTGCACTCATAATTTACAGAAGTAATATATTTCAGTGAGTAAGAAGAATAAGAATTGGTACCACTGAATTTTATTACCAAAACCTTTCCTTGTTTAAACCATATTTTATCATTACCATGACATATACTCCGAAAATTATTGTTTCCCCATATATCATACAAATGATTAACTATCATTTTATGAAGTTGATGTATGCGAGTATTATATGTGCAGACATTTTGCACATAAAATTTTATTATTTGTACCGATAAAAAATTATTATCCAGTTCTTAAATTATCAGTCTCATTACATTAACGTTTATAAAGCATTTCTAAAAATAATATCTCAGACATGTTACATTTCTTGCTTAACAGAAATAAATATACTTCTAAAGATTCTTCGTTAAATCTATTATTTTATGTATTGAACATGTACTGTAACAAATTATGCGAGGCTTCCAACAATTATGTATTAAAAAATTATTAAATATGCCTGATCAGCATACATCGTATACGTTATATAAGTATCAACAGGGGAAGATGCCGAGCATATGAAATTATTGCATCCATTTTATTATAAACAAAGTTGTTATATAACAAAAATGTAATGTACTCTGTAATTGATGGACTTGTGCCGAAAGTAATATAAAGCTTAGTGCAGGGAAAAAGAAAGACAGTAAATGAGAAAATAATTTAATTATTTTTTTTTTCGATAAATGCATCCTTCCAGTGCCTATTATACTATACTTTATTTCTTCGTTAGATATCAATAGCGAGCACACTTCACTCTGTAATCTCCATTTAATGTTTACTACATTTCATGTAGTAGTCCATAATTATAGTTATCGATGAAAAACATTAGCATTTTTCCTTATCACATTCGCTACTATGCCGATAATTATCGATGTTTCATATTTCATACGATAAATTTTTGTAACTTATAAATCTGCTGTATCTTTTGCTCCGTGTGGTTTTAAAGTATGTTGCGGCGTGAATTTCCTTTTCCCTGTGTTTACATAGAATATGTTATAATTGAAACGAAGTAATTCAGAATATTAAAGATGATGCGTAATTGTGTTTCAAGATTTTCTTAAACTTTATCGTTTGCAATGTAAATTTTTGAAAAATTTTCTTACATAAAACATAAACCTCTCTTCTATTACAAGAAATGTTTTAATGGAAGTTTTTGTTCAGGAGGCGGTGTACTCTTTGTAAATATCATATATCCTTAAAATGTGATTAGAAGTACAATAGTTTACCCAAATTTAATTCATTTTTCCAGTCCCAAAAAGTTTTGCAATCGGAGCAGTACGATAGAATCGGATATAATTGTGCACCTATTATTTTGAATTATCTCTTTTTTTGTTTTTGTAATTTGCAATTTGCACAATAGCTGGTGGCAGGTAGAATTCTTCCATTAAATCATTTAACTGCCTGATACAGATATCATTCAACTTTTCGTTGTAAAAAAGAATTAGTATTGTAAAAACAGCAAATAACATTTGTCTCTTCTAAGTGGATTGTATATGCCATACTTGTTAGCATTTAAGATCGTTTATATACTTTCATTTTTGTGAAAAGAGTGTACAGCAGTACGAGTGTGTATACATAAGTTATTTCAAAATTATCGGCAAAAACGAAACTTAATTTACGTCATTGGATTTTTCGTGCAAAATTAATTATCTATGATGGCAAAATACAATATATAGAATTGGTAACGTCATGTTATAATATATCGTACTGCTGTAATCTAAAACTAACGCAATGTACTATGTACTCATAGCGATTTTAAGTTGCTAACTGTAAGCCGCGATGGCGCACGGTTTGAAGAAACCGCTGCTTGGTAGCACCGATTAACTACCGACGTCACCGGAAAATCGCATATTAGCTAACGAATCTATTAATTGCATATACCTTCGTACGGTATCTACTTGCATGCGTTACGATATTATAATTAGCGATAAATATCATTATTATATTTGCGATGGAGTATGATCGTGCGCGTTTTATCGAACGAATATTCAACGAGAGATAAGTAGAAAACGATAGGTGAAAACCGGACTATTGCGATATTAAATACTAAAACCTATACGACGACCATTCTTAGCTGACTCTAGAATAGCTTATTACGCACGTATAAAAATATCTTAATTAAGAATAGATATAACAATTGCGATAAAATATCGTATTTTCACTACAAATATTTGGCAATTTAATTCCCTGAGCAGCAGAATAGCTATAAGGGAGAAGAGGAGACAGACGATGTACTGGACTTAGGAGTTACCGACGCGCTCGACGACTTAGACGGCGAAGATGAAAATATAGAGTTTAGTAGGAGCAACACCGCTAAAAATAATGAAAATGATTTTTACGAAGATGGAGATCATCCGGATACTCAGTCAAAGTATTACGAACAAGATGAAAACGATGAGTACGAAAACCAGCAACAGGCGCGTCAATACGAAGATCATTCTGCGGGCGATAACGTTAATGTTTCTAGTAACATTGGAAAGGGTGATCTACGCGAGAAGTTGCAGAAAAATGCAAAAGTCTACGTTGGAAACGGGCAGGGACTGGAAGAAGACGACTGCGAGGAGGCGAAGGAAAGGAGAAACAGATTTCAGAATGAGAGGACAATAGTTTCTCCAAAGATGAATAGCAATATACCAGATACACTGGAAAACGTTGTAACGTCGGAGCCATCGAAGTCGTTCGTTCGGGGCCGAGGAAGAGGACGAAGCGCAAGAGGAAGCAGAGGAGGAAGATTTAACATGCAAAATTCGGGGAATTTTAATTTGAGGTAATTCAAAGACATCCATTCTTCGCTGCGCAAGTATCGAAAATATACGAAAATTCCGCCCTCGGTCGAACTAACAAACGATTAACATTTTTCTTTAGGTTCGGTGGTATGCGCAACCCTAACTTCGACAATCAACCTACAGCGTGCAGGCCGCCTCTATTGGAAACGAGACTGCCGTTTCTTCTCGGTGTACCGAATAACGTACAGAATCAGCAATTAATTTATCAGCAAACGAATCCACCCGTACAACCTTTCCAGCATTATCCACCGAACGGACCTCATCAAAGACCGACGCACTTTGTAGAAAATAGGCCGCAGTTTAATCCCAACCAATTTCAAGGGCAAGTGGGTTCGCGCGTGGTCGGACCAAGATTGGATTATGGACCTCGAGGTAGCGTAGCAGGATCGCTGCAAGGACCGCCTTATAACTGTCCGTCGAATCAACCTTCGTACGTCCAGATTCAATCGGGCCCTTTTCAAAATTCCGCTGCCCTCATACAGGATAATCAACCGCGTCTCATGCAAACTAACCAGCCTCCCCTGTTGCAAGGGAATCCTGGAGGCTCTCTACTAGGAAACCCTAGCCCGCTGGCATCTGGAAATCCAACTCCGTTGCTGCCACAGGGAAACCAACCGTTACCGATGCAAAGGTTTCCGCGGCAGCAAGCTTCTTCTCAGGGGCCACCGATTAGCCATCCTAATCTACAGTTAAATAATCAGTCCCATTTTGAGAACAGACCGCATTTTCAAGAGAATCAATTTGAAAATCGACCCGTCTACGATTCGAGGCCCGGTTACGCCGATCAACTACCTACCGGCCAGTTTAACAATAATAATGCGATTTCGGTACCGCAACAGTCCACTTCTGCCGTGTCCAATGTACCTTTACCCCCGGGCCATAAGATTTTGATAAATCCACATTTTCGAGGAGCCGTTCAGCCTACCAATGACAGTACGTAATTCCACGGTTCTTTTATAGTACACATATAATATAATAAAATGTTCTGGCTTGGGTCTCAACGATTGTCCTGAGTATACAGTATAGTGGCATGTGTACGCCTCTCTGATGAACTAATCCAAAGATTAGTAAATAACAATATCGACTTTCTTTTTCGACGAACCAAACAGCAAGACTCGTGTGGGATTCCGCTCAACAGCAGACTCCTCTGTCGTCGCAAATTCCTAGTAGCCAGTTTCCACAGGGCGTGGGGTCTTATCAGAATCAAACTCCGTACAGTCAAGCTCAACAGGGGCCATCGCATTATCAGCAAAACTATCAGCAAAACAAAACCGACGTACGTAACCAAATTATATTGTCGTTCGATGACAAACGAGAATCTTTCTGCACGATACGAAATAATAATTATGTATAAACCTTTGTGTATAGGATCCTTATGCATATTTCTCCGATGTGTGGCAAGAAAATAAGCCACAGAAGGCGCAAAGTGGCAGTCCAATTAAGCAGTGTCCCCCAAAAAGTAACTATCTACGCGAGTCTAGTTACGATTGCGGTTCAAAGTATAAATCGGATGCTCAATGGGAACCGAAAGACAGTTATCAAGAGGTAATTAAAGTAAGGAATTCTAAAGCAGTCATTGCGAAATATGTATCCCTCGTCATCGATACGTTGGATCAGCGTTCGGCAATAGCGGATATCTCGAGGAAACTTATTTGTTTATTTCCTTTAACGTAATAAACAACAGGAGCGCAGAGGAGTGCATCACAGTTACCGCGAGAGAGACTTGCCATCCAAAGCAAGGAGCGATCATATGCCAAAAAACAGGCCACCGAACGTCTATCGCGACGATGGTTACGACCAGGGCCACGTGCAAAAATCTCCTGCCAGCAGGATTCCCAATACCGCGATGAGGGGAGCAATGAGGTTACCACAGAAGAGAACTTCCGACCCAATCGACAGACCTCTGCGCGATATAAGTCCAAAGCGAATAAAACCTACCAATAGGAATCTTCAAGAAGTTCGAACGGTAGATACGTTGACCGTCGCGAGTAACGAAAGAAAGGTACGCGTTTTCCTGTTCTACCTTCGGTTTCAATAATGCCATGGATCGTTTTCATAGTAACATTTTCTAGGACGAGGACAACGACCCCGAGATGCAGGAATACCGGCAAAAGATGGAAGAACAAAAACGTCTTAGGGAAAAGATACTGCGCGAGAAGGAAAATCGCCGGAAAATGGCCGCGTTGGAGAAGCAAAATGAGGAAGCGAAAAATGATATCAGTACACCATGTATGTATGAAACACATATACCGCGTCGAGCATAATCGAACTTTCCGTCAAATCTAATCGATATTAGCGAGCCCAAATTTGAATTTTCATCGTCCATTTTTATTTTTATCGTTGGTTTTCCTTATTTAAGAGAGAAATTAATGATTTTATTACGTTTACGATGCCGACGCTCGCTTAGTGTCACAATAAATGCCAATGAGAAATTGGGAAATGTCTCGAAAGAAAGCTCACACAGAATATGATTACTATGGTATGCGTATTGTGTAATTTTTTTCAGCGAGCGAGTGTACGAAGCAAGACGCAAAATCCGGGTCGACACTCATGGGAGTGGTAAAAGATGCTGCTGCGAACAAAGGTCTTCTTGCTATCGGCAAAGGACGTGTTCGGCCTCTCGGTGCACAGACCACAGAGGTACAGCACTAATTGTATCATTATGTTTTTTCCCGACTGATCATGCACGGAACTTACGAGCGTTACAATGCAATTTTCATAATTCTGATTTTTTTTATAAACGAGGAGTATATACATTTGTAGGGTTATTTTTTTTAGAAAATTACAAGGAATTTAGGCTGATCATTAGGGATCATTTTATTTTGATCGTTACTCACGGTATTCGAGTATATTGTACATAAATATACAATTATTTACATCTTACGATCGTTAAGAATCGTAAACTGTGTCTGCCAGAAATTTATTCGTTTAATGGATACAACGTACCTTTGCATTTGTTGAACAATAACGAGGAATAGCTCACTTTTGAGCGCTATTTATGAGTATCAGTGTGAGGATATACAAACTTGGAATAAAGTATTAACAGACGAATTATATATATACACACATTAGTTTTTAATGTACATTTTTCATTTGTGTCTCAATAAAATATATTTTTTTGAATACGTTTAGTTCCCTTTTATTTCCTCCAATCTTTCGGGCCTTTTTTCAGTATCGTCATTCTGTTACGTTTCAAATTCAACGATCTGTGTTCAAAGCGAGATATTAGTGATTTGCCGTTAGAGTGACTTTGACGATTGACATATGCCATTCTGTCATTGTTTCAGTTGCAGTTTGACTTTCAGTTTGGATAGTGCGGATTAACTCGGCGAAGGTGATATCTATGACTATTTCTGTTATAGGCTGCTGAAAAGCTGTCTAACGTACGAATCGTCAGGACGATACAAAGCGTACAGTCCAACGATTCGTTGGATTCAGGAAAGGATGGTAATTCTCATCACGGCACAGCCGGTCAAGTTAACGAGCACGCGAGGAACCTACCGTCTCAGTCCGTTACGCGAAGAATCGTCATACAAAAGTCACTGACCAATTCACAAAAGATCGCGACTACCATACAGAAAACCGTTTCGAATCTACAAAAGAGTCAGTTGGCACTGCAGAACAAGCTGATCAACACCGGCCAACCCGCGACCCAAGTACTCGTTCAGAATCAGCAGGCTGGCGCAGGGAAGAAACCGACAAACATTGGACAGAAGAGTATCGTCGGTACGCAGAGAATCGTTATGCAAAAAGCATCGGGAAGTTTGCAGAAGCCCGCGATGAACCTTCAGGAATCCACGAATTCTACCGCACAGAAGATTGTTGTTAACACGCAAAACAATCAAAGAGTCGTCTTACAGAAAGCCGCGCTTCAGCAGAAGAAATTGCCGGAGATAAAAACAAACACGGTGAAATTAGAGAACTTAGCGGCAAGCACTTCCGAGGCACAAATTAGACGTATGTGTCAAGGCATCGGAACAATCGAGGTGACTATTTTTGCATGAAAGCATCGCATTAACTTTCTAATCAATTCTCGCTTTCGTTTTTTCTTAACGCTATCTTTTGTTTCTACATCTACGAGTATTTAGGAATTCTTATTTTTCCAAACCCTACATTTTTGTTTGTAATTCGATGAGTATTTTAATCACAGTATGAGAAGTTAGGGTAATTTTCATAGCATTTAAAGCAATTAATCACAGGGATGACGTTAACAGAACCTCCCTTAATGAAATGAAAGACACGGCGTTTTGAGAATGTCGATAGCTGACGCTGCTTTTTTCATATCACTTACGCGACTTCATTAAATGAAATTCTGTATCAACCGGCTGATTGTTAACATACAAAACTTTAACATAATTCAATGAATTTATCCAAATGATGCTACTCTGTTCAGAAGAACTCTTTTCGGGCATCGAAACCCGTGCATTATTATTTTTTCGATCTATTCATCTTGTTAGTATACACGTTAGCGAAATAAAATGATACAAAATTTAACTTAAGCTATGATCTTTGACATTGTCACTTCTCAAACGTATCTCAATCGATAATTCATACCTTAATACTTTTGAACGCTTTAATTTGTCGGCTCCCCTGAATTTTAATTTTGCATGAATTTCCAAAACGCTTCGAGTCTCAAAGCTTATACCTTTATCGTATAAATTATAGTAAATTTACAAAGTGCCAATGTTCTTAAGACCTCTCATGTTTTTTTGATTAAACAAAAAATCCACTTCTCCGTCTAATAATCATTTTACCATGTTGTTCGTGTTGTAGAGCATACAAATGGGTGAGCGTAGCGCAACGATTGTATTTAAGACGTACTCGGCTGCTATGGTATTTCACAAGAAATATCAACGTAAAATGCTAGATCTATCTCTGATAACCGTACGTCTCGTACCGCAGACGAGCGGACTTAAGTGCACTCCAGCGGCCGTGAAAGCGTCTTAAGAGGAATGTCTCGGAGACATCTCGTTAAATTCAATAAAGAATTATCAGGAAATACAGTTATTCGCGCATCAAGTCTTGAGATAGTAAGGCGTATTATCGATGTTTACGACTCCCGAAGCATCCTGTTTAGAGTCAAATACGTATCCGCGTTTTATATAATATTCGTACAATACGTGGGCGATACATCCATACACGCGTGTGCACAAGTGTACACGGAGCAAAAAAATGTATATTTTTGTCTGCTGCTAATATGTACGATATACCTTTAAGCATTAAGATGGAATAATCATTGCAGCTTGATTTGTACATACGAGAAAATGTAATGTATATTTCGTATAGTGATACGTACATACATACATGCATACATATTTATAGATATATATATATATGCATCCACACTGTGCATTTAAAAGGGCTACAATGTTCGCTGTAGCCCGGATTTAAGTATAGAGGTGAAGAGTTTACAATTTTAATCATAGGGACACCGTTAATATTAAACGAGACAGAGTCGAAATGAAATTTGCAAACGTTTACAAAACTTGTGTGAAATAAAAATTGTGAAGGGTAACAACGGTTAAACTGTATTAACCCTTAATGATTGTACACCGCGCTACTATAATTGCGCATATAATTGTACATATATTTCCTATAAAATGTTATACTAAATTAAATAATACAGTAAATTTATTATATCTGTGTGGTTATTAATATAGGAAATTATTTTGTACAAAATATCGAGTATCAATTAAAGTCAGTTTATTCATTATGGCTGCTTTTGCGCTTCTGTTGCGGATACTACATACCTTTCTTTCCGTACGTTACAAGAATCGTAGAAATATTTAGGAAATATTAAACTGATAAAATTATTGGATTATAAAAGTGCACAGTAAAGAAGGAATCATTTCTTCATTCGTGCCTGTGGTTTGCATTACACTTCGCAGCAAAATTGTAATTATCGTTAGTTGCCGCTTATGCCGTGTCGCGAAACTGTGTCGGTATTGCCGGTACTGTACACTACACACCAGGCGGTCTAAGCTGGCTAAGCGCCAACAGGCAGCAGCTAAACCCAAGTTCCGAGAAGTGTTTCATGTCAACATTTATAGGAGGCAGGACGGTCACTGTGTCTACTGCCTGTAGGAGATGGTAGAAGGCTGTAGTATTTGTGGCGTTATCAACTGTAGTTAAAACGTTATGTTGAAATTATCAAGTAATATTGATATTAATTGAAATTAATCTCTACAAATTTAGTGTTTTCCGTAAAGACTTTAAAATAGTGGGCGCCTGATAAATTCCATATCTTGTTTCAGTACTGTATACTTTGTCTTAAATCCAGCGTTTTTTGTTTTTTTTTAGAAAAGACACTAGTGCTTTCTACCGTCTGTTACAAATACTAAATTCCGTGACACTACCGCCCCCTATAGATCCTAACACGAAATATTTCTCGAAACTTTGATAACGCTGCTCCCTCTTCTTCGCTTTGTTCATTTAAGCCTACGATGCTTAGAATTAGACTCGGTACTTAAAACTAAAAGTTTCCATTTCCCCACCTATCTCTCCGTGCATAGTCTATGGCCGCGTGGGCAAACGTTAAAAACCAGTGTCAATACAAACACGCGAAACTTTAAGCTCGCGGAAAACTTTAAGGAAACATGGCCAATCCAAATCTTACAGATATGACGGAAGAAGATGCAGCAGATCTTCAGTTTCCAAAAGGTACGTGATGCTCGTTGATTAAAGGAGATAAACCCGGCAGTGGATATCAACGTATAACCTCAAATACATGACGTTTACATACGTTTCTTCATGGTACAAATGATCTTCGTGTAAGAGCACCGTGGATGAAAACCGCTTTAAATGGATTGTGTCCGATCTGTCGCGGCATGGCCTAAGGTAACGATTTTCCACTTTCAGACTGCTCATCGAGTAGAACAGAAAAGATCGAGCATCACGTAGAACTCGAAGTGTCAGTCGTGAAGGATGAAATCATTACTTCAGACCCGACATGCCGTATATGCAAATCTGCCTTGTCGGAACCGTACATTCGTTGCGCCGTGTGTAACAATACGGAACTGTGTCCCTCTTGTTTTTCCAATGGATTAGAAATCGACGATCATAAAAACGATCACGATTATATCGTTATAAAAAATGAATTCCCTTTGATCGACGGATGCGGCTGGACGGCGAAGGAAGAACTGGAATTGTTAGATGTTGTACAGGAATGTGGCTTTGGTAATTGGGTTGATATGGCAAAAAGAATACATGGAAAAACGGGAGAGGAATGTAAAAGCCATTATTTGCAACACTATATCGATAATCAGAGTTTACCAGGATTGCCAAAAATAAAAGAAACAAGAGCTAGTTTGTTTGGTTGCGAGCCGATTCCTTTCCTGTATAAATTACAAGATTTGGAGGAACCACCGAGATTTGCTCCAAATTCCCTTAATTGTAAACTTTTAGCTGGATATAATGCAGCAAGATCAGATTTTGAAGTAAATTTTGATAACCATGCAGAATTATTAATTTCTGATCTGAATTACCAAGAATTTGATTCGGACGATGAGAATTATGAGTTAGGGACGACTCTGCAGGCTGTTATTGCACAAGCATACAATAATAGATTAAGAGAACGTATGAGAAGAAGAAAGATTATACGAGATCATGGTTTAATAGCATTTAGAAGAACTATATCTTGGATACAGAGATACGAATGTACGATAACTAGGCCATTAGCGGAGAGACTCTTAATTTTTATGCAGTTAACGGGGGGAATGGATTTTGATTATTTCATGGAGGGACTGCATCGGGTAGGGGAACTTAAGAATTATATCAATAAACTTCTAGAATTCAGAAGTAACGGCCTGAAGCACTTTCACAGTGTTCCAATGTTTCAAAAGTTAAGTAAGCTTAGGCTAGAAAATGAGAGAGAAAGAAAGCAATACATGAACAATCCGGAATATAGCTGGAAAACCGTATTGCCTGGGTGCAATATTAATTCTCAAGGCCCTATATCTAGTGCAATAACGCAAAGAAAAACTGCCCCACCTCTTGCCATTAAAGGTCTTCCGGGCTATGAAAAGATCACTCCAGCCGAGAGGGAACTTTGTTCGGTTACCAGAGTGGTGCCTGCCAGTTACCTCGACTTTAAGAACCTTCTGATAACGGAGAATAAGAAAAGTGGTTCTCTTAGGTTAGCGCAAGCCAGGGTTTTACTTAAAATCGATGTAAATAAAACTCGCAAAATTTACGATTTTCTCGCGGAAGAGGGATACATAAATAAACCGGCTCAATGACACTCGATACATTAAATTAGCACAAATATAAAACGCTTATATACACATACATATTATTTCATGGATGTTACCATGGCTGTTGTGATATTATGTATTAAGGCTTAAGAAGTTAGTTTGAGTTAATTGGTAGAAAAATCGACTGAAAATTTTAATTTAAGTGCGCAATTAGTTCGTAAGGACGAAAACTAGTAATTATGTAAATATATATGCAATACATTGTATACATTTTCTATAATTTCGAATAAAATAATGAACGAATGTTTGTAATCGATAATACGTGAAATTTTTACGAAATATAATCCACGTAAAGGATCGTTGGATAATTTTCATATAAATAAAAAGATGTAGAGATAACATGTATGTAAACAATTAATAGTGATTGATCGGTAAACGCTCGCTACTTGAGGATCACTTTTTTTCCTCAGAATTTGAAAATGCGGAGACATTACTGATCTCTGAGGTATTGATGCTATTGGAGCATAGAAAAGCTCAAAACGAATCTGCCGAGGAAGAGCAAGAATTTTCCGAAGTTTTCATGAAGAGCTTAACCTACACAAATCGATTTCGAAAGTTCAAGAACAAGGAGACGATCGCCGCAGTTCGAAGGTAAGTACGTGTATGCACGTTGAACGGTGCTGTATTTATTAAAATATTTTAAATGTCATTTTTAATTAATTTACAGTCTACTCATGCAGAAGAAGCTTCACAAATTCGAATTGGCATCGCTCGCAAACCTCTGTCCGGAAACTCCGGAGGAAGCGAAAGCTTTGATACCAAGCTTGGAAGGACGTTTAGAAGACGAAGAACTGAGAACAATATTGGACGATATACAGACAAAACGATCTCTACAATATTAAAATGAACGTTATTTTTTAAAACAGTGTCTCTCCTGTGATCGTTCCTTTACATACACTTTATTAAATACGGATTTCTACGAAATAGTTTCCTATCCTACAAGATTGTGCTTCTATCATCCTAAGGCTGGTACTTCGAGTAATGACATTTCGTTTATTCTATTGCAAACCTAGTCGCAGCAAACTGGTATATAGTACGATTTCTATACATCCAAAGTAAGACCATTGCATTTTAATGCCTTATTATTCTAAAGTCACGCATTGAACTTTAAAATCGCGGAAGAAAAGGAGTCGTTTGAAAGAAGGCAAGAAAGAAAACTGTGCCATCGACGTCCTGCTTTGCGTAGCATGTAGCGAGACGCCATCTGCCGTGGACGTTGAATCTCTCTTGGTAAGTCAGTCATTGATAATAAAACGTGTAGCTATCACGAATCGTATCTCCTAATTTGCCGATAGAATCAACTTTAATTAATATCGATTTATTTACAATAAATTTGCCGTATAAACTCTATTTTTCACGGTCCTCCGCAAAATTGGGCACGTGACAATTTTAAAATCCCATATACTCCTCTCTCGTATTTCCATAATAGAGTAACCCTAGAACAGCTTTACACTTTGCGTATCTTTGCTTTAAACCTATAACGAGAAATCGTGTATACACCTCGTGCGCATAATCATATATATCGTAACTAAAGAATCAAATAAGAAAAGTTTAAAATTTGATTTTTTCCTTTTCCAAGCGAAATCGTTAATTGCTCTTAAGAGAATTGCCAAGGATCTCGCGGAACGCTATTCCGGAATCGTCGTACCGGAGTCCTGAAATGCCATAGAGAATCAGCATTGCTATATTTCGATACTTTTACCACCTTTATCGGCTATTATTCGTACATTTACTCGGCGTGGAAGTTACCTCGTACAACCACCGTTTCCTTAGGCGGTAAACTATAATCGGTACTCGGATAGCTCCCACGAAGAGGTCCCTTTAAGATAATTACGCGGATCGTTAATCGTCCATAAAGTCGAAGAAAATACCATCGGTTTTATCGCGAGTCTCGGCAGTACGCGCAAGAGTAGCAGATAGCAGAATCGTGCTGATTTGAAAAGAAGCGTTATCCGAACGACTGCAAAATGACCACGCCGGATACCTCGATGGGAAAAGATTATCTTTGTATCCTATTTTATGGGCGTTGACGATAGTTAACGTACCACCCCGGATCGCGCGTGACTGTACGCGGAAGGAACATTTTACCATAATTAAAACTGTAACGCGTCGTATAGAGAAGTGCCGTAATGCCGTAACACATAAACGTTGAACATGCAACTGCATTTTTCATCGCTTTAAGCGAATCTTTAAGTACGGTATCGCCGAGAGACTCTAATAGTCGAATTACACTCTATTTTACAGACTATAAGAACCTCCTCATTGCCGGAGATAATGTAATCTTAACATAGTTGCAGTCTACCACGGTGTATTTTTAAATCCATCGAAATCGATATTATTTTGCAATATAGATTCCAAGCTGGCACGATCGCGTACAAGAGTGGACATCCCGAGGACATTAATGGAAACGTACGATCAGTCCCGGGACGAGCTTCAAACACGATATAGGATTTTTCCATCGCGATCGCGGGAAATACGTAACGTTGTACCAGGTATATTAAGAATATTACGTCCTTCGTGCACGGGACATAAGGGATCCAGTCATACGGTAGATATAATCGTAAACTATCGGCCGACGTATGCACGGATACGGTCGTTCCTGAAGTAGCACTTCGGACGCTTCTTGCTCTTCCAAAGCGATGTTATTTTCTGGGAATTGCCCCGGCAAATGGGTGCTCTGGGATAGCCGTCCTCCGGGGTATACAGGCTAGAGAACCGAGTTACTGAAACGTTCAACGAGTCTATGTACGCATAGGGTTCGCGCCGGCCAATCGATGGAATCAATTTGCATAATGTATACACGCGAAAGTGTATGTTCCACGATGCTTCGATACCGCTTCGCCGCTACATTCGCCGGGCGATATCGAAGGGGCTTTTCGGTGGAAGGGATCTATGCGCTCGCGTGCAACGCCATTAACATTCTCGATAGGATTTTTGCGGTACCGGGGAAACGTAACTGTTTAATGACGAGCGCGTCGCGGTTTTAATGCGCCATTCAAGTATTTCTGTCGGATCCCCTTCGGTGCAATCGATGTGTCCTGATTTACTGGCACGTTCGACGTCTCTCGTTCCGATAATTCCTGCCGGTTAACGTTTAATATTGAGTTCACCGTGGAAATTTCACCAAGTACGTGCATGCTATTTATCGGTGGGATGTAAAGTATGGTTCAATTGTTTTACATGCCTCTCCCGTTTAAACGCGTCGGAGGAGAATGAAATAATAGCAAACAGGTCGGAAGGTTTTATTAAATTCGTTCGATCTCTACGCTCACCGCTATTCGATGGCACGTTGATATCCTTTTCTTCCTTCGTCGGTGTTATTTCCATTCGTATTTCTGCACGCGGCATCTGGTATGATTCATTGTCTCAAATGGAGCGTAAGAGCTTTACAATCTTCTCGGTGTAATGAAATCGCTTTCAGGAGTTCTCGGTCGACTTGAACCCGATAAAGACCTGTCTCCCTTATAGTTCTTATCGTCGACCAGAACAAATGGAAAGCATTACAAAGTACTCTCAACATTTAAGCTCATTATTCGATCGGTTAATACGACGTCTCTCGGTAAAAATTGGATTATATCATAATTCTTCTTCTCGAGGGAGGAAAGAAAGAAAGGAGAAATCGAAAGTTCCGTAAAAGTACGTATCACTCGTCTCATCGTTATCGTTTATGGAGCCGAAGTGGTATCGATTGTTTTCCATGACAAAGGATGGCTACCAATTAACCATTTGTCGTCGAAAGATATTGGAAAACTATTGGAGAAATAAGAGGAAAGGCAAATATCGATCGTACGAAGACAGGGATCACGGTGCATCGTCCCTGCAAGGTAATTCGCGATCGAGCGAGGGCGCGAGTTTCGTTCGCACTCCGTCGGGCGACGCGGTTGGTTCAGCGACGACGGCCGAGCGCCCCCGACGTTTCCCGACGTTGGCCGAACGCGCGAAGCGCCAGCAGCGAGCCTGAACGGAGCGCTCGGGTCAAAATATATTCAGTATATTCTAAACAAGCGCGCGACGTGCTGTCACGTTTTGCTTGTGCGCGCGAATTCGTGTCTCGCCGGACGATACGCATGAAATATCATTGGTGACATTGTACCAGTGCTGCGATCACTTAATATCGGTGCGTACGCGCTCGCTTCGAAAGTTGTCGGTGGTGCAGCGACAAACTGTACGAGTGTCGCGCGTTAATTCGGAAGAGAAACAACGCGCCAGAAGACACGAGAGGAGACTGCGAACTCTGTGAGTCCGGCATTATACGCGGCCGCGATCTCTTCTCGACTCTCTTCCCTTTCTTTCTTCGTGGCTGTCTCCCATCTTTCGGTCCGTATCTCTTTCTCCGTCTTCTTCTTGGGATCCCCCCCCCCCACACTATATATCTCTCTCTCTCTCTCTCTTCCCCGTAGTTTCTTATTTTCCTCTCGTACTCTCCCTCCGTTCGTTCTCTCTCGTTTCTCCTCTTTCTCCTTCGCTCCGACGTCGTCTCGTGGGGTCAGTGCCTGCTCGATCGGATCCTGAGCAGGAACACACACCGGAGGAGGAGGACGATCTCCCTTGTCGCGAGACTCGGAACCACACACGCGCGCCACGCACGCAGCCACGCACTTGGTGCCACGGAGAAGGAGAAAGATCGTCCTCTCTTACCGCTGGAAATAAAGCAGGGCTTCGGAGTGAAGAGCCGCGTTGTTCGGTTTTTTTAACGTCCGAAAAGTCCCGGGGCAACTGGCCACTCGCGACAATGTGACACCGACTGACAGTGAAGCGAGTCGTCGTGAGATCGGCGAAACGCTTTCCTTTTCGAACGAGGAATTCTATCGTGTCCGTCGATAGCTGCGAGCCTCGTCTTGCGTTCGTTTTTCCAGTGCAGGAAACTCGTGTTCGTTATCTAGCCACTTTTCTCGTATCTTCTCCCTCCTCTCTCGTCGACTGACTCTTTCTCGTTCTACCTCCCATTTTCTCTCCTCCTTCTTTCTCTCTCCTTTCGTTCCTTTTCCGCTACTTTTTCCGTCTCTCTCTCTCTCTCTCTCGCTCCCTCTTTCTCAGTCGCTCTGTTCGTCGCGTCTGGCGTTGCCGATCGTCGTATCTCGTCGACTGTTTTCTACCGATCGTAAAAAAGGACCACGCGAGTGATAACGGAGAAAACTCTGAGAGACCATCGAGGAAGGGGCTCGGCGATTTGAAGTCTGTGTTTTTGTTTACTTAGAGAGGCGGACTGCCCACGCGACTCAAGGAAGGACGCGTTAAGGAGATGAAAAACTACACCGGCCGAAGAAAGCGAGCATCGGAGCCATTGACGTTATCTACGCAATTGGTGAGTACATACTCCGATGCGGTATTCATTGATTATTATTGCCACTGTTTTTCATGCTCCTACTGTCGCATGTATTATTACAATTATATCGTTATCACCGTTGTTACTTTTGACGTAAGTACGTTATTCTTACGGAGATAAAGTCCTGAATTCCCGAACGAATTCTGAGATTTAGATGATGAATGGACGAAGTAGCATTCGGATAGATGTAAGTAGGATGAGAAAATTAGAGACTCTACGACATTTCTATGTTGATAGGGCATCTGAACCGATGATATTCTTAGATTTACATGATAATTTGGAAAGATGGAGTCAAGGTGGATACAGTTAGGTTGAACAGCAAGATATTCCACGGTTCTGTGCTGATGGAGCATTTGTATCGATAAAATTCTTAGATTTAGATGATGATTCGTAGAATGAAATTTAAGATAGATATAATTAGGCTGATCTACAAAATGGAAGAGATTCTACGATGCCTTTATGCCGACGAGCCATTTAATCCAATAAAATTCTTAGATTTAGATGACGATTCGAAAAGTTAGGATTGAGTTCGTCATAATAGGGATAATCTACAAAAGGGAAGATATTCGACTACACATCTATGTTGATGCAGTATTTGTAAATCAATAAAATTCGTAGATCTAGATGCTGATTCGAAGAGTTAATATTAAGATAGACGTAAGTAGGATGTTCTACACAAAGGAAGATATTCCACGACATATCTATGCCGACGGAGCATTTCAATCGTCGAAACTACAACAAATCCAAAAGGACGTAGACAATTTCTAAAAGATACAAATCTCAATCCAGACGAACATCGTGGTCATATTCTTCCGTTTAGTATCGGTCGGCCTCGTGTTTCGAAAATTTCTCTCCGCTGTTATGACTATCAAAGCGTCCGTAGTTCGATGCGACCGCGAACCGTCCTTGACGACCCGACCGCGGCACGCCAAAACTGACAACATAAGGGCAAACCGTATCGGCACGTTCGTAACAGGAGCTTCTTCGCTACTTCTTCCGTATATTTTCTTGAAACGCGCGAATGCACGAACGACGTTGCATCGGCGCAAGTTGCATCGGGATACACGCTTGTGTCGCGCGCCCCGCGATTGCAACCGTAAGTGCATTCGACACGCGTCGGCCGTCGGAATCCCTTTAAGCTTCTCTCGCTATTTTCTACCCATTGCGATTATAGTATCACGCTCGAACGCGAGGTATTTGAGAATCTCTCGAGAGTCGCGTGTATCCTTTCTCCTCTCTCGCGACAGCGGAATTCCTCGAAGAATCTTGTTTATCCGCTTCTAGCATTCGGTCACCTTTGATGGACGGATAGTTGCTGAAATACGTGGAAATTTGTCAGTAGGTACCTCCGAATTCTATCTTATGTTTAACGCTGGTTCTACTGACAATTAATTCGATATATTTAAATACTTCGTGCATCTCTCTTGATCCGCTTCTTAAAAAAATCACACCAAATTTCCTGGCGTAGCTTCTGACTCGATTTCTCATTGAAAAAACGCACCTACGTGTTGCACTCCAAACGCAACAAACTTGTATCGATCGTGGAACTCGATTTAGAAATTACAATTGGAATCCGACTCCAATCGGGGAAAAACCATTTTTTTTTCTAAAACCATCAATCCACGATTTTATTCGAATCTATAAATTGTACTCCAATTATGTTATAACAAGCGGGAATTTTTTTGAAATTCCGTGTCGGTCTGCAATTGGAGGTTCTCCGTTTTTTTTTCTTTCGAAATGCGGCCTGTGATTGCAACCTGTGAATTTTGACGAATGTAAATTGAATTTAAATTGATTTTGAAATTCGAAAGCAGACTGTGTTAGACGATTCTCTTTTTTCCCCGATAAAACCATGGATCCTTCGTGCGATTGCTATCTACCAGTTGCACTCCAAATCTAATAAATAATAACCAACCTTGCACCTCGGAATCAACCTTCGATGAGAGTTTACGTTTTGTTTACAGGAAATGAATATATTGATCCTTGTATCCATCAGCACTTACGAATTGTACCGCAAATGTTACAAATACAAAACGATCTCGAAAATCAGGACCCGACGACAATCGATGAATTTTCATTTTTTCTTTTCATAGTCTCGTTGACTCGAAACTCATTTGAAACCGTAAATGCTATCCTAGACGCGACAAACACAGCAGTTAACCCCGAAACGGAAAAATAACGCCAACAAATCAGCCTCGAAGCCCAAAGTCCCAGTCGCAAAAATTCTCGCAATTTAAAAAGAAACAAGCTTCGATACACGATTGCACGGCAAACTGTTGCAAAGAGGAACGTAAAATGTAGAATCGTCCGGTTCTTCGGGTCCACGAAACGTTTTCGTTCGCGTGCATCTAATTTCGATCGGCGTTATCCCGAATGAGAATTCCTGGAAGCGTAAGTACGTTTCGTTTGTTGAATGAACGCACGGCCCATTTGAATATGCCTCAGTTTCGTGAATCGCATTACTCTTTCATCACGCAAATAGATCGCTACGTGGATTCTTATTATTCGCCCGACACCGCGGCATCGCCGTCGACGTTTGTCACGCAAATGCCCAGAATATGAAATTGCTCTGCCCCATTGTGCCATTAGATTTGCGTAATTCCGTTTTGTATCGTCGTGTACATTCATGCCGGAGAACTTCCATGCATAGTGTATCTCCTCGTGTTATTATGAATGAAGCCACCCTGGTTTTGTGTACTCGCGTCAACTCACGATAAATACGTAAAGCGTTTCGGAAATTTTGAAGCACCGGCTCGATATCGAGCAGATGAGAAATCGTTACGATGGCTTGGAAAATTCTGGCGGAAGCGGGGGGTGCCTCAGGTAACTGTTTTCATTCGGAGAATTCATACGTAGGATGGAAATTATCTGTCGAAGTCGAAGAACCGATACGGAGGATGTAATTGGAGGAATTTTCGTACAAAAATGAATAATCGGGCAATTTGACCGCCTTGGTGGTAAACCAGGTGCACGCATCAGAAGCGATTCGCCAACCTTCGCTTCTCCTCGCTGATATAATTGCGAAGCGAAAACTTACATTGAGCTGCGTGCGTCATATCTCGGGGCATTTACGAGGATTCCGACTGATTTTTAAGATAAGTTGTTCCGCGCGATAAGGGTTATCGCTCCGAAATCACTTGCATACGTGAAATTAACCCAGTTATTTATCTCTCGGTAAATAGAGAATTCGTGTTGACGCTGTTTGGCAGGCAAACGGACATGAACTTGCCCCGATAAATCGATCTGTAATTATGGCCCGTCGAGTGCGTTAGATGATTGTAGCAAAATCATTTGAATTTTGATGATAGTTGAACGTCCTTATATCGGATCTGTCGCAAATTGAAAGATCGATCGTTCGTAGACTTTTCACGTTAATAGACTTCCGGCGAAATTTGCAAGTTAATTCGTGCCACCGTCGTCGAAAAACCCTAACCATTTTCCACATACTCGAACCGAAAAACCGGGGATGTCGAGTGGGAGGGAGAGACCCTCGGGAATCTCTATTCGAGGGGTGCTAGGCCCTTTGCGTTCCCTTCGGATAGAAAATTAACCAGCGATAATATAATTCTCAAATCAATTTTCAACTCTTAGATATATATATTTTGTAACTCCTCCCAGCAATTAAATCTTGAATTGGACATTCGCACAGAGGGAGAAGCTACGTGGTTTTAAACTTTCGCGCATGGAGACTTTCTTGAATATTGGAAAATAATCATTTGTTTCGTGATCGGAATTAACTTTTCGTCAGAATTTTAAAAGCTAAGGCATAGG
Organism: Cerceris ruficornis; assembly: GCA_963989415.1. Lineage (NCBI taxonomy): Eukaryota > Metazoa > Arthropoda > Insecta > Hymenoptera > Crabronidae > Cerceris > Cerceris ruficornis. The sequence continues at coordinate 32,132,292 of OZ022520.1, read as the reverse complement.
AATGACAAATTACTATGTGCATAATCATATTTCAACGATTGTATTTGAATCATTTACACTTGGAATGACATTTTTTTCGATAAGCTTAGGATGCAGCCAGGATTTGCATAAAAGTCCATTAAAAGATTCGGTTCTTTATTATTTCTACAAAGTACTTCCACCGTAATGTAATTTATTTGTAATCTTTTAAAATGTTCACCTACTCTACTTTCACGATCAGCGTTGCATATTTTATAACTCCTCTCACAGCGATGAAAAATTCCCTTTGAAACTCGCGCAGAGAGTATTCTTAATTCGATAACCATAGTTTTGGTATAAGTAAGTAACTTCTATCTCAACCGCAAATTCAATTAAATATTCATGAGCGTGTTACAATTAATTTGACACCGCGATGAAATCTTGTGAAATGAAAATCTCTCGCACGAAACGTGGCAGACCGATTTAGCAAACGGCAACAAGTGTCTCGTTGAAACGTAGGAATTATTAGCGTAGAATCGGCGACCTCGACGCATTCGGCGATATTTCTACGCGGAGAAGTCGGCCGTTCGCTCGACGGAAAGTTAGTTGGTTTCCGCGAATCGGCGATTCACTGGCGCGCTTTTTATCGTGGAAAAACAAACGCACGGAGGCGGCGTTATCTCTGGTAGCTTACTGCTCGCTTCGAGTTCGTTCTTCGGAGAGAATCGAGAGACACCAAAGTGATGCGTCTTCGGTCGAGGAGAGCCGGGACGGTGGCCAAACGATATTCGAGGGAATTATTATTTGCGCGGGATTGTATCGTTGATTTGAGCAGCAAATTTGAGCAGAAGCAGAGTCGCCTCTGTACCTTTGTGTTGGAACTGAGACGGTCATTTTGCTTGGAACGCCCTGTTTTAGGTGGTCTCCGAACCACCGAGTCTGAGATATATTAATTCATTATTCGAGCCACCCTTTCAATTCGAGCCTTTCCCCCCATATCCCCTGTAGCTTACAGATCCATTTCTTGCTCCTTCTCTTGCATTTTTTCGACCGCAACTACTATGATAATTTTGCGCACAATCTACAGTTTTAGATAGTCTATGATATAGCAATGAAGGTTGGGAAAAATTTTCCCAAAGATAACGGAGAAGGATTTCAACCCGGACCCATTGCTCGTGAGTCAGAGCTTCTACCTCCTATCCCACGGTAGTCCCCTAAAAACAAAGTCATAACGAGATCGTGGCACGCAGGAATCCGATTTAAATGCGTGAGAGGAGAGCGAGCAAATAATACGCTCGCACCGATTGCATCATATCGCGCTCGAATATAAGGAAGGTGTTAAAGTCCTCCCGCTAATCTTTTATTTACTCCGAAGCTGCATATATCGGCCGCTGGAACGCGAAATTCAGAGTCCGCCATTATAGAAGAAATTCATTGCAGGAAATTATGTAATTGCCCGTTGGCGTGTTTTGTTCCAATAGCGCATGCAAATCGGCCGAAGGAGTTCAAAGTATGCGAATACGAAGGAATTCCGAGTACGCGAACTCGGTCTTCCGAAGTTGGAAAGTTTGTTGGAAAGAATCGTGAATACGATTGTTATTGCGCGAGGAAAACAGAGTCGTGATGTGCCGGTGACACGAATAGAGCAACACTTTTGCCGGAATCTCTTCTGCGTATCTCTGTACGTATAGATCGTCCGCTGGTTTGCGCCTCGGCGGTTCGGAGCCCTTCTAAGACCTCTTTCACAGTGCAAGCTAGAAAACTGATAAACCCGACGGGATTCCGACCCCGACGTGGCGGCTTTGATAGATCCGATACTTCAATATCGCGATTGTTTCAACCCAAAATTCACTTCCCTCGCTGCGCCAACTACCTTTTAGCTTTCCAATTTGAAGAATAAGTCGAGCAGAGCAGAGTTTAACGTAACACCGACAAGTTTCTGCAGCTGCAATCGATACAAAATCTTCGCTACTAAATTTCTTCCAAGTACATATATCTCAAGCCACCTAAACCTACAAACGGTACAGTCGTAACTGCATATTGCATCGAAAAGTAACGCGGATTTGCCGTAACAAAGTCCGCTATCGCAAATTAAAATCTCCTCGCATTCCATCGAGAACTCTCTCGCGAGCGCGATACAATGCGATCGTAAAAGCAACTATCAACTAAATCGTACACCCGATCGAAAAAGTTTTCCATCGTTGTCCATTCGTTGCATTCGCACGTTGCCGGGGAGACGTTGCAGAAAGTTTGCCCACGCTAGACGATCGTCGCAGCATTGCCCGTATTAGTCAGTCCCATCTGTCAATAATTATTATCGCGTTGCGCGTATTCGCGGGCGCAGTGGATGCCGCGATCGCGGCAGACGACGACTATATACGTTATCCGAGAAAACACGAGGCGAGGCGATATCAACGACCCGTAGATACGACCGAGGAGGCCAAGAGAGAGAGAGAGAGAGAGAGAGAGAGAGAGAGAGAGAGAGAGAGAGAGAGGATGATGTGCTAGGGAGGAAGAAAAGAAGGAGAGAGAAGAGGAAAGAATAAGAGTCGGGGTGAAGGAAGGTGAAGGAATAAAGAGTGCGACGATAAGGAGAAGAAAAGGAGAGACTTGCAAGGATGAATGTTGAAGATGGTACGCTTATTTGCTCGTAGACAATTATCGTGACGTCTATTTCGCGGCCTCGAAATTATCGACCGATCGAGAATTTCGTGGAAATCTCTCGTAAGCGTCGCATTGATAATATTGTTACGTACGTAAACGATTGTATATTTAATACCGTGAAGTCGGAGAATCGAAGGCGAGATACATCTGTAAGGGCGATTACGAAAGCGGTATAATGATAAGTGTAAATAGGAGAATACAGTTTATCGCTTACGTTGTCTTGCGCCAATCTACGTTGCAATGTAGTCCAATTATTTGAAAATTCAAGCCATCGCTTATTTTATCTTGCACAAATCTACATCGCAATGTTGCATAACCACTTGAAAAATTGAAATTATCACTTATTTGAACAGACTTTAATAGAGTTGATAGTTGCGCGATTATGCAGAACTCGATGCGCCTCGCAAAACACGAGTCTAGATATCTCGAGACTAGGTGTACGCGATTCAAATGACAGATGTAATCAGCGGCACATGTTTTTGCGAAAATCTCGCAGACGTTTGAACGCTCGTCGAAAGCTCGGAAAATGACGGAAACGTAGTTTATCGGTGTAGGACGTTACACCGGTGACGGTAAGCGTGTTTTTCGAGTTCGTCGTCCGTGGAAGACATCGTCACGTAAATGCAATAAAATATTCCACGAACGAGACATCTGGCGCCGTGTTCTAACCGGAAAAGAATGAAATCAATCGGAAGACGAGTATTCCTCTTCGTTTTATCGTTCGCCGCGGCGCGGATGTCGATTGCCCATCTAATCGGCCACTTCGATATCCACGTTTTCCGATTTATATCCTTACGTAATCGGAAACTGTGTTATCCCATTGGGGAGACTCTCCTTCCTCTCTCTTTTTCCCCATCGTTCCAACGAAACGTCCACGACGGTCCCATGAGCGATAACGTCGAAATTTTTACCTCGAAATTCTGACGTCGCGTAAAAGGAGACAATTGGACGTTCGAGGGGAAAATTGTTAAATTGGAAAGTACACGTAATTCTTTCTTCGCGATACTTGAACACCGGCTGTGAATTTTGAAGTGTGCCGATAACGCTCTACGTACGTATATAAGACCGGTATCTCGATTGTACGATAAGGATTGACACGCAAAAACGTATGAAAAATGCAGAAAGTAATTCGTCTTTGTTCCTCTAATGCCGAAGTTGTCATGGCAATAATTCTTTTTCAGAAATGAGAGTCGTGTTTTTGTTTTAATGTGCTTTTTCCACGGTATAATTTACATTTTAACCGGGAAATGGAGCGCGTAATTTTTCCCCGGAAATTTTTAACGACCGACACGTATACACGTATTTTGCAGCCGAATGCGAAGCTCGTTCCTAAATAAACTGAATTTTCCGCTTGCATCGTTCCTGCTGCTTCTCGTGCGTGTAGTATCAAATTTATCGCGGCATGGTTTTTCCTTTTGCACTTTGACCTCCCTTTCACGTACCGTGTTTTTGTCTCTATACTCGAAAGGACAAGTATTCCTTCAACAGAGTGCACGGTTTCTTCCGTGCACGGTTCCGATAATGTGGGATAATTGAGAAATATTTGAAACTATTACGGTCCTTAACCCTTTCATTGAGATTGCTATAACATAATTAATGTAATTGGCTCGATCGTAATGTATATTTTGTAAATAGAAACTTATGTAAATTGTGTTATAGATCGGTTGAATTGCTTGTTTGTCGAATTTTGTATTATATCTGCAAAAGTACGAAAAAGAGGATATCGAAGTCGCAAATTTTCTTCCATATTAATTTTCTATTATTTAAGGGATTTGGTAGTATTAATAACGAGGCATCTTGACAATTTTCCGACAAAATTTCCTACCGCTTTTCGGAATTTTCCATCAAACACTTCCACGAGGGTGATTAATCTTTTGTCTGCACTATCATACGTGGATTACTCTCGTAGTTCGTCAAACACCAGAAGCTAAGCAAGATCTGATACTAACTATGCAAACGTGCAAAGCGCTGTATAAGTAAATATTTACTTCTATTCAAAATTCCGTCTTCCTTGGCAAAATTTGCTCCGCGGTCTTTATATTACAGGTTTAATAATTTCATGTTCATGCAACACTGTATATCGTCGGCGAATTAATCATAGTGGTTAAAGCCAAAAACACAGGAGCAAATACAATTTCTACTTCGAAGTCCAAATAATATAGATGCTACGCGTATCGACTTCAGCAAATAAAGTGCAAAATATGAAAGCAAATAAAAGTTGTATCACCTCTGCCAAACTTTTTCCACGTTACGCGTAACTACATCGTATTCTTAGTTACTTGAATATCATCTACCGTAATAGCATTTAAAACCAAAAATATAAACAAAAATAACACTTGTATCACCTCTGGCAATATTTTGCCACGGATATCGACACGCGTATCGTGCTTTTAGATTTTACGCTATTCTAAACAATTTCGAGTAAGATGCCAATAATACAAAATTGCGTGCCTCGTCGATTCATTTAATATCAAAGAAAACAGGGACAAAGTCTAATTGAAAACGTCGCAAAGGCGAACTCGTTAATCCTGTTGGTCGGTCCGTCGGGTGATCGAATGAAAATGGGTCCTGTTAATGCCATTACGCTAAGTACACCCCGGAAAAGGAAATCGTGTATGACGGAGTCTCTCGTGTAAATTCAGGGACGTTTCGCCTTCGTGAGCGATGACGTTAGCGTTCTGGGAGCCACGGCGACTTCTGAATTGATTTTCCCGATAAACGGAAGAAGCCATAGTCACGCGAGCGAAGGAGCTCGTCGTAATTTTTCCTCGGCTAGCCAGGAAAAAAAGGATGCGATGTCTTATGTTTCGCCATGTACCGTTTTACCCCGTGCGTGTTTCCAATTATCTCTTTTGGCGTTTCCTTCGCCTCTTTCCCCTCCCCTTTTACCGACTTCCTCTTCCTCTCGTAACTCCGTGAGTCTGAATTTTTAACGAATCTCAAGAACGAGGCTTTCGGGCCTAGGATTTTAACCTTCTGCCAATTGCACTCTTAGGCTTGTTTTATGGGAGATAAATATGTGAAAATAAGCGAACGATAAGAGAAAGAGATTACAGTCACGCGAGCTACCGGACTCCCTCGTTGCTTCCTCGTTTAGTAGTTGTAGCTTCTGCTACGGATAAGTCGCATTCCAGATTCATTCATTCTTCTCGCTCCACTTACAGAACTTGCGTAAATCCCGGGGGATTGACACGACGAAGGACGTACGTGGAAAGTCACGTTCTCGCAAGTTGCGAAATGTAGGATGAATCTTCGCTTTTCGAGTCTTCCGCCCGGTATTTCGTCGTTGTAGAAGTAGTCGAGGAACAGTTGCCTCGGCTCAATAAAGTCGAAGCAATGCTATGTTGTTTCTTGCGGAAATTACTTTATAGAGTTCTCAATGTAATACGGTTCATTGTGGCATAAAAAACAATGCAGTTACGTCGTGGAAAAAAGTTTCGCAATGAATGAGCATGATTATCTTTGGTTCATACATAGTCATGACGAGTAACTAGGCATTTATAGCTTCGAAAGAAACTTCTTGCTTTGTATCAACTACGTTGACGACAGAAGTTATATCTCGGACATGACGGATAAGAGCAGTACTTACGGTTCTGTCAAGGGAACTTCGGGGAGGTTCCATGGTCATCCTTGGTACGCAAATAAGTATAGTAAGTTATAGTAGCTAACTAAATCATGAAGGATAAGACTCGTCGAATCATCTTCTGCTCGATTACAGATAGTATTTTTTCAATGCAGTTTCATCGAATAATATACGAATCGAACTGTTATAATAATAGTCCGCGCTCTAGAAATCCTAAGACTTTTAATTAATATTAAAAGAGATATATTAAACTTTGTTCGTTTGGTAGCAAAAGAAACCTACTTTTCTTCAATGCATCATCTTAACGTCGCAACCTTTACCTCAAATATTGCAGAAAAGTGCTCGCTCCACGATATCAAAGACGGCAGTGAAATCTACAGTAATCAGAAAATTTCCACTTATTTTCCCATAAAAATTCTATCCTTAATGCGGCAGCTATAATCGCATATGCTACATCTTTCCGGCAGTTTTCGCTGTCAATTTTATTACGGTGCTTTTCGCGCGAAAAGCGACTCCCCCCGTCAACAGTGGAGATGCAATTGCGATACGTGTCGTTGACCCCGTTCATGCAGGTGGACTCTGCAAATAATAACGTAGGATCTATAATTGACGTTGGCAATAAAATACGGTTGCCACGGTGTGTAAAGCAACACGACGCGATCGCCATTCTATTCCGCACCGTTGATCATTCGTCATTCACGACTCGGACGATAGTGTTTACCCTGCTGCCTTTGCATCTCGTGCGAATCATTTTTTCCGCCCGTTAATTCCGAGTCGATTAATATTCCATTAGTTGGACGCAAGAGGAAGGAATTTTCTTCCAGCTAATTTCAATTTGCTGCGTAAACAATGCAATTTTCATTCGGTATGTACACCGTCGGACCTTGATGGATCGCGCAGAGTTTTTAATTGCCGACGAGAATGATGATTTAACAACTGCTCGAGGAAGACTAAGAGAGAGAGAGAGAGAGAGAGGGAAAGAGGTACTAATGAGCGATCCATTATTTCTCAACGGTGCTGCTACGTCGGACAGATTTCGCGCGAGTTAAAGCTGTAATATCGAACGATCAGTGGGTTCGTCGAATTTATTACCATGAAATTACGGGACGAAACAATTAATACCGTAATAGTCTGCTGGCCAACGAATATCGAGCCATTAATTATAATAATTTATCTCATATCTAGATAATTATTAACCCTTTGAGAGCAGAGGTTTCTCTGAATATGAGAAAGTAATCGCTTACTTGACAATGCAAGTTCTAAAAGCTATCGGGTTCAATTGTTCGGTGGAACACGAAACCATACGATTATATTACAGTTAAAAAAATGTAGCACACGGGGTTAATCCTTTGCCCCGCGATTTCTTTTGGGCTCCGACACGGTTAGACATTGAATTTCCTGGATAAAATATTGCATGATTTCTACATTATAGTATGCATCCCAAAATAAAGTTGATGGCACGGATAGTATCATTCTTGAATTTCTAAACTTAGTAGCTTTCAGACAGTTTCAATTTTTTCCACCTTCACCGTCACGAGTATCGCTCGATGCCACGAGGCAAGGGATTAACCCCATACCGGTCATAGCTCCTCCTCCCCCCGTAGAAATTCCAAACCAGTTGTCTCTCCTCCCCATTTTACACCTAATAATTCCAGAAGAACGGACAGAGGCCGAACGTGAAATGAACTCGTCCAGAGTCGAGTTTACTTTAATATCGCACTCGGCGGTTCTCTTAAGCTGGATCGCCGATCTCGGACGAGGACGAGATGCCTTTCCCTTAATGATACCGATATCAGAAATATTAGCACGTGCCTGGATTTATGGATGTCCGCGAATTCCCGGATTTATTGGCGTCCATTCGGGGAGAAAAGAAAAGAGAAGGAAAAGGCGCGGCGGGGAAGGAAACGAGGAGCCGTAGCTCGAATACCTCCGATCGGGACGACTATTAAAACCTCCTGGCGCTTGTCTGCCGGTCGCAGAACTCGTTCGATGAATCACTGCCGCGTTTTCTCGTCGCTCGGGTAGGTAGCTACATGAAAATGCTAATCGCTGGGAATGGCAGCCGCGCGCGAACGATAATGAGCACTCGGCGTTGCATTTCGGATTCGCAGGGACGCATGCACGTCTCGCTTCGAGATTTTACTTCGATATTCTGCCCTTGATTCTCTTACATCCTACCGTTTCATCGATCTTTATTTTTATCTCGTCCGTACGTAATACCAGTGTAAACTCGAAGTAACAAATAAGCGAGAGCAAATACAAGGACGATTTTACATTCTCGCGCTTTCTTTTTTCCAGCTGCGGATGTATTTTTTTTCCTTTCCTTTGGCGCCATGCTCTCGCCGTGATTCTTACGATCGTTTACCGATTATTCCAAATGATCGAGAAGCTGAATTTTAAATGCGCGAAACGTAAACGAACGACATTAAGATAAGGATATTGAGATCCGCGTTTATTAGCGGGCTGCAGAGATGAGCTTGAGATCGAGGGGAGGAAGGCATCGGACGATATACTCTCATGGGAAATAGTGGCCTGAACGTTGAGTTATCTCACGGCGAATGGGTCGCGTAATTGTTCGTATCCAAGGGAGAGAAAAAAAGGAGCGAGCGTCTTCGACAAACAACAATTTCATTAATCCAGTTTCAAGCCCCGCTCGAGTACACCAGGGATCTGGTCGAATAATCTTTTTCTTCTTCGTACGATCCCTTCGTGCCCTCTTTCCCCACGGTCGGACGTAGTTATCTTTAGATCCTCGGAGTCTGGGCGTTAAAATCGTCGATATTAAATTCAACGTTAGGTATTGGCATTGCAGAAACGCGAGAGTCGCGAATACCGATCGATCGGAGGGGAAAATGGTTATTTTGCTTCTCGAGTTCTCCCTTTCTTCGGGATACTTGTACGTTCGGAGCTAGAGATATCAAAAAGAAACGGAGGAAGCAGTGGAAGGGTATTCGTTGCAGATTTTATCGCAGATTCGTCTGCATGGAAAATATGCAATGACAGAGGATGGAAGGAGGTCGAAGGATGAGAGTTGGTTGATTTGCATTAAAGCTACTTACATTTACTTGTAAATGCTTTTATACGACTACGAGGACTTTTGACAAAGCTTGTACGAGTTGCTTGTAAATTGAACTTCTTTATACGAGGAATACTTAGCGTTGCATTACGAAGGATAAGACTCTAGATTTACATGCAGATGGTACTTTTTCACTGTAGGCTCGTGCCAGTAATAAGTGAACAATTACCCCACTAGCCGCACTCCAGAAATTCCAAAGTTTTCGATGAATAAGGTGAGAAAATTCTCGCCCCTTACTTCAAGCATGGGCATTGCTAACGTTAGAAAAATATGTCACAGTGATAACCTGCTCCTAACATAGTCACCGAAGTATGACACATGCAGACCCTATAACATATCATCGACCCGTGAAACTTTTTCATTAAACCTTCATTATTAATAGTTACAAAGCTGATACTTTCGTTCTTTCTTCCATAAACAATGAACCCTCCTTGTACATTAAATCTATAATATTAGGTAAAGGGAAAAGAAATATCGTTCATTTTCTCTCACGGAAGGTATTATCGTGATTTCGTAACCGGTCGAAAAACCTACCAAGATAAGAATAGATATACGGAAAGTACCCCGTAGAGTTAATGCAGGACCGGGTCTTATTTTCGGGGAAACACGGCAGTACGTTTCCTTTGAACCTAAGGGTTTTCTCAAACGCACGAACCAATACGAAGGAAGGCAGCGAAAGATCGGCAAGGCTCGAACATCGCGAATCGCAAGGATCAACCGTTAGTCACAGGGCCGAGCGCAAGGATATCTGGCCGGATTCCAGGAGCGCCCGGCGGAGGCGCCGGTTTTATTGTCTCTCGATGGCTTTGCCCACGCGATTCGCGGCGCTTAATCGGTACGCCTCGTTCGCAATCGGCCACGCGTTCTTCGCGCTCCGACTTCACGGCGAATCGTTTCGTGAACGCGGCGAAAGTTGATCGGCGAGGGATCTCGATGACGTGCTTTCAGCTCCAGATCGAAGTCTCGCGCGTCTTCTCTTGCCGTTGTATCGCCCTTCGTGGGTATTTAAATCGTAAGTTATATTAGGTTTGTAATTTTGAAGCCTTTTTATTTCCTCGACCATCACCTTTGGGAAATTCTCATTGCCTTGTAATTGCAATTGTAACGATTACACGGCTCCCATCGATTTAGCGATCATTTCTAGTATTAGGAAAAACATTGTATTCAACGTGCAAACGTTCCAGACGCCGATGTCGGCGATAAGAGGGATCTTAAGATATGCATCTGTGTAACATCGATAATTCGTGTCCCGAGGCCGTAGCCAATTACAAATTATACACGCGTGTAAACTATTACGGAAGCCTCGGTTATCTTTAGCAGGGATCGGCAAGGGAAGAACAGTGGGAAAACTCGGCACCGTTATAAGTAATCGTTAGCTACAGTTACGAAATAACGTTGTACGATCGCGACGTAAACGTTGCTCCCTTTCTTGTTTCTTTTTTTTATGTTTTTCTACTTTAATGCTAGAACTATCGGCATTAAATCTGTAACATTTAAATATATCGAATAAATACTTAGAAAGAAGAGGAATTAAGTGACAAAGAAGATGACGAATTAAGTCATTTATGATTTGCAGGATACACATCGAATATGTATTGTTCCGCTTCTCTGTAAATGTGAGCAGTTTTTGTAAAAAAGTGAGATCCTAACATTTTGACCACTTCCGTAGTTCCTCCGTTACGTGACATGGCGATTTGTCGTGTCACGTGCAATTTTAATTAGAGTTCGAATGACTAGGGTTATAATACGTTACATAATAATGTAGCAAAAATGTTCCAGAGGCGATGAGAATTTGAACTCGGTTCTGCTACTTCCCAATGCGAAACTTTGACCTCTTGAGTGCTACGGGTGTGTGTACATATGCGCTCAGAGAAGTAATCTCATCATGGTTTATCGGCGCATGTATATGCAATTAGATTTGCAATATTGAAATATAATCGCCGAATATAATCATCCACGTTGTGATTCATAGTTGTTGCACTTTAACCTTTTCCCTTTGTGGTATAACCCTCCTGCGCTCGTGGCTCTAATATTCCAGTAGTTGCAGATAAAACATTGTACCCTGTATTTATTCGCGGATACTTAACCTGCACGATGTTATTTAACTACCATCGCGGTTCTACGTCGAGTTAAATTCGCCGTCGTATTTCATCGCTGTAGAACGCGTGCAAAATCCAATGTAAAGTGTAATCGTTGTTTCGCGAATCAGTAACAATCAATTGTAGAGGCAAATAAGAGGGAAAATGTTTTACGGACTATTTCGGACTAATCTTTTTTTTCCCACGGAGTTTTAGTACAAGTTTTGATAATCCGCGCAACTGTTGCATAGTGGCGAAACAATCCCGAAATGGGGTTAACGTATTTTTATTAATTTCTATAAAATCAGGATTTATATATATACATGGGGTTATGTAATTAATATACAATAATCTCATATATCGATAATAGATAATAGAATAGGCCCGAGCTCAAATCCTCCGTCTCCTCGAAGAAAATTTTCCCAAATTATTAATTATTGTAACACATCGTAGCCTCGGTGGATCGGAAGTCACGTGAGCTGGTAGGTCCCAGAGAAAATGACCTATAACAATTAAAACCTAGAAATACTGCGTCAGAACCACCGAAATAACATAAATATACACTTTCTAAATTTATTCCCCGATAACATAAAGCCGATAAAGTTAATTCGATCCTCCAACATCTGGAAATTGTATAATCGTACGATTAGTCGACTTAAGCCGACTCGCGTTTCAGCGTATCTTTGGTTTCACCGGAACATCGATTTCCCAAAGTGGCTTTTAGATTCTCGTGGCACGGATTGCCGTGTGCAACGCAAAGGTGGAAAGCTGCTCCGTGGGCATGATCGAATCGATCGACAGGTCGTAACATTGGGCCCCATAGATTAAATGGACACCCACGCCCACGCGAAATGCGTGAGCCACGTGTGCATACACGGGAACGCATTTATAACCAATCTTTATCGGTCATGGTGTCTCCTTAAGGGATCGTTAAAAGGGGAATTTTTGTGGAAAAAATGAACGCGCTCCGCGGCGCTATCGAGCTTTACGTCGATATCTCGCGGCCACTCGATCCGTCGATATAGAGTTACAATTTCTATATGGTGTTTTTGAACTCCGACGACCGTCCAAAGAATTCTAACGGAATGAAATTTCCCTGGACATAGATACTTTACGCGCAAGATTAGACGAGTGAAATCGTGTTTGCCGATTTTGTCTTCTCGGGAACAATATTTGCGTATTTTGATAATCCAACGAAATGGATGGACTTGCTGTCTAAGGATCGAGCTTTACGTCGATATCTCGTAATCAGCCGATACCGTGGGCATGCAAGTGTAACTTCTGTGCAGTGTCTTTGTTTGTTAAGCGGCATCTTTATCTCCGACGATATCCCACGGAACTCTACTGGAATTAAATTTCCCATGGCACAAGTACTTCACCCGAGAAATTAGGCGAGCAAAATCGTGTCTGTTGATCTTGTCCTCTCAAGAAATATCTTCGTATCTCGATAATCTAACGAACTCATTGGACTTGTTGTCTGTAACGTGTGAAAACAAGATAAGGATAGCAAATAAAAGTAATATACATGTATTCTTTCACGTAGCGTCTCGATAGAAAAGTGTTTCCGATAACGCGTTAAATCGCTCATTATCGGAACTAAACGATTTTCCGTGTATCTCTTCTTTGTCCGACCGAGGTATAAACACGCTCGCGTCGACTCGACGAGCCACGTCGACAAACCTACGTCTCAATTCCTCTTAATAACACGAATCCACTTGTGTCTAACATTGCAATTAACCTTCCCCCTTACTTTACCTCGCTGCATCGCATAATTCGACGGAATCACTTTGGAGAGTGCCCTACTCGAATTGAGCTCAGTCGAGCTCCGACAAGGACCGCGTCTTCGACGGCAGAGTACGCGGTGTACGATAGTGTATCGGTTCGAAAGTCAAAAGCGGGTTTGCCGTAAGATAAAACGTTGTTGCATCACGTACCATGTCTCTCGCGCGTAAGACGTCTAATAGGAGAAGCAGAGATATCGTTGTGTTACGAACGACGACGATGTCTCGACGAATATTCGGCACGGAGAATAATACCGATCGTTCAACGGCGTCGCATTCCTTCTTCCGTTTAATCGCTAATTACAATTTCAATGAATGACGTACACGCACGCGGGACATACGGCATTACTCCTGAGAAGAAAATAAAGTTACGTTATGTTGTATCGCTTCGCGATACGTCGCGTAAAAAGTGTTGCAAGATAGTAAGACAGATATTTTTCTCCTCGCTTTATTAATCGCAATCTCGTATTTTTCTCTCGCTTTCTCATTCTCTCCCGTGATTTCTCTCTTTCATGGTCACTCCGTCGATTAATTGTATCGCGTTATTTTCGATGCACTCGCTATGGATGTCGAATTCGCAGAAACTTAACGCGCGAACGGTCTAGCTGTAAAAAAAATGTGAGGCCGCGCTATGAATACAGCGATTAATTAATCTTTGGCCATTACGAGCGAGTGCGCTTGACCTACGCGGGATATCGAGGCCCCGATCATTAAGGCGCCGCCAGCTCCTCTGTAAACATCCTCCGCGATCGATCCCAATACTGTTATATTGAAACTGCACCAGGTGCTACTGACACGTACAATTTGCTGTCCGACAGCGGTCTCTTGATCCGTTGACTCTAGCCGAACCGTCATTTACATGCGACCTGGGATATACTCGGACCTTGTCAAACGGCGTATCTGATTTTAGACAGTCGAACAGTAATCAAGTTGTAGTTGCTACAAATTTCTATCATTAGTGTTTTTGCACTTTTATATTTTAGCCGCAATTGAAACAGAATTTATACTTGTAATCGTTATTTATTGGGTTATTGGCTCCATTCTGAGCTTTTGCTCGGTACTCGGATTAAAACGCTAGGTCTTGGGCGAAACGACCATGGCACTTAAACCCGAATCGATAAAAAAAAACAAGGAGCGTAGTCTCGGTGGCTGGGAACCCACCTAAAGCGGTAGGACTTGGGCAAATAAATATAACGCTTGTCTGTAAAGACGGAAGGATGCAAGCGAAGAAGAAAGATTTGTTTCTCTCGTAGATAGACGAAGATCCGTCGTAGGTAGATTCGGATGATCGCGGATGACCTCGAGGAGGTCGCGAGCGCGCCTTTAAGGCTGCACCACGCGTCGGTGCGGCTTGCGGCTAGCGGTAGGTCAATAAGCCTCACTTTCAGCCAGATAAAACGCCCCTTTCTCTCGCGCGAGATCTGCCCGCTCGTGCATGCACGCTCCTACGAGCGTACGAGAGTACGCGAAGCTCATTCGGCGCAGTCACCGCCTCGGCAAAACGATCCGTCGAATAACCTCGAGACCTCCCCTCGAGATTCTCTTTGTCCGGCCTTTGAAAAAAAAAAGAAATTTTAAATTCTCGGCAACTTTGAATTCTTTTTTCTCTCGATTTTAGCTTCGTGATGCAATGTCTTACGCTTTTGCCCCGATGTCATCGAAATGTTGAGAAGCCGATTGAAAGGTGTCACTGATTTTGAGCCTGTGTAAGCTACTCTATAGCCCCGATGATTCGAAACTGGCTCAAATACCTAAGTCTGTGGTGAAATTCAAATCGACGAATCTGAATATTACGATAAAGAAGTATCTTTTCCTCCGACCTCCTCACGTTTCACTGCGTCCTTTGGTTTTTGCAAACTTCTTGCTCGATTAACTGTAACAGGATTATAGTAGTAGTTAAAGTAACTTATACTTTGGTTTGAGATATTTTGCCTAATGATACAACTATGAATGTTTATTATTTCTGCAGAATAGTTCCTCCATATCCTAGTATTACCTTAGAATAAGTGACAAACTCAACGCCTCCGGTATTTCCCTTACACGACTCCCTCAATCATCGGCACAAGGAAGATTACCAAAGCGAATTACCTTCTACCGATCGTACACGACTCGAACCTCTATCGCCTCGCATCGCTCGGAGTCGTTTTTTCCTTCTGCCCTAGAGTTTTTCTTGCCCCAGGTTCTTTTTCCCTCGGACTATACGGTTCGTGTAGACGTCACCCACACGCCGTTGAAGGATTCTTCACGAGCACGAGGCAGCTCGTCTCTCGGTTCCGACCGAAGCCTCCTAGCAGGTGTGCCGGATATATTCTTGCATTCCACCGGGCTCTCGTCCTCATCCAGCATCACGCGCCGACCTCCTCCGCTGCGTCCTTCTCCTCGTCCTTCTCGAGGACTCGTTCCCTTTCTTCTTCGTGCTCCTCCTCTTCTTCTTCCTTCAACTTTTTCACTCTTTCGCCCCTGCAGTTTCTCTCTCTTTGGCATACATTTTCTCATCTTTGGCATCTTCGTGTATATTATACTTTTCAAGCTCTCTCCTCGTAACAGGGTATCGTTTTGCCTGAAAAATAGCAAGTTTGTGGGGTGGAAGCGCGAAGGTAGAAGATTCGCGCGGATTGGAGTCTCTATCGTACGAATTTTAGTTTGAAAGATTATCGTTTTAAATGGTAAGAGCGGAGGAAGAAGCAATGGTAGGGGAAGGAGAGCTGCAATTATTTATTTATCGAGGTTGTCACGAATTGGACGTTAGGAACAGTCGAGGAACGGTGAGCTTCCGGAGTCCTCTTCCTCTATGAATTTTAGCTCGAACAATTATTCCGGTGAGTCTGCAAGATATAGAAAGAGAATAACAACCATTTCCTGATATCCGTTGTCATACAGATCTGTCCTTAGGAATATTGATATTTCACAATGACAGTCGACGATACCAGGCACAATTCCCATCCTTTGAAACCGTTCGTTCTCCGAAACAGTCCAGAGTCAAGAATTCTTGAGATATCGATTCGTGGACGTGTACAAAAGACCTTTATAATACCACGATGGTTTATTCTAACATTTTCGTTTACCCCGGGTTTTTTCCCCGTACAAGTACATATCCTCCATCTCGAAGATAGAGGAAAATTCTGAAATTGGCCCGCCGAAGGCGAAGACATTATACGCGCACAGTCGATCCATAATTCTCCGACAACACGGACGCTGTTGCTCCATTGAAGCTACCCCCTCGAAGAATACGTTCTCCGCGCAAGTTTTCGAGAGAATATTGCAAATAAACGGAGAGAGAAGGAGAGCACGACGACAAAAGAGACGAAGGGAGGAAGGGTCGAAGGGAGACGTAGGCAGGGAGGGAAGGCGGAAGAGAGAGGAGGCGCGCGTTGCTTGCAAAGTGTTTGCATGAGTTTGCTCTGGCTGGCGGTATCGCGAGCAAACTCTGCTCACTGGCTGCTCGGACGTTTGTGGAACAAACCAGGAGTAGTAGCCTCTGGTTATGACCAAACGCGTCTGAGGCATGCACCTTTGTACGGCACTCGTGCGCTTCGTGAGCCTCCGATGTCGAATAAATCGAGAATTCCTGGCGATTCTCGATTGAAAGCTTACGTAGCCGATCGAAGAATGCATCGACTGTTGGACTGAGATCACTGAAAAGGACGAAGGTCTGCCTTTCCTCGAGAAGCCTAGCGTCTCTGTGTCGGTCCTTCGCGTTCGATTTTTAACCAGGCTTTCTTTTTTCACGATACGAACTC
Organism: Cerceris ruficornis; assembly: GCA_963989415.1. Classification (NCBI taxonomy): domain Eukaryota; kingdom Metazoa; phylum Arthropoda; class Insecta; order Hymenoptera; family Crabronidae; genus Cerceris; species Cerceris ruficornis. The sequence goes on along the minus strand of OZ022520.1, from coordinate 32,115,412 downwards.
CTCGTAATTTCAAAGCCTACCCTAACGATGCAAGTTTCTGTGGTAAAATGCGAAGAAGAAGAAGAAAAGAATTTTTTCATTTCTACAGGCGGTAATAAAATATCAAGATCAATTCTCGGAATGAAACGAGCGCGAGGATCGATCCATCACTGTAAACCTTTTGTCGGAGGTTCCGCCGACATCGTGTTGTTCCGCGAATTACTTGTATCATTGTTACGAAAATAACAATCGGGGGACTGGATAATGGCGAGCAGCTACAATGCCGCCAAAACCATAGAAATCGCTCGCGCAGCGTCTACATAAGAGCATATTCGACGTACTCGATGTTGCTTTTTTCACGATATTGCAAAACAACCCACCAACACGTTAAATCACGAATATATCGACCGTTGTATTCGTACGGAATCGATATTTTGTCCCTGGAATCTCATCGACACCCAACGTAACCTACAGCTCTCATATTATTCGACGAATGTCGTCGAACGATCGAAACTCCATAGGTACTATAAGCGCCATAAGAAAATGGAACAGCAAGATAAGCGTGAAATTAACCGCTGCAACAACTTCCTTGTTTACCTCCAATTAATTTCCCTCCTTTTTCAATCGATCTATCCCCTCGAGAGCAACACAGCCGGAGCCGCAAAAGGAGTATCGCGAAAAATGATCAGGTATGGTGGAAAGAGCGAAAGACGAAGACGCGAGGAATCGTGTCCCGACCTTATCCAGCAGCGTATGAGCACCTTGTAACACCGCTGCAACGCCATGTAATTACGGTAGACGAGAATAATTGCTCTCAGGAACTGGGAAGCATTCCCAGTTCCAAGTATATCGGAGCAAGAGTAAACCCGGTAAACCCGCTGCGACGTGTCGCATGGGGGCTTCATTCGCCAAATGCACAGTGGAATCTTGTTTAACGGCAATTTCCATAACGAATCTGCTTCATGTTTGCCATTGCCAAGTTGATGGGTTATCGGTGCTGTTGAGACGGTAGAATCGTCAAAACGATGGCGGAGTGACTTGGAGCATGACTTGGCAATTGGACCGCATAGGCTTTTAAAGATTGCATCGTTAAAAATGAAAATTGTCTTGCTTTTCTTGGGAATAATTTAGGAATTGTTCAAACATGTACGGCTTCCAGATGGAACGGATCATTGCAAGTTGCGTAGGTCGCAGCGGAAAGCATCCGTTCAGCGATCTGCTAACGGACGTAGAAAGAGATTTTTTTCTGTAAATTCATTCGAAAGGATTACTCGTCGGAAGGTTGAATCGGGTCTGGTAAAACTCATTGTCCGAATCTGAGACTATTCCGTTCGAAACAATGCGCATTGGGATTTTGGAAGGTGATCGTAGCGTGCACGAAACGGACAGAAATTGTTGGAGGATTCGTTGCATCGTGGAGAAAGTTGGCGGGAATTTTTGCGCATACGGATCGTAATGGATACGAAACGGCCGGAAACAGACGGTATATGGCGGGGAATTCGCGCGCAATTTCAATTATTTTCCGTGGACATAGAGAAACTGGCAAAGTTTGCGTGCACCGAAGCCGAGTTTAACTGGTAGTTTGATATCGCGACAAGCTTAAATTTCCGATGACACGACTTAATTTATACGACTCGCCCTCCCGCGAGATCGCATGAAATGCAGAACTAGTAAATTCAAATTTATATGGTGCCACACCGGCTTGCAGCGATGTACAAGTAGAAATTTTCAATGACAACGCGCTTGTATGTACACCGCTGACAAGTTTATGCAAATATCAGAGATGCATGGCGCATAGTGTACCTGTTACGTAGACACGTTATAGATCAATGAATATTTAACACGGCGGAATTGTCTTCCCGTTCTTTATTCTACCGCGTACCCCTGGAACAATCGTTATGACTCGCTGTGCTCCGTGATATCCTATTAAAATTCAGAGAATACAGCTGCCCGATAAAAATCGGCAATTTAATGGCGATCGGTCCTATGGAATATTTTAAGTCGGACGCTTCGTTTAAATGTAGCGTCAGTTGTTTCGAATCTTTGCCCCGTGGAACTCGAAACTTTCGACTTTTCGCTTCATCGAAAAATTCGTGAAAAATCAAGCTCAGCCGGTTTGCCATGCTGTTTCGAGAGAATTTCTTTATCCCATATTTGTATCTATCTTACACAACATGTCACGATAAGGAAAAAAATTGTAGTATTTGAAAATGACGTTAAGAAATTTAGTTACCCATGATTACCAGTTTCCGAATAATCGAAGTTTCTTGGAGTTACTCCGTCGGTGGCCCGATACAAAGGTAATCTGCGATACGGAGTATAACGGTGATCCCTGGTGGATAATACCGGAATCTTCCTTCATGAAAGATAATGTAAAAAGGACGCCGTTGGTGAGAGAGGGGCAAGGAAAAGTCGCGCGTAAATTGACGTCAGAGCCGTTAATAAAATTTAATCTTCTCCGCTGGAAAAGGGGTAAGACGGAAACGGAGCTCGCCGGGTTTCCGAGGGGTCCCATTATCTGTCCATGGTCGGCCTCTAATTCGCATAATTCGGTTTAGGCCCACATTAGGAGCAACGTTTATCCGACGCTCCCGTGCTCGTAAAAACGCGCCCATCGCTGGCGGCCCTGGAATTTACGAGCACCGTCGCCACATGCTGGTTTAACCCTCTCTTTCTCTCCTTCCTTCGTCCCTCCATCTCTCTCTCTCTCCCCCCGACTTTGTTCGTTTTCTCTGTCTTCCTGTTTGCGAAAATTACCTGCACGAAATGAAGGAGGCCGGATAGTGGCTGCGATATGTAATCGCCCACCAGAATTACGAGTTGTCGCCGTTCTAAAAGTCGTGATACCATGGATTTCATGGTGACGCTGGAACGTGGCACCTGCATGCATGTTAAAGTACGCGGGAGCTTCGTTTACTTGAAATTATTTTCCCCGAACACCGTTGCAGGGTGTCTTCCTTCCAACGCGAGCTGCTATTTTACATGACCATGCGTTACATTGGGTTACCTGTGTCGTGTATCTAAGTAACGATGCACGGGGATGCTTGCCGAGGATGTAGGCTACGGAAAGTGTAGGGAAGAGTAATCGGACAAATTGCATCGTCAACGAGATAGCATTGCTTTCGCGATCAAAGTAGAGTCGTCGTAGTCTCCGTTAACACGTTAAGCGCCACGCCGGTCACTAGGGACCGGACGTTGATTTTTCGTTTATTTCGACGTTGATCAATGAAAACCAACGGTTGGTTTTTTACCTAAACTACGCTCTCGCGCTTGAACGATCCATAATTAGTGGTTCTCAATAAGAAAAATATCACTGTATCAAAAATTAATGTAGTTTATTAAAACAAACAGAAAGATACCTTTCCTAATAAAGAGTCTAAAGGGAAAGTGTAGTACCGGTCCCTAGGAATCGGCGTGGCGCTTAACGTGTTAACTGTATTATGCACGATGTACGTGCCCCTCGTTCGCTGTCAGAAGCAACGAAAATGCAAAAGAATATCGGAATTTACCGCGTCGTAGAAAAATCTTGCACAGTATTCCGCGACATCGATGAAACAAGTTTTCCATCGAGCATAACGTCGAATTTCAAAGTTCAAAGCGATCGCAGCCGATACCTTATCCCTTGTATGATCGTGAAATGACGAAGGATGCGAAGATCGGACGAGTCGATAGAGATAGTCGTGTGTGGCTGGAGTTATTGATCATGGAGGCATCGGATGCACCCCTGCAGGTGCACCGAGGCGCCGCACTATCGTGGAGTGCAGTAGCCGTACTACCCCTGCGGGACTTTTCTACGTTCGTCACGAAACTGCCAGAGCGCGGCTCGTGTCTGCAAGGAGCCGGTTTATTCTACTTTATTCTCCTTCCCGTTCTTACGAGGCATGCCCTTGCTTTCGGTAAGCCTTTGATTCCTGAGGAATAATATTACGTTTACAGCGATACGTTGAGTACGAAGCTAAGGATCCCGCTTTCGATCGGCGAGACTGACTCGGAGTCTCTGTAACCTCTGGCAGATTTTTCCTACGTGATACGTGTATCGTGGACTCGGTGGATCGGAAATCCGGTAAAATTGTAAGCGGAAGGCGAAATGATCGTCGAAGGTAAAAGGGAGAAACACGAGGCCAGAGTCAGTTATCTCTCCTTCGGGGTATTTCTCTTGGTAACGGAATAAGCTTACTTTTGTAAAATAGCACGATAGTCGTGTTTACGGTATCCTTATCGTTCCGTTTCTCTCCTCGAAGCTCGCTGTACGATCGAGTCGACTGGATCGTCAAATCGAATCTCCTCACCGTCATCGGGTGATCTTGAGATTTTGCCAAAATCATCGGGAAATTGTAAATAGCAAAGAATCAACACAAACTTTGGAATTGTAGAAGATCATTTTCGACCCGTGTGGTCCGAAAACCGGTGGAAAAACACCGAGAGCCTTTGGGGAAATTTGAATTTTCCCAGTAGCTTCGATCGGCTCCTCGATATTTCTATCGTTGCCTAGAATTCGATCGCAAAAATCACACGGTCCGTTTATTTACATAGAGCCACGAATAGCACTGTACGACCGTGTCTGTGGAATGAAAAATGCAACAGTCCGAGCAGGATATAACGACAAACTCCGCGTACATTTACGTGGCTCCACCTATATGCGCGAGTATATGCAGAATGCGTTATTCTTAACAATGAGATCTTTGAACTCTGACAGTCATCGGAATACCGCCATCGCGTTAAAATCGTACGAGAACGTTCGATCTTCATTCGACGATTCGAAATTAAGTGAAACGATACCTTCGCATTTCTTCCACCCCGTTCTCGAGTCACAATTGCTTCTACGACAATTACGAAATAAAGGTTTTCACTTCCATGATGCAAATATTGAAATATAAGGCCGAAAACGGCTTAATTAGGATGACTCCGATACGTCCATAGCATTTTGCATGGAGATTTGATTCAGCTGCGCGGTATTACCTCGCGTTACATCGTATTGTTAATTTCACTGTTGCATTATCGTGTTTCGCACGATATTTCACGAGGTTTTTCGCGCAGCTACAAATGTTGCTTGACCAGCGTCCCTCTTCGTATGTGCAACGATGTCTGACAGACTCCTTTTCCTCCCTCTCCTTTTCTTTTCCCTCGCGTCTCTCTCTCTATCTCGCTCCCACTTTCTTTTCCTCTATGTCTCTCCGTGTAATTTCCTCCGGCGTGTCAAGTCCTGCAATAATAATAATATTCCAGCGCCAATTATACGCGCATCTCGGATACGAGATATACACTGCGTGCCGTATAAGCAGCGGTGTTGGTCGAGGATTCGCCGTTGATGTATATTATCTCCGGACGTTTCTAGACAGCTTCTATTACACCTTCGACGTGATCGTTCGGGGATAATTGGAGAGGCCGATTCTAGATTAATCTTACCTTTTATAGCGTCAAATCATTCTGCGCTGGGATGGCAATTTTTCCATAATTTCCTCCCGCGACATTGTGCTCATTTTTCAGTTGAGACAGAGAATGAAAGGGAGAGACGGGCAGAGAGAGAGAGAGTCAGAGGGAAATAGTGGCCGCGGGAAAGACGAAGAGCCAGCGGTAAGTGCTCGAGCCGTATACCCCGCATTGTTATTCCAATTTTAGACATACGGATGTTATTTCCTCTCTCTTCTCCCTTTTTTTTCTCCCACTTTCACACCGAGAGGTGTTTTAAATTCGTGTTACATTCGCTGCAGTATTGATCGAGGTCAGGAGACACGTTGTATATTTTGCGGTGCAGTCTTTATCGACCCGGCGTGTTCTCTGGATTCCGTATCCCTTTCTTCGGAGCTTCGCTGTTGCGCTTCGTTTCTTTAAATCGACGGTGTGCCATTGAATAAAGAAGCCATGGAAGGGTGGTCAATGAAAAGGCGATAATTACTATTTGTTTCGTTGTATGGGCAATAAGATGCTGGAGCTTCATCGAACGATATCCCCGACTCCTACTCTCGTTTTTCTTCTCGCTCTTCTATTCGCTCGGCGATAAAAGAGGGTTCTTACGAACAAAACGTATTTGAATGAGGAGAGATGCAGTTAGTTGTATCGGCGAGTAATTTTGTATTAAAATTCATCTGCCTTGGGGTATTATATCTATTTTACATCGAGGAATTTTATGTCAGAGGAATTTCAATCCTTCGGTAACTAAAACTCAATATAACCCGAAGTATGCGATAGATTAGTTTGTTAAGTCTTTGTTGTCGAATTAGTTCCCTCCTGGATTTCTTCCCGCTTTTCCTCGGCCATCGAAGTAATCGTGGTCGCGAGAAAAATAGTAGCGATGTTAATCCCACGAATGAACGATAATTGAAATGCCTTCTTTCTCTCGTTTCTTTCAATTTCCGCATCGCATCCAAGCAACTCCCTCGACAAAGTCCAACGATGTCTTCTTCCTCCATTACAGTTTCTTCGGTTTCCTCTGCTCGTTTTTTTCTCTTCATGCTCGCTTTGTGATTATTGCTGGAGTGATTTTTCCTCTTACATTAATAACTTGGGAACCTTAAATTTCTTTCGGCCTACGCTTCAAGTCGGACGTCAGTTTTTAATAAGATAACTGCAAACTTCGTTGAACAGCTCAATTCTTTGTCATTTTTGTAAGATCCTTCCGCAATATTCTATTATACATCGGTATGACGCAAAGTAAGCGAGAAATTTAATTTTTTCAATTTCTCACTTATATCTTCGGCTTCATCGTCACCGTCACTCGTGCTCTTACATTTAGTTGCAATGTATTTTGGTTGCGCGTAGCGTTTATACTGAAACCCAGCAAAGGGAAAACAGGTTGCCCGTTAAATTAGCAACGTTGTAACATAACGAACACGAGTAATCGACGCCTCGTTACGACTTTATAAGTTCCGACGAACTTTCAGACGGCGCGCTGGCATAACTGTCGTAATTAGTTAAATCGAAGTCGTGCAGGATTTCACGTTGGACGTTTTAAGAACATCTCGGTCTTCCTTGCTACCTGTAATCGAGAAATCCTCCGGTTGGTATCTTTCGAGGTGGAAACAACCGTTCGTACCGGACGCAGGATCAAATTATCGCCGTTACCGTGAAAACGGAGTTACAGTTTCCACATGGGCGAACTGAAACGGTTGTTAGGATGCTTCTCGGTCGGAGGAAATTCTCGTTGGATATACCTAATTAGTCGGCTCGTCATTCGGTACTAACGAGTCGCCATTAGTAATTCTATTTTCCTTGGCGAAACAAGATTCGACTTCAGAGTTTCTTCGTTACGTCGACATCCCTTTTTCCTCCCCCTATCACAAAAAATGTCTCTTCTCCTGAAAACTTTCCATTGTCCTTTCTGCCGATATATTTTGCAACTTTACAATCTTTCTTGCTCTCATCTGGACGTTAAAACGATCGTAATTCCATCTTTCGACGACAACGAGTATCGTAACGCTTAACTCTAATGCGAAATATCGCAACACGCGCGATAGCGTGCGCACCGTCGAATAAATTACACTCCGTCTCTGATTGATTCCTGTAATTCAACGTAGCTACGTGTAATTTTACAATTTCAATCGCACCTCTATCTCGATATCTCTCCATGACAAATGCTTTCGATAAAGGATGTCGGATCAATTGTAATTCTCCTGTCTCCGACGATGTCGAGCGTTTAATTCGAGACGTCGAACAGCACGCACGATATCGAGTAAGCCGATCTATCGATTACACTTTGCCTTTGATTAATTTCAGTAATCTAACAAGCTGTGTATTAACGTAGTAATGAACCTTAGGAGAAAACACGAGATGCGCTCTATACATTCTATTAAATGCACTCCCAAGCTTCCATTAACTATGCCTGCATATACCCACGCCCGCTTGCATGCACCAGGAGAAGCATATTACTTACGCAGACTCAATCTCGTCTCGACGGAGCGAGAAGGGAGCAAAGGCCAGATCGAACTTACCCAACTTAGCCTGCAGTCTACAATATACCTCCCTTCTCTCAGAGTTTGCAGAATTTCAACGACGAAATTTCATTCGAACGAATTTCCTTCGTGACTCTTGCTCCGTGGGACGATATTTTCGCCTGTTCCTCCCCTCTTTTCGTTTTCACTCTTTGCAATCGTATATCGGCTTGTTTCCAACATACTTTTCTATTACAATAGGTTTGCAGAATTTGTATTTAAATATATTTATAATATGGATTTAAATATCCATTGATACTCACTGTATTTTTTCTACCATCTTACCGTATACGTTAATAGTTACCGCTATCATCGAACGTCAAGAAATATTTAATTGGAGACATCTTTATGAAGTTAATTTCTTTTCTTTGACGAAAATTGATGAAGTAATTCCTATTACAAAGGATTACAAGTGCAACGTCTCACGGTACACCTTTGATTACACGCTGATTGATGGATGCTTCAAGTGTTTACCGTATAGTGAGCAATAAGTCTGCTTTTGTTCAGGGTGATGCGTGTAATCGTGCTGGGAAAACGTTTACTTAGCTGCTATTTTTTTCAATCGTTGCGCAAGGGACAGGTTACGAACCGAGGGAATAAATCGATGGTAATGCGACAATGATAAATCTTGCGCGAAAGTTAGGTAAGTGAGTTTCATCGATACAGTGCTTTCATCTTGATTTCAGGATCCGTCGTTCCAACGACTCCCTGCCGACTTTCTTTATTCCTCTCTCTCTATTCTTTCGGTTTTATCTACTATGACCATTTCGCCTTTTGGTGGGCTTCAAACGACCCAGAACATGATACACATATCGCACAGGAAAAATTTGCTGGAAAGTGAAATCCACAAACGAACGAAGGTGAAACGACTTTTTTCATTTTCAGAAAATTCGTTATTCGGGTAGAAGCAAGGCGATTCTAATTCTAATTCTAATGTATCGTTGCATAGTTGATCTGCAAAGCACTCTTATTGTTGGTGCACGTTGCAGCCTCGCAATATCGTTTCGCGTTGAAAGTTCAAAGCCAGTTGTGGAGACATTTTGCGAGGTACCATAATATCGTCGTTGCCGCTCTCTTTTCTCAAAGATGACTTTCTTCAGAACTTTTTGCAGTTTTCTGCCAGCACCGAGATATTGCGCTTCTTGAATCATGGCAGAAAGACCGCTTGCAATTGAGCACGATACGTCGGTGCAGAAAGTCTCCCCGAGTTCGATAAGTCTTACGTACAGCTCTGCGGAGTTTGAAGCCACTGCGCGCTTATTTGACTGGCTGATTTAGTTTTCGAATTTTCTCGCACGAAGGCGGAAATTTAACTAGGAATATTCCACAACGTTTCTTATTCTTTGCGATGTACAACGGGGAGAAATTGAATACGATACATTCGCTGAAATCATGGCGTGAAATTGAAAACCTTCGAGATTGAATCCGATATCATTGTACTTTTCTTTATTGAGAATCACTAAAATTTAAGTGCAAACGTTGCACAGTGTTTCTTAACTTCTGTAATATGTAGTATCGAGCGCTCGATAGTAATACGCAAATTATGCAATTTTTAAGATTTTTCCTCAAGTGTTGAAAAAATACAAAATTTCCAAGGGTTGCTCCGTCGTTCTGGGAATATTCTGCACGAAGAAATGGTGAAACGTAGGGGAATTTCTCAAGTTCTGAATCTATTGGAAGATTGTACCGTTAATATAGAATTAGTGGAATTTATGCGCGCCGCATGTACCCCAACGTGGACGTTGGAATGCAATTAAGAAGGATAATCGGGCAAATCGGCCGCATCGTCGTTACGTCAATTACATTTTGCGTAGCTATCCTCACGACTTCCTGTAGGCTTAATTGTCTCATTCATTTGGTGATCACGGCTAGAGCTGCATCTAGCAGTCTACGACGTTTTATTCGCAACGAAGGTCAACAATACCCACGGGCCATATTTATCGTTGTTATCCCTTTCGATATGGGAGGTCTCGCGGGAGAGCCACAGAAATAAAGGAACGGTTATCGAAAGTAAATACAACGACATCTTTTTCTTCCATCCATGTATACTCGTGCATCGACTTGTACAAGAATCATAATAATCGCCCAAACGAAGAGTAATTGAAATGTCATTAGACCACTTTAAAATATAATTTTTTTCCTATTAATCTTTCCAAATGAGAATGGTGGCTTTTAATAGATAAAGGAGTTATTCGTATTTTAAATGAACTTTTGAGCTTCCCTGCACTTTGTAATGTCTTAAGAATTTGCTACTATTAAGTAATACTTAATTAATGTACTTCCGTTTTGTGCCTCCGCTGTGGAAATATTCTTGTTGAGACATAATGGCTGTCAACCAGTGCCTATCCGTCAAAAATTATCGTAAACCAATAATGATAGGGTAACGTTCACGAAGTGTTTTGATCATTTCAACTGTGAATTAATTATCTGAGCCGTTTAAGCATGGCCTGCGTAAAAACCATTATCGATGTTACAGAAATATTTGCATATAATTTACCGTAGGTATCAAACGACGATGAATAGATTTACTTTGGAAATTCAAATAATTTAAAAGTAGCTGTTGATGTTAAATATTTAATTTGACGATCATTTTGTATTATTAACATCAAGAATAATTTGTCAATATTTTAATGAAGAACATAGATGGCCACTGAATAAAATTAGCCGTGAAGTATCTGGTCCACAAGGGCGTTAAGAACATCGGGTTCCGAGAATTGTAATAATAAGTCACTTCCATTGCGATAATAGTAAAGCCACAAACATCCAAGGTGGTCTTATGTTGCTCGATGATTTTAAAAGCTAATTAATTGCAAATCACCCAGTAGTCTTATCGGCCGCCCTGATGTACAAGAATGGAAAGAAAAAATCAAGTAATTTCTTGGTTGCGACGGAAAGTAAGAGAAGAAAAAAGTAGAAGCATGAACGGCTCTGCGAGAGGAGAATTTATTCGACAAAAAATAGCCGCATATTTGCAATTACCACTCGTCTGCCATATTCACCGTCTGAAACACTCCGTCATGGCGAATACTCGCGGACTGTCGTCGATCATAGTCGGCAGTCGCACCGAAAGGGTTTATCAAGATCCATCATTCGCGAATGACACGAACGGATCTGCAAATATCTAAAAATAGTCCAAGAGAATACTCGGAGAGCTTTCGTCGCTGAAACCATGCTTTCCCGTCAAATACGTCGCTCCGAGGATTTTCACTCTTATCTGTCGTAAGTCAAACGAAATTTAATCTCGCTTCCTGTTGTTTTTGGCTTCTACGTTAAAATTAGAAATATCGCCGGTGTGTCATTATGAATGAATACGTTATCTCGATACATGAGGTCGTAGACATTGGCAGCTGGTCAATATTTACTTGAGAAAAGTTCGATCGGCCTTCCCGCAGAAAAGAAACGCATTATTCTTAGTTTTCCCCCCTTTCTCTAATTCTCGCGTGATTAATCGATTTCGGGATCACCGTTTCCCCGTTTTTCCATCGACCTTTCCCATTCCTCTTCGTCGGCTTTATTCACCCTTTTTGAGCGAAACGTGCGGGCATTCTGTTTCATGAATTCGACGGGAAACGACGAAAGTGGAATTGATTTATCGCGAGGGAAAAAGTAGAAGAACAAAGGGACCGGAGTATCCCGCACAGTTGGCAGAAACTCGCGATGCTTATGTAAATGTTATTTTACCTGGCTCTATTTTTCGTCGCGTTTACTTGACTTCTTCCTTCGAACGCTCCTTTTCGGAATGGTCGTTTCGAGCGGCTAACTCGAACAGATTAAATCTCGTACGTTCTCGTTGTCACGTAATAATGGTTATCGTTTCGACCGGATGAAAAAAAGATTCGGTTAAATTTACTCCCGCGGTGGAACGGCTTGCGACAGTTTTATTTCTAACCGGTTCTCTGCATTATGCGCCTTCGAATGCCTTTATTTCTAGAGCGTTTTGCGTGTTGCATGCGTTTCGCAGAAGTCTCCATTATCCAGATTGACATGCACCGTGGTTGCAAAGCAATTTCAGTCTTTTTCTTCGGCCGTGGAACTCGACAATGTTGCAAGCTGCTCCTCGGGTTGTGCTTCCTTCGGACTTGGCGCTCGATTATGATACATTGAAAAACTTGAGTGAATTTTGAAAATTACCTCGATCGGATTATCAGAGATATAAAATTTACCATCGGTCGCAGGCATACAACGATGAGAGTTTGTATTCCCTCGAACATCGCGCGAAGTGCTGAAAAGTATGATCGTATTTGCAATGCTGAGAGCCGATTCGCGTTCCCGTGAGATCGAGTGGAGTTGCATTGCCGTGAATCCGATGATACGATGCACCGGCTTCGTCGATATGACGTATTTGCCATAGGCAAAGTATGGTAAGCTCGTAGGTGATAATGCACGATATCGACGATGGTGTTAAGGCACGATTAATTAGTTTAGCTAGGCTCAAATTTTCCCCACCTCGAGGAGTCTTTCTCAAAAATATGATTTAATATATCGCACCTTTGGAAATTTTGAACTTATCAAAACTGTAAATTCCACGTGAAACGATCATAGCGATTAAGGTAGAAAAAAATAAAGGACGAGGAACATTAGCGTAATACAGCAGCAGCGAATCTTTCCAACGAAATTAGTTGGAACGCGGGAGAATAAGGTACTTTGAACACAAGGGATGATATTTCTTCGGTTCTTTTTTATTTCGTTTGCAATTTTTCTTTGTTGGCGTAGCCCTTCGAGACAATGGCAAGGATGTGATCGCTCACTTAAGGGCAATGTCAAAACTTGCCACTTGCCGCCTGAAACTAAGTGACCTTATATTTTAGCCTGACGTACGAGGTCAAGGGTGCGTAAAGCCATTGAGTTTATGCTCGTGCGGAGAATCCAGCTTCTTCGGCGCTATTTCGTTGATCTTTGCGGCCGCGATGTCGGCGATTATGACTTTCACCCCGTTTTGGAACAACGGAGAGCCATATTTTACATTATTTTAAGAATTCAAGCAATTTTCCTTTCATTACGTTCCGCTCCATGTACTTTACTTTACGTTGCAGCTACCAAGCATAACGAACTTTTGGTAAACTGTTATTTTTCACTTATACTGCCAGCGTTAACGATAGAATTTCGCTTCTTACCATTGCTAATTTCATTTTTCGTTACGTTTCGTCGTTCCAAATTAAAAAAAATACACAGATTTTTCCTTCACTATCTTCCGCCGTATCTGTTCAACTTGTATCGTGACCATAGACCTCCTCGAATTACTTTGCTCACTGTCATCTCTCGCCCGTACTGTCAGTCCTCGCAAAGGACGAACTACCGAGAGATCCATTCGTACGTCCAACACCTAGAATCGCGAATATTGCTAAATTCTCGAGCCGTCCTTGAACACCGGTTTCTACCCATCAAGGTGAACGGATATACGTCGAATGCGAGCATAATTGTCATTGAAACAAAACACAGCCGCGAGCCCCTATAAAGTCCGACCGAATGTACAATGATTCATTTATGAGCATCGCATGAATAAGCGATCGTACGCGAGGCAAATGATTGGCTTCGCCAAAAGCAGCTCGTATAATGCGAAAAAATTTGCGAATGAAAAATCACCCGTATCACGAATGCAACGATGAAGCGCAAATTCAACGGACATCCCATCCGAGAAGGGAAGACGAATCGTCGCAAAGTTTCGACTCGGTCGCAAAATTTTCGCGATCTCTTCGACGATCGCGCCGGGGCGTATCAAGAAACGTCGGAGATTTTTTGGATTTACGAAATCTCGATCCCATCGGTCGGAAATACTTTGACGGGGCAAACGTGGAGAGGAATAAGAATACGGGGATTCGAGGAATCCGCGGAATCCTTCGCGCGATCATTCACTCGTGCGAATTCCAGGTACACGCGTGTGCAGCAACACGGCACACGTATGCACGTCGGAAGATATACGACTCTTTCCCCGGAGAGAAGGCAGAAGACGCCCTTCGAAAGCCCGCAGGCGTAGTTATCGAATACGGAATTGAATTTGAATAAGTATTCGTCAGAATCCTATCGCGAAGGCGAAGTCTCGACGGTGGAAAAAAGTGTCGAATTTCTCCGCGTTTTACCTGTCGCGATTTTACGGCGGAGACGTCTGTATTTTTGAGTACCTTCCATTTCCATTTAACACCAGAATATTTAACATCTTAATGATATTTTGAACAATTTGTGTAATTATCAAATTTATTTCAATAACTCAGGTTTCTTTCTGCTTTTGCGTGAATTTTAAGCACGGAGTATCGTTACCGTATTTGTATCGTTATAGGAGAATTTCGAATACGTTGGCCTTGCGAGAACCTTGGTCTTTATACATTTGGGGCGTTTCGTAGCGTAAAATTTCAGTGAATTTAACAAGCCGTGCCAATGCTCGGAGAGTGATAAGAATGGGCAATTAAGAACGCGGGGGAAAAGGAAGCTCTTATCAGGACCGCGTATCCTCGCTGCTGTTCTCGATCCATAACATTTGCCACCGGTAGTAATATCCTTCATGGCAACGATATGCAAACGTTAACCCATATTCGGGAGTGTGTAAATATTTATCTGCAGGCTAGTGGGTTCGCAATGTTAACGAAGACCTCGGCGAGTGGCTTCGTTAGACGTGCGATACATTTTACGGTCGCTCGTATCTCTCAATAGTCGCCGAGTGAATGTACGTTAATTCGGTAACTCAAGTGCGAATTTTTTTACCCTGAACATCGTGATTTTTCCTCGTGGATTTTCCATCTTTGGCTGACGGATCGAAAATTTCTAGTCTCTCGATTTTCAGGACTTTGAATTATTAAGTTCCTGTAACTCCTGACTTTAAGGTAACGCACGATAAACCAATGCCTCTGTTCTTCGATCTAAGGGTTCAACTTTGCCAATTATAACTTTAGTTCGTTGGAAATTTTCTCAGCACTAAAATACATACTGCTAAGTGACATTTATCCGTTACACCTGATACTATTATTAAAATGTGACGAAACAGAAAATTCGGATTGTAGGTCGATCAGTCTCTCAAAGTTAAAAGAGCGTTTTCGGCACACGATACTTGTCGAAACGATGTAAAATTTGATGGCAGCCAGGGCGAAATATAAACACGGCAAGAAATATGAGAAGTGCGCGAAACATCGTATCTCGGCAACGATATTCGGAGGGCGGTTGATTAGCCGGCGAATTTACGGCGGCAGGTAATTTGGCAGGTATGATACCTCCGGTGACAGTCGGCGAATTTACTCGTTCGTTTTACGACCTCGTAAAATCTCACATTACGTTTCATTGTCAGCGTTAAACGGGTGAAAGAAAGCGGCTCGGAGTTGGTCGGACGTCGTTGGTTTCGTAATTGGATGATGGCAGAAAATTAGTTCGTTCTGCGTTTGCCAGCGTTTGTTCGTAAGGAACCCAATAGAGTTTGCGTCGCGCCGATCGTCGAATCAACGTTTCGCGAGGAAACTTCGCGAAATGAATCTCGCGTTTCGGTCGCAATTTGATTTACCGCGCGTAGTTTCTTTCCAGGATCATAATAAATTTTAGCCACGTTTTCTTCTCCTCCTTTTTTCCTCGGCACGGGCGTCGACTAACAGTGTTAATCCTTTGTGGATGGAAAGCAATAAATTTCGAAGATCCGCGGAGAAAGCCAGTGTTCAAGGTTGTCGGTCCTTTTTGAAAATTCTTCCTCCTCGACCGCTGATCCTTCCCGCTTAAACGCTTCGGTCCTTTATCCACCTTTTTTTCTCTTCTTTTTCGCCGCGGTACCTTCTATAAAAGTGAACGGACGAAAAGGAGAAGGGCGGCTCTCTCCCAGGAATTCAATCCCACGGGGTGTATTTTTGCAAAAAATTATTTACAAAAGGTGCTTTCACCGGTAACAACTCTTGTTTGGTGAAATTTCTCCGGTTTATTGTCATAATTTTGATTATTACCATGATAATGATTAGCAGACGCGGGGAATTTTTGAAAAACGTCGCAAATTATATGAGAATCTTCGTACGAATGTTAACTCGCAAGATGTTTCTACGATCGTTGTTTCATTTTTACGACACAGCTCTTTGTACTTCGTTGTATTAATTATTTCTTATACTAGAATCGTAGACATTGTTTGCATAGACTTCCTGTTCTCAGTTTTCCCTGACATCGAGGTATAAAGTCCCTTCGACTATTCGTAATAGCTGCAGAAAAGTCGGAAACCGCGCTTTTTGACTCGGAAAGGCGATTAAATCTTTGAGCGCATCGTTTGCACTTTTCTTTCGAGTCGTTATCGCGCTCTTACGCGGAGATACAAAGACGGGAAAAAGGAGTCGGCGTTTGCTCGCAGTCTTGGCACATTTCCCATCGTGAACCGTGAAACGCAGGGAGAAAAGAAGAGAGAGAGAGAGAGAGAGAGAGAGAGAGAGGAATGGAAACTAAGTAACTTCTGGGTGGTCCTTAATTAACTTGTTTCTTTGCATACTCGAATACGTTCCAGCAACTACGTGACAACGTTCGCAACTTCGCCGTCGTTCAATCTGTTACGCATTGCGCCAAATCCTGCTGTTCGTCTCTTTTTTGCGCCTTTCCTTCACTTCCACCGGCGAAAATTGCTTGGCCTTTTTCTGTTTTGTACTTTTCGGCTCCAAATTGCCGTGGCAATTCTGTCACACAGCCACTGTTTTAGCTTGCTCTCGAGCCGCCGAGGCTACGATACAGAAGTATTAAACAATGATTTCGTATTTCAATTAAAGAAGATAGTACAGGCGCATTTTGAAAGTATATTACTCGGAGAAAGGATTAAAATAGATGCTTTTGAGTTTAACTGTTTTAATTTAGATAATATAGATTTTTGAAACTGAAAATCGTTTGTCCTTTGTGCACGGTCGAAACCGCCCGACTGCTTCAATTTTAATGGCAAACAATGCTTCATAATTTATATTTCTCTTGTCCTTGTGTTAAAGGTGCTTTTCAAAGTACTCTCTAAACATTTCATAAGCTCATTTATATCTGCGCAGTCTTGCTTTCTCGAGCTAAATGTGATCGCAACGGTCCTTCTCTTCTCTCCATTATCTCTCTTTCCAGTCTTTTATTCTTTAATATCTTCCTCCTATTCTATTTTCCATTTTACTTCGCCTACTTAGCGCGCCCAGTGCAACGTCTTCCTACGTGCTTTGCATTTTATATTTTCAAAGTTTTCAAATTAGGTATATTCTCGATGATGGAACCGAATTTTAAGTGGATATTCAGCATCGGAGCTGTAGCTAGGTTAATTAATAACAGGTGAAAGAATTTTATTGACCGTTCTTAGACAATTTCAGATCAGATTCAGATCATCAGTTTTAAGATCATTTCACCTTGCGGCACTAATAAAAACCGAAGGAATTTCTTATTATTAAATATACGTAACCCCATACGTACGATCGTATCGTTAGAAATAGGTCCAGAGGGAAGAAAAGGGATATCGAAGAAGCTACTAAAAGCGATAACTTGCGTCATCGTCGACGCAATTAATTAAAGATCGCCGTTTTCGGGTACCGCTGAAATTACATGACCGCTGGACAATTTGAATGGAAATACTTTGCCGAATTCGCCGAAATTTCTCCATGGTCTGTGATTACGTGGTCTCATAAGCGCAAAAGCGAGGAACTTTGAAGAGTCGAAGGTTCACGGGGACTTTGAGTTTTACGGCTCCACGATCCTTGCACGAAATTGGCTTTTTTTATATTTATACAAACTTTCTTTCGTATCTGGAAGCCGTAGATACTTGGCGAATTTTCTCGCGGGGGTTTGCCTCTCCGAGAAATTCTCTCTGGTCGACTTTTTTTTATTTATGCGGCGAATTAATGTTTCGCAACGAGACGTGCCTGTTGCTTGGTTAAGGGAAAGCTTTGAGGAAAAATTCCTAGATTCATCTTAGAAGCGGAGAAAAATATTTTTATCGCTTAAGTAAACGATTGAAATGTTTGCCAAATTTCTTTTTATATACAATTGTTCATCGATATTTGTAGATAATTCATTTTATTCTGCAAAGTTCAATGCCATATTAATATTCATTTGGTTAATACGCACAGTGCCGGCTAAGGGTTAAAATTTTGCGTCAATTTTTCTTAGACTAGAAATCTTCCTTTATTGCAAACTAAGGCTTTCTACGAAGTAAATGTCTTCCTTTTTTATTTTGACGTACAATTTTGTTAGAAATTCGTTGATGAAAAGTGAATTTGGTGGCGAGTATCCTGATCTAACCATCCTTTGCTTCCTGTCTGTTTTAGACCGTCAAATCGGAAGCTATGGCCCTCCATTCCAGAGAAAGTAACAAGATTTCATCCATGGACTGAGATTCCCACCGACTTTTCGATAAGAGAGGATTAGTTTTTTTTGAACTTTACATTCGGCTTTAAAGTTTTTCGAGTAGTGAAAGAGGGAGGTGAAAGACGATTCGAGAAGAGAAGATAAAGGAATACAAGGAGAAGAAAGCGGAAAAAGGAGATCTCGCCGATTATCCGTGCTGCTCTGTAATAAGGTGAGTCCCATAGAATTTCGTATTTTCATCACGGTTTCTTCCTCAATCGCGGCTCTTCAAAGAAACGGGTCTTCGAGAGAGAGGAAATATTATTATTATTAATATAAGAAATACTCGCACATCAAAACTTTCCATGTAAAACTACTCGTCTTTTCAGGAATTCGATTTTTTTCCTCGCAAATCTGAACACTCGCGTTACTTGATATTAATGTTATTTATACATAAGCCTATTATTTTAGATTTTATTATTTAAAATTATTATCAACCCTCATGTGGCCCTGTACGGTCAACCGTATTAATATTCAAACGGTTAATGCATACCTTTAAAAACGTCTTCACCCTTCGCAATATCGTTAAAATAGAGGCAAGTTTGAGATCTGAGCATTTTCACATCCTCGCGAAGCGCAAAAAAAAATCATCCGAGGCTCTCAGAAGCTTTCCGAAGGCGTGTTCGCCTCTTGCGTTTTCAGCGTCGACAACTATTGACTCCATTCGTCTTTCCCGTTGTCCCATGTGTCTTCCTTTGTGCTAACGTTTCGCATCGTCGAGATATTTCGCAGTGCGGACTAGTCGTGTTCTCCCGCGATGCTGCTTAATTGCGAGCTTTCGCCCTCGCGAATTCATTGCATCGGAGGAATCGGTGACATTCTCTCTCTCTCGCTGAAATGCCAAGAAATGCATTCGACGACGTGTTATTCATCCGCGTATCGTCTTCGGAGAGAAGTTAGGCTTCGAGCGTTTATATGGAACTCGGCTGCTCGAACTTTCGGAAGTTCCGTCGTTTTCAAACTCGAATGTCGTACTCGCAAGTTTTTCGCAACTTCTTCACCTCCATGAGTTTGATTTACCTATTCCACTCGGGACAGTGCACGGTCGAATATCGGGCAAAGTTGCAAACACCACGAACTGCTTTACGAATCTCCTATTCCGCGTGAATTAGAGTGATTTTGCTTTTTCATGGAATTTCCGAAGTACACGATCACCGTATACTCTGGAGGAACCTCTTGTTCGTTCTGTTCTTGGCAATGACGTGGGAAACGGTAGGTTAGAAACGAGGATTTCTCAACGACCTTAAAATGCTCTTTACCCGGCCAGGAAATACTTCATATTCCCTTCGGTGGCGGAGTTGCTAGAATTTCTTACGAAATCGTAGAACGAGCTGCGGCAATTCCACCGGAAAGATTTATCAGCAGCCTCAAAGAGATAAATAGCGACAGCTTGGAAGTTTCCCGGCAGGATTTGCGATAGATCTCCGAAAGTAATCTTTACAGTTTTATATCCAATTACGTGCATCCTTGATTACCAGACGTCATGGGTCGAACGTGGAAGGATTCGAATTCCCTTGGAGGTAAATTCAACCACGACTCGCATCTTCCCTCTGTGCACGCTGAAACTACCAAGGCGGCAGGATGACTGATTCAAATTTTTTTCAAAAAATTCCTCAAAGCGATAGGAGAGCCACGAAGTAAATGTTCTACTTCCATCTTGTAAAAGCTAAATTACTTAATTGACCATCTTTTTCGTATCTTGATTTGTTTCTTTCCAAAGTACTTATTCGGTATATTTCAATATAATTGATAGGTATAACGCCGATAGCTCTGGTGTTAAGGTTATCCACGGTTTATCTAAATTGCAAATGTATCGATCGATCATATACATTTTACATCGTACATAGACTGATTAATCATACCGATATAAATTCAAAGTATGCACGAACGACACAGTTATAGGATGATAAATGAAATATCGAGATACTGTGTTTAACAGTTTGAAGTACAAATTACTTTTTCAGTCAATCGCCGATGAACTGTAATTAATTCGGTGAAGTTGACAATAGGAATAACCGTTAGTATCGGAGGATACATCGGTTAAATATACAAAGTCATTGCTAAATTTCAATGCGGCCGTTGATCGAAGAGAAAATTAGCCGTGACGGGAAACTATACCGACCACTGCTCGATATAGGACCACGAAACGTTAAATGATTAAATATTTAACTTAAATGTTTAGTAGAAGCAAATACATGCTTTATCGCGGAGTGCAATTTGTCCGGTGAAACAAAGCGGGAAAACACAGCGAAACGGAGAACACGATCGTGTTGTTCTTTGCGCGAAGGAATGGCAGAAAGATTCGGAATACAACTTTTCTTGTTTTAATTGATATCTAGCCGCTGGCGCGACGAATTCAATCCTCATTAACGCGCTTTGGAAAGAGATACCCTGGAGACTTCTTTACCAACCTTCATCAACAGTTGGAGGATTCATTACCGATTTCTCTTTGTTTCGTTCGCGGGAAGATATCTCTTTGACAACTACGTTTTTTTTTCACCTTTTGGAATCTCTCGTCTATTTCAATTCCTCTGTTTCACTATTAATTTCTTTTTACCGTTAATTATCGTGGTATAGACGTCGAAGATTAAAAAACACAGCGGATTGACCGGATAGAAATATGTTTTAAAATATTCGCATTAAAATATTTGCAACAATTTTAAAATTAGAAAATAGAAAAAACAGAGGGAATGGTCTTGTCCGTTTGGATCGTAAAGGGTTGCAAATGGGGGCGGGAAGCAACGGTTTTCCTCGGGTACGTAATACGTTTTGCGTTTATTTCGCGAAAGAAACTCGCATGAAAATACTCGAAGAAGTTATTCGTTCCCTTGGCAAAGTGTAGTCGCGTTTCTTGTCGAAATTGCGACGATAGAAGGCGGCGAAAATAATCTTTACCTCCTCGAAAGCTGCCCGCTCGAAACTTTGTCTACATTCAACTTCTTTCCTTCGCGATATCGTTTATTTCGTGTATCGACTGTGCAACCGCGCTGAGCCGCTTGTTTACCGGAAATATATTCCGATCGTTTCTTCGCCATCCCGTTTCTTCGAATACGTATTTTCACCGAGGAAATGTAATGCAATTTGCGAGACATTTTGCAAGGATATTTACTTTTATCCCGTGCACCCGATCGACTCGACGGAGACGAATAAACTCGGGCTGTTTAACTCTTTCGCTGTGACAGAATTTGAAAAAACCCGCTGAGACGGCAGATCCAAAGCACCGATCGATGCAAAGAAGTTTTTTTAGTTGCAACTCCCGATACAAAAATCTAAATACCTCTGAAATAGAATAAATGACTAGGGTCAGGTGTGAATATTAAAATTAAATAAAATTATAAATAAGAACCACTACTGCGGTGATAAGGGACAGGCAATGTAAACGTGAGCCGTGATTCAAATCGATGAAACTTCAAGGAAACAATAGCAATCGTCACCAGCAGAGCAATACCGACAAGAAAGTTGAAAGATTTCATATTGGTCTACTTAAAATTTCGAGTTAGCATGACTCTCCCATTATTTCTCTCGTCCGGCTATTGTTCGTGTCAATGTGAATGAAGTATGCCGCAGAAAGCACATAGTTGCGTGGCCGACGATACGGTAGCGTATTTGCGTTGAAAATGGCGTTAAGCAATCGTCAAGGCAATTCGCCGTGTAAGTTAATGCGGGCATGCGAACGAGGTGCGCACACTGTGTAAGTAAACAAGTATGCAATTAAGATAGCCAGGGAAACAAGAAACAAAATCCGAAACTCCATCTGCCTCGGCCGCGTCAATATAACGAGCATAAGCCGGCTTTAACCTCAACTTCCGCCGACGTCATCGGTTGGTCTCGACATTGCTAATAAATCATTCTCCGCCATAGTTTTGACGTTTGGCAATTATTAGTTTAAGTTCTCGCGCGAGTTTCCCGGTGAGGTTCGTTCGCACGACGAAATTTTCAGTGCTTCTTTGCGACACTTTTGCCTCGACTTGCAGTTTTTCATCCGTGCACCTGTTTAAACCTTTGCCCTCCGATAACGAGTGGCACTCGACGCGGTAGACGGAATAGGAATTTTGAAAGATTCTCAAAAAGTACAGAAAGGAACGTGCCAGTGGGTCACGTGACGGTAAAATTATTTCTGTACCCTTGATGCTGCTTCAAATGACACGATATATCCGTAATCCCTGAGAAATTGTTATTTCTGGAATTAATTCGGAATTATTTCACGCGTAGTCAGAAAAGAAATCGTAGGGCAAGGAGTTACGGTATGTCATGCGCAGGCGAATTCACGAAGGCTTAAATTGGCGCTCGGAAATAGATTTTACAGAATGACGATCATTGGAATCATTGGACCGTGATTCATCGGAAGATGATTGGAACAGGTATTGGCGCATCGACGTACACATCACTTACCGTCCGCAGAGACGAGAGAAGTCCTCTGGCCTCTGGCTTGTTGTGATTCGCCTGAAGGATAGAGGTAGACACATCCCTCGTTCCGACGTCATTTTCGGTTCCAACGCGTGATTGGCCGAAAGAGCCGCACATTCGTTGCGTCGTCATGGGAACGACGGAAGAAGTGCTTTGTTTTCGGTCGTCATTGGCCGATCTCAAGTGTCCAGGACGGTTACGGTGGAGATAGGCGATGCGAGCGATACTCATCCCTTACCCCGTGCCTCATACCGCGCGACTTCTCTGCCCTTTGGCTACGATAGAACAAGTTTCCCTGAGGAGATACAGGATTCACATTTGGACCCATTAATTGGAAGCTGCTGCCTTTTATTCTTACAGTTTTGCATTCTTTCGTCCTTAATTTCCAGTACATTCCGCCTTGGCTTTAATTTGAGTCCGAACCGTTGAGTTTATCGTGTACATATCACACAGGACAAATTGCTCCGAGGCGATGGCGGATTTGAAGTCCCGGTAATTGGAAGTTCGACCCCTTAACTCTACACTCGCCAGACATCCCTTTGGCTTATTCCCATCCAAAATGAATGAAACGAGCGAAAATGAAACGAGCCTCTTACCTTCTCGGAGGATTCGATTTGCAAAAAAGAAGCAAGTCAGAGCGGCGTCCCTCGATCTGCGATCGCGATCGCGCGGAAGCTCGGGTACAAACGGACACGCAGTAAAATTACGTAGTACGACGTACTGCTACATAAATCGATTTGTTATGTGGCCATCGGGTATCGATTATTATCATAGGTTTATGTCGATTTATTGCTGCGAGAACGCCTCGTCCTTCCTCGCTGGCGCCACGGCGATGAGCGCACACGCGCTCGTCTCAGTGCGCGCATTCTTCGGACGTTTATACAGGGTGATCCTGAAGTTGCGCGAGCGTGTATCCAAAAATTTCTTCATTTTGCAAAAGTATTTTCGACTAAGAGAAAGACGTTACTCTCTGCAAAGGATCTCCTTTAAGCACGAAAGGAGCTCTGCTATTTTGGAAAGTCTGTCGTTGCGCAGAAAAGTCAGTTTGCGGAACGTCATGACTATGACGGGGATAGAAAATTCCTCGAGATGGATGATACTTGAGCGAGGTAGAATCAAGATAGAAGTCAAAGGGTGGAAGCTGTGGAATTAAAATAGAAATTTGGAACTGTGCACGGCGGCACTTTAGGTGGCGCGGCGGATGATAACAGTAAAGGTAGTAGAGAAAATTTCCATTTTAATATTACCGTGTTTCTAACAGTGTCTAATTTAGGATAAAACTTGCGCTAAAATTGGAATTTGGCCCTGGTCAGTTGCAATAAGAAAAAAAACAGAGCCACGAATTCTCGTTGCGCTATACATATTACAGTGTCATTATCCAGTACCTCAAAATTGTTCGAGATCCATTCTTGCAAACACGTTGAAAGCTCCGTAATTTTGCATCCCCTTGATTCATTTTCTTTGCATCATTTACACGATACACTTCATTGCACTTCATTATACGATACAATTCATTAAATATTTCAATTTCCATGCAAAATTTTGCATGCGCAAAAATAGAAATACTCGCTTAAATGAATTTTTTCAAACACTGAAATTCAAAATTTCTATACAATTGTTTTGAAATGTGGGGCGGGCCGTAGCTTGTCCTCCACTGATTTACATCGCCGATACGAGTGCAGCATGTCTGGTAAAGTTCGGTAAAACCTTTTAAGGACACCCTGTATGCACGGTGCATTTAATATTTGCCGGTGTGCGCGCTGATTGCACCGCGGCAAGAAGAAATGCCGGCAACGAGGAAGTGCACCAGCGCGAGGCAGAAAGAACGCCGGTCGGTGGCGCAATTACCTCCGGGAATTCTCCGGGAAAAACGTTTCTATCGAACGTCGCGTTTGCGCTGTCGAAGAAGCGTGCGATAGAAAATTTAGCCGATTCACAGGCGTTCTTACGGGCATACGTATTTATAATCGGTTACGGTGTGTATATTTTAACGAGCGTTCGATCAGCCACGTTTCACCTCGATGCTCCCTTCGGATTAGCGAAGGAGATTTATTGGAGAAATGACAAAATTTATGCGAGCGAAGGCGCGCTTCGCGTATTCAATTCTGCGATTGTATCCTAATGTATACGTATAATACGGTATCTTTAGTTTAACTGCCTGTCTTACAATAGTCAGTAACGTTCGAAAATCTGCAAATTTTCGAGAATTAAATTGAATATATTAGAGGGCCACGAAGGGAACAAATTATTTGTATGCTATTAATTTTGCATTATGTCGTGTCGTAGCGGTGTATCGGAAGTCGGTGATGAATTTTTATTTCAACAATTAAATCTAAGCTGTTGCCCACGCAGTCAGAAGAAATCGGAGGTCAAGGGGTTAATTGGAAATGGTGGAGTGTCTTAGGAGTCAATGAAGTTGCAAGAAAAACGTTGTAATTGAAGATCGCTACTACGAAAGTCAATATTGTAATTATCAATTATGTTTTTGCCGTTCATACTAAAGGAGCTTTTGTTTCACCCCTTGACGTACCATTTCTTTCGTGACTGAATGCGCAATAACTCTGAATTAATTGCTGAAATAACAATCTGTTCTTGATTTCTGATATAGCGCATAATGTAACGCAATATTAAATACCATCGAATTAATTTTATTTTATTCTGATCCACTGATTTTTTAAGTTAATACTTTTTGGAACACTTCAA
Organism: Cerceris ruficornis; assembly: GCA_963989415.1. Classification (NCBI taxonomy): domain Eukaryota; kingdom Metazoa; phylum Arthropoda; class Insecta; order Hymenoptera; family Crabronidae; genus Cerceris; species Cerceris ruficornis. The sequence goes on along the minus strand of OZ022520.1, from coordinate 32,090,090 downwards.
AATTGACTATTTCATTTGTCGCGCCGCGAGTGTCACTCGTTATTGCACGGTAAAGGGCTCGTTTTTGTAACAACGGCTCGGAATTCATCGTCGGAGAAACGTCGCCGGTGAAACACGATGTCCATCGAGTAATGCCAGCGACAGGTTTTCCGGCGAGAATCTAACGAGGATTTGTCCGTCGAAGAAGGACGCAGACGGCGGTATTATCGAAGTAGTATCATTTCACGGGGAATTGTACCGATAAAATGATCCCTGCCGATGGTTTCGCGATCGAAAAGGTTTTAAACGTCGGGTCAGTTGTGTGACACTTTTCTACCTCTCGCACGAATTTCGGCATCGGGTCTCTTTTTCACTTTATGCTTGTAGGATTTTAATTATCGGCAGAATTTTCATTCCGCATGAGTTGGTTGATTGTCAGAATTAATTTTCTAATTATCGGTAAATTATAAAGGGCTTCCTTTTATCTGTATTATCTGTAGCTGAATATCGCAAAAGTCTGGTATTTAAACGTGCGTGAATACAAAATATATTGCCTTTCAGGGTGAACTCTTAATCATTTGCCATTTAGAATTTAAAAAAATTTAACATTACATGAGCATTCTAAAAAAATGTATAAAAAATTGCCGACGGTATTGAAACTGATAATACTACTTAAATTCATTTAATATACTTTCTGAAAACGATGTAATATCACGTATCCGGTATTCGACCAAACATTTTGTAACAACGCAGAGCTATATCACCGTTAACGAATGTATCAATAATGTAAATCGGGCAGCGAGTTCTACGATCGAAATGTTTCAGTTATCCGATACGCGTAGAATAATTTCGTACTGCAATTAGTATAACAATTTGCGAAATTTCTCTACAATTACTGCTATATCTCGTTTTATAATTCCTATATCTACATGACACACGTTAGAAACCATTCAAATTGTCATACTTTTTGCGACATCTTTCATCGTTCGGAGCGTTCCCGTTCGTACGTGCAGAAACGTGCGATTTACGTTCGATCGAATGGAGAACTCGATACCGTGCGCCACTTTAGTAGCCTTCGACCTGTTTCATTTAACCCAAGATGGTGTTAAGTCTCGCCAGCTCCGGTGCATCAATCATTCAAGACTCTTCCTGCCTACGTGCCTCTCTCCCGTCTGGATAACAGCTCGGAAATAATTTATACGCGAAACGGAATAGTTTCTGCGATGAACAGCAGTAGCCGCTTCCGTGCCGAGTGTAGCTCTGATTTTCATTCGACTTTCAACTGCCGTACAAACGCGTTGTACAAACGCCATACAAAGTTATACGCGCCAGTAATGGCCCCTTTGATACGCAAATTATAAGCACACTTGCTAAATACCATATTTCTCTATTTCACGTATCGTACAATTATGCACGAAATGGTAGAAAGAAAAAATATTTTCATTTCTCTTTTAACCGAAAGACCTAAAGCGCTGATTTAATTAAAAGTCTAATACCACCGCAAAGGAATCTCGCATCAGGGATTTTTCAAGCGAACCTAAACTCCAGCCTTTCGTTTACTTCGAGTCGTCGACTCGATTATCTCAACGACCTTCCGTAAAGCCGCACGTACGACCATTTAGCGATCTTGGCTCTCATTCGATTACAAATTATTTTCGTCAACGATAAATCGATCATATTAGGCGATGTCGGTTGGTAAACAATGAGCTATCCGGCATTAATACCGCGATTTGCAGTCGCACAAGATGCCGACGTCGAAGTGCTACGCCCGATGGAATATTAAACGACATCCCGGCCACTGTCTGCATACGGCTTATCGCCGCTTTAAACTCTCACCATTCGCGGCTGCATTTAGTATTACCGTGCTTTCCCCCCCTTTCTTCCTATCCTACCGATGGTACCGCAATTTCGCTGATTTCGCGTTTCTCCCTCGTTATTCCGTACACTTTGACCACATACAACAATTCGATACCGTGCTTTTAGTCATTCCCTCTAATTAATCGAAATCACCAACCGGCTATCTCCTAATTGTTCGCAATGGATTTATTTTGACTTCGGGTAACCTTCGTTGGGATATTGTGCCGCTGAAAATGCCGTGCCTCTTTTTGCTGCGATTTTAAAGTTTAGTATCAATTTCTTGGGTCATTGGATTAGTCGGCGACAGTTCTAGCGTTAATTCACAATGTTTTTCGCCACGATTTTTGCTCGTTTCGTGACGGCAACGAATCGTATCTCCGACGTTCGGCCATCCTTCGATGCGACGTTCGTGATTTCGCTCGGTTAAATACAGCCGGTGGAATCGAAGGAGGGCGCATGGCAGCGAAAAGAAGGAAGAAAATGTGCTGTAACGGAAACTTTATGGGTCTTTTAATCCGTAGGGAGCGAAGTATCGTTAGGTCGTCCGGAAAACTACTTGGATGTCCTGAAACGAGTCATTAGAAGGCCATAAAGCTTCCCACGGGTCTTCCAGTGGTGCACCATAAAGGGGAATATACGTATGTGCGTCATGGTATACGTGCCCGCAACTATCTTACCCTTTATCGTCATCGTTTCTTCGCCGGTTCTCTGCATTCGTTCTTCCGCGAGTCCCATGAAAGAAACTTTAGACTGTAAAACTATAAACACCACCGGAAGGGAAAATTGAAAAGGTGCAAATAAAAAAAAAGACCGACGGATATTGCGTCTTGTTTGCGGAAACTTTGTTGCGTTCAACAATTTTATCATCTTCTCGAGGAACCTGGAGGAAAGCGAAAATTCCCGTACGGAGCTCGTTGTACCGTCGAACGATCTACCTTGGAAATAAAAACTCGTAGTGCAAATGGACGTCAGGGCGTTATTCTGTAAATTGTAACGATATCTTGGGTTCCGTTAAGGTAGAAAACTATGGCGCAACGCCCTACAAGTTTATTCGCATTGATCGCTATCCTGCGTTACGTTACACTCGAGGGTTTAATTAAACTTAGCTCGAAAGAATGTAAATTAATTTAACTTGCCAAGAAGCAATAACGGCTTCGTTCGATCGGATCTGTTTTCCTACTTGCGAGCTTATTTCCTTTAATTGCCGTTAACTTCGCCGATCCCCGATACTTCTTCCCGTTCGAAAACTTCATCGTAATGCGTTCCCGAGGGAAAGAAAGAGCGAACATCGAGTCCGTCTTCTCTTGATTCGTCGGCAGTCCGAATCATCGCTGTCCCCGACACCTCATTTGCACGGAGATACAAGGAGTTTATCCGTTGGTAGAATTCCAACCGAAATATGAAAAAATGTACGAGTTTTGACGTTAGGAAGTTTCACGTTGACACAGGTGCAACGTTCTTCCCAGATAAGTTGTCCCAGTTCGTAGACAAGTTAAATGAGTTTCCCTTGACAACCTGCCGGCGACGTGCAACGATATGTCAATAGTTAATTCATAAGTTCAAAGAAGTTTGAATAATGTTGATACCGTTTCTCGAAACTCTTTTCAACGAGGCCGGAGAAGTTTAATAGAAACATGCGACGACCGAACATCAAAGAACGTTGCTTCGTTTAACGCACTCCCCTAAATATTTCTGGCAACAATTACTTGGCAATCACGGAATGTATCCACCGTTTGTTTGCTTGTTTATTTGAATTCTGGCGTCGTGCGCGCCGTCGTTTCAACCTACATAGCCCGACTAAAATTGTAATTCAAAATTGCCGACTAATCGTGTGGCCGTATCGCTGAAAATAATAACGCAACGGACACTAACCACCGAAATAATTCATTACCGTCCGTCAAGAGAGACACAATTACGCAAAGCGAAGTGCAATACGGAGCAGAGTATAATAACACCGTCGCCCCATGAACGAACGTGAAAGTCCGCTGTTACACGGCAACCGAATTTAGATAACAGCCGGACGAAATTGCATCGAATGGCGGGTAACGGTTTAGGAAATAAATGGCTACCAATATCGGCGATCGCGTGACACACACGCTAACTTCTTGCGATCACGTGCAGCGGGTGTCTTGTTCCACTTGCGCGATTACAGGGCTCCCTTTAATTATCGACCCCCGGTGGACCAAGATGCACGCCATGTATATACGTAGCAGGACGGCGGTCACATTGGATGGTTACCATGGGAATCGTCGGTGTCGTGAAGCCCAATTCCCCTGCGGCTACCGGCCGGGACATTTCGTACCGTTATTACAAGACTAATCTAACTTCGCGCCGTAAACAATATTACGTACAACCCCCGTGCACGTTGAATGGGGGCAACAGCAACGTCTACGCGTCCAAGCACGAGGGGGATGCGGGAGTTCGGTAAATTAATCAGTCGCTTCGAATAATTGCCGGGTAGCCCCCCTTCATCTCGCCTCATTTCACTACTTAACGACGATGTATAATTATTGGTCGATGGTTTCGAGGACGTTGAACGTTTAGAGGAACGATCGATATCCGAACGTCGTCGTTTCGAAGATTTACAGCACGAATTTGCAGCGAACGTCGGGGGAACGCTTTACGATGATTGTATTCCTTAAACGTTCTCGTAAGACCGTTGGACGGTTAAACGATCGGAGTGGAACGTTTGAACGTAGAAACAAGAGGTAAACGGGAGGAGGAGCGAGAGGTAGGAAGAAAGATAGAGCGGAAGGAGAGTCTATGATAAACGTGGGATATGTGGTTTAATATGGAAGGAGCCGCCGTAAGAAATCCACGGCTCCCGGCTCCGTAATGCCGCTGTGGCGCATCTTCGCGTTAACGCGATTGCATAAACAGTAGATCTGCGTGCAACCACGGCCGAATATAGAAGGAGGAGGCGAGCGCTCGCCTCTAGTTTGCAGTCCGACGAGGTTCGCCTAAGTTATGGCATCTAATATCGAATCCGCCTCGCGCGCCACGCCGGAAGGTTATACGCAAATCCTTTTTAATAAGATACGAAGTCGTTGAGACGACGTTTATGCGTCGAGAACCGAGAACGAGACGACTCTCCTACGCCGCTGAAAGGCGAATAAAGCGCAACGAGATTTAGTACGCGAATGATTTCATCGACTCTGCCGGAAATTTGAGGTTTCGTTGGTGTATCGTTGAATATTGCTCGATTTTTCACGGTACTCGAAGCGACGATGACGACGGTGGCGATCGAATCGAGGGGAGTGGATTATGAAATTGGGAATTGCGTGGGCGAACGATGGGCAGAGGCTCTCGATGATGTTGGTCCAGCTCTGTTGATGCTACGATGACCCTTCTGGCAAATGACGTCCAAGCGTTTATTATTGGTTGCTCGTAACACGGATATTTGTTCCGTTGCTGCAAGTATCGTGTTTTATCGTGGACCATCGAGGCACAAACGCAACGAAGTAGTCGATCCGGAATGGTATCGCGGACGTTCTCAAAGATTGTAGCGGAAAGTAGAGGGTCTAGCTAGTCTGGATAATCGGAGGCTGAGATTACAGGTCAAATTGTCAGTTTTGCCGTGTGCAATGTATTCCTCGAATTTAATACCGTCAGATTACCCTTCGTTTCATTAATTGCAAAGTAAATTACAAGAAACTTTTGGTAAAGATGAAAAAGTCGGAGCACTTGTAGAAACTTCCGCTCGAATCGTGTTAATTGAGTGCCTTTCAGCCTTACCCCCCGATACAGCGGAGGTTTGAAGAGTGACAAATTCACATAGCCGTTCGTTCTTAATACAATTTGTTTTGGCAACGTCATCTGTATTCCATCATCTAAGTTTTATTTCTATACGTCAGATTTTCCTCATCCTGAACCTCAGGGAACGTGTAGTCACGTGCGTTGATCGTATATTATGTCATACCAGCGGATATTAAAGTGTTATAGAATTATATAAGTCACCAGCTCGTGTCGATACCAGGAAAGAAGAAAGAAAGGATTTTTCGTATCGTTCGCGTTAAGTGTAACAATACAAGCTTGCTTACTCCCTATAAATATGGTACATTGTACTCTACAACAATTCCCCGCCTCAGCCGCGCAGTTGTTTGCTTTTAACGTACGAAACAGAATCACCGTAAGTTCGCATATTTACAATGATCTCACGCTGCGTTTGCTTAGGAATTTTCTGCGACTGCCAGATGTCACGTACATTGCGCCTCTTCCAGTACCCACGCGATTTTTACGGTCGCAATAAACTCCTTTCAGCCTGATTTCACGCGACAAATGATCAGGTTAATGCTCCAAAGTCAATGACGACTATCTTGAAATTCTATTTGTCGCGTTCATGTGGAAAGGCCGGTTGAAAAATCGGCGTTAAACGATACCGTTCTCGGTGCTGGTGAAAACGAATCGTACAAATGATCTAGAAATCGTAAAGGTATACCGGTGTATTCGATTTGAAATTGACCGCGGGTTTTGCGCGTAATGAAATTCTGATGGGAGCCATACGCTACGGTTGCACGAGGAGAACCCAATCGACATTTTGCGGTTTATGGGGTGACCAAGCGGAAATTGATATTCCGCTATTATCGAGGAATTTCGCTTTGCGCTCCAATAAAATGAGACACTCGGTTCGGCGTTATTTGTAAGAAAAAAGATATACCAACGTTGATACTCGAGCCAAGATATTCAAGTTGAATTTGCTTGTTCGTCCCTTTTTTTTAACGACCCTTTTAAGTCAATGAAATTTCGAGGTGCTTTCGTTACAAAGAATTCGATGGCAAAGATTCTCGATGGCACGAGCAACAATTTCTGCAATTAACTGCAAATCCTTTCTCGCGACGGTACTTTGGAAATAGGAGCGTATCTCGCTTCGAGGTTCTCGTTGTTTCAAGGAAAGAGACATGTCGGTAAATTACACGGCACGTTAACGGGACATTCTCGAAACTCCCTCTACGTTGTTAAATGGACGAAGGGGAAATAGAACCGACAAACAACGTCTTGTTGAAACTTAAACGAGGAGGCGAGCCTTCGCCCTCTGGAAGCTTCACCCCGAAGAAGTATTTCTTCGCTATATATTTCCTTAGACTCCCGACACCGGCAATAAGATATTTTTAGGTGAATTGCAATTTCGTTGCGATCGATGACGATACGTCTGCAACGATTTTCTCGGGTATTTTACACGAATTCGTGCGTTAAATTAATTATCGAACATCACGAAATACGTTTTAGGTGATGCGTTGAAGCTTCAACGTGAAATCGCGAATAACGGATAGGGGAATTGTCAGAATTATAGAAATTCTTCATCGGTGCAATTAACAACGGTATTCTTAATCTCGATTCTTCGTTTTCACGTATTTTCGCAGTTTAGCGCGATATGCGCCACTTTTCCACTTCCGTCGTTCAATTAAACGGCCCGACAATCGAACCAGTTTCCGAGTGTTTTTCAAACGACGCAATCGAGTGCTTTCATCGATATCGCATTCATCGCGAAATCACACGTTTTCCGAGGAGCATCGTGGAAAAGTTGGAAAATTACTTTCGTAGATGAACGCGCTCGTTGTAACCTTTGTTCCTGGATTATTCGATCGCATTCAGCGACCTACCTGCCATCGAAGATCTATTTTGTCAAATATTTTTTTCATTCGACCATTCAGCGCGCAATTCTCGTCAGAAATCACGACGAGAGGACTTTTTTTCACCATCATGAGACTCGGTCGTTCTCATTGCATTCAACTGCGTCTACTATTACCAATCAAGTAAACTCCGCGAACGATAGAGAAAAGTTCCATTTACCAATCGGGTTCCGAATCTACCCTATAAACTACGATACAAAGGCTTCCAATGAAACGAGGAGAAAGAATTTTCCGTTGAAAAAGTTGCACCTCTCTCTTCGACCACCGTTGCAACGATTAAAAATTAACGTCTTGAAAAACGAACTTTCATCCGATCCTCCTTTCGATATCCGCTATTAACGAACCACTTAATATTTGCAAGATTTTGCAATTTTATCCAATACCAACGAGAGCAACGCGGATACTTGCCGCGCTCCCCTTCTGGCTGGAGCAAATTAAATTATGACTTTAAGTCACATAACGTGTAACTTTGGAACTGATTTAATCGAGCCCCGCTTCCGGATTATACGATTACTCCCCAAGGGACCAACTTCGGCTAACTGGATCTACGCTGCCGATGAGTTTTGCAACGAGTGCGCGCGCGCGCACGGCCGCCCGCAATTTCGCGAAAACAAACGCACGTTCGTTCAGGGAAAAGGGCACATTCGCTGCGAGAAGTCCCGTCTCTCGAGCTTTCCTGCGCGCGTTAATTAATTACAAACGGTGTCTGCCGTGTTCGCGGTGATTTTTGTTGGCGCGCGATTCGCCGATGGGCAATATAAATTTCCATTCATAAAAGCGGTCGACCGACCTCGCGAATGCAACACGTTTATCAGCCGTAATCTCGCGGTGCATTCGCCCGCCGAGTGGAACGATTATGTAACTCGCGGCACGCCTCGATGGCCATTCTCGAACCGTTACGAAAATTCGACTCCTACGTTGAAACTTTTACGTTAACATTCTTTCCTACGTTTTACGAATAATTTTTCTAATGGCTTCCATTTCACGTCGAATTTATTAAGCCGTATTCGCCGTTTAGTTCCATTCCGCACGATTCCGCGCGATTGCTGGCGTTTCATGGTAGTCAATGTGATAAATAAGTACCGTTCCCTTTTCCTTGGGTATACTTTTATTTCCAATGTATTACAATTGATTGTAATCTATTGCAAATTTACGATTAGTTGGTTAAACGTGAGAATTTCTAGTCGTTCGATACGATGTTACGTTTGGGCGAAGAAAATTATGGATTTTTCCGCATTTTTGGGGAAATTTAAAAGAAATGAAATATCGAGATGATGCTAATTAGTCGAGTAGATCGTTGGAGGGATCGCGAAAATGTAGCAGCTATTTGTCCGGGTGAAATCGGACGGTTGGTAGTTGCGCACACGACAAATTGTTCGGTGTTTTGCATAATGACGGACAAAGCTATCGAGTAGGTGGAACATTCAGGGATACGGCGAGTCATATATCGCCGGAAGATTTATGGTCAACGTATTGCCACTTTGGTGGTCAATTTTGCACATTACGTTGTGTATATTGCTAGGAACCGACGATCAAATGTAACGAGGAAATTATCGTTTCATTCGCACGAGAGACAACGTTTTTGGCTGTGAAATTAATCCTGAATTAACAATGGATTACTTTTGGTCATCGTGCATTTAAATCCGCTCGTTCCTTTTGGTACTTATTTCCTTCATTTATAAGCATTAACTGCTGTGCACAGAAGGAGATCTTTGTTCCTTCTTTGGACAGCTTACGAAGTTCCGAGACTATATAATATTAATTTAGCAAAAAGCTCCCAGAGGAGACAGAATTTGGAACTCGGATCCATTGCATAATTGAAAGTCCGAGCCTTCATTTTTGACTTCCTTCTCAGTAGTCGTCGATACAAATTAACCTTCAAAAAACGAGCAAATATTCATTGATAATCATGAAAAGAGCGAATACAATATAAATGCAGATTAATCGTCTATCATGAATCTGTTTTTGTTGGGGACCGATCTCACGAGATTTTGCATTAACGAGATATACTACCGTTTCCAAAAGGACGAGAGAAAATCGTGGGTTTATTTTCACTCGTAACGAAGCGTTCTGCCGCTCGAAAGGACAGTTTGATGCGACCGAGGGCTCGTCTAGCTAGACAATTTGTCACTTCCTTATCATTCGAGCGGCTCTCTCTCCTCTTTTTCTCCCTCGACGGCACGCGTTCTCCGTTGGCTACGCACACACGCACCAAGAAACCTGCGAAGCAGACGGAGAACACGGGCGATCTCGTCTGCACGCGTGTCTCTCTTTCTGTCGTAAACCTCGCACTATCGGAGACAGCAGCGTCAATGCTCGGCTGCATCCTACGATCGTACGTTATCGGTAATGCAGCCGTGAATGGTAGCTGCACTATGTTTCCTTCCGGCTACGCCAACGATTATCGCAGTGGTACTCTTGGCGGGAGCTCATTCACCTCTCCAAGTTTACCGATTTATCGAACCTCTTCTCTACGCGCAGTATCGCACTTGGAGAGAGATATTTGACCGTTAACTAGCTTCATTCGGGACAGGTTTACATCGAGCCATTCGTGCAGACAGTTCTCGGAAGTGGCGCCAAGTATTGCTCGCTTAATTGCTTTCAGTTTGTCAACGAGAAAGGAATATCGTAAATAGAAAGTAAAGGCTTTGATTGGTATGTAAATTTTGTGCAGACACTCGAAGCATGCGAGTATCAATTGCATCGCGTATCAAGATCGCATGATTTCCTGTTTTTCAGTCGTTGAATTCGAGAGTATATTAGGAATTGATTAATAATTTGACGGAAGAATTATTAATAATTGAGTTACTTCTGCGAGGACGGGATGAATCGAAGAAAGTTCCTCGATCGAAATTTGATCGTCCTATTTCATATTTTCTGCATCATACATTCCTCGCACCAGAAAAAATAAAATCTTCCAAGATGTTGCAAGAGTAACGCAGGTAATCTCATTTCGGGATAAAATTTCCAGCCTGAGCTCTAATCGAGTACATTTCCTATTTCCACGAAAGGTGCCCGTGACGTTTCGTGTCGTTTTTTTTGTGTGATATCGTATTGAAGATTACGAAGAAGGTAGTTAGAGGCAAGATGAAAAACTGATAGAAACCTCGTACGTGCCTCGAAAGGATCTCTCGGATTTCCAGTACACGGATTATCCTGCCGGCTTGCTCGCAATGGCCGACTTCCGTGTGAACGACGGAGAGGCTCGTTCCTTCGAAAAAAATGCGGGAGATAGTGCGTGGACGGTAATGATGATAGTCATGATGAGAAAATAATTGCCGATGGCAGTGCAATGAGGTATCAGAGATATTTTGCATTATGACGTTTAGCCGACAGTAAATTGCATGCAACTGATGCATCGCGTTGGAGAACATCGAAGTGACGTTTTATCTGTCTCTCTCTCGTTCTCTCTCAATTCACGTAGAAACGCATGCAGGTAACGCAAATGTAGAACCATACCGATTTACTCTTCCGTCGCTTTAAGCGTCGAATAAAGTTACACAGGCCTGGGTGATCCTTTAACGGCGGAGGATCGTAAAATTGATTGGATTATTGCATGGAAGTGGTGAAAAAATTGAACTGGCTAGCCTTGCAACGGCCGGATTACAAGTTGCCAGTCTGGGCACCTGCGGTTCCATTTTGAAGGATGTCTGACGCCTCTGACATCCGCGCGCCTATGTAAGTACACGAGAGCGTAAGAGCTGTCGCGATGGAACCTCGGGAGAGGTACTTAACGAGAGAGAACCCGAAGCGGAAACGAGAAGATTATTGCTTCGAGTAATAAACTGTCAGGAGAACGAAAAGTCTCACCGCTAGGTTTGTTACAATCTGTTCAATTTTACGCCGGCGATACTTTATGTAATTATAACATCCACATGACGCACGATAATATCACGGGATAACGTGGTACCACGAAATCTGCCTGGCAAATTGCGCTTAATGATATCCGCTTGCACGCAGATGCGCCAGTCTTCGAAAGGGATATTCAGTCGAAACGTGTCATTCGAGCAGGGCATTCAATTAAATTTATCTCTCATCGCTCGTATCTGCTGGAATCTCCGATCGGTACCGAGAAGTTTGCTATTGAAGTAGGACTCGGACCTCCGAACGAACGATAAGTTTTATTTACAGATTTTAACGTAGACGGTCGTAACATTTCGACAGCGATGTTACCAGACGGTCGAATCAAACGGGCTATTGAGGCAGTAGGGTCAGAGACTTGTAATCGTTCTCTGATTCGGGTCGTGAATTGGGCGAGTTAGAGTTCAAATAGACGTAATATGGATGTAGCGTTACAGCGGCAACTAGTATACACTAACGGATTTCCGAGTAACGAGCCTCGGTCTCGATTCAATCGTCACCTCGGGGAAATATCCCCCGCGAGATACATGCATCATTGCCCCGGTGACTCGAAACTCGACGAAACCTGTAGCTTCCCCAAAATCACCGTGACAGTGAAACTGAAACGTACACGAAAACGACGAGACATCTTTGAAAACTTGAAGTACTTCGTCGTACAGATTCATCGTGTCTTTCGCCCAAAGTTTCTCGCAATTCCAGCGCGCACCTTCGTCTTCTTCTTCGACTCATCGACGCTCCCATCCGCAAAATTGTTCTCTCCGTTCGCGTAAAGTGCGATGCATATATCCGGACTATCGTGGACATAATAATAGCACATACTTTACGATCGTTTGTGCACAATATCGCTTACCGTGCAACCCGGACTGCATTGGGTACACGAGAGGCGTCCCTTGGAATAGGATTCCATTTAAGTGTTCGGCAAATACTGTTACCACGAAGAGCAAGGGAACAATCCGCTTGCTCGTGCTACTACTCGCCTGATAATGCATTTTGCGCCGGCATGGTTGCACACGACGTCGATGGCGTCATTTTCTATCGGTTTTATATCGCACGTAACGACCTTCGATGGACGGAGAGAGGATCCTCCTTCCGCTCTTCGCTTCGAGAAAGAACTCTTCGATTTGGACGATCCGTTTTTGCGACAGCATCGAGACACGTCGAGTCGGAAGAGAGAGAGAGATACAAGAAAAGGTAGAAAGAGAAGGAGAGAGAGCTTTTCTTTGGACACTCAATCAACCCAACGTCTCTCGATCACGGTTCTTTGTCGTATCGTTGAGATTAAACGACGATACTGCGAGTAATGAAATTCTTGCAACGGACGTCCATCCGTCGATGACGGAGGAAAAAAGTACGAAGCTTCGATGTACCTTTTAACCTGACTGAGAAACGAGGTATCAGGGTAGCATGTATCCGAGCACGTTGGTACCAGGTGGAGAATTAAAGCGCGACACTGTACGGCGAGTAATCGTAGCTCAATTATGCGAATTACGAGGAACGGGCGTTTCGTGACACGTTCGCGGCGGTAATGTATTAGTAATTTGAAAAAATATCAAACGCTCCGCGTTATAACCATCGTCGTAATTACTCCGGTTCTCGGTGTGTTTGCACGCTCGACTACGTGGCGGAATATCGTCTCCTCAGACGCTTACAGAGCCGCAGGGACACGATAGGACGAAATTAGTTCATCTGTTCCATCGTGTAGTTTCGTGCTCGCTAATTAAACACGATATCCTTGGCTTCTGCTAATTTCTCGCAAGGCTTCGTCCGGATGAGCACACCGTTCAAACGGGTAATTTCGTGATCCGCATGAAATCTGACCTCGTCTTTCGATCCTGAAGCTCCACCGATTGTACTCCGCTAATTATTCCATCGACCACCGATACAACCGTCATCGCCGTTGCTGCACCCGTTCAATCTTCCGTTCGAGTACTTTGCGAACTTTCCTATATCATAATTTCCAAGTTTTCACGATGGTTTCCTACCTAATTAACGCGGCAAAGGAAGAACATTTTCTCGTTTCATCCTCGAGTAAATACCTCCTCAAACCGTATTTTCTCCCTGTCGACTCGCTATGCTTTTCTTCCTTTCTCTCACCTTTTCTGTATCCTTCTCATTACCTTTTAATAGTCGCCCTTAATTTACGATAAAGACAATCGGCTCTGAGTTAGCGCCGCATTAAATATAAATACCACGAGAGGCGTAATAGCGTGCGCACTAATGGTATACGTCTCACGAGAGAAACAGAGGGAAACGGAGCAATAGAGAGAGAGAAAGGGAGAGACAGGGAGAGAGACGGGTCTGCTATCGTGCTTTCTCGAGTTCGATCTATGTGCTTTCGCCGGGGCAAAGGCAAAGCTTTCCCCCTCGATGGCTTCTATCTCGATGGACAACTTGGAAGCTCGCTTCATTGTCCGAAGGCACTCGTGCTTCCGTGTGCGAGCGTATCACCGCGTCTTTCGTTGCATGTCGTCGTCTATAGACGGGAAATAGGGGAGGGAAATTCATTTTGGCACGGAGTGCAGCACGGTAATTGAGTTACGCGAGAACGGAAGGATCCACAACTTGATTATATTCTTGAATTTTCTGTTAATGAGCGGAACGAACCTCGTACAAATGTGCCGGTAATAAAATACAATTTTACCGTGACAAACAAATTGATGGCTCCTCGTGCAAACAGCCCCTATAACGTCGTTTGAAATTCGAAGTTTGTCGAATATCGGGATTTTACGATCCGCCCGCTGCAGCGCGCTGGCGCGATGGAATTCTAATGGGGAAGATTTTGTGCCTCGAGGTCTGTCGTACGGACAATGATTTCTACTTTCTTTTATAATACCGTGTATTCTCTGTTGTCGATGTTACGAGTTATTTTATTTGGAATTTTTCCCCTTGAAAATGTGCACTTGAAGGTGCACCAATGGAGGGAATATTTGGAAAGTCCGACCGCTGATCTCCAAATAAGTACGTTTGAAGGAAAAGCACGAAGAAGGAAAATGGAATTGCATGCGTTGGTCGCTTGCAACCTACAAGATAGATGGCGAAAATTGAAAAAGTAACGGCATTAGAAATTTCAGGAGCATTTACAAAAATTCGGAACACGTCATTTTAACCATTTAGGTAAAGCGTTAAACCCAGCCCTAATTATTGACCTATGCTTGCGCATTTGCATTTGTTTAACACTGAAGTACAAATACTTTGATCGAAAGCCCCGAGGCCGGCGGGCGTTTGAAGATAGAAGGAACATTTTTCTCGAGCATTTCATTTGTAGCATTCAATTTCACCTTTGACACGAAGGAGCATCCCGCTTCTGGACGATATCGAGACAAATGTTATATTCCACGAATAACCCACGGTTTTGTCGAGTCGACGCTTATCAGACGTTTCAACGAGAAAGCCATTCTCCAAGATACACTCGATTACGCGCAGTCGGTGTATCTCCACGGACCAAGCCGCTGCTTGTCGTCGAAAATCCAAAACGACGTAATATATATTCAAATTAATCCAGGATCGTCCTTCTATCCCCTATCGATGCTCGTTAATCGATCGGCTCACCGTGTCTTGGGTGATTCGCCGGAGCAGGAGAGAGCAGAGGCCGAAGCATCGATCGTTGAATTTTCTCATCCATCGGCGCCATTGTTGGACGACCCTGAAAGCCCTTTACCTTCGCTTTTCCGTTCCCTGGGGAACCACGGAGAGGGTGGAAGGGAAGGGGCGACGAAGGGATGAAGAGAGAGAGACAGAGAATAGAGGGAAAAAGGGAGAGGTGGGACAGAGGGAAAGGGAAATGGCGGAAAATAGGAAGAGAAGGAGAGGAAGAGAATAGAGGCAAAGAGGAAGCTAGAGAGAGAGCAGGAGAGAAGATGAGGGAAAAGAAGAAATTAAGGGAATAACATAGGACTCGAGAGGAAGGGAGAGAATTTTCATTCACCTGAAGCTATTCAGAGTCCCTATTTGCAATGTCTGCCCGGGCCAGCTCCTGCGTCGATATCTCAGGTGCGAGAGAGCACCGGGAATTTCGAGATCAATATGCCTGTATTCGGAAAGGCCAAATCGGCTTTTGCTGCCGCCGACGCGAGAAGCTTTAACGTCAGTTTCCATGATCGCGAGTGCAAGCGTGGTCGCTCTTTCTTTACCTCTCTCTCTTTCTCTCTTCGCCTCACCTTTTTTTAATGTCACACTTAACTTTTCAGAGAGTTTCTCTCTTTGAAACTCACCGCGGTGAATCAGTTTTGAAGAACATTTCGTTTCTATCTCCTTGCGGGTGGTTTGGGGAAAAGGAGCCGGTTGTTGGAGATTATAATTTTATTTTATTTTAATTAGAATTTCAGGATTAACATCCTCCAGAGGAGATACGGCAGCTGGAACAAATTGTCGTTTCGTGCATTGAAATTTCGACGATGTTAAGAAACAGGTTAATCGGCCGTTGGAAAGGAAACTGAATCTCACTGAAAAGCTTTGACTGTATGTTTGTGCAGCTTTTCACCATCGTGGCTTTTCTTCCGCTTTATTTTTCTACCTCGCTTTCCCTCTTCCTCCAGACAAATATTCGGGAAATTTCATCGCCGGAGCTTTCCGAAATGTATTTTTAAACGTTATTCCAGAAGTTGTAGACTCCCGATCGTTTTGCAATGCCCCATTACCGTTATTTAGGATAATTACACTTTTAAAGCGGTCTTCAACGTTCACGGGTCATTTTGTGAGATAAATGTCGATTGGATGGGACCAAGAGCTTCCGATAAAAGCACTACATTCTTCCTTTATCGAGCGGATGCTACGAGATCCACTTAAATCAAGAGTTTTTCGATGGTCATCCCAAATACTTAGTTTCTCCGTATCAACGAGACAACGATCTTCTTGAAATAATTTTTACGTCCTGCTATTTTTGTCGCAGGTCGAAAAGGCAATTGATTTTGCTCGATCGTGAATGGCATCGATAAGATTCATAAAAATAATTTGTTTCGAGCGTGCTTGGAGTATTGAATATATTTAATGCCTATATTTGCCAGCGAGTAAAGCCTAAGTTCCATCAGCGGCCGGGTATCGTAGCGTTTCCATGGTGACTTTCAGTCGTAGCTCTGTGTGCTTGCAAGCTCGTTTTACCCCTGTAATCACCATCCTCGCCGAGCATCCCTCATATTTCCATGGTCGATTCTTCGATACTCTACGTCAATCACGCTACCTTTTGTTGCCAAAGCCGGAGAAATGATCGCGATTGAACGGGAAATTGGTCGTTGTTCTTAAGTTCCTTTGCGGAGAAAAAATCCAATTTTCATTCCACGTCGATCAAAGTGCGAAAATGAACTCTGCGAGAGGATAGAGAATGGCAACTTCGCCATTAGACACTCAAAAATCCCAACTAAATTACAATTCACTCTCATGCCGTTATCCCGGCTTTTAATGTAGTTTTTACGTCTGCAAATATGTACATTTAAAAATATATTTCCATCCTCGCATTTGCAAGTAATCTAACATCTTGCTTGCATGCAATACAATTATTCGTTATCCGGCGAATAAAGCTGGGCTGGAAAGCTGGCAGATTTCGTCCAGGCATGGAGGTATCGAATTTTCGCAAGTTACAGCGCGACCTATATTTCCCGAAAGCTTCTCACCTCTCGTAACATTCGCTCGTAAAATTCTATCGAACGATTCCTGTCTGTTATTTTTACGCGTTATTTCGACGTAACCATCCTCGCGGTACGTCTTCTCGCAATCTTCTCGATGTAAATTCCGCGCGCTGAATCGCGGCCAGATTTTTTGCGAACATCAGCGCACGGAGTGTCGCACGCTCGTGTGCGTGTTCGTATATACGTACGAATGCAGCAGGAAAAAGTCCCGGTAACTCGGACTTATAACGCAATTGTGCGACGTTTAATTCGATAAATTAACCTCTGGTCCCGGTCGTCGTCGGGGTCTATGGGGCAGAAGAGAGAGAGTAGCTTGGCTAAACCGCGGCAGGAAATCTCTTCAATCTGCTCTGATGCGCCTCGTTAACGAGTGTTTGTTTTCTTCCGTCGTGCCGGTCGTAGGCTGCCCTTTGGTTTCTTTCCTCCTCTTCGCACCCTTCCATTCCCGTCCTTTTATTTTGCCCTTCCTACATCTTCCCTTCTTTGGTACTTTTTTGCATCCTCTCCCGTTGTGCTTTTAATACGTCCCGCTCTTCTTTGCCTTTCTCTACATTTTCCACAGATTTTCCACGCTCGCCGATTTTCTTTTCCCTCTCTCTATCCGAAACCCTGTACACCATAACGACGTTCGTGCTCTCGACTAGCCGGTATTCGCTTCTTGCGACATTTTTCGCGCTTTTCTTCGCCTCCTCTTTATTACTCCTTTTCTCCTCCCTCCCTTTTTCCTCGTCCATATCCGACACGAGAGTGTCTCGCGTAATGGCTCGTGGAAAGAGCGCTCGACAAAAATATGGCCGACATGATTCTTCGGCCGGGTCTTCATTTTACAAAGTGCTTCCGCGACTTTCCGAGCCGGCCTTCCTTCCTTTTTTCTCTAATTTCCTGCACCGACCATTTCTGCACGATGACGCCTCGATGCACTTCTCGAAATGTCCCTCGCCGCTCCTGACGAACCTTTTGTACACGATCGCCGCCCGCCGTCGTCGTTTCATGACGGAAGAAATTTTCTTTGTGAAACTTTTTACTTCTCGCGGCTCGTCCATCGCGAATGGTGCCTTTGGCGCGATGCATGTATCTTTAACGAGCAAGTTGCCGCGGTACCTGTTCCCTTCGTACGTACGCTTCTGCGAAGAAGACGCAAAGTGTCTGCTGCAAGACTCGCGAACTTTCATATTTTACGACGTTCGCCGTTCTGCGTTCAACCTGACAAATATTTTAGGCAAGTTTACGTTGCACCGCGAATAAAAGGCCAAGCGGAAGTATGCGTATTGCACTGTAACGCGAAGACTGGAGTAACAGGAGGGTGAGGGTAGGCTCAGAGTTTCAATTAATGGACTCGGATTCAAATTCGTTCCAAATCTGCTAATTTTTTTCTACCTGATATGTATGTTGTAGCTTCGGTGTTTTAAATTCAGCTAAAATTGTAGATCCGAGGTGAAACGATCGTGGCAGTTAAAAGCCAAACGGTATTCCGAAAGAAACGAAAAGAGAGTGTATGTCCTTTTTTTCTCTCTCATAGAGTCCTTCCAATATCAATTTTCCATATATGCTCAACGCTTCGATGCCGAAAACGAATTCGCAGATAATCGAAACACATGAAATTCTCCAACGGCAGACACTTCAAGACCATCCCCCGCTTTGCGATTCCTAAGTTGCGACTCGGCGCATCGGTGAAATGAATTTCCATACACGCAACGTTTCGCAGCGGGACTTGAAGCTACCTGCCAACTGTGCACAGTTGATACCAGATACGTGCTTCCAGCCGCCGCTTTTTTTCTTCGCTCCTTCTTTCAGCGTTTTACTCTGAAAACACGGCCGAGAGGATCGCGTGTTGCAGCCGCACTGCGGTCAAATCCACTTAGACATCCGCGTGCATTCTCGCATAGCGTTGCTCTCGTTGCTCTCTTCCTCGTTGCTTTCGTAATATCGTAAAACAACCCGTTCGCGTTTATTATTCGCGCGGGCGATCGTCGTTGCTTCTATTCGACGATGATCTCGCCATTCTTCGATTGTTCTTCGATTGTTCTTCGATAATTCTCCAGTGAACGCGTTGCATCGTTCGCAGCCGAAGCGAAGCGAGCGTCGATTGTTCGAGGGGCATGGCGTTTATCAACGATCCGCCTGTTGCATCGGCACTAAACCTTGGGAAAGTTTCCGCGAGGTTGATAATCTTGAACGACACCCTCGAAAAAGCCACTTGCCTCGATCTCCGGAACGAAATCTCAACGGCGATGATGCAAGAGACGACGGAGGTAGTTCCAAGAGAGGAGAAACGTGCATTAGCAGTTGCCGGGGATATTAAGACTGATACGGTGAAACTCGCGCGAATGGCGGACTCCATTGGAACTGCAATATTCAAGATGCTGGAGTTGCTAATTACACGAGATAATTGCGCCGGAGAACTGTGCAATAATTTGAGATAATAAATCGTAGGAGCATGTGAATTGTCTAGGTGCCCTCTTCGAGAACTGACTTAAGGAACTTTGCGAAACTTCGCTTTCAAGTAGAAATAATAGCGCCGTTCCGTTTCGGAAATTGCCTCGTTGGGAGAATTCTTCCGCGGAATACCTATGTTCCTTGCATATTTTTAATTCTACATTCTATACCAGACTAAAGCTAATGTTGCACTCCGACAACTATATTATCCTTGCCGCGCTCAATGTCACGGGATGACCGATGATCGGCGCTGCTGAATTCCATGAAATTTCTAACGACCCTCAAATAGCAATACTCATGGTGTTGCCGATATATTTGATATTTAAGTATCACCGTCAGAAATGTAGAGTACCACCGAGTGTGGAGCCTTCTTCGCCCCTAACGTCTCGATTCCATAAAAATATGATTTTAATCGGGAAACCTTTCGGTTCGGTAGAAACGATGACACGAACGAAACACTGGTGTCATTGGCGAAAAACGCGCTTCTATCTCTTCGCAAGTGCATCACCGAGTAGTCGATCTTGGAGAAAATTCCTTCGAAACGTGACCGGTGTCCCCTTCGTGCTCGATTTCGACCTCTTTTCCAATTCCTCGTACGTTCTTATTGTTAGTTCGGCGATCTGGTCGTCCGGGTCGAAAGGTTTTTCAAGCGTGCGGAGAGTATCACCGCCACGCCCGGGATCGGTGGATGCGCGAACAGATGCATTCCACCGGTATGCACGTATCGTATCATCTTCCTCGAGTTGCTTTCTTTCTCGTAACCGAAGACGATCGGTTGCGTACGTGCGAATGCGGTCGAGGCAGTCGCACGTGTAACATTACAACCTAACCCGCGACATTGAATGATCGAAGGTGTCAATGCATGAAGTTAACAGTGTATGCTTGTTTCAAGATAAGCACGGGGAAACCACGGATCCGTGGACGCGGGGAGTCTTTCACGTTTGCAGCAGGTTTACGATCGTACCGATACCCTTTGAGATACGTAGGTCGGTTTCCTCGATCGAGGGATAGGCTCGAAGAGGAGGATATCGATTCGAACGAATTCCAAGGGAGATCACGTCGAAGGCTTTTACGAATTTCTAAGTTTAAAATACGAGACTTTTTAGATCGGTGTAGACCGAAGGTTCTTGGATATTAACGATACTAAACGGTGTTGTATACCGAGGCATATCGCTAACGGCGGATCTTATTAGAATTATTAATTAACAAGCGGCATATCCAAGAACCACTTGGGTATTATAGAAATTTGCATACTTGTCCGTCATTCCTGGGTTTCAATGTAATAAACCGTTGTCGAAACGGCAGCTCGCGTGTACCGATACCTGACGTTGATACATTGGAATTATATGTGACATAGTAACTGCATTAAGATTGCGCCCGCGGATACTTGTAACTCGTATCGGCAACACGATGGTTAATCACTCTGGACTACGGTACGGTCATTTTTACGCTTTTTAATCGCGTCATGGAGGGAATTTGTATATCATCGACCGTGTCTATGAATTTTCCGTTAAACGGCTCCACCCGGTTCAAAACCGATCGTACAGTTTTCGTGATTTCGGCTCCATCGATGTATCTACAAAATTGAACGGCACACGAAGCATGTGTTCCCTCTTTCCATCTCTTTTGCGAGCATGTATATACATATATCTGCATATATAAAATCTACGCTCCTTTCCGAGCTAATCGGATTTACACGATCGGTAGCTCTACGGCTCGATTTAAATTTAACGACGGCATTTCATGATGTAAGCTCGTAGCGGCGATCGGCGCGGTAACCCAAGCTTAACGAAGCTCGATCTACGAAGCCTCCGTGTAATTAATACCTGCATGTAGCGCGAATTAACGATTTGCAGTTAATGGCAGATTGGATTAGTGTCGCCTAACGAGTACCTACTCGTCGCCGCGACCGCTCTCCCCCGATTCCGCTATAATTTTCTCCTTTTCGGGATAGCCGACTTCAAACTCGCCCATGAAACTCCGATGTTTAAATGCAGCCACGTGACGCGCAATTAACCTCTGAACTACCCGAAGATCGAGGCGAAGATTACCCCGGCGAATATTGCCCGACGATCTTTTTCTCCTTGCGTTTCACGCTCGACGATAATCTTCGGCGAGAAGGACGTTCGTTACGTTAAATTAGTCACTTCGCCTCCTGCCACCCGACCGTATTAATAATACCGCTTCGTGAATTAGGCATCGCGATAAATTTGAATTTAAAAGACCGACATTTATCGCAACCGACCGAGTAATATCTTTATTGCGTAAGCTTGAAATATCGTGCGACAATTACGGCTTAACTCTCGAGGTTACTTCGTTAATGAAGTATATACGCGTATAAACGTGCATATTATTATCAATTAAAATCGTCCGTCTTATCCTACGACTTGCGGTCGCTCTCTACCACCGGGTACACCTATGCAAAGTCGCTGAAGGGGTAACAAACCGATATCCACGGAGGAGATAAAACTTTCCGTAATGTCGAACCGCGAGTCTCGTCTCGCAGCGGCCGCGGTTATCTCCGGAGGCTCGTAAAAACAAATTCGCGACCGTTTAATGTCACGATCACCGAGAGCTTATCCCCACGGTCGCGAATTCTCCGCTCGTAACTATGTTGCGAGTTTAAACGTATAAACCGCCGACGGTATTCCTCGTTTGGACACCCCCAGGGGCCTGTCCGTGCCGGGCGGACAGGTACGGGTTTCACGCACCCGGGGCCTCCCGAGTCCGCGTGCGGATCGAAGCATATCGTAAGTGGTATCGGGTTTGCCAAGCTACGCCCGCGCCGCATATTGCATATTCGCATCCACCCTCGATACTCTTTTTCGCAGCATGCATTCTCTGTTGCGCTCACTCATTTTCTCCTATCCATAGACTCAACGTTCATGCTAGCCCTGACATCCGTCGCCCTCCAAATCACGCACTCTAAGCAACCACTCTCGCTTGCATGCAAACCATCCACGCTCGCTAATTCGAAAAATTAATACTGTTTACGAGTAGAAAAAATTCCGTTCGTACGCATTGTTTATCGCGACAGGCGCTCGAAGCTCCCACCATCGGAGATCCTCTTTACGTTGGAGTCTGTTTGCTGAAATTAATACGTTCAAACGCGACTGAAAGGTATATGCATCGCGCGATCCGACGAGAAGGTAAGATCGAGGAAGGGCTCGAGGAAATCGTCTCAAAGGAACATCACGGAAGAGCACCTCGGCGAGATGTCTGCGGTGATATCTCGTAGACTTTGGAAGACGCCCGTAACGACATCCTTCTTGCGAGGGACGAGAGGCAGAGGAGGATGTTCTTTTCTTGGAAAAACTTAGTCCTTCCCGTGCAGCGTAATTTTGCCGCGCTTTTCGCGAGTGCCTCGCGGCTCCGACTCTTTATCTCTCCCCGGGGAAAAAGTTTTAAGACCGGCAATTTCCTCCCTACGGAATAATGGACAGCCACGTCACGAGTTGGACTTTGTTCGGGAAACGTGGATGAAAGGCTAGCACGGCGAAATCGCGGTTAGTCAATTCGTGTGCTCTTTATTTATCGATCTGACTCCGACGGAAGCAGGAGGTTTTACACTTTGCCGCACACCGAAACTCTCTGTCTCTCGTCTCGTTCTCTCTTCGTTGTGAAATCACCTGTAAAATGGATGCTTAATCTTCCATGATCGGGCAAGGAAGATTGCAATTTGCCGGATGAGCCTGAGCGAAGTTGGAACGAATCATCCGACCCCGCCGAATGGATCCTCTTTCTCTCTTTGAATCTTATTGGAAAATTCCAGATACGTGTCTTTTTCCGCTCCGCGGAACGACCGACGTCGTTCTTTTTCATTTCGACCCCCATGATAGGTCGAACTCCTTTTGTTTTTATCACCGACGCGTAATCTTCCGTCCTGCTGACGTTTCTACTCTCGGTCGTCAGATCTCGCAGCAGTCGGCCCGATGAGCTTGCTTCCGATGATCGTTCAACGAGAAGCGCCGTATTCGGCCGAAGAGACAGTTGAGACGAGGGTTTCCTCCGGGGATCAGACAAAACTTGCAATTACCGCGATGAATTAGGTATTTATTTCGTATTTCGTTCTTGAGGTTCTTCAACACTGAAGCGAGCTTTTAGTTTCAGCTTGTCGGGGGTATTTGTGCAGTTAATTCGAGTTTTGGCAAGCGCATTATTAACCCCTTGCCGGACGAATTCTGTTCTGACCGAATGCGCGATAACTCAGAAGTTCAGATTTGACGCAATAATAACAGCGTAGAAATAATTTGATCGAATCGAGATCCACTGATATTTTAATTTAAATTTTTTGGGAAATTATAAAATTTCCTATTCCATTTATCGTGTCACGAGTGCCGAATTTCTCCTAAATTGTTGGTTAATTGCATTATTGCCTCGGGAGTTCAGAATTCGCCTTAAACTGTAAACGAAATGACCGTGGCAGTTAACGTCGAGATATACAGAAGAAGGAAGATGCGTAATTTTGTCAGAGGACTCGTTAAGTATAATAAAAGAAAGCGTAACTCTTTCGTCTTTTGTCCACTCGATATTTGTAGTTTCAAATCGTGCACCTTTTGCAATCACGTCGAGAGAGATGCTTCAATTTTTGATCGCATTCTTCGCGTGGTATTTGAACGGACTTTACGACGAAGCTGCTGTAACTTCCGGCCACGACCACCAAACGGCGGTCGCTTTTAACGTCTCTCCGCAAAACCGAGATATCGTCGATACCACGGATAGTCCATTGTTTCCGCGTTAATTAGTAATTTACGAGAGTTCGGGAGATGTTTGTAATTTCATCCAGACCTTGGACCGTCGTGCAATTCTTCCGACGATTTTCTTCCATCGGTAGTTGGGTTCCTAGACAAAAATTGTATTCTAGAGAAAATCAATTTGTGCAAATATCGATGAACACTTCTCTCGCGCGAAAATATAATTTTGCCTCTCTAAATTGCACAGTGCGTGAGAAAACAATCGAAAAGGAATATCGGCGAGTGTTCTCTCACGAGGAATACGAAATTTGATATCTTTGAATTACGTAGTCTTGTAAAATCGCTGAAGAATATCGTCTGGTGTTCTCTTACGTCAAAGCACAACTTTGTATCTGTGAATGGCACATTTTTTGAGACGATCGTAAAAGAGAATCAGCGCATATTCTCGGTCACAACTAAAAGGTCGTATTTGCGGGTTTCCCGTAATTTCGGCTTTATTTTTCCCCGCGAAATTCTTCCTCCGCAATCATCGACGAGTCGCGAAATTATCGAGGAATGGTCGGGCTTCGGATTTCGACGATTTCGAGAGCAAAGAGACAAGGAAGATCGCAAGGAGGTCGAGGAAGGATTTACAGTCGTCCCTTTTTCGTCATAAAGTCACTTCCTTTTTTCCATCAATTTGAATTTTAGTCGGTTCATTTCACGAGGGAGATTTCTTACCGACTTTCCATCTGATTTCGTTACCGAGTTACTCCGACGTTCCCAATAAGGGAGGTAACTTTTCGTTGGAACAAAGTTTTTCGGGAAATACAGCAAGAATCTTTCCGAAGAAAATACGACGACGTAGAACGGGAATAATTTCCCTTCTCGTGCATCGATCTTTTATTCAAACGTACCTAAATATCGAACTAAAAGTGTTTCTATTTGCATGGCAATTGGGTATAATAAAATTCCGTATTTTTCCTGCGAATCGGGCATTTTGAAAAATGCACTTTTCAAAACAGATTCCAAGTTAAGCTCGGAGTATCAGGTTATCCGAAGATCATTGCCAGGAATAAAGAGCCATGTAAACGGAGAAGTGGAGAGTGAAAAGGCAGAAACGTAGAATATAGCTTATCGAGTATAAGCATTACGTTCCTGCAGTTGAAGTTTTAATAGAATCGCGAATAAATGCAGCGAAGAAACTGAGACGATCGTACTTTTGCAATCGAACGACCGGGCATTAATCGCGTCCACATTGTCTTTCTTAGTTGCATGGTGCATAAAATGGTAAACATTTAAAATGTATTAGGTACTTTGTACATACACTTAACGCTAAAACTACCGACCTTACATCTATTATATTTAGGTATATCGGATAGGTACTATGGAAAAAGAGAAATCAAGAGTTGAAAAAGTTGGTCAATTAAGTAACTTAGGTTTTAGAAGATAGAAGTAGAATATTTACCGTGCGATTCCTCCATCAATTCAGGGAATGTTTCGAAAAAATTGGCAACCGGTCATTTTGACCGGCTTGGGAGGTTTAGTGTTAAATATCTCCGACTACTTGAACATCGCAATTCGAAAATGACAATTTCAATTTCAATTTTCGTGAGAAAAGTTCAGCCAGGTTATTAATACACGCGTGGAGATATTAAAATATTTTTAAACAGCACGATTTTATTAAATGAATTTTCTAAAACATACTTGCACTACTGTAATACGGAATACGATGGATACGAAAGAGGGAATACATTTCAAGCGGAGTAAATTAACATTTAAAAACGAACCCGCTGAGAGCTGCACATTTTTTTCTCATTCCAATGAATTATTAAACTTTTTAAACGTCTAGAGACACCGAGAAGGGTCATAGATGTTAACGAAACGACCTACATTTTGTGAAAACTTCATCGTCAACTTATTCGTTTCGCGAGAGGATCGCGGAACCTCGAGGTTTTCTCGAGGCTGCCTCTTCGCATCGACACAGGACCTCACGTCGATGACAAAGCACAAAGGTTTCCGCGATCACGGTGCACAGGGACGTTGTACTAAAAATAATGATCCCTTTCAACCAACAAGTGCATCCGGATTCCACGAGAATTCTCGTCGTCCAGAGCGTAATTTCCATTCGTTATCCGCCGTCGTGAAAAGGATAATTTCCTCGAGATTTTTACATCGATGCCGTTTAGCAGCGACTCGAGAGAGAAGTTCTTGCTTGCCCGAGCTCGATGGCACTCTGGACCTTTCAAAAAAACTAATTACGGAGTCTGTTAATCTTAACTTGCCGCAACTTCTCGTCAGGGACAAAGTGGTTTCGGGCTTTTCGACGTTCGCCACTCTTTCGTCTTCGACGAGACCGTTCTCTTCGTTTTTCTCCGTTCTTTCTCCTCTCCTTCCTTCTCCATTCCCGTCGTCGCAGCGACGAAAGAAATTTATCGTTTTACCGCTCGCGACTGGTGACAGTTTAACATTACGGTTAACCGAGCATGTAAAATTTGTCGTTTGAACGGTGGGCGTGAAGTACGGCTCGTAATGGACTACGATGACAATCGAGTCGGTAGCCGCGATGTAAAATGATCCTGATGTCGAAGGATAACGGCCGATCGATGAGGACGATGGAAAGGAAGAATAGGTCCTGCGAGTCGAAAGTGTGGAGATGAAGAGACACTCTTCTTGAGTTTTATTACGAGGGTGACGCTAAATGTTGACGTTACAAGCACACGTGTGTGTCGGCGCTTACGACTTTCGTGTAATTGTAAGTAGAAAATTGCAAGAATTCGACTCATTATTAATTTTCATTTGCTCCAATGTCCATTACAAGAATGTTGAACTACTTTATGGAAATGATAAAAAGTAGATCAGTCTAACAGAGTTGATGGTCGTTTAGCTACACGGAACTCAAAGTACACCGTAAAACAAAACTATAAATATGTCGAAACGAAGAGTAAGTGACTTATCGTTGGGTCACTGTCACAATCACCGGAAAAAATATCCGTTATTACGTATTAATTAAAATGTAAAACATTCGTTTAAATGGTTCATTTTCGCATCGTTCGGTTGGAGCGTACGAAATATTTTTGTACGAGCGTCTTCTTGGATTTTGGACAATTTAATTAATGATCCGTCGATTAAATTATATTTTACTTTCGCATTATCGTCCTTGCAATTGCAGGCAGCGTAATCCTATGAAGATTAACAGCGCGAGAATTAACCGAAAATCGTTGCAAACATATGGGTTCGCTTGCAGGGGTAAGATTTAATAATCGCTGAAATTATGAAAGCAGCTTTCGGAATATGAAAAACCTTTTAAATATGATTTCGATTTATATTTATCTAAATACATTTCGCTGCATTATTAAAATTCTCGCAATTTCATGTCCCTTTTAATTAACGTCGAGAAGTCGATCGATACGAGCAAACGTATGGGCCGAAATGAACGTTCTCGTAACGCGTATTAATAATTTTTGCGTGCTTGTAAAACGGACAAAACATTCGCAGCTCGTATTGATTTAATTTATGCCGTTCGATAAACATTATTCAGGGCTCTCTCTTGGACGGTCAGTTTTAGCGAGATATTACGGAAAATGGAATATTCTCATTAGCCGTGTCTGACGGGAATACGAAATGTGATTTCATCCTGCCGATTGATGTTTGCACAATCGAAATACGGCTGCTTTTCGTAATTAACGCGCATCCGATGAAATATACCCTTGAATCTCGTTTGGCTTTTCTGCAGAGATATTTTCCACGACGGCGGCGTTAAACGCAAATTCGGAAGGCGGAAACGTCGAGCGGTTTTCAACGTAGCTTTTTATCCGTCCAGGCTGCTTTGCATTATCCTTTACTCTCGCGTCTTATTGAAATTACGTAAAAATTCTCCCGCGTGTAGGAGGTTTCGTTCTGTATTAATAACAAAAACCAGACGGAAAAATGCAGGCGGATAGAAGTGTGCGGCGTTTTTTAGCTCGACATTGTTTAATACATCGAAATCATCGTATTAATTAAAACACGAGGCGCCTTTCATTATTTACAGAGCCAACTTTCTCGTAATATCGCAATTCGCGTTTTACATCGTATGACGTCCCGGCTGCAGAATGCAATTTATTACATTTTTTTCCGCTTGCATGGCGCTTTAATTTCCTACAGTTCTCCGAAGTCAAAAATTACATTCTTATCCGGTGGCTCGAGCAATTAAACGAACAGTATTCCTGACGGTATTATTGCCTCTAAATAAATCCTCTCGATACAGCCATTAACGATACAAGTAATACTATACGTTGATGAGGTAATATATTATTTTATTAACATCTATTCTCGATATTGGCTTCTATACTTTTAATGTAAAAGTGATAATGTCATCGTGGCTATAATATTTTTTAACTCCGCATAAACCATCCTTGTAAGCTCATTAACTACCCCTCATCTTCAAATCAAATATGTGCTGGTAATTATGAAAATGGTTTAATTAAAAAATTTAAATTAGTCTACTCTTTATTTTACGTTGCTTTAACGTACATTACAGTGTGGAGAAATTACGTCGTTGAAATGATGAAACATGAAGCTGTTTAACGGAGCCGATACGTGTATCATTGCAGAATACTCGATATGCACTCCAAAGTTAAAGTTCAAACATTTCAACATCAATAATAAACAGCTGAAACGACTGCCATAATTGCCGGCACCATGGATACGTAAAAATCAACTCTCTGTGTAGAACTTTTATCAAGAGTTTCTATTCTACCTGGAGCAAAAGTCGATTAAACATTTTCGCCGAAAAACCGCGGCCTCTTTCTGCTCTCAAAAATGCATCGTTTTATAGTCGCGGTAAAATCGGTCAAGTACATCGAATCCGAGCAAAATCGACCCTGCACAACGCTACGATGCGACGATATAATTAATATCAATGTGACGGTGGGGACTCAATAATTTATGAAGCGGGAGAAGCCATGCTTGCAAGCTCGTTTAATTGCAGCTCCCTCGGACAATGTCGCGACACGCGTTGCACGGCCTGTCATTCT
The DNA here is from genome assembly GCA_963989415.1 of Cerceris ruficornis. Classification (NCBI taxonomy): domain Eukaryota; kingdom Metazoa; phylum Arthropoda; class Insecta; order Hymenoptera; family Crabronidae; genus Cerceris; species Cerceris ruficornis. The sequence continues at coordinate 32,061,015 of OZ022520.1, read as the reverse complement.
CGTAACTGACAGCAGATCGATTTTAACTGAGCCCTTCTCTTCTCTCTCTCTCTCTCTCTCTCTCTCTCTCTCTCTCTCTCTGCAGTCTCGGCGCTTCATTTTCTTTCCTGTTTATGGATCACCACGAATCAACGCATTTGCGCCTGCATTCTAGCAAAACTTTGCAATTTAACGAACGACGTTTGCCGTTGCGTGCACTTCGCTGGCATGAAATGCCGCCACTTCGTTTTTGGAATTCCCAAACCCAGTTTCCTAACTTTAGGAGGCTGGGTTTGGGGATTCCAAGAGCCAAGTGGCGGGAATTGACGGTTGAAAACGAGAGACTCCGCCGCTCCGTAGCCATCTTTCAGTCGTCGGACCGTACTTCGGCTTTAACTTCTACGATCGCTTCACCTACGACCCACAGTTTTAGAGGAATTTCCAACTATCGAGGCTGCGATGCATCAAATGGATAACAATTAAATAGCAATTTAGGAAAAGTCTCCCAGAGGTTATAGAGATTTGACCTCGGACCCACTAGTTGGGATTTGGCTCCTCTACCACCGTGCCGATCGTAGTCATCCTAGAAATGTTCCATCTTGTAATATCTACACCAAAGTTTTAACAATTTCCAATCCACCTGAAACTACGATTCCTCGGTGGTATCTAACAGCAACTAAAAATTCCAACGACAAGAGGAAAAACAGGTGGAAATTCGCGCCATCGGTAGCGCAACGCTGCAAGACCAAAACGGCAGCGAGATTTTTCCTCCCGAATATACCGAGACGTTAATCCCGACAGATGCAATTGTGCGGACAGCAAAGCTCGTGTAATTTATTAGAGTACACGGGCATGGAGCGTTTAATTACCGGCGATGCGTGGAAAGACATAAATCGATTTTGGTGACACGTCGGGCGTAAGAATGTTGTTATTATCGACGGCGAGTAGCGTTGAATTGCACGCTTATGATAACGCAATTGTCATGATGTATTGATCTCAGGGTGAAACATAGCGCACGAACCGGTGTTCTTTTCCATGGTGACGTGCTTATAGGGCACAGCTATCGATCTTTCCAAGTGTCTTGTCGTCTACGTACAACTCGAAGCATTCCACTCGTGAGTGAGTAATACAAAGTGTAAGCGAAGAGGGGGTGCAGACTATTTTTAAGCTCCACGAGGATATTAAACGAAAGTTTAAATTAGTATGCTCGCAAAGGTTGAAGTTTAAAGAAAGTACGAGGCTAATTTCAGATTCTCGCCGGGCGCGATTGCGGCGGCGGTAAATATTTGAAGCGGAATTATTTTATGGAAACCGTTCCCTCCTCGTCCTTGGTTTTGTTCTTCGTCAGCTTCGGACTAGAAGCAATATTCCGGGAGAGGCATAACGACAAAGTAACTTTACCGTTTATGTTTCTCTCATAGGATCGAGAGGACGTGGTCACTCGGGAATTCGCAGCTTCAGCTTGAATTTTTGTTAAAGCAAAAATCCCAATACGCCGCGCCAGCTTCAAATTATCTTGTTCTCGAATAAGCGAGATATAGGATGAAACTTGTGTCCGTTAACTTCTTGCTTCTTGCAATCTTCTCTTTCTATGACCGCGGAGGAAAATTTTCTCCTATATTTTTTAGTCCTTTCTCCTGTAATTTCCGTTGTAATATCTCCTTCATTTTGAAAGAAAAAGAGCATCGTTAAGAAGACCGGCACTTTGTCATTCCTTTTGATCGGCCAGATTTCATCGTCTCAGCGCCAAAGGAAGTTTCAAAATCATCAATAATATGTCACAAAACTTTCATAAACCCTGCGAATTTCCCTCCGATTTTCATCGAAGTACGATCATGGAAGGTTGTCATCCAACGTCTCGGTCGTTTCTCCAAGAAGTCTTGCGTCGTTCCATCTCAAATTTCCACTCTCCATAACCACCGTGTCCTTAGTAAAAATATCCTCGCAGCAACGTCATACAAGATTTACCGTCACCACGTGCAAAGGACATTTCCTTCTCCACGAGCGACGGAAAACACCGTGAACTTCGATCACGTCGAATAAAGGTATCCGACGCGAAGAAGAAAAAGAGGCGCGCCATCAAACGGAGAAGAAGGACCCCGGTACTTGACAATTGTCAGGGTGTATTTCCCTCGATAGAATTTATCGGTGAAAAGAGACTCGTCCCGGTTTCATCGGCGTGCGTGCAATAAAACGAGGCATAAAACGCGAATCCTGAACGAGAGGGGCAGCTCGTACTGGTTTGTTCCAGACGCGAGCGTTCTCCGGTACCCGCATGCGGTGCGCCATGACGCGCCTTGAATTTAATACTGCGATACCTATATTCAGCACGGTTACTGCTACTGCCTCGTAAACGACGTAATGCACTTAAAGCAACGCCGACGTAACGCGATTCTACTGGAAATTCACCGAATCTCCCGACAACGGGGGGCTACGTACGGATAGTCGGTTCGATCGACAGCGAACGCAATTGCATTAACGTCTTGTCAGAACGCAATCCCTTCGATTCGGCGCCGTCGTCCTGCGAAGATTGAGTCGTCCACTTGCGAGATTCGATGATCGTTTAACTGACGTCGTTTCATCGGGAAACGGTCATTTGATTTTGAGCTTTCCGTTGTCTCTTTCGGGCTGGCTAAATTGAATCGGCGGCAGGTGAATTCTTCTCGTATTTCGCAGAGCGCTGCACACGTTGCGAGTATCGTGCGCTGCACGGGTGAATAGAAGAGATCGGATAATCCTTGGAATTTTTTCATGATTTACGCCTCATAGACGTTGCCGTTGCACCGTTTATTATCGTCTCGGAAACGGAGCTTCCAATTGAAAATCCGTTACGGCCCTCTCCGTAGGTTTTTCCGAGCATTCTTTCGAGACGTCCGCCATGGGGCACGGAGGTCGCGGCCCTTTAGCCGAGTCGCGTGGGCGTTGAGGTCGTCTTGGCAGCTTCCTTCGTTTCAGAGCCGTGGCGATCGCGCGACGGAAGTGCTCCGGCACTGTCGGGAGGATGTTACAATTAATGCTGACCGGGGCTCGTTAGCACGTTTCCTTTTTCCCTGAGTCATCCCGATGGAAGTCATCTCCGAGGAAGCGGCAGACTCGCCGAGAAGTCGGTTCGGGCTCGCGATAAACGCCGACGATCGCGCGACCGTCGTTAAAGTTCACCGAGAGTCTTCTCAGAGGATATCTATCCGTTGGAAGGATCAATTTCAGTAGGACTTTTACCTACCGCTATCGTGATTACCCGTGAAAGTTTCGAATTCCTTTTGAAAGTTGAACTTTAATTTTACGTAATATTCTTTGGGGATCTTTAGAAAATTTATAAGTAGAACGAAAGGAGCAGAGACCGATGAAAGTTCTTTGGCATAGATTTAACTTGCAAAGCGAGGCATTATTCGGGAAAATATTGTACCCTGTATATTGATAGATGGAGTTTCACGAGGTAACAAGTGCATCGTAGTAACAGCACACCGATATATGTAGACGTAATGCATCTTTGCAGGGAGCAACGGGACGGAATCCAGATGCAAGTTCCTTCTTCCTTGTTTTAATCGCGATATTGTTCCTCGTTATTTATCGTATCGCTTCGTGCTTCGCCGAGCGGGGAAGAAACACCTCTGGGAGCTTGGCAAGTTTCTTTTAGTACCGCGATTTCCATCAGGATGTCAAGAATTGAAAGAGATCGGCGTAAAAGAGCAGCTAGAGAACGCTCGTTTCCCATTGCTGCTTTCCGTTCTTTTCGCATTAAAAGAGAGGAACCAAATGGAGCAATGAAACGTGGACGAAAATGGAGGATACGAGCGACACGGAACAGAAGATCGGCTTTCGCGCAAACAGCGTCGAACCTTGTGCATTGCGACGTTGAAATAAAACAAATGAAAGGGGTTGCTCGCTTCACAGTTAATTAGATCTCGAGAACTGGGTCGTGCGACGAGAAACGGTGCGCGAATGAGACCCCTTTCCTCGTTCTATTCTCAATGCTTTTTGTCCCGTTTTAAGGCACCTACAATTGCACCCTCGATTCAACGTGGTGCACCGTAATTTGCAACGGTGAAACGCATTTAGAGAGGTGAAGTCTTTAAACGTACTTGAGAGGTATGGCTCGCACGTGATTATTTTCCTTTTAGAGTATGACCGTGTATTCGAAGTGACAAAAATGAATGGTAAAGGTGGAACGGAGTATCAATTACACATTTGTTTCGCTCCGTAGCATAAACGTGTCCCTGAAGTTAACGATACCATTTCATCGTTGTCCGTTTCTATCCCGTTTGAGTAATAGTTTTAAATAAGTTTGAAAATACAGCTCACGCTCGTTCGATTACGCCGTATCGTCCAGTCGACCCGTTATTATTTGTTACGGCGCTTTAACGCACAGAAAGGAGCAGCTCAGGGGGTTTATTTACGCGGCAAGTTTCCAACAACCATTATTAATGCATCCTACGTGTTATTAGATGGTAATTCCGCGTACAATGTCCTAAACTCCGCCGTTATATCATTACACGGTGCATCGTGGATCGTGGTACTTGCTTGCAGGACGAAAAGAGCGTAAATTTTGTAGTACTCACGTGCGAATGCAGTTAGCACGTGCCGGGCAAATTGCGAGTCTCGCGAGCACTGAGACCATTCGCTGAAATTTCCGTGAACGGCGGGAGAGAGAGGCCTATTAATTCTGCACTGCAGTTAATGAGGGAGTACGGTTGCGTTATCCATCAATGGCATTGATTGACCGTTTCAATCAAGGTTCAACTTCTGGGACAAGTGTCCCGACACTTCCTAAATTATAGAGCCACTCTGCGCTCTCGCTTCCACTTGGTCGCACGTCCATCCTTTGGCAAACGGTTCGCCAATTTCGTGATAAGATAACTGGCCGCGAGAATATCAATGAATATTAACGTCTGCCAGATAACTTCGGTGTTCATTGTCTTTCGTTAACTTGTAATCGAAGGTATAATATGATTTCTCGATGAATAAATTCACAAAGTGAAACGATACAACGTGCTCTCACTGGAGAACGAAAGTTCACGGTATAATAGGACAATAGGATTTTTTGTCAATATGTTTTATTAAATGTTCTCGGTACGAGGCATTGTAACAAGATCTCCTTCCACTGTTCGACAGCATTAAGGAAAGCCCGAAAGACTTCCAGTTTACTTGACATCTTATTTTACCAGACATCCTTTACCCTGGTGTACTGTTCCGCGATGGAACTATTAATATAATCTCAAGTAAGAGGACTTTACGTGGAAAAATACCTGTCTTGTTTTTCCGAGGAGCGAGCCGCGCAGCGAGTAACAAAGGAAAATTTCTCTATCATCATTTTTACCGTTGCTTCGCGCTCGTCGTTTTGTCGGCGAATGAATTAAAACGACCCTAGAAACGTTTCTTGTAACGGCACCAGGTGCATCCAGGAATCCAATCGCACCGTGCACCAAATTCTATGCACAATTCCTCTGATATGTCAACGATCTTTTACATGAATTTATCGTAATGTATTTAATGGACCGAAAGAAACGAATACCTTTCGCCAACCTCTCCATTTTCTACCCCTAAAGAGACACAAAAACAAAATCCTTGCTGAAATGACAACGTTCTCAAAAACAAAAATCCTCCATCGCAAAAATTTCCGTCGTTCCGCGGCCATTCTGCGACCGTCGAATGAATTGACACAACCGAATGAAATGTCCCTTCCAAGGGCACGAAATTCATCGATAATGGCCAGTATACCATTCGCATCATTCTATACGTAATACCTGTAACATTTGCACATTCCTTTATTCCCATTTATTACAACTTACTTTATACACCCATGAAAACAAACACCATTCACCAACCCTTTCGCCTTTCAGGCTTCCGTCAAAAAAACAAGAACAAAATCCCCGCTGAAACGACAAGATCGACAGCTTCAATATTCCCAGCCATTGAATACACATTCGGAATGATTGTTCTCACGAACAAAGGGTGAAAATGATTTGACCGTAGAACAGGAAACGTTGGGGACAAAGGGGGTTGCACACCCCGAAGAATCAAGCCACGTATTGCCTTCCAGGTCGGTACGGTTGTCGATGAGAATCCCACTTTAATCCCATTGCGGTGGACAATCCAAAAGGCAATTTTTCAGGATTAAAAGTCAAAGGCAATTGGAGTTGCGCAGGATGCAAGAGAAGCCGATTGGTCGAGGATTCTCGTCCTGGTGCACCTGTGTTGCTGATACTGATTGGTTTACGGCTTTTCCACCCTTCTTGCAACACCTGCTACGTCACACCTTCGACCTCGGGTTTGGTCGTCGAAGTACATTTGGCAAATCTCTTTCCATCGGTTTGGACGAATTCGCTGTTTCTTTTCGTAGGAACGAGTCACCGTCGATCGAGTCCTGGTTTAACGGCCATGCCTCACGGGAACGTAACTATTTTCTTATTTTTCTCCCTCCGTATTTCGGTCTTTACATAGAAGCTGATACATCGAATCATATTTTAGGGAAATTTTTCTGAACTGATTTTTCTTACCGGCTGTTACTGTTATCTTATATTTTTCGATTTTAACCGTTGTCATTTCGCCTAGGTCTCAAGGTTTTAGATTGTGCTCGAAAGCATCGAGGCTCTGATTTCTCAAAGGTGACGAAGACTCGAACTCGGGCCCATTAATTGCGAGGCCGAGTCTTTAACTCCATCCTCACCATAATTGATGATTATTTTGTTTCGTTCGTACAAAGCAACGGCACAAAAGTGCACCGAGAAGCAGGCTGCGCATTCAGCGTGACCCAAAAAATATTCTATTGTAGTTAGTTGGTGTAATGGTGCTTAATTAAAAGTTGAGAAATTCTGATTTTGATACTTGCAGCTGGAGTTTGTTAATTAGTTTTGATGTTAAAATTGTATTTCATGCGGTGTTGTGCTTTGAATACAGTAACACGAAGATACGATATGAGATAGGACGTAAATGAATCCTAATAGTGCTTGAAAAATTGTATAAATCAAATCGTAGATGTTACATTAACTAGGGGAAATTATTTCTTACGTCTTTCACGTACATCGTATCCATGGTGGCTCGAAAATTATCTAAAACTCTACGTCTCCCTTAACGCTAAAACTACCAAGGCGGACAAAATGACCGATTCCCAATATTTCCCAAAAATTCCCCAAATTGACAGGGGAGCCATGCACCGCTTCTACCTTATAAAACCTAAATTACCTAGTCGATCGTGTTTTCCACCACTTAATTTCTCCTTTTCCAACGTACTTGTTCAGCGTATTTAAATCCAATAGATATAACGCCGGTTGTTCAAATTTCTTTAGCGATCGGGAAAGAATTCGACGAGGAAAATAAATTGTACGAACAACTCGCTGTTGCACAAACTCGCAAAGGTTAATTGAACATGATATTTTCCGTCGGCAACTGTGATCCTCTTTGACGGACAACTTTTCGGTGAAAAATTTCATCGATGGAAATCTGTCTTGTGACGGATGTATCGACTATTTCCGATCGCTATATTTCCACCCTTCTCTCAACGTCGACCTCGACCTCTTCATCGAGACGTATTCAGTTTACCTCATTCGATTGTACCCATCATGGGAAACGTCTTGTCACGTTATCGGGCATAAAACAGAATTGTTCGATCCGATTAAAATCGTCCTGGCCCATCTCGCTCTTTCCTGCCAGAATAAATGTGAATTCTGATGCAGGTTTCGAGGTACGGTTCGGATATCGAACGGTTAAAATAGAATACACGAAATAATTAATTTCGGTGATGGATACCTTACCCCCGCAACAGGTTTCACATAAATTAAACTCGGCTTTCATGCGGGAGCAAATATTTTTAGATGTCAAAACTTTCTGGATTTTGCAATATAACAGGGGGTGATATGAAAGTTATTTATGGAAATGCTACTTAATTCTGATACATTAACTGATTCATATAATGTATTCTGTGCTTTTTAGTTTTGATCGTGCAGCCACTGAAATAAATATCAGCGGTATACACGATAAATTATCGATTATCATGGGTTATCGTAACTGTTGCTTCGTTAAAATTTTCATATGCCATCCTCATCGACGATTAATTTCACTTTTTAGGTTATTCATTGCACGTGCAATTGTATCGTCTCGTAAACCGACAAGGTAGAATGTTTTTGAAGCGAAGCAACGATACCGGGGCAATTTCGCCAAGTTATTTATTCTGATTTGCCTGTTCTGGAACATTTCACAAATTCTCTTTATCACCAGGAAAATTTCCTTACGCAAGCATTCCTCGGCGAATTCATCGCTCTCCCAACGAGCACTCCTACCACTGTTATTTTCTTTCCGCTATCCCTCGCATCTTTTCACTTTTTCACCCTCGTCCCTTGGGAAAACCCGCTCCTGAAAGGCAGTCGTAGAACCGTTGGCTTGATAAAGGCGCTAAGTGAAACAGAAAATGTTTTTCTCGAGCTGTCGGGCTATTTGCATTATTGTTACGGGAATTTAAATATTCCTCCTTATTTCCAAAATTCGCGCGCACGGCTAAAAAGTATTTGCCGATTATTTTAATGGCACTCTCCTAAAATTCCTATTAGCAAAACGGCGGCACGCTCCATTTCATTTGCAGGCACTCGAGAATCGATTGCAACGATCGGGCGAGTTTTAATGCAAAAGTTCAACTTGCCTTTTCACCTTTGGGAAGTATTTTTCCGCGATACGTAACGGAGCCTCGGCCGTTGAAAACGCTACAGAACTGTAAATCTTTGCCAAAACGATCGGCAAAGTCGAAGACTGAAACGATTGAAATATATAAGCTACCCTTAAAATAAAACAGCAACGTCTTTCTTCGTGGCGTATCAGCGAGCAAAGTTCCAAAGTCGAAGCATCTGTAAAGTAGAAGTCGATTGCCCTTTTCACGTCGTACGGCAGATGATTCGCGAGAAATCTCATTAAGGACGTGCTTTGATGCGCGCAAAGTCGAAGAGAGAGAGAAAAAATTTCCCGGCGGGATATAATTTTACGAGGATGTCATAAATACACATCGACTGTGGCGCGTCTCCGTCGATCGACACGAGGCGCCGGTTGAGGTCAGAGGTTAAAGGGGCGAGAGGCGCGAGGCAGCGTCGTAGCTTTTAATTTCCGTCGGCGACCTTGAGCAAAGAAATCGTAAATTTTCCACGCCTACGTGTCTCACCTGGGTGTGGCGGTCTCGAGAAGAAACGAAGAAACCGATAGCCGAGAAAGATTTCCCGTAAGAAAGACAAAGGACGAAATTTTCCTCGTGCCCGTATCGTAACCCAAGGGCTTTCTCGCTGGATCATTTGTCTTTCACTTAGCCGAGGATATTCTCCGATATCCTCCGGATCCTACGAATCCTTTTACTCTCGTCTTATATTCATTTCCATGCGAACGAAATATCTCCTTGTACGACGAATTGTGTTTTGCGAGCAGCACCGTTGAAACGACGAATGACTCGAGTCCTTGGTGAAGTATAAACTCGTCAAGTACGAATATAGACGAGTATATATAATTTGATGTAGCTATTTATAACCATTAAGCGTTAAATAAATTATACTTCCCCCTTGAAAGTTTCCTTTCATTTCGAACGGTGATCGTGAAACTCTTCAACCGAAATGAAATGCCCCAGCCACTTTGTACGAGGTGCAGCAACGAGAAAGTTCAGATCGCTGCGATAACCTGCAATCAATACGCTTTCCCCCGACAGTCAAAAGTAATAAATACTTGTGTTCCCTTTCAGCTGTCTGTAACGCAGACTCGCGTGAAAATTTCCATCTTCCCGTGCGCCTCGGACATTCACCGAATGAAATTCCCCGTTGGCGCCGAAAGTCCTGAAATTCGTAATTAGATACTCGCCGTGTATCATTCCCCGTAATTTCCTCTCAGCTTATTTTCCAATAATTTCGAAAATTCGATTGAATCATTAATATCTAGCGCGTGTGACGGAAACACAAATTAACGAATCATTTGACGCGCATCGGGGAACACGTATCGTAACGTTAAACATTACGCCCTGCCTTCCTGTCCCATCGGTAATACATTAAAATTAATATCTCCGCGATATCGGCTCGCCCGTGCCGTTCATACGCAATTGATTTATTCCGATTGAAAGTATCATAATCCAGGATATTTTCCGTCCGTTTCAATTTCAACTCTGTACGTCCATTTATACTTCCGTCGGCTGTCGATGCTTTTTAATCGCTTAATATCGTCCACCGCGCAAAACTCGTCGCATCCTACACGATTTTCTATTTGCACACCCTCGCGCAAACGTCCACCGATTGAAATTGCAATACGTTATACGATCTTACTGGGGTTGGACGAGGAGGGGAGGGACGGGGGAAAACGTATCGTATAATTTAGATTTCCGCTGCTTGAAATGCAATTTCACGAGTGTCTGGTTATATGAAACGTTCGAAATGGTATTTTCAGAATGGACCATGAAGGAGAGCAACGCGAGTTGGTAGTAGACGAGCGGTCGTCCTCTTGGTTGGTGGCACGGCGGTCGTCGACGGATTCCTGCTACGTCCAATCGTTCACCTTGCAGGTGTTGCGCGCGGCAGGTACGAGGTCGACAGGTGCGATAATCGGGGGTGACCCGGTTACTGCCGCCGGGGCGGCGATGCGACGATGAGCTCGCCGAGGGTACTGCCATCCCTCTACACCCGACCAGAGGTTAGCTCGTCTTACATTATCTTATCTCGTACTTATTTTCATTTATATTCCATATCTTGCGAAACGATTTTCACGAAAGCTCGTAGAGTCGTAGAACAATCCGAGGCGAGAATAAAGATAGTATTTATTTGCGTCCTGTGTTTAGGAAGGGGTGGACTTTTCCCGCGAATTGATAGCGATAGGTGCAGAATTTGTTGCACAGTATTCACTTCATCTAAGGCTTCTCCTTTGCTTGCGGAACGATTTTTATGAAAGTTTCCAGAGTCGTAGAATAATCTGAGATAGGAATAACCGTTTTGCTCTTTCGTTTCCTATGTCGGATAAAGGAAGACATTTATCTCTAAACAGAAATGATATTTGCTCCATTTTACGTATAGTTCTTGATATTTGGTACACACGTTGAAGTTTCGGTAGTAACAATTTAACGGTACAAGGGCTTAAAAACTGGTAGAAATACTATCTTTTTCCGTGTTTCTCGATCCTTTAGTTTGTCATTTTTCGTGCTTTTTCTCGGTGGTTGGCCAAGCGTTAATACCCGACGTTCTTCCCGATCGTAGCCCCGAGTAGTTGCAAGGCCGGGTCGTCTCGCAAGCTACCGCAAGGTCGAGTACAGAGGAGCGGAAGCCGGTTCAAGGCCGAAACTATTCGCCTGGCCATGGACCACGAGGCGAGGAACGGAACCGGCAGCAATGACGACGAGGAATATACGAATATTTACTTCATCGTCGGAGATCGCAGGGAGACGGCCACCTACAAAGCGGATCAGGTCACGGACATGGAGCTTAAGGGCAAGTACACCTCTTAATTGATTGATCTTTTAATAGAACTCCGATGGTAGTCCGTCAAAACAGTGGTCAAGATCGAGAGAGACATTTCGCCGGATGATAACGTCACGTAACGCCGACAATAATGAGAATGGTAGTTCGTAAAACGAGCAATTGATTGACCAACGTAATTCTCGTACTTTTTGCCGGCATTTTATTAGCTACGGGTATATTTACTCGGTGTAGTAATAATATAAGGAGGTTTATCTTCGGTCGTTTTGTTACTTCGTGTATCCCTGGAGCTGAAGACCAAAGACGTTTGCTCAAATCCTCGGTAAGTCTGCGTCTGAGATCTTAGAGTTTAAATTTTATCGATATCGCTTCTGGCATCTCTTCGCGTCACGCACGATCGTCCGAGTAGCCTTAACGGTGCAAATTAGGGTAGCTGCTTCTACAAATGAACATAATAGTAAGAATAAAAGGGGAAACTCAGGTTTACGAGACGAAGCAAAAGAATACGCGCCGGTCGTCGATATAAAAGCTTCTTCTCGAAGGACTCGGCAGAGAAAAAATGATTTTTCTATTCAACGTAAAGCCCATCCATTACTTTCCTCATCGATAACATCCATTCGTTTCGGTTCTACGACAGTTATTAAAGTACTGGCTCCTTCGAGGATAAAGATTGAGATTGCTCGAGTGCTCGATGCAACTCGAGGAGTATTCGATATTCCCAGAATCTACTCAATTATCGATCAGACGCGGCTATCACCGAAACCGGCAAATCCTGAACGAAATCTCCTCTCGATACCCACCTTTCATCCCTCGCGCGATACGAAAGGGTCGATAAGCACTACCGAAATTATGTTTGCACATACTTCAGCTTCGAACCGTGACCTATCGACCGGACTGAGACCTTCCGAAAGTAAGCTCGGAGGGTCTGACTCACCCATCGACCCTTGTTTTTACCCCTGCTAGCGCCAGACGACTAAATAAACATGGATTTATACTCGCGTTGTTTTTCCCTGGCTTTTCATCGTCGGAGGAAAAAATTTGGAATTATTTCTGACTCGGTGTCGATCAAAGCTCCATCGAAGCTCAATGAAAATGCAGAGGGAGAGAGGGCTAAAGACGTTCTCCGATACGAGTAGTCAGGTTTGAATCGTAGATATTTCTCGCGTAGCGCTGGAAATGACAATGGAGAGAATAGTTTTTCCGTTGGTGAATGTTTTACTAGAAATAAGGTACGGTTAAAAATATATTTGCCCTGTTTCGCGGCTGTTACGTATGCTGGAAGAAATTACGAGTCTTCTTAGAAATGCTAAGTAAAGGAGCTTTGGATTATTCCTGGAAAACCTTTTAAGTAGAACAGTTGAAATAATATTTGTTTTTCTTTTCCGGTACTTGGTAATTTTATATTATCCTTTAAGGTAGTGCAAAATTCAACGTTTGCCGTCTTTTCATTATTAAAATTATTACCGTAGATCTATAAAGTTTGCAAGTATCTTTTCCATCGTGTCCAACCAGCGCTATCTTATTCTACTGACAATGAGAGCGCAGTTCCGTGCCTTTCGTATCGAATTTTCCCTGAAATTACCATTGAAAACTAACGCGAATTATTTCTGCGAAAATGTCGCAATTAGCTGCAAATAAATTTGCCTGGCCTTTTATGAACCCCTTGAAACTGTTAAACGAAATTTCGATCAAAATTGCTAATTATCGTACCTCGTCGATAACCGTCCAGACATTTTCCTCGTAAAATTATCGTTTGCGACAAATTGCGGGCTATTAAGCTACTCATATAGAATAATTGACGTGTCGGTATTAAATTACAACGGCACAACGAAAGATTTTTCATCTCGACAGCGCCGAACACCTAAGTAATCGCGACTCTAACGAAGTTAAAATTCGAGCAGGTCTTGTTGACCATTTAACGGAAATTGCTTTGCCACGAACGTCGTTACGAACAGTTAGCGACATCACAAAGCAACGTCATACGAAACAAGGTAGATCCTGTCAACGATACGACCCTTTGTATCGCCATGCATCGACCCTTTCCGTTCGTTGTGCCGCGACATTCGAGCTGGCGCTAGCAAATCTTGGAATGGAAGCGTGCAAGGAAATGGCAGTGGGAGCTCGTCATTTCTCGTTTTATTTTTTGCCCTCTTAAGCGATTCTCTCTTGAAAACGTATTTTCTCTTTAATGCATACGGATGCAGTCCGCTTGACTCTGTTATTCCACCTTGGAAATAAAAAAACATGCTTCTTCGGCAATTCCATTAACCGCCTCTTGATTAAAATGAAGTTTTTAATTCAATCTTCCCCCTCGCAGTTTCGCTCGAACGATGCAGTTACGCTTTTTTATCTTCGTTTTAGCGAAGTCCTTGCGATCGTATTTCACGAATACCACATTTCCCTCTCGCGAAACGTATGCTTCCGGATCATAAGACGTAAACTGATCATTCTTCTCCCCTTTATTGTAGCTATCCTCTTCGGGAGATAGAAAGATTCCGACTGAAAGTATCGTCCCTCCGTTCTCCAGTTTTTCATGGAAACGCGACTCACGGTGTTACTTAAACGAAGCGTGTTTCAACGACGATCGACGCGAAAAATTCGCCAATGATACTTGATGCTACCGGAAATCGATATCGCGACCGAAGCGCTAAATTGACCTTTATTGGCTATTCGGTGTCGCTGCCGCGAAATTTGTTCGCATCTGCCCGAAACGTGGCAATAAAGAAGTCAATACAAAAGTCACTTTCAATTGAGCAGAAATTAACCAGCCACCACGATACATTGGCAATTAATACGCGACGGTGCCGCCGTGAAAGACACGAAGCAAAGTTTATTTATTTTTTACGCGTGGGAGGAAAATTCATGGATCCTTTTCGGTCTCTCCGCGGTCACTTTGCTATGGTGGCAATAAATCGGGTAGTCCGCAGATGCACAGAGCAAAACAGACTTATCTGGGACCTTGTTGAAACACACAAAGGGCTTGGAGTATCTCGGAATTTTCCGAGCTAGAAACGTGCACTGGACGGTCATCTCCGACTTGGCAGCGGAGTTACCCCTGCCGCCCTTTTCGCAACCCTTAAACTAAGCAAGCAGACAAAGAAACCAAAGTTACAAAGGGAAGGCGAATTCTTTTGCGCGGTAGAATTTATTTATAGAGAACTCTATCGATTGGTCAAAAATCACAAGGAAATACAGTTAAAAGATAATCAGTCAGTGATACAACTCAGGGCGTATTCGTTCATTTTGAAGCACTTAGACGCACGTTAGAAATACGCGAGACAATTCAATAGAAATTGAGAGACATTTCGGTAAATTTTTATTACGTTAAATTATTCCAAACATTGTTAACCGTTGGAGTTACTACGTTGTTGATCGCGAATACGGTATCGCAAAATAAGCACATCTTTTGTAACACGAACATTATTGAGAAGCGTGAACCTACAAAGTTCTCTTTTGGATCGATGCTCCTGATTTTCACGCGCGAAAAGATTCGTGATACAGCTGCAAAAATGTCCGATGTCTCCCTCTCCCTTTTTCTCTCTCGTCGGTGATTTCGAATCTTTTTCCGAGAACGTTGATCGCACAATCCAAGGAATTAATTCCAGGAAATTGAACTGCACTCGGTGGTTCTGCCATTGTTCGTGGAGCCGTTAATTAATTGCTACAATAATCGAGCGTACTTTAATGCAACGGTGATACCGTGCTACGTGGACTTGGGTTGAGAAAATAAAACATTTTATTCGTTCGTCCCGTTTTCATAGAAATCCGCGAGTGTTCTATTAAAACGGAAAGTTATGAGGAATGTGTCGCAGAGAAAAAGGCAACCGATGCATCGCGAATGTGTATCATAGCTTTCGTTTGATGGTTTCAGGACGAAATTCCCCTCGCAGTTCCGACGTTTCGAGATGTCCTTTACGCTTTTAATGAATCCAACGAGCGAGCAGCGGGATCTGCTTTTGCTATTAAAACAGTTTTAACTTTACAAAAGAAATTAATGCCCTTCTTATTAAGCACGCAAGGAAATGTCTTTTATCTGCCAACTGAAATTTCGTTTCGACGATTTCCAGCTCTGGAACGGTATTACACGCGGCATTACAATACGCACCGGGTGAGGCCTGGAAAATAGAATACGGAAATTGAATTGCCAACAGACGGAATATAATCCCGTGTAATTAGTGCTTTGCATTCTCATTCAACTCTAGAAAACAAGAGCCGATACAGGATTTTCCTTTTAGCCATTTATCCGATTATGATTGCACCTGTTTAGCCCGAATGTGAATCGCGATAATCAGCCGGTACGGTAATCGAGTACAATCGTCCCGGCTCACAGTGGGAAAAAACCGACGTTTCGATAAAATATATTATTGTATTACTCGTCTCTCCCACCATTTAATTCCTCCTTTCCTAAGGTACTTATTAAATATATTCAAATATAGCAGATTTAACGCCGGTAGTTCCAGTATTAAAATAGCTTTATCGTTATTTCGTAACTAGTCAAATGACCAACGGGAGCTATGATCGGCAAGAAGATAACGTTTCGGAATTGCAGTCAGTGGAATCGAGATCAAATCCTCTTGCGTCACCCTGGGAAATTTTTCTCAAATTATCATTAACATATTACAGCCTCTCCGCTTCGGAATCCACCTAAAACAGTGAACCCTAAACGAAATGATCGTATCAATTAAAGCCGAACAAATACGAATGAGAGGAAAAAAAACAATCGTCTACGTTGAAAATAGTTATGCACAAAGTGGCGATACTGTTAGTTTTAAAAAAATGTTCACTTAGTTTTTCATTTCGGTATTGTTAGAAAAGTTCCAAGCCAATATCGTGTTAACGTTCATCGCCAAAGATAACCGGCGCAGAATTCAGCTTCGACTGAAATCTGACGCCTCGAAGCCAGACAATTTCCGGATTAAAAAGACATTTCACGTTCGTAGGAACTCGCACGAGTCACTTATTGTCTAGACGTCGCAATGGAAATGGCTACGTTCGTTAAACCGAACCGCCACGTATCTATCTACGTTAACACGTGTATGGTCTTACGCGCATGTATGTTTACACGATTACTTTCTACAGTGAGACCATGTGTGCACGTACAAATGTAAGTATCGATTAAAAAGGTGAGGCCAACCGCTCGTGACCCCGCCTGCGAATCAATCAGGCTACGAACATCCCTTGGTTCGGCCATCGAGGTCACGCGAAACGTAGACGATACTTTGCGCATGTTAAATCGACCCTGGAGTCATTTTTGATGTCAAAGATCGATTTGAGAAATTCCACTACTTCCCTGAACGATTGTACTATTTTTCTGGCAATTTCCGGCAACATTGGGTATCATTTTGTCGGAGTTTTTATTTTTATGGTTTTCAAGTGGCTATATCAGCGAGGGTATGGCGCGAGTTGCCCGACGACTTCGAGGATTCTTCTTGCCCTCGTTTTAACAGCTGAAATTACGGTCCGACGGGTCCTTCCGACGACAGTACCATAAATATAATTATCCTGCCTAATTGTAAGAGAATCACAGAGATTTATGTACTCACGACGCAGCTGGGGGCAATTTTTTAAAGGGCGAGTACGGAAATATGAGAGCAGTAAAAGCTATGTTTATAAAATTCGAAATTCGAACGTACTTTATTAGTATTTCACCAAACATGCATGTTTATTATTTGTTTTTGTCACGATGCAAAATATTTGAGATTGCAGGAAATTGATGTTTGTGTAAATCTGAAAATTAATGGTGGAAATATCGAGTATGTTGTAGATATTTTTCATTATTCGCAGTTTGTCGAGAGTAATTTGAAACTTTTTACATTGTGTCGCAAATATAGGAATTCTAAGGAAGTTTCCTCGCGAACAAAATGTAGTCCTGCAAAAAAAGGTCTGCGGTGGAAAATTCTTGTCGACTGTTCACGTGGAGACCAGCAAACTAGAACGAACTTTTAACGATCCCGCATGCGTTGAAACCGGAAGTAGAGTCCTCCGACATTTTCACCTGTCGAACAGGCATTTCCGAAATATTCTACCGAAATGCGGCCTTTGTGCTTCCGTGTTTTCATCACTGTGTCTCTTTCAATATTGAATTCATCATTCTGCGAAAAACCATCGGCTTTGAAATTAAAATCACACCGTGGTGCAGAAAAAAACTAAATTTATTTGATATCATACACCGGACACGCCCTTCGTGCGGAGCTTGCAGCGGAATAAAATCCAATCAAAGGCGAGCAAGTAAAGAGAGGAAAATTTACAACAAAACTGTGTATATACCACTGATGAAAAGAACTAAATATAAAACTGATGACAGACAATTGCGGCATTCGCCGAACCGAGGCTAATAGAATCCTAACGACGTAAAATCCCACGTAAATAAAAGTCCACGGAAAGTCGCGTGACGGGAAAAGAATTTCAGCGACGGCAACGAATTAAAAATGAAATGGGCACCCAGCATCCGACGTTGCCCGTAGTCGTGAATAATTATATAGTCAGTGGCACTGACGTCGAGGATGTAGCCAATGTCCATCCTATTGGTTTATTTTCTAATTCGACGTTGGATAATAAAAATAATAGTACGGGGACCCGTAGGAACTCTCGAGCGATGCTTTCCGACCGCAATGGCTTCCTACACCTCGTACCAATGATATTGGCCTCAACAAAATAATGAATAAATTGAGCGTGGGTCACAATAAAAATATAATCGTCCGCCGTACGTCCATGATTCACGTTTCATTATCCTATTAGAGCCAATGGACGGTCGGAAGATAGCTCTCCCCCTTCTTTCGTTCTGTATATGTGCCACCACGTTCGTTTCGTTTCGTACGGACCCGCGTCGTGTGAGCCAGGACGAATTCGTCGTCCGTAAGCCGACCGCAAGATCCGTCGGTTTTACGCGAAACACCTTGCACGATAAATCGCGTAGGCGGAAGAACGAGATAGAAGGTAGGAAAGACACTTTGATTTGCGAGAGCTTAAGCTTCGGTTCTACGGTAGAAGGAAGTGATATACTCGGCTGATTCGTACATTCTTAGCCCTTTCTCGTCCTCTTTTCGATTCGTCGAGGGTTTAACTGCTACAGTCATTTGGCGTAGGACCAACGGCTTTAGGCGGGTTGAGAATCAGCGAGACTATGATATGTTTTTGTAGGTGTAGGATAGGAAAACTCCCGGGAATTTGAACTTGCCCGCTGATCGAGAGGCTGAACCATTGACTCCTTGCCCACTGGGACCCCGTGGGTTAATTCACGGTTAGATAGTAAAAACCTTTTGGGGATATCGTAATGAAGTAATGGGAATAATATCGAAATTATGATGGTAATTTACTTTACATTTAATCGATAGATTGGTGCAATACAAAATAAATGATAATAGCACACGGTGAAATAAAATGATTAAGCTTGAAAGCTAAAAGAAGACTTGTATCGCAAGGATGCATCAAGTTTTTATACTTTTCCCTCGCAGATATGTTTCTCCTCCCGTCGTAATTGACATCGCCGCTAATTGTGGCTCGAATCGAGTCTCGAGACGTCGAGATGATTGCTCGTACATGTAAAGTACGAACTCGAAAAGGTTCCACGGGTGGCGGAGAATCGTTCCACGAAACGCTCCCACCCCCTCGAGTCAATTAAAAGAGTTTACTCGGCGAATGATTGCGCATGCCGCATTCAATGAAACGAGCCGGTTCGTCGATTTTTATAGGCCGTTAAGCTCCGTCTCCACCTTTGACCTCCACGTACGTCCCCGATTCTAATTTAAGACTTTATTCGCCGTCTTTGAAGCACGACTTTCCAATTTTCCATCGTCCAGCGCCGTGTCCGTATTTCACGATCGACGATCGACCAGAGCTCGCGATGATTAACGAGCGCATAGGTGCAACGAATTTAATTAATAACGCGGGAACGTGTTAATTAATTCATTATTTGGCACTGCCAACGCTCTCATTATTATAATAAATTACATTTAATAATGATATGAAAATCGTATATTACGCAATTAATTGCATTACTACAATCAATTATTAATATCCGTTGTATTTAAATATTCACGATGACGGCCACAATGTCCATCCGACATATGGCGTGCTTTCCTACTTTACCCCCTTATTCATCGTAGCCTCCCCAAAGAAAGGATTCTCTTTTACGTCTGTCAGGGATATTCTTTCTTCCGGAGGTCTTTCGACGGACAACTATTTCACGGGCAAAAGCTCCGACATTTTGCACCCTTATGCAGCTCACGTTCGCAGGACGCAATGTAGGGCCCGAAAAGCAGAGAGGCTCCCGGAAAAAGATAGCCGTCGCAGGACGGGTAGCTTACTTGAAATACTCGATTCGCACGCACGCCCTGCGTCGTTGCTGAGATCTCGAATAGAACGACCGAGAGGGTCGACAGACGACGTCCCTAAGAGCCGTGCTTCCGAAAGCTCCCTGAATTTTCGCACGACGTGATTTATCCGACGTCGAGCGAATACGTTTTTCTACCAAAGAAGATCAACGGCCGAAACGACGTGCGGTTTTATTGGTGGCACGGCACTGGTTTTATAGTACTCTCTCCACCTTGCTATGTCACTCGGCTAAAATCTCGGCTTGCGAGTTTCGTGCGTATAAATTGTAAAGTGTCTGTAATTCGGGGTCATGTTTTAGTAAAATCTTTCAGGTTCGTTTCGAAGTTGATGCGCTAATTTATATTGTCGAGAGATTTTCGTTCAGCTTGGAGAATTTTGTGACTTCTTTTTCAACCATTTTCTGGTGGTGTTGCATTCCAAAATATTTTTTATTATAATTTTGTAGCTTCCTTGTTTCGTTTATATAACAATTATACACCGTTAGCTACGTTTGTGAAAAGGAAAGACGACGATATATCGTTACGTGAGTCGTAGAACGCTGATGCATGAAACTGATAGGTATCAGTTTCATTAAAAGGCCTTATACTGAGAAACTTCATCCCCTAATTCGTTCTCTTCTTGTTTCTTAACACGTTTCTTTTTGAATTTTGTAATTATCTTTTAAAATCCGATTTTCACAATTTTGTTTTTATATCTTACCAAAAGTTACGATAATTTTACTCGGCAGTGTGCACTCAGGTTCAATATTTTTGATCGACACTAATGGAGTTAAAGGATACTTGCATCGAATATGCCATCGTAGCTCCGTAAAATCGTGACAGACGGTAAATCACGGATCGTTGGTGTCCCTTACGAGAAAGTTTTCCTTATTATATCACCTTTAGCGTCGCGGTTACTTCCCCTCTTTCTCGATCATTTTCATTGCCGCGCAAAGACACTTCTTATCTCGAGTCACCCTCTGAGAAATTCCAGTTATTAATAAGCGAGAGAAATTGCGTTGCGTCTTTCACAGTACTTTCCACTTCTCCTTCTATTTTTGTCCAATGCCGGTGTACGGTATCCAGCTAAAACGTGCAGAACGGCGAGTCTACCTCGTAACTCATACTCTACCGCATAGTCTACCTCGTAAGCGTTACGAGCGCAGTTTTGGGACCTACTACCGTCGCAATATCGCGTAATATCACCGTCGTATATACGCCAGGACTGTCTATTTGTTATCCGACTTATTTATCCCTTAAGAAAACGGACAGAAGCCTCGCCGTCTGCTGGCGGAAAAAGCGTGGCAAAGAGAAGAAGAAAAAAAGAGTAAAGGAAAGTCGGCATCATCTTGCCTCACCCTCGTAAAATATCCAACCTTCTTTTTCCAGGAATGACGAGCGGTTTTATCGCTTTTTCAACTTTCCACTCTTCCCTTGTCCCTTTACATCGACACGTATGTAGGTCCCTATCCACCCACGCGACCAATCACCCTTCGATGGTCCATCGTTCGATTTGACAGGACCAGGTATTTTCTCCCGCTCCTCCGTATTCCCAATAGCCTGAATTTCGACGCGATTTAACGTGGAAACACGGCACCCTCGGGATCACGGTGTACAACGGCAAACGGCGAACGTTGTTGCCGCATTCCTCTAGGTTTTCATGTAAACGGGGAATTATAAAGATCGTGCAGCAGACCACGCGGTAGAATCGAGTCCTGAAATAGAAGAATCGGAGGTAAAAGTAATGAGGGGGAAAAAATGAGAATAAAGTGGAGCCGATTACGTGGAAATACGCGACGGTATACCGTGCACCCCGTGACAAATGCCTCGGGTTCGGCCGACTCGGTCTATTTTTACTTTTTAATTAAACCCAATCCGGTCGCATGGATATTTATTGAGCTTCCAACGACCACTTTTGGAGAGAATTTTAACGGGATCACGAAGAAACGGACGACTGTCCGGCAGCCAATAAACCCACTGGGGTACGTGCAGGACCGATATAAATGGCCCATCCGTGAATCTTCCGTCCTCTTTCTGGATACATTATTTTATGTACGCGTGGGAGATATTCAAGATCGCGCCAGATGCGAATATTATCATGTAAATTGCAAGTAGAGGGAGAAGGGGAGGAGGGGTGGGAGGTAGGCGCCATAAGGTGTTTTACGAGGGCGAAAATTCGACGGTAGGATCGTAAAATTTTAAGTACCGTAAAGAGGAAATACGCACGGACATTATACGTACGAACGTTTTTCGACATTTATGGCGAAAGACATGCAGGAAGGGAGAGAGACGGAGGGAGAGAGAGAGAGAGAGGGTGTTGTGCGTGGGTTATTTTGCGTATAACGTAGGTACATCCTAAATAATTAACTCTAATTAACGGAAAACTTGGCGTTATAACGAGGAGGAATTATTTAGCGATCGATGTCCCGGTGGAAAACGGATTGTTGTTTTAATATTTAAACCCTGAGGCGTCGTTCGTGGATCCCTTTACCCTCGCATTTTCACGTTGAAATTCTGTCGTCGTAAAATGTTATACAGACGCGGCTAGAACCAACGAATGCACTGAATACGTTCGTTAAAGACTCCGGGGTCGCGTTTCGCGTGGGTCATTTAAAATGTTGCGTTCGCGTTTGAATTTTTAGCACAAAATTCCAGAGAAATTTCCCGTTCAAAGGGAGGGAAAGGTTAAACGTGCAAAGGGCTCGTGTTCGTTCTTTCGCCGATGAAAGCGGCGTATACTCGATGCAAGTCGAGTGTTTTCCGTTCGTTTGATAAATAGTCGTTGGAACGTCAGGAGGACGCTTAACCGATCCCATTAATTTAAATTATTTCAACGAGACATACGAGTGCGTTTGTACTATAAATATTGTTCATAGCCTGACAGCGACGGTATGAACAATTTCAGTTTAATTAGCAGCTCCTATTCAAATGCATGCGTGGGCGTGGATACGCAATGCACTCGCGCTGCATTTCTGCATTCCGTATGCAGTCGTAGTTCTACGATGCGTCGCGTATAACGGGTGTTCGTTGTATTCGCTACGCGAGCATACGTATTGTTTTCTTATCGAGTTCCATCTTCGCCGACACTACCGATCGATAGATTACATTTATTCAATTTTCATGTAGTTCGAGATTTATTTACGTATCGGTTGCTGCTTGGTAAAAACACTTTGGAAATTACAGAGTAGAAAAGGAAAAGCACGGATCGTTCAAAAATTAACCGAGCGACAATTGCACGTTTAAATGTAAGTGGAGAAATGCCAAAGAAATTCAGAAAATCGCGGAACGTATCCGAATTCAGCCACAAATTGTTGTTGCAATTACATTTACCACAAAATACCCCAAATAATATATTTCGGATAATTTGTTTGATCGTTATCAGCACCTTGGTAGTTTTGTTTGCTAGCAATATTGCCGCAAGAAGCCTTCAATTTTTATTGTACGAAAAATGGCAAGGAAAACTTCCGATAACCCACGGAAATGGAAAGTTCCATGGGATAACGTTCTCAAAACAATTTTGAGATAACATCAGTTACGGGATAACGACCTTCGGCATAATAAATATCAGGAGCCATTTTGAGGGTTTCTTCGGCTCGTCAAGGTTGTCTGAAAAGGTTTCGGGTTTGTTGGATTTGATGGCCAGGTGAAACGTTTTCCACGGATTATTCATCGCAAATCCCACGTCGTTTTTCTGCATGTCTACTCCCTCAAAGGGTCTCGTTCTTTTTTGTAGTCTGTCCCGAGCATCAACGGGACATTCGTGTCTGACATTGGGGAAATACTTGTTTGGCCATTTTCAAAATTAGTGTAGCGATAAAAAAGGAAATGATATAAAGTATCCTACCATCGATCCTTTTGTCGTTGATTCGATTCCCTAGCGAGACATCGTTTTACAGAGCAGTCAAGATTTTCGTACATCGAAATCTATCGGTAACGATGACAGTCGCCCAATTGTAAGTCATTTACTTCTCGTTTCAAGATGTCAAATCTTTTATTTCGTGAAGCGCATTGAATTCTGTATAATAAGACAACTACAGACTCTATTAACCCCTTGCCCTATGATAACGAGTGACCCCCATGATGACGAAAATGGGATAGGAAATTTTCATGTTTTGCAAAACCTATCAATTGAAAATATTAATGAGACGCGATTATATTATTCCTGTAATATTAATACTACGTTAAATTATACGATATGTCAAGAATCACTGATTAATTTTTATTTTAGCAATTAAATTCTGAATTATTGCGGAGGCGGCTACAAAGCAAACCGTAGGGCAAGGGGTTAAGCGGTTCAATTTTCCATTGTTTAAGCAAAGTAGTTCCACCATATTGTAACGTACATTGGCGCACTTCGAAATAAGTAATAAGTTCAATTTCTCAAAATTCTCAATTAAAGCATGTTCATAATCATTGCCGACGAATTTGCCGACAACGAAAACCTCTGAGCGTTTCTCTGATTTATATTATCGTTCTACCACCGCAGCAAACCGATCAGATTCAAAGAGACAGCCCGGAATTTCATAGAATATTTCCACGTTAATCCAATGCCTCTCGAACGTCATTTTCGGTGACCCGAACGAAATTTAATAAAAGCTTCGGCCATGCTGCCGTACATTTTTTACCAGCTCCGACGTGAGGGTGCAAATATCATTCAGCTTTGCAATAAAAAGAGCAGTAAATAGATCTTATAGATGGTCGGTATACGATGTGCGATAAGAATCAGCGAAAATCCATTTTTCATCCGAAATTGTGAATTCTGCTTCGGCGAGTGCGGTCGACTCGAGTACTTCGAGTGGCACGAGACTTTTACGTTTGTTTTTTTTTAATGTCGAATAATGCCCTTCCTTCTTCACGATGGAAAGTGTACGTTTAACGTGGCCTACTCGCACGAAGCTGTTAAATTTCATCCACTTTGCTCCCCCTTCGAACGAATTCGGCGCGTTCTTTTTATTATTTTCCATCGACGAAAAGACGAAACGGCAAGCAGAGTAAACTCGAGGGAGAGTTTTACCTTCGCTCGTCGATATATGGAATAATTTCCTTATCGTGAGAATTATTAGGGATTTCCCGACGCTATTGCCGCTGCTGGAATAAAATTTTGTATCGCTTTAACACGTGTTCTCGGTGATATGTTTTTGCTGCCTCCGATCAATCGTTTCATTAATTCACTCCGTTAATTCGTTTGTTATTTCGCTCGTAATAAGTGTATTATTTTTACGCTCGTGTGAATTGTTTGGCCATTCGATCGGTATTATTTGTAATGCAAATATAATCGTCGGAGGGTCTACATTACCGTTATAAATCTACATTAAAGCGCACACCTACGAGACGATGATTAATTGTTGTCTACCTCGCGCTCACCCTATCATTACTCATTGAGAAACGTGTTAATCCTCTCTGTAGCACCGGCAGAACGTTTTCAGCCAACCGTCCTTTAATACTCGCCAGAAATTGAGTAACTCGTGTCCTCATGATTTTGCGATATTCCGAAAACGGCGGAACCGCGAGCAACGAAGCGCCATTCGTTCGCACCGTCGCTCTTTAAGTGTCCGCTGGCCCATGATTTCGTTGATCCACCATAATACAATTAAACGTTCTTCCAACGAATTGTCCGCGCGTGAAATTTCATACGTTAGATACGCGAACTCACGCTCGGGGTATTTCCAAATTTTGCGCGAGAATTTCTAACAATTGGATTTCACGCGCTTGACACGTTTCCTTCGCGCTTTGAAGATCAAACGATTCCCGCGCACCTGTTATTCGATAAAAAATTTCCGCTCTCGATACGCGTTATTTTTTTGTTTTCGAAACAGACTTTTCTGCGAACGACCGACCGGAAGCGCTCTGCGATTTCATCGCTCACGCCGCATCCGCTGTCCGTTTTTCCCCTGCGCCGTTTTAATACGGAATTTTTGCGATTTTGCATTCGTTCCACTCGATCGACAGGCTTCAAAAGTGCACCCTGCGTTACGTTCGCGAACGTTCGAGTAACAGCAACGAGCGAAGCAACAGCGACGGGCAGCTTCGTGGCGCTGAATAATTTTGTCATCTACCGAAAGCGGAGGGAAATGAACGTTATAGCCGTCATTCCGGCATTGTGTCCTCGTGTGCCCGTAATTGCACCGGCATAATACACGCGTTACCCCGAGTTACGCATAACTGACGCCACGCTTCGATTATGAATAAAACATGCACTTATAAAATGCTATTTTCACGACAGTTACGCTCGATATGCCGAAAGCGATACGCCGCTAGAGGCCGGCGCATTTGAATAATGAATTCACGAGCGGTCGTGAAGCCGGCAATTGCTTTTCTTTTTTACCTGTGGATTTTTAATGTAATGTACGGTTTGTTTCTCCCGTTCGGACCAAGCGATTGCCGGACCTCCGATCGTGTAACGATGCAGCGTACTTTCCACGAATTACGATCCGTGCTTTTGGCCGGAAAATCGATGCGCGTGGCCCGGCATATTTTTAACTTCTCGACAATGTTCATTTACAAATACGATTATGACTTTTAATATAAAGGGTCTTTCAAATTGCGCGTTATTTTTTTAATCTTTAATAAAACACAGATGGGGTTCTGAATTCGCCTAGGTCCTGTCTCATTTACGAAGCGTTATTTATGCCATTTACAAAAATGGCGTCGCACACGATCCAACAACTGTCTAACGACCTAATACTTTTTTTTAAAGACAAGTAGTTTACGAGATATGCAGGTGTATTCCGAATAAAAAAGAGGATGTATCGAGTAGGTATAAAGAGAGCAGTCTTTGCACCGACACGAAACTCTAGCAATTGTAAGAAGGAGTATAGACTATGTTTAGTCTGACATACGTTTCGTGTGAACACATCGTGAATACACCTGACTCAGTAGAACAGATTTAAGAGTGCTTGGGCGAAAATAAGCTAATGAGAATGAGATTTGCCGTTATCCTTTGCTTCGAATGTGATCAGGGTGCTTACAGTTGATGCGGTCAAGAAGAAATATCACCTTTAGCGTATATAGGATACCTATTCATGTGCCGCTGGTATTTAACGCACAGTGCACAAAACGCTATTTATACACTTCCGGCATTTCACGAGAAGCGAAGAAAGACCATATTTTCATACCTCCGGACTTTAATTTGTTAATAAGACACGGGATCTCCTTAGCCGCGTACAATAAGATCAACTTCCTTCTCCTCGCAAATCAGGGATTGCGTTCTCGTGCATTTTAATCCCTCGGATTTCTGCAGAAATGCACGCCTGTCTACGTCGGAACGTTGCACCTAAACGCAAAGATTCGTTAACGTCAGAATTTTCGAGTCGGAAGACTTCCCTCGCGAGAATAGGGAATGAAAATATTTTCGCCGCGATATATCACGGTCGGAGTGGTGCTCGCGCCCGTGGTATTTTTAGCTCGGCGTGATTTTAACGAAGCTAGGCTGATATTGCGTTAAACGTAGGTGATATTAAATATAATCGTACTTTTGCAGGGTTTGCGTAATGCCACGAATAACGGGGACTTCCCTTCGGATTCGCTCGTGTTTCGGTTTTGCATAAGCCGTAACGCGATATCGTAGGATACCTTGCTTAATTCAGTCACTCTCGCTTTGACGAGAGAATCCGGGAGAAGTTTTGACGAGATCGAATTACTATCACGTTGCCTCTCTCTCTCTCTTCTCTTTGCGCGTTCAGCTTAATATCTACGATACTGGAGTTTCAAACGTTCGTTCGTGCACGCTTTGCTAACGGCGGCCTTTCGCGAGATGTTAAGAAGGTGCGCCGATCCGTCGACACAATGCCCGTGATTTCGCGCACTCATTTCGGCTGCACGTACCGGAACGTGCTACATGTCGACGAGATTTTCTAACAGGTGTCGTAGGTGCAATCGATCCTCTCCCCTGCGAGATATTCATTTTCGCCGTGCCTGCAACGATCTCGTGTATTCGCAAATACGGTCGCGACATCAGGTTCGCAGTAGGGAAAAAGCGTGAAGGAAGAGAAGAGATTTCTCGGGTGGTCCATCATGGAGAACATCCCCCTATAGTATAACAATTACCCGACTTGTTCTCCGACTTTGATGCTCGAGTAATTGTACGTCTAAATGTAACCCACACGGTGAAATAACGATATCCCAAATAAATTTGAAATTTAATACAAAGCAGTATTAATGTAATGGTATGGTAACAATAATAATTCCCATATAACAGTAACAAGCTTACAACGGAGCAAGCTGAACGTAACAACCGACGAGAATTATGATATTTCCGTTGCAGAACTCTTTAGAAGCGCGGCAGAGGCTGGCCCTCTGGACATCGTGAAGCTTCGCAAGGGGGACAAGCTCTTGAACATTTCAACTCATCTGCCGGCGAACACTCCCGACACACCCTATGTTCTCCAGGTAACGATCCAGCCGTCCTGCGCAGCTGGCCTCTCTCTGCCATTTCTGTTATTTCTTCTTGCCTTTCGCAGATTCTTTCGGTCTTTCTCGTTAATTAATCGCTTCCACTCGACTTATCACGTCTCGCTTCACGTCCAATAAGAACGCTCTTGAAAGTAATTTAAATTACAATATAATTTCGTCGAGGGTAATTTCGAGGCATTCGTCCGAAGTCTCCTCCTTTTATCGTTACGCTCGAAGGTGGCATTTCTCGCGTGAAATAAGAGAGACTCGTGCAAGCGTTTACTTGACGTTCCGAAGATTCGATGGGGTTTTAAAGGGCCGTTTGTATGTTTCTTTTGAAGATCGTCGGGGCACATCCTGCCTCTTCGGGGGTGATCGAGGCGGAAGTGCTGTGGGCTCTCGAGAGACGGGTGGCGGCACTGGAACGGCAACTCCGTGAGCACCAGGAAGCTCTCAACGCATCGCCGTCCTTCGCTCTTCGTGAACTCAAGCGACAGGTTGATAGTTTTAAGAACAAGTTGGAGAACAACGACCAGCTCAATTGGCTGAGTAAGTCACTTTACCGATCGTTACAACTGCGCCGGAAATACTCTCGATGGGGCCGTTTTCCATTTGACGCGCATACCCACATGAAAGAACAGAAAATTGTGAGAAGAAAGGGGGGAATGATTGACGGATATTTCGGCGAATTGCGAGAGCATTTGAAAAGGAAATATCTGTCGGAGCGGAGAGAGCGTGTGCTTGTTTATTTATTTTTCAGTGCTCTCTCTCTCTCTCTGTGTTTTATGTCGAATCGCTATTTTGATTTCGACAGGACGATATACGCACCGTTGTCAGATTTTTTTTCCCGGTACCTCCCTTTTTTCTCCGTGTGCACCATTGCAATTTGTTGGATTTAGAAATGTCATAAAGCAAGAACGGAAACCCGAATGCATGTACGCCAGAGCGTAGCCGTGTAATTGCTTGATTGCTTTCGCTTCCTATGCGGTCAGAAAAAGTTTGATGAAATTGCAGAACCGGCCACAACAGAGGGAAATTGAAGATAAATACAAAACAAGCAACGCGAAACTCTCCGGACGTTTCTGCCCCTTTTATCATCGTGTCTCCCATTCCCCTCGTGCTTCTTTCAACTCGTGCTATCGTCAGACAGCAATAGGAAACGGCTTTCCGTCTTCGGTAAAAGCAGATGAGAAAAATTCTCCCCTGAAGCTCTCCCCGAACCGTTCCTCTCGTTACTTTCTAAAGAATCCCGCGTTATAACATCGATCGATCCTCTCCCCAAAAATGAATCTCGAAATTTAATTGGAATATCGATATCGAGTCCATCGTGGATCGAAAAGCTTGCTTCGATCGTTTTCAGAGTGTTGTCTTGGAATATTCGATAGTTTCCGAGATTTTTTTCGCTCGCACATTGTCGAACGTTAATTGTTCGTTCGGGCGTTCGGCTCGGAATTTGCGCGATTTTCTTTCTGCCTCGAGAGAATCGTTCCTTTATTTCGCCATTTCGCGTGGATCTCTCTATCGGTTACGAAAAAATTGCGAATTTTTGCGAGAGACTCGAAAGATCATCGCAACGTCGGTGATCTGACGGAAATGATGGATATACGAGCGGATAAACAGCGGCATGCCTAAATACGCGTACCGCTGAATAAATATTTGTCCATGCAAGGAACCGTCGCAGCTATTCCTATCTTCGGATTCTAGCCAAAGCCATAGATATAGATACAAGGATTCTCTGCAACTTTACCAATGACCCGACTTCTTTTTTCTTTCCTTTTCACGATACCAGGCTTTCATCTTGCCATGAAAGTGCAATTTTCATTTTGCACCGTGCAGACCGTTTGGTGTTTCAAATATCGACGTAAAAATGAACGGGGGATTTCCATTTCTGCGGTGAAAATGCTTCGATATGCTTTATTCGAAGCTAGTGAGCTACTTGGCTATATTTAGTTAATACCATTGATCACTTGGCTCACAGATTAATATATAATTGCTCAACATTCATTTTCAAACGGGACGAACGTTGTACGGTTCATTTTCAAGGATAGAAAAATGCATCGCAAGTAGTTAGTTCACGATGATATTGTTTGCATGTTCCGAAAATAATTTTTGAACCGGTACCCTCGATAGATGAAATTTAAAATTCACTTAACCCAAGGAATTTGAAAGTTTCTGGTTCAATCTCGAGGCCACTGTCACTTACAGGTTTCTACAAACAACTTCCGGAACCCATCTACGCGGATTCTTGCCGCAGATTGCAGTATCGTCGGAAGAGCGACAGTATGAAGCGGAAAGTGAGGGAAAAGTTCCTCAATATCTGGTGAGTCCGTGGAAATTGTCCTTTTCAAATTTTACGGAGATACTTCGGAAGCTTACGGAATTCCATCTCGTAATTATCACCCCCGTTTTCATTGTCAATGATTGTCCAACGTGAATTATTCTCGTGAAGTTCCAGGAGTTTATTAATGTCATCGAATTGACATTAATTAATTCGTTGCCGAACGTGAAGGGAATTTTGCATTTACGTAGATTAATTTCGGTACACCTCGAATGATAAATTTCTCTTATTTCCCGGGTTATTTTGTCGCAGAGATAGTACTTCCTCTCGGTGCAAGATTTGTTATACAATTTGTTTGACGTTGATGATTAATATCTGTCTGGAAGAGTCGTTTACCGTGATTCTCCTAGCTATTTGCGTAATTTCTCCTCCCTCGGTTCATTTCGCTTTCGCCCACCTACCAGATATCAATCACGTAGAGATCACTGTGACAGGGGAAAAGCAGACGAAAATTCAAACTAATTCCCTCCCCTTTCTGCGGTACCGCTGCTTTCGCGAAATGGAATAACGCGCTAATATACGGCACCATAATTAATAATTAACGGTCCAAATTATTTGATGATTTGAATTTTACTATTACCGTACATAACGATTCATTAAATAATTAAAACACGTTACGCTTGGAATGTGAATTTTACATCGTAAAATTAACATAATCCCTGCTGCAGGTACTGTAAGTATGCTTGGGTCGAGGAGCGGTGGTTCAGCACCTACTTAAAATTGTAAATTCTAGGCAAAGTGAAGATAGTATTTCAAGGCGAAAACACAAAACAACAACAACCATTAACAATCCGAAATGCCAACCCTGCAATTTAGATATACAAGTTCTCAGCAAACTGGAGATTTTTCAAATCTCTTTCTCCGTATCCCAAGCCTCTTTCTAATCTTAATATTAATGGAAATATGAATATTTTCATTAATATAATATAGATAAAAATGAATATTACAACGGTAATGGAATTTTTTATTCGAATTTTCTTCTCAACCGTTCGACGCCCAGCGCACAGTGGCAGAATTCCGTCAAAAAGTGCCAAGCGGCGCGGTGGCGCTTCTTTATCCATCGTGATAAAATACAATTTTCAACGTGAAACAATCAACAGCGCAATCGCCCTGGTTCAGGTTCAAACCGTTAACGCTAAAATTACCAAGACGATCGTACGACCGGTTACCATTTTTTCAAAAAAACTCCTTAAATTGCTAGGAGAGCCATACAACAAATATTCCCCCTCCATCTCATAAAACCTAAATTTTTTAATTGATCATCTTTTTCTCCTCTTGATTTGCCTTGTCCAAAAAACTTATTCGGCATATTTAAATGCAAGAGATATAGCACCGGAAGTTTTACCGTTAACTATATGAAATAGCCAAGCTCATTTCCTCAGTCGGGCGCGAATTACAAATAAGTAAGATAAAAAATGGACGAAATGTCGAAGGAATTCGTTGCCCTTGAATTCTACCGAGTGAGATCCGTGCATTATCTTGGAGTTGAGGCTCGGCATCTTGAATCTGTGAACCATGAGCCACGTAGTAGCTGTCGAACCATACGAGAAACCGGACTATGGAACCTCGAGATGATTAAGCGGCTGCGATAATCCCATCTATTAAGCGGCAATCCGCTGGTGCTTCCAACTACAATGTTGCTCATCGTCGTCGACTGATCGATCATACCACACCCAATCCCGACTGGTCCGATAAAAATAATCGTCGTGATTTAGTAACGCTCGTAACGTTGCTCGTCATCCATTTTCCGCTTCGATACGCGATAGATAATTAATATCGGTAATCGCCATGCGGTAATAGCGCGAATGCGAAAATCGCTTCGAGTGGATCAGAGTTGCAATTATTTCGGGGATATATCTATCATTAAAACGGGAATAAATTTACGGGAGGATTTGAGTATTAGGCGCTTGAAATTTTTTCAATCAGATTTCTGTAAATTGAGTTTATTCATATACAATTTCCTCGTACTATTACCGAATATCGTAGGTTTCCAGTTCAGTGTATTATACGCGATGCACGGTCTGCACTTACGCAACGTTTCGTGCATCGCTTTTGATGCATTTACTAAAATATAATTTTAATGGAGATGTTAAATGAAACTAATAAGATTTGGTAGATAGTGCGCGCGTTAAGTAACATGTATACTACTTTCATAATCACCGACGCATATTGAATTTCCTCGTAATAATTTACGGTATTATAAATATTATCGATTGCCTCTCTCATTCTCCTTCTTAAACGCAGCGGACATTTACTGCGATAAACGATCGACAAAATCATGCCGCTTATTAACAAGATCGCGTTACACACGAAAAAGAAACAGTATTTTCATTTTTTACAGAGTGAAGGGAAATGTTAAGAAAACTGTCCAATTTATCGTGATAAAAATAATCTCACGATAAAACGACACGAGTCTCGGCACATTTGTCGGGCAAGTGTTTCGTGATCCTTCCCTCTTACTTCTTTTCTCCGGCGATATGTACGCGATAGTACATATATATTAATTCCCGAAGGAAAAAGGCGTATCATCTTACCCCGATAATACACCTGCACGCGATTTTACGGTATACTCGGAATGATTGAGAGCCGGCACGTAGTTCGTAAATTCAGTCTGCAAGATGAATGGATCGTAAAAGTTGATTGGTCTACGTAGCAGCACTGTTAAAGAGTACACGGTGGATCTTCTAGTCCGTCTATAATCGTCCCCTTCCACTTGCCATCCACATCGGCGAATAAGTTCCATGCTAGCTCATTAAATTGATTTCGCCTCTCGCTGTCCGTCTATGATCGTCTCTTTCCACTTACCCGCCAAGTTTCCTCGTAACGTCATTAAATTCATTTCGCAGTAGAAACAAGATACGTCGGACCATTAAGTTCAAACGTCGTCGAGCTTACGCCACGACGAAGCTACGAGTGAATGAGAAGGAGATGGAAAAGAGAGAGGGAGAGGAGATAGGATGAAACTATCTCGACGAATAGCTCGTCGAGATAAATCGGTCGTTGATGAATGGAGTCTGCTCCGATCGGACGATTCCAAGGGTTCGAGTTGCTTTCTCTTCGCGTTCAGTTACGACAGCGATATTTCAATATTAGACGACGTGGATGTAATAGTAAATAATGGTCGTTCCAGCCGGATTATCGGAATTGAATTCGGTACGCTCGAAATTACCCTCCCTCGGAACGTGTTCCGCCAGTAGTCGAACTCGATCAATAATCAGACGCGAATGTTCGATATGTACCTATTGAGCGCACCAGCTGATCAAAATTTGTAGTTTCCCGTCGATGATTTAACCTACACAATGGAAGCTTCGACGATTAATTCGACGCGTCGTTATCGCTCATTGTTCGTCCACTGTCAAAGGACAAAAAAAAAGCAATCCGACCGGAGCAGCGCTAGTACGTCGCGTGATTGCTTCGAAATTTCATTATCGCCTCGATTAATTTCTTTGCAAAGTGCGCTCGGATTGTTAATCGCTCGATTAAGATGTCTAACGGCATTGCTTTATTAATTTTCCACGTTATCGTCCGTGGTCGTCGGCGTTCCTTAGAAAAAAAATGAGCATAATAAATAACGGCGACCAACGTCGCACGGTTGCTCCGAGATTTTATTAATATCTTCATTAATTTCCGTCTCCTGTTCTTAATCGGTGTATCGACACGTTCAATGGTATTCCATCAGCAATTTTTCCACTTCCTCTTTGTCTTCGGTAACCAAAAGAAGAAGGAAATCTTAATCGACCGTACATTTATCTTAAGGTCTTCGCGCTTCGTTTCCGTAGCTCGGGTGATTCGATAATTTCTTTTGTCGCTTCTACGACTCGTAACACCTGTACACTTGCACACCTTAAATCCTGACACATCCTCCACAAATATTTCTCGTCGAAAGAGCGTCGTAAAATGAGTTCTCTCTTCGAACGTAGAAAAAGTCTTCCGCGCTTTATTAAGTTGCGTCGCTCATTGTTTTCCTCGTCGACCAGACGCGTCTGGTTTCCCGTCGTACAGAATGCAGACGAAATTTCTAGACAAAAGGAGGCTAAACAACGTTGAACGAGATTGAGCTGGGGAGTCCTCGCCGTCGGGTCCTTTTTGAAGGAGTGCTCACGGACACCACCGGCTATGAATTATTCAGGCCGTTTGCGTCGTATGCCGGGACACGCGATGTTTAGGAAGAAATCATATCGTGCAGCTACCGTTTCCAACGAGCGAAACGACACAAACCGCTCTACCATAATGTAACTGCCCGATGGTGTCGTTCCATTACACGGGGATATGCGTTTTCGCGGCGAAATCCGATGGCTTGCAAAGTCTACGAATAAATTCCAATTTTCCACCGTTTCATCTAAATTCCGTAACGATGGAAAGACGTTGCAAGAAATTTTCCCACACTTAGTTTTAGATATTCGTCTAAAACTCCATGAATCAACGAATCGCCAGAACGTATAGGTTCAACGAGAGAATTAATGGAGTACGTTAAAGGAGAAAATAGAATTTCAGTTTGTCATTATTGACAGGATTACCCAAGGGAGCACGGTCGATCGGTAGATTTTGCGATCGGCCCCTATCGACGCGGATATCCGAAAAAACTCGGGCAGTTGCGGTGAAAGACTCCTGAAAAGTTATTGAACGTGCTCCAGATTTTTCCTTCGCGCGCGAAATTTATTCATCCGTCTCGAGGACCAGCGTATGCGGTATTCCGACGTAAAAAAAGTATCGTACTCGTACTTCCTTCCTCAAGTTCTACCTTTGAGCGTAAATTTCACTCATAAATGTCGCATATCCGTGATATCATTTTTTTTGTCGAATTTTTCTAAAATACCGTCGCGTTCGGTAGATTGAATTCGGCGAACAATAAAGAACGAACGCAGTTTGTTTCGTCCACGTCGGACGTTCGTAAGGATTGTAAATCAGACACTTTTGCTCGAAGGCGACGCGAACGACGAGAGACGGGCGCGTAGTTCCATAATAAATCAAGTCGTCGACCCGCCACGTTAATGCCCTTCGTTGATCACTGATAGTACAGAGTTTATTTAAGGACTGCCGCGCGACGTAACAGAAAGGGCGGAGGGCTTACCACGGAATTATTTATTCGTTTATCTGCGAGACTTTATCACGCTCATCCTTGCGGCAGGATGTGAATGGCAGAGGGGAGCACCGAGCTGAGACGCGCACGGAATTTTGAGAGGCTCGTGAAAGGAGGAAGGCGAAAACGACGGGAAAGAGAGGAGGAAGTACCGTCTCGCGAATTCTCTGCTCACTGATTCACCATTCTCCAAAAAGAAGCACACGGATTGGAAAATATCCAGAAAGGATCAGCGTAATTGCGTAATAAGACGTGTATTCGATCCTGCTTCTTCTTCATATCTTTAACGCCTCTATATTTATTGTGTTTTTCTGCCAAACGATAGCAGTGGATTTTACTATTTTTCTAGCTATACATTATCGTTTAAAAGCCGATTTTAGTCGAGGAATTCTCGAATTTTTGTGTAACTTTATATCCGATATTGTGATCGAAATAGACGGTAGGAAGAATAATAAAAATTGGGATGGAGATTTGGAAAAATTCGGTACTTTGTTGGTGTAATGGACAAATAAGTGATTGCATCACGGTGCTATTTGCATTACGATTTCTCGCGTCCAAACGGACAGCTGTTATTGCATCTTTGTAATTAAGAGCACGTACTGTTACGCTGATAAATCCGATTACGAAATTTCGTTGAACGGCTTACTTCGTTATTTGTTATATTCCTTGGATCGCTTAGCGACGCTTCATTATGCTCCACGTAACGCTATCAGCTGGAAAATCAAATCAGCCAGTTTCCCAGAAATCCCCTTTGTTCCCTCCGTCAAATCGTTATCGTATTTGGACGGTGATTTTTCTCGAAGATTTTCATGTATCTTTTATTCCGACGTTACATTCCAAGAAGATTCCCGAAGTAAGTCATGCAAGGCGAAGATCTTTCGAAGCAAATCATGCATAAAGAACATTTTCTTGATAAAAGGCATAAAGCAAAAAAAACTCCATGAGAATCATTTCTATGGAATTATCTCCGATCGCGCCGAATACGAAAATTCAGGCATGTTTGAAGATGTTAAAATGAAAAACCATCCTGAATTCTTGTTGGAAAATTGCCTAAATAATTGTACGAAGTGTTGTCAAAATTCGGAGGATAGTTTTCATGCACGATGCACCTGCGAAATGGGCAGAAAATTTCGCCGGTAAATCTGGAAATCAATATTTTAACGCTAGAACTACCGGCGTTAGATCTATTATATTTCAATATATTAAATCTCCTATAAACTTTGAGAATTTTTGGAAAGAAGTGTGTACCAGTCATTTTAACTGGTTTGGTATTCTAGTGTTAAGCTGCAAACGAACCAAAATTTTCTTTTACACATGGAAGATATTCGATACATTCCGCCTGTACAGGCTGCACAATCAAATTGGAAGCTTTAAGCTTCATTGTTACAAGTTTTGCCTTGTGACACGCAATTCGAAAACAATGGCTCTTTACAAATTGTACAGTTTATAGGAACTAGGTAATACATTCTATCCATCATGAAACTATGCGACGGAAATTTTTCAGATAATAAAATTAACTTGTGCCCTCTATATGAATGAATATCTATTCAAATATCGCAAGTTCCTTCGTTCAGTTGTTTCGTTCATGTACCTCCAGTATTTCTGCGATATCGATAAGACGTATCGAAGGTCTTCTACTCCAGAGAGAAATATCTTCTCTGTACGTTTGCTAACTCTTGTTTGTTCTATCCAACGTTTACCACGGATACTCAAACTTTGATTTCCATATTTAATCGTCAATTTGAAAGCACGTCGTATACTGTCGCGTTTGAAAGCTCACCTTCTGCATCCTCTGGTTGGATGGCGTCGATTTATGCATCCATTCGTCGTAGTATGCGCGTGGCTTAATGTTCAACACTGATTTGATTCCGTGTCGTCGTTTGCTTTGCCTAAGTTTCTCAGCCAGGAAACTTCGTCGCTGTTTCTGCCGAGTGAATAACCTGATTGCTGAGAACGTGTAACGTCTTCGCTTGCTCGTGAAATCATTTTTCCCAAGTATTTCAATTAATTTCTCTCACATTTTTCTTGCATTTTTCGGCTTAACTGCTACGATAATTTCTTACGGCAGCCACAGTTTTAAATGGGTTCCGAATCCCCGATGTTTTGATACATTAATTGATAATTTAGGAAAAGCCATTTGCATATCATTGGTTCGTTGCTCTAAAATTTGTCGATATACAGGAAATCAGTTAATAAACTGTTATACCAAGATTTTAATGCTTGAAAAATTCGGTGAGAAAATTTGCAGCTCAGAATTTCCATGTCGTTAAACCGTAGATTTTATCCGAAGGGCGATACTCGAGATTAAAATTAAAATTCACTTTTAATTGCGATCGCTCGAACGATAAAGTCAGTCAACTGGGATAATAAGACGACATTTTCCTCCACGATGCATAAACGAAATTACGACGAAGGTGAAAAGGCGCCGTGAGAAAAAAGTTACACAAACTTGCTCGTTATTCTAATCGGTTCCCGTCGATTTCTTCGCTTCGCAGTAAGACCTACGTCGTCGACGTATAAATACCGTATCTTATCGGTTTCCATCTAACGTACTTCAAATGCCAGATACGTTCAAGTAGTTTTAATACCTGAGAAACTTTGATCCTCTTGCCAGACATTTAAATGTCAAGTTATAAATAAGAAGTACAGTAGTTTCTGAATTTAACGTCGTTCCTCGATAACATCACCGATGCCAATAACAAAATTTCGCCGATTGATAAACAACCTCGTTTACGGCGGATGTTTAAATTGAAAAACGATTGGAATCGTTAACGAAGCATTTGCAATATCTCGCATTACGCGAGAAATATCCAAGCACGATCGGTGGTATAATTAAGAAATTTATTTACCGGATTATTTATGTCGTTGTATTAATTTTCCATCGATAAATATAGAAAACTCATTTGAAACGTAACAATCCGCTGACATTAATTCGTAATCGTTTTATGGTCGATACGAGCAGTGCGCTTTTAAGAAGCGATTTAATTAAAGCGACGAATAATCGACGAATACGGTGTCTCTTTGTTCCGCAAATTCGACGCAGAAAGAATGTCCATGCTCGAAGAAAATGAATATTCCGAGTGAAACTTCGATGCACGTTGCGATAATAGACATTTCGCGTGTTTCTCTTATTTTATCTATCAAACGTACGTCCGTGCATACATGCACATCGTGCTTCGTTGTCCATTAAAGCGTTTCGACGAGTCGCCATCAGCCAAGGATTCGTTTAATCCGCCAAATGCAGCTTCGTCGAATCGCGAAATCCATCGAAGAGATAAAAAAAAATTAATTGGAATATACAAGCGAGCAGTTTTAATTGTTTCCGTGTTTATCGGTCGTATTTCCACCCTGCTAGAACCATATTTTTACGAAGCCTTTTAAACCGTCATTCCCGTCGTTTGTTTCGACGGAAATGAAATTTAATTGCGACCTAAACGTTGTTACGAGAACATGTTCTCTTTTTTTTTTTTAAAATTCTCCTTTTTCTCCTGAGAATTGAATATTGCACTTTCGTATGTTTCCTATTTTCGCCAACAGCTAATACCGCAATCCTCGTGCGCCAGATGGTAAGAGTCACGTTTTAAATTTCAAAGCGTTTCGAGTGCGCGCACGTCATCGCGGTTTTAACATAAGCCAGAACTCGGCACGATAAAAGAAAGGAGAATTTCTCATGATTTCTTCGCCGAACCGAGCTGTAAAAACGTTGGACTTTCGTAGATCCAAAAATATGGAAAAGGGAATAGATTTAATGTTCGTGGCTGAAATTCTTGATGCAGGGACTTACTTGTCGTTCTGCCGTTTGCACTTTTACAACCGTACGCAAATTTCAACGTGCGTCGAAGTACAATGCATCCACCGTTTACGTGCGTAAACGATTTTCTCGGCGATATTGTTGCTTCTTGGTTGGTTTACACGACAGAATCGAGAACTCGCGTCTCGGTATCGCAACCACGTACGAAATCTTTCCGCGAGCGATTTAATCCGGCCTTGCCTGTGACTTTCGTTTTGAGATTATGTTAAGCCACTCGCAGAAATTGAATCTCAACGCGGAAAATCCGTTACAGCGGACGAGCAACGCTGGGAAAATTTACTTCTGACTTCGTTACGCCACCACTGACACCGGAAACCTGGATAACTCCGAGGCATGCGGGAATTAATGAAGCAAAGCTTACGAGTCAGCATTTCGTTCGCGTTCGAATGGATAACGATGTAATTTGTTATTAATTTCCACCATTGTTCGGTTATCTCGTTATCCGAAGTATATCGCAAAGTTTTGTATTTTATGATTACCATCGTCTCTCCATCGTTACGAATTTCATTTAGAATTTCTTCGTTGAATTTACTTTTATATTCTTGGCGAAACGGCAAGCACTGGAATATTGTGAAAGGAATTCCAAAGAATTTTTTCCACGGCGAGGTAACGCGGTTTATTAAAAATTCTGAAAAATATCCTGCAAGGACGAAGAAATTTTCAAAGAGAGCGAGAAACCATTCGACGGGGGTCGCCCTTAAAATATTTATACCCATTCACAGGAAAGCAGATTGAAATAGGAACGTGCACGAATTTCTTTGTGGAAAAATATTCGTCTTCCGGGAAAAATTGCTTTCACCCAGCTCGAACAGTGCCAGGATAAAAGTGCATCCTGTCGAATATCAATGGGATACTGATTCACCGTCAAATGACAAATAAATCTTTCATTTTCATCCCCTAAATTTGTTTTCCGCCGTGAAATTTATTTTGTTCAAGTGTTTGGATTTTCGCTCAATTATTGAAATAAGCTTTAAAGTTTTTGCGGTCCTCGAAACCGCTCGAAGTATCAATTATTCATAAAGTTTCCATAAACAGTCGTTGCATACGATTAAACGCGCCTTTCAATAACATTAATCTCCATTATTAAAACACCACACACTGTTATGTCCGAACAAACATATGTTATTCAGGATTTACGCGATAAGCGAACAAATCTATCGATCGCGTTGCAATTCAAATAGAAACGATCGTTTGGTGAAGGAAGATCGAACGTAATCCGCTGTTTGGAAAACAGCAAACAGTTGGAAAATTTCTCGTCGTTGCGGGCAGTTTTGTTTTTCCCCTGCGGAGCTCGCCCCGTGGGACCAATATTTATTGTCAATATTTAATATCGTCGATCGTTCATGTGTATTAACAAACCGTCAATCTGACAAGATGAATATTGATCAACGGTAATTCCGTTATTCGTCGTCAATTATAAAGACACCCTATCGCGCGAGAGTGTGTTTGCGTCTCTTGCCTTCAATTTGTTCGCAACAGAATTAATATTCCGCCTCGAATCTCTCGGAGCCGCGCTACGAATAATATTTCTTCTTCAAATCCCTCGCAGAAGGAACTCTAAGTAACTTACATTTTGTTTCTAAATATCTTCGGCATACCATCGCATAATTTTTCAAAGTCAACGTCCAGCCGAATTTCTCTTAATAAATATTAATCGAGCGAAATTAATGCTTAGCTTGTCAGCAAGATCGAAGGATCACCGATAAATATTAATCGTCCGAGAGCGGCACGACGCGTGCGAAATTTTCTACCGGCAAACTATGCGAACCCTGCCATCAAAGTCTCCGCGTAATTCCACGATTTCATCCCTTAGAATCTATGTGCGATGCAACGCTCAATTTAGTACGGTACATGAAGCACTGCTCTCGTTTACCATAATTCACTGGCGATTCTCTCGCGAACGGTTATGACTAGAATAGCGGGTAGTTTCTGCTCTTCCAAGCAGATTCGCATCGAAAACCATCGATTTCGATGCACCGTGCCATAACCATTCTCTTTTACCTTCGTCGAACGATGAAACCTAAAACCGATACTTATCCTCGTCGAGAACTTCGTCTCTGGCACCCTTCTCTTCCGGTGAAATCAAGTACGCGCGCCGAGGGATGTTCGATGTTATCGACTTCTCCGACAGATGTTCCCAACGACTTCGTCTTCTCGAGGGAATCAAAAATTTTCCTCTCCTCTCGATGCAATCGAAATTTTTCAAACGGAATATTCCGCGAAGCCGACGGTTTTATCGCGATTCAACTTCATTTCCGGGAATGTTTTCTCTTACTTTCCGATACAGTTGCAAAATTTTCAGAGTGTATTTTTAGGGGGACATATTTTTACAAAGCTTTTTCGTCGGAATATATTTTTGGTACATGTGAAACCTTTCGGATCGTAGGTTTGGAATTAATATTTTTATAAAACCGTCAAATTCCAGCGTCCATGAAACGCAGCTATTACAGCAGTTATTTTTTAATTGTAGATTTAACGAAGAAAATATTATTCTGAATTACCACATTTATGAAATATCCCGGACAATTTTCATGAAAACTGTTACGTCACAATTTACAATTTCCTAACTGTACCTGCATGTACCGGAAAAGCCACTTTGTCGGGCAAAAGCTCTGCCTTGGAAGAGCAAAATTGAACTTCTTTGTTTAGTTTCTTCGTTACGATAGCAGGATTCTTGTAAAACTTCGACGAAATTCCGTTTCAACGGAAACGACCCAAATATCTGGACTTTTTTCGATAACGTTTCTACCTCGTCCGTCTCTCCTTTGTTCACCTGGAGCCTTTGACGCAGCACGAGGACGATCTCCGTGAACGGTAGCCTCTGTCGCGTTACCGCGAAATGCTGTTAAGCTTCCGTTATCTCTGCAATAACCAGCTATTGCTGGGTTATAATGCCGAGCGTCACAAAGCGAACATTATCGCGTACCACGATTTGATGCGCCGGCTAAATGCTGATTGCCAATTAGCGGTCGTCAGTAAATAAGCATCTCCTGCCGGCCCACGTGGTTCTCTCTGATCTCCTTGATCCTTTCTCGATCCCAATGCAATAATCGCTGTCCTTCGCTTTTCCGTCTCCACTGATAGCTGTATCTCTCGGAATACGTGCATCGGTCTCGACTCCATCAATTATTCCTATCATAAACGTTGCGATTCAACTCCATAAATTAGGGAGAACGTAAACGGTATCTTTCTATCGAGACATTTTTTAGCCCCTTGCCCTACAATAACGAGTAACACTCGCGATGAGGAAAATTGTACAGGGAATTTTCAAGTCTTGCAAAACCTGTGAAATTGAAAATATTAATGAGACGCGACACGATAATATTGTACCTGTAATATTAATATTGCGTTAAATTCAAGAGTCACTAGTCAATTTTTACTTTAGCAATTAAATTCTGAATTATTGCGGAGGCAGTTACAAGACAAACCGTAGGCCAAGGGGTTAAATCG
Organism: Cerceris ruficornis; assembly: GCA_963989415.1. NCBI lineage: Eukaryota > Metazoa > Arthropoda > Insecta > Hymenoptera > Crabronidae > Cerceris > Cerceris ruficornis. The sequence goes on along the minus strand of OZ022520.1, from coordinate 32,018,237 downwards.
TCTTTCGCGTCGCGATACGCGCTATATTTCACGAACGAAGGTTCATGCAGGTGTTTCATCGATGTCGATCGAGTTTCGGTAATCTTCGAAGATCTCCGTTTGACTGGAAGATGCCAGTGAACGATGTTTATTTGCCGTTTGTCTATATTTAAGGTGTATTCGTTGTTTGGTTTGAACGTATCGCAGGCATTACCGTAATTTCGTGGCGCCCAGGCAGATCGATAAACGTCTAATGTAATATCAGTCCGATACAGGTTAGCTTTGTACCGATTTAGTTCGACAAGCCAATAGGCTATTATCCCACAAAGTATTGAATAGCGGCCGGCTATGATGTTTCGATGAAATGACCGATCGATCCGATTAACGATGACTCAACGGAAGCATGGAATAAAGGCGGCCGCGTGGGATTAAAATATATCGTAAAATTCGCAACACCGGGAAATCATTGGCCGAGGAACGTAGGGATTTTAGAAAATAACTCTTCACAGGGAGCCTTTGTACGATGGTAATCTGTTTTTTCGATGGACGAGAGCATGGAGATACGGACGGAACGTCGAATACCTCAGGAAAAAGCTATGGAAACATTTTTGAAATGCCGCGAAGAGAAGGAAGAGAAAATATTAATACGGACATTCGCCGTTGTTTTCAATCGGTGCGGAGGTTTTTTCTCGAAAAATTACGGAATACTCCATCGAGCGGTACTTTTTCCATCGTGTAGCGTCGATCGTACAGAAAGAGACGAAGGAAAATTACGAACGCAAAGATTTCTTCATCCGAGCGACAATTACGTGATTAGAAAGGTACACTGTAGTTACGGTACAGATAGAGATTTACAAAGGGTGTTATTTGCCACTGAAAATGCTCAAGTTCGCAGTAGTCGATAATTCCCTCGATTGCCGGAACGTCGAGCTACGTGTTACGAGAATCGCCCCAGCAATTTTCTCTGCTCACGTAAACGTAATCTAATTTGACTTTCCGTTCGAATAATACTTTAAAGTACTGCTAAGAAATTTACAACTTTAGAGAGCACTTTGGTCAATGCGACGAGAAATATTGCAAAGATTTTACACCCTCCGTCCTATTTTCATTTTATCTCCTCTCCTGCAACGTCCATCGACTTACGCTGGTCAATAAACAGTCTGCTTTCGGTGGATAAATAAATTTTCTTGGTAAGATTGAGAAATAAACCTTGTTTCTTTGATAAGTTAAAGTTGCAAAAGAGGGTTAGCGACTATAAAAAGGGAATATTTGCATATACTTTTCCAGCGACGTGTCAGTGTCATCGAGCGTTCGTGAGTGGCTGCGTTTGCCGGCTTTCGATGCAAGGCAGTGGGAAGAGGAGGAGCTCCTGTTGATGCTGCAGACGATGTTCGTCGAGCTCGACCTACCTCAAAAATTCAACATTCCTTTACCGATCCTGAGGAACTTCCTCTACGAAGTTTACAACAACTATAACGAGGTGCCATTTCATAACTTCAGGCACTGCTTCTGCGTGGCGCAAATGGCAAGTATCTTATCTTACGGACTTGTGCATCGTGCACAACGGGTTTCGTCTCTACCTAATTTTAATACAGTATTTTAACGGGAGAGCCGACGCTCACGCTTTATTATTGCTTGCAAGAACTTCGGTACGATCATTTGTAACGTGCCAGCAGCTATTGCAAAGTATTCGATGCAAATGGATAATTTTGCTACATTGTATATTCTATGTCGTACTTTACTTAGCAAATGATTTATGACTAAGATCCTGTTTTATTTTCACGGCAGTCAGCCGAGATATATAGTCCGGTTGAAGTGTATCATATTTTGCGATATATCGGTAAATCTCTTCTTGCAACGATACTTGTTGCGTATGGTTAACGTTGCAACTACCGGCGTTAAATACATTATATTTAAATATATTGAATTAGAAAAAGGAGAATGAAAAGGCGGAGAAGATGATTATTTCAGTAATTTGTCTTATAAGATGGACACAGAGTACTTGCTCTATGGCTTCCGCGTAAGCTTGAAGAATTTTTCGAAAAAATGAGAAACCATTGATTTTGACTGCTCTGGTAGTTGTAGCGTTAACGTATAAACGGACATTAAAAGTATTAATCGCTCCACTTTCGTCTACTCTTTTTCAGATGTACGCGATAGCCTGGGCAGTGGATCTTCCATCGCGGATGGGTGACCTCGAAGTGTTTATTCTGATCGTTTCCTGCATCTGCCACGACCTAGATCATCCGGGATACAACAACATCTATCAGATAAACGCTCGTACAGAGTTGGCCTTGCGGTACAACGATATCTCGCCTCTGGAGAATCATCATTGCTCCGTGGCTTTTCGCATTCTCGAGGCTCCTGAATGCAACATTCTGGCGTCCTTGGATAACGCGACTTACAGACTAGTACGCGAGGGAATCATAAGATGTATCCTCGCCACTGACATGGCGAGGCATAACGAGATTCTCGGGCAGTTTACCGACATCATCCCGGAATTCGATTATTCCAGCAAGGCCCACATTAATTTAGTAAGTTGTTACGTTTATATAGAAAACGGTACGAAGCTTACAATTGGATAACGTTGACCCCTTGCCCTGCAATAACGAGTGACACTCGCGATTGATGGATTTTTCTCACGATGTTCATTTTCAATACAGACGTAAACGAGACGATAAATTTGCATTGTCATTGATTCGTTTCAGTTGTCGATGATCCTGATCAAGGTGGCGGACATCAGCAACGAGGCTCGTCCGATGGAAGTGGCGGAGCCGTGGTTGGACAGCCTGCTTCAAGAATTTTTTAAGCAGAGCGACGCGGAAAAATTGGAAGGGCTACCGGTAACACCGTTCATGGACCGCGACAAGGTCACCAAGCCCTCGTCCCAGGTCAGCTTCATTGGTTTCGTTCTTCTTCCGCTCTTCGAGGCCCTTGGGGATTTGCTCACGGAGCTACAGGTACGTGATATCTGCTTCGTTCAAAATTCTACGCCGACCGGAAAAATTAATGAAATTAATGACAAATATGTTTCAATATTTGTGAAAAATCATAGGAAAAATATTAATCTAACGTTGCCCGTTAAAAGGAAAAAGTCGGTAGCTTATTATAAACAGTAGTTACAAATGAAAAGGATCGTCATCCGATCATTCCTTGATGTAGAACACGTAATCTAAAGCATAAATTATTTTCCATTATTTCTAATAAAATGACTGATACGATATGAGAAAACTAAATGTCCAACACTGTCCAACAGATTAAATATTTTTTTTGTTTTCCAATGGCCATTGGGTGATTCTTATAGGACGAAATCCACCGTTTTTACGAAAGCTGATGATTTTCGAAAACAGAGGGTGATAGAGAAATTCCGTTGGCGGATTCGTGTTCGGGACGATGACCCTCACAAAAATCACCGAGTGGCCATTGGAAAAGAAAAATAATGTGGGACAGCAACAAAATTCACCATTCGTTGGGTGAAAATCAATCGATTGTACGGAAATATCGATGCCTTGTTTCAGGATCTGATAGTTCAGCCGGTGAGGGAAACTTTGGAGTACTATCGTAGGCTAAACGAAGCAGCGAAGGACGAGCGTCACCATCGAAAAAGCGTGACCGATCTCGGTGAATCGGGTCCGATGACGTTGACGAGCAGCGGTATCGGTTCCTCGGCGGTAGTGAAATCCACCTCGTCTCACAGTATGCGCTCGAAACGTTCCGGCGGGACGATTCATTCGCGGTCGCGATCCACCGACGAGGACATTACGGAGAATCTGACCGGCGAGGATGCCGAGAACCTCGAGAGTTCGGACGCGGAGACCGCGACGGAGGTGGAGATCAGCGAGAAGACTCTGAAGTTCAAGATCTCCACGGAGGGAACGCTGGCCGGTCCGCAGACGGGCAGAAAGAGCTATCCGGGCAGTCGAAAAGGTAGCCGCGAGAAATCCTCGTTGGATTATCACAACCACGACCTTGCCAGGGCCGTTCGAGAACACGAGCGCGAAAGGAGGCGCAGCAGAGCCGAGAATCTCGGAAGCGACCTAAGCTCACCGGTCAGCGCGAGATCTGCCGAGGGGACGAGGATTCTCGAGGAATCGGAGAAGAACGAGAGGGGACTTCTGGACGTGAAAATCTGCGAGAGCAGAGTAGAGGGAAACGGGAACGTCGTGGCGGAGGTGCACGTTCAGGCGAGGAACTACGTGAAAAGAGGGAGCGTCGTGACGGAGAACGATCAGGAGACGAGGTCTAGTCGTAAAGAGATTCAGAGGGAACTGGTCAGTTTGCGTTGCTCCTGCGACGACAAGACGGGATCGAATAATCACAAGTCTATTCTCTCGCGACTTCGAAACATTACCGATCGTCTGAGCATCAGCTTCGACTCCAAGGATTCACCTAGTCCCAAGCCGACGAAGCACGTTACCAAGAGTCCGAACAAGAGCAACTCCGTGACGAATGCGGCCGCTTCGACGGCTTCCTCGAGGTATAACAATACGCTGCTGGTGTGCAAACGGTGCAATCTTACGAAGTCCACCGGGAAAGACAGCAAAGCGGCCATCGCGACGGTAGTCGAGTTGTCGTCGGTAGACAAGCGAGCGATGACGTTGCCGAAGGTGAGAAAGTCCACGGACTGCAAGAACAAGAGCTGGCGAACGGTGTTCGCCAAGGAGAAGAGATCGTCCGCGTCTCTGGAGGCTCTGCCGGGAATGATGTCGGAGGTCTCTCTGGCGAAACATCGGAGAAATTTGTCGAATCCCGAGGGCAAATCGCGCAGTCTCGGTGAGACGAAGCAGCACAAGAGTCTGGACATCGAGTTCGGGGAAATCGACGTGCGCACGAAAAAGCAGCAGCCGAAGATCATTGTAAATCCTGACAGCTCGTCTCGCGAAGGTGTGCAGGAAGATATCGGAAAGGTGGAGATAAGAAGGAGCTCGGCGAGCATGGAGGACATTTCGAAAATGGCGAAGCAAACCGAGGCCGTGATACTTGGATCGTTGGAGCCAAAGAAGCCGGAGGAACGTCCTCATACCGGCAGCCTCGACTCGATGCTGCGCAAAGACTCGACGAAGTCGAGGAAGAAGCCGACGTTCTCATCTCCGGCGGTCACGAAAAAGACGTCGCCGGGCCTGTTCTCGCGATTTAAGTCCGGAATGAGCATGGACAGTACGAGGAGCAACAGCAACAGCGATTCGTTGCACGACCAGAGCTCCCAGTCTCAGAGCGGTTGGATCTCCTCTCTGACGGCGAGCTTCCGGCCGAAGAGGCAGACCATCGAGGCCCCGTTTTCTCCGCATCCTCCACGATCACCGAGCCGAGAGGAGATCAAGTGATACCTCCCGGTGGTAGAGGAATCTACTGAGAAACAATTGACGGGCCTCCATAAATGGCTGGCTGAGAATTTCTTCTGTTGCAACGGTTAAAACTACACCGTCTTTTTCGTCGGTCTTCTCGGCTGTTGTTACTTTTAATCGTGTTGGTCGATGGAAATCGGTGAACAGACGGAGGGGATGGAGCCAAAGATCGTTAATAAAGACAGAAAATAGGAAAGCTAAGGGAAGCGAGAGAGAGAGAGAGAGAGAGAGAGAGAGAGAGAGAGAGAGAGAGAGAGAGAGAGAGAGAGGGAAATCAGGGGTACTAGCGGTAGTCATCGAGAGACGTGGCGAACGTAGAACGGGTATATTGAGAGAAAAAGAATGATTTTCTAGCATTCGTAATTTCTTTTGTCATCGTCGTTTTATATTATTATTGACTCTTTGAAAATTCGTGAAAACTGACTAGCTTAATTGAACTTACGTCGAAAGTCTTTCTTTCTTTTTGTTTTATTTGAAAACGACTTCGCTCGCGAAATCCACGCAGAGAATTTTGAAGAGGCTTTCCGACCATTCTTCGGGTTAGCACGAAAACGTGATTACACGACGATCGTCCGATCAAGGATAACAAATCGCGACAATCCTCTATCCCTAAATAAATCTTCGTTCCGATAATCACATTTCACGGCTGAATTTCACGTCGCCGGCGGATTTTACTACCAAACACCCCACAGACATACGTACATACGCTCAAACTCTGATAATAAAAGCGCGAAACGGAAGGCGCATCTGTCGAAAAACTCACGATGGTCCTTCTAATCGACGGAATGTCGGAACATAGAAGACAAAGATACGGAAAAACTCTCTTCAGCCGCGTCGCGTGAAGTGGCTCTCGTAATAAAAAGAAGAAAAAGAAGAAGAAGAAAAGAAGAAAAATCAAGAGAATCGAACACTCTGAAAACGCGTTAGCACATGGGTGTAATATGTCTGATTAGCTGTTTCCAAATATAATCGAGAATGTGTGAGTGTAATTAACGTTCATATCGAAGCCAAACTGTCGAACAGATGGCAAATACCAAATATATGTATAATGCTCCTAATTGTCGATTTTCGCTCTGAACGGGAAAGCTTCGAGGGAGAAAAGGTAAGGGGAGAGATGGAACGAGAGGGAGGAAAAAGAAAGAGACAAGCAGAGCTTTCGACGTTGAAGTCAATTTACGGGAGCGTGATATGCGATTATATCTCAGGCGATCGATTTAACTTTCGATGAGCGTACGCAAAAGAAAAAAAAAAAAGAATAAGATGCACGGCCTGATGAGAGAGAATAACGCGCGGTATATAGACTATTTTATTTATTGTCCGATTAAAGAATAGCCTAACGAAGTAATCATTAATGTTGTTCGTTACTTTACATATATACATATACATATATAGATATTTAAAAAAGAACGGAAATATATGTATATATATAAACAAAATGCAGTGTATACAAAGACGTAAAGTTATGCAAATCCCCATCGAGACAAACGTACATATATAAATATATAAATATATAAGGAGGAAAAATCATATAAAGAAAAGTCTATATAATATACACGATTAAGTGCATAGGTAGATAGAGAAGCAGATGTAGACGGATACGTCGTGTCGAAGTACGATTTAATCCAAAAAAAAGAAATAAAAATAAAAAATTCTGTTAAATGTCGTGAACGTTGCGAGAAGAGAGACAGAGAGAGAGAGAGGGAGTGAAGAAGTAGAAGAAGAAGAAGAAACGCAAGTTTCGCTGGATAGAAAATCTCGTCATTTCGCGACCGGCGATTTGTTCGTAGAACGATTTTGTTGATCCGTCGGAAATTTCAATCTAGGTATACCTTAAATGACGATCTATCGTAAATTTGACATTTCCAAGCGATTACGAATCGACGAAATTGCAATCGATGCAAAAGAAAGTAGGTGAATTTTTAACGGATCGGCAAATCTGCTCTCGATTACGTTTGAAGCTTCAGTTTAGCGTTCGGAAGAGAAGGTGAAGATAAAATTGAAAGGAACGGAGAAAGACCCAGCCTAATAGCCCCATCCATGGGGAGAACCACCCTCGCAATTAGTTCGTCCAGCGCATTACACGTGTTTTCGAACTTCGATATAATTAGTTCTCTAATCGCGTCGCGCTTCTTCATTTCCAGATGTTTATATTTTTATACTCCATTAGTGTGTCTGTACGGCGAGTAAAAATCGCATGTATTGTTGAACTCTAGTCTTACGTTATTGTCTTCAGAACCCAAAACTCGTTTTGGGCATTCTTCATTTTATACGGCGATTGTGTAGACGAGAGAGAAGAAGCAGGTTGCATCCGCGCGAGCGATCGCTTTCGTCATGCGCAATGCTCGTTCGATTTTTTCCTTTTTAAAACGATCATCGCGAGAAGAGACTCGTCAAACGGCGGAATCCAATGAAAGAAAAAAAAGAGCATAAGATTCCTAAACATTTTCATTACCCTCTTCGATACCCTTTTCACGTATCTCTTCGACGTCTTTGCAAATATTCTCATCGGTTTCTTCCTTCTTTCTTTCTTTTTTTCTAGCATTTCTCTTTCCAGCATTTCGATCGTTCCCTCTGTACGCGAGAAAAACAAAGCATCGAGTCGAACGATGCGATTGTAATCGTTAAAACGTCCGACCGAATTCGACGAAACACGGGACGATTTTCTCGCGATCGAAGATCGTTTCGATATGACGCGATATCAAGTCTCTTCTCAAGATATCAGAGATTAGCGTGAATATTTTAACCTTGAGACAGTAACCTCTCCTACGTCGAAAGTCAAATCTCCATGCGCGTATCTTTATACTCGTGGAAGCTCCTTGAGATTTGAGTAGAAGTAAGCGTCGAACTACGTAACGTTCTGTAAGCATTATAAGATAAATTATTAAACTTCCAGTGGTATGAAAGAAAAAAGTATTTGATCTCAATTCGACGGAGAAACGTCGGCGCTCGGTCCAAGACCACTTCACCGATCGTCGCACGACGAATTTCCAGGTCGTTGCGACGAAATCCGGCAATTTCCATCCGATCGATCGGCAAACGATTTAAGATCAAACGCTTTTTTTTACACTGTATCACTCGCTGTCTGTGCCTGACCTTTGTCAATATTCATTTGTCTCTTCCTAGATCGGTCATTCGAGCTATTGTCTGTCAGCATCGAGCGACCGCGAGTCGATCCTTCGAATCTCTTCGAACCACGTGTATCGACAATCGAACCTCTCCACTTGCGATTCCTTTCGAAAGTCTCGCCTGCACTTCCTGCAAATCGCGAGCAAACGTACGAGGCGAACATTTGAGATCCGATCTCGTTCCTCGATCCGACGGTAGAGTCGAACCAACAAGTCATTTCGTTCCGCGCGTCGTTTCTACAATTGTCAATTGATCGTTTATTCGCGTCGAGGTTGGACTCGCCAATTTTTCAATTAATCTCGTCAATTAACGGAACGCCATCGTTCGGGGAAGCCGCGTTTCCCGTCGCGGCTGTAGGAAACGTCGGTTTTTACGATGCGCGAGACAAATTGAGTGGAGATAGATAACTAGGTAGATAGATAGTTGGACAGAGCGGGAAAGTTGGATGCGGAAAGTTAGACGGAGAAACGAAGAGGGACAGGGAGGAAGTTACGAAGCGAAAGATGGAGGAAACAAGGGAGATAATGGAAAGAGGAGAAAGGAAGGGCAGGAGAACGCGAGAATGGCGGAGAGATGAGAAGATTCAAGGAACGAATGAGAGAAAGCGAGAGAGCAATATAAATTAATCGATCGCAGCATGCGCCTCGCGAACCGATAGAATTCCACGAAAATCACCCCCTTGCCACCCCCTTTGACAATTTCCTGTCTCTGCAACGTTCCTCGCTTCGTCGTCCGTTCCGAGCCCCTTCTACTGCGAAGCGAAGCCACTAATTAGTCAGTAAGGAATCAATCGCGGTCGCGGCAAACCGAGCCTCGCGTTAAGTAAACCTTCATCGAAACGTCCTCCGCATACGTACGGCGTTTAATTAAATGCGAGGAGAAGCAGCAAGCAGGAACGTTCGTCCTCCCTTTAATCTTTATCCTTCGGTAAATTAGCTGTCGACGAGAAGCTTATATCGCCGGCAGGAATAGTTCCACCGCTTGTCAGACTTCGGCCGGAAATGGCATGAAAAGGGGGTGGTATGCGCGTCTAATCGTTCGGAAGGACCGAATGAAGATTCATGGAAAATTCAATGGAAAAAGAATGTTTCGACGTTTCACGAAATCATGGCTGTCGTAATTTTTAACGTGAAACGTGTCCTCGGCCCAAAAGAGTCTTCGATTTTCCTTCCCGATTGGCAATCTTCTCTCGTAGAGTCCTCTCTATTCGTCCATTACAAAACGAAGCGCGTAACTTTGCGGTTTACGCTCTACAATCTCTCACGTTATCCTCGATCAGGAGAAAGGCCTCGATAACGCGAGGAATTCGACGTTTCACGTTAAACGTTACCTCGAGCATCCGTAGGATCCTGAACTCCGATCAACGCGAAGACGATGGAAGTCGCGAAAATACGAGAGAGCGCACGATAAAGATTACGTAACGGTAACACGAGATAAAGATCTGCAATTCTATTATGTAAAACAATCAAGATAGAGATAATCGAACGAACAAATGAATAGAGATGTACGTGTATATTTACCTGGCGGAAGAAGGAGCGTAGGGCGCAGAAATAAGGCTAATGCTCGCAGGCGAGTTACTATGTTAACACCACGATTATTATATAAACAGCGAATTGTATAGTTAATATGTGTGTAAAAGAGTATCGTGAAAGTGGTATACCTAAAAGAACGGGAGGCGTACCGAAATTCCCTCCGATTGTTCGGTGATGGCGATCGTTTATTTATTTTCACGATCCCCGGTGCCTCCCCGGAGGTTCGCGGGAATCAGCGGATACACGATTACAAAGGACGATCGCGAATCGATCACAGAAAAGGATATACGAGCGTGTCACGCGAGACGAAAGGGGAATTTACGATGGTTTTGCCGTGCAATTTCGACCGCGATCGATCGCCGTGTCGTACGTGGGTGATCGGTGATTATTACGAATCGCTTGGATGGTTCCGGGCGAAGTTGAAATTTACTTCCACTTCATTTTCATCGAATTCGAGACGTGGGACGGTTTCGTGGATCTGCTCGCGAGATCCATTCGATGAATTCAGAATCGTTGAAAGAGGATCGATGGAAGAGTGTGAAAAATCTTGGATCTTTTGAAGGGAAAATTGCACGATCGAAGTATGGATTTTCGAGGGAAAAATCGAACGTAGGAACGTTTGCGGCGCATCAGTATCACCATCACCGAACAATGTAAGGGAGAGATGCGAAGGTACGATGTCGTTGATACCCGGTGTCCCGTAATTCCATTTGATTCCATGGTGTCGTAATAATATATTAACGGATATTTAGTTGTAAGTAACCCCCGAGAACGGTCGACCGCGAACGGGCCGCGCGATTGCGATCGGCCGATTTAGTCTTTTTTGTAAATGAAACTAAGAGAATGAAAATAAATATATATATATGCGTCACCATACTTACGAGGAGAAACTGAGGTATTTCCCTTTAGATGTATTATGAATGTGAATAAGCAATGGGGAAAGAAAGTATTGGACTTTTTCGTTTGTACAAAACACATCGATTATTGTGTCAATCTAATCGGCAAAATCTCGGTATGCCGATTACAGGGATTATTTCCCGATGTAGAAAAAGAGAAGACCACAGCTCAAAGTACAAAACGGAAGTATGATCGATAGCGATTCAATGTTAAGCTGTTCACGCAAGAATCTTGATTTTCTATTTTTAAGCAGCGTCGGTCGTTATCTTCCGTACATTCAAATGCAATCCACCATGAGGCGCTAGGATGACCATTTGAGGGTCCAATTCCATTGGAATGTTAGTTTTAGCGCAGGGGCGTATCTCGTATTTCCTCAGAACTTGAATGAGACCGAGTTTTGATTGGAGAAGTCCCAGTCGAAGGCCTGAAACGGTTTGAAATAAGAGTAATTGTAAGATCGCGAACGTGAAAGCCGCAAATTCGCATTGCAATTGATCTTCATTAAACTTAACACCTCATCTACCCGTCACTCTTCCCCACATCCCGCACAACTGAATAGGTACTTGTAAAATTCTGTCATTTTAAACTCAAAATGGGAAGAAACGGTCAGCGTGTCGTTATGACTTCAGTTTTGATTCGGTTCTAATTTCACTAGCATTTATAATAATAATTTCACCGGTCAATGAATGGTGCCGAACGAAAAGTCGTCTAACACGTTGTACGCGAAAACTGGGCATAGACTATTTAAAAAAATGGCGGTTAGTGGTATTAATCACTCAGATTTGAAAAGTTAAGCGTATTCTCGAATTTGGTGAGTGAGTAGTTTCCAATATATACTAATTTCTTGTAAACACCCGCGTACAATGAGTTAACAGGTTGCCGGTAGATAAAGTTTCATCGTTCCCCCGGAATCTTATACGAAAGAATAATTCACGTATTTGATTCAACATTGGCTATTGTAAGTACTTGGGATAAAACCTTTGGGTAATACTTGAACAAAAGCATTCTCTCGAAATGTTCTCTCGTATGAGATATATTTCGGGTATTCGATGCCTCGCAAAATCCCAGCAATAAAACCCGTACAAAATCTGAGCCCTCGTAAAATCTTTCGTATAAAATACCTACGAAATATTATTGCCACGTCGACGTTCGTTGGAAGGAGAGATAAAAATATATAAAAGAAGAATCTCAAGGACTCTATACCAACCGATACACATGTGAGGGCCTTCACCGAAGGGGATGTAGACGCAGCTCGGTCTGCTCCGTTTGTTCTCCTCGGAGAATCTTTCGGGATCGAATTTGTCCGGATCGGGATAATATTGCGGATCGTAATGTAGTCCCAATATGGAGATGTAAACGGGAGTTCCTTTCTCCAAAACGACGTCAGAGTTTGGTATTTTGTAATCTGCATTGGCGACACGATCCAAGAATCCCAAAGGTGGATATTTTCTTAGAGTCTCCGCGACCACCATGTCGAGATAGGGCATAGCCGTGACCTGCGTGCGAAACGGAGTTGATGAAAACGTTTCGGGAGTTTAGTTTCATGGAATTTCATAGCTTATTGCGCGCAAAAGATAACACGAATTGTCGGTTAATGATATTGGAGGTGTGCGTGTCGTAGGTTTGGCGAGGAATCGAGTTTCCAAACATTCTTCGATGGACAGAAAATGACTGTGAAGGATCAAAGATATTATATGAAAATAGTAGAAATAAATTTTAGGCTGAATAGAATTTTGAATTTTTTATGAAAAAGTAACGAGCTCATTTGAGTTACGGGTAGTCGAAGAAATTTAAAGAAGTCACATGGGCCTGTTCCGTCTAACAATTCCTTCCAAACCTATGAATTATATTGTCACAACAAAGTTCAATTAATAATGTTCGGTGAAGTAGCTCAATGAAAGATCTGAATTAATTAATTATTGCTAATCACGGTTCTCGTACCATATCGTAGGTAATTTTGCCGCCATTTGCTTCGATCGAGTCGAGAATTTCCCTTCTGAGTTTCTGCTGAACTTCAGGATGCAAAGCGAGCTCGTAAAGACTGCAGGACATCGTGGTGGAGGAAGTTTCGAAGCCGCCGGTGAAGAAGATGGCCGCTTGGGACACTAGATCGTCTCCGTCGAATTCTGAAATTCGAGCGTATAAAGTTTCGAGAGAGAAAAAAAGCTTCCTAGCGAGCGTCAACTTCGATCTGCTGGAACCGATCTTTGTGGCTTGGCGTGCCACAAATTCTCCACTTTGTCCATCTCCCGGAGAAAGTATCGAAGAAGAAACTTACTGAAATTTCCAAGACTGGTGTCGGTCTCGTATTTCTGCTTAAGTTCCAGCAGCAGATCGATCAGATCTCCTCTCTTTATTCCGGATTCCTTGCGCTGATTAATTACATCCCAGAAGATACTTCGCAAAAATTTCGTGCTGTCTTTGCTGAAGAACTTTGAGCCCATCGTGCTGACCATGTTGGGCATGAAAAATATCGAGAGAAGCTCGAAACCGCGCCAAAAATTCGCGCTAAAGATGACTCTGCCGTGCTCCCGAAACGCCGTTTTCGGGTTGTTTATGGAATCGACTCTGATCCCGTAAGCAGTCGTCCCGATCAAGTCCGTTGTGAAATTACCACAGAAATCCTTCATTTCGATGTCTTTCCCATTACCTGAAACAAACCGGACCTTGTGGTGCAATTTCCGACGTGATTTTTGCGCGACTTTTCGTTCACGTTACACGTACAATCGGGGAAATTGAAGGGGACATTCTTGCCGCTAACGAGTACAAGAATAAAGAAAAATACTGAAAAGAGTAGCCGAAAAAAGTGGAATACGCATTGCATAATTGAGCCGAAGAACGATAATATTCGTTCCATCATCTAATACTTGAAATGACATACTTAATTCTTCGTAATATATCAGCGTTATCGCGCAGTGATGATTTTATTACTTGAAGCTTGATACTGCAAGCCAGTTGTCACTCATTATAAATGATAAACTGTTTAAGTGGGTATTATCTCGAAGTATTTTAACATTCTGCAAATCCTCTCTCCAAGTTAAAAATATTCAAAGTTCGGCATAGAAATTTTAACGTGTGCACCTGGTGTCTCGTACAACGCAAAATATTTTAATCGCACAGCATCGAATCGACCGGAACCGGTTACTTCGCGCTAAACATGAATATCGTGTTCTATTTCCGTGCAATATCAACAAATTATGAGTTTTGTCATTCCTTTGCGAATGGTCGAAACGTAGAATGTTACATGTATACGCATTCCATCCCAATTACACCCGTAGAGTTCTTATTATTGAGAAAGGAAATTTTTGCGTGAGGAGGATTGCAAGTGCCGACTAGGTAATTATATTACGTCTCTTTCATATTCTTTTTCCTGCACGAGATAATATACGCCGAAGTGTATAATTTCCTGTTTGCGAAAGATGGATCTTTCTGACACCGTCGCTTTGTTACGTGTCTCTACATACAGATGCGTCTTTAATAACATAGTTGCGAGAGGCGCGTTAGTCGGAGCACTGAATACTGGTAGCAAAAAGATTGAGGAAAATAATCATCGTTCTAATGCAGCACAGGCTCATTATCTTTTATGTAACGGCTACCTCGGATTCTCGTTTGCATGACAATGTTTCCTTCTAATCGATTAGGCCTGTGATGATGAATTCATTTAAACACACGAAGAATTATTTTCCATAATGAGAAAATATTTCTTCAATGAAGTAATATTTTCCTCGATGAATTGTGAAGAGCACAAACATATTAAACTTCGGCGAATGATCTTGGCAGTCGACGCTACTCGTCGCAAGACAATAACAACACAGCAAAGAGCCCGCGACATTTCGTCTAATGCGCGTCTTTTGATTTTTCCGCTTCTCAATAATACAAATACGTTCTCCTCGTCCTCGCAATTTCTCTCATTTCACGGCATCATTGAGACCGATAAATAACTCTAGCTGTCTACTTCGAGTAAGGAAAAATTCTATGACAATCTCACCTTCCAACTTCATTGATTCCAAACAACGATCAAGGTCTTCTCCAACTTCGACCATCAATTCGAACATCCTCTTCAACTTTCCCGACGTATAGATCGGCGTAAGTTTTGCCCTCAGCATTTTCCATTCAGGATTCTTGATCATGAACAGAGACGTGTACCCCAGCCTATCGTTTACATCCGCCGTTGCATATCTATCCGAAAAGTAGTTGAAATCCTTCACCAATATATTCTTGACAAGGTCAGCATCGCGTGCCAGGAAGAATGGCTTGTCGAAGACATAGAATCCCATAAAAGGGAGACCCTTGGCTTCCTTGTAGAGATCCTCCACGAATAAGCCGACTTGACGCTTCATCATCAGACATTTCCCGAAATTTCCGACAAACGGTGACGGTGGAATTTCCATGACACCTCGTTTCTGCCAATACTGGAATTTTCGCGTTACATAGAGGTAAGCGAGAAAGAAGAGCGAGGAGAAGACTAGAATGCCATCGAGGCCCCAGTAAGGTGTCAACAACGCCATCCTCTGTAATCTGCATGGGAAAATGTATTTTCGTTAAAGTCACTCCATCCTTACGCTGAACGAATTTGAATTTGATTTAATTCATGGAATCGAAGCGAGACGAATTATAGAATATCAATGAAATTGTATTAGCAGAGTTTTTTCACGCGTGTAGTGTTGATATTTTGAAATAAGAATTACCAGTGGCCTGACGTTTGAGCAAAAACGATCACGAAACCGAACGACTTGGTCCTGCCAACCGGTTTTAACGAAAGGAGAACCGCGACTGCTACTTTAAGCTCCATCGACTCAGTGAAATCTTTTATAAGCTCCCTTCCCCTCATTATCTCTCCCGATGACTCGCACTGTCATTGTTTTTCTAGTGTTTCGTATTTTTCTAGTTTTAACCGATACCGAAGTAACGTCGCTTTAAATCTGTCACTTAAAAACGGACAGTAGATTCACTTATATTTAAACACAATAATGTAGTAATTTGACAATCAAATATTTCGACGATTGATTAAATATAATCAACGAATACCGTATTATGTCCGGTATTTGCAACCTGTCGCAGGATGTCCCAGGTGAATTTTCCTACGTTTTTGCAACTCTAATAAGAGGTTTGGAAAATTCAACGATAACATTGTTGTCACGTTCGGAAAAGGTCCGTTTGACAGTGTCAATGGTGTACAGTAAGATAAAGAACAAGCGAAAAATGCAAACTTGCTTGAAACAGTGGCATTTTCCGCGATGAGTCGATTTCTAACAGAAACGGTCTTTTTCCAATAATTCCGAAAAGCATGAAAACTGCTAATTTTTAACGTCGATTCTCCTCCCTCATTCTGCGCGGCAATGGTAAAACATTTAAAGAAAGTAGGTTAATTGGTTTAAATGACGTTATAGTCACGTGAAACATTATTTCGGCCCGTATATTACGTTATAGATAAATGGAGTTGTTTTTTCTTAGATAGATAATAGAACGTAAACACGAACGATAAGAAATGATTATTCATATAACAGTTTGGTTGTGTACACATCGAGCAATATAAATTATCGATACATTTTTTTCTCTTATCAATTTTTTTTAATGACTTATAATATTACTAATTTATGTGAAATTGGTGATAATATGAAGGAGGAAAATATCATGTAATGCCTTATCAGTTTGGCTGACATTAAAACGAGGTTCTTGCCACTTTGCAAGATCTGCAACTATGTCGATTTCTCGTGCGCAATTCAAGATCTTAAATAACCTATGCTTTTCAGCATGTAATGTCGATGGTACGTCCACACGTAACAATAAATTACGACCTGTATTAATACCAGCACTATCATTCCGAAGACCAGAAGTGACATTGCCATGACACTAAAGTTCGTGTCAGGACTCGGATGTCACGGTTTCTAATTATTTTAACTTCTCTGGATATAATAATAATAATGATCTTTTACTGCGAAAAGAATATACATACATCATACATACATGAAGTATTGACGTGCTTTTAAACTTAATTAGCAGTTAAATGCTGGTAAACTGATCTAGGATTAAGCTTAGAGGAAAAATTAGAAAATAAAGAAACCCCATCTGAGAAAATAAAAATATCCTCAACTGTTCTCTGGGTATATTGCCAGCTTAAAATCCCAATCAAACTCCAGGACGGAAAAAATGGATCCTTGATGATTACAGGTATTGTAAAAGTTCATCGATAAAATTGTAAAAAGAAAAATGTAATGACAGCACTGGAAAATCACGTGAAAGGTCATTTAAAGATACAAGAGAATGCCTTGACGATAATTACAAATAAATTGGTGTATTTCGACATTTTCGGAAACAGAAAGCCACACGTTCGCGGACATATAGAATAATCTGATAAACGAAGACGTCATGAAAGATATTAACGATGACTGCGAGCGATAAGTGTTCGGGTCAAAGTGAAACCTTCAAATTAAATAGAACGAAATCGAAAATAAAGATTGTAAAATATCAAACATAAGATCCAAAGTCTGCTGTATAATAGGAAAAGTTGCAAATTTCAAATGTTTGCATATGGCATTTACACGTGATAGTACACGACGCGCGAATGTATGATACGTCGCTACCGTCGAAATTCATGACTTTTAATGCCGTGCAAGAGCATAACGTCAAACTGCGTGACAACATCCGAATAAAATGTCACTACGGTAAAAACTGTGCAAAGACTATGACATTTATCGTGACGTCGAAACGTAGCTTAATTCATCGTAACCTGTGTTTCATTCCTAATAATTCGTAAAAGTTTGAATGAAAGGAAAACACGATACAGACGTTTACGTTCGATTTCTCATATCTTCAAACTCCACGGAATTGCGCAACTACTTGCATATATGCTGAGATTCATTAAGTTGCAAAGTGAAATTAGGTTGTGACATAATATGGTGGAACACTGTTCAAAAAATTGTCATGAAATATATAAGATTGTGCTTTATCATGCAGCTCTTTGAGAAATGACGAACACTTCTGGCTGTGTAATCTACTTGGCAACCTCCAGCTTTGACGTAGGTACGTAGATATCACGGACGATGGAAAAGAGTTTTTAATTCACTAATCAACCGGGTCACATTATTTGTTGAAACAATTTTCAAATAGCGTTAACTTTTATAACTAAAATCAAACGGATAAACACTTCGGGTAACGTTCTTCGTTCGACTTCTTCGCGTTAACATCGCTGAAAAATATAATTGCAAGTATCTCCGGATAAAGTGAACTCATTTATTATTGTCGGGCGAATGCCACAGTATTTGTTAAAATAATTCTATGTAAAACATACTTGCAAATTGCTTATAATTTCTACAACTTTGAAATCAAACGGATGAAACCCTCGGAAAGCGTTCTTCGTTTCACTTCTTCGCGTTAACATCCCTGAAAAATATAATTGCAAGTATCTCCGGAATAACGTGAACCCGTTTATTATCGTCGAGCGCGTACCGCGGCATCCGCTGGAACAATTTTTATATAAAAAATATTCGCAAATTGCGTTAATTTCCACAAGTTTGAAATGAAACGAGCAAACCTCTGAGAAAACGTTGTTCGTTCGACTTCTTCGTGTTAACATCCCTGAAAAATATAATTGCAAATACCTCCCCGGACAAGGTGCAGCCGAATATTAGCGTGGTGGGAATTTTTACAATGTAACATCTCCTCGCATGTCTACAAATCGTTCGTACCTTTATTTATTTATTTGAGAGGCCAAGTAATCGCGTTTCAATTTTCCTATCCACGTGGTAATTTCAATTGCCGACATCGGCGCAGTCGCTTCGCTCGGGAAGAGGTATTCGTGACTTGGAAATTACAACCGGCGAAACGTCTGAAAATCGAGTGCGCGCGTGCAGCAGCCTCTATGAGACGCTTGCAATTTCTGTTTACCGGCCTAACCGTTTATTTTGCACGGCACGTAACGTGCCGTGTCATGGAAAGAAAATCCATGCACGCATCTTCTCCTTTACCCTCGTTAATTTCAGACCGCAATAGCCTCAACGCGAATTAATGACGTGGGAAGCGAGCCCGGTTGCAACATAGTAAACAATGATCCGTACTCTGTACATACACGATGACAGATGGGAAGAAACCATCGGAGGACTCTACGTGGGTGTCTTGGATAAGTTGTTGGACCGCGTTGCCGGTAAAACACGTGAGAGATACCCTCGAACTTCGATTTTTACAAGGTGTAATCTCTGTGCGGTTTAATATAATATGTGGCTTTGAAGGGATCGTGGTCTTCTAAGTGGGCGGAAGTCAAGTAGTTGCGGATGATTTGTGGTTGCAAAGGTAATTTTTAGCTTGATGAAATGCAAATATTCATTTAATCATTTCTCCTGTGCGAGTATCGTAAACGTGTATGGCAATATTCGATACTTTGAGCGAGAGATATATTCGTGTGGGGTGTTTAAACGTTTTCTTTGTAAAGAGTTTTTACTTGTTGGGTTTCTCATGGTTGGATCGTCGGATACCGTGTGCGCGTAACGTCGTCCAGATGCAATTGATTGTTATTAAAAAGTTCAACCTTATCGAAGAGAGTACTTCTTTTCTCGCGTAACCAGATATCGATGGCGGTGCGTAGTTCGATACGGAAACAAGAGAAAGATAGACGAGAAAGAATTCTCAAGTGCAGTGCTCCAACGATACGTGATTTATCTGTCTATCGATCGATGAATGCACGTTTCGCAAGTCACAGGTGAAGTAAAATATGCAGTATCCGTAATCGCATTCGTGCATCGTCACTTTGAAAAATAATGCAACTCATAGTGATAATTCGCGTCGTGTGGGTTAGGTTATTATCCGAAGACGCAATACTGTCAACAAAGAACTGCAAACTTAGTAAACTTTCGCTCCAAGTCCAACAACAAAATCCGTTGATAAATCGGCAATTCGTATCTCCCACCATTTTTGCAGCAGGCGCTCCAATCGCGATATCGGAGAATTTCTGCTCCAGCATCCGTCGAATTGTTTCATTGTCCGATTTCTCCAAACACGCCGCTATCGCGTGTCGACGCGTATCCCCGGCGACTAAACAATTACACGATTTTTCCTTCATCAGAAATCCATTCCCGTATCACGAAAGCATCCAATCAGCCGGACCACTCGACCGAGGGATCGATCGACGGCAATTTCAATCTCTGCCATGGAGTTACTTTGTATCACGTAAGGTCACGAAGATCCTCGCTACCGATTTCCTCACGCGATCCTCTTGCGACTGGGTTTACAAGCTGGCCGGATGAAATTTTTCACGAGATCTTCCTCTTCCCCGAATGCGCCTCTGGCCGACAAAGTTGCCCGTTAAGTATACACGTACGTTCTACCTTCGTGTTGTACCTTTTGCCGGAACACCGGGACGTCTTTTACGTTCGTACGATTTTACAAAACAGAATTCAACGGTGAGTCGCGCTGCACCGACACGCGAACGTGGTGCACGCCTCCGGAGGCTGCGGTTCTATAATGATAATGAGAGAAAGAGAGAAAGAGAGCGAGATAGAAAGAAAGGAAAGGTGTACACATTGTATCGAAGGTACATGCAGGTATTTCGTGATGAGGGAAAGAGGATCGACGAAGGGTCGATTTGAGGTACTAGCCTTAAATATTGTAATCATCCTTCGTAGTTGTTTTCAGTCGTTCCGCGAATCAACGATGGAACGTCGATAAAACTGCAACCCCTGTGGACGGGGTGGATTTTCGTCCTTTCCGTGAGGGCGACGGAGCCTATGGGATAATCGGCATAGGGGAAGGAAGAGAGCACTCGGTACGTGGGACTCGCGTCGGTAAAACCGGACAATTCCTACCAGGTAAAATCACAGGTGAGAGAGAAGTAGAACGGGCGGTATCCTTTTTTCTGCACGATGAAAGGAGTTTGGTAGACTTTTTACCAGCTAACGGCCGATGTTACCGTTGGAATTTTTCATTTTACCATTGCCTTTGTGCACTATAAATTAACAAGTAATATAAAAAAAGCTTGTTATACTTGGTAAGAATTTTTTATGCCGTGCTCTTATAGAATTTACATATTTTTGTCAGTTTTTTGTTATAGAATACGCTCGAATTTGGGATCGATTTGATATTATTGGATCAATGAATACTAATTAGTTTCATGTTATCGCCAAGTTTAGGTCTGTGATCATTAGAGTCCCTGACCTGTCCAGTCTGCTATTATCTTTTGCGTGTAGTACCTGGATTCTCAGGTGATAGGAAGCCGACGGTTCCCTCGGATTTCCATAGGTGGCGATGAAGCGGGTGTAAGTTTGTCGTTAAGTCATTTGCCACCCTTGCTTAAATGAACCGTTTTATGGAATTTGTGCAAAATCTACTGGTCTATGATTTTTAACAAAAATTACCACCAGGATTTTCTGTACCCACTTACAAATTTGCCTGATGAAAATCATGGAATATCTTTGCGTGCATTGTAAGGTACCAAAAATTGACGAGTGTTTTACATTTTATATTTTACAAAATTCTCTCTTTGCAAGTCAATGCAATTTACTTTATTTCACCGGAAAAAGTGCCATTAAAATGTTTGATTTCTTCCTTTGCAATCACTTCGGCAGTGACAAACAATTAACGTTTCTCCGATGATTTTTCGACAATCGAAACCCTTCCATCGAGAAGCGACCGCAAAAATCATTCCTTCTTAATCCTACACCGGCGAAATCGTTTCCTCGATTGGGCCAGATCGTTCTTCATGTTTTTTTCTTCCCCCGAGCGGAGTCGAAGCGCGGATTACACGGTAACGCATCGGTCGTCTCATGAATTAGGCATCGGACAAGTTAATGAAAGTTTTCCCGAGCCATTACGCCTAATAATAGAGCAGATCGCCGCTGTCTTCTGGCTACTCGCCGAAGGGAGAAACATAAGAGTATCCGCGGGACACGGCCACGAGTCGAAAAAGGGGGAAGAGAGAAAAAAGGGGAGATCGGTAAGTCAACTAACTCGAGCTTGATTATAATTTTCGGTCTTCCCGGTCGGCCGAAATATTTAATAATCGCAGTTCGGCGCTAGGATGAACGCGATACGCACAAATTACAGCTGACTGCTTATTATATTCGTATAATTGCTGCGGCTAATTCGTAGGTTATCGTCCTAAGCTCTGCCGTCGAGTATCGGTGGTTTTTGCACAGCGTTTCCTCTGTTATTAAAGTCATTATTTTCGTATGCAATTGCATGATGTTCAACGAGACGCTTCATATCTAACAAACGTAATTGATGTCATCTCTTGGCGTGTAAAACTTGTGCTACTTCGAGAAAGATAGTTATCAATAAATGACATGACTTTTAATAAGAAAATTCAGTATTTAACGTGGTAAACGCTTGTCGTGCAGATACAAATTTTCCATTATGACGTGTCAGAAAAACAGAATAATCTATTTAACACTATATCTACGGACGATTGATCCAATCTACTTGAAAGTGCAAAATAAATACGTCCGGAAGAAAGAAATGAAAAAGCCAAAAACTCGGTTAATTTAATCGCTTGAAGTCTCTTAAGAAAAATACAGAATAAACCATTTTAACCACTTTGGTAGATCTTCTGTTAATAATATCACGCAAACATAAAGAATATATTAAATATAAATGTAATTTTCTATTGCAACAATTACAGCAGAACACTATTATTCTGCTCGCTACCACATCTCAAACCCGTATCGTTCCGAGTGGAACGAAAACAACAAAATTACTCTGCCACTTTCCTCCAAGAATAAATTCAACTTGTAAAAAAGAATCTACCTAATAAAAAAAAGACGAGCGCAGGAATTTGACGGCGTCGGTTTATCGTTTATTAAAGGCACGTACGTTTTTTTTTTTCTTCGTTTCGCTCGATGAAAAATATTACACGGACTTAAAGGTGTATCGAGAGTGAGGTGCTTATACCAGCGTAGGATTAGTACGACGGCATGCGTTATGCAGGATGTTTAATGCATGGCGTTTCGCCGTGTGCGTCGGGGGCGTAGAAAATTGAATCGGAATTCGGATCGATACGCGACAGGAGCTCAGGAAGTTCACTTATCTCGTATCTGGACCCACCGGTGGCCTGTCCTCGCTTCGAATAGAAACGACCGATTCGTTTAATCGATCGAATCCCAAATACTTTCCGCTCTCTAGCCGAGGAACAAAAACGAAATTGCTATTGTTTCCTGATTATTTTTCGCGATACTCCTCCCTGTGGAGATTTAACACTTTGAACGCCATGGGGATCATCGATGGCCGGCGCTATTTGTATGTAATTTACGAAATTAATTAAGAATAACTTTCAAGAAGTATGTTTATCGTTTATAAAAGAATAAATGTAAATTCTGTATAGATGATTACTATCTGTGACATTTGCGCCACAATGTATTAGGGGGGCCGGAAAGTAATGGCGTTTTTTAAAATATTTCGCTCAAAACTCAATTGATTTTTATCGATCCGGCATTGAAAATTTGCACACTAGACGACAAAAGGTTGTGATTACATCATTCATTAAAAATAAAATCCCCGTAATATATAATAATATAGTCCCCCTAATATTTTTGCGATTGGAGAACTATGAACAGTATTTGAACTCAAGTGCTTGTAAACTTTTTTTCATGCTCGAAGATATGTACTATAAACTTTTTAAAAAGTACAAATATTATGCAAAAATTTCATCAGATTTTCTAATTGGAATCAATATACTATTACTCCTTGGATGCATTTAATTAGCCTTCTATCTCCTAGAAAATTCCTTGTACTCAATTTTCAAGAATACGACAATTGCTGACGGTTTGAAAATTCCCGTACGTGTTTACGTGTCTGAGAAACAGAGTCTAAGGTTATCGCAATGCTCCGAGAGTTTTCTCCAACGAAATTTCCCCGTACTCGAAGTCTCCCGTGCAGATTGGCCGAGCCATTTCGCAGGAAACGGCACCGAGAAAGACGAAACCGGAAGCGGTGAGCTGCGAACGCGGAATCCACTCGAAATTGCCGTTAGCAGCCTCGTCTGTGCGCCAGACGAATGGAATTTCCGTCTGGAAGTTCGGTTTTGCTCCTTTTGCCACGAACCTCGATAAAAGGAAGAAACGCCAAGAACGATTCGAGTCCGAATTTCAGATTCGCCTAGATTTATCTATTTTCGACGCGACTTCCGAACATTCGTTTCCCGAAGCTTTTACCACGCGATATTTCATCTATTTTGCAGCTGCGAGCGATTTTTACGAGGGTTATCGGAACCGTACAATTTCGATAGGTCGAAGGAATCTCATCGTTTTGCGTTGAATTAACCCCTTCACTGTTAAACACCTATATCACGTATGCTCTCACGTTTTCATGGGCACGCGCGGAGAGCGTGGAAATAAGCACTGAATAAATATCATTCGATAAAACAAATTTATACGCTCTCCAGTGACATGTTTATATATCTCATATTTTACACCAGCGGACTGATATCTGCGAAACTGTAAATGCGGTGCACGAGTATACCAACTTCGTAATATCTTATCCAACGAGTGTTGTTTTTTTGCATGGACCTTATCGATAAAAATCGTAATCACTGATTTAGCGTCTCATTCTCGTCTCGTCGATCGCACCGGTTTCCCTTTCTTACCCTACATTTCAATCACAGGATGACTTTTACATGAATCCTCTTACAAGGATCTCACCCTGTCGATACAACTCGTAATTACTAATTTACGATGTCATTCTTAACACGTAACTCGCGACAGTTTCTTCTCTGTGCGTTATATCGAGGTGAAAGGATTAAAATCTCTCTTTCTCCGTGTTTTACTAACGCGATACACTTTTTGTAGGATGAACCGACGACAGGACCTTCTCGAAGAGGAGATGACAGCCCGCACGATCCGCGAACAATAATATTCGATGATCCCCACGGATCTTCGAGAGACATTATATCGAGAGGCAGAAGTCTCGACCCTTTTCAAACACCGACCGATACCGATTCTCTTTAGGAAGCTGTTGGACGAAAAGAAGATACAAGAAAAGAACCTCCGGTGAATCTCTGCGACATCACGCCGAGAATCGGTGAATCGAGTTGCCTCGTAACAAACGACAGCCTCCTCGTGATTTGAATCTGAAAAGGACTTCGATCGAGGTAAAGATGATTCCATTGAAAATTAGAATATTTCACGTATTAGAATTATTAACTTATCGAGCTAGAATTCGGATTGTTCGATCAAGTAACGTTCTACGTTTCCTTTTCAATTTTAATTCTTGTAGACGACGGAAATGATTCACGTTTGTGGAAAGAATTCGAAGAAAAGAAGCTAAAAAAAAGAAGCGATGCTTTTATTCGTATCACTACGTGCTACATTTTGAGGTATAACAATGTCTTAACGCTTTGAACGCCATGGGAGTCGCCGGTGACCGGCACTGTTGAATTCGATGAAATTTCTTACAAGTTTTAAATTGCAATAGTCGCGGATATGCTAATATATTCAATATTAAAATATTGTTGTTAAAAAAGCGAAGTATCACTGACACTCGGTACATAACTATTCTTACTCTTGGCATTTTTATTCTGTAAAGATGCGATTTTAATAGAAACCGTCTCGGTTTGGTGGAAATGATGAAACTAGCGAAATATGGGTGGCATTGAACGTGTTAAATATTCTTTAGCTTCTTCAAACACCTCGATAACTTTGTAACAGAATGTTCTGGGTCTCGCCAGCACCCAATTCTGCCCAATCAGAAAGCTCCCGGGACATTCCTTGGGAAAATGAGCGTTCTACGAGCGCAAAATCGCGGAGAACCCTACGAGGAAGGGAATGACGATTTAGTGCGTGTTTTGCACGCACTAAAAGGTACGGTACCGCGCACCGTGTACGCAATTTCTCATTGTCCGAGTTCGACCTGGCCCTTTGCCTGGGCTTCTTCTCATTTCGCATACGCACTTGCGTACGCACCCGAATTCTTTCTATCACTCCATATCTCTCTTTAAATTCTCTTCTTATTGTGCGAAGAAAGGGGATTCCCCGGCCATAGGACCCATCCCTCGAACCCTTCGTCGAAGAAAGGGTCAGCCGGAGACGGTCGGTGAATTTACGACGGAAAATACATGCAATGAAACGGTGGCACGGTAACGCAGTTGCAAAAATACGGCCCTCTCTTAGAAATTATGCGGAAAATAAGGCTATCGCCCTCGGCCAACCGTTTAACTTAACGATGAAAGTCGACCGGTCTCCAAATAAATCTGCTCCGCATTCTTTATCCTGATGTTTTTGAAATGGAAAAGTATCCTGGTAATTTGAACCTTGTTTACTGATATATCTATTATTTCTTGGAAGAATCACGTGGAAATTGTTACTCGATTGCAAATTTTACATTAAACTTTTTCTTCCAAATCTGAATCGATTTCGCGGAGAAAGTTTCCCCAAAGATTCTTTCGCGCTCGATCGGTGATCTTGAAGTAATTCAAGGTCGATAAGAGTCGTCGGAATTCATAAGGTGAATTTCTCACATCGTTCAAGGTGCCCACATATCCTCGTTAAACGGACACACGCTAAAGATGAAATATATGCCCCGAAGGGCCGTCCTACGGACGTTCCTTCCCGAGAAGGGTTGCGCCAGGAAGAGAAGAGGCCGGTGAATTTATAACAGAAAATACGCGCAATAAAATGGAGGCTACCGGGACGAAGGAACACGAATACTCACGCAATAAAACAGCTCGGCAGCACACTTCCGAGACAACCCCCGTCGTAAGAACGGGCCGAGAGAAACGACCACGGCACCGGCTCGATCCTCCGACCCATCGGCACGATTTAAATATTATCTTGTAAAGGGGATGGATTTAATACATTTATAATTGTACACGGGAGTGTCAGGGCGGGGCCAGGTCATTGGTCGGACATCAGTGACCCTTCCGGATGACCTCCGGAAGGGTCATCGTCCGGCGCATCGTCTTGTAACCTTTCTTTTTTAGGGCCTTCGGACACTTCAGTTGGAAACTCGCGAGTCGATCGAGCGAAATTTGGGGCACGGGCCTTACCGGTTTCTCGCTTTCCACCCTGTTCCTTTTGCAACCCTCGAGCGAGGGTCGCACGGACGATTGTTCTTCGGCCGGTCATTGAGAAACGTGTCACTGTCGACTGGCCGTGGAGGGATCGAAAGGGGAGTTCCAAATGACCGGCCTCGGTTCTTTATTAAACTTCGAATCGTAATTCTTTACGTTTCGACGGATCGGATTATTTGGTCGATTTTTCACGCTGGAAAATTTCGTACGAGGGAAATTCCATCCACGAGGCAAGAAGCTCGAATTCCGCGGCGAAACTACCCCCGATGAATCCCCGCCGATGTCCTTTTACATGCTCTGGAAGCGTTCCAAGCGTTCTAACTACGACACTTTGATATAACGTTTCATACGGGCAAAGCGTAACTGGATATTACAAAGGAGTATCGAGAACGATCGGCTGGAATTGAAACTCGCAAAGAAACAAACATATTCCCTGCGGGAATGTAAAATTTAAAAGAACTATCTCCAAGCAGGGTAAAAGATAGGGACACTGGTTTCCACGGAATGAAAATCCTCGCGATTCTCGACGTTTTAACCTCGTACAAAGCTCTACATCCGAATACAAGGACGGGAGGAAAGTTTCGCCGGCGAGAGAGTTTCCGGGGGACGAATTCGCAGGACATTTAAGCCGCATTGGAAGTACGGCGATAGTGCGCGCCAAGTGTCTCATGAGGAACTAGGATCGGTGGCGGGAGAAACTAGGAGACCGCCTCTCATCCATTCGCGTACGTTGGAAGCAGTCCAAGCGTTTTAATTTCAAGAGACGTTGCAATATAACGGTTCCTACCGAAATTGAAACGCAACCCCTACGTCGGCCCTCGCCGCTGGCCGTTCCAACCTTCTTCGCTCTCGTACACACGAGACACGGACCCTTCCTAATTGTTTGGGAGGCCAACGACGCCACTGGCGAGCCTCTCGCGTATCGCATACATTACGCATGAATTTCACCTATGTCCGTTCTTCGTCCTCCAGGACACCGGGCGTCCCAGCCTCGAGTTATTAGCGTCCTTTCTCTGCTTACCCTCGTCTCCGGGCTATTTTCCTCCTTCCTTCGACTTTGCGCTTGCCTTTGCGCGGATTTCTTTCCGGTCGTTTGTCGGAGATACTTCCGGAGTGGCGGACATTTAGAAAATGCATTTATATTTCTGTATACGGTGTTACGTGGAATTATTTTGGTAATTTTTTGTTTTAACGTTGCAAGTACCGATGGTTAACACGTCGAACGCCATGGCGGCGACCAATCAACGGGTGGAAAGTGGATACAAAATGTCGTCAAAGATGGAAGTAACTCCCAGATTTACCTCGGCAATTAACCGTTGAACGGCTGATGTATAGAGTTAAAAATTCTTTTAAGCTATCTGTACAAAGTATCCGTTTGTTTCTACATATCCGGTTTCAAGCGTGGCGATCGTATCGTCGGAAGCATCACTATTTCGGGTTGTCTCTGAAATACCGAGACCATAATATACAGGGGGCGAACTCACAGGACATTTAAGCCGCATTAGAAGTACGGTCAAGTAGGTCATACGGTGTGGGAGAAATTTCCCAGAGGTGATTGCGAGTGGCTTCCAACTTGGTGCTGCTACCTATTTAGGAGTTTGTTGCTCCATCCTTCTGTTATCATGGTTACCCGCGAATCTGATTTTTCTTACTTTTACACTTTCGATTCTATTCGCCGTGTTCACGTTGCCAAAGACCCCGAGTACTTTCGATATTTCGTACAACATCTACGATACGTATATCGATCAAACATGACACGTGTATTAATCACCTAATTTCGCAAGTAATATCATTACCATTGAAAAGCAAAGCTCGCTCCCATCGGTTATCCTTATCTATAATAATTACGGTAGAAAAATGGCGGTAAGTTCGAGTTAAGAATTATACGGTCGAAAATGACCGACACGGAATGCTACTTCCAGCAAACAGAAAGATCCTCGTCAGATGTCAGTGGCGGGTTTCAGTGTTACGTATAAAGTCGCGTGTATCGCGCATGAATTTCGGCGATGTCCGTTCTTCCGGGTCGGAGACGCGGCTTATATTATTAGCGTACTCCATGACTGCTACCCCTGCCCGGAGCCATTACGCTCGTCCACCTTGGTCCCGTGCATTGTTCTTCTAATTTATGCCAAGGTAGGTCTAGCCGGGGCTCCTCTTCCATCTCTACCTCTCTCGTCCCGCCGACGGTTCTTCTCCTTTTCCATTTCTATTTCACTCGTACGGTGCACCTTGAATTATGGAGTCCGTACCACTAAATCTTCGGGGCTAATTGAATTATTGCTCGAATCTCGGCAGTGCGGTGCTTCGGACTTCAGAATGGAAGAAGACGGGGAGGGGGATAGGAGATTCCTTTCCTCGTCCATTTTATACTTTCCTTTTGTCCGGTCCACGCTTGGGAATGACCTTTAACGAACGTGAAATTCGGGGAAATAATTTCGTAGGGAAGCGATCGCGGCTCGATCGGCCTTTCGGGGTACTTTAATCGCGAATGAATTAAAGATAGGTATCTCAAAATTGACGGAGGAGATTTGAACCGTCCGAAGGGCTTCAATCGTAGGTAATTCTCATTTTTTCTTTGGCTTCATTAAAGCCGAACATATTTCGGGAGTTCTAGATTTCTTTCGTGATTGCAAAGTTGGAGGAATTAAGTAATATTGTTCGTTGTAATCGTTATTATCAGTTTAATCGTACTGTCGACCTGTTACGTTAATCGAAGCACCGGCAATTAATTGTTATCCGTAGCTTAATAACATTAATGTGGAAAAATTCATCTCAGCAATTGCGACGAGCGTTATTTTCTCCCAGATATTCACAAAGTCGCGCATACTTTGGAGAAAGTAACGAGAAATTGATCGCAATGAAGGAAGGACGATAATACCCGAGCAATGAGAACGAAAACGCTGAGATTCCATCTAAATGACCGGCTTGGAATTTTGAAAATCACAGAAATAGTCGCGTTCCACGAACGCCATTGATTTATCGAGGCGGCCGTCGTTTACGAGATGCTCGTCGCGGATACGTGAATAACGCGACGATGACACGGTGGTATTAATATGATAATTCGATTTATTCGAGACCGTGGCTCCCACGATTTCCACTCTGGCAATCATTGATTTCAAAGAGGCGACGTCGGCTCCGCTCGGCATAAAGGCGGCGGCAATAAAATAGCAGCAATCGCGGCCGATCAATTTCCGAAAACGTTAATCTTCTCGCTGTCACTTGCGAATCGTACATTGTTATTACGACACTCTAATAATTCCTTGCCAGACTCGAAACGAACTCGAAAGCGGAATCGTTAATTTGCCTTTCTGAGAATCGTGAGAGCCGGCTCCTCGAGAATTTCCTCGAAACCGTCGAAAGATCGTTCTCCGGCATCGCGCCGGTAATATTATCATCGATTCCATTATCGTCGACATCGTGCCAAATGTTCTGGAAATAATTAATGCCGGCGGATAATGTAGAGTCGCATTGAATACGAATTATTTGCTTTTTAGTTCGTAGCTTTGAGTTACGTTCTCTCGATATTTGCAACGTTACCGAACGTAATAGAAATAACAAAATTACCGATGCCCATCAACGATATATCGGTACTGAGAACATTCAGATATATTCTTTCGAAATTTAACAGAGGAAAATTCCCCATATCGGAGCAGTTAAGAAAGTATCTACATAAATCGGCAACGTGCTTGTAGTTCCGAGTGAAAAAATTGGAAACAATTTGTGCGTCGCGAATAATATATGAATGTGATGAAACAAATGAAGGAACTGTAGTTTGGATTAAAAAACGCCATTTTCAAATACCATCAGCGGGTTAATCTCGTCCACTTTCTCAATTTGGGTCACAGATTCCCTCCTCTCTGTTCATCCAAACACCCAATGAGCGAAATAGAAACCGTTACGTGTCCTTTGGCCAACGATGTGTCTCCGAACAACCGCGCCTAAAGTTGTCAACACGCGCAACCCGTTACCTAGTATCCGATCTAAGCACGAACAAGGGTGGTAGTGAAAAAACCTTCTTTATTAACAGGCTGCAGCGGACACGAGAAATCCTCAGGGATCGTTTCTTTCTCGGGCCTGCCGTTGACCCGACGATGTCCTTCCTCGTCCCGTGGACGAGTCGAAATTAATATTTAAATCTGTATCAACGGTTCTTACGCGACAGCGAGAGGATCTCGCTAACGGACGATGGTCGCCATTGTCATGTCCTGTGTCCTGCGTTCTATGTCCTCGCAGGCTGAAGTGTCCTTCTTGAGCGTCCTTGCTATGGATTCGTCGGTAGCGATTCCCCCACCGTTGACTCTTTGCTCCCTCCTTGTAATCGACTACTGGCCGAGGTCCTTCCGTGAGGATCTTTGTGAAGAGATTCTTTTTTTATCTTGGAAAGGCTTCTCATTGGTCGAGGTGTGCTTTACCGGGGCAACGATTGACCCAATTACCTTATGCTAGCCAATGGTCGCGCCTCTATGGTGTAACTCTTTGATGCAAGCTGCATTTTTATTTTTATCTTTTATTCGACCTAGGAACGTGGATGGCATTTGTTTGTGCATTCAGCCGATCGTTTCATGGTATTTGTAGACGGTAGCGGAAGACCGACACGGATACGTGTGCGCACGTATGTTTCTCAGATTTCATATACAACCTAGAAATCGATGCAATAAACGTTACATTTTTTGCTTGGGTTATAAATTGTACGACGAAGATCGACGCAAGGACGGGATTTTTCTCTCGGTTTACATTTCTCATGGCTCCTTATATTGTCCAGAAATCCGTCACTCGATCTCGTGCCACGTACGGGCACACGCAATTTTTTCAAAATTTCCACGCTCCTTGGTCGCGGTTCGTGCCATTTGAACCCGAGACGATCCATCGTTCGCGATGGCCAACCATCGTCGAGGAGAGGGACGGTGGAATAAAGAAGAAGTAGGAAAAAAATCTTCTCTCGCGAGTAAATATCCCCGTACGAGGCTCCATTTATGGTCAAATTGCGGACAAATGACCGCGTCTCTATATACGATTGGACGGGGAGGATGAGAAAAAACAGGGAGGGAAACGTGGCTGGAAAAGCGGAGTTGGAAGCGGCGCAATGAAGAAGAGAAGAAGAAAAAAAAAGGAACTGTCATTCCCCAAGTCAGGTTACGAGTTTCGAGTAAAAACGGATCCGTGGGCTTAAAAAAAAAGACGAGAAAAATGGAGGGGAGAGGAGAAGCGAATAGAAAACGGCACGCAGGCGTATTGTCCTCGCGACGAGTGGAATCGTGAAATACGATCGGCTTTTAGTAAAATGAGACCAAAATATAGGGTGTCGGGCTTGCTTTTCTCCGTCTCTCCCTTTCTTCTTGCTCGTCTCCGCTGCTCCATATATTTCTGCTCTCTCTTCGTCCCGCAGGACAATGCGGAACACCCGTGAAATGACCATGCCGATACGGCATTTCTGGAAATTCACATTGTGGCCGTGTTACGAAAGAAATGATCGTCCAGCGATCGTGATCGAGCTTCTTCCTCCCTCTTTTTTTTGCTTCTCATCGGCCTCCCTTCGTCCTCGTGTGCGCGTAGACGCGCTTTTTGATTTTTGTATTCTTGCGGTGAAGTGCCATTTGACCGACGCAGGACCGGGCAGAATCGCATCACGTCCCTCTTTGATGTTCTGCGAGATCCTAACCGTGGATTTCTTGTGAAATATAAACGAGATCGAATATTCCGTCGTAGGCCGTGTCCTTGTGTCGAGAGTTCGTTTGCATTTCGACGAAAGGAAGTGGAAGAAATTAGCTGAAATGATATTATCTTTTTATTAAGAAATAGGAAATATATCGACACTTTATCTAGCGAAAGTCTATCGATAGAAATTTTATTTGACGATGCTTATTGATCGATAGACGTTTAAATGGCTGTTGTAGATGACAAGATAAAATGGCACTGTCTTGATACAACTGAAACTAGAATAAAGAGCGTTTACTCGCTGATATTAAAGTTAAAAATTTTGTCGGATAGATACGCAGTATTACTCCAGATATCCAAGAAATACTGTGATAGATAAAATAAAAGAAACGAAGAAAGTCTTTGATATACAACTGTAACGGTAGTGCGATTAACATTCTACCAATTTCAAGGTACAATGTTATTCGACATATTTATATTTTCATTGCTATCGTAATGAAACCAGAAAATGTTTAATTTCCATGCAGTTCAACCCGCCAGCAGAAATTACTTTCCGTTAAAATAATACGCAATCCATAATCAGCTTCCTCGACGAATTAAGAGATTCTGATGGGATTTTAATGAATCGTTTTTCATCCCCCTTTTTTCCCGTATTCTTCGACGAGAGCGTTAACCATACGCCAGTAGACCGTTCGAAAATGATGTCCCTGAAAATCCCATTTACCCGTGAAAATCGCCGGTCAAGACTCTCGTTAAACCCGTACCGTTTTTCCCTCCCGTTCTTCGTTACTTCCGCAATGGATAATTACGCGGACGGTAATCTACTCGTCAGGATAATTGGCATAGTTCGTCCCCGTTAATTTTCACTTGTTTCGTCACACACGTCCCAACGAAAGGATCCTCCCACGGAACTCGAATCGAGACGATCGTGACGCGAAAACTGCCGTATTTAAAGTCGACGATGCACCGAGCTTGGGGTGTCAGCCGAGGAAAATCCGTTTAAGAGGCAAATTGATGGCCGAGTGGGCCACCGGTGAATGGGGTGGTCTTTTTTTCAGATATCATTACACTAAAGGGGCAGATGCAGCAGGAGCAGGAACACCAGC
The DNA here is from genome assembly GCA_963989415.1 of Cerceris ruficornis. NCBI lineage: Eukaryota > Metazoa > Arthropoda > Insecta > Hymenoptera > Crabronidae > Cerceris > Cerceris ruficornis. The sequence continues at coordinate 31,984,609 of OZ022520.1, read as the reverse complement.
AGCAGCATCCCTCCCGAGCCACCCTTCGCGAAGCTTGGAAGCCACGAGGAGCGAGCAAGGACCCTTCGTTTTCAGGCATCCCTTCGAGCAGAATGGAGCCAGAACAATCTTCCCTTTATAGGAGACATACGAAGCTATTCGAATCCTGGGAACCGTTTTTTTTTCTTTTTTATTTCCTCCTCCCTCCTTCCTTCCTTCCTTCCTTCCTTCCGTTCTTCTTTCCACCGACTCGTTTCTCCGAGGCTCTGTCTTTCGTGAAGCAATTATTTTCGCAGCTTGGCATCCTCTTACACCATTTCGCAGACAATGCCCCCGGAGCATCGACGGCGATGGAACACCAAAGTGGAAGAGAGATTCGCAGCTGTCGCCAACTTCAGACGAGAGACGTGACGAATACCTTATCGCCTAGCTCAAATGGGGAAAAAGCTTTGCGCGTCTTGATGCACCTAATCAGTTTTCCACCTTATAATTGTATCACCGATTGCCAGGTATTCGCGAGAGAGGTATGCTTAAATCGACAAAAGCACCATCCCTTTTATTTCTGGCGTAGCGACTGAAAGATACATCCTGCCGAAGGTGTACTCTAAGAGAAATATTGAAAATGAAATCGTACAGCAAACGTGCGGTAAATGCGACGCAGTTTCATCGTTATTGTGCTATTATATTTTATTAAAATATTTATTCTCTATCCTACGATGTGAAAAACTTGAAGAGCCTCTTCCTCGTTGCTCAAAAATTCACCGACAGAGATCCAATCCGATCGAGACGAACGGAACAACGATCGCGGAATTATTTACGTGGAGGATTTTCGAGCGGAAAGTCCAACCCCGCACGAGCATTCGGCTCGTTCACGTTCGATGGCAACGTACGGTAAAGCGCTGCATGCACTCGGATCGAAACTGCTGACGCAACAAGTGCATAGCCCGTATCTCCTGCTTTCTTTTTATCTCGCGGCCGTTTTGCCGCGGCATCGACACGATGCACCGGGCGATTCGTAGGACCCTCGGTGTGCCACGGGCTGCAGAGCCCTTCTGCGAGACGAGCCAACGACGAAGTATGCTAATGTCTCTCATAAACCTCCGCAACAGGTTCATTTCTCCGTGGTGCCGCGGCCGGAGTCAGCGGGGCTGCGAAAATCCACGAAGAAATGCATCCGCACGTACGACGCTCGTTTGTCAACTGGACACCTGAAAAATCATACGAAACCCGCCTATCGCATGTGGTCTCCTTCGCGGGGCTTCGAGGCGAGATTCGTTTCGTTAACGAGGAACAACGTGACTCCGTGTGATCCAGCCTTTGGAGAGCGATGCGTACGAGTAGGGGAGGATTATTTCGAAGGCCTCGGATAATTTGTACGTGAAGCCGCTGTGCATTAACGTTTAATCTTGCAACTGCATTTAGAAACGAGATTTCGACTCGATTAATAACTTTCGATGCGGTCGTTAATCCTTTGGGATTTTTCGTCGCGGACCATCTGGATCAGCCGGGATGAATCCAAGGTATGGGTGAACTTGGGGTCATTTTCGAACGGATGGGGTGTCGATGCGAATCCGATTACGTTGAACATAAATGTTGACAACATATATGTTTATAAATGAACTTTGCAGGCGCCGGTGTAGCGCCACTGACTGTTCCACTGAGAAATGGAAATGTGAGCGATCGATGCATACATATATACTTCGCAAAATTGTAAAAGATAAGCTAGTAGAAATCTATTTTACGAAACTTTCGGCTGAACAAGAAAGAGGCAATTTCCGTAGAACGCAAAAGTTCCACCGGCATCGGAGTTGCTAAACTCATAAATAAAAAAAAGTCCAGAGTACAGGGTTAAACAATTTTCAAAACAATCTACAGCATGCCGATGTTAGCAAACTCCAGGGAAAATTAAAAAAAACTCTCAACTATTTAATCGAGTGCACGAAATGCTTGTAAAACAATATTTCTCGAATGCTGCGAAAAATGCCAACGATCGGAGCTCGTAACGAGGAGATCGTTTCGCGAGGTAAATCTTCGGCGTAACAGATATACATTGAACGAACCCTTTTACGAGTCGGAGATACTTTGAGTAATCTAGCAATCAATCTTGGGATATGCACAGCCAGAAGCCAACAGCTGCTTTCGTGAGAGCCGGTGACGTCACTGGAAAAGAAAGATCACTCCCTTGCAGCATCCCATTGGAAGTAAACGACGACGTAGCTACGATTTTCCCACCCTTGGCATCGCGCTGGTACCACCTTGTCAGTTTCACCCAGCTGCTTACCTTTAATCGCTCGCTCTCCTCCTATCGAGGGCTTCTAACTTTGTTTATCCTCTTCCGAGTCATTGTCTTCCGGTGCCGCAAATCGTGGGGTGCCTTGTCTCATTATAGTTTCGCTTTATTAACGCTCCAACGAAGCCTGAGATATTAACTCGACGAAGATTCGCGCTTCGTCCGTTCGCACGTGGAATTTCAATTTGGGGACGAACAGGACTTAGGAAACTTTTCCAACGTTATACACATTAATAAGTGTAACACAAAGATTACAGTTTTCCTTGGTCTTTCCTTCAATGAAATGAAAATATATCATTTTTTATGTTATCTAGTACAGACAGTTTCGTGCATTGAGTTGAGAGTTTTCTGTAAGAATAGATATCCATAAGGTGTCGCTACGGTTAGCGTTAATTTTATACATTTTTTCGCACAGATCTTTTTCCTATTCATCGACACAATTATGTAAAGTATCCCTGGTCAAACATGTCCGTCGGAACATCTTTCGGCTCGTAGTTCCGGCGAAATTTACACGATATTTGCAGTCACACATTCGCTTTTATTGCTTGTTTGGAAAGGCGGAACCCCTATCACGGTGTCCCAAAGGACTCGTGTGGTCAGCGACGGATTACACGCTCGTGTCTCACGGGTCAAGATCATCGTACGACCATTAGCCGCGCTCGTCACCTCATAATCCGTCGACACACGACCCGGACTGACCGGAAGAAGACCTACCGGACATTCAACAAGAAATTGTGCCGGTAAGTACCGGCGATATTGCTCAACGATCCAGGCGAGTGTCATAGTAAATTTATGCGAGTGCATTATCCCATCAAGATGCAAGAGCACGTCTTCAAACTTTTATCAAATACTCGACGCATAATTTAATCGTTTCTCTCGCATGTTTTTATCATCGATGCAATCGGCACGATGAGACCCCGAATGTTAAATACACGTTCTAAAAATGTGCAAGTATAATTTCGAAGAATGCTTCGGGTAACGAGGAGGAATTAATGTCCAAATCCTCAGGTAAACGATTCTTATCACGAAAGATCTTGAAACCAGTCTCAGAAATGATTCGTCCTCCATCCAAGGTCCGATGGAATACCCTGACGATCATTAGCTACGTTCATCACCTCATAATCCGTTGACACATGACCCGAACTGACCGGAAGAGGACCAGTCGCACCGACCAGTTGGAAGTTTAAAGAGAGTCGTCATCCCGGTGCGTGCCGATCTAGTTTCCAACCGAGTTAGTGTCGATCCCGGGAAGTATTTGCCAGTCGAACCAGTCGTCCACGCGATCACGGTTGACCCCGACCGATTTTGACCTATAAAGAACGACCGTTGACAGACCTTCCACCTTTCGATCCTTCGACCATGTATCGCAGTGACCAACACTCGTCGAACCGGTGACGCGAGAGTCCTCCTGTTGCCAGTTTTCGGGACGAATCCTGTTTTTCTCCTTCGGAAGCAACCTGCGGAGCGCGTGCTGGATCGTGATCCACTCGAAGCGAAATAAGATCCTTCGGTATCGGTTAGTTTCCGGTTCAAAGACGACGACGACGACGAGGTGGACGACGAGGAGGACCAGTTCGTGGATCCGCTCGATTATTCGTGTCCCTCGACTTCGATGACCCGTAGCTCCCACGGGGTGACCCCGGGGATATGACGAGCCGAGTTGCTTTTAATGCTCGTGGTAACCGTCTCTATCGCAGGACGTATCTCGGATTGCTAAGGTAATCGGGCCTGTTGATCGAGGGATCGAATTCGCGCGTGTAATTAACTCGATTATTGCGATCGTCCGTTGTTGCGGTATTTACGAGCAACGCGGGACACGATGTTCTTCTTTGCCGTTTCCCGTTTTTTCCCTGGGAGTGGCGGGTGAACAGTGGTATCAGTTTGCTCGAGCAATTCGATGGATCTTTCGATAAAATCGGAGGGAATTTCGAGATTATCGTAAACTAGTATGTTGATTACTGGGTGTTTCTTGTCCGTCTAGTTATTTCTGCTCTTTATAGAGTATTATCTTTATAGAGTAGGAACATTGAGGGTAAAATTTGTTATATATTCTGCATTACGTTTTTTAAGATAGCAATGTATTATCGAATATTTAAACAAGTTTCTAAATGTTATCGTTTGAAAATCATAATAGATTTCCAGAGTTCCGTCGCGCCAGTCATCGATGGCCTCCGTGGGCCATTCTATGAAATCAATTTCATAGAAATTGAATGAATGATCGGAGAAAAATTGGTGCGAAACGAAATTTGATTTATTCATTCGCACTTGAAGGTTCTTACTTCGGTGAAATCTTCGGTTATCTTTTGCCACGGTTAATCTTTTTTCGCAGACCGCCTTAAATCTGCGGTTATTATTAAATCCTACGAAATTCATGCGGATTTTCTCATGGATATACGTTACCGCTATTTGCATAGGTTCCGGCGCGAGAACGACATCCTGCGGAAAAGTAAATCGTCCTTCGGACCCGAAAGGATACGATTTGACAAGCGGCGATTCCAGAAACCATTGGAGATCATGGTCGTCACGGTGGTATGGGGTCCCGTGCAAGGATACCAGTTTGAATTAAGAGGACTCCTTAAGCCGGTGACGCATGGACAGGATCCTCGGACAGGACCCTCGTCCTTCGTATACGTGGATATATAAGACTTCATTCTTTGATTTTATTTCGGATAAAATACTTGTCCCGTTGGCATTATTTTACTTCTTTTTCTTGCAGTGCACTTAAAATCCTAACGTCGAATATGCATCGTTGTAAATATACACCGACGGAAAGCCACCCTTTGAATAAGGTAGAGTTTCAGACGATTGTAAATATATAAATTTGTGTTGCAATAGAAACAGGTATGTTATACTAATACGATATAAATTCTACACAAATTGCAGAAGATCCAATACGGTTGTTCAACGGTGTAGAAATATGTGTAACAAATTCAAACAGTGTCTTAATTTCAACCTACTTTGCAATTCTTTTCTTTCGAGTCCAACGACAAACAATGCAGATTTCCTTTCTGTAAAACCGGCCGTAAATAATCTCCGTGTAGAACCCGGGACGGTTTGAATTCTCAATAAAGGGTTTTCTATTGCAAGTGATGGGAGACGTGTTCCGATTTCCTTTTCTTTTCCAGGGGTTGGAATCCGTGAAACGATATCCTAATGGGACCGTGACAGGGACCTGTTCGATGGTCAGAGGTCCAGATGACGAACCGGAAATCGGGTCACAAGGGTCAGAACGCGAGTCACTGGACGCCACTGTGAATCTGGTTCTCAAACGACTCAATTCTCCTCGACGTTCGACCTTTGCTCCCAGGATATAAAAGATCGATCCAACGTGGCGAATGAAAAGGAAATGTTACCTTCACCTGTTTCACATTGAGTATTTGCAAGTTTGTTCCTCCGTGACTTGCACCGCGAAACCGGAGAAATACTTCTTCCTTCCTTCAACTTCTCACTGCACCGTTTGAAAGCAACTAATTATTTAGAGAACAATTAGCAATCGGTCAGATATGGAAATTATAAAATTCTATTGCATCGACTTTTCCTTCCAGCTGGTCGTTGAGTTCTCCGCAATGAAACAACTATCGACTCCGTAAAACGGTTCAAATTTCATCATACCCACAAAGTACCTTCACTTAAAAGTAATGCGATAATTGTCTCCATAAAGAGGAGTACCGACAGTCCCCCATAATCCAATACCTACTTTAAATCAAGAACAACCCATAATCTACAATTGCTCCACTTAAAATCACGAATCCACTGGACAGCCGGAACAAAAGTTATCGATACGTACCTTCGAGAATCATCTCCCCACAATCTCGAAATCCGAGGTAGTCCGCGATCAGCGATTCTTCCCGTTCGTGGAGAAAAGAAGCCTAAACCGTTCAGGTAAAGATGAGCCACCGGAATCGTTTCTGTTGTCAGTGGTCGTATCTATGGGACAATGGCATCCCGTCGACGTCTCGTATTCTTCCGCCCGATATTTCTCTCTTCCTACTGAACGCAACGTGTCCACGCATACACGTGAACCACGAGGATCGCTGGAACGGGGTGGAAAAATATCTTGTGGTGGCCCGGAAGATATATACCCCTAACCGTTTCCCATTATACGAGCCTACATCGTGCGAGGGGTAGGAACTTATTTGGGCTGCATCGCCGAATCGTGGGGCGAACTTATTTGGCGAAAAGGGGTGCACCATGGAGCACTATAGCACCTTCCGGATCGAACTTGGAGGTGCTTGAAGACACACTGGCAAACATAGGTAGGAAGGGAAAGGGAGAAGGAGGCTGTGGTATCCGGACAGAAGAGACAAGAGCCTAGCCAGAAGGGGTGACACGTAGCGGGGATGCTGTGGGAATGTTCTCACAGGGCCAGAGGGATGATCACCTGTAGATTTGAACGGTATCCTGCCCGAGAAGCGTACTTTTACCCCCAACGATCGGTGTCATCTGCCATCGAGATAATCGATCTGGAGCACGATCGGTTTCTGGAATACGTTGCCGAATGTAGAGGTATAAGTGTGACGGTGGACGTTGAATATGGAGGGTGGAAAGACTAATTTGATTTATCCGTGGTATTATAGGTTCCTTTGATTTTTTTCATTGCTCTTCTATCTCATGGAATATAAGGTTCTCGCGTTATAGACGGTTATAGCTTGACACGCAGCTACTCGGGGTGAGTTTTCGCTTAAAATGGAACGTTGATGCGCGACTGTTTTGCCTGACCTTTTTCGTCGCTTGGTAGAATCCTCGGAAAACGTATCCCCGAGATGAGATAACCGAGCTCCCGGTATTTTCTCTCGGGCCAAAGAACATGGAAGCACCCCTCCGTGCGAGGCCTCTATCCCTTTTAATTTTAATTTCCTACCGAAATCCCTTCCTTATAGGCAGAGAGCGAGGCTAGTCAATGACTGTCAGACAAGCGGAGAAAAATGCGAGAGACGGAGATGTCCGCTTGAGAAAGGGAGGAGGGAAAAAGACAGGGGAACGAGGAGAGAGGCCAGAAGCAGCCTCCGGTTTTCCACGCACATCATCCCTTTTACATTTTAATTTCTCCCCTTTCGCGTCGGCTTTTCAAAGCGCCCTCGTCTCTGTCTCTCTCTCTTTCTCTTTTTCACTTTCTCCCTCTCTCTCTTTTTCTCTTTCTTTTCTTTCCCTCTCTCGACTAGGTGGCATCCCTTTAACATTATAATGTTCCCTCCTTTCTCGTGTCTTTCTTTATCGCTCGCTGCTTCGCTTTGCTGCTTTCTTTACCACCCCTTCCCGATGGTGTAACGTACCGATTTATGGGTTAGCAAGCGAATTCTAAGGAAATGTTATGCCACCGCCCTGGAATCTCGGGAAAACCGTTAGAAACACTCGTCGACGTATTACTACGAGAATGCCACTGTTATTTCGAACGCCGTCGAGTAAGCGCTTTTAACGTTTCCTTCAAGAATGCACAATTTTCTATGGGTTTTCAACTGCTACGGTCTTCGATTCCTGATGTAGATATGCACGAGAGATCGAATTTGAGCAGGCTCGAAGTTTTTTTAACTATTAGCTTCCTCGGGAAGAACCTATCCCTAAAGTCTCTGCGTCGATTAAAATGGAGATCTCTTAATGTGTCGTCACTCTATCGATATAGCAACATTGACGATGGACATTCATCGTGAATTGAATTAAAAGTTCGTACTCCTAATTACTGTCGACGATATAAAAACTTTCAGTTCCACCCCTCAGCCTTTCAATCCCTACTGACATCTCTAAACAGAATATCACCGTGTCCAACATCCACGATCTGCCGAAAAATCGCGAGGGAAATAAACTTGAATTCCGAGGGCGTAGAAAATCCTGTGTCTCCGCCGCGGAAGTCAGAGCAGCCGTTGGAAACGCTCGCACGTTTCTGAAGTACATTTGCTTGGATTATCGAATACCTGGGGATTTGGTATCGATCAGAGAATTACTCAGGTACAGGCGCGCATGAATGTGTGCCGAACGAGGCTCGGCATACATTAACGGCCACGACGGAAATTGGATTAAACCGGTGGAATTATTCGCGAGGATTTTGCATACACCTCACGTTGTGAAACGTTCACAATTGCTCGCCTGGCACAATGCGATTTCTTCTTTGTGCGCGCAGCAACGGAAGTCTTTCTCCTCTTTCAATGCATCGGGATCTACGTATCGATACTATCCTCGACGTCTCTCTAAAGCTCCGAATGACGGTTAAGAGCATTATCGTGTTACAATGTGCGCTATGTAGATTTACGTGATGTTACTTATTACAGTGCTAAAGGTCGATCGCACTGCCAGAACGATTAAACGCGCTGGAAAGGAACGATCGTCGTTGGTAATCCTCTCGCAACGTTTTTACGATTGTTATATTTTCGCCCATGTTAAGATACATGATAAAAATATAGACGATTTGGAAATTGTAACAGTGAGGCGTGAATTTTTATTGTATTTTTTGGCATTTTGCCATTTTGTGTGGAACCTTTCATTTTGGATGGCTTTCGAATCACCGAGGCTGTGATGTATCGAAAGACAATTCTTCCACTATTCCTTTTCTTTTAACATATTTGTTTAAAACATCCATATATACTAGATTAATCGTCGATAATTCTGGTTTTAAGTAACAATTGAGGAGAGATCTCTCAGAGGAGACGAGATAACAAAATTCATGTTGATCGACTTTTTCCAATGTTAATACGAGACGAATTTCCACGATTTTTCTTAATTCAAGCATCTCGGTACAATAATTTATTACCTGTATCAAGCTGAAAAATTTCATTGTAACTCGTGTACACTGTATTCGTTGATATTACATGACCAAGGAGGTGTATAGGGGAAGTCTCGAAGGGTAGAACACAGAGCTGAGAAAAAAGAAATCTGTGATTAATGTACCGCTTGACGGACTCCTGCTCGACGTCGAACCTCCTGTCGAGGGTTGGAAAACTCGTGGAAGAGGTGACGTATAACGTTGCGGCACACCGTGCGATTTATTTTACAAGGTGCAAAAATGCAGCTCTTGACCACGTGTCGTGCCGGACACGAAATTGGGGAGTACGTGTCGGGAAGTTCGACGAGTCGTTGACAGGGAGAAAAAGAACGTACGTGATGTCGGTAAACAGAAATTAATTCACGACACGAGGCGACTTTATATAAACGGGACGCCGGTAATTTCGTTTGATCCATCAATGAAGAATAAATCATCGATATTAGTTGTACTTCTTGAATTAAATTAATAATTCATTTTGTACAGGAATAATTTTTATTCGTACACCTTGACAATTTAGTCGCCGGAAGCTTGATAATAGGCTCTTTGCATGCGTATTAACCGAGCTGGCAGCTTTTGTTAATCAGCTATTGCAAATGAAAGTAAAATAACATTATACTACCTTTAAGTGAATGTAATCGGATCAACTTAATTAGTATTGCTTCGCATTATAGTTTCAATGTTATAGCGTTTTACAATAGGTAACATAATTAATTGATTACTATTACTCTTTATATATATTGATATATCAAGAACCACTAATCAATTTTTATTTAATTATTTAAATTCTGAATTATTGCGGCGGCAGCTACAAAACAAACTGTAGGGCAAGGGGTTAAATATAATCGTTTTATTTATTATCCATTTTATCAGAAAATTATGAACAATGAACGTTTCAAACGACAACCAGAATAAAATTACGACCGGTATGGTTCGAAGTTTCATTTGGACTCGGCTGTAGAAATGTGACGTCGTACCTTTTGAATCAGCATCGTTTCGCAGGATCTACGAGAAGGATTACTGACCACGCGCAAGGACGAGAGGGACGGAAGAAGGAAGCGATTGAAGGTTCGTCTGACGTGCCGCTGGTGAGAATCTTTGGATTAAGACGAGCTGACGGGGCACGTGCTAGATCTCCCGAATGCCGCTTCTGCAGGAACTCGAGTGACCATTGGTCATTGTCGCAGGAAGGAACACAAAAGGAAGAGAACCGGTTGCCTCCTGCCAGGATAAAACGGTGGCACGTGCTGCCGAGGCTGGTCCAGAGATTGTTTTAAACGAGCTGATCTTGAATAACATCGCGGTAATGGCGAGCAGCACCTGTTCGTTTGGAAAGATAGAGGCGGATCGTTGCGGGACTCATTGAAAGGCGAACGACGTCGTTGCCGCGACGATTTAGAACGAAAGTGTCTTCCCGACTGCCCCTCGAGGCTGTGCTTTAGAAGCTGCGGCTTAACAAAGATAAGATTAAATCTGCCAGGTTAACTATACGTCTCCGGGAAATAATTAACGCATTAACTTTTAGTTAATCAGGCTTTAATCAGTTCTAAATAACAAGTACATCGATGCAATCGCTGATCATTGCTTTTACAACGATTTCGTGTATTCCAATTCGACGCTTCCGATTTCTGACACGTCTACGTTGTTATATCTCACGCGCATCTACCCCATCGCCAGAAATTCGATATCGTGCCGCCAAAGTATCTCCATCAACGCGGATCTTTTCCTGAAAGGAAAATCCGTTACTTGCAAAGCCTACGGAAGAAATTGGAAGCATTTGCATATTATCCGTTAGAGGCAGTTGCTCGCCTTTTCCTCGTTCCTTCGGACGTTTCAAACCTTCTCCTTTTTTTTCTGGTCATCAGTCGGCCCAGTCCGTTAACCAGCCGCGATTCGCTACATATTCTCAAAGGCCATCCAACGTTACCCCCGTCATCCCTGTCGTTTGACCGCGAGAATCTCTCTCCCGACAAGCACGTGCGGACTCCAACACACTCCTGTTTCCACGTACGTGCATGCCTGTCGTAAAGAACAGTGGCTGTAACGAGCGTACGCGTTTTACCTGCAAACAATAGGAAATTCTGACCAGTGGCCCGTGTGCCGTCGACCTGCCAACTGAAATCGGATAGGATTGGGCAACGCCCAGATTGTGACCTGTGGTCCTCGCTGAAACACCTTCCTGGATGTGTCTACGTGGAAGGGGTAGAAGGGAATTCAATTCCGTCTTGGACGACGTCGGCGCCGGATGCGAATTCACCTTCTTTCGTTTCTCTCGCTCCTCTCGTGGTGCACGTGCTCCCTTACGATGGCATCTGGGGGCTCCTTTCCATCGAGTACCACCCTTAACGGAGATTCCTGGATAGTCCGTCGCGGATATATCTTTTTTATCGTCTTACTAATTGCTGCTTGTGGAGGGTAATTCGGGAATTTTAAGAGTGAGAAATTCTATTGGGAGATAAATTGTTTTCCGTGACATTTTAGATGGGATCGATGGATACTCCCTTTTTTTCTTTTGTGTCTTTCGGTTTCGATTGCTACTGACACTTTGTCAAATTTGCGAACAGGATAAAGATTGTAAATGTGTTAACTTTGAAGAGGTAGTTTTGCTAAATCGAGTAGATTGTAGATTACACGAGGATTGCTATTTAGAAATTGTCGAATTTTTTTGCTTCCATCGTAATTAATAAAGTTCGATAATACTCCGCCATAAAATGGAGCTGCGTCAGTTATAGTCCGCTGTTAGATTTTGCTTGTTCGCTTTCATTTCTTGGTATTCTCGATTCCCTCGGTTATAGGAACGTTTCATCGTAAGTTTGGCTATAGTCGAGCGAACTTCCGAACTCCTTTTCTGCAAACTCCAATTCTGTCCGTGTTGGACGAGGCGACACGTTGCAGGATATTCTCCCCGATATCTACGACATTTTCAGTAGACGAGCTAATATGAAAATTACCGCGATATCATCGGCAACGTAATTAAACAAACTGCAAAGTAAGATATTGAATCGTTCTCCAAAACGATCCAACTACAAATTGGTACAAAAATATACCAATTCCAAGGCAACAAAAATCAAATACTGAAATTTCACTCGAAAGTAAAGCTTCCGAGGTAAGTCTAAAACGTGCCTCGTTTAAATTATATTTAAAATCTCTACGCCATCGTCCTATCAGATACACGATTTCAACCTCGAAAAACGGACGTGACGTATGTTAGCCACGAGCCAAAACCACGTAGCGAAGTTGCTCGAGTACAACCCTTGTTTCGTATCGTCCGAGAGGAAAAAATCCGTAGGAAGAGGAGCGTTTCACTATTAATCAGGATTAGCCAAAGAACCGACCCTTAACCTCGGCACTGTCCACTGCTCGTGTGATGACCATCAGTCATCGAGGTCCCTCCTCGCGCCAATTCTCGGACATCCCTCCCTCCTCGGGCACGGTCACCTCGCGAAGGACCTATAAACCGGACGATCATTACACTGTCATTAACTTTGACGAGCGTGTAATCGCGGCGGGCAACGGGTCAGGGGTCGAGCAACGTACCTCTGGCTAACCCGAGGTCACGTCGGTAAGGTCACGGCACCACGTGGACCGACCTCCGGTTGATCGAAGTCCTTAGAAATTAATTGACCCGGCCGAGAGGATCGGATCGGACCGTTTACCGAGGAAAGTTCCAAAGTTGACCGAAGTAACGAGACTCTGCTGGAAGTTTCGAGTGCGTCGATGGTGAGGCAAGTGGCTCTAACTGACTTTGTAATTCGATAATGTTTGCTTCTGTTAACCCTTTGCCGAGGAAGACTTTTTCAAATATTCAGCGATAATCGTTTAATAGATGAACAAAAACCCCCTTTTGTCGGAGAGTCATAGGGTTAACGTATAGAAGTTGTAAATCACTGTTTGCGCAATGATATTTCAATTTTTCACCTCGAACCGCGTGTACGTGCACCGATATACACTGTAATTAAATTTCTTCTCAAACCACATATATGCCTCCGTCGTTTTCAAAGGGTTAAGAGAATGATTTCGATTCACTGCGACACGAGAGCCGTAGGTGGCCATGCTGGATTTTCATCCGACCCGTCAGAATTCTTGGTACAGCCAGGATAGGACTATTTTCCAAGTTTAAATTCTGCATCACATGATCTTCGCAGCTTCCAAAACAGATACACCTATCGTCCCTTCCTCTTTTCCCGCTCCTGTCCCGATGGAAGAAAGCCCACCACCTTCCCGTGGTTTCCATCGAGCAGCAACACTTTTCCGCGCGCAAACTAAAAAATCTTGCTAAAAATTTTCAACGTAGTCTTTCTTCGAAATCTCTGCGGCTAAAAAACTTTGCCGGCAGCTTAACGTGAAAAGTGTTGCTGGCCAAGAGTGGGCTACTGAAAGATGCAAATGTACGTTTGAAATAACCAAGAGTGTGTGCATCGGTATCTGCATTCAGGTAGGAACGGTAAGCTACGAGATGCAGGTCATCATCTCACGGCACTCTCCCTCCCGTAATGAAAGGCAGTCGAGGAGCGAGGCGTAACGCGGAAGAGGAAAAGAGAGAAGAGCGCAGGACGTGGCATTGTCCTACAGGACGTTGGGCACCAGGTGGCTAGGATCAGGGCCATTACCCCCGTGGATTAATTGCGATGCAAAAACTCACGATGGCTAACGGAATGATAGGAGTGTCCGTCTTCAACCGTCCGCGTCCAGGTCGCCGGACTTTTTGCCGGCTGGCAAAGAGACTAGCATAAGTTATCGGGATGATTAAACAAGGGATCATGGCTGTGATGCGCCGCGAAACTTAAGAGGGACTCGGTGCACACGATACACGGGAAATAAGACGATTCTAGATAGTTTTTTAACGCATCGTGTGTGCTCAGGATTTCTCAAATTTCCTCCAAGTGACCGTAGCAATTCTACATTCCTGGTAACTCTTTTTAAGCACCGTCTTGATCGATACACAGGTTGTAAGTGGTACCGGATGCCAAATAAGTCGACTATTAACTCCGCGTCTCGAGACGTCTTCACGGCTATCCGAGGCAAAGTTTGCTATTTTGTAAAATACGAGTGCCGTAATCCTCTTGCATGCAGTAGCCTCTAACGATCGGTATAAGACAAATGAGACGTTGGAATGATCTTAATACACTACCTTACGTTCATCGAAAGCTATCCGCATCAGTTTCTAAAGCCGTGAAATCTACCCGCTCGTTTCTCGAGAATTCGGTATCCCATATCGCTCGAATTCTCTCTGTTCCACGGCACGCGCGTTTCTCCGGATCCATGTACCGAGCTTAATACGGATACATCGCTTTAAAGCTGCGAAGGGTGAGAGTGGTTGGTCGGAGGGTGGTTGCCACGACGGTGGCCGTGAGGCAAGAGCGTAGGCGGGCGGGTTTTTGGGGGTTGGTGATTCTAAGAGGTCCGGCTCTCACACGCGTGGGCCTCAGTCTCTCTCTCCCTCGTTTAAGGGATGAGGAAGGGGGTGAAAAAGGGGGAGTCGGTGGCGGCTCTGGTCCAGGGGGCGCCAGTATTGATCTCACGGCCCACTCCTCCCCCTCGACCACCGCTGAAGGAAGGCGGAAGGGGCTAAAAGGGTGGGTAAGATGTCAGCATGCGTACATACAAAGTAGCCCAACGCTCGTCCTGCTCCCTGGCCGTATGCGAGGAGAAAAAGAAGGAGATGGGGTGTCTTGTACGTTGTCTGGCTTAAATAAGTTATCCTGCTGGAGGTAACGACGGACCATGGACGCTGCAAGTCCTGGCGATGTAGGACTTCAAGGGTTATTTAAATGCGGGACTTTGTAATCCTTGGATTTATGGACTAACGTATGCTCGTTGATGGGTTCGCTTAGTAGCAGGTACTTTTTTCAAAGACGCGAACCTCGAAGAAGTTGCTTCGGTGTAGAAGCGAGAAACTGTATTTTATGCTGCAACAGTTAGAGAAAACTTGGAATGCCATGTGGCTTGGACGATGAAAGGGTTACGCGAAGATCGTCGCGGTCCGTTTAACGTCCCGTCAACCTGTTCGGATTAAACCGCGAATGCGAAGGGTAGAGACTGTATCGTCAGGGTGCAATTCGCGAGAGCTTTGATGCTCCGATGCTTCGGTCATATGCGTACTTCCGTTGGATATAACGTGAGCAATGGAATCAACGTCCGTTTGTCATTCCAGGAGGAATCGGTAATGTCCAACTTATCGTTTCACCCGTTACAAACGATACCGAGCGTCGCGATGATTTACACCTTGTCATCGAGTTACCGGTATCGTCTTCTATTGTGTAACCAGGATACCCGCTCGATCTACTCCCCCCATGTATGTAGGCTGATCTATACACACGTCTTTCAGCATGCTTGTGTACGAACACTTACGAAATCTCTGGGAGAAGCTGTGTGTGCGCGTACATGCGTCTACTGGGTGTTCAGAAATACCGAACCGTCTCTGGGCAAAGCAGAGCTTAATTTTGCTCAATTTTCCGAGCTACCTGGATCTCCTTTGAATTTCTTTTCCTACAACAATTTAAATTCAATTTTACTGAACTCATTCCAAGATAACAAACGTTCAAAATTCTGCAGATGTACTTTAACAATATTAAAAAGTATTTGGCAAGTAAATTTCATACCCCCCTACTCTCAACAAGAGCGATAGGTAGCGCGAGAAACTCTTTCGCATTTCCTCATGTCCAGTCGAGTAGATCCGACAAGTTTGACAAACTTCTCGGACACCCTTTACGTGTATGAACGTACGAGCGGCATATAGCGTAGTTAAATAAATGTGTGAGTGCATGCGAGATCCTGACAGGAAGAAAGGACAGAGGCCAGCATCAAGGACACGGACCCGTAATTATTCCCCTGCTCCACGCGTACACGCGCACACACCCCCGTTGGCTTCCATTATCCTTAACGCGGGGCGCCAGTTTTCCTCGTTACGTTCGCGTGTCCACGCGACTCACACACGCGTGAAACGGGCGTGAATAATGTAAGGAAAGCCGGGAGAAAAAGGGATACGTCGGGAAAAAACCAATAAGGGCTTTGTCCAACGGGGTGGTACGTTGCGGAAGATCCACCGTCCTTCTTCCTCTCGCGGCCCGTTCGCCGGAAGGAAATTATTTTTTAGTGCCTGAAAAAGTCTTTGTTTCCTTCGGTCGCGCTTTTTTTTCATACGGTACTTGGCGCACGCTGAAATTATATGAGCGTGAGTAATATAAGGAGAGCTTGGGCAAAGGGATCTGCGAGGTGAAAAACCGATAAGGGCAGCATCGTCACCCAGGGAAGTCTTTGTGGGTTGTTCTGCGTACGAAGGAAAATGATTTTTTTTAGTACTTGAAAAGTATCTCTCTTTTTTCTCTCTTCGGCGGTTTCATACGGGAATAGATACGGTAAAAGTACGCGAGCATGAGTAATGTAAGGCGAGCGGTGGTTAAAGGGATCCGCGAGAAGGGAAAAACCAATAAGGGCGCTGCCCGCCATGGGGAGAGGCTCCTCCTGTGGATGTTCTACATCCTGAAGAAAATTATTCCTTGGCGTGTAAAAAAAAAATAAAGCAAGATAAAAAAGAGCGAACGGAGGAAGCGCGAAAGTTTCGTTTCTCCGCTTCCAGGAGGTTCTCGCGCGAAAATAGATGTACTTGAAAGTTTGGAAGGCGCGGTTAAAGAGTTTCTTTTAACGCGGGAGCGCGAGCGCGTGCAATTTTAGCGCGGAAAAATTAAAAATACGCGGAAGAAAGGAGTGGAGCGGTTTTAATACGAGGAAACTCATTAAGACGCTTCTGACGGGGAAAAAATGCCGTTTCTTTTGTGCAAGAAAATGTGTTTCTCTTTTCAAAGTTTCCAGTCCGCGCGATACACGGGGGTAACAATGGCAATTGCACTTGGAAATTAAAAGTAAAGAAAAATTCGCAGAGTCCCGAAACGACGTTGAAGCTTTCCGCGAAGAATTTCATACGTTCCTTCGAACAATATTAAAACGATCCGCCGGAGCTCGCGGACGTTGCGCGCGATTTGCAAAAATTTTAATTAAAACGCGAACACGTTCGGTCGATCTCCGTATCCCCGCCGTTTAATTTATCCGCGTTCTCCGAGTTCCTTTAATTAAATATCTCGCAACGCTTTATTCACCGCGACAGCGCGAAAGGAAACGTTTTCCCAGGCTTTCCGAGTTCAACCGAATCTCGTTAATCCGCCTCGACTTCCTTACGAGGAACGTTCGGCGGCGTTAAATCCAGAAAATCGCTGCCTGATAATTCAAATTCTCCCGGGCTCTCGTAGCAGCGCGATCCAAAACATCGACTCGTCTCCTAGGCTCGGTTAACGATCAATTATATCGCGCCCGATAACGCTCTCGCTCTGGAATGACTGAGATAATGAATTTCCCCCTGCCACCCCCGAAGCTTCGACCCCTTTCTGCGCTCATCCACGGCCTCCAGGCCGCAGTCTGTGTACCTAATAGCGTAGAGTGGAGGGAGCTCTGTCCAGAATCACCCTCGCAAAACCCATACTGACCCACCTACGTCGCTCGTGCACGTTTACCGACACATTCTCGCCGAGGCACACATGGACACGTTGCACGAGGGTGGAGAACGTTGCACGTACGCGTACCGACGCACACGGGAACGCGTGTCGAGCACTTGCGCGCAAACTTGGCTCTGGAAGCAATTTACATGGCAGCGTCTCTCCTCCAGAAGGACGGAGGGTGGTCTGGATGGAATAAGGGAACGTTGGCTAGAGGAGAAGGGCGACGCGGTAGGATGAGACGGCACTGGAGCATTGTAATTCAAGTAATGTAAGCTTTATGCAAAATACATGTTAGTTAGGAGTGCAGGAGATAGAACCACCCCCGCGTCCACCCTCGCCAGCCCCTAAAGTCCGTCTTTACCGCGGTCTCTGTCTTACCTTCGATCTCCGCGTCCTCTTCTACCTTCGAGTACGATAGTTTTCCCTCTTCGTCTCGGCAACGGCGAAAACCACGTTTCCCATCTCTCTCCGTCGTTTCTCCGGGGTGAACCTGGACGCGGCTACTCGGTGCTCGCTTCTCACACGTACGAGGGAAATTTATCTGCGGATATGTGTTGCGAATCGTACGTAGAGGGCAGAGGAATCGGCGTGTGCGCGTTGCGCGCGCGATCGTAGTTGGTTTATGCAAAAGTGTACGTTACCTGGACACACGTACGGAGGACGTAAGAGGGTGCGTAAGGGTGTACACGCGCACACGGAACGTTTCGACTCTCTTTCGCCCACCCGTCTTTTCTCCTCTCGCCCTGCAAGCTTACACACCCTAAACCACCCTTGACCAAGGGGTGGACGAGACATTGGCGTAGTTGGTTGATCCGAAAGTTTGTTCTTTGTTTGCGCCGTAACCTCGTTTTATCTCGCTCCCTTTGTTAATCAGGGAAAATGCTTTGGGAAATTAGAATGACAAATTTCGCTTGATAATTCCGTTCGTTTGTCTTTTTGCGCTTTGATGGTACGGTGAGAAAGGTTCGATCAAGGAATTCGATTAAAGAAAAATAGGGAATGATCTTTAATATGAAATTTTGATACGTTAAGAAGAAATGATAATAGTGTGAATGGCAAAATAGCAGAAGCGAAGGAAAAGCTTTCGGTATTAAGATAAGGTTTGTTTTACGCCAATGAAAGAGAGAAATGGCCGCGAGGGTGTCGGCCGGATGTAGAATCTAAAGGGGTTGGTAGAACTATACGTGGACCGTGGCCCATGCGAAAATTCTACGAACGCTCGCGCAGCACCCCCGAAAAAAAACGGAGCGCGGACACTCTCCCCTTCCCTCTCCACCTCCACAAAGAACTTCGTAAATAATCTGGAAGGCGACTATCCCTACCGTAAAGAATCCCTTGCGATTCTGGAAAATCGATTCCCGGCCTGGAAACGAAGGGACGAGCCAAAGTAGAAATAGGTTTCTTCTATTCCGTCGACTCGAAAAATTGCGAGAGAAGATTGCCGTGAATTTTCAAAGATTGCTCTCGGCAGACAGATTCGTCTATCGTCGTTGTACTCGTCCCGCGCAGCTGGACGAACACGGACCAATTGATACGTATCGTGGAAAAGTGCAGCGTGAAGTCGGGCATAATAATAATAGAAGATATAATTTTACATAATTGCACCGGTCGCGTAGAAGCTGGAACGTAACGAAGTATGGAAAATCTGTTCGATCGTGAGTCAAGTCCGTCGGTACTTAAATACAGTGGAATTCTCGAAATCGCGTGACGATAAGAGCGTCACGAGATAAATATAAAACGATAGATCGCAAGAAAACACCGTACCAGCTCTGAAAGACGATAGATGGTGCGTTTCTTTTGGAACGAAATCATCTCACGATTATCGATACATTGCAATCGGACGGACTAGCATGCGTGTCGCACGATGCTCCGTCAATTGCGGCGAACACTCGAACGACACTATCTGTCCGCTGTCTCGTGGAAAAATTTCGTCCCTTTTTAAGCCTTTTACCTTCTCGATCAGCGGTCTTCGACCATTGCTTATTACAGGATCGTTTGACGCAGCAAGGGCTACAGTGTTCCACAAAGAATCGTGATCACACAATTTTACCCTCGCGAAAGCAATGGGAAGAGGACGATCGTAATTTCAACCGGTTACGCAGAAACGATACCAACCGTCAACGGCAGAAGTAAGCGGCAATGAACAATGCATTGTTTCGATACCGTGTTAATCCGATTATACTAATAGAATTACGGTCTCTCGAAATAATAGCAAGTTCTCCGGTCTATGATATATATTATTAACGGAGCAGACACCAGTGACCAAGCAACAGTCATTTATCCCCCTTCCGTGATCCCCGACGTATCTATATCTACAGTCTTACGGCTATATCTACATCCATAAGATCCCGCATCTAATTTGCATGGGGCTTAAGCCGAGCCCCCGGCCCCTAAGATCGTGGAAACGACTTTCGGCCATGGGGGCGCGCGTGGGCCAAGTGGCCAAAGGGGGTGGTAGGTATACGCCGTAGAGATGAGCTACGGGCAGTTCTGACCCCCCCGGTGAACAGAAATTACCCCCTTATCTTCCACCGGCAAGGCCGACACCATATACTGAATCCTAATGCTCAATCTCAAGATAAACGGGGCCAAACCACCCCCGACTGTCCCACCCTTCCCGACACCCCTGGATGGCCGAGGTCTAAAGGGGTGATTCCACGCAGCCTTTTCTTATTCGATAAGGGACATTCGAGTGACCGATCAACAGGGAATTAGAATCGATGAATGGGATTTAATTGTTTGTATTAATAATTAAATAATTGCGACAGGTATAACGGAGAATCGTTACGGACGATGCTCGCGTATGATATATCGCGGGGATGATGGTGCAATTACGTGAATGCAATATTGCGCTCTGAATTATTACGTCGTAAGTCGAGCTTGTAATATGCCCGGTAATAGCATGCGCGACATATATTGGTAACGCGTTTCCATTAAATCCTCGGCGCTTTGTAATCGTTGCAATTAACACGGAATTATATCGACTTCGATCGGTGCGAATGGCGGAATTAATGAGAAACGCAAAGATCCAGCGTGTACGAAGATTATTAAGGAACATTGAAAGATCGAATAATAAGAAAAAGCAAACGAGGGGCAAAATTCTACGAGATAACTTCGGCGAATCCTCGATCGATTCCGAAGCTCGAAGGACCGCCACAAAAATCGAATCCTAAACAAACATCCCACAGCTCTTAAACACGAAAACTTCGCGATGACTTGCGCGCATACATTTTCCCCGACGCATGGAAAACTATGCTCCTCGCAGTAACGAACAAACGAGACTGTAAATTTTAAGGGGCGAAACGGAAACACCGGAGGATAGAAAAATAGCTCGACATTAATTCCCAAGTATAGAGTCGCCCTTAAACTCCGTATCGCAAAGGACGAGTATAAAATCTATTCCGATGGAACTTAGACTACATAGGCACAGCGTAAAATCCAGAAAACCCATATAACGCCAGGACGAAATTACACATACAAACACGTTACCTACGTTCACGCCGGGAACCTGGCTTAACGTTCTCCGTAAACGTTCCACGTGTATTCGTGCCCACATACATAGAAAATCTCCACACACGTGGTACATACTTCTCAACGTACATCCACACGTATACCTACACGTAGGAACTCAGCGTTCGCGCAAGCCGACGCGCGTAGAATGTAATTAAGATAAATTAGCGTTAAGGGGAATTGGGTTGAAGCTCGAGGGCGGAGGAGCCTGAAAGGGTGGACGAAATGTGTGAGTCCGTGTGCCACGTGAAGGCTTACGTACGTGTCGAACCACCCTCGTGTCGGGAGAGTCACACGAACGATACACGAGCGAAGATACTCCACGTTGGTGTGCCTTTTCGTTTGCACGTCAACGTGTGCCGCTATAAGAGACACGTGGGAGGACAGAGGGTGGCAATGGCGGTATTGGTGGTGACGACGGTGGTGGTGGTGGATAAGAGGCACGGGGGAAGGGTACATGTGCTCGTGGAGCTTCGTGCAAGTAAGCTTCGTCGGCGTTACGGCACGCTGGAAGCTTAATGATGCATGCCGCCGGCGCCAAACGAGCATCCACTGATAAAGCGATGACCAGAGGGCGAGAAGAAGGGACACGAAACTCTTTCCGTAAGCCCGGTCCAAGGTTATCGGTAGAGCTATCGATCGCTTGCATCCGGGTAGTTGCATGTTTCGGAGCACTAACGATCACTCCAAGTTTACGCTCCCGGCTAAATTATGACGTTACAGTCGTCCTGACTTTACGAACTCTCCGATGCTCGCGCGGACGACGGTGCCTGCCAGGGAAGATGATCGGTACGGTGAGAAATATTTCGACCTTCTTCCCGTCGATTTTCGGGAGATTGATTTTCTTCGAGTTTCATTTTGTCAGGAGGAATTGGAAAGACTGCATTGTTTGTCGATGGAAGGGAGGATTCTTGTCTTTTACGTTTGAAAATAATCGTTTAGACGATGATCACGTTTTTCCGGACGTAACAGCGGCGCAGCGTTAGAGCAAAGTCGCCAGGATGGAGATAAAGAAAGTCGTTGATTTATGTATCGCGCGATGGCGTTTCAGATTGCGAATGATAGAGGAGGCTGATAAAGCGATGACCAAGGGTCAAGACGAGGGGGCACGAACTATTTCTGTGCGCTTTGAAGTCACTAAGATTCCAGATTATCGGAGAGTCGACGGTCTACCGAGAACACAGGATCACGGATAAGATTACGCAACAGAGGTCTTTTAAAATGTAGCCTCAGCGCTAAAACTACCAAGGCGGTGAAAATGACTGGTGCTTCATTTTTTAGAAAGATTCTCCAAGTTTATAGGGCAGCCATAGAGTAGATACTGTACGTCCATCTTGTAATCCACTAATTACTGAATTAATCATCTCTTCAACCTCCTGATTCCTATTTTGCTGAGATAGTAATTCGATATATTTATTTCCAACATATATTCTTGGATTAATACGGAAGAAAATCGAAATCCTCGACGTTGCAAGTAAAACTTCGTTTAGCCTTGTCGAGGAAAATTCAATTCCTGCAAAATATTCCCTTCGACGATACACTTAAATCTACAATCTGTGAAATCTAAAATCTCCAATTGTGGAAAAAATGAAGCACAAAGTTATCAACGAACCTATTAACTTCCAGTACGCGACGAAACGAAAATTCCACGTGCCAACGAGTTACCCCGGTAGGAATTCCCTCCGATCGGTCCACCATGAAAAACCACCTGGGCCTCGAAAGTAAACTTAAAGCGTTCACCGAGGCGGGCAACGGTAAATATTCGCAAGAGTGTATTTGCGCGCTCGCTCGCACAAGCAAATATAGGGAGAAATTACGTAATTACAGCTGCATACCGAAGATATCTCGTACGTTCGCCATGAGGTTTGGACAGCGAGGAGAAACAGTGCCTCGGGGATGCTGCCGCTGATGGACGTTTCTGATACGGGAGAAACAAGGAGAAGGAACGAAAAGACGGATAGAGAAGGACAGAGGACGATGGGGGTGATAGGAGGGGGTGAGCTCGAGAGAGAAGTTACTCCCTAGTTTCCCTGGCTATTATATTATTTAATTAATTAAGTTCGCAAGACCCTCGGCAGCCCGTTCGCGTGATTAATAACATTGTATGGCCGGAGCACTATTAGCCCGAGCTGGGTTTGTGGATTTACGGCGTTCTGTATCTATATATTACGTTTCTAGGCATCACCTGGCCCAGTCAACGCCAAATGCAGGCGGTCTGAAGATTTTGTTATGGTTTATAACCAGTGCGGTCCACGTTATCACGGATGCTCCCTGAGAAGAGAAAGAGCAAGGGTGGGATTTTACTATCGCTAGTGACACAGTCGAGGAATTATTTCAATTCTCGCTTAATTATTTTGATACGTTGCGCGCGATAAAGTTCAGCGTTGCAGGAACGTGAATTTACGGTGAACTTTAGCCGGTGAGGGGATAATTCATTTTCTTCGACGAGCTTGCTTTCCATCTTGGGAAAACATGTTTAAACGAAATTTCCTTTCATTGGTAAGGGACGCTTAAGTGCTCGTTAAAGACTCTCTTTATCTCGGTCGGTTTGAGGGATGGAACTGTCACGGTTATCTTCAGCGTTAGGGAAAATCTCGTCGGAGTTACTTTCACACCCTGAAATACTGACCGACGATTTATTTCTTTCTTCGGTTTACACGTATCTTGCATTTTTATTCGGCTCTCGAAGATCGTTTACATTGTTTACGACGATACGGAAGGGTGGTTTGTTTCATTTTACGAGGAAGAATTCTTTGTATTACGCGGAAAGTTATATATTTTAAATTGACGTAGTTCAACGACTACGTTAAGGGTTAGACGACGGTGAATTTGGTTTTTTGCGAAGGAAGATATGATTTCGTCGAGTCGTATAACCGAAATTTCCGAGGGAAGAGAAGCGACGAAATTTGAGAAAAATGCAAATGCAAGCCGCTGTCGAATCGTAAAAGAGGGCGCGAAATCCACCCGAGTTAGTCTTATCGCCCACGGGACTGAAGTCCAGCCGGTCGTCCTGTGCGAGATAAGCCACGTCCATTTGCAATATCTAATCTTATTGTGGACGGTGCCTAAAGAGTCCCCGGACGACGCTTCACACTTTGGCTCACTTTAAGCGTCTAATCCGTAAGGGTTATTATATCGATTCTTTTTTTTCTTTCCCCTACACCAACACTATTAATACAGATATTCTAATAACTTCCAAAAATTTTCAATTCTGGTTACAACTTGACAAATAGATTTATAGAAATTATTTAAATATAAAGGAATTAACCCCTTGCCGTACACTAACGAGTGACCCTCGTTATGCGGTAAATTGGATAGTAAGTTTTCAAGTTTTGCAAAACTTATATAATACTGAAAATATCGGTGAGACGCGACACGATAAAAGTATTTCTATAATAATAATATTACGTTAAATTGTACGAAGTATCAAGACTCACCGATCAATTTTTATTTTACCAATTTAATTCTGAATTATTGCGGAGGCAGTCACAAAAGAAATCGTACGGCAAGGGGTTAAAGGCATAAGGGAAGTAAATCTTAAAGGACATTTTAATAAAAATACAAAATGTATATCAATAAACTTCACGCAATTTCACCACAATGCAAAAGGCATCGCTCCTTTAAATATCCAATCGCCCTAGCCCGCTTTTCTTTGTTCCCTTTGGTATCTTAAATCACAAGGCGACGTTCGTGCACCGACCTACCCCAAAATAGCAACGGCAGCAATTCATCCTCCCCCACCCCTCAACGGGAGTCAGAAAAATGCCGAAACACTGCAGGCACCGTTCGCTCATCCCCCGATATCAGTGCAACCCCCGTGTGTCAGCCCTCGACGAAGCTTGCTTAGGGTCATTGACATGCACCCTCATAAAGAGACTGCAGATCCCGCGTTCCCGTAAGCAGATACCGACGGGACGTTTGCATTATTCTGGAATCCGAAGGGTTCTCTCTTTAAATTAACTCTTCGAGCTTCCGTATTGGCTCTAGCCATCCTGGCTGGGAAAGTAATCGACCGATAAATTCGGTGAGTGTTTTTCTTTTTAATCTCGTTTAAATACAAATGCCGAGACATTTGCTTTTGCGTAGACAAATTTTTAGTTTTCGTTTCTCGATGTATGAGATTTTTTAACACTGGATGTACCGTGGATTAATTCGATATATTTAAAAATGTTAATTAGGTATGTTAGCGGAATGAAGGAGGCAAGAATTTACCGATATTTTGCATATACCTATTTTGGTCGCAGCCTGCCATTTAACCGGTCATGAAACAATGATTAAATTTCTCCAGAAGAGATGCTGCAGATTGTCCATTTAATATAGCAAATAACGCAAAACACAGTCTTTGCTTAATAGTACAAAAAATTACATATTTTCATTCCACTTCACCAGTCGCTCGACTGCATACGGTACGGTTAGCGTTAATCACGCGCAGTCTACAAGGCGGACGTAGAAAGATGAAAAAGAAATAGCGTTGGAAACCTTAGAAACAATTATACAAATGCAGAATAAGTTCCTTTTATCAGCACGGTAGATTTAGCGTCGATTGATAGGCAATTTAGTTTACATCGCTATTTGTTTTAGTAGCGACGACGATAACGAAATACCGGAGGAAAATCTCGTTTCACCTACCATTCGTGGCTCTCTCGCAAAAATAGCTCGATAATCGTCCATTGTTGGGAACGCACCCTCCTATAAAAATTTCGATGCTGGAGCGCTCACCGATGCATCGCAGCGGATGCATTATTTACGTCGCACGAATATCGTCGACGCACCCTGTCACGACGCGCAAATGCACGTCATCGGCTTTGGTAAAGGAAAAAAAAACTGGTCCAAAAAGAATTAGATCCTCAGGAAGATTTAATATTTCTATGATTGATTAATTCTTATCAGAATTTTATTATCCGAAGATACCCGCGTCAGAGACAACCGAAGCGTCGAGAGAATTGATTCGACGTTCTAATTTTCGTCCGTAAAATTGCTTAGCACGAAGGATCACGAAATAGCGGGCCGGTGCAACGAAAGCATTATTGGCGAACGATGCACCGTCGCTATGCGCCTGAAAAAATCGCCGACGCATCGCGACGCGAATAGGCGCGCGTCATTGGTCACGTTGACGATGCCGCAGAAAGGGAAAATAGAGAAAAAAAAAGAACGTCATTGCGATAAATCATCTCGCTCGACAGGCATTGAGCACTCTCGCAGGAGATTTTCTCACACTCGCCACGGGCCAATCCGAGCGCCGGATTTCGGGGGCAACCCCGAAACGTCGGCCAATGGCAACGCGTTCCGGGATGATCGATGACCGAAGAAATTACCGATTGTCGTCAACACGACGATCGTTCCTCTTTTTTCCAGCCTTCCCCCCCCTTCTCCGCCCCCCTCCTTTTTTTCTTCAGGCTATACTCACCCTTTTTCTCTTTCGCTCTCTTTAACAATTTCCTTCGCGATAATTATTCGCGGTAACGCCAAATCGGCCTGAGTCATCCTCATGAAATTTCGGGCGACACGTAAAATTGCCGAGGGGAGAAATTATTTCGTGGCGACGAGGAGGAGCGTGGCTGTTGTGTCTTTGATTTCGGTTGTCGATCGGATCTATTTTACTGTTATTGTAGATTTCACCTACAACTTTAACATACTCGAATTCAATGATCCGTTTATTTTGAAAGTGGCACGAGGCACTTTGCTACTTTTCTGAAAGAAATGCAACAGACTGCAAGCTTAGTACGTGAAGTTTACTATAATGCTGGATCGGCACCGTGGCACCTGAGACGGAAGGGGAGATTACTCTCGCATCGCCTATCCCCACCATGTCGGTCCTGGAAACCTCAGGTCGACGAATGACAACCGATAATAAAACACTACATTCGTCGTTCACATGAGGACGCGACGAATGCGCGGTTATCTCGACCAATAGCGCGTCAAAATCGAAAATGCGTGATTGAGAGGAATGTCCCTATCCGTCGGGCGAATCAGAGCAAATTACCTTTGAGGTGCCAAGTAAATTTTCCACCAGTATAATTGTCTTTACGGTACAAGAAATTAGATATTTTCACTTCATTTAACCAGTTATTTGACCGCCCATGTTACGGTTGGTGTTAATCGAAGGATCCATAATACCTACGGGATCGTTTACACAGTCGCGCGTGTATTGTTGACAATATCGTACAATCATCCCGGGACTGTACTAATCGCAGGGAGAAGGACGTCGTCGATGAAAGCTCAATGGGATCACGGGAAGAGACTCGAACGGGCCGTTCTGCAATTGTCACTGTAAATGAATTAATCCTCGAACGCTCGCGTAATTAGTCGGTCCCGAACGAGCGAATATTGGAGGATTCCTGGAAAGCGTGGACCCGTGAATGCCGTTCGGCGAATTAATCCCGAAATTGCGGTAATAAAGCAATCGATGCCGAGGTCGAAGGTGCACGGTGCGAGCAGGAGAAACGGGAACGACGGGCGCGGTATACCGTTTCCTACCTGGGTTTTCGGGCCACAATGCACGTGCATTGCACCGATGCATCGTGCACTCTTCGGCCTCTCCTTCTCCATAGAGCCGTCCGACGCTGGAAACACCCGGTATACAACATTGTTCCCGAAACAATGGAATTTGCTAGCTCTCCCCCGTTGAACACCTTTCTTCTTTCCGTCGCTACTCACCCTCTCTCGGTCCCTCTACCTCGGCCCTTCTCTGTCTGCAGGTACAAGTGCACTTGTCCTTTCTTATCGCCGTTGCACCGCGGCAAATTATGATTGCCCTAATTTCCTTTGACTCACGACCACACGTCCTTGGCTACGATACGGGGAATAAGGAGAGGGCTCGGAATATACGCGGATGAGGAGTTCTAGGAAGAGGACCCGGGACACGACTCGATACTGACTGATACTTATCGCACGAATTCATTATAGTTAATTAATGTCGCGAGAGAGAATCGTGGGTGTTCGCAGTCTCTTTTACGGCCGAGGGTGATATAAATTGCCCTTTTTTCTTCTGCGAGCTGTTAGACCGACGACGCTCTTAGGGCGATCGATTAAACGATGGAAAAGACGTATAATAGGGAGGTGATAGAGTGGACAGTGGGAGGCTAGGATAATTATGATTTGCTCATTTTTCCTCGGTTGTTGGGGATCTGTAAAACATGGTACAATAAGCATTAGTCGGCGTGGAAGTAAAATCATGAGAATGCCGGGAGTCATCGTGCTCGGGTGGTCATAAAACTTCCGCGGCTGTAGCCCTTTCACGGAGATTAATAGAATTAGAAGAAAGAATTTTGTTTGAATATTAAGAGGGACCGATCGCGGGTAGTCCGGTCGATATCTCAAATTTTTTTAACGAGCGGGAATTAACTATTGGCCCGTGATTTGTTAGCGGCTTTCTCCTCGTAAAGAAAATCCGAGGTTTTAAGGTCGCCTCGAAGAAGCAGCCAAGTTTTATTAACTAATTTGTCTCATTTTACGATTTAAGTAACATATATGAATAAATACGCATAACAACGACACGTAATGGAGTACAGACTTGAAATAAACTTGGAAACTACTTCATTCCCGATTACAGCCTCGAAGAAGGACGTTAAAGTATCATCCTACTCGCAAAAACTAACGTATACGTTTCACGAGAGCTCCATTTCGAGATCCATTCCACCCGATCGCTCAATCGACCTCGCAATTCCGAGCGATCGTTCGCGCAAACGCGACACGGTGAGATTTCATTAAAAAGTCACGTGGGTGCGAACAAAGGATTTTTGCGTCTCGTCCCTTACGGCATTTCGTGTCCGGCGAGGACGAAAGCGTGGAAAAGAGAGAAGGACCGGCGGCGAGATAGCCAGAAAAAGGAAGAAGCACGACGAAGACGACGAAGAAGAAGAAATCGAACCGCGCTCGCATGGCGGATCGACGACGCATCGAAAATTAATGTGAATACCACGAAACTGGTCCCCGCGGCATTCGCCTGCAGGAACGGTATTTCTGTATTTACCAATAGTATCGATGATATTTCTTCGTTTTTTTTGCTCCCCCCATCCCCCTCCTCTGCCCCTCTGTCTTCACGATAACATCTCCCGCGGGACGCGACCAAACGAAAATTATAGGTTTTCGCGGTTTGAATTATTTCTTGATCTCGTCACGTCGAACGGGGAGAAAAGGAGAAAGCGAGAGGAGCGGGGAAGAGCGAAAAAAGAGATAGAGAATAAGAGAGAGGGAGAGAGAGGATTTTTCGTCGTCGAGAATGAGCAGGCAAAGACGATGAGAATGGAATGGATTAAACTTTATTACGAGCCTTTGTGAAGCTCCTCGCATCTTCGGTATTCTTTTTCTTAATTAAGTCCGGTGGATGCGGTAACGAGTTTCGCGATTAAACGAAACTTTAATCGGACACGATTTTTCTCGGATTCAATTACGCCGGGCTCTGTCGGCGCCGCCGTTAAGAAAGGAAACTGACGAGACTCGCAGGATCGGCCGAAGATTCTCGTAGGTCGATTAAAAAATCCACCATGATTTCTCTTTCTCACCTACAATTACCCACCGCCGTTTCCTACCTCTCTGTTCATTTTCTCCTTCTTTTTTTTCATAAACTCCTCTCCCTCACCGCTCCGCCTTTTCTCGTTTTCCTCAAACCTCCATCCCACGAGATCGTCCTCAAAGACGACCGATAATAATCGTCATCGCGGCGAAACGCGGCTGAAATTCGTGGAAAACGTGTGAACGAACTTTAATTGTGGCAGGAGTTGTTCCAAACAAAAGGACCACCGAGTCCCCACCCTTGTTCCGCCTTCACCTTCTCCTTCGCCCTATCCTGTTCCTCTCCTCTCTCACGGGAGGACCACGAGAGACGGAGAGGAACGGAGGACCGCTCAAGGTTAAGGCAAATCGCGCCGCGGATGACGTCAGGATGCAGTTAGACTAGTTTTAGTTTTAGTTCGAGGCCCAGCCACTCCGGGTAGACCGGACAAAGGATATTGTGGGAATCCTGGTGCCGGCGAGTCTCTCGCGGACGTACATACTCGTCGCGAAACGGGAGGCCGATGGAATCGCGCGAACGAACGAAACACGGGGAAAAGATGGACGACACCTGAGGCAGGACGAAGGAGGGAGAAAGGAAGGAGGAGGGAAACCCGCGAGACGCCTGATTTTTTCCGGTGACGCTTTTTAATCGGCCGACTTGTTTCTCTTAATTAACTCTCCCGCTCGAACGAGACGGCGAAAAAAGAGAGGATGACCTTGAGATGTCAGAGCGAGTTTGATTAACTGGCTCCTTTGTTATTAACTAAGTGTCGATGCCGGGGATCGTTTAGCCGGTGGAGCAGCGATCGTTCATGATGGCACGTATATATACTCGCGGATTATGAAAAGCCGGACGATCATCTCGTTACGAAGCGATTCAATTGTTTCATATTGTTGAGGATGGACGGTTCTTGCGGCCTTCCTTTTGGGAAACCGATGCGTTCGACGTTGAACGGTCTTTTAAGTTTGATCAAGATTCTTGAGAACTTAGTTGCACCGTGTGATGCACGATCATGTGTGAACTCTTGAGTTACATAAACGTGAGTATTCGGCTTTTTCCATGCAGATATTCGTCATCGAGGAATTCACGGAGAACAAGCGACACAATTTAACCCTTTGCGGACCGAGATTTTTTTGAACATCGGGAGATAATCGTTTACTTGTCCATCGAGTAGTACTATGTTATCGGAGAGTCAGAGTGTTAATGTACAGAAATTATAAATTACCATTTGCTTTACCCCTTGCCGTACCATTTCTTTTGTGACTGAATGCGCAATAACTCTGAATTAATTGCTGAAATGACAATCTATCTGTGATTTCTGATATAGCGTGTGACTCAACGCAATATGAAATAGCATAGAGTTCATTTTATTTTATCCTGACAAACTGATATTTTTAAATTAATCATTTTTGGAACACTTCAAAATTGACTATTCCATTTATCCCGTCACGAGTGTCACTCCTTATTGTACGACAAAGGGTCAATCATATTTCAGCGGCTACGTTTCAATTTTTGAACTCTAACCGTGTATACATGCGGCGATAAACTATAATGAAATTTCTTTCAGACCACATATACGTATATATGCCCCGGTAGTTCTCAAAGGGTTAAGATAATCGTGCCTCTAAGCATAGAAAGGTTAGGAGAAATGTCAAGGAGTTTCTCAGAAGTACGACGAATGCATCCTGACAACTGACTTTCACGACGAAAATAAGAATCCTTCCGAAGGAGACACGTGCCCCGAACGGTCCATCGCGCGAAGTCGTTGGCCTTCTAATGCAAGAGAGAATTATACAAGTCGATCTGGAGTGTATCCCAGCAATCATACGGTGGTCCAATTACCATAAGAAGGGCTCTAATTTTACACAATGCTCCCTTTTTCTCTCCGCGGGCACAGTTGCCCGGAATGCCGGACGAGTTGCACGTGGTCAACAATGGCGCCCAAGGGTCGAGCGCCGATCGACTTTCACGATTTCTCAATAAGTTTTCAATGGCTTCGGGGGGCTCGGGCGTTCTTCCCTGTGCACGTTCCGTGTACCGTGAACGAGAAAAATTTGATACGGACACGATAGAACGTAGAAAGAGAGAGAGAGAGAGAGAGGAGTCCTTGGATGTCCTCGTCTCATCCTTGAACGAAAACGATCCATTTTTTTCGTCAGGTGTGCCCGGCCCACCTTTGGGGTCAATGCGACGAGCAGCGGTTCCTTTTCTTGTTATTCTCCTCGATATCCTCGTTTTCTCGTTTGGCGTTAAGATCGCGCGTGTTTGCGCAGCTCTCTTTCCAATGGGACAAACGTAACATCGAGGATGATAGTTGGATGTAAATCCGCGGGGGATCGTTAACGTTATTTCCTTCCTCTTTCCATTTCCAAGATAATTTATACTTACCTCGCGAACGGAGTAACCTGAGACATAATCCGAATACCGCCCATGAAGGCGGAGGAGAGGGCGCAAAACCAGCCTCTAAAAACGAATCTCTCTCTTCTCTCGCTGAAAATAAAACGAATCTCAGGGTAAACAAGTTAATCGCGCGCTAAAATAAAAAGGAAAAAAAAAAGCGGGAGAAGAGGGAAAGGAAAAAGGAGGAACCCGGCAAGAACGAACTGCCATGGCTGGGACGAAGAGGGAAGAGGACGTACCCTAAAAGTCACTCACACGCAGGAGGGAACGCGCGAAACTGAATTAATTAACATGCGCGCGTTTTCAGCGCGAGTCGAAGAGTTCATCGGGGCGGTAACGTGTTGGCTGGAGGGAAAAACGTTCCATAAAAACGGCAAAGAATAAACACGGAGCTTAAAAACGAGAGTGAGAGAGAGAGAGAGAGAGAGAGAGAGAGAGAGAGAGAGAGAGAGAGAGAGAGAGAGAGGACGAGGACGTCGGTGGAACATAATAGCGAAGCGCGTAAAAGCATTTACTCCGCCGGAAAGGGAAAAAAAGAAGCGAAGAGAGGAGACAGAGAGGAAGAGCGACAGAGGGAGGGGAAATAGGGGTAAAAAAAGAAGGACAGACGGGTTACAGAGGGGCAGCAGGAAGAAGGGATTGTTACGATGGAAGGACGAGAAAGGTGGACGCATTTTGTTCGCGGGGGTGGGCGATTAAAATTTCAATTCGTTTTCCGCGCGAACTGAGTCAGCCCTTCCTTCGTCCTTCTTCCATCTCGCATTCGTCTTCTCTTCTTATAAAGCTTCATCCACGGTCCAACGGTGGTTCGCGGGACTGTGGAGGACCCACTTTGTTATAATTTCCTTTAATGACGCGGTTCCGCCGCCCCTTCTCCCTTCCACCCCCCTAGACGGCCCGGCTGTGTAGAATATTTTTATTACTTCGCCCCGTCTAGCACGACGTGATGGAGTTTAGAGCGGTTTCGAGGGTTCGGGGCTCGGAAAATCTCGCTCGGAGGTCAAATTACTGGATGATTTCGGCCAGTTGGAATGTTTTACCCTCGTGCTCGTGGGAACGAGCAATCGTCTTGCACAGAATTACACGCGTGCGTTATTAAAATTGTCCAAGAGACGTTCCTCGACAAAAGCACCCTTAACTCCAACGCAACGAAACAACGACGGACAGGATATTTTATTTTAGTATGTTTTTTTTTTTTTAAATTCCTTCATTTGTATTCCACCAGCAAAACGCTATTCGCGCTATCGAGAAGGAAATTTCCTTCGGCTCGGTATTATCGTCGGAACGAAGCTTCTTCATAAAATCCGCGTTTCATACGCGCCGGCATTGAAATATCCGTATAGCCGCAAACGAAGCTCATCGATATGCGTGACGCAATCATCGATTTGCAAGCGAAGCCGACGCTTAGTTCGCTTCTTCGGGAGGTCTCTTTCTCTCTTTCCTTTCTATCCGCGAGAAAAATGCTCCGTCCGGGGAAAAACAATTCCGTCGTCGCGGGGTTCGTGGGTGGAGGGAGGGTGGGAAAGGGGGGTTTTGCGAGGTTGGAGGCGAGTAGAAAGTGGGGTCGGTGGAAATGCACGTCGTCGCACGTGTTACGACGAGGAAATCTCCTCCCTCGTCCCGAAGGATATCGTGGCAAGGGGTGCGAGAGAGGTCGAGGGAGACGGGGTAGGATTTCCTTAATAAAATGGGGCGCAAACGCCACGCCAGCGAATATCTAGCTGATAGTGATTCGGTCAGCTCGGCGTCCACCTCGAAAATGCCGAGCAGAAGCGTAAGGAAAGAGGGGGTTGCTAGGATGGAATCCGTGGGAGGGTCGGTGTTGCTTAGGCCGATTCAATCTATCGCGCTCCTTCGTGGTGATAAAGATTTGGATTTATTCGGGCTTCCTCGGTGCCGGACAATTTCTTTTAAAATTAACGGGGATGACGGTGAGACGAAGATGTTGGGGAGAGTTTTGTATCACGGTTTATTCCTTCGCACGAATATATGCATTTTCTTGTAGGAATGATATTTTCATTACGCGATTAAGAATATTTTCCAATAGAAGATGTAACAAGAATTTTCTTATCAACCCCTTGGCGTACAATAACGAGTGACACTCGTGACGCGATAAATTGTATGGGAAATTTTTGCGTTTTGTAAAACCTAGAAAAACGAAAGTTTCAATGAGACGCGACACGGTAAATTATTTCTATATTATTAATATTAGGTTAAATTATACGAGACGTCAGGAATTACCGATCAATCTTTATTTTACCAATTTAATTTTGAATTATTACGGTGGCAGTCACAGAAGAAATCGTACGGAAGGGGTTAAGGGTATAAAAATTATTATGTTACCGTATGCTGCTTTTTGTAAATTTTGCATATAATTTGAGAATGACGAGAATTGATCTTTATTCGAACGTGTATACGGTATCATGAGAATATGTAGAAGAAACTTCCTACAAATTCTGATGTGGTTTTTGCGGCAGAAAGGCGAGAAGATTTCCAGGAGGGTGACCATCCCCTTCTGTCAAGTTAGCGTTATCCAAATCCAACACGTAGTCCAGAGATGCAGGGTTGGCCGTGATAACGTTAGTATGGAAATTATTGTTCGTGGTTCTGCACGTGTATACGTGTATGAGTTTCTGGAAGGGTAAGACTGCTCCGAGTCGATATCTAGCCCCGCGCAAAACGCGTGTTATCCTTGGGATGCTGTTCTATTATACGAGCTGTTAAAATAATCTTTGAACCGTTATTAAATATCTCGGTATATCTAGAAGATACGCAATTAATTGAAATAAAGAAAATTTCATTAATCAAGAAGCGCTACAACATTATATTTTTAAGATACCTAGGAACAATGCCATAGAATTTGTATTATTTAAAATCAAAGGTTGAAGTAATACTTTGCAACGATATTATCCATTTTTTTCAAATTAAAACCCGAAGATTGTAGCTCACGATGTATCTGATATATCGACAATAATCTCGTACGAAAAATCGATATCAGTTCTCGTTGAAAGCGTTCCCTGCAAAGTGCGAGGAAACGTTTTGGATGCCCTCGGCCACGTAGTCCGCGTTATTTCTGCCTGGAGTCTATCTTCCAGAGGCTCCAGCTTGCTACTCTCTTTGTCGATCGAACGTGCGCGAAATGCAGAAAGAGTGCACCGAGAACGGAATCGAAATTGTAATAAATATTCCTCCGAATTTGCGAACGTGCCGCTTGAAAAAAAAAAGTCAAGGATTCCTTGGAAATTTTATCTTCCCTTTCTCGAATCCACGGAAATTCAATTATCGTCGCAACATTTCTGTCGCGCAATGCGGATCCCTTTGATTATTTTCCGCGATATGGAAAACCCGGAGGTTTTATTGTTCGCGCGATTTCGATTTTTCTCTGATATCACGTTGATATCTGTGAAAGAACAAATGATGTACGGTTACTCGGATATTAAAATAAGTTCGCCCTTATCGGAACGACGGCGGAAAGCCGATTTTTGGCGAAGGAAAAATCGCTCTTCCGACTCAACGTCCCGGATAGGCCTTGTTTGCCGAGGCTCGACGATATTTACCTTTCTTTCGGCGGCTCTTCGTGTCGCATGCGATCGAGGGATGTATTATTCAAATCTTGTATGCCTCACCCCTTCGCGTATAAGTACGGTAACATAAACTCGATGCAAAATAAACGTACGAAATCAACGAACGAATGTCGGAGTTAGAAAGGGGGTAAATATTGTGCCGTTGATTCGAAGGCGATGCAAGAGGCGATGACGAGAACGGCTATAATTAGTACCAGATCTCATTATCCGGAATCGATAAAAAAACTTTTGCAAAGAATTTCGCAGCCGAGATATGTATAATTCATTGCATGTTTCGAGAAAACCATAAATCAGAGATCGCAGTTACATTAATTTCGTAAAATTCATTAATTCATCAGTTCTCTAGTTTATGTCGAATTATGAGCTTATTTTTAATTAAATCGTCACCTATCCACGCCTACACGAGGCTACTCCAATTTCAAAGCCAAATTCGACAGAAATGATTTGTTTTTCATCGCATCACCAGACTTCGTAAATTCAAGAATAAAAAATGGTGCATGCTTCCTTCAAGAGGTGCAAATCACTCTGTTGAGCTTACGCTGCACTAATACCTTGAAAAAGAAAATTAATCCTGCACGCCAATTTCGTAGACAATAAAATTACGATTATTACACAAAGCCGGAAACGCAAAGTGTTTGAGGAAAACGATTAAAACTACGGTGTCTCCGACCTTGACAGTCGTACCCTCTCCTTTCGTGTATTCATAAATGATTTTCAAGGAAAAGAAAATTGAAACCTCGAATTAATTACGTTGTACGGTTAAGGCGCGCACAATGGGTCGCAATAAAACATCCAGGTACAAAGTAGAACAATAAGGTCCAAGTACAAAGGCGCGTCGTACAATTAGATTTGTGAACAATTTCCACCTTTCTCCCCCGACACCCCCCGCCACCCCCCTCTCTACCGCAACCTGTGCCCACCCCACCGACACTCTCTTCCAGGTAACACTGTCCGTCGAGTCTCGGAGATTATTTCGCATTGCTCCAAGTGCTTTACTTTACCTCCCCTTCGAAACTTAATTATGTGCCACGATAATAATCGAGACCGATTGCCGTCAATATAACTTTCGCGTTGTTATTGGTATATTGCACGTCGTTCAGCGTCGAGGTTTCCCATTGTAAAATCGGGTCCGGATTTTCCACATGAACCTTTTCGTAGCTCTGACGTTTAGTTTTCTTGTTGTTTGTGAAGTGGCAATTCAGCCGTGAACGTGTCAATGAGGATTATGCGGAATATTGGTATACACCGTTTCCGGATAGTCTTTTATGGATTTGATTGTTTCTACAATGGAGGACTTCGAATATGGGCATTTGTTTAATTTTCTATTTTACATCTTTGCGGTCTGCTCGTTGAAATGACTTTCTTCCGGGGACAATCTCTTGTTAACCCCTTGGGCTGCAATTATGAGCGATACGTTATGGATTTTGTCAGTGTTATCAGTGTTTTCAGGGGGAATCGAAAGGTGGAAAAAGGTGATCGATTCAATGATTTATGCTTTATAAGCTGGACGCAGAGTATCCGCCGTATGACTCCCCCATAAGCTCGAAGAATTTTTCCAAAAAAATAAGGAACCCGTCATTTTGACCGCCCCGGCAGTTCTAGGGTTGATCATCGGAAATCCGTCGAACCACCCGCCACGCGACACAGAAGCCGATCGGATCGATCGACGAATTATTTCGAGCGGTATGCAAGAACTTAAAATAATTCCTTGGCAACTCATGCGCGCGTTACATCGGGCCCGACGGGAGCCTTTAAATAATGATTGCCAAATAGCCGAGCGCCCGTCGGAATAATTAAATTAAGATCAAAGGATGTGCGACAGCGCGAGCGCGAGTGACGTTTATCCATCTTGACAGCACGTGCCGGGGCTTCGGCCACACGCGGGGCGAATTTCTTTCTTGCATCAGGTGGTCGTCGGTGCAACGTAATAAACATATTCATAGGTGGAATAAAGTGGCGCGAGAGAGGAGAGAGGACCAGAAGGAGAGAGGATCGCAGAAGGGGCGGGGGAGAGGGACTTGTCGCATTCCGTATGCAAAGTGCACGGGCCGCGAGGAGGAGTCGGTCGGCCGCGTAGAAAAAAAAGGGTACCATAAAAAAATGGAAGGTTACCCACATTTTTTTTTATTCCCCCCAACAGCTTCGAGACTGTTGCAGCGTGTCGTCGATGGGAGGGAGACGACGGGGAGGGTAAAAGGGAGTTTGGTTATCGATAGATAAGAATTTCGGAGATTCTCGCGCCAGCGGGATCCACGTTGCCTCTGGGAGGAAAGGGGGCAGGTGTGAATTACGATCATCGCGAGAGACCGGAGGGTGAATTTTTTTAAATGGATGACTCCGAATGGATCGGAGCAATGTCGTAGACTGGCAATAACTTGACAGTTTTTTTTTGCGTCTACGAGATCTTCGTTGCCCTCGAAGTGTAAAAAGAGAACTGGGTAATTGTGAATTACGATGATTACGTAGAGACGAGGGGGTGGATTTTCGAGATAGATGATTCGCAGGGAATTGACCTACCCTCGTAAGCTGATAACTGTAATCGCGAAGAGGAGGATTCGAGAAGGATGCGATAATAGGGAATATCGACGTACGCTGGAAAGTGTAATTTTAGTGGGAAATTTATGAAATACTTATGGATACGGTGTACATCGAGCGTAATTGCGAGTCGATAAGAGTATCATTAATATGAATGAGAAAATTGGGTTCGCTGACGCAACGAACGTATAAAATATACTTTACGATCGTTCTTTAAAGCGAATGGAGTTATTTTGGGGGGAAGGATTTTTAGGAGAAAAATTCCGTCTGAGAAACACGCTGCTCGCTATGCTCGGATAAAGTTTCGCGGGGAAGGACACAGTCAAGGACACTGTTCGGTCCATGGGGTTATACGGCACGAAGGATAGCACGGGACATTTGAAAACGACCATGCGATCTCGAACTGGAGAAACGCGAAATTCAAAGGAAGATCGAGGAAACAGGATATTCAATCTCGAGCGAGAAGCGTCAGGCGGAATCTCGAAAGAAAGGGAACCCGAGCGAAAAAGAGCGGGAGGAAGAGGAAGAGAAAAAGGGAAAAGCACGAGAAAGGGAGTCGAGGAAAAGCGATATCCATCGGACTCGAAAAGTCCATCGAAAAAGCAAAGAGTTCGGAGCAATGGAGTTCCGAAAAATCTCGTCGGATAAAGTTTCGTGAGTAAGGACAACGGCGAGGATACGGCGGCGCGTACGAACGCGCAAGGATTCCTCTGCCATGCGCATCTCGTCCCGTCCTTTTCGTTTCTTCTCGCGATCGGATGAAGAAGAAGAAGAAGAAGAAGAAGATGAGAACGCGGCGGCGGAGACGGCGGAAACTCGAACGAGGGGGGAAAAGAAGAAGACGCAGAAGAAGAACAACGGATCGCCGAATGGAGGAAGGAAGAGGATGAAATTCATCGAGGGAGGAAGAACGGACGAAGAGGGAAAAGATTCAGCGTCCTGCAAAGGATTCGTCGTCCTTTTAGGATAGGGGGTGAGAGAGAAAGAAAGAGAAACAGGGCGAAGGAGCGAGAGGGAGAGAACGAGAGCGAGAGGAGAAGCAGCGAAACCATGGAGTGTAACGGAAGGGCAGAGAGGAGTGGAAGAGGGGCCTGGTGGGGGCAAGAAGCGCTCGACGTCTCAAATTTGGTTGGCTGTCTCGAGCTACTCGCCTCTCTCTCTCGTCTCTCTCTCGCTCGTCTCTCCTACGGATCGACTCTCTGTGTAGGAAGGGGACTTTGGACGAAGGTGCGAGGTGGGAAAGAGGGGAAACGCGTGCGAGAGAGAAACGAGGAGGAGCGTCGGTCCGAGCGGTCGTGCGACAGAGAGGGAAGGAAAGTACGAGGGAGAAAAGGAGCGAAGGTTGATGCATCGGAGCGAGAAGGGTGGGAGAAACGCTTAAGACAAAGAGGGAGAGAGAATGCGAAGAGATTAAAAAGAGAAAGTCCCCTGGCCGACCAACACTGAGGTCGGAGAAGGAGGAAAACACGGGCAGTAGGGGGAAAGAGAGAAGATAACGAGGTTGGAAAGAGAGGATATCGGTTCGCTCGTGAGGTAGACGCTGGGAGGAGGGAAGGGAGGAAATCGGTGCAAAGGAGAGAGGAAGGGAGAAACCGAAGGTTAGAAAGAGCAGATGCGAGTGCTAGCAAGTGACGGCATAGAGGGGGCGGCGGAGAAGGTTCGAAGGGTAGGGGGAGAGCAGTGCCTTGGCGCGAGCCCGAGGACTCGAAACTCCGGAATTCCAACCGACAGAACAGTGCCGGCGGTCGTACGACGCGGGTCTCGAGAGTGTGTGAATCGGTTAAAGTGAAAGAGAGAGAGAGAGAGACCGCGAACGGGAGAGCGAGAAGGAGACAGCGGAGAGAGAGGCAGAAAAGGTGACTTCGGCGAGGTGGAAAGAGGGGCTGCGAAAGAGAGAGGGACACGAGGTTGAGGACGATCGCCAGCTATTTACAATCGTAGTTCGAAGGATAAACGCTCGTCTTGTGCCCGCGTCGTCGTAGTACAGTTCCACGTTCTTGCCGGTGCCGTTTCGATCGTACGGAATTCTCGATCTTCGGGAGCGCGTAGGAGGAGCCGAAGGGCCCGATCGAGGAAGAACGATAGTCGCGAACAGTGCCGAGATGGACGCTTCACGAGTGAGAAAAGTGAGAAGTGATAAATCGTGATGATCGATGACTCGAAGAGGATGACTCCTCGTCATCGTTGGATCGCGTGAAGTAGTTCGCCGAATAATTCTCCGTCCGGGAATAGTGAGGAATCGCGATCGAGCAGACATGTAAATCGTACGGGAAGGAACTTGTTCGTCTTTTTTTTTTCTTTCCGTTTCTTTAGTTTCGATTCGCGTTACATCGTGAGCACGTATCGCGGTTGAATTCAAAGATCGTTCGTAATTTCCGGACGAAGCGTCGGTGGACGCCCTACGTGCCGAAAAGGAGCCGGTTTCGCCGCATTTCGCGAGGAGCCAAAAAGGAGCGTGGAAGGAAAGTAAGAGAGAGAGCGAGAGATACAGTGCGCGAGAAGGAGAGGATCGAGCCGTTGTCGTCGTCATCGGCAATTCGTCGAGGCGAGGGCGACGATGCCGCACGCGGTGATACTCTCGACGTCGCACCAGGTGGAGCGATCGAGATTTACTTGGACTTTCGTACCTGGCGTACGTGCGATCATATGATAAATGTAGAACACGCTGTACCCCACCTTTTTTTCTTTTTTCCTTTCTTTTCTTTTCGTTCGATTTCCGCACCCCGCAATACCGTGCCCGGTGTATCTTCCTCCCCCGCGAAAGTTCTCTCGGTAGCTCACGTGACCCTCGTTTCGCGCGTCTTTCGCGGCACCGTCCATGTGCTCCCCGCGAGGAAACCCGTACCGGCGCTCGTCGACGACTGAAGGGAGGGAGACGCGAGACGTTGCGACCTGAAGCGCGTGTTCCGCACGTTACATTACGCTCCGTTCAACGTTTCGTGCCCGAGTTTCCGAGTCGAGGAAAGTGAGAGAGAGAGAAAAAAACAAGATACGCGACACCACGAGGAAAGACAGTTTCGAACATTTACCGCGCGCGCGCGAGCGCGTGTACGCGCCGCGTACGTGTGTGTGTACATCCTCGGGTTGTGTCGAAGGTGCGCGGTTCCGTTCGTCTTTGCCCCGTATCTCGGGCGAGTGTAATTATCGAAGAGTGAGAAAGATAGAACGTGGAAGAGGCACGCGGCTTTCCGTGAACGGAAAGGCGGGCTGATGAAGGAAGGAGAGAGACTGAGATCGAGAGACAATATGAGTGAGATGACGAGTGTCGAGCAGCAGCAACAACAGCAACAGTACGTAGGCGGCAGCTCGAATCCGGAGCATCATTGCAAGGACTGCGGCCTCTACTTCGAGAGCGATAAGAGCCTCGAGGTGCACCTGCGGTACCATCAGGAGAACCTGCTAAGTCAGTGGGCGAGCCAGGCACAGCAGGAGGAGAGTAACAACAACAATAGCAAGGCCGGCAATCACAACAGTCACGTGGGCGTGAAACGCGAAAGCGTAACCGCGCCGGCGGACTCGAGCGAATCTTCTTCGAGACCGCCCTCTCAAGATCCTACGTCTTCTCAGCAGCAGCAGCAGCAGCAGCAACAACAGCAGCAGCAGCAGCAGCAGCAACAACAACAGCAACAACAGTCTGCCGGTTCGAGTTACAATCATTTTCAAACGCCGATGTTCGGCGAGACCAATTATTTTATGCAGAACGATCCGGCCTATATTTTGCCCCATCATTACTCGCCGCCACGAGAGGACACGCAAAATAATGGCGCGAGTGGTGGTGGAGGCGGAGGTTACTCACGCTACCATCCGTACCAGCATCAGCAACATTTTCCACCGGAGCGAACGAGTTCCGTCAGTTCCACCAGCCCGAGGAGTCCTCCGCTTCAGTGTGACAAGTGCGGTGCGGTTTACGAGGACGCGAATCAATTGGGTGAACACGTTCGAACGAGTCATTCGAATTCACCCGGAGGATATCCCGGTCAACCGCAGTACCAGCAGCTGGGAAGCAGCCCGCAACAGCCGAGTCAGCAGCAGCAGCAACAACAATTGCACACGTCACCTCCGCAGTCGAGCCAGCAGCAACAACAACCTGGTTACGACTATAATGGCGGACAAGCTATTAAAGCGGAAGTGAAGCAGGAACCGGAGGAGCAGGCCGAGATTCTCGATCTCGACTCTCACAAGGTTCAGACTCACAGGTACGAGGAGGAACTGATGAGGATCCATCAGCAGCAGCAGCAAGAGTTGCAAATGCAGATGCATCAGCAGCAGGTGATGCAGCAGCAGCATCAGCAGCAGCAGCAGCAAAGAGCAGGATCGCATTCGGTGAGTTCTATGCTGGGTTGGCCGCCGGCCGCCCAACCTCATGATTATCACCCTGGGTTATCGCCCATGGGACCCATGGACAGTGTCTCGCCGCTCTCCGACCAGGGGCAGTTTATGCGGGGGCAGCATATGCCCGTCGAACCTCCGCGGCATCCAGGCTCGCCCATCATCACGAGCACGCAACCGATGCCCGGTCATCAGATACCGGGTGGCTTGCTGCAGCAGCCGCCGAAACCACCGTCTTTGGCCAACCAATCCTGGAAAAGTAACGAGGCGCGACGACCCAAGACTTACAACTGCACCGCGTGCAACAAGTGGTTCACCAGCTCGGGCCATCTCAAGAGGCATTACAATACGACGCTCCATAAGAACGCCGTTAAACAGAGCAATCAACCGGACCCGGCCAACATGCCGATCAGTGCCCATCACCATCCCGGCAGGGAAAACGTCGGTCACTCTGGCGGCAGAGGAGGTGGACCTTCGAGATCACCCGAGTTATCATCTTCCGGGAGTCCCCCAAACTTGATGGCAGGTCCCTCGGGCGAGGCGGCGAGGGGCCTGCTGCACACGCCCACCACCACCACTCTCTACAACAACAATTCCAGCAACAGCAACAGCAGCAGCAGCAGCAGCAACGAGTCTTCGGCGGCAGCGGCAGCAGCGGCTCTAACGCAACAACAGCCGCCTTCGGCGGTGCACTTGGGCTCCACAATGGTGCCGCCGCTCAATTCCCCGGCTCAGTCGCCAATGGCGGGCCACCATCAGCAACAAATGGGTTCGCCGTCCCCTCAGCTGGGTCATCCGCAGCAGCAGCAGCAGCAACAGCAGCAGCAGCAGCAGCAGCAGCTTCATCACCTGCCAATGGGTTCGCCATCGGGCCAGCTTCCGGTCCACCATCCCATGAGTTCGCCCATGTCGCCCATGCACCCACCGCCGGCGCCCCACCTGAGTTCCCCTTCGCCAATGGGCTCGTCCCACCCGCACCACATGAGTTCGCCGTCTCCCATAACGCCGGGCTCGGTCCACCCAGCAATGGCTTCGCCCACGGCGATGGGGGGTACTACGATGCCTCATCAGCCGTACCCAAACGCCTTGCCCCCCCACGTTACAACTACTACCAGCATCCCGGGCCTGCTGGAGTCTATCACCATCCAGCTAACTACTACTGGTAATGAGATGCCTCTCGCTTCCGCCGTGCCATCTCAGAGCCAGCAGCAGCCGCAGCATCAGCAGCAACACCAGCAGCAGCTATCTCAGGATGTTCTACCCGGTTTCGGGACCTTCAGTAACCATCAGAGGCCCCTGCCGAGTTTCACTCAATTCGGCATCACCGGGTTCTTGTTGGGCCATAATCAACCACAGGCCGTTAACGTGGGGGGGCTAAGTCCGGAGGAGACGATATCTCCTCAAGAAAGATCGTTCGAGTCTCCTGGATCGACCTACGATCCGTACAGAAATTCACCGCCTCGATACGAATCTCTCACGAACATGGACGTGGAGATGCAGGCGAACACCGGAGGGATGATCGTGAAGCAGTACCAGGTTCAAACGCACCATCATCTCTCTCATCCGCTTCAGCACTCTCGGGACAATCTCGAGGCGAACAATAATCTGCCTCAGCTGATTCAGGCGAAGGAGGAGCTCAATCCGAACATCGGCAGGCAGTTGGAGAAAGATCACAAGTCGAAAGTTAGTTCCGTGATCACGAAGGAGCATCAGGTGACGAGTACCAACACCGGCTCTCACTACATCTCCCAGGACGGCTTTCACAAGTGTATCGAGTGCGACAAAGTTTTCAACAAGGCTTGTTACTTGACGCAGCATAACAAGAGCTTCCACTCCGGCGACAAGCCGTTCAAATGCAATCAGTGCGGCAAGAGGTTCCCCCTCGAGTACCTGCACGCGGAGCACCTGCAGAAGCACGCCGGCGACAAGCCGTACAAGTGCGAGATATGTCCGAAGCAGTTTAACCACAAAACTGACCTCAGGCGGCACATGTGCCTCCACACTGGCGAAAAGCCGTACGCCTGTGATAATTGCGGCAAGGGATTCATCAGGAAGGA
The DNA here is from genome assembly GCA_963989415.1 of Cerceris ruficornis. Lineage (NCBI taxonomy): Eukaryota > Metazoa > Arthropoda > Insecta > Hymenoptera > Crabronidae > Cerceris > Cerceris ruficornis. The sequence goes on along the minus strand of OZ022520.1, from coordinate 31,940,185 downwards.
CCACATGATGAAGCACCTCGAGACGCACAAAAAGAAATCCAACAGCCACAACGTCCACCTGAGGGCGTGATTCGAGAAGTCCGTCATCGGGGAGAAGAATCGTCGAGAGCACGATTTTATCCGACGATCTTGGCTGCGTCTTCGTCTCGATCGTCGTAAACGAGAGGTGAGATCGTACGCTCGTCGATCAACGCGACGAGCGATTACGCGAAACCGCGCGCGATATCTTCCACCTCGTGTGACTTCTCAAACGAATCATTCGTCTATTAACGAACAGAGACACTACGACTCAAAAGTGCATACACCCTTCGATCGTGATTAATCTGTATTTATTATAGTTCTCGGTAAGGCAGCCACAATCTTTATCTCAAAGTTTTCCTCGATCTTCAACGATTATCTTTCTATTTCTACGACGGGAGAACGACATCCTTCCGCACCGTTTATCTTCGTCTTTGCCAATGAAACAAAAAATAATCACATCTGTTCCGTCTCGTTTCTTCTTTCGCGACTAGTTAAATTACGCGAATCAATCGTGATTGCCCCAGTCAAATTTTCATGATCGCTTTGAAAAGTTTTGGTAGACGAAGAGCAACGGCGATCGGAGGATACATTGGTTTTTTGCTCAACGGTGTAATATTTATTCGATCCTCGATTTTCGGAGTCACTCGAGATTTTTTCATAAACTCCAGAGGAAAAAAAATAATGAATCGATCGGTAGATCGCGGCATAACGGGCACTTAGAAATTTCGGTACAATTTTTCGCGCGATTACGGAAATAACGCAAACAATCGACTTATCTTTTGGCAAACACAGCAAAATTTCAAACGAACGTGAAAGCATGTAGGCATCGTGAGTCGCGATATACGGAGTCGATCGATAGAAATCGGACTCGAAATTTTTCTTTCGCGTTCACCGCTCGACTCGGCAGATCGCGACTTCCGTCTTTTTTCCCTCAAAAGCCCGCACCGCCGATGCTTCGATCTCAATTTTCGAGAGATCTGGAAAATCGTCATTTTTGCCAAAAGAAAGATTTTAATAAATGAACGATAAAGATTACGATGCGATATCGAACCTTCGAAGCTTATCGATTGTACAAAATATGTTAAATGTATAGGCATATAATTATTATAATTATTATCATCATCACTGTAATTATTAAAATCAATGATATCGTCTAGAAACTGATTACGAAACCTATTCATAATACTCGTATTTTATAGCGTATAGCATACTCTATCGAGGGAGAACAAAAAAAAATTGAAAGAAGTTAATAAGAAATTGCGAAAGATGCGGCGAAGAAAGCGCGAATAAATACTCGAACCATTACGAAAAAAGTTGCTGAAGCGACGGAATATTATTGATAACGATCGTGATAATTTTCGTTGATAGCAGTAATTGCTATAGGTTCATTGGAATTGACAGTTCGGGAAGAGTTGAAATACTTTGCAGAATATTTAATCTTGAATTTTACGACAAGAAGATCGAAAGATCGACTCGATCCTTTGACAATCCTCTCAAAATTTGTTCAACATTCCTTGTTATTTTTACATTCCAATATTCCAATCAATGATATCCGTCGCTCGCAAAGTTTTCGCATTGGCGTGTCCCGTCTTTTCTAAATTTTAAGATAGCTTAAGTTCCGAGTCGTACGTTTCGCGAAATGAATTTTGCTCGTGTCGCACGAAAATATTAACTGTCTTTGAAAAAGAGAAATTTAAATTTCAGCTTCGCAAATAAATTATCCGCTCGATTTAAAAGATTCGAAATTTGATGTAATTTTCTATTAATCCTCCCGTTAACACGGGAAAATCTTTTAACGTCTATCGTTCCAGAAATTTTCTCATCAGCAAACTGCGCGAGAGCACGACGTTAATTAGCTTCATCGTTTGATAATTATTTCTGAATTTCGTTGATCGCGGTGTCTCCGATATCGCGCGGCAGTGTCACGTACGATCAATTAACGGCCGATTAATGGCACGCGAAGCACAAAACGAGCCAATCACCACGGATAGGATCGAGTCTCGGTACTTCGCGACACGAGCGAAATTCCCTTCGAGCTACGTACAGCTCTCTGACACGCAAACACGCAATGTTTAGTAAACGTTAACCTCGCCAATAATGAAATAAACGCCGGGTTTACGCGTAATTATTTTCCGTTGATCGTCGTTGGCCGTTCGATCGAGCGATTTAATAATCGATCGGCCGACGGGCGTGTATGTTAATTGCAATTGTTCACCGCGAAACGTTACGTTTTAATGGAATTTTCGTGTAACTTTTGGTATTTATACCGTTCGGTTTGTTATATTGTTGCGCGGACGATAATTGTCTCTCCTCCCTCCGGAGCGCGAATCGAAAAATCGTTTCCTATCGTAATTAGTTTTGTAGAGGACACGTGCTTCGTTCTGTTTTTGCCTCTCTGCTGTATCTCGTATTGAAAGGACGAGGTTTGTCGATAATATAATAATTGTACATACGTATATTAATCCGAATGTAATTATAAACACGCACAGACACACACTTACATTATACACAAGAGTAATAGAAGAGACAAAACGTTCTGTTCGACACATCTACACGCACACGATACATACACGCACACGTAACGTCCTTCCAGAATCTCCTGTTTTCCTTTTCCCTTTAGTTTTCTTCTTTTTTTCTTATTTAAAAAAAAGAACAAAGAGAGAAAAATGCGACGAAGAACACGTGCAAAATAACGATAAATTATATAGCACTCTTGCCATTTTTACTACGTAATATGACACCCAGAACAGACTACCTCAGAGTTCAGGAATTTAACGATGAATGAAAGGAAGAAAGAAAAGATGAAAGAGCCAATGCAATAATAATAATAATATTATAAAAGTAGCGAAGCGCGCATCCGCGCGGGCGGAACGATGTACTTCATTCTCATCTCCTTTCGCAAAATCCTTTCGTTTTCCGCAGACTTGAAAAATCTGTCGAGCAAACGTGTACTTTTGGAAACTTGTATCTCCCTATCGATTTTCAATTGAATTATTAAACTTTTAATAGGATTTACTACAATATTTTTGTGAAATATTCTTATCGAGATCCTTCCTTGACCTTCGCTTCGTCGAAGCGGAGCAGCTATTTTAGAAAAATACTGTCGAATAAAGAAAACATTAGATATTATAATTTTTTCCATCTTATTTTGCTGAAAGTTCCTCGGATCGCCCGCCGGTCGTAAGAGCGTGTAATAAGCGTGTAATAGAACACTATACATATAGAATCTAATATAAACAAAAAGAAGAGAGAGAGAGACGATAAGAGAGGAGGGCTGTAGAGATCGATGTACGTTTTAGAGACATATCAAACAGTATTACTGTACACTCAGTTTTATTATAAATAATCGTAAAGTTAACAAAAAAAATAAAAATATGAAGTAAAAAGTAATGCGCGTTGGTAGAGTGCGCACCGATCACGAGCAAAAATGCGAGAACGATCGAGGATACATATTGTCGATTCATATCATTGTCAGAATTTCGTCGTTAAAATGTATTTTGAGCGAGAAGAGCGGCACGAAGTTGTGCGGTGAGGAAGAAGATTAAAATAAAAATGCAGCGTATAAGTGATAAGTGATTACGGTGAACAAGGAAAACAGTTTTTAGAGAGAGAAAGAGAGAGAGAGAAAAAAAATGGAAAGAAACGTTTTCGTTCTTCGATCTCGCGATGAGAGGTGATAAAGAGAATAATCGAGTTGAATTCTATCCACTGGGCATTTATCAGCGAAATATACGAGGTAATTTCGCGAACGACGACGGAGCGGCGAATACTTTTTTTTTGTAGATTTGTTTTAGACGACAAGACGCGTTTCGCTTGTTTCTTGTATTATTATTATTAATATTATTATATATTATGAATATTATAATTCTTATTACAAAAGACGCGCGTTCGTTGGTATTTTTCACTCGTTCCGTGAGCGCGTTTTGGCGCGAGAGGATGTTTGTAATTGTAAAATAATTGTTCCAGCACGTAAGTGCAAAATTATTAATCTATATATATATATATATATATTATATATATATATACATATGCGTATATGTATATATACATATATACACACGGTACCAAACTGTCGTTGGTTGTGCCAAAAAAGAAAGAGACGAAGGAAAGAAGAAAAAAACTGAAAAGTAATAGGACTTTGTGTGCTTCCCCTCACGTGTGATTCTAATTTCGCGGGCATTTCACAGAAGATCTAAGAGAAATTTATAAGTAATAGGCATTTCGAAGGCGGGAGAAAGAGAGAATGATATAAAAGAGGACGATAGTAATGGACGAAGAATGAAAGAGAAAGTCGAGGCGGATTCTTTTCTCGTAAAACAAATATTTCCGTGCACGCCCATTCCTCGTTTTGTGCCATAAACAATGTGCGTCGATAAAATTGTATGCTGGTGGAGATGAGAGAAAGAAAGAAAGAAAGAAAGAAAGAAAGAAAGTCGGATTGTGTAAACGACAATGCGATACGGAAGAGAGAAACGAAAGTAAATCAACACGCGACGATGTTTGTACGTTTGTTAAAAGATGTGCGCGAAAATCCGGCGTGAAAAAAGAAACTGATTTGTAACTTTTAATGCGACGACACGCGGTTTCTGTTCCTCCTTTTATATATATATATATTTTTTTTTCCGTATTTCCAATAGATTACGACGACGTAAGATAATGAGAGAAAGAGAGAGCGAGAGAGAGGAAGAGAGAAAGCGAAAGAAAGAGAGAAAGAGAGAACATATGATGACGAAGAAAGTATAATATTACGACCTGTATTATTTTATACGCGTTTAATTTTGTTTTTATAAATATATTTTATTTCTCAAACATTTAGGTATTCGTTAATTTATCTTCGTTCAGCGTTATCTTTACCCTCAGTTCTCAGACTGTGTTTCATGTAAGTATCATTTATGTTTCAATCCATTAAAATTCCCGCCACGAAAAAACTCTTATTTTTACATAAAGCAAATTTTCTCTTTCCACGTAATTACATCTCTTTTTGCTATCATTATATTTTCATACCGGGGGAAAAAAATCAAACAAAATCTTAACATTTCGCAATAACACGCTACCATTATTTTCACTCTGTTTTTATTAACATAGCACGCGTATATCACACGAACGACGGATCCTCGACTCTCGAAATCGAACTCGCGCTCGCAAGAGGACAAAAAAAAACGAAACGGGAAAATTTCGCTACTTACGCTCGCATCGTTCGTAGGAGTTGGTTTCTGTTATTGGTCAATTGAGTTAATAACGTGGTACAGACACGGGGAAAAGGTTTTACATGCGTGATTCCATGAAATATCACGATCACGTGGAATCGTCCACGCTTCATCACCCGTTCTGTACGATTTCGACCATATCCCCCACGCCCCCGCCGACATCCCTCTCCATACTTTTAAAAAACCCCATGGAATTCCTCCTTCGCGCCAACCTCTCGTCGCGTACTCGTAACCTTGGGCATTCTGTAATTTAGTAAATTGTTGCGGACTCGGCGAAAGGATTCGCTCGATTCGCGAATGCTTCGCCAATAACTCGGGACGAGCAGCGACGCTGTACCATTCGCCTCGTCGGTGTTTCAAGTGAATTCTACAACGGGGTTACGTTAAATCCTGGGATCCTTTCTTTTCTTCGCGCCGTCGACGACGTGACCCGATCGAGAGATTCGAATCGGATGAAAAACTTCCGCGACACTTCTGACAGATTTATTCTCGGTCGAATAAATTGAATACGTTTACACGAAACGAGGGAATTTTTGCGTGAATCGACGCGATATACGAGCAATAAGTCTCCGATGAGACGGAGGAATAAACGGAAAGTCGCCTTTTTTTAATCGAGCACGGCGAGCCGATCGCGAATCGAGCGGTGCGAGAGGCAGAAGTTGGCAGAGATTGCGTCGATGCGATGCCGATTCTTTCGACGGATTGAAATTTCTACATCGCCGAACGACCGATGTTTCGTTGTTTCGCGATGGACGAGGTGATCGGACGGTGCATCGCATGCAACTTTTCCTTCTCGCACGGTGGAGTCCCATCATTGTTAGATTTAGGCAACATCTACCTGATGACGAAGCAATATATTGATGCGATCTATCTATGATTTATTAAGGCGGAAAAAAAAGAGAGAGGAAGAAAGTGATTGTGAGACAGCAGCGAAGAGACCGAACGAACGATTGAAAAAGAGGAGAAAGAGAGAGAGAGAAGAAAAGAGAGAAGGGAATATGAGAATAAATCGAGATTAAAATGATGTTAGGTGTAGTCTACTATATTGTACTATGCGTCTCCTAGCTAAATTTTTATGTTTTCTAATTCGTTGTGAACGAATGTTTTTTGGTATAAATATATAAATAAATGAATCTATCTATATATATATACATATATATATATTTAAATTCTAAGATATTAAGAGTAAATGATAAGCCAATTAACGAGCTGCGTGGCGGCTGTATCATTTTTTCCAGCCGTGTATCGACGAGAACCCTCAGCGATTTTTAAATACGTCGCCGCGTTTCGACGTGACAATCGAAATCCACGAAGCGAGGAAATGTGCATTTTCTTTTTCAATCGCCAAACGGAATGGGAAGCGATGCGCGAAAAGAGCCTCGAGCGGATTGTCCTTCTTAGATTCGTGCATTTATTACAACTCACATCCTCATCGGTTTCGTCGTGAAAGCAAAACGTGTGACGATGGAACGTATAAAAAGTCAAATATTAAAACAGACCGACTCCTTTCGCGTATACAAAAAGGAAAAGGAACGCGACTGCCGGAAATCAACGTTGGTCGCCGATGAAATTTAATCGGGAGACTAATCGATTTTATGAAATATCGCCACCAGGGAATATCGCGAGTGAAATTTACCCGAGGTGAAATCTTTTCGCGCTCGAACGTCCGTTTTGGCGAGGAAGGAAAAAAAAAGAAAGAAAGAAGTTTTATGACGTAATAATCCCACGTAATGGTACGATTATACATATAAGTTATATAGCTCATTGCCGAGACATCGTTGAAAGCCATCCAATCGCGATCCGGAAGAATCGATCTAAGTGCACATGCGTGTGTGACGTGCGAAGAAGCAAAACAAAAGTAAAGAAATCGACGAGGAACGATTCTACTGTCCGACATTATTTATATAATAAAAACGTCTATTTGTCCTTTCGAGAGGAGTACACTGCCGCCACGAGAAGGTAAAAAGGAAGATAAAAGAAAATAAAAAGAAAAAGATGAAGAAACGATAGAAAAGTTTAAGACGATCGATTAATGTAGGCGCACGCGAATTCGTGTACAAGAGCATCTGTCTCATGCACTTGTACACGTCGATGTCGTGTTAATAACGTATTTGACGAATGCCATACACAAGTACCTCATGATACAAAACACATGTACAAATGTTCATACGTTTTCAGAATATTAGCTAATTAATAAATAATTAATATCCAGATCAGGATTGTCTATCTGACGTCAATGGCACTTATCCCGTCCCACCGTAATGATTTACTTTTCTTTTTATCGATAACAGGAAACATTTACGGAGTATCCATTACAATTTTCTAATCTTTAGAAGAAAACAATGTACTAAACATGACGAACAGGAGACTTCAATGTAACGTACGTTTAACCGTGGGAATTACTTTTGTCTTTTTTTCATCCACAGATTATCTGCAGAGGCATAAGAGCGGAGTCTTTATTAAGTGCCAAGTATACAATCACGGATGATCACTCTAGATGATACTTTCCCTATCGGTGTATTTAAACTCGTTTTCTGACGCTCGTATCTCGAGGGAAAAAAAGAAGAAATAACTTCTCCCTTCTTATACCACCTCCTTTCTCGCATCCTGTGATAAATAGCAAGATTACGAGTCTACGTGTCGGCCAATGAACGATGCCCTCAGCTCGCGGACCATATGTTCCTTCAAGGCTGTGAGACCCTTGCCTGAACTTAGGCCACATTTACGCTTAAGACTCGATTCGAGTCTCGACAATTCGCGCGATTATCCGATGAAATATACGTACGTGGGCTTATTCCATGGAAATCGTGTGATCAAACGGAAGAGGGAAATTGTTATCGATCAGCAATCAAATTAATTGACAAAAGCAAAAGTCTCGAAAACAGTTATGGATTCTCGTGTCGTCGTTAAGTACAGCCAGTTAGGAAAATTGTTGGAAGGGACGCACAAAGATGCAGATAAATTTCGAAGTGAAATACCGTTGAAAAATCTCTTTGAGCGTGGACTCGCTGAAATCAGGAACCCCCGCAGTTTTCAGAGGGTTCGATTCGACTCGTCGATGCGTATCCGAGGATTTTTCCCACAGCGAAGACAGCTGTCGTAATGAGTTGCATCCTCACGTTCCTCTCTCTATCCTCTCCTCTCCTTAATGCTTTCTCACCTTTTATCTCTCCGCAGTTTCCTACGTGCGATCCGTAGACGGCGGATTTTTCGGAAGAGGATGCATGCCCTACGTGACAATGCAGGTTCCTGCTTCCTTTATCGTTCTTCGAGTCTCCCGGAGGTAGTGGAAGGTAGCGAAAGAAAAGGGCCCGACGAAATTTGAGAAACGAGCCCTTAGGAGGGCATAAATCGTTCCGATAAGGCGGATAACAGCCAGCTCGATCGGAATTCGCGATTCCCGCGCGCTTCTGCTTCGCTCCACTCTTTCGACCGTAGGCGTTTCCTTCGTTCTCTCGTTCGACAAAGATTCCCCCTCTCAACAGCTATGTCGATGCATTGGGAATTCACTCTCCTCGCCATCTTGGTCCAAATCTTCCTCTGCACAGAAGTTGCGAAATACTAAAAATTCACTAGGTACAATTTCATCGTATATTATCTCCTTCCGTTGTCGGAAGCGCATTCGTTTTCATCCGGTCCAAGAGTTAAAGGAAATGAAATCTTTCGATACGTTTAGAAACAGGTGTTGCCAGATTTTCCAGGCAACGTATTCGATTCGGATCGTGCACGAAGTTTCAAAGGGAGGAAACTGTTCGACGACTCGAAGTACCTTTCGATTGCTGTAGGTCGCAAGTCGAAGTCTACGGGAGAGTAAGGTAGGTCATGTAGGAAGAAAGTTACCGAACAGAGAACCTTTCAAAAGTTCTTCGAGGTACTTCTGGAACAAAGGTCGAATTAAGCTACCCTCGCACTATCATCGTAACAACTGCGTCTTCGTTTTGATCGCCTTATGGTTCTCCGTCTCGAGAGGAATATGAGGAGGGAAGAGCTCAATTACGATTTTCCCTTCGTTCCCTATACGACACGATCGATGAATTTGTCACTGTCACGTTCACTCCCCGTTCTATCGCGCATTCTTGTATATTCTCTATTAAAAGAATTACCTTTTAGTGCCGGCTTTGATGGGAATTGTCGCGCTGTAATCGGTAATAAGTACCTGCCTTACCCGTAATCTTTATTTCAAAAGTGTTCGTGACTTTTTATATTATGCCGTTGTCTTTAACTTCTTATCATTATTAATCCCTTGCCGTACAATAACGAGTGACACTTGTAATGCGGTAAATTGGATAGGAAATTTGCAAGTCTTGCAAAACCTATGAAATTGAAAATTGATAATAACTTTATATACCAAACTAAAATTATAAATCCTCCTCCGTTAAAGAAAAGGTGCTACATTTTCAAAATCCGAATTACCATAAAACTTGACTCGCAAACACCCAATATTTTCTGCTCCCGAGAAAAGCCTATCATCTTGGAGAAAATCGAAAGAAAGCCCGACAAGCGAGATCGGTCGGAAGGAGATGATTAAAGGAGCACCATGGCAGACACACCTATCGTTTCGGCATTATCATTCTTACTCAATCTTATCTTTCTCCACGCGCATATGGCGACACTCGGCCGATCGCTCGTAAATCATTCCAGCTCGCGATTCGTCATCGTGAGTTAACTCAGAATTTGTGGAAGGCCCGAATCCCACGGCGCGTATCGTGAAGCACATGTCGCTCGATTTTCCGCGCTTTACCTTGCTCGTCCTCCGATCACCGACAGATGGTCGATGCAACGCCGTGAAAGGATTTCGTTCCTTACATATACGAAAGTGGCCGATTGCGTAAGACCTTACATAGTACAAATAATAAGACGATTATCGTCCGATTGTTCCCCCTCCGTCTTCGTCGACGAGCGGGTGAAAGTGACGGAGAAAGTCCGGGATAAGTGGCGTGTGTACGTTTGTTGTAACACGTGACGAAAGACGTTTAGGTATCTGCCGCGCGAAACGAGACGTTCTCGTGCGGTGTTTTGCGAGGAGGGAGAAGTTTGAGGTTGTTACGAGATCGTTGGGCAATGGGTGTAATAAGTATCATCGTGGCTCACCGTGCTTCCGCTAATTTCAGATTACACGCTTTTAATTAGCCGAGCAATTAGACGTCGTAATGAGAGACGTGTCGCCTTGATTTCTTCAACATAGTAACGTTAAATGTATCAATGTAAATTCTGTGGGTTATCGTTGTTCATAATTGTTTTCGATTTTTCTGCAGCAAGATATAGCGATAACGCGTTTCAGTTAATTGCGAGCGGTAGGAGTCAACGTGACGTTGACAGTGTCATCGATACCGTCGGATAAGGAGCAGAGGTCAAATCTGAAGACTGTAAATATTGAATATTTCTATCATACATTAACTTCTTACGTTCACTTAACGCTAACCGTATCATTCGCGGTCAAGTGCCCGGTTCACGGGAACGAACATTTGTAAAATTTTGTATCATTAACTACAGCCTGTTTTTTCAAAGTTTTCAATATTAAATCGGTATTTCATAGCCAGTCGAATGACCGATCTTGAAGACTACATGCACGTAAAGTGCCGGTACGGTTAATATCTCTCAACTTTCTTCGCTTCCGTAAAGACAAGATGCATCGAGACGTCACGAAGATACGGACACCAACGGTCTCCTATTTTTCATCCTCCATTTTTGCATTTCAATCGCTACGATAGCTGCAGCTAGGATCTTTACGCTTCTAGATGAACTCCGAACCATCGCCGTTCGATGATATTGGCTGAAAAGCGACGCGCGGGTTGAAAATTCGAGAGGTCCAGATTCGCTGCACCGGCGCACCATGAACAAACAAAGTCGCCGTCGACGGCGTCTGTGCATATAGACGCCGAATGCGGAGGACCCCGGCCGTGACTCGGTAGCATCTGCCGGCATTTCGTTGGCATAGTTTGCGCTTCCCAGGCTCCCTAGGATGCACCTGGTCCTCCCTTGGTGCCGGTGCATTTGCCTTGCCCCCTCTCGGTGCCCTCGCAGCCTCTCTCCTCTTTTGCTCCTCGAACTTTAACCGAGACATGCTCTCGTGAACCTGAATAGAGCGATGCGGCCCTGAATCGGCTCAATGCCGAGGCTCCATCGTTCCGGAGACTCTGCCTAGCGTTTTCGAGATTTATCTGCCGACGTGAAACTCCGCCGGATATTCCAGGATGGCTGTCGATCTCGTTGGATCCACGGAGGAAGGAGAGGGAGGATGGTTTTCGAGTGGAGAACGATTGGATGGTGCGCGAGCGATATTAGGTTTTCGAGATCTTCGATGATCGATGAGATATCGACGGCTGTAAGGTGGGCTTTCGGATGTATTGTGTTTTCGTGACGGATATCCGTCGGGCGAAGTATCTGCAAAAATGTATCGGGGAAGGAGACTCGCGGTGGTTCGTCGGCGAGGGGGAAATTTTGTGATAGGAGGAGCCGAGAGGCGTGATTGTTTTCTTTGATCGATATTTATGAATTTTGTGAGTGGATGTTGGAGAAGGGTCGCTCGATAATTGAGAATGAAATTTGGAAAATTCGGAGCACGCGTTCCGGTATTGATCTCTCTTCGATTTTTGGGAAAGATGCATTGAGGATATATTTGAAAGTTAATTATTCCATGATGACCTTTAGCTGTTTGTTGGTTAACATTCCGCTTGTTGGAAGGCCGAAAAACCTGACACTTGAGTGTACACGGCTGTGTAACATGTGTGAACGAAAAATGTTAGCTTCGCCTTGCGAGAGCTTCTTTGAATTCTGTCTTTAATGACCGTTTTTTGGCAAGAACGGAAGTCGGCGATTGCCATGAAAAGATGATGCTTAAATGTCGGGATTATTGTAGAAGTTTGTATATGCTAAATGAAAATATTATTTAGTTATATTTAATGCGACTGTTAAAAATATAATTTCCGTTTCTATTGACATTTAATACGCTCGTTGAAAGTTTCTCGTTTCGACAGTTTGACTTTACGGAAAATTGAAATCATAATATTAGCGTCTAGAGTAAATATTTAGTTTCGCGCATCGACATGCTTTGCCATAAACATCGAGAATGTATGACGATGATTCCAAATACGTTACAACATAGTGACCTCAGCTTTTAACAGATTTTAAATTATAACTCCTAACTCTCCCGTTACAGTTTAAAACAGCTGTATAAACGTATTCGCTCATAATTCCAAACCCTGAAAATAGCTGCTTAATAAATAATACAGAAAATTATTAGCTCGAAGAAAAGTGATTAAAAATACTTGAATCAATTTTATTATACCGATCGATTATATTAATATCTATAATTCCTATGGTATGTTTATAAAAATCGTGAGCGTACGATAATTATCATCGTACTAAAAATAGGGAGATATTTATTTTAAAGGGACAAACATTTTTAACCCTCGCAGAGAGCGAGGATTTACACGTATTTCGGGGTTAATAATCCGGAGCTCGATAATAACGATTCCGAGTTGGGGTTGCCGTGCGGAACGGCAAAAATGTAGCCACCCCCTTGAATGCTCGTGCCGGGACGACGATGTGGCATTAGTAAAAACGCGATATTGTCTGACTCAACAGGTTGCCGCCACCCGAACCCACCCCCGCTGCTCTCAGCCCTCCGCCACCTCCACTCGGCGCTGTATTAAATAAATCTGACGATGGGGTGATTTCTCTCCCTTTTGTTGGATTCGCAGGGTAACCGAGAGCCGCGTATATAACTCATCGGACGTCTAATCGATCCTCATCGCTGATTAACAGTTATTACGTACTTTTTTTCGTGTATCAGGATAATTCTGACGCAGATACAAGAACACTGAAATTGAACACGTTTTGTATATATTAAAAATGCATTTACTGGTCTAGGAAACGAATATGATGATCTCTTTGGGCAGACGACATTTAAAATCATTTTTCTTCTGTCCGACATGCCATTTGAAATTTATTTAACGATGCAAAAACATACAGAATTAACGCACTTTTTTTATAGTTTTAAAACAAACTGATATATGCAGTAGGTATTATGGTGTTTTTGTATTACCCCGATATTTTATTTTTCCTTCAGTCTGAAATGCTACGTGACGATAGGAAACAAGAGAAACTTGAAGCGAATTTTCGAAAAGTTCACGCGCCATCGAGTTTCTCGATTTCGCCGCTAATTTCCTTCGACGTTACCACCCCATTCCCAGGTTGAACCACCGTCGAACAATAGTTTTTCTTGTTTCCTCGCAAATACGGGATCACAGTCGTTACGAAAGCGGCGTGCCATGTGTAATCCACGAAGTCTGACGAGAGCGAAAATCCCAATCAGCTGCTCGCCAGATCCTCGAGCAAACAAGGGATACCTCCGACAATGGAATTGTGTGTCACTCGTGCGTGTGCACGTTGTACATCATAATGCGGCACACGTGTGTTTCTCCTGGTACGACACACATGTACGTACGTTCGCTTCCTGGAATCTTTCGTCTTACGAAAATTAAATCCAACAAATGCGAGGCGGTGTAGAATTTTTCACTGACGCTTGTGCAGCATGTTACACGGTTGAAAATAATTTTGAAAATTAACGTCGGTTAATTTCATGAATTTTTAATCCAACATTTAAGATGATAATGCAATTTTATTGACAAAAGTGAGCAGACAATTGTTCATTGTGCAAAAATATATCCTTCCAAGTTGAGCGTAGCAAATTGAATAGAATTAATTTGCCGGTATTTTCGAAATTCTGTGGAAAGGAGTGCACTTTTACGAGAATGTAACCCTTTGAAGGAGAGAGTAACGGCATTTCTGGTGGAAAATGTGTATTTCAACCCTTTGCATCGAGAAAAAAAAACGTGTGAGAAAGTATCACTTTCTAAGGCGATAACCCTTTTCGGAGTTTATAAGATTGCACGTTAAGAATGTTTGCTCCACCCTATCGTTATGGGTGAATCGTGCGAAAAAAAGGTCCACTTACCGCAAAAGTTTGCGTCTTTTCTACAAAATTTGCCCTATCGATCGTCAATCTTCGCGACCCTTGGGTGATTTAACCCCGATATCGTAGCTCATGAGGAAGGGGCCTCACGATAAAGGGTTTTAACCCTTTCTCGACGTGATCGACGAAAACGATCGACCTTACCGCTCTTTCCTGCAATAATTCATTGCTCCGCTCGCGATAAGTTGCTCTAAAAGTGCTCGTTACACGCCAATACCGTGAAAATCTGTCAAGACATTTTTCAACCCCCTGCTGTTACCTTCTTCTTGCAATCCTCCCCTTCCGATTCGCAACAGAAACGTGATCGAACCGATGCCGTTACCGTAACCGGAAAATTTCTACTTTGCTGTCCTCTATGAGTGACTTTCGTTAAAAATAATTTATAACACAAAGTTCTACCGTAAAGATACGTTGATTAAAAATACTACATATTCTACTGTTTTAACGAACAAGGTCTATATATCTGCAAGCCAATTTTTGAAGGCATAAGGTTAAAGCTCAGGTTACTTTGTAGTTTCGGAAGTTTAATTTTTTTTAATATTTCAAAAAGTTAATAATTCTTGTATATCGGTGAATAACGAAAAATTGTTTTAAAACTCACCGTGGATTCTTTGTTATTTTAAGGCCAATGTCTTCAATAGTTCCGAAGTATAAAATTTATCATTAATATTATATTTATCGTATTAATATCTATATGTATTAATGACCTTTTTAAATTCATAAAACAACATTTCCAAATTTCCAGCAATATAACGCGGATAATGGCTCGTTTATCTCGAAATACTTCCATCCCCCGGTGTCTAATAAACTTTCCTCCCCACTTGCATCCCCTTCACCGTCCCTGTTCCGACACAGAAGAGAGACGGGGCTAGTATTTCTCATCTCCTTCAGGAAATCCAACTCTTGCCCACTTCTCCCCGTGAGTTCCCACGGAATCCTTTCTGGCTTTTTCACGAAAATACGTTTCGGCCGATGATGTGTCGTGTGCACACGTGTTCCGAGTGCAAGGGCAGCTTTTACCCGGTTAAGGGAATCCCTTTCGACGGGAAGCCACGGAAAAAAAAGGCTTGCACGCATTGTGACGACGGGATTGAAGCAGAGGAGATCCATTTTGCGGAGAAATCTTGACGGACGTGGAAACGACGTCTCACGTTTGGAGATCAGGAAACACAGTTTTCAAACGGGTTTACGGAATGGATGGAATAAAGCTGGGGATTTTCGGGGAAGCTTTGATCTACTGACTTTCACTTTCGGTTGATTTATTTTTGACAAGCACAATAATAATTTGCTATACACTTTAATATTTTTATTATTCGTTGTGCATTCTACTTATTTACTTATTGTGCATATAATTGCAATTTTCTCACAAATAACTTGGGTTATCTTATTTGTATTATATACAAAAATAAGGGGTCATTACTTATATCAGTTAATTATTGTTTGTTAACAGTAACCAAGGTGGTCAAAATTTCAAAACTCCGATGCCAGAATTTCTAAAAAGAAAATTACTTAACTTCATATCCATAAAACTACCAATGCGGGCAAAATGACCGATGACCAATTATTTTTAAAAATTCCCCAAATTGGTGGAGAAGCCACGGGATAAATATTCCACTTCTACCTTATAAAACATAAATCACCGAGCCGATCATCGTTTTCGCCTCTTCTCTCCTTTCGCCAAAGTACTTATTTGAAACATTTCAATACAACAAATTTAACGCTGATAGTTCTAGTGTTAAATTTCTTTAATTTCCCACGTCTGCCTTTTCAAATACAAAAAATCGAATCGATCAAGTTTCTCCTACCTCGTGTTTCTCTTACTTCAGCAAATTCATTCACAATTTTAATACTTTTACAATGTTGATTTCACAATGTTGATAATTTTAGTGTTAACGATGCCTCACATAAATTTCGTTCTCTGCATTCCTTTCTTTGGCACGATGCAGGAAATCATCCTTTTATTTATCTCGAAGCATTAAAATTACTATACATTAACGTTCCCACCATAAAGACGGGAAACCAGAGAGGTAAATCTCACCGCCCTCGAGAATTTAAGGTGACAGTTGCTGCGGCATACGGTGCTCCGCAACCCCCTAAAATCATCGAACCGGAAGAGGGTGTCTCCAAGGGCGGAGGCAGAACGCAAAGTGCACGAGATCTCGGGGTCAGGTCCTCGGGAATCCTCATTCATAAACGCACTTCACGCTCCTTCCTCCCCCTCGTGTCGATCTATAGGCAGGATATCCTCCGTACTCTTGAATCGACGACCTATATACCATGAAAATGCACCTTCCCGCTTTTCTCTTACTCACAGCAGTTCATGGGAACGCGGAGAACCAGGAAGAAAATTTTTTTTATCGCATCTTATATCCAGCGCTTTGGTGATCCGGTGCATAGTAACAGACACTGCATAAGCTATCGACCAAACGTACGTATTATTATATTTTAAATATTCAATTTTAAACAAGCAAATTTATATTGTATCATTAATACTTCGATTACTTTTGGTAATTTATAGCTTCGGTATATTTTCTAAATATTTCTATTGGATTTGCGAAGAAAAATGAGATAGGCATTTATCGTAGAGTGATATTTGTAAAATTAAAAATTTCAGAATCGGCCTTGTGTATTTAGCAGCAGAATTACCGAACCGATTGAAATGATTAATTGCCAGAATTTATAGAGAAGCGATACAATAGATATTCCACGTGTATTTCATAATACATCATTTAA
This sequence comes from Cerceris ruficornis, assembly GCA_963989415.1. Classification (NCBI taxonomy): domain Eukaryota; kingdom Metazoa; phylum Arthropoda; class Insecta; order Hymenoptera; family Crabronidae; genus Cerceris; species Cerceris ruficornis. The sequence continues at coordinate 31,923,247 of OZ022520.1, read as the reverse complement.
CGAATCATTTCTTTCGCCGCTTGATTCCTATTCTATCATAGTACTTATTTAATATATTTAAATACTGGGTGACTGAAAACCCGACTATCAAACTTCACATTTATTCTTTTATAAACCACATGTATACTTCTTGGAAATTATTTGCAATTAGTTTTGTAAATTATGTTCTTTCAATAGCCAACAGTTGGTACTCGATCTTCATTCGTCCCTGGGACCTTTTTGACTCAACTCCGGACAAATTGTACACCGTGAATGCATATTATTCTCAATGAAATTATTATAAAAAAAGTAAAAAGAATCTTGCTATTTTGTAGAAACTATCCCACGTTTCAGGAAAGATCCCAGGGACTTTAATGCGATAAGATTGTAAAGAGCGGATGAAAGAATTAATTAGAAAAAATTAATAGAACAAACGTTATTACATTTTAAAATGGGCCATCCCAAATAATAGATTCACCGTCGGCAATTCTACCGTTGATACGATGTTAGACGTTAAAATTTTACCGTGTATCAAGACGACGATAGAACCTTCGACGTACACGAATCACTTAGCTTCCCAAGGTTGTATCGCCGCGAAACGTAAACACGGCGACGAGCAGTCCCGAATCCAGCGACCCTGACCTCGGCTTTCCTCGAAATTTCCACAGGTGCGCGTACTTATGCGCAGTGATAACACGACTGACGAACTTTTCTGTTTTGCTGACACAGAGTCGATCGAGCTCCCAAGGAGAACATCACGGTGGCCGCCGACGAGACGTCCATTGACGCGGCTTTACTTGGACGTATGGTGCCTCGGTTTATCGACAACCTGTCGTCCCAACCTCGAGACGATGTCGAAGTGCAGGCCCTTTGCTCCTCCACCGGCCCTGACGAAGTTATTCTTCCACGTGACGAAACAGGTAAGGATACTCCAGTGAAATTGAAATATCACGTTTTCTTACGAGCGCCCTTTCTTCGGTTGTGTCGGACCATTTTAACGAACTGCATTCGTAGTCGGAAGGTGATCGGTGTTTTCGTTAATTAATCCTTTAACTGCGATGCGGTTTTTTATGAAGTTTATGCATACGATAGGTATGCATGCGCTAATGGTATATAATAAGGCTACGCGTAATGAGATACGATCTGCCACGTTACGTATATCGCTGCTTTTTGTATCGTCGCGGATGCACGTAATTACATATATTACTAAATACAAGACTAATTGTGCAAATTATATAATTAAATGTGTACCTCGCAAGTAACGAGATATGCATTTCTGTCAACAAGCGTATATATATCTTATTCATATATCAATAGCCATATATCGATATATATAGTTACGTGTAAACTCCAGAAATAACAAAATCTGCATTTCTGTCAACAAGCATACAGTGTTCTGTATATAGGTACATAGAAGACTAATTTAGCAATATGTCAGGTATGTTATTGCGAGAAAAATTTAGCAAACGTACATTTTCTTTATCTCGATGGATCCTCGAGAGTGTATATGTAAGCCGGTCGTAGGTCAAAGGTCATATTTGGAAATTGATTTATGGCATATTTCGGAGTTTATTTTTATCGTCTCGCTTCTCCAAAAATGTTTGCCGAAGAAGAATAGCAAGGATAGATGTGTATTTTATAATTATAAGATAGCATGTATTGAGAATATTATTCTCAGATTGATTTAAAGGATGTTACGTATAAAAGTAAATAGTGTAAACAGAGTGCCTCGGAGAATTGTAGAAGTGACAGGTTTGAATTTGCTGTAAACGTGTGCCTGAAAATACATCGATAATGGTTTAGATGAGTCACTGAACCGAGAGTCACCTTTATACAATATTTACAATAACAATGTAAAATTCGTATTCTTAGCACGATTCCTTCGGTGTCGTGTTGCTCCAACAGCAGCCGACTGGCAGCCACTGTTTTTACGTTAACTTCTTACTTCAAATCGAACGTGTGGTGATTGTACGACCTTCAAAGTAACTCGGCGCAACGGTCCTTGATTTCAGCTTATCACCTGAAAAATCTTATCTGTCAATAAATGGTAAAAATAAGAAATGAGGTCTATCAGCATACTTAACGCATGTAACCCTGTGAAAAGAATTTCCTACGATATTTCCAAGCAACAAGCCTTTCAGAAGCTGCCCGTACATTCGCTGAAGAATCGACAAATATAATTCGCATGTTTTTCATAGCTTTTACGATATTTCTTAATCCAGCAAATAAAAGATTTCATCGAGAGAACATCCCGCAAGAAACCTTAGTTAATAAACTACAATTCCCCACTTGCCGCTTAAATTAGGTATTCTGAAACAGGTTTGCAGAAACTTTCCACTTTTCATTGCCTCTTTCATTTCTCTCCCTCTCTTTCTATTTCTCTCTCTCCTTCTCCTCCTCCTCCTCTAAATATTATATCGCCCATATCGAGAACACATTCTGCAGACTTTGAAAATGCAAGACAAAATTCTCGTAACTTTGATGGCAGTTTGAAAACACGTTCATAAGCGATACCCACCCTTGCAATGTTGCAGCGGAAACGAATTGCTATTAAACACAAGCACAGGCTACGTTTTGCAACAGTGAGATCCTCAATTACGACATTCCATTAACTTTAAAGTTGTTTCCATGCATCGAAAGTGTAACCCGTGTAGGTAATATTGTACCATTACACGCATGCACTCGACGTTTATCGACATGCCGTCGTGCAGAGTAAATGATAAGCGTGAAAGGGCAAGGTCGTCCTTTATCTGGCCCAGCTAGAGAAAATTTCCCATAACGATTAATTGTACCTGCTATTAATCACGTTTGATACTGTTACAATGTAATTGCATCACGATCTAACGTCATTAATTTAATGAGATTTTAGATGTGTCCTACCCTATTTCCCCCTGCTCAATGGTTTTACGTTTGTGTAATATAAAGCGATTCGAAAAGACTGAAATATCTGCACTTTATGAGCAATCTGCAAAATCCGCTCGAATTTTGTTAATATGAAGTGACAGGATTAATTGTAATTTTTTAAATGTTATGCATGCTAATACGAATTTTACAAAGTACACTATCTTGAAGTAATTAACAAAAATCATCGAACATGTATAATTACCAGGAATTATGACAGTGCTCTAAATCTTGTAGGCTTTGTTTCAAAATATTAGGCAAAGCGAAAAAATAATATCATTTTTTTTTTCATATTTCTGAGCCTACTCTTTTTCATAGTCTGTGATTCATTATGAATTATTACAACTTGGTTATTTTACCACAGCCGACGTCTACTGTGCGCAATTAGAAGGAATAAATTTATCTTTTCTAACGCTTATTCCGTCGTTTTAAAGTGCGCACTGAGTTCTGCATAATGAAACAGCTACCGATATCGTTACCACTAGAACAGCCGACGACTAATGCGGTATATTTGTTAATTTGATAAAAATATGAACGTATGAATAATAAAAATATGAATAAAAATATAAAAATATGAATATAAAAGTATATGATGTACTAGTTTACATTTAGCAAAGTAGGTATAGAAGAATGAAGATGTTGGAGCGTTAGGAATTTTTCAAAGAAAGTATGAACCAGTCCTTTTCACTGCCTCGGTAAATCTAGATATAATTTTACATCATTTCCCAAAATAGATCCACCATATTTTAACATACATTAATGCAACACAAAAAAGACGATAACAAAATCTCTCAAATTTTCAACCGCTATATTTCTCATAATTTCCCACGCGTATTATAAGTTACATTTCCAAATTTCCTTTTGAAAAGAAGCAAAATCATGAAAAACGTATTCTCGCGACCTTGAACGGCAAAGTTCCGTATCTTCGTAAGACATAAGATTGCCGCGTGTCTCCGGAGCATTATACCCCAAGTTTATCGGCAACCTGTCGACGAGGATGAAGAAAGACGCGACGAAGGGCAAGGAAGCCCTTCCTAACTAGCCCGCCACTCACGGAAGGTCCTACGAGGCCCGAGGTTTATGTTAAGGAGCCGGAGCTGCTGCTGGCTCGACCTTCACCGACGTCTAACAGAGAGAAAGAGAGAGGGAGAGAGGCGTGTGTGATGTCGAGCGACCTTTTTGTCACTGCGCTGCGGTTCTGGTCGCGTGCCGGACCGGAATCCGTCTCTCTTTCTCTCTCGTGTACTCCCCTTTTTTCCTCTCACCCTGGACAGGTCCAACCTGCGTGCAGGAGGGTCAATCGAGGATTAACCTGGTTACCCCCGGGATGATAGAGGAAATGACCGCACCTCGGAGACGCTCAGGTGCCTTCCGGTTTTCCGTGAAAAAGCACCTCCCGTAGGGAGGGACGCTCGTCCCGTCCAACATCTTTCTCGCTTCTTTCTCTTTTTTTTTTTGTTTAATTCGACCGAGGCGGTGACAGGTTTTTGGAGCGAGACGGAAGGATTTTTTTTTAAAGGACGAACGACGCAGGTAGACGGCTGCGCTCGAGTTGCGTTCACTTTAATGATTGACAGCTATATCGAGGGCCATTTAGCGTATCCGTGATACGTAATTAACACTAGATTTACGGGTGTTGAATCTCTTATGCTTAAATATATTAAATAAGTACTTTGATAAAAGAGGGATCAACCGGCGAAGGAGATGATCAGTTAAGTAATTTGTATAATATAAAATAAGTGTGAAATATCTGCCGTACCGCGTCTCTATAAACTTGAAAATCGTTTCTAACAAAGTAGGAATCCGTCAATTTGACGCCTTCTGTAGATCTAGTGTTAAATTGAAATGTAGCGTAACCCTTTGCACTCTATTGTAATAGAAGCTGATAACTCCGTTGTCAAGTAAATCCGGGGTATTTTTGTATTTTTTATACATTGTAAAACATAATTTTAAAATGTATACGCTTCTTCTTTAATGACAAAGCAAGGTTTCCAATTTTCCATAGATGTGCATCACACAGGTGTAAATAGTCCTGGAGAGCTGATAGCTCATAGTAAAAATGACTCGGAGTGCAAAGGGTTAAGTAATTGGGATAAGATTCAATAATTCTTTTGTAGATTCGATTGAAATTTGAAAATTACTTGCATGTTGTAAGCTAGTCTTACAGACGCGATATTGAAATTTCTGGAAATTAGACAATAAGTTAATACGCCGTTAGAATATTATTAAAACTTATCGATACATCGAGATATAAATATACTCGTCGAAAATTTCGCAGAAATATCCGAGTATTCTTCTCGCTCTATCAGATGGTAAAAGTAACGATTACGAAAGTGGTAGATAAAATCAATGTATCAATGGCATCGGCGTATTCGTGGATAAAGCTTATACGTCATACACGCAGGTGCTTTGTAATTGCACCGAGGCTATACTTCCAGGTGCAAGGACCCCGGTAGTTTCTATTAAATTCTTGAAATAACAGTATCTTCGAGCAGTACACGCGGGGCATCCATCACCAGTATCTAAATTACAAGCGTAATGCCCGAGACAACGATCTGCAAGGCCATAAGGCCACCTCGTTAACCACTCCCAGTAATTGCTCGTACTTGTCCCTTTATTTCTAGAAGGTGGGACCGACGAGCACCGATCCTTGGATATCCATCGGCGCCCAAAGAAAGGGAATTATTAAAGAAGGAGAAGTGTCGTTTAGCGATCTTCCTCCCAGGCAAACAGGTGAGTCGTTAAGAACCTATTTCCTCTCTCTTTCTTTCACCCTCTCGCTCCTTCCCGTTCTTTCTCTCCTGCTTCTTTACTTTCGTTATCTCAACGCTACCCTTTTCTGCTCGGAAGCCGCCTGGAGGAATAGACGAGCATGAATTGCCGATGTTTCCTTCGGAATGAAAACTCGGTCTTACTCGGTATACTGGCATAAAGTTTACGAGGGCCGAGTAAAATCGCTTTTATTGGCGTGCAGCCGGCTTCACGGAAATTCTGGGCAATAAAGCAATTAAAATTTTCCATTCCGTCCCGAACGTACCCTGTCGGTGAACGCCAGGGCGACTGCAATTTAGGATTTTCCATGGGAAATCGAAGAATATTGGCGGAAGATCGTAAACGAACGCGATTCCGTGCAAGGCTCTCGTACCTGTTTTAGGCACCTAACGGAACGTGAGCTTGAAGCTTCGAAATTGTTCGGGTGATTTATTAAATCTCTCGAAATAGATTTTTCGGCTTGTAACCTCGCCTTGAGGTATTTAGCCCGAAATATTCTTAATAAAGTAAACGTTTTATCGCTTGCTTTTTGCACGACTCTATCGTGAGCTACGTTACAAAATATTGAATACACGATAAGCGGCAATTGTGACAGCGGTAAACGTTATTTATTAATTGTATTAAACGGAGAATTTTTTTATTATTTCTGCAAAGTACTTCCATCGTGTTGTAATATACACAGGTGTGCCAAAAAATAAGTAATAGACGATTAAATTGGTCACTCAGACCACTCGCATAATCCCCGTAACCATGATCATAATTAGATAATAGAAGCGATAAATAATGTAACATGGAAATAAGGCAACTTTATCGCACATACTGCGACAAATCCAACAGCGTCAAAATTAATTAGTCACGTTAGTCCAGCGAATCCCGCAATGGCATTACCGAGCCGTAAAAAATCCTTAATTAATTCCATTCGTCCCCTATAATCCCATCGTCGAGCGATTTATTTTCATCGCGAAATCGGCATCGTCTCCGCAGCTCAGCAGCCGAGGAACGTTACGCTAACAAACGTTAATTTGTACCCTCACGGTCGATGTATCGAATTATTGTGGGTTTCGAGAGGTGTCCCCCTGGCCGTGCACTTAGGCCAATCGTGAATCAAATCGCATTAGCCTCGCAGATGCATATTCATGGGAAACGTATGGCAGATTACACAGGTTTCGTTGCAACCCCGCCTACCGAAGGGGTGTTTTGCATCCCTCGAAAACGGGGGGGAGACCTCCGAAGCATATTTATCAAGGTAAAACGACGTCGTAAACGTGCACGAGATTGCTTCTCTGCCTCTCTTTCTCTTTTTCGGCACCCCTTACCCCTTTTTCCTTTCGTCTTACGATTTTCCACGTCCTACTGCCGTCTCTCTTCCTCCGTTTCGCTTCGCCTTGCATCTTTCCCTCTCATTCTTCGACTGTTGCCGTTCCAACGGACGGAATTTGATCGATTTACGAGCCCCCCGGGCGCACCTCGTGACGAGACAACAAGCTTTTTCATTTCTTGGCAAGAGAAATCGTTCTCCTGGATGGGAAGTAACGGCTCGAGGGCCGTCGTCGCGTTTGATGGAGAAATTGACAGAACGGTAATCGTAAGATCAAACGGTACTACGAAAGTGTCGGGAAAAAATACGCACTATAAATGTCTGCGTCTCTGGAGAACGTCGAGGTAACCTAGATTTATTTCTTCGTACCACGAACCAAACGATATTTCCCATCGTACCGAATCGTCTGTACATTCTACGTACTATAATTTTTAATTACAATTTCTAATCTCACAACGTCATGTACAATATCGTCCTGTGCAAGGATAAACATTTATCCGGAACAGTGCCGCGAGAAACAAGAATGAAAGTTAAGTCTAACCACGGCAAATGCATCCTTAAATGACCGTCAAACTCGATTACACCCCGAGAGCGAGGGGCGTAGAGGGAAAAAAAGGGGAAAAAATAGAAGAAGCAGGAGGAAGGCAGAAACGAAGAGAAGGGATGATTATCCGAAGTTCATCGGTCCTCTCCACGAACTCGTGAGCCTCCTAAGCCACGCATTAGAAACATCCAGGCGGAGTTATTCAGGTCGCGCGACTCGTTTTCTCCTTTCCGCGTGTGCCAGCCTCTTCTCCCGCCTCTCTGCCCCCTGCTGCCCCATCGTTTCTGTGTGTTTTGTCTGATCGTGAATGCTCCTGGAGGATTATAGGGCGCGAGTGTGCCAAGCCGGAGGTCCTCGAGGACCGTCTTCTTCCTCCGTCTCCGTCGGCTCTTCCTTCCGCGCCTCCTTCTTCTCCGATCCTTCGTCCTTCTTCATCTCGGCGAAGTCCTCGCGACCGTCGGTTACGCGAACATTGTGTCACCGATGGGATTATCCCTGCTCCTTTGCCGGAGGACGACGAAAAGGGGTTACATGATTTCGCATCGGATGCAGCGTGAATCGCGCCGACCATTCAGATGCAGATCTTTCGGGGAAACGTTGCGGCGGGAATGCACTGTGGGGGTGAGAAATTGTATGGTCGTGTTTGTCATTATTGTTGAGCTTATTTTGTCGTAAATAATTCTAGAGACAAATACACCCGAAAAAAGGGCCCAGATCTAACCCAGACAAATTAACAAAGTTGGGAATTTCAATTCAAATGTCTTCTTTGGTAATTGCATATTTACTTTCGAATGTTTAATTGTCTGTAAGTTAATTCTTCGGTGGTCCGTACTTTTTGTTTTATATTTTGTAACTGCCAAAGAAGATTACAAGAAGAAAATGAATCTTTACATTTAATAGAAGAAGACAGAGAACTTGATAACAACACTGGTAAAAATGGAATTTATTCTTGGAAATTATACTTATTAATATCCGTAGCATCAAAAGAAATGAGCTACTGCTATGCACGGATCACCCAGTAGAATTAATATTTATTGCTTCCAAGTTGCAGGTCACATCAGTCGTTACAAATAATACAAAAACCCATATTAGATATTGCATATGTTAATAAATGGCTATTTGTTCCTTTGCTGCGAAGAATAGAGGTCATAAACCACGCATCAATCGTAAAATTATTGATAATCACACTGATATATTAGCTCTAACAAAAAAAATTACCTTTGCACGAAAACTATACGTACAAATCTAGGAACTAAATAGAAACGGTAACTTTGCCTTGTAAACTGGGTCGTTGCCTGCACAATGGATGAATAACTGTCCTCCCAATATTCCCAAACGTCGTAAAATTAATAATGCCAATCCTCCCGAAAGTTGTTCAGTCAACCAGCTTTGTCGATTTTGTTTCAATAATAAGGAGCGACGGAAAATGCGAAAAAATTTTATGAGAGCGTAAAATCTCGGCCATGGCAGTGGAACGGTGCCTGAAATAATATTTCCGTTAAAACAATAAAGATTTTCGACTGTCGGAACAATGGATGCGTCGTATACCTGCGGGATTTCGTGAGATTGGTGTTGAAGTGAGACAGGAGCTTTCAGGAAAACGGTAATGCGATTAGCTGCGGGCGCAAAGTGAAGCACGGGCAGGCACCGTTTGTTCTTCGGCATAACTGTTAATTCCCTACGAATGTTATTTGTTCCGGGAAACTTTCGACGGGCATTGTTTTACAGCCACGGTATTAATGTCACTCTATGGATTAAGCCGCTCGATCGATCGGACATTTGGGAATAAACGGCTCTTCTAGGTATACCGCCGTTAATTAGTCGTCGTGTGAGTTTGTCTCTCTGTTAACGAATAACATTATAATACGTTAAATAATATATTAAAATACATTCAAGATACCAGATAAATACAGAATAAAAGAAATGAAAGTGGCAAGAAACTTGAACTACTTAATTTCCAACATTTTACAAGATAGACGCAGAAAATTAAAGAAGAAATTACATCAGAAATTTGTGGAACATTTTAAAAAATTCAGAGTAGGTCATTTCGACCACCTTGATAGATCTAGCGTTCTAGTTGCCGTTACTAAATTACAAGCAACGTCAGTTGTTATAAATAATACAAAAAAAAATTCTCTGACTCCGGTGGACGTGTTGCGAGTCGTCATTGTGCAGCAAATTTTCGATATTTTCCATAAACAGTCATTAATAATCTCATTGTCTTAAATGCAGGTTCGCAAACGCGCAATAACATTATTAGTTTCATTTCCACCTTTCGGTTTACGAGGGTTTCTGGTAAATTGTACAATGCCGTTGGAATGACGATAGACATAGGAAATGATATTTCGAAGTAGAAGAGTTGGACGTTGGAAAAATCAATCTTAAATTTCACGGGCGCGCAACAAGGACAATGCAAACGTTGGCTCGAGGATGGCCAGTCCTCGTGTCGGAGATGATCTAGGATAAACTAGGGAAAAAGGAAGGACCTCCCGCGGTGCGTAGAACAATGGCAACGAGAGGCTGCTCGAGCATCGAGATCTTGAAGTATTTACGGTCTTGTAGAAATCGTCGAGCGCAACATAAGATTATCGATGCTTAAGTCTCGCTCCAAGTTAATGTTGCACGAAGATGAGGACGATAAAGTGAGCCGAGAGAAAACGGGGGAAGTACGTGCGGAAGGGAATGGAGATAATAAATTGCAGATGCTATAAAAACTTATAAAGCGTATTTAGCGAGAATGAAAATTTACAAAGATTCAACGGATCCGTAACGGAGCAAATGGGCGGAGGAAGAGCGGGCTGAAAGTAAAATTGTCGAAGTAATAAAAAGAACGGGGAAACGGGTGAAACATTGAAAGGCAGAAAAAGAGAAACAGTTATACTACGCGAAACAAAAACCATCCCCGAGATACTAATGAAGCTCGCCCTTAATGAATCCATACCGAGTCCCTGAAGATTCCAAGATAACCCTGATGGATACTCTCACACCGGGAACTCTTCCAGAAACGGAGATTACCTTCTCCGACAGGACTTTCTCCAACCTTAGGGACTGTTCGTTTCGAACGCCGAACGATCTGAGAAATGCGGAGGATTGGGAAAAACCTTCGGTGTCCTTTTACGTGCCACGTTGCACACGATGGATTTACGGCGGATTTAGTTTGGTAATTATCGCCCCCCGCGAAAGGACGTTTCTCTGTACGGGGAATCGTGCAGTATTTATCCTTTCCATTCGATGAATTCAAAGGTATTAATCCAGCGACAGCGACCACCTTAACGAACGAGAAGTTCGATAAAATCCTTGGAAATAAGCCTAACCCGCTGAAGCCAGGGTATCATTATTCCTCCATATATTCCTGAGCCGTCCGTGTTGCGAAATCGCGTCGGAGAGACAGCCGAAATTCGGCTCGGAGCTCCATAGGTACAGATCCAATTACACGATCCAGGGTGATCGTCGTGGAACAATCGACGACGAAGATGAACGTCCAAGGAGAGAATCTACTGGCAACTCTCTTCTTGCCATCCGGCGTTGCCGGCCGCGTCTCTCTGTTATTTGCCGAGCTATCATCGAGAGAAGTTTCGCGGAGGCTGCTCGGCCAGGCTACGAGATTGCTAGCCTTCCACGCGGCGTAATTACCAAAAACCGAGCAAAAGAACTGAAAAGCCATCACCGGCTTCGGCGGTGTTTCTGCAATTTTTGGCGCGGGGCCATTGACACGCGTGCAACCACGACTCCCCGAGAACGGAATAAGCTTGTTGCATGTGTGTATGTACATATGCGTACGTGTGCCCACCGTGGAAGCAGCAGGAAGACAAAGAAGTCTGATGATTTGTTTTTCGGGAGTACAAGGGAAAAGGATTTGAATTATTGGCCGAGAGGGGAGCTTAATTACTTTTCTGCGCGAATGCCTCGTAAAGAAAAGAAATCGGTTTGATTTTCATCCTGTGAAGCATGCTTTTTTCTTGTTGAAATAAGTGTAAGTGCATTTTTAAGGCTTCTTGATTGTTTAATTGATCTGCAGGAACTCATCCTATATAGCGTTCCGATGGGATTACACCAAATACAGACATATGTTTAGATATGTAAATTTGTCGTTGAACACCATGGTGGTCAGCGGTGACCGGCGCTATTGAATTCAATGAAATTTCATGCCAGTTTTATATTGCAATGTGTACGAATTTTCTAATACATTCAATGTTTAAATATTTTTTTATTGGAAAACAGGTTTATTTGCAATCAATTCAATAGAGTGGATTATAAGAAAACATTTGTGTCTTTAAGGCGTCTGCTTCGTAAAGATGCGATTTTAATAGAAAAAGCTTCACTCTGGTAAAAGTGTTGAAACCAGCGAAATATCGCTGACGTTCAACGCGTCACAGAGAATAATTCCTCCCCGTGAAGCAAGGTACTTTGCCGTAGGAAAATTCGCATCGAAATAAATAAAAGTCCAGTTGCAAATTCGATGATCCACCTCGATAAACAGCGTAGTCGCGCAAAACCGTCGGACAAAGTAAAAGTAAAGAGCACGGATAAACAGAAAGTAAAAGTGAAACTCGCGCAATTGAACAAACGAGGGGAAAAAAAACATCGAGGCAGAGTAAACAACGTAGAAAGAGGAATGCTCTCGGACAAAGACAAACGTGTACGCACTCACTCATGAACAAAGCTCGCAAAGAGAGAACAAGAGACGTAGCGAACAAGAGAGAGAGAGAGAGAGAGAGAGAGAGAAGGAAACCGACGGTGAGAGTGAAAGACGTATAGAGACGAACGAGAGGAGCGAACGTATATACTCGTACTTGCAGGCTGAAACGAAGACGGAACTTCAGTCCGTAAGGAGAGAAAAAGGATGAGGAGAAGGAAAGAGAAACGCCAGCAACGCGTACAATACACGAAGCGCAGGGAGAGCCCTTCATCCTTGAAAAAGGTTTCGGCTTAGCCTTTTGCCACCCCCTCCTGGCCCCCCTTCTACCCCCCGGTCCCTACACTCCGGCGAATTTCCTAACGTTTGCCACCCGCTGTGTCCCTTCTTGCTCGCAGGACAATGCTTGTCCGACCGTTCACGGCGACAATCGTACGGAAATCGTGACGGTTTTACCGTCGGTGGAAATCCATGCCGAATCTACACCGGCTGCATTCGTCCGGCTACGCTTTCCTCTATCTGTCTTTTCGCATCTTTCTTCCACGTCATCTTCCCTGTGCGCCGATGCACCGGCGAGATTGCGCGACACTTTTCCCCGGGATACGTTACTTCCCTTTGCTTCTTGGCGAACGTAATTGGTCTGCAGGAAAGGCTTTAGGGGTTGATTTCGCGATTGCTGATTTCCTGCTCGGCTCGATGGCGAGTATTTGGCAATGTTAGAAACGTTGGACCGTCTTTGAGTGGAGGAATAGTAGCGCGAGGATTTTGATAAGGTGATGTCATTGGAGAATTGAGAGGTTGGGCGCAGCATGGTATTATTTTCTTTGAACTTAGTAATGGAGAGAGGGTGAAACAATTTGGAAAGAAGCCTGAGAAAAGTATTGTATATAGTTTTCTTTATTAATTATAGGTTGCTATGTAACAATTAACAAAAAGATGTATCTATATGTTTATCAGGGTTGCACTTCCTTGTATGTGAAACAGATTTAAATACTCAACTCGAACGTACATTTGACGAGGTAATTTGAAAAATCTTGGCCATTTTGTAAACAATGACGGTACAGATATAAAAGTAAAAGAAAACAAGTGCGTGCAAGTAATCATAAATATTAATTCGCATGCTGCCTAGCTTCGTCGGACATAATACGCGTGTCCGCCACGTTTCCCCATTGGAATTGACTCCGTTGCGAAAAAGTATGTTCGAAGGGCGGGGGTGGCAAACAAATCCCGGGATCGTGGCACTCCAGGGACGTCGTCCCTTATCCTCATCCGTATCCGCGGTGACTCTTGCTTCGTGCGCTCTCCCGTTCCCTTTTCTTCCTTTTTTAGGGTACAAATCTCTGCTGGTCTTGGACGCCGAGGCGAATGGTTCGTTAAATCAGAATCAAGTAACGTGTCTTTGCAAAATTCGCAAAATTCGCAACCTTGAGAAGCGAGAATTTGAGCGTCAAAACTTTAATGCTAGAACGAGGTAGTCAAACCGAGTGGTTCCTTAGTTTTTCTAAAAATTCTCCAAGTTTATAGGGTTGCCATAGTGTCAATATTCTACGTCGATCTTATAAAACATAAATTACTGAATTAATCATCTTTTCCACCTCTTGATTCCTTTTTTTCTCAAGTAGTTTTTTAATATATTTAAGTACAATAGATTTAACGCTCGTAGTTCTAGGATTAAAGAAGTGGAATTTCATGCCTTCCATTCATTTTGTTGCAACATAAGATCGTTCGGTTATGCTTTAATAATTCCTTGTTACTTCTTTGGACTGAATTTCATTCGATCAAGAATTGAATCGTCATTATCAATAACAGCTTTTCATTTCAAAGACAATTAGTTAATATCAATTGAATAGAACTTCTCATATTTTCCCGCGAATGAGCCTTGTATAAGAGTTCCGACTTCTCCGTCATTACTGAACTTCTTTTTTGTAATTTATTTCCTAGTGACAAAGTCGATGCAACGATGGATGCAACGGAACACACTCATACTGGACAAACAATCTCGAAATTTCAACCTAAATCTCTCGAACTGTCGAAAATATCGTAGTACTAACTATTTCATTACGTTTCAATATCTCATATATATCTAGATAATACCACGATGAAATATGATTCTCACAGCAACCATACGAATTCACCTTACAATCCAACATATTATAAATTATGCACAGTAGAAGTCAACCCCTTCGTTATCGTCGATGAAAATAAAGCAACAATTATTAAATCAATTCCACGAAGTAACCATCGTCCAATTGACAACTAAGAGAACGATAATTCAAGCAACGTCCCATTCCTCTCTCTCTAATTACTTTCTACGACGAATAACTTAATTCGTTCTCCCTCGCCTAACGATATAAACACGTTACGTTGAATTTCATCGTGCGAGACTGCAATAACGCATAACGGCTTCATAATAACGTAGCCACGATAATGAGAATGGAAGCGGCTCTCGAGGTAATAAAAATAAATCACACCGAGTACCACGTGGTTTGGAAAGTCCTGGCAGGGCGAGGCGACGCTAATCGCGATTTCGGGAAAACCCCGTTGCCGCAAATGCGGGAAAAGCTCGCCGCAATAAAAGCCGCCGGAGAAGAGCGAGAAAGAGCCGCAGAATCGGGAGAAAGAGACGGGAAATTCGTACGAGGTTGGAACAAGAGAAAGAGAGAAACAGAGTCGGCTGTACCGTAGGTGCACGTGTTCGTAGAAATGTGTCCTTGTTGCGGCTGAAGGTAGCCTCGTACAGAACGCTCTTTACCGCCCTGAAACGCCACGGAAAAAAGGGGTGGCTTCACCGGAGGGGGGTGGCAAAGAAGGTGGCCGCGCCATTTTTCTCACCCTCTGCGAGGGCAGAAATATGCCTGCATCGTCGCAATTAGTTGCGCGCCACCAAAAAGGAGAATGTCGAATGTTCGCCGGCCGAGCCAGGAAGCCGCTGTTAATCTTTGCGCGTCGTAATGGCGAGAAGTAACGCCTCTTCTTGTGAGAAGTGCATTTCGGTGCATTCGAGTGGAGCGGCGGTGTAAAAAATTTCGCCGTCCTCTGCATTCGCCCGGGCTAGAGAGATAAATCCTTGACATTTTCGAGAGAGGGTATGTTTCGTGGACGGTGGATGAAATGGATGTACTTTGTTGCTATTGTTTTAATTATCGATTTAACGTTCTGTCAGAGCTCCCGGTTTTTAATAATTTTAATGTAATTGGTATGTTGATTTTTATAGGAAACTTATTTGCGCAATTAGCGCAGGTCGAACTGTTTGTTTAAGCTTCAAATATATATTAAATATACAATGTATTGTGTAAATGCAATGCAGAGAAGATTAAAAGTCAAAGTACAAGAAAACAATAATAGTATAAGAATTTGCCATAAAATAAAACAAATCCCGCGCTTATCCCTGGAATTTAAACTCCGCGACGATGCGCAATGAGAAATTCTAAGTATCACGAAAGATTTGCGCTCGAGATTGCTGAAATTTCTAAATGCGAAACTTGTATTATACTTTTTCAGGTAGGGCGCATTACGCGAATCGGGCGCATTTACGGAGAAAAGGCCTCTCTACATTTTCCTAGGAATATCCCAATTAGAGCGGCTCAACGCCCATCGATGCTAATTTCGAGCGACTTGGAAAAGGTCGCAGTGCACGTAAAATCTGGATCGGAACTCGATGAACCGAGCTCTAATCCCAGCTGGCACCTGAACAAACACCGGTCAGCGAAGTTGAAGCTGTCCTTGTCAAAGAAGACTAATGACTCGATGGAATTTCTCAAACGCAGCCTAAAACTTCCTGCAGAAAAATCGTGAACAGCCATAGCAAAGAAAAATATTTAAAATCACGAAGATCACCCTAGAAGACAGGCAGTATTCTCGTTACAGCTAACGAAATAATCTAGATTCATCGTGATTATTTTCTCATTTACCGTCCAGTTTTTCTACCCTTTTTCAATTGACTGCAAAATTCTGCCCAACTATTCTGCCCGGTACATTAATTCCACCGCATCACGATTCATAAAAGTATCTCGAAGTTTTAAACGCCAAAAGTGTCTCGGTGTACGCGGAAACCTTTGGCGAGGTAGACTGGAAGCTTACAGAGTTATCCACCGTAGGAAGAGTCCAGGGTCTGAAGGTGGTGGCGGACGAAGTGTGTGGCTATCGATCACTGGTCCACCCCTGTGGGCGATGGTCTCTCCTCCTAGCGAATTCTCTCTCTCTCTCGCTCTCTCTTTCCCTCCGTCTTCCTCTTTCACCCCTCGGCAGCAAGCTCCTCTTATCCTCATCCCCTCGAGTTACACCGAATTTACCTAACGTAGGCGCGGTAGCCTCTCTTCCTCCTCTTCTCTTTCTCCCTTGGTCCCTCTCTCGCTCTCTTCCTCTCTCTCTCTCCCCCCTTCTCTTTATCCCCTCGCGTTCCTCTTCCGTCCTCTTGCCTTCTCTGCGCTCTGGTTCGCTCCCCCGGTGCCAACGTCTCCATAGCCCTGGACCCTTTGAGAGCCCTCTTCGAGGAGGCCTAGAGAGATGCTGGTGCGAGGGAGAGGCACTCGGACGAGGGAACGACGAGGCGAGAGAAGGACGAAGAGGTTGGATCATCGAAGAGGGAAAGAGACAGCTTGTTATGGACGTGATGGACCCTTCGTTCGCCGTACATCTGGGCAAGTAGAACGGGCAGAAAGGGGGAAGAGAAGCTTTTAGAGCTTGGAATATTCACGAGGCCGTGGCTTGGACAAGCGAAACACATCCCTTCCTACGCCCGGCCTCGATATCTGCTTCTTTCGACGTCACGCCCCGGAATCAAATCGAGAGGGCGAAGGCCGGATAAGTTGATTCCTGGTATCCTGGATCGTTTTCGTAATATAGATACGTATTGCAGGAGGGGAGTGCGACGATGGATATCAGATATAACACAAATAACTGGGATTATTGTTATTAATGAGGAGATATCAGTTTCACGGGCCGACAGGATTTTATTTGGCTCGAATTCTCCGCTGGATAGATACGCTTCTGACCGTCGGTTTTTAAATGCTTTGGGGTATAATTTACAGCATGACGTACAAGTTATCGATTATCGACGGCGTATACTGCAATTGTACCTTCCGTCGTTCCTTCTCTTTTGTTTCTTTTTTTCCTCTATAATTTAAATCGTTTAAAAAATTTTGAATACCAACTGTTTCGGTGTAAATGTAATCATCGTTCGAAACTAAACATCCTTCGTGCAGCTAATCGATAATTTATTTTAATAATCACAAAATTTATAGTCCTCGCGTACGACAAAATTATAAAATACAGCGAGCATCGGGCGATCGTCTACTCGATACCTTCCAAAGTGGACAAAGCAATCGGTGCAAAATATAATAGTCGGAATTTTAACGATTCTAAAGGCATCTCGAAATTTCCAGATTCGTCCGTATGTGGAGGAAGTGTTTGCACTTCGGAGGTAGAACTCGCGCGCTCACTCGGACGTCTTTTGATTTGGTATTCAGGGTACGTTGTCCTTCCGTGATGCAGAGCATTGCCTACCAGCAGGAATACGAGGTCCTAGAAGGACTTCCTCGGCAATCAGCGGTGGTCCGCAGGCACTGTTTGTCTTTGCACGTGATTGGCGCCTTGCTTTGCCACTTCTGTTTGGACCAACGTTAAGGCGCCTCTACGTTCCCCTCTGTGCGACTGTTTATTGACATTTAACTTCGGTAACGAGCGTACGCAGAGAGCCGACATCGTTGCGGAATAATTCGATGGTAGGTGGACTTCCGATAAGAAGTATTTCACACGAGAAATAATAGAAATGCAGGGTTACGTCTTAAAGAAACGTCGACGTTCTTACCTTTTTAATATCACCTGCAATTTTCACTGTACGATATAAAAGCAAGAGAGAGCTCGTAAAAATATTATCTTCTCTCGGTAAACTTGTACCTTTCAAGTGCATGCGATACTGTTTACAACTTTCAGTGCCAGTGTTATGCACGATAAACCCCGTCGGCGTAAAGTACGAAGGGATACGATGCTTAATAATGTCCGCGCAAATCATAAGAATCTTAACAAATTTCCGTCTCTCTCTCTTTCTTCCTCTCTTTTCACGTGTTACAGAATTTATGGATTCCCTTTGGAAGGAGCGGTACACTTCAAGAACGTGCGAGAATTTCGGAAGCCGTATACCAGGCCGCGCATGTGCCCGTCCATTGGACGTATATGTACGCGTCCATTGGACGTATACGTACGCGCACACGTTGATTTTCGCGCGCGTGTCTTCGTACACCCTCACGGTTTTCGGGGGTGCGTGCGTGCGTGTGATATGAGGTCCTGTAGGAATTCACTGCCGGGCGTAAATTCTCTTCCTCCCTCTTCGTCTCCCTCTCTCGCCCTCTCTTTCTCTCTTCGCTATCTACTCAGTGAGACTCCCCTTGGGGTGGACTCTAAAGTCCACCCCCTTAGCTGGCCGCCCAACGAGCCACCCTTCCACTTTCTCTCTCTCTCTCTCTCGCTCTCTTTCTCTCGTTTCCTCCGTTCCACCCTCTTCCCCTTTCTGTCTTCTGGACACTCTCTCTCTGGCCATCGTTGCTGCCGCCTCCAGCGACAACATTCTGCAGTCCAACGAGGGTGACCACCCCTTCTTCCGAGAGAGAGAGAGAAGGATGGCGTAAGAAAGAGAAAGTGAGAGAGATAAATTGAGAAAGGAAGAACGGTCCGAGGACAGTGACGCTCAAGCTCGAGTAGCTGATGTTACCGCGATAAGGAACGTTTCTTTTTTTATCGCGCAAGTCTTTCTTCCGCGTTGCTGGTCTTTTACGAGATTACTTCGGCCTTATTGCTTTTAATTACTTGAGAGAAAGAACGCGCGGAAACTTGAAGGGAGGCGCATCGAAGAACTGCTCACTCGTCGAACATCGTATCGTCTTTCGTGGAGAGAAGCACTTTATGAAAGTTTATATCTTGAGTGACGTTAAAGTCAATTTCCCTCGTGCTGTCGATTCTAGACGCAGCATATGCTTGAGAGCGATTTTTGTAAATTCCTTATCACAGTCTACCTCCAGTTGTCGACTCGTATTCCAACTAGGTGCACTCTATTTACAAAATTAACCCTTTGCCCTACAACGAGTGACACTCGTGATGCGGTTGATGGAGCAGGAAATTGCGAAGCTTCTCAAAAATTATTAAATCGAAAATATCAGTGGAGCACGAAACGATAATATTATTTTTTTGTTATTAGTACACCGTTAGATTCTAAAATATATTAGAAATCGCTGACACATTTTTATTTTAGCAATTTAATTTTCAACTATTGCGGAGGCAGTCACAAGAGAAATCGTAGGGCAAGGGGTTAACTTCCGCTACATATTTCGCCGGCTATCCAACCTCCCTTGCCGCGGAAAACGATAATAAACCCTTTTTGAACATCGACGGGCAATCATTTATTTGGCAATCCAAAACTACCTTTTCATCGGAAAGTTGGATCGCTAATGTATATAAATTCCAAATTACTACTGTTGTAATCGTATTTCAACGGTTGCATTTCAATTTTTCAACTCTCCCCGTGTACGCGTGCGGCGATAAATTCTAATTAATTTTTTTCGCACACCAAATATATGGCTCGCTGGCACACAAAGGGTTAACGCGTCGAAATAAATGAATATCGAGATGATCGTTTAATCTTATCCATCGTATTTACGGATTCCACTCACGCGAGCACGGAGAACATCCTGAGCCAAGTAAGTGGCGTATGGAGATATCCAAAGGGGGTTGGATAGCTCGAATGGTTCGCGAGGGTGCCAGTGAAGGGTGGTACTCCGACAGAGAAGGGAGAAGCAGGTGGATGGATGCGGAGGCAAGGAGGAAGCAAGGGACAGGAGGACGGAAGACGATATGGAAGAACGAGAAGAGATATAGACAGGGCGAAAAGGGCGACGGAGAGAGGGAGAAGGAAAGAGGGAAGGTAAAAGCAAAGAGTGAGAGTAGAGGTAAAAGCTACGAGAGAGAAAGGGAGGACGAGATAGGGTCGAGAAACGTGGACTTGGAAGATGGTTCTCTGGACTATCCTGTGTCCCCTACTCCCTCGCTCTCCCTTACCTCTTTCCCTCCCTCTGCCTCTCTTTCTCGCACCCTGTATTCAAAATACGTCGATACTACAAGGGATTCCCGTGTCGTGTGCGTGGAAAGGCTACGAAGGTTGTCGCAAGGTGAGTCCGAAAAAAGCCGCGGCCTAATTCCATACGAGCAATATTTTCCTTCCATACAGCCAACCTTTCGCGCGATTTTACGATCGAACGTATTCCATGAAAGTCGCGCGAAGTATTCGAAGCAACGATCGAAAAAATTGCTTATACACGAACGTTGAATCTTTCATCCCAGCCTAAAAAACTTGGAGCTCGGCAAGAATTTCCATTAAATCCAATGAAGCTAAAGTTCCCTCTTGCCTCGACTCGATTCGCGGCAAGGATCGTCCGCGAAATGAGAGAATCCAAAGGCGATCCGCGAAATTGTTCATCTTCCGGCAATTACAGTCTCACTGGCAGCGGTGTCTTGATTTCGCGAGAGAGTTGGCCGCGAGGAACGCCCAGTCGTTCGAAGGCCGACTCTCCGCGAGAGGAGAGTTCGGGCTAATTCCACGCTTGAGCGACAGCCGGCTAATTTTTGCTCGGGGCCAATTCCGCGCGTTCTGCCCGGTCGCGTCCTTGGGACCTCTTGCCGGTTAATAATGCAACGCGTCACTGTGTCAGTGTGCCATTCCCTCCCCGTGTTAACTGGCAACTCGCTGCCGTGTAGCCGAATACGTTTCGAAGTTTCGTTTCATCCGACTATCACCGCTCGACCACCATCGCTGATCTTCATCGCGAAAATGACGCCTGGCCGATGCACCGACGGATCCGACTGCATATTTCAACGGCCGCTCGACTCCTTGTTAGCCGGCTGCTCGCTCCTCGTGTCTTTCAAAGTGTTCCGATGAATTATTCCGAGGATTCTTCTGCGATTCTCCACTCTAAGCGATGATTCCTCGGTGTAATACGGGAAATTTTATATCGGCTTCTAGAGAATAAGAAAGTTCCTGGTGGCTGTATTGTAAATAGATAAATGTATTTTAATTCTTGGGATTTATAGCGGAATGATTTACACGTCTTTGTCTTGTCGATGATAAAGTTGACACCTTGTACGATTTCTTTAAGGCTGCCTCCGCAATAATTTAGACTTAATGTGGTAAAATAAAAATTGAGCGGTGATTCATGATGCATCGTATAATTTAACGTGACATTAATGTTACAGAAATAATTTTATCTTATCGCGGCTCACTGACACTTTCAATTTCATAGGTTTTGCAAAACTTGCAAATTTCCTAAACAATTTATTTTTCATAATTTTCGCAAATTAATACCCGTGCAGTTTACAACGACGCGAAAGTCGAGGGATCAGAGAATCGCCATGCGAAAAAGTGAGGATGAAGGGGGATTCTTAAATTTCAGTAATGCCAGAATTCATAACCAGTCGACTGACGAAGTATCAGACCAAAAATGACTTTCATCCCTTTGGCGCTTACCCGCGAAAGCTCTAAATTTATTTATCTCACGACTCGGCTCTTAGGCGAGATGGCTCCAGGAGTCCGTTGTTTGCTCCAGACAAAGAAAGCGTTCATTAGGGAAACGCCATTAGCGGCAAACTTTGTCTTCTTCTTTCTTCTTCCGTTTCTTTTGCTTCTTCCCCTTCCGCTTCTTTTTCTTCCTCTTCGTTCTCGACACTCGGAGGTGCGCGTCTGCCAAGTGAAAACGAAAGGTCCTGCGTGTTTGGTAAATAAGTTTGACGCGCTTTCTGGCGCAGCTAGAAGTGACCCTGACACGAAAAGTGCATCTATGCACCAGTCGCCTTTACGTTGTCTCTCGCCGGTCTTCGCTGTCGACGGAAATTTTCAATGAAGTTTCTATGTTACTCGAAACTTGAGACGGTCGCTCGCGAACTTTTAAATACTTTTACCTTATAGTTTCTCAAATTAGACATTACTTAATTAAAACTGAAATTAGTATAAAGAAACACGAGAAAATTATTTAACACTAGAACTACCGCGGCAGTCAAAATGACTGGTTTGCAAATTTTTATAATAATTCTCAAAGCTCGTAGGAGATCCGTAGAGTCGATATCCCACGTTCATCCTATTAAATATAAACAATTGAATAGACTATCCTTTCTACTTTGTGATTCCTCTTTTTCCAAAGTACGTACTCAACAGATTTAAATATAATAGATTTAACGCCGGTAGTTGTAGCGTTGACATAGCAATTTCTTCGGCAATGTTGTACTATCCCAAAAACGGTGGTAATTCGCTAACTTTTTTTTCTTCGTCTCCATTAATTATCCCGATTTTTCATAAGTATCGTAATTGTTAAATTACTGAAGGAGAAGATGAATTTACCTGCCAGAAATCGTGGCTATCTCAGGCAGAAAAGTTTCACTTCTGGCTGGAACTCGCGAAAAGAAGAAGACGCGACGTAAGATACGAGCGTGGATTTGCTGGCTGATATCCGCAAACAGCGGGAAGCATTCTTCGATAGAAGCGCTTGGAAGGATACACGGATTCCTGCGCAGATATTCAGCTTCGAATCCTGAGGAATCGAGCCCACGCCAAAGTCGATCGCCATAATTTACAACATCGACGTTCCCAGAGTGAGAAACGGAGATTGAAAAGGAAGAAAATGAAGAAAGGGAGACAGCCGTATCGCATAATTCTGATCAGCAGCAGAGACTTCGACCCCGCGATGCAAAAAACGATTCGAGATCTCTTCGAGGTCGTTACTCGAACTCGAAGTAATGAGGGACTATCGAAAGACGCGAGATTCGAACGTTGCGCGTGTTTTCTGCTCTGATCACTCATTAGTTAGCATTGCGATCGAAGAGAAAGAAACTCGAAGGGAAAAAGAAGAATAAGAAGCGACAGCGAAAAGAGAATGGTAGTTTCCAACTGATTGCAATTGCTTAGCATTACGATATCCTATTTACGATATCGACGTGCCTTACGTTTCATCCAACGTATTTATTTGCCGTTCCATCGTTGCAACCTACAATTTATATACGGCGAAACGAAATTACCTCCCTTTAGCAATTTAATTAGAAAATACGTACAACCGTGCCGTTTAAAGGTCTCGGGGCATAAATTTAGAGATCAGTCGACGCGTAACACGACGTTTTCCCTCATTTTCGGTGATAGATCATCCATCTGTAGGGAGGAGGAGAGAAAAAATTGAGGGCAGGTGAGGATCGTCCTTCGAGAATTCGCTTCGTCTCTCTCCCTCTCTTTCTCCGTCGCTTACCTGTTTTCCTCGTTCCGTCAATCATTCCCCCCGAGCGGCAAGTGCGCGGCGTTTTTCGAAAAACTATTTGCCGAAATCTGGCGTGGCAATGTTCGCAGCAGGAGCCTTCCAACGCTGCGCGAGTAATGCAAGAAGCAGGCACGCCTCTTTTCCCTCTTTTAACAGATCTCTCGCGAAGATATTCCCGTCCTGGTTAAATTCATTTTCAGGAACGCTCGTGTAATTAACGTTTCCTTCCATTCGTCTTCCGGCATGGTCGTTAGAAGCGCAAGGAAAAAGCAACTTTCTCCTTTATTGCAATTCTTTCGCAGGATCCACGGCGCTTTTTCCCTCGTACGCTTGATTTTCGTTGGTACTCGTTGATATTGGAATTCATTAATTTACAGGACACTTTCCGTCCGCGTTTTAACGAGAGAATTTATCGTTTTGTGGCGTAAGATTAAGCGACGGTAAGTGGTAGTTTTAATTTAATAGTTCAAGTTGTAGCTTTAATTGGATGGTATGATGCGTAGGCATTGTTTTTAAGTGTAAAATGCCATTTAAATGCGAAGGTAGAAGGCTGCTTCTTTCTCGTTTATCGACGGTCAACGCTTCACTCGATAACATGGTGTAATTAACGTTCCGAAAGACCGGACCGACTCGGTTCCATTGTCGGAACGGAGTAACACGAAGCAAAGATAGACAATTTCGGTGTTTTGTTGTGCCTTTTTCAACCGTCCCTGGTCCATGGGGGTGGAGCAACGCCGACTGACGTTGACTGACGTCCAACAGACGTTTCCCATTATTTTGAATAGTAGAAAATCGACGAATCTTCAGCAACACGTCGCTGAAGAATACGCTGCTTCCACGAAACGTTTCGGCTCGTGAAACGTAAGACTTTCGTCGGTGTACACTAATATTTTCTTGGAAATTCGTAAGAGGATTTAAATGAGATCCGGCGGAGAAAAAAAAAAGTACCTTTGAATGTTCGCTCACGAGTATTATTCACAGCTTTACACTTTTCAATTTTTATAAAAATCTTTCACTCGCTAATTTCAATATGTTTCTCCCGATGACAATTTTTTCGAAAAATTTCTTATTCTCGAATGACCATCCCCGAAAATACTCATGACGCAAACGGTATCACGAAGATGATTAATTCAATGAAAAAGATTTTCCACAGGGAAAAACAACTTCTAATTGTTATATATGAATTTATGAGTGGAAAACCGGTAATATCTCCAAGTGATTTATGAATACATCTCACAATAATCGCACGATACCAGTAAGATACTCTCCAACATTTGTCAGAAAAGCCGGGAGTCGTCCTTCCTCACCCCCTTCGCCCACCCTGCCGTTCTCCAGTGGCGCCGTACTTTTCTTTTTTTCTTCTCCTTCCTTAAAATAAACTCGAAGCCGCGCTTCCGTCTACGGGAACCACAACTAGGCAGTACATATATTTCTTCTATTGTCTAGCACCGGAGTTTCCTATTGTTTCTAGAAATTTATCGCTTCACGGGAAGTTTGGCCACGCAGAAGCGGGT
This sequence comes from Cerceris ruficornis, assembly GCA_963989415.1. Taxonomy (NCBI): domain Eukaryota; kingdom Metazoa; phylum Arthropoda; class Insecta; order Hymenoptera; family Crabronidae; genus Cerceris; species Cerceris ruficornis. Next base: position 31,898,301 of record OZ022520.1, on the reverse strand, counting down.
GCTTTCATCTCGGGGCAACGGTGGAGAGAGGGAGAAAGAAACGACGTCGAGGAGGAGGAGGAGGGATGAGAGATAGATTCAACGCGGGGCGATAATTAGTACTTCTACAAAATTATTTATGCCCGAAATAAATCAGGGGAAAGCTTAATTGCTTCCCTCTTTGCTCGACGCGTAGATGCCGTGCGTGCGATTCGAGACTCGGTCTTCTTCTTTGTCGTTTCTTTGTACGCCTCTATAATGCCGCGGTATTCGGATCGAAATTCACCAGCCGAAGAATTATCGGCCATAGATATGTATACATATGTATGTTTATATATAGCTACAATCATTAGAACGATATTTCACGCTTTCTCGCTACCTTTATTTATGATTTTTCCAAGGCGCTCCATCGTCGACGATGGCCGATCGGTGTTCGATGCTTCTCGATGCTCGTTACAATTAATAATCGTGCTCGGACGGGCTACCTAATAACGATACGCGGCTTTTTGGCAGCAAGCTGCACGGAAGATGATCATCCCCCCCTTCGATAGATCGTTTTTCGTCAGCCCGATCGCCGCACTATCGTCGAAAAGTCGTCCTCTTCTTGGCTCATTAGACAGTATAGAGGAAAAGAGAGGAAAAAAGGAAGAAAAATTCTTCGGCGATCTCGCAGGCGTATAATCATCGACCATAAAGATCCTGTTGAAGCATATTTGTAAAACCACGAAGCCGGGAGAAACGACGAGAGACGAAGGGGTGAAAGATCCATTCCGAAGGTCAATTTACATTCCAGGAGAACGATTTTAATTCGAAAACCGAAAGGAAGATAAGGATTTGAGACGCGTGGTCTCTCCTAGTGACGGAGGAGAATTTCAAAAGCGCTTGTCGATGGAAGAGAATAGGGAGGGAAGAAGAGAGAAGGAAAGAATGACGAGAGAGGAGAGAGAGGGAGAGGGAGAGAGAAAAAAAAGAGAGAAAAGATGAAGCAGAAGAGGGGCGGTGGAAGCTTGTAGAGGAGTGGGAGGGAGAGGAGAAGGTGGAGGCTTTGGCAACAGGTTTCACCCCCGTGGAAAGCCGCCATCTTTCAGCTGTACGTGCTTTTCGAAAAACGTTCGCTTTTCCAGCGTGAGGATCCTCTCCCGCGGCGGATCAACGGGAGACCCGTTTCTGTGTTTTGCGGGAAACCGGTTTCTTTCCTACGTTAAATTACAAGACGACTCTTCAACTTTTCTTCCCTCGCTCGTTATTTCTCCTTCTTCCGAAGTTTATAGGGGCCAACGCTTTATTTACATTGTAGCTCGGTTACTTCGAAATCGAAAGTCCCCGGGAAGTAGGATCGTAAACATATGTTGCTTTAAATATCGACTGGACTTTTCTCCCTTTTTACTTATTTCCTCTCCCGTCCACCATTTTTATTTCGCGAATTAAATGGAACGAGTGACATCGAGAACCTTCGCTGCTTTTACGCTTGGATATTTCAAACGAACGGAAAAACCTCGGCATTTTCCTCCGCTTACAATCGCCAAAACAACCCCCTCTGGCTGTTTTTCGCAATTCACGGACGGCAGTTGCATCCCTTTAAAATTTTTTTCGGAAAACTTGCGAGAAGCGAGGAGAAGAAAACTGAGGGAAGGAAAAAAAAAGGAAGAGGGATGAGTGAATCGATGCCGACATTGTGGAAGCCTCCGTTACAAGGTCGTAACTCAGCCACTTTAGAGTTTCTCGGTTCGTGGCACGCCATTAGGCGTCCTCTTCAGAAAAATAAATCTTCCCTTCCAGGAATTCCACGTAGACTTCGAGAACCTAGTCCTGGGACCGAGTCGCATAACGAGTCGACACCCCCGCGTCGAGGAAAATGGACTCGTCCAGTAGGGGTGGCCACTGCCAGCCAACCCCCTCTTCTCTTCTTCCTTTTCCATCTTTTTCCTCGACTCTTCCTCCTTCGACGGCTTCGAACGGCCGTTTAAACGTATTTTCCCTACAATATTGATCGCACCACGTTTTCTAAGCTTTTTCAAAATAATATCTACTTCGTAAATGTAGCGTTTTAGTGCCTAATCGAGTATCGACGATAGGCGTTTGTGATTCTTTTAAGGTATAAAATTATCGTTGCACTGTTCGCTCGTATTGAAATACTGTTTTTGTTTTATCGCTCATTAATTAAGATTAACACTCATACACCGATGGCTGATTAATTGGCTATTAAAAATGATAATAAAATAAAATTACACTGCTTTGAAACAACTGGAACGAGGAGCTGACGTAACGAGTATTACTTCACATTTTAATTTAAAAATCGTGGAGCATCGCAAGCGGATGTACACGCTGCTACAAAATGTTCTAAAAGACGAGCGGCAGATAAAGAGTTAAGTTCGTTATTTCAACATACTGAAGATCCATTTCCAACGGATAACTGCAATCCCGTTAACAGCGATACAATCGGCAATCCAGCGAGTTAACAGCCACGAAGAAACGAGTCGAAGTGATTTCACAGAAAAACAATACCATCGATGGAACCTCGTTTTCTTTCATGGACGAGCATCGAAGAGGAGGAACGAGAAGAAAAAAAAAAACGGGAACAAAATCTGAATCCGGCAGCGCTCCTGTCATCAAAGACGTCCTGGAGCCGTCACGACGGCGAGTCACGAAGAACCGAACGAATTCACGTTAAAAGAACCGAGAAGATGAGCGAGAGATACGAGAGAACGAAGAAAGCCCCCCGTAATCGTCGTTCTCCAGTGAACCGTTTCGCGAGAAGAATCCGAGTGGACGTCCCGACAAAAGACACGAATTCCAATCTCTCCTACGTACCGGGAAATTTGAAAAATAGTCTCATCCCCTCCTCTAAAACCATCTTCGCCTCTCCTCCCTCCTCCACCGTCGACTCTCTTTCCCCTTGCGGGTCTCTCCATCGTCCTCTTTATTCTCGCTTCAACATCGACCGGATCACCGGGCGAATTTTCGTGCAGCTACGCGAAGCCTCTGCCGGTGAATGGACGTGAAACGCATACAATCGACGCATTGTAGCGTTCCTGGGAGTGCTGTGCGATGCACCTACGGGAATAATATTTACTTCCGGCCCTCCCAGTCGCTCCACGCTCAGCATCCGGCCGTCTCGTAGCATTCCGTCTTTCCTACTCTGCTCTTTCTCTCTTTGCATTTCTTTCCCTTCTCGCGAAGTAATACGAAACTTTCTCGTACGCCCAGCTTTTCCAACGATGGCTTTTCACCATAGGCGGACTCTGCGACGTTAAGGAGCCGGACTTGGTGCACGGGTGAGCATAGGGTGGAGGAGAAAAAAAAATTGCTACTCCCCATTGACGAGCGGCCACGTCGAGGGCGAGGAATCAAAGGGGAAAATTACACGTTCCAGGTTTAATCCAATTTGAAGGCGCGAAGGGTAAGAACGCCCGCCGCAAATTACGCGCCGATAAAGTTCTTTCTCGAGCACTTTGAGGGTCGACTCTAACCCCTTTCTCCGCTTTCTGGATATCGGCGGGGTGCAACTGTTGCATTTCCTTCGACCGCGCCGGTTGAAACGTGTGCACGGGTTCCGCCTCAAAAGAGAGAAACCCAACGCACCGCACGAAATCTCTCGTGTTTGTAATTTGAGGTGCGCGTGAGATTCAAATGCCGGGTGGACCTGCACGCTGTGAAAAGTGCGAATTATTCCTCAGAGAACGGACTTTCGAGGAAGTTTCCTGTAATTGCACGTTCCTATTGTAAAATGCGAATTACGTTAGCAATAAGATTTGGGAGCTCCATTGTATTTCTTTAGGGTAGATACCGTTATCGGAATTCAGTAGTTTTATTTATCTATCGAGGAATATTGATTTGGAATGATTTTAGTGGGCTAGTTCTTCGGGAAAGATGGGTTATCATGGTGAAGGTCACGGGGGTCACTTGTGACTGACGCGACAGAGTTCGATGAAATTTATTATAGCTTATTTAAATATCGATGCTAGAAAAGTGAAGTATCGGGGAACATGTAACTATATTCAACTTCAATGATTTTGCTCTATAAAAATGTGATTTGGATAGGAATGATTTCAGTTTAGTAGAAATGATAAATCTAGCAAAATATGGGTGATATTCAACGTGTTAAGTGCGCCTAATAAGATATATATTACAGTACGCGTCATTAATACTGATTTTTCCCCCAGTTTTTACTATTAATTTGCAGTAACCAATTAGTAATAACAATTGATAGTGAACAATGAATTTAGAAAAAGCAGCTTCTCATTATTGCGATAGATAATGCGTACCTCCGGTAAGCTTTTCAATTTTTTAAAACGCTCATCCGCCCCATGAAAAAAATCACGCTAAAGTCCATAGGGTCTCTTCTCACTCTTAATCGATATTCTATTACAAAAGAAAGATTTTTTTAAATTCTTTCCTCGTTATAACTTCACTGTGTACAATGCTTCTCGATCTGGGTCAAATGAAATCTCGATTTGGGGGAAAAATACCCCAGGAACGGATGAAGGTTAAGCAACCCTTGTCACCTAGGTCAAAACTCCTTTAATTTCTCTAGCAGCGAATAAAGTTCTCGATTTCCTTGGAATGAAACCTTTCCTAAGGTGACCTTGAGGACATCGTGGACGTAGGAGAAAAGCTAGAAAGAATGGCCAGGAAAATGCGCGACATGGAAGAAAGAATCCGCGGAGTAAGGCCCCATTTACCGTGTTCCTCTTGCAAAAAGCATTGATGATCCCTCGAGGCACAAAGTGCAATGATAGAGAGCAACAGATAAGTGCAATTCAAGTTGCAAAACGTTGCGGCGCATGAAGAGGCATTACGGGGCCGCTCGCAAATTACTATGCGGGTAATCATAATGCGATCGTAATGCAATGCGAATGACTTGATTTCGAGCGCGAGCCTGGCCGTTGCGAGATAAGCCGCGGTCATTATACGAAATTAGTGATTATCGGAGGTAATTCGTAATTATTCTTCGTAATATAGATTCGAGGAGACGACCGACTACGGGAGGAACGAAACGCTCCGACTTACGATTGAAACTGAAAGGGATCTTGAGTTGCATTGCGCCAAGAATTTCGTTCAAAGATAAATCACAGACGTCAGAATTAATTTGTAGGAAAACTGTAATTGTTTCGAAGGTTCCATAATCTTCCAAGATTTTGATAACATTTTTAATAGATAACAGTCTTTGTATATACAGCGGCATCAAGTGTATCTCTAAATTAGCATCGGTATTGCACCCCAATGATTGCGCAAGTTTTGGCGAAACCTTGAGATAAAGTACGAAAGAAATACGACGTTATACGTCACGATTAATGTTGATTATTTTTCGGAAATTTCAGGAAAAATCCCAACGGAGAGAGGAAAGCAGAGTTTCGGTGGAAAATACGAGAGGAGGGAAGAATGGAAGGAACATAAATTGTAGTTCACCACGTGTTGTTTGCGGCCGAACGTTTTCGGTCCGGATAGTAGATGTTAGGCGAGCCGAAGAAAAGGAGATGAAAGATCCCCTGAAAGAAAAAGAGAGGGCAAAAGAATTGAAAGAAAGAAGCGGAGACCTTGGAAGGCCCGCGTGCACCTATACAAACAGGCCCTGCTGAAAAGCAAATATTTTGTTGTGATGCAAGAATTCACAACATTAATGGGGACCCTCAAAGTGCAGCGTACCGGAGCGATTAGCGTGTACGGAAGATGAACTCCGCGATTTCGTCTGTGTGCTCGCTCGTTTGGATCGTACTAACAATCGTATCTCACGGGAAGAGGCCAACAATTGTAAAAAGAGGAAAAAAACGCCAAGGAACATCGTGTACGCTCGTTATCCGAAACATCGCTTCCAGTTCGTTGGAAATTCTCTTGAATTTCGCGATCGTTTAATTCGATCTTACGATTCAAATCGCAAATCGAGATGACTTGAAATATTTGCGCATTCGATTAAACCTTTCTCTTGCAATGAATTCTTCCAGCATAAAGTACTACATTTAACTTATCATCGTATCATAATCTTTCATCGTAATTTTAATAATATTGTCATTACAGAGATAAATGAAAATTTTGCCGCCTGCTTTTGTAACTGTATTAATAATATTTTTGTGTATTATACATAAACATGTTTTTTGATATTGTGAATATTCAGATTTTTAATATTGAATAGAGTTTTTGAATATTCTGCACAAAGTGCAGAAACTTTGTATGACATAATATTTCAACGTAATTTAATCTTTGGAAGACGGTGCGTTAGCAAAAGTTTCCAGCTAACAGCGCGTTACGAAGGTCTTCGGACGGATTGCGTGTTTCGAGGGATACGTAAAATACAGCGATAATCCTGGCAGTTTCATAGCCGAAATAGCGTAGTTCACCGGCTTAAAGTTCCATGTAACTATGCTCGGACAACGACAATGGAGAACTGTTGCAGTGCTCGCAATATCTGACAATGGGTTTAACGTTGTAAAGCCACCCCTCGCCACCCGCGTCGCGGCGCCAGAATTCGGTCGAAAATCTTGAGAACGGAGTTCCTTAGAAAATTGCACCTTTGAGGCAGCAACGAGAGACGATAAATTTCTTCCGTGTCGCCGGGGCGGCTTTCCTGAAAAGATTCTTCCCGCGTTAAGGGATGAAACTTTCGAGTATTAACCAAAGACGCCCACGATTTTCTGCGGATGGAAAAAAGAAAAGAAAGGGAGAAGTACGGGGAAGTTACATTTAGCGTTCGATTTTCATTCGTACGAAAAAGAAACGGAGAAAGGCGATCCTTTTCCTCTCGTTCCACGGATATTTTTTTTACGACATCGATAAAATAGTTTGAAAAATTAAACGTCACGGGAAGAGTTTGTTGCAGAACGTTACTCGGAACGCGAATCTCGTAAATTCCGAGCTATCGTAAAATTTTACGTTTGACTCCGATGGTCCCTTTTATTGGTCACGGATTTCGGGAATTTATGCGAAAACTTTCCGATCTTTCGTCAGCAATGTCATTCCGCAGACGTTTCGCAGCGGGAATGGAAAGTCGAAATGTCGAGAGCACGAAATCTCAAAAATACCTTGCGATTCCTCCTCGAGAATGGTAAAAACAAATGACAGACCTCGATACAACCCTAATCTCTCGTGGAATGCGCCCGTAGTGCGAGCACCTTCGGAATATTCATTAGAAGGTCCAACTGATTTGAAGGCGATTTAATTACGGACCTCCAGGCTTAATTAATTTGCCCGATGGTTTGGTCGTGATTAAAGCCTCTGTCCTTTTGTAACAAATGCTCTCGTTCGTCCTATAAATAATATATCTTCGTTAATCATTCACACCGACCGTCGATATTAATTTCTATTGATCTTTCATTTACAAAAAGAAAAGAAAAACCTCGATGAAATATTATTCGTTAAATTCGACAACATTTCTCATCATATCCTTTAAATAAAACGTGAAACAATATTTGCCTTTGACTTTGCAACGAAAGAGAAAATCAGCTTCTCGCGCGGAAATGTAATCGGCTAATTTTCAAGCCCCTTAATTAAATGGTACAGCGCGAGTATACTCGACTCGCGTACCTAAAACTAACTCGTCGAAATGATTCTATTCCCACGGGAAATCGCTTCGTTTAACAAAGCAGGACTTATTCGGTTTACTGCATGCGTAGTAAATGCACCGAGGGTGCCGCTGCAACCTGTTGCGGGTACCGGTGTAAAGATGTCGTAAATGTACGGTAATAACGCGAAATGCGCATCGTCGAGTGTCGTTAGCAGTTTAAGCACACCGTCTAGCAACGCTTCGAGTGTCATGGACATTAACATTTTTATTGTACATTTAGCGGGCACGTTTGTTTAACGCGCGACGATTACATAGGAATTGCCGCAACTGTTGCACTCGATGAAGTTATTATCGCTGCTTTCGGATAAACTTGTATGGCTTTTATATCGCGGGGGATACGGTGCGAGAGAGAATGACGAGGCGAATTTATCGGAGGAATGGGTGACGATGTGCTTTTTATTGTTTGCAAAATTAAATTTACATGTGTAGGAAAGTAACTTATGACGAGGCTATGCTCTAGATATTTTCCTATCTCTTGGAAAATTTGTTTAATCCGTTGGGGTGGTGTTACTTCGATAATTCCATCATTGAAAAGTCCACGTTTAAAAATAGTGTACCTGTCAATAGTCAAAGTATAAAAATAGTGTACCTATCAATAGTCAACATCTAAATGCGATAACGTCATTGCGAAAAATGTTTTGCAATCTCTTCAGCGGCGGAAAAATGAATAAAATTCTGTATCGGCAAGAGAAGAAAGGATCCGTCGGTGTTTCCGATCCACAGCGTCGTCGATGATGTATGGCGAAACATTTGGAATAATACGGATAGAAGCTATGTCGAACTATCTTCTTAGAAATTCGTGTAGTCATACCGAGATTTTAATCGCCGTCGGGTACGACTGACTCAGTGAGATGGAACTCGGCTTGGAGAACGTGAGATCTCGTGAAACACAAGGTACACGCCCGCCTTCCAAAAATTCACCGTGGGATACTCTTGCGGGGTGCAACACCTGGATCATCCGTCGCTTAATGGCACCTTATCAACATCGACTTTCATTCCGCACGCTTACAAGATAGCAAGTAATTCGTTTTTCGAAACGTCACCACCAAAGCAAATTGTTTAATCATCTGAACAATAAAATCCAGTTGGAACTCGAAGAAATACAATTCTTGGAGCCTCTAAATTAATGATTAAATTAAAGCTGACGGAACAGGAACTGCACGAAGGATCGTCCGAAGAGAAGAATTCATGTTTAGGGAGCATCGAGGAAGACACACGGAAAAGATGGTAAACGCAGAAATTACCGTGGTGTGCCTATCCAAGCAAACGACAAAGGAGGAACTTACTGTAAGTAAATAAGAGGAAGGAAGAGGAAAGGGGGGAAATCTGAAAAAGGTGCCGCATCCACGCGGGCAAGGCATTATATATTCGATCAAAGAGAGCAAGAGACGCGAGTACACGTGAACATGTGGGACAATGCCTGTCACCTCATTCACGTCAAGTAAGCTCGAGGACTACCAACTTCAGCCCCGTCGTTCCGTAGTGGCAGAAGAAGAACCTGGCCGAGGATCAAATTGCATCTCGATTCGTGCATCGACTTTTCTTTTTTTAACGCCGGCCTCGTCTTCGTCTTCTTCTTCTTCTTCTTCCTCCTCCTTCTCCTCTTCTTCTTCCTCTACTACACTACTACTTCTTCTTCTTCCTCCTCCACTCTCGGTTCCCCAGCTCGCGTTCCTCTTCTTCCTCCTCCTTCACCTTCGGCTTTCGGCTTCTTCCTCCCCGCTAATCTCACCTCGTGCACGCTCCCCAGCCTCCGGGAGGAGTCGTTCAGCCGTAGAAATCGACCAAGTCGCCGTGCAAAGGAAGATTCCCGGGGGTGTCGAGCCGATTTCGCGGTGAATCGCGGTGGTTGCACCTTACGTTTCCGATAGAACGGACAGAAACTCTGCCATCACGACGTCGGCTCGAGGCCAAACGGTCTCGGCCATGCTTTATGAGGATGTTGATCAATTTCCATCGTCTGCCGAATGTTTCTCAATTTTAATGAAACTTCTAAATCAATGGCAGGTGATATTTTACAAGGGATACGTCGTAATTGGAAAATAATGCGCGCAAACAGTGATAAAGGGTGGTGGAGGTTAGGAGCATGTTTTTAGAATTTCGAGCGTTAACGAGTGGTAACTAAAGTGTCAGAGTAGATGAAACAACTTTAAAACAGCTGCTAAGAAATTTCATTTTTTCTTTTATATTATCGACAATACAAGTTTCAGTATTATTATGCTTAACGGGGCGAGCATTTTGGGAGATATACTCGGCGGTGAGACTGCAATCGATTGCATTCTGCGCAGAAGTATTCCACCCCCGTGAGACACAATTCTCTTATTCCGGTTTAGTGGAATTCGAAAGATTTGCCAGTTTCGCGCACGGAGACTCTAACCGCGAAACTCGATTTTTTCCTCCTCCCTCTTCCGCTCCTTCTTGCATCCTTTTTTGCACGTTTCGCCGGACAGGTGCGAAACTCCCCATAAATTGAAACGCTCCGCGGATTTGACTTTACACCTCGTACCCGTACAGCATTTGTATCGAGTATAAACGTTTTCGCGATTGTAAAACTGGCGAATCCGATTTCACCGGTGCTTGGAATTGACAAAGAATTTTAATCGTGCCACTTAAAACCGTGAATTTATAACGTGACGAAGAAGCTTGGAATACTCGCTGCATACCTCGCGCATGTACCTGTTTCCGTTAAAAAAAAGAATGATCGAGTAATTGCATTCTTTCATAAAGCTTAGAGGAAAGAGAAACATTTAAATACAGATAGCCGTTTTTATTAAAACAGCGTGTCAAATGGCCGTAGGGCCTTTAAAAAATTACCATCTGTTCCCTTTAACCCTTGCCCTACGACTTCTTTCGTGACTGGCACCGCAATGTTTCAGAATTAAATTAGAAAAATAGAAATTGATCATGGATTCTCGATACCTTCAATTTCATAGCTTTTGCAAACCTTGAAAATTTCCTATTCCTTTTACTGCGCCACGAGTGTCACGCGTTATTGTGGGCTAAGGGGTTAAAATCAGAGTACATTTTTTGCAACCTAAATTTCTTATACTTATACTTTCAGCGAGAGTGCTTTTCTTCTGTGCAACAGTGAAATAATTCTATGATTAAGATCCATCGCAATCCAAGTATTTTTGTTGATCTCTCGAATCCAATTATTACACGAGACATTTCTAAAAATCAAAGTTACCCGCGCCAAAATCATCGCGTAACTTCTCCCCCCGTAATTTTAATGCGGAAATTTTTTGCGACGCTTGCTCGACACGATTAGCAGGACTAGCGGTAAAGGAAAGAAAAAATCCCTCGTCAGGGCTGCAATAGAGTTCGATCATCCGGCGGCCCTTCGAAAGTCTACCTCGCACTTTTTCTTCCATCGTCGAGCGAGTACGGGGCAAGCCGCGAGTCGGAACACGTTCTTGGAACGCCTATTCATCGCGCCGGATTTTTCGACGATCCAAAAGCAAACAAGAACGCGAATCCCCCAATCAGCGACGATTCAGATTTCCAGTTCGTGGTGCCCCGGAGGCGCGCTGCTTTTCCAGTCGGCCATTTCTACACCGGCGGTTCATTAATAAAGCTATCGATACGGCCGACCGCGATTTAAGCGGAATGCAAATTCACGGGGAATCATTTACGATCGAAATACCACAAATACGATCTTCGCGAGATCGTTATTTCGTCGGACGAAAATTGGAAATTCGAAAGCTTGTTTTCAGGGTGACTTTGGTGGAATGTAACTTCCATAGCAATGCTTTCTTACATGTAAATACGTTATAATTGCAGTTATGTTTATTTAAACCTTTTTTTTAAATTTATAATACTTGATGGATCCTGTATCGATGGATTTTTTAAATGGCAGAAAGAAAGATGTCTCACAGGATTTTTCTGTTTTCCTAAAATGATATTTCACACTTTTGAAGTCTACGGTGCAACCGCGTAGCATCGGATCAACTTCGTTTCGCTAAAAATTCCGAAAGAAAAATACGACTTCGTAAAACTTACCTTAAATCTACAAAATTTTATCGATCCCTTATCGATCGATTTCTTAAGTCACAACAACGTAAATGTCTCCCCGGATTTTTACGTTTTCTCCAAACATATCTCGCGCCTCGAAAATCGTCGGCGGAACGTTCTCGCGCCTCATCGATACGATTTTATTTCTCTGAAAATTTCGAAAAAACGTCTGCCGATGGAAACGCGCGAAGCACGTATCCGCCGAATTCCAGCGGGTCCCGACTGCAATCGGTAACTCCCTATATAACGTCATATACCGCGTGGCGCAAAAAAGGAAGCGCACAAGCGACGAAAACTGGTTTCGCTCTCTGAGTCACCGTCTATAATGACGAGCCGCAGGAACGCGCTGGAGATTCACTCGCGTTCGCCCGAAACTTTTCGTACTGGATTAGAGAGATCGAGAGGTGGGAGAAAGATCGTAGACGAGGAAGCACGGACCGATAAATGTTTCCGGTCGTTAAATCGTCAATGATCGTCGATACGACGACCCTAAGCTTTCTCATAAATTGATCATAAATTTCATCCGTTGATTTCTTATTTCTCGAAAGATCGACGTGTTTCCTCGTAATCTGAATTTTAATTCATTCTTCCAATGCAAAATTTTGACACGTTACTTCAATTTGGAAGAATTCATCAAAGGTTTGAAGTTACGTAATACATGACAATTTTAAAAAAATCTGCGGTATTTTTTTAATTTATTTTTTTTTATCTTCTACGCAAAGTACAGTAATATACAATTTTACATGATAAATGAGAATTTTAAGAGAATCTGCGGGGTCGTGTTAATTTATTTCTCTTGATTTTTTATGCAAACTACGATATAACTGATATTTTTCTTCAGTTGTAATTTCAAATTGAAGATTGCGATTTGGAAATGTAGATAGGGTTTCGAAGCTCGAGTTCCTTCCCGGGAATTATGCATTTTAATTATCAGAAGGTATGTCGGAGGCGGTTTAATTAAAGAATTTTCGATGAAGGTTTTTAAAGAAAACTTTTCCCCAGCGATCGTACCAATCGGGAAATTATCGGTTTGAAGTTTATCTCGGAGACAGTGTCGGAAGAAATTCTATTCAACTGCAATATTCATTTCAGAAGGTAACGGTGAATCATCTCGATGTCAGAGCCCGGTAACTGAATACCGGACGAAACTTGTTCGAATTACTCTGGGAAATGAGCTATTCGCCGAATGGAGCCCGATCTTCTACCGAACGAGTTCGAGTTTCATGTCTATTGGTGCGCCTTCATCTTCTATCCATCGACTTTTCTTTTATGTGCATTCTCTATTTTCTGAATGGTACCCGTTATGGCTCACAACGAGGATCTCGATCCCACATCGTGGGAGTGAGTCGAAAGTGAGTCCCTACGAAGGTCCCGTTACCCTTATAACCCTTCCATCTCTTTCGAGCCATCAACCCTTCCTTCCTTCCTTCCTTCCTTCCGTCCTTCGTGCAGCATTTTCGAAAGTTCCACGAAAGATCGTTCATTATCTCAAACAGTCTTATCGAACTAATAGTAAAATAATCAACTTCCTTAACGAATCTGAATTGATATGAAACTTTGCGCGATTTCTTTTATCTTTCGGTGAATTAGCAAATTCCGATGTAATAGCTCAAGCTTCTAACGTTCTGAATTTCCTTGCAGTACGGAACTTCCTTTCTCAAAATTAACATCGGACGTGAAATTCGAATTTGCGAGAAGTAATTGCGGATGTAGCGATGAAAATTAGAGTCTTAAGGGGTTGTATACCTTGAACGCTGATTTTCGCAAATCCATCGTTTCAAATATTCCTACTTTAACTTCTCATTTTCGAGCTAAACTTCTACCTTCGATTTTTAAAAAGTCTCGGATATCTCTGATACCCATTTCAGAAACTTCACTTCGAGAATCACGCGTTTAAAGGCAGGTACAGCTATCTGATCAAAAACGACCACTGGAACTCTCGCAAATATAAATCTAATAGTTTTCCCGATTTCCAAATAAAACTTTGGCAGCGTATCGTAGGACTGCCCGAACAGAGTACGCAATTTTGCAAACGCCAATTTTTTCCACTTTATCAAAAGTATATAAAAAAATTCTAACATGATCGATCTATTTCATAAACATTGTACTTTATATTTCACTCGCGAACGTGGTTTCTTGCAGTTTCAAAAATCTATTAGCGGCTCGTGTAGCAGCTACCCCCTCAAACGATTAAAAAGCATCTCCCCATAGGCCTGGCATATTGCTAAAAAAATATTTCTGAGCCCCGTCGTTCCCGTCGGATAATTTTATTTCCAAAACGTTTGAAGTGCCCGGTAGTTTACATGGATATTAGAAAACCGCCAAAGCAAGGACATTAAGGGTACGATGCACCTGAGGGAAAATTATCGATAATGGCACGGTCGTTTTCTCTCATTCATTACATGTTATCATGGGCATAATAACAGTAGAGGCCTGGTAATAACGATAGCAGGATGTCAGGATATTTACCTTATCCTTACACCGCTGCATCCCCCTTTGCAGCTATTCATTTATTTAACGCAACAATTAAACTATCTCGCGTACAACGAGCCTTCCTTGCGTGCGATACATTGTTACCGATGTTAATTATTGTTATATCAACTCACTCCTGAGAAAAAGATCCGGAAGGATGCGATTGATCGTTGGATTTCTATTCCAAATTGCAGCAGGATGCAACTCAATCGTTTCAATATATACCGCGCATGCACGCTGATTTATTATTGAATTTGTAACGTGACCAACGGCGATAGATATTTTAAAGAAGTCATGAAATTATTTATAACAACCGAAGGGGAGTTTTTCATTTTTCTCTATATTTTCGAGGAAATGTATTTTTTGAACACGTTACCAAAACGTTCATCAATCGTGCACCAAGTGATTAGTCACGTTGTAAATTAATTTTCACAACCTCAAACATTGTATCAACCAGCTAAATAATCGACACCAAACCAAATCTCCATGCCGCCATAAAGAAACACTTAAAACTGTGTAATAGCCACTGAAACAACGCCGTATCTTTTGCCGGCAACAAAATGCAATCATGCCTTCTTCCAAGTTTCTCCGGATGCCACGAGGGCTGCAATTGCATATGCATATTTAATTGCACAGACTTGGTCCGAGCACGATGAAAAAGAAAGAAGGGGAGAAAAAACAAAGCAAATTCACTTACATCGTATCGCGTTCTCGCGTATCTCATGAAATCGCTGAGCCACGGCGAAAAATTTCTTCCGCCGTGAAATCGTGCGAAAGTTTCTCCTTCGACGGCATAAACACGTCGTTATGGATTACAAGGAGGAACCGATTTCATGAGTATCCTGCCTAATCGCGGGGTGTTCCTCGTGATTCATGAATAAAATATACGGGCGCCGGCCACTCGACTACGAGTACCGGGCTAAGTGCCCTTCTAGGAGAAGACTATTAACTGATACATCATAAACTGTCGTTTATGGCGTCGGCGGCGTATTATTCACGAGATAGCATGCCGAGACAATAGCGCAATACTTAGCACGTGTAATGAATCCCCTTAATGAAGCCCCGCTGTAATATTTATAGCGTGCAACGAGCCGTACACTTACATAGTTGGTTAAGTCTTATCGAAACACGTTGCAACGACGGCGCTCTGTTGCATATTTATTAAAATACCTACTCGACGATACTTATGACCGATCACCTTATGGAAATTCCGTTTCCGAAGGATTCGAAGCCGAGGCGTAATTTTCTAAGTGGAGGAATCATGAAAGCTGAAACTCCGAAGATCGGGATCGTGCGTGAGGGTGATTGGGATCGTTAGCCATTTTAATTTTGCTTCGAAAGGTCGTTTAATTAAATTATGGTGCTTTTACTGCGATCTTTTTAATAGCGATGGACGAAAATGAACTCGTTTCGTGCGTAAATTCGAAATTTATTTCTCCAGGGAGTCTTCCAGAGAGATACGTTGATTAGATTACAAAGTTTACTTAATCGGTGCATCATTATACGGTGTCCATGAGGTATAACGAGCAACGGCAACAACGGCATTAATGTAATACATATAAACCGAAGCACTATTAATTGCCACGAATGCGCATTACGTTGCAACTTGTTCCCCATAATGAATTCCTCATAATAGCTCGGATGACGTCAGGTTTGCAGGTATTTGCACAAGATGAGATTGCAGATCAGGATGCAAAAGCGTTCGGTGCACGAAGCTGCGAAGAAAACGATGTTGCTCGGATAATAGCCGGTATATTATAACACCGAGCGACCGTAGGATCGTGTTTATCGGTGATCTGCATTTTCATGCACAAACGACTACTCGAACGATGCACTTACACGTTCGTGTGAGTGCGTTACAGTTTAATCGTTCACAATCCGATCCACTTAACAGTAATTACTTTATACTTTCTTTAGTTGCACGATCGGTTAAACGGCGCTCGATCTCGCCGATGAAGTTTCGCTACCAGGCTGATTATCGTGGACGTTGTTCCGTCGCCGTGTCGATTATCAGGATCCTATCCCGTGGGTGTTTATTCCTTTTTCTCTCATTCCGGGAAAAATTTGTAGACTCCTTCGGCAGGTAAATCTAATCTACTGTTTGTAATAGCAGGGTACGTGTTTGCATTGATAAAGCGCAAGGTTTATACGTCATTATCGTTATCGACAAAAAGGCCGCGAACGCCGACGAAACATTAGTTTCTAATGCAACGTCCGGGTTATTTGCAAACTGGATTATCCTGTCGCACTGGAAGTAAACTAACTTCAGCGTGGGGTCCGGAAAGGGCATAATTAAGTGTCGTTGAAAATTCCATGCGATAAGCTATGAAATTAAGTTGCGCCATTCCATCGACATTAGAAATATTCCTTTGCAATATATTACCCTCGTAGAAACGGTAGGAAGGATGAGGGATGGAATCGTTAATTAATATCGATCCAATATCATCGATTCGCTCTTCGATCACGGTACAATGGACAATAGGAATGCCGACGATAAGTATTAATCGAGCGGACGAAACGAGGGATCAAAGAGAATGGTCTACCAGCAGGAGCCAGGAGTCCTCCAAACGAGGCGGTACCACCTGTATCCTGATTTTCGCGTGCACAGGCACAACTCTCCCTTCCCGTGGCTCTCCGAAACGCCAGGAAAGGAAGAGAGTCGCCCCGTGGCACGTGGCGGCCACGTATTTCAATAATAGCAGGAATTAAAGTCCGGGGGGTTCTTTCGACGGCCACGTTCCGTTTTCTCTCCTTTCCGACCTACTGCCCTTTTTTCCTTCTCCTTCTCCTCCACGCCAAGAGTTCTTCGCCGCTCCTTCTTTTTTTTCCCTCGGAACACAATCGGCCTCTAGTGCGTGCCCGTGGAGAGAAAGAGAGAGGGAGAGAGAGAGATCTCTGTCCAGGTCTTCGCGACACCTTTTGCCTCGCTTTCTTCCGGACATCGCGCCGTTTCCTTCTCTTTCTCGGTGGTCCTCGGCGGCGCCTCGACCGCGAGGATCTCCTGCAGGTAGGATCCTTCCTCTAGCATCTCGATTATGCCAGGATACCCAAAGATCCTGGTTAACCTGCCACCTACACCTACGTTCCTACGGCAAGCTTCGTTTTGCCAGGTACGAGACTTTTATTACGACAGGTTGACCCGTTGATCCGTTCACTCTATTTGCTTCTGTATTCCTCGTGAGGAACTACAGGTTAGGTGATTCCCGTCGAGCGTCTTTTCCCACGGAAGTCTTCCTTTTTGCGCCGGCCCCGTCGTCTCCACTTTTCGTCCGTCCACTTTGGCTATCGCTTTTGCAACCACTCGACAGGAGGAACTTTATTGCAACAGGTTGCGTTGGCCGTTCGTTCACCCGGCAGATATCTACTCGGCCCGACTGCAATCGGTCCGGATGCGGCGAAACTTGTAACGAGGTTCGAGTGCACTTTACCCAACTACCGTGAATTCGAATTAATTTCGAATTATTCGCGTTATCGAAGATCGCCATCTCATCGACGCGAGAGAAATTTCATTGTCGAGTGTAAGAGCGCTCGATCGTCGGTGGAATCGTTTATCGGCTTTCACGGTTACGTTTCTCGCGGATAATAATTTGAATTTCATAACGTAGGACGCCAACAAGATACGCACATTCGAGGTCTACGCGTACCTGCGGGCATTGGAGCTTCCCTGGCGGAAGAAAAATTGAACGGGCGCCACGGAGCGTGTTCTTGGAATTGAATCAAACAAGTGTTACCACCCTCTTCGAGTATAATATATCTTCTAACATTCTGCGGAGGGACCGAGACGGATAGCTCCTGGCCTGTTCCAGGATATACCTGATCCCATGTAGAGATCTACGCTCGTTTCACGATTTTCTTTTTGCGTTGTACGCCCCCGAGACCGAAATTGATGTTTGTACTCCTCAAAATCGCCGAGATATGCTCTTCTCCGTGTCACCGTGGCAAACTACGGCGAAATTTATTCCGCTGGGAATCGTGATCGAAGCGGAGGTGATGTTCGATCGAGTTTGAGTCCAGGGGTGGATTCGATTAAATTATAGTGACGCTCGATTCAAATTGCACATCTGGGCTAGGTCATTCGTGAATAATTATCTTCTTAATTGGATTGGGTCGAACAAAGTAGAAACTTGCATCATGAAATTTTTTTGACTTGATGGACTTCAAATATTAGAGGGACCGGAAAGTAATGTCGTTTCTCCAGATATTTTGCTCAAAAACCAATTGATTTTTATCGATCTGGCATTGAAAATGTACACACTGGATGACAAAAGGTTGTTGATATCGAGGATGATTACATCATTCGATAAAAATAAAAACTTGTTACTTTATTCGTTTGAATTTAATGTAAAAAAACGACATTACTTTCTGGTCTCCTTAATATGATGTTTTAATGTTGGTGGACAATTTTGAACAAAAGGATAATATTTCTGTCTCGAAGAAATCTCCCCCGCAGCTTACTTCCAAAATTTTTGAGCATCTTCACATTGCAAACATTGTTTCTCTCACGAGCAGCTAACAATTTGCCACATGTCCAACTTAATTTAGCAGAACTTTTTCATGTACTCGTCCAGCTGCACTATTTTCGTCGTTTCGATGCAAAGTTTACATCCTATTATTCCTATCAATGAAGACGTGCAATACAAATTTCTCTCTTCGCTGCAACTCGTGGCAAAAATTCCTCGCGGCAAAAGCATGCTCGCACAAAATCATCTAAAATCTACGGCATCCCCGAAAAATCAGCTTTGCATAAAAAGTCTCACGATGATCCACGAAAACGTAAATCTCGTACTTCGATAAACACCGAGTAGCGTTCTTGCATGTACTTAGCCGTACCGCGGTTGTCGTTGACAAGCATTATCCTTTCACACGATCACTTTTGACTGACAAACCAATTATTCGGCACTCAGCACTGACGAGCCAACTATTTTATCAATCAGCGCCGCTGGGTTCCCCCACGATGAGGAGGTCGAACCAAGACGAAGAAACGACGACGTCTTCGGTGCGAGGAGGACGAAAAAGAGAAAAACACCGATGTGGACGAAGAGAAATTAAAAGAGAGGACTCGCAGAAGCGCGGGTGTTCCTCGAGGGAGAGAGAGAGAAGGAGGCAGAGAGAATTATAATAGTACGAAACATAATCCCTGGGCGAATCTAACGAGTCCTGGAAGAGAGCGAGCAGGACGCGAAGGGGGGAAAAAGGATGAAGAAGATGCTCGGCTGGGAGATGAACGGAGAGGATAGGTGTTTTCCAGGTGAGAGAAGAGGAGAGAGGCAACCTCTGTGGACTCGAAGGGAGAGGTGAAAGATCGAAGGCGAGGGAGGGAGAGGAGGAAGACGGTTCGGCGCCTCTCCGATCATTCTTCAGTCTAGCGCAACGACTCACCGGCTTTTTTTGCCGCCGCGGCTCCAAAGAGACGTTCAAATTGCTCTAATGGCGGACCAAAGAGAAAAGCCCAGCCCGACAGGTACTTATCTTTTTCCCGAGTTCGTGTGTCTCTCTGTGTCTACCCCCTCGCTCTTTCACCCCTTTTCTTATTCTTCTCGTTTCTAACGGCGAGATACGGACCGCCGCTATCGATAGGATCGTCGGATATCCTTCGTTCTCGTTCCCTTTTTTTTCTCTCTGTTCGCATCGTAGAACGAGTTGGTCGTCGATCTCACGTGAATTTCATACTGCAAGCGGTACTATGAAATTGAACGGCGGACAGACGTCGTTCGTGGAGATTAATTGCAGTTATTCGAAACGAGCAGACAATTCTTGGCAATTGGAAGTATCGCAATCCCGATCGTGGCTGTTATTATCTCGGAATTGTCTCTGGCATCTGAATATTCATTCGCGAGTATCCAATAGAGGCACAGGAGAGCGGAGATTTTCAATTTCATTCGATCGAGAAAATCGTGCATGCCGAACGACAGTGGGAAATCTCTGAAACGGTACGATTACGACGTTAAACAACATTTCAATCGTCGAAAGTCTCTCGTTATTCCCCCGGTAATTACGGCTATCCACGCGAGCACGATTACGATCTATGATAATTGTAAATTTCGCAATTGCGAATCGCGACTGTCATTATCCGCGTTTCTTATCGCCGGCACCGTTAATATCCGAATGTCCGGTTAAATTCACGTATCTCTCGGTCAGTGCGCGAAATTGCTATGGCTCGTGAAAGACACGATCGTAGTCCGGCACCGTAAGATAGATAGGAAACGGCGATACGAATTGCAAGCCGGGGGAGGGACAAGTTGAGAGTTGCTGGCCCGAACTATAATCCTATAGAACGTCTCGTCATTATGTCTACATCGTGGGTATACCACGAGTGGAGGCCATTATCTCGTTTACGTCACGAAGACATCGCTCGCGTTCGTGCCCGGTGCAATTCAGAAAATCACTAAGAAATAATAAGTCAGCGGATCCTGCCCTCTCGGGTCCTCTTCCTATCCGGCCTCGATAGTAATTACCCGGGACGTGTACGTGGATACAACGGTCGTACACACCGGATCACGAGACTTCCCTGATCTCTGCTGCGTTCTACCCTGCTTTTTTATTCCGAGAATGACGAAATTGAATGTTACCAACGTGTTCGTACGTACGTGTTATCGACGATGGAGAATGTATGAAAAAGATAAAAAAAAAAGACAGGAGAAGAGGAAGGATGGCTGCACGAAGAAGAATACGCGGCATGCGAGGCGTGGTATGCAAAAGAAACCGGCATCGAATAATTGCGACCTTAGAGTATGGTGTTGGACGGACGAAATTATACCCGTAACCGCCCTCTTCCGCGAGGATTTAATCTGTCGTACGGTTTTTCTCTTTTAAAGTTGTTTCCAATCTGCTTTCAATGTATAGAAGTGATATATTAACCCCTGTCGAGCGACAGTTGTCGCACGTAAGACGAGGCGAAGCAAGCTGAGGTTTTGCAAAATCTGTCAAATTGAAAAATCAGTCGATTTGGGTAGAATTGAGGTTTTAGGGAGAGAGGAAATTTTTCTTTCTCTCTTTATGCAATTACGAGCTTAACTGTGGTACTGACAATTACGGAAAATCGCAGTCAAAGGGGGTTTTGCAAACTTTGTTTCAACATTTCTCATCGATACGAAATGCAAAATACTTTGTTACTTCTTTTTAGCAAGGTAAAGATATTAATTTACATTTAATAATGAAAATCAAGTCTGTTAACCCGTTGAATGTCATCTATGACCGGCGCCATTGAACTCAATGACCTTTAACCGACAATAGTCACGAATTTTCTGACATATTCGAGACTTCAACGTTAGCATTAAAAAAGCGAAGTACCGCTGAAGTACCAGCGTTCACCTTTAAAGTTGCTGCTCCACAAGGATTCGATTGTAATAGAAAAAGTTTCCCTTCGGCAGAAACGATGGAACTCCAGAAAAACGGGTGGCTTTCGACGAGACAGAAACGGATCGTCTTTATCATAATTATCGGCACGTCGGTCGATGTTAAAACCCGTATGATTAGTCGTTAGAAAAATTGAGAGATCGCCGAACGAAGATTCGCCTCGGCGAATGCGAGGAATAATAGAGGGCAGGATATAGCGGCGGTCTTTTTACGATCTACACATCCGTCGACTTAGGAAGAAAAAGAATCCGTGGCATAGGTGGTATAAGTGGGTCACTGTCGCTTTCAATTAGGCGCAAAACGGCGCGAGAAGAAGAGCCTCCTTCGCACATTTGCCGGCGACATCTCAGACGGGCAAAAAGCAAACGACCCTCCGCGAATCGTCTCTCCTTATTTCTCTCGTCTCTGCCGTCTCCATTAGAGGAGGCTTTTGCTCTCTTCTCTCTTTCGACGGACCCTAAACTTTGAGAAAGGTCGGTCAAACTTGCGATTTCGACTCGTCTGCGCTTTCGGATAACTTGGAAAGCTTTTAATCCGATTGTCGGTCGACATAGAATTCAGGTGATGTATCTTTCCACTTATTTCGACTTTTTTTTTATCAAATTGTAATTGTTTCAATTGGTACGCGATGTCGACGATACGAGACGAAGTTGTTTCGAATGATAACAGTCGTGGGCAATTAGAGAAAGTGTTTCATCTATGTTAATTACAAAGTGCGATCGAGTTGAGAATTTTACGGGGATCATTAATTTCAGGAACCAGTCCCTGGGTCATTAATGATCGCTGGTGATTCTCAAGAAACACGCGCAGAACGGAAATGATTCAATGGTTCAAGAATGATTTCCTTCGAAGTGACCCCAATCTCACGCTACGCTTCCTTCGGTCGATTCGTTCGTCGAAAATTTGTCCATATCTCTTCGAAATTATAGATAATTTCTTCTTTTTTCTTTCATTCGTGTAATCTCTTGATTTCTGTTAACGCATTTACAGGAGATGACGCTAATTTTGCGTTTCGGTGAAGCAGAGGTAATTACCCGTGAAGTAGCTTGCGTCTTCGAGAAAAAATTAATTGGTACAAGTAAGATAATTTAAACCATATTCTCTTATTTTTATACTCCTCTACGATCTAAATCATACAACGAGCAATTTAACATTTAAATTACTGGATAATTAAAATCTCTATCGTTCGATGTTATTCCCAATTTTAGGAAAACCACAGCCGTAATTACCAATAGAAAAAAATCAATAGCATGTAATTATATTCGACGGTGATTATGAAAGTAAGTTGAGTGAAAAATTTCAACCTATCATTTATTTTGGGTTGGGTCAGTGTACCTTACGAAATGATTAAACTACTTTGAAGAAACTATGGAAAAATTGCACCATTCAATCGAGTCGATAGTTATCTCATTGCGCAATACTTAACGCGCATTTCAAAACAAAAGTCCAAGTGTCTGGAAAGGAAGAATAAATAACTTTAGCCACTGTCATAATTACCAGCACGTAATATAAATTCGTATCGACACAGCTGCAAAGTAATATTCCATCTCGATTCCCCCAAACATTCTTTAACGATAAATTCTTGTCAAAAGAATACGCTTTAAACAAGACGAAACGTACGAACCGTTTTTCCACGAAATGGTAGATCTACAAACTGTTTTTTTTTAAAGAATGAGCCAAAGAACCGGTAAGATTGACGATGCACCAGCGCATAATCCCACGACTCGAGGCTCCGGTGAAAAACCGACCTGGGTCAACGGGCTTCAACTGTCTCTCGACCTGCAGTCGATTCTTTATCATCGCTTCTGTTCTTCTACGTGTCACAGATCTGAGCGGACCTTCGACCAGGTATATCGCATTCCTCGAATGTCTTTCATATCGTTTCTGAGTCATTAACTTCGTACTTTTTAATTGGCACCTAATCTCCCCTACGACTATTAATATTGCATTCTCACGGATCAGAGGAGTTTCCTTGTTTATTATTTTTAGTATACAGGTAACCCTCGAAAAACACGGTACTCTAAGAATCGGAGTTTCGAAGCACATGGGTACCTTCCCTCGAATTACACGGTTTCAAGCTACACGGTTTTTGAGGAATTCTTTTGAAAAAAAATAAATTGATGTAAAATTATTTCCAAATGTGCATTTGTTTGGTAAAACAGAGAGTTATGATCGAAGGCAAAATTGTTCAGAGTTATAAGGGAATTATAGCTTTTATCACTAAATTTGAAAAATGACGTCTATGAATTGTCAATTGCATTTTGTGTAAAAAGTAAGAGATTCCACGAGAACCGGAAGGCAATGGTAACGTGAGCGTTAAAAGCGACTTCCTCGAAAGTGTCGGCGGCAACGGCAAAGTAAATCGTTCGTAACATTGGAAAGTGACAGTATTGGAAGGCAGCAGGACCGAAAGGGTAAGACTTTACGAGTGTGTTAACAGGGGCGAAGCGTAACGGCGAAGGACGAGGAAAGAGAAGGGATACGGAGAGACACGATCATAGAGAGAGAGAGTACGGCACTGTGGCGGAGAGATACACTTTTTGTGGGTTTCTAGGCCGCTAAGGAGCGAATGAATGAACACGGCTCTTCGTAATCCATTCATGCTTCAAGAGGGTACACCCTCCTCCTTCTCTCCGCCATCTTCTTGAAGGAGATGGCCGAGAGAGTCGAGTAGAAGAGAGAAAGAGAGAGAGACAGAGAAAGCAAGAGACCGAGAGGGAGTTGAGACCCTTCATCTCCTCGGGATCCTTCCTTGTAACTCGCGCTGTTATATTTTGTTTGTCTGCTTCCGAGGAACCCTCCGAACCTCCTTCCTCCTCTTCCTCCACCTTCTGCTTCTTCCTTCTCCTCCTCCTTCTCATCCTCCTTCTCCGCCACCTCTTTCCCTTTTCTCCCTCGTGTTAGACCTCACTTAGACCCCGGGATCTGGGTCAGATTACATGTATACAACTTGTTGAGGCATCAAGCCCGCTGAGGATACATCTGGGGTACCGAGGCTTCCACCTCATCCGTTGCACAATTCGCAAATCGAATTACAACCCCTTCGATGCTTCCTCTTCGCGCGTTTTCGGATTCACGCGGTACACGTACCGTTGTTCCCGTCGCGCCTCGACGTCAGTCTTGCAACAGGAGAGTTGCATCTGGAAGGTTGCCTTTGACCCACGGCTCCTTTTCCACAGAGATTTTTCAATCTCGTTGCTGTTGGTACCTCGAAATTAAATACCCATTTCGACGGAATCTTTTTTCCTTGGTGGAGGAAAACTTTAGGGAAAACGGTTTGAAAAAGTTTCGATAGTTTCTCTTGCAAAGGATTGTTGATCCTTCATGTTAAGGGTATAAATTCGTTGAAATTACATCGATACGGTACATCGGATGTGGGTTGTGAAATTCCACTGGATATATTTGCGCAAAATATTTCCAGATACTTGGACATCGATCGACTGCACTTCATTTATCTAATTAATTCGTAATGGTCATGGAGAATCGTATACGAGACACGGTTATCTTGCGGCACAATATCCCGCATTGCGGTAAAATATTTCTTCGGTCCGCATGATTAATGTAGTGCGAATAAAAAAATGATAAAACTTTCTTTTAACCACCGCAGCAAGGGGTTTTATCGGTGCGTCGATCGAGCCGGGTTACCAGCCGAGTTCTGGTGCAACCTGGAGAACGGCATTCCATCGATTTCCGTTGCGGCCGCCCAATCCTGAGTGTCCTTTGGCTAGCTTTGACTAACGGTAGATCGATTTGTCAAAATTTCCTCCGGAGACCACTATTCGATTCCGCGCAGTTAAACTGCAGAATTTCGCTGCGATTTCGAGTGCGTGCTTCCTCGACGTTCCCAGAGACGTAATAACTTTGAATCCATCGCTTTAAAACGCAAATTATTAGGTTTATTAAAAAGTTTTAGTCTTTTCGTTCGAATATCCATGTATAATCATTAACCCCGACGAAAGAAAAGACCTTGAGTCCCGATCAGTGGGCCTGAGTTCAAGTCCCCGTCACCTTTAGATCAATTTGTCATTTTTCCTATGATATGCATATCACAGCCTCGATGTTTCGGAATCCATTTAAAATTATAGGTCCCGAGCAACGTGACGACAGCAGTTGAAGCCGAAAAACAACAAATACAGAGGAATGCCGATAATGGAAAATCGTTTGCGGACGATTTTGCGAGTGAAGCAAAAGAAAAATAACGGAGGAGCGTAACAGGCATAGTCGAAAGGAAATATACGATCGGAGAGGCGCGGTTCCCAGACGCGTCCAATTAATTCGGCAAACCCGGCAATTAGCGAAATTATTAATAAAAATCCTAATGAAGCTAAATCAGCGGTGATAGAAGCCTTCCTGTGCGGTCGTCGGTGGGCCATTGTGCGACCGTGATGCACCGTTTAATAATCGGCAACGTCTTTCGAATTGTATGTCAATTGGCAGCAATAATATAAATTCGACGGTGGCGTCGAGGCGTCGTCGGTTCGGCAAGCGCCTTCCTTTGCAAGAAACGCCATTAACCGTCTTAATTAAAACACAAGCACACTTGATTCTTATACAAATTCCATGCCTATGATTCAAAACTCACCCCATCCCCTTGCTCTTATTATACTTGGTGATAAAAAAGTAACTAATGTACATTAAAAAAAAAAAGAAGTAATTAATCATTAACTTGCGCTACATCTACGTAGAAGGTAGAAAGACGGTAGTCGTTTCAAGTGGAAACATTTAGCAAAATGCCGAGGAAAAGTCTCGTTCGACGTTTCGGCTGATCCGTTACCGTAATAATTCCGTGCGACGACGACGAGACGAGAGTAATTGCCGGAAGGAAGAACCGGATGCAGTACGGAGAGCCGAAGAGAGGGAGAGAAAGAGACCAGAAGGAAAGGAGGAGACATGGAAACGGCAAATGGCACGAGTATTGCCGTACGGAACGAGTGGGACCACGCACAACTAAGATTATATTCTCATTAACTCGATACCAGCGCGGAGAAGGGGGAATCATTGGAACGAAAGGAAATTGCTCGGAGGAGCGAAGGATTGGATATTTCAAGGGTCCCGTCGTTGGTACCCGAACCGGGAAGAGAAAGGATTTCAAATTTCCAAATCGATCCCTCCGAACTTTACGGCCAAGATAAATAAAGATAATTTACTTCCGCGGGAACGATTCCATAAATTTCACTACTTGCGCTACGAATTTCTCTTTTCCTCGTCGAAGAACTTGAACGAAGTTTTCTTCTTCTCGACTCTTTTATTTTAGAATCGAATATACGTCAGATTACAAAGATAACAAATTTATATTCTTTCTATTTTTATTACACTTTTACATATATATTATACATTTTTGAACAGGAATTATTGATTTCTATCAAAGTTTCTTAGCGAAGAAAAGTAACACTCTAGAAAAGTAACAATTTAAGACTGCGAGTGATTAAATCGATCAAGTTATCTTTCAATATTTATTTCACAATTTTAAATACATTGATTTAATCGCCGGTAGATCTAGTGTAACTAAAAGTTTCTGTCACAAAGATGATTCGAGAAATCCAATGCGCGAGAAAAATTACGCGATTCTAACGAATGCTTAAAGTCTCGAGTGAGAAGATCAGAAATTTTGTTGCATTCGCGAAAGTAGTTTAACGGAGGGCTTTGTAACCGGAGGAAATAGCGAGTCTAGGTTCGCGCAGAAGTCATCGAGTTCGTTTTCCACTTGGCTGCCGCGCTTCTCGAGATTGATGGAACGGAGCTCGGTGACAGGAAAATTGAAATCCTCCGCCTGCTCCTCGCCCTTGAAAGAATATATATGTATATATATATATAGATAAAAGCGAACTCTGAGTTGCAGAAATTCTTTCGAGTACTTCGATCGAATCGAAATAAATTACGTCGAAACGGAAATCCGATGAAGGAACCGATTGTCCGCCTACTTCGCGAGAGATCTGGATTACGATTAAAAAGCAATTTGACCCTCTGCAGTCGCATTATATTTTAACTTGGCTTGCAACCCGAGATAATTACACCTCGTAGGAACAATATTGCCATAAACAATGTAGGAAAAATCGAACGGTGATAAATGTATATTCGATTTCAAATTGCCACGGTGGAAAGGAAGATACGAATTGTTTCTGAGACCAAGAAGCACGAAAAATCGTATGATTCTCCGTGAAGGGGCGAAACGGATAATTGTGTGATCTCCGACCAAGAAAGCGTTATTGAAATTTACGAGGAATTAAGAGAGCGAGATTAAAGACACCGATACATTTGTCAACTTTTTCCATCGTATTTTGCGCGCCGTTCGAATAACGGGTCAACGGTGTCAGACGTAAAATAAAGTCCAAGTGGAGAGGAGATTAGACAACAACAAAGAGGGTCCCTGTGAATTTCGTGATTCCGTGCGGTATAATCGAATTATTCTTCTTACGATCAAACATGTGCGCCGTGACGTCACGGCCGAGATAAAGGCCAAAAAGCCAACGAGCGAGAGATTAGGAGAATTTTTGCCGGCCAACCAGCCAGCCAGATTTCGTGGTGAGAGAAGAAAAATGAAGCGTAGGAGAAATTACTGTGGCGAAGACGAATAAGACGAGGAAGAAGTGGAGGAAGAAGTGGAAGAAGTAGAAGAAGAAGAAGAAGAAGAAGCAGAAGGAGAAGTGGAAGAGGAGGATAAAAAGAGGGAGAAGAAGGAAGAGGACGAAGACGAAAAAGGGGAGAAGAAATAAAAGAACGGTGGCAGGGAAAGAGGGAGCGAGAAGGCGCCACGAAATTGGCAGTCTAATAAAAGAAGCCAGGAGAGAAATCGACTGCAGTAGATCGATTCGAGAGTGCATTTTCATCGTGATAACGATCGCTCATCAAGGATATACCTACTATTTCTTTTATCTCCCCTATTCTTCTCCTCCACCTCCTCTTTCCCTCTCACTCCCCTTCTGTCCGGATGATCCTTTAAAGCGATGATCATTCCGGGGTATCGCGCTTCCTTTTTCTTCATATTTTTATTCTCACTCTCTCTCTCTCTCTCTTACTCTCTAGACAGAGTTCGTTTTTAATGATAGACAGATTCTTTTTCTTCCGTAGTCGTTCGCCGCAGTCGTTACGAGCGGAGCCGCTGCACGGGGACGATAATTAAACGTTGCGAAAGAAATGCGCGTTCATTTTTGTCCGCGACTCCTCGAAACGCCGATCGACCACCTCCGCCTCTCATCTAAAGTTCCATGTTCATTTTTCCATTAAGCAATGTTTACCCCCTATAAAATATACGGGGACATCGCGCTCGATGGACAATCATCCCCAATTACATTGGCACGACGGTGTCTCCCGTAATTAAAACGTCCCGCGATGAAAGAAATTTGGAGGGAATCGCATCACGAGACACGTTGCCGAGGAAAAGGTTATTCACATTGGGCAAGGCAGGGTTCCAGCGAGAGTTTCAAAGAATCGACAGAATTAATCGGCCTGTCCGGCCTAATCGGAACCTCATTCTCTCCTTCCTCTTTCCTCCTCGAATCTGGATCCACGCGTGAGAAGTCCACTTAAGGGACGAATATGTTCGATATCTTAATTTCAAATGCTGTCGTCGCGTGGAACATTTAAACCCAACGAACTTGCGCCGGCTAATCGGCGGAACCGGTTGAAACGGTGGAACGGCTAAAATTAGTCGGGGATCTTTAATTTTCTATCGGAATTTATTAAACACGCCCACCGGATTTCTGGCAAATTTTCACCGTCATCGTTGCTCGAAATTATTGCTATTTTCGTTGCGTTACGATACTGTAAAGAACGATAATTGAGATTAAGTATCGATACGTTGCTACGGAGGTATGTTTTATTTTGAAGGTTGTAAAATCATTGGGTAAACGAAGATTCAGCAGGTGGAAAAACTCCAAGATAGAATTCACTGATTAACGCTTTATCGATGAGAAGCCGCTTAATAGGTTTTCCTTTTGCCAACGCTCATCAATCAATAACTTATTAATCAGCTACAGCGAACGAAAACAAAATGAAATTACATTGTGACCGGCTCCATTGACTCTATCAATGAAATTTTATCGGACTTTTAAATTGCAACATCTACAAATTTTCCAATACTTTCAATATTTAAATATTGACATTATAAAGATAAAGTCCTGTCGGCTATATATCTATTTGTGCCTCTAACACGTTGAACGCCACCGATATTTCGCCAGTTTCATCACTTTTACTGAAACGAAACTTTTTCTATTAACACTAGACTTACGAAAGCCGTCAAATTGACGGCTTCCTACTTTTTTGATAAACATTTCTTAAATCTATAGAGAAGCAGTACAGTAAATGTTTCACGTGTATTTTATAATACAAAAATTTCTTAACGAACTATCATTTTTGCCGCTTGATTCCTCTTTTTTCAAAGGCCTTATTTAATATAGTGCAACGTAACAGATTTCACGCCCGTAAATCTAGTGTTAAAATCACATCCTTACAAAGCAAAAACCTTAAAGACACAACTAGGTATATAGTCAGCAGGACTTTATCTTTTTAACGCCAAAATTAAAACATTGAATTTATTAGAAAATTCGTAAATATTAAAATTCCAAAGTCATATGAAATTTCATTGAAGTCAATAATGCTTATCATTGCATTCAACGTGTTAAAGCTTCTGCTTCGTGGAGATGTGATTTTAACAGAAAAAGATTCACTATCGAAATATCGTTGTCGTTCAACCTATTAAGAAAAATCTACGTACACTCCCGTTCGATATTCGAGAGAAGCGACAGATAAAGTCTCAGGTAACGATAATTTCCACGAGAATCAGAGAAACCGAGTATCGTCGACGAAGCCACGGAACGAATTCAGCCGAATCGCTCGAGCGCAGGCAGAACGCACAACAAGCGGAACCGTTCGTTCTTTTTTTTCTTTCTTCTTCTTCAACGCGGCAATCAACATACCAATTCTCTATCTCCGCGGTGCTGCTTCCTCGCGCTCGTTCCGTCTCATTCCATCGCGGCGTGTCCGTGGAAAGAAGGAAGAAAAAGGCGGCAGAAAGCGTCACGGTCTCATCAAGCGTGCGGCACAAAGTCCCCTTTGTTTTCCGAGTCCGCGATCTCAGCCGTGCCGATCGTCGCGGATACGCTGTTCGCGCGTCTTCCGACGACGTCTCGATCGAGTAAACACGTTAATCGATTTCGTGGACGAGGCAAAAAGGACGCGGGTGAAGAAAGGGTGGATGAAAGGGTGAGAGGGAGCGAGAACGAAAAGATGGAGGGTGAGACTGAGAGGTGAAGGAAGATCGAGGGAATAAAGTGAAAATCGAAGGAGCTGATGAAGAAATATAGAATGGACGGCGAGGTGAGATGGTTCGATGAGAATAATTATAATGGTTGAGGGCAAAGGTAACGAGTGGATGATAGGGGCAGCTGGGGAGTTTCAAGAAAGTAGAGGTAATGCAAAATTTGTTCGATCGTGTCGATGCTTTCTTAACCCCTTGCCCTACAGTAACGAGTGACACTCGTGATGCGGTGAATGGGATAAGAAATTTCCAAGTTTTGTAAAACCAATGATATTGAAAATACTAATGAGACGCGACGCGATCAAATTCGCGATAATTTTGCGATAAAGACGCGATAAAGAATCACCGATCAATTTTCATTTTATCAATTTAATTCTGAGTTAATGCAGAGGCAGTTACAAAATAAATCGTAGGTCAAGGGATTAATGATCTAAGTGGAGAAATTTCCGTTTCGCTTTAAGCGGTCAAAGTTTTTTTCTTTTTTATTTAAAAGCTGTACTTTAAAATATATTAAATGGGCGAAAGTGCAAGTTGGATCGATGTTAAATGAAAGGCACTGCACTGCGAGCAAAATGTACGGCTTGCCGCGGAATGGCGTTTCTCTTGAAAATCCGAAATTCTCTCGTAAAATCTGACGTATCGTTGAAAGAAGAAGGATAAAAAAGGAAGAGAGGAGGAAAAAGCGAAAGAAGCGGAGAGCAAGAAGAGGAATGAAAGAAGGTGAGGTCGATCCTCCTGGCAGGATTCGCGGCGAAATCGGCGGCTGGGAACGGCCATGAACCATTTTCGCCCTACGAAGGAGCAGCGCACACAGCACAGACAAAATAAAAATGCCACGAGAAGTAGAGACGGGGAACAGAGGGGAACGAAGAAAGAAGAAACGTGGAGAGAAGAGAACAGGAGAGACGAGAGGAGAACCCGGCCAACTTCTCTCACCCGGTTTGGGCTGGCTTGGCCTTCCAAGGGGCCAACCTAGACTCACGATTCTCATCTCCTCCGTTGGTCCACCACCCAACGAAACTCGCACGATGCCTCGTCTTCTTCTTCTTCTTCTTCTTCTTCTTCGTCGTCTTCTTTTCCTTCTTCTATATCTTCGTCGTCGTCGTCTTCTTTCCAAGGTCCAATAGCGTTTCACCGACCAGTCGCGATTTATTAGACGAGCTAATTAATAGGCTAACTCGACGTTTGTGCGCGTTGCGAGTCGCTTCGTGGAAATCAAAGAAACGATTGCGATTTATTGCTCCGCGAAGAGATTCATGATTTCGAATTCGTTCCGTAAACGCGAGCGGTCTGCCCACTTTTGGCTCCTCGGCAAACGTACGTCCTTTCCTGACGATTCCGAATAGAATTCGAGCTTAATGGCATTCGTGACTACGGCGGTATTCCTTTAATTTAAATCTCTCCACGACGGGGGAGTGTCCTCGAGGTGAATTCCTTTGTGCTTTATTATGCCGAGGACGGGAAGCGTTTATCGGTAATACGGGAATTCGATTATACCACCGCGATCGATCGATCGATCGTGATTTAGCGCGTTTCAATTTGAATTCATTTGCGAGACTTTCTAAATTCAAAACATAAGTTTCTTCTTGAAAAAATAACAGCTCACTTTTCTCGAGTACTATGATTTCAAAAATTCTATCATCCGATAATTCGAAGACTCTCGATTCGTCCCTTTGGTTACTTTATCACAGCTTTCACGAAACGCATCGTTACTTTTGTTAAAAGGTGAAATAATTAACGCTCCAATACAATTTCATTTACCGTTTATTATTCAAGCATAATGCGCGAGTCGGACGATTCGCAGACAAAACCGAGGGTAGATTAATTTCTCGTTTCCCTCCCTCCCCCTTACTTTTCATTTCTTCCGCCAGTTTTCAGACTCACGTCGCGAGACGTCAGTCGCACGCTGCTGCAATTCAGCGTGAAATCTAAGGTGACGTTCACACCGTTGCAGCAACCGTCCTCTTTAATGACTCCTTTATTCGGTGCCTCCTGACGATTACCTTCTTCGCTCTTTTCCATCCTCGGCTTCCGTTCTTCCTCCGCTTCCTCCTCGTTGTCGAGCTTGCTCGCTGCTTGTCCATAATACTTCATCGCGATACGAATCGTGTGCGTCACTTCCGGGCTTGGACTTGGAGAAGATCGGGCGATTTCCGTCTTCTTGCAAATATTAATTCGAAGATCCTTCGGTATCTCCGAACAGATGCACTCGCTGGCATCCTGAAGATCGACGTCGGACAGCCTTCCATCGAATCCTAAAATTTCAGTGCACTCGTTCGACGTTACATCGAATTTGCGTAAAAATAAAATGCAGCTGTACGTTCGGTGCAATTAAAACGTCGCTCGTTAAGCCGTGTTGAGGATGATTGCATCGAAACAGGCGCGGTTCCCTGCACACGCACCTGGCGGAGTGCAACCTGCGAGGCTTCGGTGCAAGGTACAAAGCTCGATAATTCGCAAAATGTAGTGCCTCTTAATTACGCGATAAGGTATCGCAAGATAAGACAGACTTCTCGCAGACGAAATTGGATCGTCGGAGAGCAAGTAAATAGAAAAGTTTGCGCAAACGACAAACACGAAATTGACCTTCGACAATGTTCTCCGTGCATTCCTGAAGGGTTGGCACTCCTTTTGTACATTCCAGGAACCCTTCGTCCCCATTGCCTCCGCCTCGGGACTTCCTCGACAATTTCTTCCTTCCTCCTCGCGATTCCCTCTCTCTCTCCTTACCGGCTTCGGTGACCTTCTCCAGGAGCTCGTCGAGAATGTCGTCCTTGGATTCGTTGGACCCGCTGGATTCGTCGGACCTCCAGCGTGCGCTCGCTTGAGATTCGATCAGAGGAACCGGAGATTCTGGTAGCTCCAGCGAAACGATCGTCAGGAATGGCGGCCTTTCCTTCCGGATCCTCTCCAGCCACGATCTGTAACTGCGGAGTTGCGATTAGGATCCGTCGGGAACGGAATAACGAGCGAATCGCGGAATTCGTGCGCGAAATTGTTACGAGGATTTGCGTTATTTGTGAAATGTTACTTGATATTCTTAGGAAAATTGTCAGATAGGGTACTTCGTGTTATGATCGCTGTTACTGCAGATAAAAGCTGAATTTTTATTCTGCCCCGAGATGTTTGGAAATTAGGAATTTGCTAAATTAAAAGTGCGAAAGAATTTCCTTCACCCTGGCATCTTCAACCTTCCTGACATATATGTGTAACATAATCTCGGTGATTTGAGAGCCACACAAAATTGCAGATTCCGAGCCAACTGATAGCAGCACTAAGAAAAGTGTAAAGCAGGTGAAGTATCAAAGTCGTTGTATCGGTCGATTCAATTTTCTGTGTCCCCTTTGATGAGAAAATCATTGAGAATCTTTCAAAATCTCTGCAAATCAGGCGTTTCTCGTTGCGAAAATAGAAGAGAAGTTTCGTTCAGATAAGAAAAGGTGGAGAACATCCCGAAGAGAGCGTCGGAAGGAGACGAAAGAATAGCACTTCTCGGAAGTACAGGGAAGCCTCCGGGATTCGCAGACACGATAAAGTTACCGGCGCTTTCCACGTCGACTTCGTAACGATCTATCCTCTCGATGATTGCACGCGGTGGATGTAGGAGTCGGCTAACGACAGCGAGAAAGGATATCTTTCTTTCTCGACTCCGGACAACTGGGATAACTGGGCATGATTGCCATTGCCCGCAGCAGTCGACATGCTGAGAGGCACGAACCGATGAAGAAAATCGAAGGAAATCGCGAGGAACGAACACGCAGAAGCTCGTGCAAATGAAGCGGAGAACGGAAAAAGCGGCGTATGCGACGTAGAATACAAGGAATGAACGATTACATGGACACTTACACGATATTACAACGTGAAAGTCTTATTACACGGGCATTCATTTTCTTACATTGAAACATATTAAATAAGGACTTTGACAAACGAGGAATCAAGTGGCGAAAAAGACTATCGATACAGTAATTTACTTTTTATAAGATCGATGTGGAAAATCTACTGTACGGAAGAGAATTTTTTTTTAAAATTAGGAACCGGTCATTTTGACTGCCTTAGCCTCTTGCCGTATAATAACGAGTGACACTCGTGACGCGATAAATGAAATAGGGAATTTTGAAGTTTTCCAAAAAATGTGAAATTAAAAATGTCAGTGCGTCACGATACGATGAAATTATTTTTATGCTATTGATATTGCGTTCGGTTATACGCTATATGAGAAATCAGGGATAGATTGTTATTTCAGCAATTAATTCTGAGTTAATGCGCATTCAGCCAGAAGAGAAATGGTACGGCAAGAGGTTAATGGGTGTTAAAAATTATATCACAAAATTAATGTACGCGAAGGAGCTGCCAAAATGGTATTTATTTTAATCAATTACATATTGAAAAGACAACGTTGAATAAGTTTTCTCCAGCAGTGCCGATTTATAAAACGGTAAAAGTTACATTTGCAACTTTGAATTCGAATTCACCGAAGGTCATGCGAAGATATATCCGGTATTGAAGTAGTATAGTTCCTTTTACACGAATGAGAAAGAGTAGGCGCAGTTTGACATAAATAATAATCCTAATTTAAAGTTACCAAGGTAGAAAGGAAAGTTGGAAATAAAAACGGTTCAATGGTGGAAGTTTTGCAAGAAACGAGAGCACGTTCTAAACTGGCAATAAACTCGGTAACCTTGCCCGGATCTCGAGCAAGGGTCAGGATGGAAATACTATACTCGCGTCTGGGACGTCGCAGGAAAAGGGAGAAAAAGGCGAATTCCGGGAGTGAAGGCAAGAAAGCACGGAGAAGAATGTATCTCAGAGGGTGAAACGTCGATGATAATCGCGCCTACCGTGTAACATCATCTATCGCGATGATAATCAGATGCTTGAAAAACCGCAGGCCACACATTTGAAGTGAACGAAATAAAGGGAAGATTAATAGTAACAAAAATTCAAAAAAAAACGTATAAAATTCTTCACACTAATCGGACAAGAACTTCTCGACTGCCCAGCGATTAACTAAAACCTACGACAGAACCAATTCCAGATGTAGTAGAATCAGAGTGAAAAGTATTCTTGGAAAAAATTGAAAGCATCGATTTAAAGTTTCACGAGAATCCGTGGAAGGCATAGTGATATGCACTTCGGCGAGAATACCTCGAGGATCTCCTGGAAGAGGGCACGTAAGCACTGCTAGGATGACAGATATGGCGTGCCGGAGACTGTGACCTTGAACTCGAGGACTCCCTCGCGCTCCTGGGGTCCTCGAGCGTGAGGCGCCGAATGTAGAGTCCTGGCACCTCCTCCACAACCTGATGTCTTCTCCTGTACGAAGCCACAGTGACTGGTCGAGCCGATTCTCACCATCGATCATCCGCCGTCGCTTCTCTTCTTCTTCTTCGGCTCTTTTCCTCTCCAGCTTACTTTCTATCCTCTTCTTTCTCTCCCTTCAGTTTGCTCCCTCTCTCTATCCGTCTCTTTCCCTCCTTCCTCTATCTCCGTCTTCTTTTTCTTTTGTTTTCCCC
Source organism: Cerceris ruficornis (assembly GCA_963989415.1). NCBI lineage: Eukaryota > Metazoa > Arthropoda > Insecta > Hymenoptera > Crabronidae > Cerceris > Cerceris ruficornis. The sequence goes on along the minus strand of OZ022520.1, from coordinate 31,862,156 downwards.
CTTATTTTCGCCAAAAGAACGGCGAGCTTGAACTCGAACTCGACGGGCGACCTTGAACCATGATCTTGAGACGTTCAAGAGCGACGATGCGGTTGTAGAGTTTCATGGTGCACAGGCGCCGTTTCTGGGACGTTTTCGATGCTCGTCGTGGATTCACGATAGGATCTAATGGAGCGGTATCGTAGATTTGAACAAGGAGCCGTGGATTTTTGTAATTTCTTGCAGATCATACGTTGTCGGTCGTCGGGCAGAGGCTCGGATAACACGTTGCAGTCGTTCGGTCGGCACTGTCGGAAATTCAATGCTTCGTTCCCGGAGGAATTGCTTTTCTTGTGCCTATATAATTAGACACACTTGGATTAAATTGTCCCGCGGACTTATAAGTCAGCGGTAATGTCAGTGATCGTGCGCATTTACGCGAGGAATAATAAGTATGCTCTCGACGTTGCTCACCGTGTCCCTGACAGAATCGTTAAACTGTGAATCTTCTTTGTAACTACAAAGTATGATGACTGATAGGGAGAAAAAGACAAAGCGGCAATTACAAAAGAATCAATCGTACTCCCATGTTTGCAATTCTACGGGAAATGAAACTTTGCACCGCGGTAGAAGATATTTGCAATACGTTGCTAAAACGCTTGAACAAACATTTCTGTCGTCAACCATTCGCATTCTTCCATGCAACGTTATCATCTTTCCCGTGCCATTTAACCCGTTGCCGTACAATAACGGGTGAGACTCGTGACACGACAAATGGAATAGGTGAAGTTTTCCAAAAATTATTAAATTAAAACTATCTGTCGATTACGATACGATCAAATTATTTCTATGCTACAAACATTGCGTTAAGTTATACGTTATGTCGGAATTCAGGGATAGATTGTTATTTTCGCAATTAATTCCGAGTTATCGTGGATTCAGTCACAAAAGAAATGGTACAGCAAGGGGTTAAAGTATCTCTTACGATTGTCAAATCATTCTCTTCGGACAGGTATCTACCACTTAACGTCTATCTTCAAAATCAAGCTTCGCGCTACCATTGGAAACACAACGGAAGCTCACCCCAACCGCGCCGACCTCCCCTCCTCTCATATTCTACAAATCCCTTCCTCGATCCTTTTCGCCGAAGTCAATATTTCCCATGATCTATCAACAAGACCAACTCGACGCCTGGCATAATCGCATCGCGGCGCTGTCCCCTATCAAAACGTTACATCGGTTTCGGATAATTCCCGATCAGCAGGCGGTCCGATTTCGGGTCCCTCGATTCTTTAAATCTCTCTCACTCTATCTCGCACCGTTAGCCGGCTCCAAAGAACGACCGAATCGAGCGGCGCCGCTCGTCATTAAATGGCGTTGTTTAGCAGGCTATTTTGAATTTTGTTTCTCCTCTAGGCGGCTTCTATGCCGAGGTGTGGGCCAGATTAGTTTTCGCTCGCACGACTGTCAGCTACTTGCCGCGGGCCACTGACTGACTGACTGCCTCGAACTCGAAGAAACGACCGACCGGGCCGGTCTACCTTCTTGCCGGGCCGTTCTTTCAGCCGATGACGATCCCTGTCGGACCACCGGTGCTGTTAGTCCAACCACGGGATCACTATTAATACGTAATAACCCGTTTGAGGTTAAGAACGCCCGGATTAATCGTAAGGGAGACGATAAGCCGACGATTAATGTACCGTTAATCCTAAAGCGATTTCGGAGGCTGCTCGGATGCGCGCGAAATTACTTGGGCCTTCGATCGCGTTTGGTTGCGCGGGGAGAAATTGCTGATTCGAGTGAATGAAAAATGGCAAGGATTTTGTAATTTACGCTTGGATTTGTAATTGAAATAGCTCGTTTTTTACATCTTTCTCGCCCAGGGTATTTTATTACGTAGGATTTGAGGTTGCGATACTTCTTGGAGATATTTGTCATGGTGCGTGGATATTCTGGGTTTTTTTTTTCTTGATACTTGGAAATCTTAAGACGCTCGGGGGTCGAGGTATGTGGATCTATCTTCGGAGATGTTGGACGAGACTTAGTTAAATACGGTTGCACGCAAGTGTCCGATAAAAAATGTCGTGAGAACGTCTGGCCGTTGGCGTGTCTCGTATGCTTTATCCGTAAAATAATATATTATGAAAAGCGAAAGGAACATGCGATCGAGAAATATAACGGGCGATTGGTGGAGATTAAGCGTCGATTAAAATTCATGGCGTGTCAGCCGGTATAATTTGATTTCGTAGGTGTTCGTGCAGATCGAGTTACCGAGAGCCGGCTGGCGGATTGCTTTTTCGGCCGAAACACGAAACAACCCGGGGAACTTTTATTTCCTGACGCAGAGACAAACTTGACGTCGATTAAAACTGAAACGCGGCTCATTATCGATTCGTTACTCTAACCGAGCATGAAGAGCGCAACTTACGGATTCTGTCTGTATCGTATTACCCTAAATGTCAGATCGCTTCTTTGCATCAAGGACGAGACGCTCGATGACGGTATAAAACGATTACTGGTTCAGCGGGAGAATAAAATTTATTTGCAATTCCGTGGAATTTTTTATAATTTCAAATCGATAATTGCAGTAGATATAACACGTTGAATGCATTGGGGCTCACCAGCTTGAATTCAATGAAATTTCGTACGATTTTTAAATTATAATATTTACGAATTTTCTAATATATCAGGTGCTTAAATATTGCCGTTTAAAAGTTAAAGTTCTGCTGACTATATTCGTGCCTTTAAAATTATATTGATGTGACTTTAATGAAAAAACTTTCACTTCGGTAGAAATGATAAAACTAACGGAATACCGGTGGCATTCAACGCATTGACACTAGATCTACGGGCAGTGAATCTGGTATATTTGAACATATTAAATAAGTACTTTGAAAAAAGATGGATCAAGCGGTAAAACATACGATCAGTTAAGTAATTTGTGTGTTATAAGACACACGTGAAATATTTATTGTAATGCTTCTCTATCAATTTGAGAAAAATTATTAAAAATGTAGGAACCCGTCAATTTGACGGCGGTCGTGGATCTACTGTTAACTCGCAAACTTACTTAAAATTGTCCCCGGTAAGAAAATCACAGTAACAACAACAGAATACGTAGATACAAAAGTTCCTCTAAAAATTCTCACACACACATAATTATCAAAATTCCTCGTCGTCCCCTTATTGGTTTTTAGGGACTTAAATAACGACACTTTGTTTAAAAATTAATGGAATAGAGTAAGACTTTATTATACGAGTATACCAAGAGGGGACGTCTTCTCTCTACGAGGGAAAGTCACGGAATGAGGTCTAAAAGAACTCAGCGAGGATCCAAGGACCCTTTTCGGTTTTAACGTAAAACAGACTGCATAGCTGTACAGCTGCAACCTCTTAAGCGTTCCAAGAAGTAAATATACCGGCTGATTTTTGTATGTTTAAAGTATACTATGTTCGTAGAAGCATAGAAAACCAACACCCCTCCGTACGAAAATTTTCCCCCAAGCCGAACCTATTTATTGCCTGCATAATTTCTCACACACCCTCTTGACACACATCCCAAGTAAACTCTCGTCTCTTCGTTCTCCTCGAAATCGATCGGCCGATCGAACATCGTGGGTGGACCGTCGCGAATTCATTCGCGAGCAAAAACTCGTGAAACGAGCCGCATCGCGATTCCATAAAAAGACCGACGAAAGTAGAAAGCAAAATAGTTAGCGTTGCAAAAGAAAATAGAAGTGGTGCAAAAGGACTACACGTTTGGGAAGAAAGGAGCGAAAGAGCGAGAGAAGGAAGGACAGACGGATGGCGATCTCTTCGCGGAATATGTTTACATTAAAGGCGCGCCTCGGAAAAAAAGGCCGGGACGAACCGCAAACTGCTTAACGAGTCGGTCCTCTCCCTTCTTCCTCTACGGTTCTCTCCTCTGTGCATCGTGAGGCTGCATCGTATGCACCCACTCGACGATGCGTGGTCGCGCATGGCCACGCACACCATCGTACCACGAAACTTTTTCATCGACGCACAAACACGCGGAGGATGTCCAGTGTGCCGCGGGACGTGAGGATAGCTCGCGTGGAGCTCGAGGGCGAATTTTAATTTTCACGAGCAGGGTGCCCTCCCCGTGTATTGTCATTAGAGAGGCCAACGACGGCCGGCAAAAGGGGGAAAAGTCAGGGCACGAGTTATGGGCCGGTGCAAGGGAAGAGGGAGAGGAGAGAGACGGAGGGTCGGAGGGAGGAATAGAGAGAGAAGAGAGAGAGGCGACGGAGAGAAAGAATGAGAGGAAAAAAGAGAAGGAGGAAGATAGAGAGAAAGGGAGAGGGAGAAGCCACGGTGTTATTAGATTTCTTGCAAATTACTCGCGCGTCCCATTAACGAGTCCCATCTGTCTGGATTACGAGGCGAGCCAGGCTCCGCAGCGAGCTCGCGTCCTCTCGTTTCTCCACCGAGAGCGATTTAAAGTGTTACGTTCACTCTTCGCTTCTCCTTCCGTACTCTCTCTCTCTCTCTTCGTCCTTTCGTCGCAAATTTTTCCCCGTTTATTCCTCGGTACCGTTTTTGTTATTGAGAATTTCTGGCAGAGGAGCACCGTGAATTAGTCTTGTCACGAGGAAATTAGACGTTTCCGTTGCCTCGATGTAACGAAGACTTTTATCCAGTCTGGTGGATAATTTCTGCAAATTTTCTACGGTTGAGCCAATGATTAATTAAAACAAATGTTGTCGGAGTTTGCCAAATACTCTTCACCGATGAAAAATTGAAAACTAATATTCTTCCTTGGAAGAAAGTAGACCGGAATACCGGTTAATCTCAAAGACAGGTCTATCGAGTTGAAAATTCTTCTTTTTGTATTATTTAGGTTTAACTGCTGTGGTCATTTTGCCTAAGATATACCGTTTTAGACGAGTCTAGAACCATCGAGGGTATGATATATTAATTAATTATTTAAGACAAATTTGCCAGAGGTGACGGGAAACAATTTGAACCGGAGCCCGCTGATTGCGAGTCCGAGCTTTTCCCTCCTTATCCACCGTAGCTACCGTAGCATCGATCTTTTCGCCGGTCGGAAAAGCGTCGAAAGAAAGAGAAAAAGGGAAAGAGACGGCAGACAATTTCCGAAAGGAAACACGTGAAATCGATAGCCGGCTGGTTTCGTCTATGCCCCGAGACTTTACGACCCCGCACTGCGTGGAAAAGTCACCACCGCGCGGCGAAGCAGCGAGGGAAGGAAAGAATTGGAAAAGTGGAAATAGCCAAGGCGAAATTGCCAACTCGGAATGGCCTTTCGCGAAACTTTTATACGCCGTATTGTCACGAGGTCTCGTCGATTTTATTTTACAAGCACGTTACGCCGTACGTGTATGAGAGTCGGGGCAAAGATTAAAAGACGCTCGATACCGTAATTACCGGTGTCCTTAATTAGAGAATAATTAATATTCTCCCTTCTACTTTTAATCGCATCAACGTCGATCTTCTCCTCGAATCCGTCCGACTGCTAATTCTGGTAATTAATCATTACATCTCAACGTCCTTCCGATTCTTCGCTTTTATTCCAACAATTAATTCATTACTTCACACGCTAAATCTCCCATCTTCAAAGTCTCGAGAAAGCGCGGCAAGCGAAGAAACCCGGAATCACGGGGAAAAAGTTAATCGTTCCAATTGGACGAACATAATTCATCCGAGCCTTTGCGATTACTCAAAACCATATAAAACCGAGCTCGAGGGTAAACCCATGGAATCTCGAGGACCTCGGTATTGCCGAAAAACCACGGTATTCGATCGATCGCCCTTCGGCCTCGAATCTTTGCCATCGATCCGAGGAAAAAATTTCAATCCGGCCATGCCGCGAGATACTTTTGGGTGCGGAGCGTTCCACCGACTATGTAATTTTGATTAGTTATTCCGCGAAACTCCGAGGAACTCCACGGTAATTGGCCAAATTGCCAATCCTGCCAATCAATCATTAAATATCAAGGATAGCCTGGACCCGGCTGGAAACGCGCTTCGATGTGTGAGTATATGCTCGTGCATGTACCGATGAGAATGTTTAGTTACACGTTTCCTGTATCGGCGCGTGCAACGTGTAAACTCGCGTTGTAAATGTACCTACGCACACCTTCCATCGTGCCCATGAACGACGGGATACGTCAGACACGCGACAGCCGCTAATTTGTTCGATATTCTCAACGGTGGTTGAAAGACAACGAGGAGTAAACGGAAAGGTCAGAAATTTCGTGATACCGTAAAGACCTCGTGCTCGTAGAAAGGAGGGAGAAAATGCGAAAAAGAACGGTACCTCTCGCCATGCCGGCAAGAGAGATGCAACAATCGACCACGCAATTTTCTTTCCGCGAGCGTTTCTCGAATATTTTACGAGCGCTTTAAAATCGTAGCCGGAAGGAAGTTTTGCGCGCGCATGTAGCGCAGAATTTAAACGCAACGTGTGAGCATGCAGTATGTATTTCCTCGCGGATCGTGTCTACCTATTGCTATACATATTTAAGCTCTGATATTCTGCAACATCTCTCTCTCTCTCTCGTTTCTCTTTCGCTGCCTCTTTTTATCTCTCTCCTTCCGTCCTGCTTTTTTCCCTTCCGTTTCTACATCTCTCTTTCTCCCTTTTTCATAGATACGCATGCAGCAAGAACATACGAGCGAACGTATACACTGGCTTCTGTCATCTTTTTGCCCGTGGGCCTGCGAGGCGAATAAATTTGCCGAAGAAATTTCCGGGAAATAAAAAGGAGGCGGACCGCAGCGACAACAGCGACGGCGACGACGCCGGGGACGTCGGGGACGTCGGGGACGTCGGGGGCTCTTACGCAACGCGATTTGTCCCGATATATTCTGCGTAGCTCCGAGGCCGGCGCCTTTGTTCCGAGCGCGTAAGAGGCGGTCTCGTCGACTCTTAATTTATTTGAGACCACGTCGGGAGAGAGAGACCTCTCCCTCCGTCCTCTCGCTTCGGACGAAAAGACGGGACGCCCGAAATTTCGCGGTGAAATCGACCCGAATCGTGAGACACCGAGGAACCACACGATTTATAGGGCAAAACGTTCCAATGATATATCGTCAAACGTTACCATCGAGGCGATGAAACTTGCTTGCCGTTTGAACGCAGTTATTTTTATCCTTGGGCTACTTTTTCTTTAACCCTTTGCAATGGAATTATTTTTTGTCGATTGTTCGTGGTCGATTTTAATTTAATTGTCGTGAGTAAGGTGGTACAAGATTAGATTTGCAATTAGTGGACCGAAGTTGAAATCCTGCACAATTACAAATGGAAAATTTGCCCTAAACTGCAAAGGTCTCAAACACACGAGTATCAGCGAAGAAATTCATTCCACTAGTTTCGACCTCATGGAACTTAAAGCTATTCTGAATTCTTTTTCCCTACCGTCGACGAGTCCGCTCGATTCTTCAAAGTCAGCTCGCTTACGATCGACGAATTAAAAAATATCGCTGACTGTCAGCCGAACTTTCATTTACGTACCTCGTTGTATAAAAGAGTCAATATCGCTCGGTGATAAAGGATAAGAAACGATCCGATAAAAATGGGGCTGCGTCTCGAGTCACGTCTCAGCACGGACTGGCGTGCTCTACCCTCGGTTCTCTGCCACCCCCTCGCAGGGCTCGCTGTTATAGAATCTTCCGTGTGTGCACACCCCCTGAACATTTCGATATAACTATACCTCCGTCTCTATACGACTGCACATTGCCGGCCTCTATTTATGTACACGTTGCATCATGCATACCGGAGAAGGTAAATCTACGATGCAGTTTTGTGGAAGGGCTTGTGCTCTTTACGTAAACACACAATGGATTATGTTTTTGTTGAGCGCGAAGTGGCACATCGTTTTGGATTGCCGTTCGCATTGTTGTTGGGTATTATGATAGATTATTCCGATGGACGATGCTGTTGAATTTCACGGTGGATCTGCCGGCGATTAATGTAGTATATCTCGAAACAAATGGATCGGAAGAAGAGAAACGAAGAATGCAAGGTACTCGACCGGTAGAATTAACGTCGCAAAATTTCTGACGTCCGCTCTCGAGGTAAAAAGTATCGGAAACTTGTAGTTGCAGACTGATTGACAAACATTATAAACAAGGTAGATTGTGATCACGGAGAACGTATCTGAAATTGAGCGAAAGAATTCAATTCAAGGACGACAGACATGGAAAAAGTTGCAGCCAGCCAGACATCGATCGAAGGCAACAAAACCACGGTAGTTTCTTCCTGTCTTGCAATTTGTTAACGAGGAAATCGTCGCGTGGCGGTGCATCGAACTTTCCGAATAATTTTGCATTTACAATCGTATCGTGTCGTCGGCCGTAAAAAGCGTACGGACGTACGTCACGAGATCCAAGGGACTTTTCCGCTCCCTCTTCCTTACCAAAACGATAATAATTAGCGCAATTAAGGGCGACGGTGCAGGGATACACCCGAGTCCTGACACTTGGCCATAAACTTGAGGCAATAATTTACAAGGCTTTTAGCGAGTCGACAAGAAGAAGACGAGCAAATCCTACCAGGTCGTTGGTACCTTCGTGAAACGTAGCTTTTTTCAAATTGCTCGGCCATCACGCGAGAATCGTTAATTAGATCCGGTGAATTAACCAACTTTATTCCCGTCACGTTGTATCTTCTTTGGATTTTACCGCTTCGAGGAAAATCAAAGGTTCTGGAAAAGAAGAGAAAAGAAAAATGGAAAGAATTCGAAAGGCGCGTGAAGCAAGTTCGGCAAACAATTGCCAAGATTATTCCGAGAGGGACGGAGGGGTGCGAATTATTTAATCTTTGCCTGAATTATTCATATTGTTAAATATACGTAAAAGTTACACGAACTAATCAGGACTCTTGAATTCTTTCATTTGGCCTTACGAGAATTCTTAAGTAGTCTTTAAAATTACTCCGACGTTATTCGTATCACGCGCTAAGTTCCCCTCGACGCTTTCAAAATTCTTTTCTCTCTCTTCTTTTTTTATTGCACGAAGACGAGTAACGAGGAAGTGGCTGAAAGTTGAACTTTCGAGAAGTAACGTTCCTCAAGCTCTCTCCAACTATTCGTGTCGACGACGAGGATCTTCGAGGGAAGTTTGGAAATTATGAAGGAAGAAAAGTTGAATCTCCGCGAGATTCGCGAGATAATTAAAGGATTCTAATCAGGCCGATTTTTAGATAGGGACTGTGAGACGAGTTTTTCCTTCGGCCGACTTGCTTTTTCCCCCTTTCGAGGAAATCCCACTCGGTGAAGTTCGTTAGTCCTCGATACAAAACAGGAACGAACCCTAGTCGTTCCTTCTCTCGAAGTTATGCTCGGCACGCACTGAAGATCCACGAACCCTACCGGAGATCCGGGAATATCCCGAAAGTTGCCGGCATCGATGAACGGGGGACCCAATTGCCTAAAAGTTAATAAAGACTTGTCATCGATAGGCTTCGTCAAATATTGGTAGATTTAAGGAACAAATAGGAGGTCCGAGAGGGAAAAAGAAATGTTAAGTAAGTTTCCACTTTAACTTTCCTGGATAAGGTGATTAATTCTGTAATATGTCCTGCAAACTTAGAGAATTTTCATAAAATTGCGGAACCAGTCACTTCGACTGGCTTGGTAGTTCTAATGTTAAATGTACTAAATAAGTACTTTGGAGAAAGAGGGGTCACGAGGTGAAAAAGATGATCAGATAGCATGGGAAGTTCGCGAATTGATACACTCAGATTTTTATGAAACTTTGCATAAACATTTATTATACATATCTAAGAAGATAACAGGAATTCGTTCGTGCCCTTTTTCAATTTTAAGGGAGATATCAAGGAAGGCCCCTCTTTAAGGTAGGTCCTGTCTGTCTCCTACCCGTCCTGCCAGTTCTCTGCCTGTCCTGTCCCTCTCCCCTGTCTCCTGCCTGTCCTGTCTGTCTCCTGACTGTCTTCTGCCTGTCTCCTGAGTGTCCTCTGTCTGTCTCCTGCCTGTCTCCTGACTGTCTTCTGTCTGTCTCCTGCCTGTCTCCTGCAGGACAGGCATGAGCCAGGGGAGAGCGGCAGGACAGGCAGGAAACAGAAAGGACAGACAAGAGACGAACAGGACAGCCAAGAGACAGACAGGACAGGCAGGGAAGTAGCAGGAGAGGCAGGAGAGGCAGGAGAGAGGCAGGACAGGTAAGAGGCAGACAAGACCTATCTTAAAGAGGGGCCTCCCTTGATATCTCCCTTATAGTTGGAAACGGGCACGAACGAATTACAGCGATCTTTTTAGGCAGGTCTAATACATATTTATGCAAAGTTTCATCAAAATCGGAGTGCATCAGCTCCTGAAATTCTCCTGTAAATAATTTTCATTTTAAAACATATACGTGGAATATTTGCTGTACGTCTCTCCTATCAATTTTGAATAATTTTTAGACTAAGTGGGGAACCGGTTATTTTGACCGGCTTCGTAGTGTTGCTGTAATTACGATTTTGAACTTAGGTACGTATTAAGAATTATGTTAATTAATTTGTTTAGATATACAGGATGAAAATGAAAAAATCATAGGATGAAGGCAATTTTGACTTACCAAACGTAGCTCACAATACTTACTCCTACAGATCCTGTCCAACCCTCGCCACGTTACAGCGATCTCGCATCAGAATTCCGCATGAATGCTTTACCACCTTTTCTCATCGTCTAAAATCGTATCTTTCGTCACGTAAAGCAAAACCGATTCGTACGTCGGCCGATCGGCCGTGTGTCTAAATCGAGAATCCCATAAATCGTCCGATCGCGTCGTAGAAATTTACGATCCCGTCGTGTATGAATTTTCGAGAAAGCGCGGCCGGCAAATTGTCCCTACAATTTCCAAGGTTTAACGGGTGAAAAATAGATATTTTCTCGAGTCTCGGAGAGCAAGCACTCGGGCTGTCATTGTTGTCGGCTCCGTCTCAGGGCGTCTCGTTAAGATTTCATCCCCCCAAGTTGGCGAAGTAGGTATATGAAGCGGCGGCGTACGCACGAGCGGGGGTTGTTTCGTGTTCCTCGAGCGAAGGTCCTTGTACGGCTGTCGGGTAGGGCATTATATATGTATGTATATACGATATTATGATACCCGGCACGGTAGACGTTGTAATTCCGAAACTGGAGGGTAACTATTGTCCCTCGCGTCTGTTTATAAAGTTAAGATGAACCGCCGCCACGGTAAAACGGGAGTCACGTTACGCTAAGTACGTTTTTACCTTGAAGCTTATTTATTATAAAGGACGACGGGCTTAATTACGATTACGATGTAACTACGCGCGTCCCAGAGCTGGGTGGATTTTACGGATATCTACGTATTTTACCGCCACGCGATACTCGACTTTGGCGCAGTTCAGCAAGAATTAATATTCGTTGGTTGCAAATGAAAAGCTTCTCATCCGTTTCGTCGGATTTCAGTTAGAGAAAATAAGTGTTCACTCGCGAAAGTGTATCGTTTAACACTAGAACTACCAAACCAGTCAAAATGACTGGTACACACTTTTTTCCAAAAATTCTCCAAGCTTATAGAAGAGTCTTAGAATAAATATTCTACGTCCATCTTAAAAAACATAAATCACCGAATCGGTTATCGTTTTCGCCTCTTGATTCCTCCTTTTTCAAAGTACTTATTTAATATTTTGAAATATGATAGATTTAACGCCTGGTAGTTCTAGTGTTAATAACGCTGCTATGTATTTAAAACTCCAGGCAGAAATACGTGCAAAAGATAAAGCAATCGATAGTATACTTCACATAAGTGTACCGCTTGATAACAGCGTTATTTATTTAACACTCGAAGCAGAATTACGCGCTTACTAAAAAATCTGTATTAAAAATGCCGCACTCCCAAGAAAGGGAAAGGTCGAAGCGTGTCGGAACGTGCGATATCGTCGATCCAGTCACGAAGTTGAAGCCCGTAAATTGCTCGACAAGATCGATACAAGTAACACGAGCCAATCTACGTACTGGCAAGTGGCGCGATTCGCGCGTGATAATTGCCCGCCAACTGGTAACCTCTCCTTCTCTTCCTTTCGCCAATAATACTTGAACTCCGTCTTTCTCCATTCTCGCCATCTCTTTTCCTCTCTCGCGGAGCTTTTTCCTCGCCCATCGCTCACACGCTCGTTCGCGACTGCTCATTCCACTGACGATGCGAGGCCTCAAAAGCCAGAGCCTGGCACGAAAAGCTCCATAACCCAAATTATGCTTTGGAACACGCTTCGTGAAATGGGAAGAGTGGAGCTCCTATCGTAATTGAGTGTATGCCGCGTTAAGCAGGAATTTGTAGAATGAACGTTGGAAAGTGTTTGCTTACTTAAAAACTGAAAATGTGCACGGTTTGGCCCGTTTTAGTCGTCTCATTTTTATTTGGTTTTAGTAGGAGGAAAATACGGAAATACTGTTTAACGCTGGAAGTAGCGCTGTTAAAATTCTTACATTAAAATATATTAAATAAGTAGCTTGAAAGAGGAGGAATTGAAGCGGCATAGAAGTGACCGGTTACCGATTTTGCTTTAAAATTCTCCAAGTTTATGAAGGAGTCGTAGAACAGATGCTCTACGTTCATCTTGTAAAACATAAATTACCGAATCAATTATCTTTTCCACATTTTGAATTCTCTTTATCTAAAGTATTTATTTAATACAGTCAAATATAGTAGATTTAACGCCGGTAGCAAATTGCTTTTATCCCAATCTATTAGAATACATATGTAGTAAGTTTCACGTTGCGGAATTCCATGAAAATCTATGCAAAACTACATTCGGCACGAGACTCGTAAATTAGCTGGCATGATTAATAACGGGCAACAGTTTCAGTTTCCAATATCGATTCCACCGCCATTACGGGCAAACGGAGAATTGTTATCGAAGGAAGAGATTCCGTCGCCTCGTAAATCATGAAAACGACATCGGGCAAGTCGGCTGTCGCTTCCTCGACTAGTTCGCGACTCGTATGCGCCCGAAAATCGCGTCGGCGAATCGCGTGTTCTTCGACCGTAACAAAAGAGCGAAACATTCGACATTGACGCTAACTTATGGCTCCGTGCACGCGACAAAACTACCCTACGACAACGACTTCCGTTTATCACTCGGCAGTTCCGCTGGTGTCGTTAAAAGTGCCGCGAGTGTCGAGCAGTAAACGGATCCCCTCCAACTTGCGTATTTCGAGGTATTCAATTTTCTTGTACGTAATCTCTCACCGTTTCGAAACATTTTCAAACTCATTATCGTGCGTGGAGAATGGTTTCGATTGGCGTTTGATTGAAACTAAGTTTTACGTTTACTTCATCCGACTCTATTTCATTTTCTGTTAACAAGGCACCTTTCAAATCTCAAATTAACATGATTATTTGCAGAGTTATTATTGTTTAGCAAAATTCGAAAAATATTGAAGTTTCGATGTTGGAGGAAAGGGTCGAGAGAGGAAACCGCGTAAGATTACGAGGAGGCTTTGGAGAGGATAGATTTACTCGGCTCGCAGATGAGATAGAAGCCTGATTTACATGTACGCGTTAATATGACTGTCACATCAATTTTAATTATTCCGGGCGAGTCTCTTAAAGGGCATAAAACCATTCTTCTTGTTTGCCGGTGCGGTACCAAAGGCTCAAACGAGGAGTCGTAAAATCGTTCTCCGACGAAACGTTTCACGGGAAACTACGCGCCTATTAAAATCGGATTCTCAGAACGCGTTCTACTAACGAACACCGACTGATCTGCTTGACATAAAATGTTTTTAATAACGACCGTAATTAGCGCAAAACTGAAACGGGCCAGATACTCGTTGCGCGGGAATATCTTGTTGAACGACATGCGATTAGAATTACTCTTCAATTTGTACATCTTCCTGTTCTACGAGTAACTTTTCCTTCTAACGTATGACATAAATGTACGATCGCAGGCACAAACTTTTAATCTTTCCGATTTATGGAACGTAGGATTAACAGATACTTTTAATTGGTCCCGTAGGATCGTGCTATAGGTATAAAATAATTAAGGAGGAAGCTACGATGGGTCAGGAGGTTGAGGGCTCGAATTCACAATCAGTGGGCATCGGTTCAAATCTCCCGCCACCTCTGATAATTTTTTTTCTATATAAGTATGTCAGAGCCCCGATGATTCGGAATCTACGAAGAAAAGTAGGTTCTAGGCGAAACGGTTATAACAGTTGAAGCCGAAAAAGTAACAATTAAATTGATTTCTATCGCACGTAAATTATTTTCCTACAATTGAAAAACGTGCCTGTGTTTCACGTATCGATAACTCTTCACGAAACTTCGTATTGAAGTCACGTGGCGGGCAAAGTCTTGTTATCAGTGAAGAGCACCATCGCCGCCCTTCTTTCCCTTTCCTTTGACCCTTCTGCTCCAACAACACGGCCTCCCGACCCTCCGAGTTTATCGTACACGTGCGCACTTTCTTTTACGCTCATCGTACGACGACGATCCGAAGGGAATGTTCGATTTTACCAATCTTCTCTCCATAATTTCAGCAAACAAATTGTTTTCAATTAAGGAAACTTCGTCAAATTAAATCCAACCACTTCGCATCTTTAAAATATAACTCCTCGCTTTAATTGAGATCATATAAAATTACATAAATCTCCAAGTGGCAATAAAAATTCCAATTCCGAATACGAAGACGATGTTTCCAATTACATCCACGAAATTTATAGAATTTCCATAAAATTCGATTACCCGCGATAATCTTAAATATTATTGTAAATTCCCAATACTCCCCGTTTCATAAATACCTCATAACGTATACCCATTTCTCGTATAAGCGCGCATCCTGTGGTCTCACTCCAATTAGCGGGGCACATTTTTATATCCGCGAATCCCTTCGGTACGTTTAAGTGCAAAATTATAGTTAACGTTAGAACGAGCCGACGAACCGGCGCGATTCGACTTAACCGGTTAAGCTAATTTGCACAGTTATCGGTTTAAGCGGGGGATTGAATGAAATTGCTTAATAAGGTCAGCGCACAATGGAATAGAAACACGTACGCAGGGATATATTATATATAATAAGGGATGAATTATATCTATACTCGAGCGAACGGCAGAGGGCATTTATTAGAAGGTGGAGGGTGCTCCAGAATTACGGGCTTCCGGCCTCGGTAAGCGGGACTCTCGCTTTTTCATTTATACGCCCGTAAACGGTCGGTCGTTATCGGCCGACACCTTGGACGGTTCTCAAGAATTTACTGCCGACCGAAGGGGATGACGCTCGTGTAACGATTACTCGGGATAATTTCGTACACAGGTACGTGATTCTTCGGGGGTTGGAAAGGAAACGGCACCGGAGAAATCGTGGAATTATTATACTCCACAGATTTCCGGAAAGTCATTCCTTTTCTTCGCAGCCGTCACGTCGAACGAGCAGGGCGAGATTTTCGCGAAAATTGCGCGATCTGGAAAATTAAGGATACCGAGAAGAGACCGATGAAATGCGTCGGGAATTTTGTATCGGCATTTGCGTCGCATGAAATGCGGGTGAAAGTCAAACTGTGGCTTTGAATGGACGCTGCGCTCGGGCTGCCAAAGGGTTAACAGTGGGGAAATTTTTGCATGTAAAGCCAATATTACTTCTTCGCAGTGTTACATTCACATTTTCAAATATCATACATAATTTATGTGTAAAAGAAAGAAAAAAAAGTATCGCCAAAGTATTTCCTTTGTATTAAATTTAAATTTCATACGAAACGTCCGTATGCAAATTCTCTTATCACCCAGCGAAGGAAAGTATCGAAAGCCCGAACGATGGAAACTTTTCTTCACCCTTCCTCGACGATTGCCGATGACCGACGTTATTTTACGCAACTCGCTCCGACAATTCTGTACGATTGGATTTTATAACGTAACTTTTCGGCGAATTTTATGCGATAGAAAAATTCGTGAAAATTCACGTGCCACGCGAAAAAGTTGGACTTCCACCGCTGACTCTCGGGGAAAGTTTCGTGCGCAACGAACGTAGAGAATCGTCGAGCAAACGGTCCTCCACGACGACGACGATGACGACGACGACGACGTTGACGAAGCCCAGGTTGGTCGACGCTTTTGATCTATCGAGGATCCGAAAAGGGCGAAGGGAGCTGTTAACCGTATCACAAAGGGTCGTTTCCCCTAGCTCCTCTCCCTTCTAGAAGCTCCATAAACTACGTACAGAGAGCGAGAGCGGAAAGGGGTGTGTTGGAGCGAGTGAAAGGGACGGAAAGAGGGAGAGAAGTACCTATATAGCCGATCGGATTGGCTCATTGAATTTTAAAATCTCAAATAGAGTTAACGCAGACATCAGACGGCTCGGAGTACTTCTATCGACGGTGGTTGCTCGAGAGACGGACCGCTTTTAGCTCGCCCTTACCATGCAGACTCATTTTTCGTCCTTTGAGCACGGAAATTCCGGAACGAGTCGCGAGCACACCACCCCCTCTACCTTCGAGGAAATTATGAAGCCGGAGATAGGGGTGCGGTGCTCGAGAACTCGGTGCGTTTGTTAGTTTTCGCTTTCTGGCAACTGCACGGTTTCTTTGGGGCGTATAATCCTGTTGATAATAATGGTAGAAAATTTATGGATCAAATAAACTTCGACATCAAAATATTAACTTTCTCTAGGTAGTGCGTACTAGTTAAAATTGAAATTTCGATAAAAAAGGAAAAAAACTATGCGAACATAAACGGAGAAGAATTTATGGTTTGATAGGACGATTTGGCATTCGCGTAGGTTTATGCTACTAGCTTATGGGGTGAGCTGTTCACCGGATCCCCTTTAAGGAGCTGCAAATTGTGGCGAAAAGTCGACGAATGTGGAGATACCTTTATGGAGATACGACCCGGATAATCCCACGACCCTTTGCCACGAGGCGAAACCTACGAACTTTTCTGATCCGAAGTTTGCTCTGTTGCTCGTCCGTGGTCAAGAAGAAGATTCCTCGTGATGCGATTGTGAAACAGTGTAATCTATAAATGAGAAAATTCCATGAGTGTCCTAACTCTTACACTAATTCTTAGCACAAAAAGAACTTACATATCGAACGGTTTATTTGGAGAACAGTCGAGTTACGTGGAATCTTCCGAACAAGTAGAAACGGAACGTCGCTGGTCAGACACCTCTGACCGGACATCTCTTCTTCGATTGATTCGGTAATTTTGTGTCATTGAAAATGAAATTTTTGTCGAAAAATTTCTAAACATGAAACGTTCTATTGGCATTTATTTATTTCACGAAATTTCAGCATAGAAGGGTTAATAGGCCGACCCACGTAGAGGAATGTAATGGAAAGAAGAAAAAGGGCCGCACGTCAAACATGGAATAAATCGTCGAACGGCGTTCTTAACGACTCCCAAAACGCATTTATTCTTGGGGTAGGTCTTCTTCGGTAGGTTTTTCCTTCCGTGGCGAAGGGCGAGGGTGGCCCTAATTCGTCATAACGTTTTTTGTATCCCGTCGACGGTCCGGGGAAACAGCAGAAAACACCGAGAGGAATCCTGGATATCTGTCCCTGAAAACGACGAAGAACTTTATCGCCTGTTAAACAACCGTTTCCTTTAACTGCCGAGGGCCTGCGAAGTCAACAGAATTCAAGAAAAAGAGGAAACACGTCGGAGAATCTAAGGGTTGATCGAA
Organism: Cerceris ruficornis; assembly: GCA_963989415.1. NCBI lineage: Eukaryota > Metazoa > Arthropoda > Insecta > Hymenoptera > Crabronidae > Cerceris > Cerceris ruficornis. The sequence continues at coordinate 31,844,551 of OZ022520.1, read as the reverse complement.
GAAGAGGGAAAAAGCGGATGACGATAGAGAAACGAGGAGAGAGAATGAATGAAATGGGAGAGAAGAATCAAAGTAAAAACGCGTACGACGAATTTTACGAGGCGATTAAATGCGTCGAGCGCTAATTGCTTTTTTTTTACGAGCATCGAGCCGACCACCGAGTAGCCGATCGAACCGAATTCGTTGAGTTTCGGAACGCGCGCGTCACATCGGATCGATCGTAAAAATCCTGCCGGAAGCTGTACCGAGCCGACTGTAAAATCCGACATTCGACGTTATTGGCTCTGAAATATTAATGGATGGGTGGGTCCGCTTTCGTCGAGGACGAGAAACGTTACTTTGTGGTTAACGCGATCGGGACGTTTAAGCGGCGATCGTTTAATTGCCGATTGCTTCGTACACCGATGCGCCCCACGTTGCTGCCTTTGTGAGGAGGCTGCTAATTGGGAGGAAGTTGCTTTACACGACCGACCGTTCGATTTTACGCGACCACGTTGCTTTTCTACCGGCTGCCCGTCGATAATTGTCAGCCCTATTAGAGACATTCGCCGTTGCGTTAACCGATTCGAACCTCGCCCATAGGAAATGATTCGTTCTGAAATTATCTGTCTCGTGATTCGAAAATTATGACGAGGATTTTATGTTTCCTCGAAGGAAGTCCTATTCGATCTGCTACTCCTCGACGAATCGGGCAGGAAGGTATTACCAATTAGAGAAATTACGGCGAACCGAGAGCGTAATTACCATGGAGTTGAGAATTTTTCAAGATTTATTTTCCACTTCAGGCTTGAAATTAAGTTTTCAACTCGGCTCCGCGATGCGCGTAATTCAAATTGAATTCTCTGACCTCCAACTGTCGGAACGGCTGTACTCGAAAAGGACGATGTCCTCCGTCCCTCCAACTTTCATCCTCGAGGAAACTTTCACGGCGAGAATATCGGGTAACGCGATACAAAGCGTGCAATCGAATAAAATCGGCAATTTAAACGATGCTTCCACATTATCCAAATTTTTCCAAAATAATTCAAACAAACTCTCACTTTATCGATAACGCAAAATACCAATCTCTCCCCCGTTTAACATAAAATCAAAGAAAAGGGAAAATCGAAATTCTCTTTCCCTTCGCCTAGCAAATAACTCCGCGAAAATTCTCTATATTTCAAAGTGAAAATGGACATCTATCGAAAAACTTGTCGAGTTTTCCTGAAATTTCAAGAAGGGGTGGCTCAGTGGCGCTCTCTGGCGAGCCTCCTGCCAATCGATACGAGGGTTCGAGGGTAGACGTATCTTCGAGATGGGAGGATTAGGGTGCGGCGACGTGCAGAGGCCAGAGAAAAGCCCGAGGAAGGTGGCAGCGAAGGCGGAGAGGGTGGCCGAGACGGGGGAGGTGTAGAGGGGGTGGAAGAAGGTGGAAGAAGGAAGGCAGAATCACCGGATTCGAGGGGGTTTGAGACGCGGGAGAGGGAGGACGCAAAGAGGGTCGATTCAGCGCTGGACCAAGGTCCACTCTCACTTGCCAGGGGGGAGAAGACGCGAGAAACCGGTGGGGGTGAGATCGTCCAAAGGGTGCGAGAGACGCGGTGGGATGCGGAGGGTGGAAGAGGGACGCGGAGGACCGCGGAGGACACGAGTGAGAGCGAATCGAGAGCGAGAGTGAGACTGGCCTGACGGCCGAGTCGAAGGGGTGAGACGCCAAAGGGTTCTCCTTCTCTCTTTCGCCTCCCTCTCAGCCGGTGCTTCTCTTTCTCCCTCGGTCTCTGCTCTCCTACATGGAGAAAGTGAGCAGTGGTGGTCAACCGGGACCTTTGCATAGCTGGGGTAACTTTTTCAAAGTTGTCCAGTCATTTTCAACGGGGAAAACGCAGGGGAAACGGGAGATTCGATGGAATTTTCTCGTCCGCTATTATCCGCTGCTGTATGATTAATTAAGGAAAGAAATTACCATACATAATTTCTCCAATGGAAAACGAAGCCTTGTTTATCGGCGATAGTTCGTTGACCTACTTTGTTCCTCGTTTTAGCCAACGTCATGGCTGAAATTTGAATATTACTGATTCAGTGGATTCTAGTAATTAAATTTCTTTCGAATTGCATCGTCGAGCCGTAACGTCATCTCCGAAAACATCGCATCGGCCGGTGCCTCTTCACGGTGCAATTATTACGTCGCCCACGGTTCTCGCTCACATTTAATTAATTTCATCGCGAAGCATACCTCGGACGCGAACCAATCGGCTATCGAAATCGCGAAAGCGTTTCCTAATTTCCGTGGTGACTTCGCGTCTGCGTTAAGTGCGCTTCGAAGATTGCACGATCAATCGGCTGGCACCGTATGGCCGACGAGCACGCAATTATGCTGTTCCCGGCAGACATGCGAATATCTCACCGGTAATCATTCTCCGTTTATGTCTTTCCATCGAATCTGCAATCTTCTCGCATCTCTTTCTTGTCACGAAGGGTAATTGGCGATTTTTTTTCGCCTCCGTTCTCGCCACCGTGAGGTTCCTCGATGTACGGTGATTTGGTCGATCGGCTAAATATATGGCGGGCGCGAGATTCCCGCGAATTATACCGTCAGCTTCTGGCTTCGATTTTCTGCATTGTTCATGCGAGTATGCCTGGATATTTTTCAGCGGCTCGTAAAGCACTTTCTGCCAATAAATAGGTATCATCGGCGCCGTGGCTCTTTATAAGCACATTCGATTATTCAGGCGTTACTTTTGAACGTCAATGAAATTTTTATTCGACGGCACTGTAATTTTATTACCGGAAAAAGATTAAAGATAGAATGTTACACGCGATTCTTGGACGACTGGTGGGATTAATATTCCACGTGACATACCAGATGATTGGTAAATTAAAATGGAAAGGACACGGCACAAATCGTCCGGCAAAAGATGAGGAAAAAAAACGTCGGGAGAAGAAAATGAGAGGAAAGGTCCATCGCCGAAGCATGGGGTTGCCCTTTCGGAAAACAGCCCGCACGAATTCCGGAAGCGGCAACCCTAACGGCGAAGATGGAACAAGGAGGAGACGATGGTCGGATAGAAGATCGTGAAGAAGGGCGACCCTATTAGACCTGAAAGAAAAACAAAGCGTCTGCGAAAAACATCGAGGAGGGTCTCCTTTAAGGAACTTCGTGGAAACTCCTTCTTCCATAGACGATTGTTCGCGTAAGTCTAAGCGAATCGCCATAGAATAATAATTAAGAGCAAGTACGATCGAATTCAAGGAAGATCGAAAACCCTTCGCACTTTAACCCGAAACAAGTGTCTCTTCGAGGTCTTCGACAAAGCTCCTCCACTCTTGCAAAATTCAAGGAACGATCTATGCGCAATTTCCATCGATTTTCCCCGGCCAAAAAAGATTCTCAATGCTCCGGAAGAGGCATGTTGCAAATTTTAGTACCTCGGCGACCGTCCGCGAAATTCGTGCAACGCGGAAACGTTCGGCGCCGCGAAACGCGTGGAAGACGCGACAAGAAAAATATTTTTCGGTTATAGTAATGGCGCGCCGTTCGTGGAATCCGAAAGGAGGGAGGAAACGAGGGATCGGAAAAAGACGAGCATGCAAATGAACCGACCGGTTGAATTTTCTCGGTGCTCGCTCTCGGTACGTGCCCTCGCTCGCCTCCGTCCGGTGCGTGTGCGCCGGTACGTGTATTTGTAAATACAGGGTGTGCGAGCACGTTTCTCTTTCTCCGCGTGCTCGTTTACGGGCACGTATAAAAGCGTATTCGGGGGAGGAGAACGTCCATCCTTCCCACGCGAGACGAAACTAAGGGGAAATTGACCAGTGAACAGTGGTTCTCCTTCGCTTCTCAGCGAGCCCTTCGACGTCGACGAATTTGCAAACACTCCTTCGATAACTTTGAAATTACAGCGAGAACTCTTCGTCATTTGTTTGCGCCATCGAATTATTCTGACCAAGTGCTTGCGCAGTGTACCTCCTGTACAAAAATTGCGGGAGAGTTTGATTATTGTTTAGAATTAACTTCAATCTCTTACCCCCTTTGCGAGATAGAGGGGATTATTTCGTCGATGGAAACCTGCTTGAACAATTTCCATCTGACTTTTTGTTTAACGTTCAAAATTAAAAAATCTCCACGATCATGTTCGTTCAACGAATACCATGAAAATTATTCGCACCGCAAGTCGGCTCGATTTTTTATAAAGAGGAGAAAAAACGGAACGTGGCAGAGTGTAACGTTGACTCTGGAAGAAAATTCCACGAAACCACCCTCCACCACCAATTACGGTAATGGATCCCGCGATACTTTTATTGGCGCGCGTGCACGCAGGCATTTCCACGCGCGTGCCGCATCGAGCGAGGGTACGTTAAGCATAAGCGGGGGTGGCCGGGGTGGGATTGAATTGTTCCCGTGCCGTTTACACGGTGTTTGTTGCACGGAAGTCATAATCGTTATCCTCATGGGCTTGCCCCGGTCAACCGACCGGAATACGCGCTTTCTTTTGTTGTCTTTCATCGCGCATCCTCGGAATCGATGCCCTCGGCTCCAACCCCCTAAGAGTATTTTGTAATTCGAAGGGGAGGATAGAATCATGCGATTGGATTTTTAAAAGAATTTCCTCCCGTACTATATGGGAGATTGTGGAAAAATCGTACGACCGGCAGTGACAAATTTTTTTGGTGTACTTGCCTTCGCGTTAATTTTCACACCTAAACTGCGGATTTGCATGCATTTATGACAAATTTAATTGCGGCCATTTTTCGTTTATGAGGCCGCGCAAGAGCAAGACCTCTGGCAAACCTAAAGAGAAACATCGCCGAAACTTTTCAAACGTAAATACGAGATCATCGGTGCGTTTCGAACTTAATCCCAGGATCTTCGCGAACGACATTTCGTTTTGCAAACGGAACGTCAAGCGGGCACATATCCTCCCCTGGAAAATGCAATTTTCATCGCGAACGAAGACAGCCATCATCCCCGAGCGTTCTAACAACGCGCGAGCCGTTAAAAAAGCCGGCATCGCGAAGGAAGCTCGAGCCGTTGAGTCCAACGAGCAATATCTCCGTCAAAATAAACATCCACGAAGAGTCCATTCAGCATCGGGAGAAAAAAAATTCTTGCGGCAGAAACGTTCGCCTCCAGACAAGCAGATGCAAATAAGGGGGTGAGGGGGCGAGGAGGAGGGAAAAGGGAGAGAGATGGAAGGAGGGTGGATGATGGTAGCTGGCAGAGGTGGCTAGCCAAGAGGTCGCGGAGAAGAGAGAGAATAGGGGGTAGATCGAAAGGAGGAGAAAAGAGGAGGAGCAGCGGTGAGAGCGAACGAGGCAGCGGGAGGAAAAGGGACGGCGTAGGAGGGTTGATATCGGCTAGAAGGTGAGCTTCGGAACGCAATGTCCGGCCTGGTCCAGCCAGGAGAGATGCGAGTATTGATCTAGGCTCAGACCTAACCCACCCCCTCGAGGCTTTCCACCCTTCTCGGCCACCTCCAACCACCTCCTTCGCCTCCTCCATCTCCGTGCTCGTCGTGAAGCCACCCCTGCTCCGTTCCTGAGGGTCGTGGCCGAGAGGGAGAGAGCGAGAGAGAAAGACGGACGAAAAGACACGGTGAAAGGGAGAGAGAGAGAGAGAGAGACGGGGATGAAAACGGGGTAGAAGCGAGCGAAAGAGGGAGACTACTCGACGGGGGTGGCGAAGAGGCGAAGGGAGGCTCGAAGGAGGACCTCGAAGTCCGGCTTGCCGAGCTGCCCCTTCAGCTACGCACGTTCACTCTCACCTCCTCCACCTCCGGTCTCCACCGGTCTCCTCCGGTCTCCTCCGGTCTCCTCCGGTCTCCTCCGGCCTCCTCCGGCACTCCTCCGGTCTCCTCCGGTCTCCTCCTCTTACATTAGACACGCTGCAGTGGTGCTCAGCTTTCGGATGAGTTCCTTCGCGCCAACGCATCAAGATGAATCGTTCGAATCGATTCGACTACTTTCGGGACGTGCCGATCGATGGCTTTTTAATAGCTTTCAGGTTCGTCGTTGAATTGGATACTTGGTTTGGGGGGTGGAGAATTTTTTTTACTCTTTTCTCCAAGCAGTAGACGGGCTATTAAAACGTTAGGAAATCGATATTGTTACGGGTTCGTAGGTTAGAATTATAGTTCTATTTTTACAGTTGTTTCAGTGTCGAGCTTATTGAAACTCAAACTTAACACTATTCCTACCACGACCGGTCAAATGACCGTTTTTAAAATTTCGATTAGAATTTCCTATATACAACGTGATTGAATCGCCTTTAAACTTCACGACTTTTCCTCAAATATACGTATAATACAATCACATTATAATACATTTTTCAATATTCACTTCTTTTCTTACTGTTCATTTTCTGGGAAAAAATTATCATTTGACAAATTCACCGGTTGCGGTAGGAAAAGATATACGTGAAGTGTCGGTGGGAATAGTGTTAAGACAGCCTTTAAAAGGCACGTTGATGAAAAAATATTCTTTGGTCATTTTTATCCGTGAGATAAAATGTACAATGGGAATAATAATCATTTGGTAAGTGGTAAGACAGCATTGAAATTCTCTACCGATACCGTAAGCTTGTAATAAAACTTTAGGATCATGGAATTACGTTCGAAGCTACACGGAATTTCTTTCGCCGTGAAATATCTGCCAGGCGAAATATCAGCTTGCATAAAAATTTAATTTCCTTGTCAGTACTCACGGAGTGCTTCGTAGTTTTAATGAGCAAATGGCGAATACTCTTCCTAGGCGGAAGGAAGGACTGAAAATCGAAGGTAGCCACGCCCCGATGAAAGAACAAAGAAAATTCCCAATTTGCCAGTAGCCTCGCGTCCTACATCTGGAATACGAGCCTCAATAATGTCATACATTTAAAGAAACCGTATTTATTAGCTCCGGCGATAGTCGACTCGAGTGCTTCCAAGTACTACAAAGTGCTAAACTACGAAGTGGCCCTCTGTTCCACTTGTAAAGTGTGATTGTAAGCGAGAATTCTAAACAGAATGTTCTTCCAAACGTGCCCACCACTTGGCGAACTTGTACCTTCGCTCTTCGAATCCAGCATTTAAAACTAGATCTACGGGCGTTAATATGGTATATTTAAATATATTAAATAAGTACTTTGAGAAAGGATGGATCAAGCGGTAAAAAATACGATCAGTTAAGTAATTTGTGTATTACAAGATACACGTGAAATATTTACCGTACTGCTTCTCTATCAATTTGAGAAAATTTTTTAAAAAAGTCGGACCCGTCAATTTGACGGCGGCCACAGATATAGTGTTAAGTCGCAACATACCTACGATTCGTCGTTTTATCCTCATAATTTCCTTCAAAGTAAACCCTGCACGTTTACCAATCGATCGACGTCATCCTTGACAATTTTTACTTCAGTAACGGAAACTTAAAATTTCATAATTCTATCAGACCTATTATATTCTCTTTCTCGAGTAACGGGAGAATTTACAGATCCAAAGTAGCTTCGATCTGAAGGGTCTCATTTTTGAAATAAAGAGAAAAAACGACAAACTTTCAACACTTCCTCGAAGCGTTTTAGTGAAACTGGAAAAGTCGAGCGGCGACTCCACTCGTGCCGAGAAATGGTCTACGATAACGTCGTATGGAGTTACTCGAATCCCAATAAATCCAAACGCCCCCGTAGTCACCCTCTCGCCCTACCCGGTGGTCGAGGAGGCCTGCACAACGCGTTTCGAGATTAGTATTAATTTATAGCGCTGGAAGATAGGATAGAACAGGCTGGCGACGGCGGCGGTAGCGGCGGTGGTGCGCGATGGCCGAGGAAGAGGGTGGAAAGTGAAATTTCGTGGCTACGGGAGCGCCGCTGCTGCGCCATTTCCATTTTCCACACTGATAATTGGAAACCGGCCGGGCAACTTTCGTCAGTATGTAAATTCCTGCCGCTCCTATCTATTTTCATCTTACGGTATAACGGGGAGTTGGGCTAATGAGCCGAACTTCCCCTTAAACTTTACGCTAACGGGGAGTGTGCTCCCGTGATCGCACGATTTTCCCAATATATATTTTTTTTACTCTTGCAGGGAGAACGTACGAATTAACTTTCTTCTCTTTATTTCCCTCTTTATTAATTCCTTGATGTGTACGATATCATGGACATTAATCGCGAAGGACATCTCCGACGATTAATGAATCCCAACGGAGACGTTGGTTATTTTTCTTTTTTTTTGATAATTGTTAAGATTTTAATAATCTCCCTGCGCCGTCTCTCTTGCGAGAAATAACACACGCGAAGATTAAGATCCAAGCATCATGATAAAATAACACTCAAGGAGGGTAGCCACCTTTATCGTTCTTATGGCGTTATCTTATTAAGGGTGTAAGGGTGGGGCGCGCCGAGGAGATGGTTAGTAGCACGTGAGGGTGAAAAATGAAGAAGAGACGAGAACCTACCCCACGAACCATCGGTCATCGCCCACAGCCACCCCATCCTTCTCTCCTTCCTTCTTCCTCGGCAACCCCGTCCCTCTCCCCTCCCATCCGCGATATCACCCTGTAATGAATCTGTCACAGAGCCACGAGATTTCATTTCCTTCCTGGAGGACACCCGGCCCGGGATGAAGTGATTTTTATGATTCCGGACGGCCCGCGATTTTGGATGATTTCAGGACAGTCCGCCGGGCTTGACTTATATTAGAAACATAATAATTAAGAATGGAATTAAGCGATTACCGTCACGCGACTTATTAACGTTCGGCTGGTTTAATTAAAAAAGGTCTAACGAGAACAGCTGAATCGTATTTTGTGAACTCTTGATCTCAATGTACTTTGGACGGTTTTTTGTAGCATGTTTTACACGTTTTTTTTTATAATTACAAAGCAATACCTATGCTCTTTCGTTTAATTACGTAGAATTTGAAAATTGCTTTATCGCCCCCTCCCCGTAAACTCCATTATAAATTCTAGGAAATAATTATGGACATAATTTCATTACCGCAAATCATAGACCAGCAGTAAGTGCATATAGAAAACAACATCTACCGCATTTACAGTTCATCCTTAACGGCCCCCGACATTTACCTCGCCTTCGTCAAAGAAAAAGGAACCACTCGAACCGATCCATCCTCCCGCAATTTCCCCGCCACCTTTAATTTCCATTCGTTGTAAAATTCGCACGATAACCGCAACTTCCGTGAGCGTTGTACGGTAAACGATCCGCGTGATAGCCCGATCGGAAAAAAACGCTATCAATTTCCGGCGTCGTCTCTTATTTATCCTGAAACTATCGTCATGAACGAAATAAAATCCACGATAAATCGTGGCAAGCCGAGGGTGCAAAGAGGAAGACGAGGATGATGGTAGCAGTTTGCAAGATCGAACGTACGGCCGATGTATCGGGTACCCTACGTTCTCGGAATTGAAATCAACCCCGACCTTCTCCACCTCGCCGGCGACCCCGAAGAAGCTCGCGAGGGACTCCGTTCCTGAGGAAGGAGCCGAACACGCTGCGACCCAGTCCCGAAGACTTTGACCCACATCATATAGCTCGTTTTTGCCGCCACCGCCGCCGCTGCCTCCTTCACCTTCCGAGTTCCTTCCCTCTCGAGACTATTATCTTAATCCCATACATCCTCTTTAAGAGAAAACGCTTCTTTCCAATGAACTCGTGCTGCTTTCTTTTCTCGGGGTCACTTTGGACGGGGTGGTTGGACTTTATTTGACGATGGCCGTTTTGGAATTTCTGATTGGGGTATTTGTTTAACACTAGATTTACGGAACTGAAATCTGTCACACTGCAATACATTAAATAAAGACTTTGGAAAAAGAGGGATCAATCTGCAAAGCTGATAATTCGTTAAGTAATTTTTGTATTGTAAAATACACGTGGAATATCTACTGTACCGTTTCTCTATATATCTCAGAAATGCTTATAAAAAAAGTATGAACCCGTCAATTTGACGGCTTCCGTAAACCTAGTGTTAACGTTAACACCTTCTAGTACCTTAATTCCTAAGGTCCATGGAGAGTGGATGGAATTCTTTTTGCTGAGCTTAAAGATACTCTAATAAATAGTTCGGAACCACAAATGCAGTTCAAAATTACATAAAATTATAATTGGATGACGCATGTGTTTTCGACATTTTCCTCGCAATATTTAGGCAAGGATGACTACTGCACAAGGGCCACCGTGACTTTCCTTTACATTAGTCATCTGAGCAAAAGTCGCGTTCGCGTTCCAAGATGCAACGTGGAAGTCGTCATCCATCCCTTCCATATCGCTCAAAAACACCCCCAAAACGCATGGGTCAAGCTGTAATTTTCACAATCGGCAGAAAACCTCTGTCACAGTAATCTCGTTCGACGCACTTCCACGCGTGAACTCTGGTTCTTCAGAAATAAAACTCTTCATAGTTGGTAGTAAAAAGAGTTGTAATCGATTCACGACGCGAACAGCAACCTAAAATTGGGCATCCAACATAATATTCCGTAAATATCGTTTATACGGGCTGCGAAACTGACTTTTAGATAAGATTTCCATGTTAAGTGCATTTAATTGTTAATGAAAATGACCGATCAATTATGCTCACGTTAACTAACATTGTACAAACGTCCATCGCCAGCAAAGAGCCAGGGATTTTGGCACAAAACAGTATCACAATCGTAGCCCGATCTTTTCTCCAGTGGAGGAAAAACATTCCGTTCCTTCGTCCTATTTAAAACATATACCTAATCCTGGGTGGGCGCACGTCCGACGTATTCTCATAAATTAGAGATTCTCGATCTTCCAATTAATAAGATATTTCCGTGGCAAAAGTGGAAGGCGAACGAGGTGAAAGTCCATGGAGAACGGAACGGTCGATCGGATGAACGAGAACTCACGGCTCGCTTCTTGGTAACGCAGAGAAGAGGGAAAGAGAGAAAGAAAAACACGGATTATTGCTGAAATGGCGCAGAACGCGTGTACATATCGGATGTGCGAACCACGGCATACATTAAATTAGCATAATTCCGAACTCTCGACAAAGTAGAAGCCGCTGCGGCGCGAGGACCCTCGGGACACGGGCATTATCTTTCAATTATCTGCGAGAATATAGGAGAGTTACTTCGCACACTTTTCCCGTTCGCGATGTATTATCGGGATTCAAATGAGCTTGCGAGATGACCTTGCGCCTCTTTCTACCGCGGGATTTGAAAAAGAGAACAAAATTGCGCGGTGTTCGTCGTTTTGAATGCGCAAAAACGATAATGTTTCCCTGACACGTCAAAAATTATCATCGACATTGCCGTAGATTTATTGTTTTAGCCCTAGAACTACCGACGTTAAATCCATTTTATTTACAAAATATTAGGGGTTGATATCTCCCTCAAAGTTGGAAACGGGCACGAACGAATTACAGCTATCTTCTTATGTAGGTCTAATAAATATTGTATTTATGCAAAGTTTCATCAACATCGGAGGGTATCGCTTCGTCAATTTCCCCTGTAAGTATGTTATTATGGTGAAGAGGTTTCATTCCTCCATGGTGACACTCGAATTTATATGACCGCAAAGGGTAAAACGAACTTACCGCAATGAGTATCATCTTCAGGGTCACTGGAGGAGTACGTGGACCACCAACACGCTCGTTGGAATATACTTGAAAGTTTTAATCATCTTCCGTGCTGGAAATAATAGAGAATAAAACACCGTTAACAACACGGCAATTCCGAGTCCCTCCCCCGAGATCATTTCTAAATATTAATCTCTTTAAATTAATTTCTAGGTATTATATTTCGGAGAAAGTTAGGAAAGCTCGGGGATAATATTTTAGTTTTTCAAAAAAATCGAATAGGTTGAATGTAAGCACGGTTAGTGTTATCATTACCAATCTAATCCTAACGATCCTCCGTGTAACGTCGACTAAGAGGTAAGCGATCCAACAGAGCTGGCTCCTCTCCGCGAAAACACGAGAGTAAATACCTGCCCTTTGGCTGCTTTGCGAAATCCGAATTTACGTGACCGCAGAAGGCGAAAAGAAGCGCACCGCAAATGAGTAGTGTCCTCTTTGGGGTTGCATGCCATGCTGAACAGCAAAGAGAGACCACCAACGTGTATGCAGAAGGATTTTCTGGGAACGTTTCTCTTTAACGTTACAGGCTGCGAACCGAAGAAAACGTAGGAATCGATAGATCGTCGGATGGAATACATTTTGGGGGAAACTCGTCCCTTCTACTTTACACCGTTGATTTTTGCAAAGAGCATCTCCCAAGAGTGAGACGAACGATGAAAGAGGAAAATGCGAGGTGGCAACTTCGGCATCATCATTCAGGGTCGCCGAAGTCCGTATCGCGTGGGACCACCAGCGGTTTGCCAATACATAATTCGGCTTGCACACTGACCGACATTCTTGCGGTTCTCAGGAATGTCGGCTTGCCAAAGCCACGCTCGCGAAATTAAAAATCACGTTCCAACGTGACTAACCCTTTACTCAGCCGGGAACATCGGCTGGGTATCGATGATCCGAAGAATTCGTAGACTCCTTTTTACATCTGTCTTCTTCATTTTTGTGGTTTCCTTGTTTCGCACTTTTTCGCCAGCAATCAATGTAGCCATTTCTCCTAGAAGTTACTGTCTCAGGTAAGTTGCAAATCATCGAGATTACGATACATTAATTAACACTTTACCGACCGGTAGCCTGTGAATGGGCTTTTGTCACCAACGTTTTAGACTTTTAGCTTATTAATCGGTTCTCACGGCAATCACTAATTTGTTATTTATTATTGGAGTCGACCTGTGTTAACTGTGCATTTGTAATTTTCAAGGAGATTGTAATTTTTTTTAGGCAATCTAAGCCGAAATAAATGCTTCAAAGTGGGTAAGATGCTCAAACAATAGCGGTCGGTAAAGTGATAACAGTTCAGGAAAAATTTCTCGGGTGTGACGAGGCATTTGAACGTACAAGGGTAGCTCGGGAACTGATACACTCCGATTTTGATGAAACTTTGCCTAAATATTTATTAAACGTATCTAAGAAGCGTTGGAACATCGTGTCATGTTCTAATAATATTTTCAATTTTTAGCTTCTTGTAAATTTCAAAATTTCCTGTTCCATTTATCGCGTCGCGTGTGTTACTCGTTATTGTAGGGCAAGTGGTTAAAATATTGGAGAATCCAGATAGACAGACGCGACGAATGCAATTATTCTCGATGCGGTTTGCAAACGTATAAAATATCTATAACGCATAAATGCATAAAATATTCCAAACTGCCGCAAGGTACCCCTGGTCGTTTCTGCCTCCGAATCTTAATTTCGATGAAACGTCCCGTATCACCGATCGTAAAACCGATGCCAGTCCTCCAAAAAGGGGAGCATGAATGAGAGAAAGAGAAAGAGAAGGAGAAAACTCCACGTACGATTGGTCCTCCAGGAATCGAGGCTTCCCTCGGCGCAAACTTATGCTGATTCTTCACCGAACTTTCGGCAATCAAACTTAATTGACTCGCCGGCGGATAGACAAACTCATCGGCGAAGTCAATAAAATCGCTGAAAAAGAGAACGTCGCGCCTTTAACTTGCTCGATTGGCTCTTCTTTTGAAAATTTTCAGAGTGAACTAAATATCCCTCGTCTGTTTGAAGAAAGAAGTACTTTATATAAAATATCTTCTGCCAAAAGAATATACAAGGTGCACTTGAAATCCTCATTTAGTAGCGTCTGCTTCATAATAATGAACTGATAATAGGAAGTATCCCATTCTTAATATTTCCTCTGGTTGATTCAATTATAAAAATCTTCCAATCGATCAAGGCAATTTATAGTACTAAATTAACTTTGCTATAACATTGTTATAGTATTAATTTCAGAGTGAAGAAATTTCAACCGAAAAAAGGCGCGAACACTAATATCCAAATAAATTTTCACGTTAAACATGGCCATACAAAAATATTTTGAATCCAGGTTTCCAAAAGTCACCGTAAAATTTAACCCCCTATGGAACTTTACGACTAACATTAGACACATCTGTACTTCTACCATTCAAAATCATTGTTATCACCGTGAATTGCTATCATTCAATTCTTAAAAGCTGTAAACTTTTTGTACAATCAAATTTCTACTTACAAATGACATGAAGTACGTTACACAAAGTTCTAATCTCATCGTTTGCCAATGTGCTACCTTGTAAAATCTTTGGAAGCAACGAAAACATTCGGACCGTAGAAAGTTAATTCTCTACAAACGGATGTAAATAGGTAAGAGATTCGCAAATGTACCTCGCATAAATGTCGACGATCGAGAACTCTTCGTGGTTTCTCGAGGCAGCCTCGTTTTCCTAATTCGCTAACGACTTCGCGAGTCAGCGAAGGGCCGAGAGCCGGGGTTCACGAAAGGCGCGATTACGAGTTTAAGGTAGCCGACACTCGAAGAGCGTCGGCGGCGGCGAGCTCGACTCCTCGTAAAATTATCCGTAATAAAATCGTGATTTACGCTCGTGTTCCTGGAAAGCGGACCGCTCAAAACGTTCCACTATCCTCCTCCACGTTTCTCTTCTTCTTCCTTCCATCGTCGTCGCTCTTTCTCTCCTCTCTCTTTATGTCTCTGTTCCTTCGCGGCGGACCGCGAATATCGTGCGAGAGGTCGAAGACGACCTTTCTGCCTTTTTCAGACACTCTGACCTTTCCTTGGATCGCCTCGTTTTCGCGTATTCTCGAAAAAATTTCTTTGTTCGGGTTGGCTTCCTGCAACTTCATTTCACTGCTTCTATAAATACCTTCGACTATATTAAGTAGGTGTTGTTTTATAGTTTTATAGTTCTCGTTGCATTGACCGCTGTGGTCATTGTATTAAGATTGAAAGTAAAGATTGAAAGTAAATTACAATAATATTACGAAAATATTTGAACTCGTATTTTCTTCCTTAGAAATAATTCGAAAAAATTCCCACAGAGACCTCGGATTTCTGCAAATCTTCAATGCGAAGGGTTTAATAATGTGACGTAGAAAAGTGCGCATAAAACGTTACCCTCGGGCGGGGATTCTTAAAACCAAAGAAAAGCACAAACCGTAAGATCTCGTCTCGAAAACGCCGGCTGAAAAAATCCAGCGATCTATTGATCGTGAAGGAGCGAAGCGCAAAAGTTCGACGAATACGAGGAACAGCGATCGTTCTCTTTTTTATTATTTCCTCCTGCGGGATACCCCGAAGGAATTCGAAGGGGGGAAAGGAAGATAGAAATTTTTCGTAGTGCGGTCTCTGATAGAGAAGAGGCGGAGGACGTTTCACGATAGAACGTAAACTCCTCGAGGGTCGCGCATGACGTAAACGCAAAGTAGAACGCACGACTCCCATAAGTCGTAAAAAGAGCCTATAAAATTTTCCCTCACCCTCCTGTATCCGACGAGCAGTCGGTAGTTTCGTATATTTACGTCAATCTTCTCGAGTTATGAAAGAGCATAGGTGGAGACGGGGGCAGCAACATTCACTGGAGCCGTAACTCTGGAAAGAAAGAAATTGCTTATCGTCAACGGGAGATAATTGCCAAATGTTCGGTCATGGCGAAGGTCTTGCTATTTTAGAATGTTGCAATTGTTTGCGCGATTCCGAGTCCTTCGAAAAGAGCTACCTTGATCGCGATAGAAATTCTCGAGATTAAAATTCATTTCACATCGATGTTTACGGTTTACGGTGATGGATGAAAAACTGTCTGAAATTTGAATTCTTCGCATATGTTAAATTGTTAGTTTTCCGTAAACTGTAAGTTAATCCGTAAAAATGTATTGTTTATAGTTTCTTAGCTGTTCCAAAATATTAACTATTACGATGAGCAAAGAAATTTTGAAGAATCGATGCAATAATATCTGTAATTTAAATAATTGCAGAGAAATTATCAAATACCCGATAATTTGACCGAAGCAATTTGCTGGTTGGAGGGATGAAACATGAAACGTAAATTTGGTAAAGGGGTGGAAAAATTGAGCGAAAATCTCTCTGTAACAAGAAAACGGTAAAACGCGGAGGAAAGACGCTTAATATTTTTCATCGAATGCCAGGGACGATTTTATGTTACACCGGAATTGGCTTTATGCAAGGAAAATTCAATACCCGGGGAGTTTATGCGAGCCTATGCGACGTGGCACGCACGCAACTCTGGGAATATTAAAACCGTCGGTTTTTTATTAGGGCGATTTACGAACGGAAGCTGGAACGTTATCATTTACATCCCCAAAAACGTGACAAACTTTTGACGCGTGATTTTGCTCGGGAATTCCGATAAAGTTTCCCTGCGAAATTAATTATCACTTCTTTTACCGCACCCTAGAAATTCTACGATGTTGTAATAATTTTGTTTCTTTGCTATCGGTTCAAAATTTTGCAACAATTGCCAAGTAATTCAATTAATGTCTGGCCTTTTGCGGTATAATTTTATGACGATACATTTTTACTATTTAACACGTTAATCGCCATCGGTATTTCGCTGGTTTCATAATTTTCACTGAAGTCAAACTTTTTCTAACATCACAACTTTAATTCGGAAATATTAAAAGTCACGCGAAATTAGAATTAATTAATTGAGGTTGAATTTAATAGCGCCGGTCACCAGTGACCACCGTGGCGTTCAGCGTGTTAAAATCATCATTGAAGAAATTTCGCATTTCAAAATAAAAGGAAAGTTCAACTTACCTAAATCACTAAGCAAGTAGATAAGTTTTGATAAGGCGAAACGAAGAATGGGGACGAAACTGAGCACTCGGCGATCATTGAAATATACCAAAAATTTATTTACATAAAAACATGAATATAATACCTATAATATTTCAACTGCTGCGCATTTTTTGTTCACCTGGTATCATACCCAAACAACTGGCGTCGAGTTCGAAAATAATGGTATTGTCACAATTTTAACTCGTCGAACACACCTTGCATAGCTTCGGAAACAACCAGTAAGGATCTACGCTAAAGAAAAAAGTGAAAAAGAAAACCCTACAATCGAACGGAAGAAACGAAGAGAAACGGTAATCGTTAAGCCGCAAACACAGTGTCCAAAGAGTTCGTTAATTCGTCGGCTGATCGGCAAGCTAGCTAACCAGAAATAAATCAAACGAAACGCAGTGGAGCCTCGTTCGCAAGATTGGATCTTCCATTTTCCTTTGATCCCTCTATCTCATCCCCCTCGACTATGCCTGACAAACGAAGAGAAAAAAAGGACTTTTTTTTTTTCGCGTACTTTCGCTTCGCCTCTCCGGTCTTCCCTCCTCCGCGCATCCTTCATAAATAGTGCGTTTATATTATCAATCGCTTCCAAGTGTCTTCGATAATAATTTTCTTCGGTAGTACCATTCGTTACAATATTTACAGAAACGTACGTACAACTTAGGATATATCAAGAGAAAAGGTACGATATTATATATATATATTATATATAATATAACAAAAATATTATCGTCGACGCGATCGTCGTTCTCGTTCGCTCTCGTTTAATTAATCCTAAACATCGTCGGAATCGATTATCCCCGAAGGTGGATAATCGACTCTATACAATCTCCGATCGATCCTTCGTGACGTCTTCCGTCGTCCGCACATCGAAACAATGCAAATTGCACTATAAAGTTATCGTGAGACTTTTCAATTTCATCTCCAATTGCATTCTCCATTCGCGAATCTCTCGACGTCGACGACAGAGAAACGTGCTCTTCTTCGCGACAACTTTCGATCGAATCGAAAGAAACCAAAGCAAAAGAAACTAAAAAAAGGTAAAAAACAAAGGGCGTCGATGGCACAACCGGTATCCACGTGTCGAAGAAACGTTTCTCTTGACGGCGCTCCGGGTGGCTCGATCGTTCGACCGATCCTCGGCGAGACGAAAAAGATCGAGCGACGGCCAGCGGTAGCACTTCTCTGCTTGCTAAGCTACGTTGCTTAGAAAATTTCTCCTGTGATTTATTCCTTGATAAAGTCTCCTTAATCGGTAGGGGTACAAAAAGAAGTCACGTCGTAGTTTCGCGTCGGCAACGCGCCCTTAACCCTTTGCGTTGACAAGACAGGATATGTCCGTCGTGGATCAGAGACTCGGTTGCGATTCAAAGGCTTTGGTTGTCGATGGTGCTTGGTTTTTGTCTTACGATATTTCACGATCGATGAGACTTCTCTGATTTGTCGACAGTGAAGATACGAAGTTGCGACGATTGCGAGAATAGGATGAAATAGGATATTTCTTTTTGTTTTCTATCCGCGGCTGCTAGTTAACCCTTTGGCTGCGAAAGAGTCGTGTGCAGGGTGTTTCGTAAGTTGTAACATCTTCTTCGGGGATGGACTGAGAAATACGATTGGTAAAAAGTTCGCAAGTTTTGTTGATAAGTAATTTTCAAGCTCCAGCTGGTCCAACTTATTGCAGGAAATTGAACATAAACAATACAGTTTTTAAGAAATTTAGAAATTTCATGTGCAGACTATGTAAAACTGTCTAAAGTATATCCGTAGTCTGAGTCCATTCGTGAAGCAAATCGTATTTTTCGAAACACCCTACAAATTCTCTGAGTGAAGGATTAAATGCCAACGCAAAGGGTTAAAATGTTCTTCATCCACGAGACGAGGACGAAGAGAAAGAAAGAAGAAGCGTTGCTGGACGACTCGCCGTAGTAGAAATCTCTATCGTAAAAGTCAGTTTAAGAGCGATATATTAGTCTCAAAAATGTATTTTATATTATTATTATCATCATCATTTTCATCATCATCATTATCATTAATATTGGTTCAGTTCAATCATGCCGCATCTAAATGGCAGAACTACAATTAAATCGACATTGGTGGCATTGAGTCTCTTCGGTGAATCCGGCTGAATTCGCTCGCAAATTCGTGCGCGATTTTCCGCGATCGTTGACGATCGGTTTCGCGAGAGTCTCGCGAGTCTACGTGTAAAGAAACTTCCTGGTAACCCTTTCGGGCAGAGCTAAAACCTTTATGGTCACGCTCGACGATTATTCGAGGGTCCGGTTCGATTGCCTGAATTCCTTTTACGATCCTCTCTTATTCAAAATACCTCGATATAGTAGAAAATATCTCATTTCGTCCCACTGTCGATTGAACACTTGTAAAAGTACAGAGATTCGCGAGACTCCGACGGCCGATCGTGATTTCGTGCGTTTGGAAAAAGGAAAAGAACGGTTCTCCGGAAACGATCTCGCGCGATCTCCTCGAAGCGATATCCGCCGCGTAAAGTAGGAGCTTACGTGTAAGGACGTGCTAAAAATCCGATACAAATCGTGTTACAAAAGTACATCAGCTATGGTCAACGGGGTTTTTGCCCAAGAGACCCGTCACGTCGGTCATTGTTGACAAATTCCATTGGCGATCACAAAGTCGATCGGCTGCGCGTGATTTATCAGATTTCCGCCGGTCTTCCTCGTCGATCTTCGACAGGAAGAGGCCGCGCACCGCCGATGGCATTACGGCTAGTAATTCTAAACGATCGATTGTTCCTTTTAACAATGAATATTCAAAGTGGGATGACAAAAAGTATTCGAGTTTCTCAGTTTTTCTTTTTTTTAAATCTAATGTTGGTGATATATGGAAATTTTAACAAGTTTTCTTTTCTTCTCTTTTATGAAATAAGATAACTCGAAAGATGGATTTCCCTTTTGATTTCCTTGAAACTTTACCTGGACCTGGTTAGTTGAGACGAAGATTCAAAAAAATGTTAGAGAGAGATTGAGATGAGAGGGAACGAAAGAAAGAAAATGGCATAGACGAGATCTCGATTGATAATTCGAAAAAGTGAAGAACGTAACGCCGCTGGTGATGAATTATTCAGAAGGGGAAATGCGAGCGCGACGATTAATCGAGGCCCATACAATGATCGTCATTGTTATCGCGTCCACGTGGCAGAGCAGATTCGAATCGTTATATCTAAACATACAGCAATCGAGTCGATAATACCGATATAAACGCTCGTTATGCATTTGATTTATATACATACACACCTATGTACGAGGATTTTAAAGGACGCAGTGCGTGTCTCGTCGTCGTTTCGTGTCTCGTGGAAAAATGTGTTGCGTGTACTTGGTAAAAGCACCTTCGTTATAAAATTTCGCGTTGTATCTGTATTCTGTGCGTGTTTCTGTCTTATTTTCCTTGTTATGCGTATGCGTATGTGTGTGTGTGTGTCGTTTCTTTGCGTTAGAAAATATGCAAAAAAGTTGTTCCACTTGGTTAATTCGTCAGCGGACATTAGACATACTTAACTAGCTTAGTTTAACTCTGGATTAATTGTACACAGAAATACGACTGCGATTCGTGTGTCTTAAATTCGATCGGGCTACCGTGATCCCCGGAATCGCGCGTTTCCGCGCGAATCTTCCTCGTTCGATTCTCGTGAATCCTTGCGATTCTTCGTGCTCTATCCTGGATCACGAAGCGAAGAAAGAACAATGTGGGGGAGCCTTAAGATTTATATCACATCCTGAATATGTGCGGCAGTGTTCCTTACGCTCTAATCGTTTTAGCCGTATAAAATTCGGCGTAAGATCGAAGTTCGTTCTGTATCGGGGAATTACCTGCGTTACTTCCCTCGAAATTCTGGCTAAAAATTTCCTATCGACGGCAACATCGGCCCGACACCATGGACCGATGCGACATCGAGTGATCATTTAATTGGCAGTATCGATCCGGGTTTCCATCCTCGGAACCCTAAATTTACATAGATTATCCTAAACGACCGCAGCCCTCTGTGATTAGAATAAACGATGATGTTCAGTCGAAAGCCGATTCATGCAAACTTTGGCGACGAATGCGAAACAAAGCTGAATGGATTTTTTTTTCTTTTTTTTCCCCCGAGGATAATCGTCGATTTTTCCTTCATCAACTTCCTCCACAGTCTTCTCCTCTTCTTTCTCTACTTCCTCCTCTCCTATCCTCCGACGTTCTCGTTTACAGCGACGGATGTAAAACAATGGCAGAGGATGAGCAACGTGTGGACTCGATATACTAGGACCTCGAAACAGCGACGAAATCACAGAACAAGCGAATCCCTCCTCGCCTCTTTCTCAGTCCTTCCACCAGCTGCAAAGACAGCAGTACCATCGCCGCTCGGGATGGGGCTGGATTATCTGCTATTGTCAGTGCATCGCCCTGGTGGTAGTCAAATGAGTGGTCTCCGCCCTCTTTGGTGGCGGTGGAGGTGGTCTTCGTTTACTGGCAATGGCGTTTACGATGTTAATGCTACGATTCTCGTCAGCGAATCTCACGGTGGATTGTCGGGCTGGACTGGAAGCATATTCGACCGGCGCGTGAGGATCCGTCGCGTACACATTTTCATAGAGGTTATCGGTTCCGTAATGCTCCTGAACCCAATTGGAGACGTTAGTTTCCCTGTAGTCCGCAACTGCCGGTGGTGGATCGCGAAAACCGAGAACCTCGTGCGGCGTGGTGGTCGAATCCAGCTTACACTTTTGCGCCACCTGCCACTTCTTCCTCATGACTCTCTGAAGATCCTTCAAGAAGTCGCCCGGAGGTGCCTGATCGGACGCGGCAAGCTTCTTCGGAGAGGTCAACCTGGTGCTGTCGGATCTCCTCGGTGGCATCGGCTTCCTCTGCGGCAAGGCAGGACTACCCGGTTCCTGTTGGGGCGGAAGATTGAAGGTAATCTTCTTGCCGGTTCCAGTCTTCGACTTGGGAGACGTCGGTGGTTCCTGAATGGTTACCCTGCGTTGAGGCTGCGGACTCGAGGCGGCCTTCAACTCTGCCAGATAAGGCGGAGTGGCGTAGTGACTGGAACCTTGCTTCATGGCACTTCGTCTCACCGTGTCCATGTTCGGATTCGGCCTGATCGGTTGAATCGTATTATGATGAACCGTCTGATGGCTCGCGTAAAGCGGCTCGGTCTTGGAACTTTGCCTCGTGAGACTTTGAGAATTGCCGTGTGGCTGCTGAGATCCATAAGCCGGCGGAGGAACAAACGGTGGAGGTGATGCGAAATTCGGCGAGCTCGGGGCGTAAGTTGGCGTGCTAGCATTCGATCCAGGATAGGAACTGTGCGGAGAGGACACCGAGTTTGCCGCGTTGTTTGCATGAATGGTATTCTGCATGCTCGAATTGTAGTTCTGATTGCTCTGAATCATCGAGTTGCTCTGCAACGAGTTTGTCGCGTTCGTGTACATCTGATTGGCCAGTGGCCTCGAAGGATTGTGCGTTGGGGTATTTTCGGGGGTCAAAGAGTTCGTGGGGGTCGACTGTTTTGGTCTTGCACGGCGAATAGTTCCCGTTTCGCCCACCAGAGGACTCGGAGGTGGTGGCAGAGACGCGAGACTCAAGGAGGAACCTGTGAGTTCCGGAGTGTTGCACATTGGAAATTCACCGGGTGCTGGCGGAGGTGGCAGGGAGTCTAGAGAAAGATTCGATCGGAACATCTCGGGTGGCGGCGGCGGAAGTGGCTCGCTGTCGGATTCCGCCTCCTCGCCGACTCGTGACGGAGACGGTGGTGGTGGCAGTGACGTGATCGAATCCATCTGAAAAGTGAACGACAATTCGTGAAAATTCACCCATGAATTATCGTCGTTCGTATAATAATCGAACATCGCGAGGAAGACTTACCATGCACGACGGTATCGGACTAGTCGGTGTCTTTGACTCCTGACTCTCGGTTCTGCTGTATCCCATGGGGCTTGCCCGTTCTCTTACCGGAGTACCGGGAGGTACAGGACTGACCGGTGTCGCATTCCCGGATCTATGGTGTCTCTTAAGAGTTCCAGAACCGTCCGAATCGGTACCGCTCCTTCTGCGACTGTGCCTTCTCGTCAGCGTTCCGGATCCCGAGCTGGTTGGACTCGAACAAGAATCTGGCTCGTCTCGCACCGTTTCCCCGACCTCTTTCAGCTGCCTCGTGATCGACGTGAGAGGAAGCTTCGGATTCATCGATGGTTTTCTCTTAATGGTGCCCGTTGGAAATTCACCGCACTCGAATGCAACCTGCACGCGAAACGATAGGACCGTTCAAGTATACAAGTAAAAGAAGAATAGGTGGAATAATCCGCTGATATTTGAATTTTATTCAATCACCTCGCAACTGCTGGGTGCTCCATCGGACAGACATCCGCTGGAGCTCGAACTGCTGGCCCTACTCAATCTTCCGTCGTTGGTGTAACTCTGTCGTTGTTCGGGATTGTAACTCTGCCTCTGTCCGTCGTACTGCCTCGTAGTGGCTACTTCGACGTTGTGCCTCGAGTTCTCCGTGAACTGTCGAGCATTATCGTTGCTCGTATTGTACTGAGTCTGATTCGCTGGAACGGCGATAGAGCTGACGGAACACGATCTCGCGTGTGCAAGAAGATCGAGATCCTCCTGGGCGAGTTCGTCGACGAGGGTCCTATAATTTTCCATCAACTGTCTGCCATATTTGGCTATCCTGATTCCGACCATCCATCGTTCCAGGGACGCATTATCCTCGGCGCAGAGAAACTTTATGTACTTGGTTGACTTAGGTTGCTGCAATCGGGGATGCTTCACGGCGAAGCAGAAATCCGTCGGTGCTTTGTACTTTTTCTTCCATCCGACACCGTAGTAGATCTGATTAACGTCGAACGTTGCCAAGCAGACGAGATCTCGAGCTGTGCGAGCCTTTTCCTTCGGCCAATAATAGAGGCCGGAAGCTCGGAGGATGAAGTGATACCTCTTCCAACCCTTCTTGCTGTCTGACTTCAAGTACAGGGGCCCTTCGACCTGGAAATTTCAAGAATCGCTGTGAATCCAGAACAAATAGAAAAAGAATAACCGTTGAAAAAGAAATTCGACGTAAATCGTTGCCAAAGTGTCGAGTGCTGGAACGAGCAATCGTGCCATTTGTACTTTCGAAAGAGAAAAAGTTATCGATTTCTCGCAACTTGTCGGATGTATAGTAGAAATAGTTACCTCAGGCACTCCAACGTTGCTGCTGGAAAAAAATTCCTCCAACAGAATATTACGCGAATGATCGTCGTACTCGCCGGTGCTCCTATCGGAAGGTCCCAGAAGAAATCTCTCGGGAGTAAGGAAGAGCTGGGTCTTGTCCGGCCTCTCGACGAAAAGCAACTTGTTTTTCGAATCTCTCGTCCACAACAGAAGATTCTCAACCAGCAGCTCGTGGTCCTCGTAAACCCTCTCTAAACAATGAAATTAACGCTCAGGAAATCCGAGAATTCATAGAACTCGATCGTGCGATTTGCGACAGAGCTACGAACCCATAAAAAGATCTGGCAGGTGCTCGACCACGGCCCATTTTGGATCCATTGGCACGTGATTCTTGTCAGCGAGGAGCCTCGAAACGTGAGCAACGCTCATTCCTTCATCTACGAGCAAGCTTTTTCCACTGCCGTCTAAAGTGAACGCTTTGATGAATAGCTTCTGAACGCTGGCCTCGCGCATCTTCTCCAACGCCAATCGAATCTTCTCTGCCTTCACTCTGCTCGCAGCATCTGAAAATTCACGGCACAAATCGAAGATTAATACTTCTATAAGTTCCTTTTTTTTCATTATTCCTATTTAAGCATCTCAGTCTCCACGAGGAGATTATTTTGCATTACTGGACTATTATGCTGGACTCACGATGTCCCCTCGGACGGGACATCTGAGTGCAAAGGGTTAAAGAAAGTCAGTTGATGAACCCACCTCGAACAGTAGGTTCTAGGCGAAAGGACTGTGTCACTTGAAGCAGCATAACACATTTAAAAAAAGTAAAAGCCAGAACTTACCCATGAGTTGATGCGATTGCTGCTGAGGGGCTGTGTGCATGGCGGTCTGAGGTGGTTTGTGCCCCGATCCACTGCTGCTCGCCGAACTCTCGCTGGACAACATCGACACCGTGTCGGAGAATGCGCTATCATTGTCGGGGCTATCCGTGCGCATTGCTGAAAACAGAGATGTGCAAATTACTGATTGTCATCGTAGCGAAAAAGCCAAGAAACTCCCCTCGGAAGAAATATCCTCGTTCACGGGAAAAAAGGTGATCAACAAAAGTAACCGTACCTCCTTCGTTCTTGCCGATGTCAGCATTGTCAGCAGCAGTGATCCTGGTGCTGTTAGGTCGGCCCTGCCTCTGAGAATCCGGGGCAGGTGTAGCCGCGATATCGCCGTCGCAGCGTCGCTCAAGGGCGCACAATTCACCGAGGATGGCATCCAGGTCGACATCTTGAGAATCTTTAACAAGACGGAAAGAAATCCATTAATCGATCGTCGCAAAAAGGAGCGCGATCGAAATACAGGACGAAAGATCCGAGCGGAACGTAAACGGATAACGCTGGCAAGATCGAGATCAGCGGGAGAAGAGTCTTTGTCGGTTGACACGAATTATGGAGGATCTTTTCGCCGATGAAACCAGTTTCGTGCTAATTGCTCGCACAATTCCTATGGTCATCTGGTAGCCGTGCAAATCCTACAGTCGAGAAACCGCCTGTTCGCGAAACGAGGCCTCGTACCGCGAATCGTGTGCCTGACCTCGTGCAACGCGCTGCACGAGAGTCCTTGAATGACGAGGAAGAAAATCGTACGAGTGTATCTTCGTCTTTAACGCGAGCATAAACCCGTCACGGGTTTTGTTGCGTGCGCCGAGGGATCGACTCTGAAATACGTTTCGTGTGTTTGAACATTTTTCCAAAACTGACGTAGCGGTATGATTATTAGGATCTCGCTTTCTCCGAGTATATTTCACTGCAAGTTTTGTGAGGTTGATTTTTACAATTAATAGAGAAAGTTTAGAAATACCGGTAGAAGTGATGATACGAGAATTTTATGTATCGGAGAAGAGGTATTTTGGTGGTTCCAATACCAGGTGAAATTGCCAGCTTAATTGTTTAACGATAGCATTACTTTTGAATTGTAATATTAAATGCCGAATACTTTCACGCGGTAGACAATGCTCCAAGTCCGGCAGACTTGCGCTTCCGTTGAAAGCGGAGGTAAAATAAGGGGAATAAAATGTAAATGGAATGAAATGAAATGCTTCGTACGTCCGACCCTTCGTTGTAAGGTCATGAACGCATTAATAAAATGGAAATATCCGCGTGAGAAGGTGAAACAAAGTTACCGCAAAGGCTTATCCGGTAAACCCTAAGTACATCGGGGACTAATAACATTTCCGTGTTGGCATCCGCTGTTTTATTTTCCCTCGTTTCCCCCGATTCCTTATTACGCCGATTTTCCAGGAAGTCTCGAACAAAATCGAAGATAGCCCTCGGCCCGAACACGCTTCTCCGCCGTATGCTTGCGCCGTGTAGCGTAATAATTATCGCGGATCGTTATCCGCACGTGATAGTAAGTACCTCTAGAGTTCATTACGATAATTAACGAAATTAGTTCGTACGCGCAACGCCGATGAGCACTCAGCCCCTCTCTCGAATTCACGGAAATCTTTTTAAAAAAGCTAGCAACTGTAAGTTCCACTAAACCTTTTATCCAAAGGGCAACGTTTACTTTTAACATAACTTTTTCTCGATGTACAGGTAACGGTAAAGGAATTACGCGGTTTCAAGCTACACGATTTTTGAGTAATTCTTTTGAAAAAAAATGAAATGATATAAAATACTGATATAAAATGATATATATATAAAAATTGATATATACAGCTATACCAGATACTGCAGAAAAAATTCCAAAGCGCATAGGTGCACGTTTTCAAATCCTATTTTGATCCATTCCGAAACGGACCAAGTAAGAAGAAGAATATGGTATAAATTTTATTCGAACGCTCGCTTCGTCGGCATCGTAACCCGATACCACCGACGCAACAATTAATCTCCACGTTGATAATGCACGTCACGATCGACGGATAGCAGAATTTCTGCGATTCTGAGCGAAGGCGTGACATTCCATCGAGTTTCGCGAGAGCAACCGAGGGCACGTGTGTGGGCTACAAAAGCCACTGTGCTTTTTCGCTCGGTCCGTTCGCCCATACTTAGAACACTTCCAAGTAAATTCTATTCCAACGAAGTCCAAGCGACCAGTCGCTTAAATCCTCCGACAAGAGCGACTCTACCGATCAATTTCCTCGTAAATTAAGATCATCGTTGAATTCACGTCTCACAATTGCGATACCTCGAAGTCAATTCGATCGAGCGGAATCGAGGGACAAAGGTCTCCGAGTGAAAGGGCAAGTTTCATTCATTGTTCAGCCTCGGCTTTCCTCGTTTCAATAATCAAACAACACGAACGACAATCTCGTACAATTTCCATTCTGCCTTCTTTCATCCTAGACGGTTATCGTGCCGACGTAATCCGCGCAATTAGAGCTGGGAATGCGATCAATGATTACCTCCAAAACGTTGTAACTGGACGTTGTATGACGAAGTTGTAATGGAATGCGAGGATATCTCTCGGCTGGATCGCTCGCCGTGACGAGACAACGCGAGGAATCGTCGACGTCGTCGAGCGACGATACGGAGAAGAAATTCAAGAAAGAAACGTGCAACATTGTCAATCGGATTCGCGTTAACGCTTCGTCCGTTTCGAATTTCTTGCAGCTAAAGTTCTCCCTCCGTTTTACTTTGTAACTCCTTCGGGTACAATAACGAGTGACGCTCGTGATGCGGTAAATTGCACAGGAAATTTGTAAGTTTTGCAAAACCTACTAAATCAATATATCGGTGAGACGCGGCACGATAAAATTATTTCTATGATATTAATATTGCGTTAAATTGTAAGATATATCAAGAAACACCGATCAATTTTTATTTTACCAAATTAATTCTGAATAATTGCGGAGACAGACACAAAATAAATTATAAGGCAAGGGGTTAACACTTTGCGCGAGGGCTTCTCGCGCGTTTCTTACGCCTTTAGCGAGCAAACCCGAGAAAGTTTGCAACGATATATTTGGCGCATCAGCGATTTCTGCAGTCTCTAAATTTTACCCGCCAGGAAGATGTTAACCCATTTGCATCCGTACACGAAATAATACGCACGCAAGGAGGTTAGAATATCACCAGCCACGGAATATTCCGCGATCTACAATTGTGAAATTGGGTGCATGAGAATGCGCGGGACTGTGGGTCGACTTCCGTGTTTGGAGCTGTGACGCAAACTTGTAAAATGATGTAAAATTATGAACTAAGTATTAGTCCTTCCGCTCGTTCACCGAATCACGGATTTCTGGAATATATACATTTCTAAAGACTTGATTTTCACGGTAGGATATGATTCAGGCGAGCATTTAATACCGGTCGTAATTATATATCGTATAAAAGTGGACGCTAAGCGATAGAAAATTTCGCTGTGATAAATTTAATTAAGTTGGAAGAAGCTTACGGTAATTCGATCCGAAAATGATTAGTGGCGCAAAATGCTCCGCTGTTGGAGCAAGAAACATGCCTCATGAAATAGTTAAACGAAGATAAGACCTTGCGGTATAATAATTACGATACGGATCATAAATAAACATAGGATACTACGATGGAACAATTGCAGCGTTGGAAACGTTAAATTCTAGAGAAACTGCAACGGAGAATTATTCGAAATCGCTGGTAAAATCTTCACTCTTATTCGAGCAACGTCTCTTATCTCTACCTCTGCATTTTCATAAACGTTGCGTGCAAATTTCAATTTATAATTTCTACAACTGCACAAATCTATGCTCGTTAAAACAATTTCCAAGAAATTCAACAAAATCCTACATCAGGGATGTCCAACCTTTTACCTTCCGCCGGCCACGTTGGAAGGAGGCGACCTGTTTGGCCCAAATAAAATACACTAACACCAATTAATAATTGCCAGAGCTATTGATGACATTTTTCCTGCAATCTCATAAAGCTTATCGTTTCTCGTTTGGCCGCGATTCGAGCAACTTTCCGTCAAAGAATCAGCCACGTTGCACCGTCCATCGCGCTAAGTAAATATCAAAGTAACTATCTAAATAAATATAAAAGTAAATATCCCTCTATTGCTACTTTACAAGATAAATTTCCACGCAAAAATCCTCGAATTAACCACTCATCCGTCAATCGCAAATAATAAACATACCGTTCCCACTTGGAACGTCACTCGGCGCCAAACGAAATTGAAACCGCGCCGACTGCAGTCGATGCATGCACGGTGCACTTTCCACATGGTGTCGGCGCAACAACGCGAAAAGAGGCTTAATGGTAATTTCTTGCAAGCGCGCACCGCCGGACGAGGATTACCGTTAATTTACACGGCCGTGGACGATTTTGTGGAGACCGTCCGAAGAGGCGAAGAATTCGGAAAAAGGACGATTTGTATTCTCAGGATGACTCGGCCAGCGACAGAGAAGCACGTGAGTCACTGTAAAGCGGCTCGTGTTAATGCCTGGCCACGTTTGCCGCTGGCATCGATCGTTTTCGATGCCACGAACAGGTCTTTTTTTTTGTCCCGTAAATGAAACGCGACACGCGTGAAGAGAAGGCAAAAAAAAAGAGAGGCTGAGTTATTGTCAGACGGAGCGTTAAACGACGGAAGTTCTCGATGAAAGTTTTCATCGAGTCACAATGGATTACAGAGGGTTATTAGTGGTTCTTGATACGACGCTTCGAGGACGTCGTGAAAGCGCATTTCTGCTTGTAGCCTTCTTGCGAATTTCCACCTATCTCGGTGCAGACGTCTGGATAATATACGATGGATAATGTCGTAGAAATTACAGCGATATTGTTACGCAAAGTCCTCCGAATTTTTTTCAGGGGCCTCGACGCTCGAGTAGCCGTCGATGAGCACAAAGATATCTTAGCAGCAAGAATATATAGCGTTAGACGGACATCCAATTCGATGGTTTGTTTTATTTGGGCGATTTATTGGCACGTTTGGAATACTCGCAAGGTATGAAAGTTTAATTGTTGGGTCTCGCCGGGAGGCTGAAAAGATAGAGCAGCAATAAAACCGATACGCTGGAAGACGACGGGGAAAAAGCTCTTATCACAATGAAAGCGATCTCGAAGTTAGGACAGAATTTGTTCTTGTTGGAGAATAATAGCGCAAAAGGCTACTTTCTATCGGCTTTCTCGAAGCAGAGAATTATCATACACTCGAACGCGCAAGTGTAACTTAAATATGCGCCCAGTCGTGAACTCGATGTACCTCTGGTAGTCAGGTAACCCAGTATACTCTCGTTGCTCCCAAAATGCCCGAGCATCTTCGAATCTCCCGGCAGAAGCGCCGATCTTCGGCGATTCGCTTCCTCCGGATTTCTGCACGGCATCGGTCCTTAGTTAAGTCATTCTCGTGGACTCACAAAACCAATTAACTTCCCCTTGAAACACTTCACCCTCGCAACGATCACTTGGTAACTTCACTCGAATCTTTATTCGTATCTATATTCCCAGCGATACTTTGATTCCTTTAAGCTTCGATTCCCACTGCAATGCCTTGATCGAAATTCAAAGTGCAATTCTCACGATACATTCAAACACATCCAATCGAAGGTACGCTGTATATCCAGCAACAAACGAGCACTTAATTTCCCATCGGAATTCTCAAACGAGAGCGCGGAATTGACGAAATTACAAGTATCAAAGCGTCGCACGAGAGTGCCGGCACGACACGTTAATTCGCGCACTCGAATCGCGAAAAGCTCGAAAGCGGCGTTGAAGAGTCTCGGCAGCGATGTATGCATGCGACACGATTGTCGATCGAAAGAGCAATAATTTCGCGCTATCGGAAGAAGCGAGAGAAGCCGAGGTGAGACGACTGGTTGCGAAACGAACGCATGGTGTTCACGGCGCGTGCGGCAGCGCTCGACTAAAGGCCTTAAGGTGAACACACTTGCCTCTTGCCTCGAGAGTTTTCCACGCGGACGCGCTTCACGCTTGCGTGTAGGTGTTGCTTCGCGTGTGCGCGTGTGTGCTCGTCCGATGTGTGTGCCACGAAAGAGGTTGGATGCACGTACAATTACGCAAACGTCTATTAAACACCGTTACCGTTAAAATTGTTTTACGAGATCGGCTTCGATTATGCTCGTTAAGTTCCTTAATTTTAACGTTCAACGATTTCAATACGCTTGGGGTTATGGGAATCGAGGGGGTTGAGATCGAGGCGCGCGTGTATAGTCCGACAACTGAAAGATGGCTAGGGAGCGGCGGAGCCGCTCGTTTTCAAATACACATTCCCGCCAATTCGTTTTTTGAATTCTCAAGCCCAGTCTTCCAAAGTAAACACTTCGTGTAGTCGTTTACTTTAGGAGGCTGGGTTTGGGGATTTCAAAAACGAAGTGGCGGGAATAGACGGTTGAAAATGAGAGGCTACGGCGCTCCCTAGCCATCTTTCGGTTGCCGGACTATAGATAATTTGTAGATGAGAGATTTGGAAATGTTTGGAGCTGAAGTACGGGGAAATTTGATGCCTCGATGATGGTATATAATGCGTTGAAAAAGTATTACGTTTGAAGGTAACGTTCATATCGCGAGGTTTGAATCGAATCTGCGAAAGAGGTTGAAATTGGTGCGCAAGACCCGTGGAGAATTGGCGGGACTGTAGAATTATTTCTTTAATGAGTTTTTCTTGCTTCTCCGATGAGAAGATTGTACGGTATTTAATCAGCGGGAAGTGAATTTAGTAGTATTGTTTCTCAATGTTTTTATTGCTTCATTTTGACGATTGTACTATCGGAGTACCTTGAATTTTCAATCAATAGATTGATAGGGACTGTTATCGTTTCGATGGTCGCGTGGGATGATCGCCGAAGTGGAACAGCGTTTTCCATGAAAACTTTTTGACATTACCTGAAACATTATGAAATTTCCTGCCACATTTTTGCGACGGTCCCGAGGAAACAAATTTTTAAATAAAACATTATTTAACCTAGAAAACGCCGCACTATTTCAAACATCCCTGCCAATGAAATTCCTTCCTCTGTAATTGCAATTCAGCAAAAACCGCGAAACTGACCGCCCACGTGTACCGAACACGCTGGAAACGGCAAGATCGAATATCGCTTCGTGTTCTATCACGCTCGAATCCAAATTACACTGTACCGTCACAGCCGATACCACCGTATTTCCTAATTAACACAATCCGGCGAATAAAAGCCCTCCGAACGATATCGCACTTATCGGTTTCTATTAAAAGGATGAAATCGATCGGCATCGAGAGACCGAAAAAGCCGATTAATCGGCGCGTTCGACCGCAAAAGCTTGGAAGGAACCGAGGAAAAGGGGAGAGGAACACAAGAGAACCAGGAAGAATTCCATCGAAAGGAATTCCGGGGAGGTAAATTCGAACGACTTGGCGGAACGAGGAAACGTCATTTAGGCCCATTAAAGTGCAAGCAATATGCAAACGTGCGAATTCGCGTGGGCAGTTGCACAGCCTGCTGCGTGCGCATTGCTCGCTCGCTCGCTCGCGGGAGTTCACGGACCAGAAAATTCGTATTGATTGAAGTGTGGGCGCCAACGGCGATTTGATAAATTATCCCCGACGTCGCCGTTGAACGTTCCGGATCGTTCTCAGCCGATTTTGTAAGTAATTCGCGTTGGAAATTCGTGTCGTCCCGATGGATCGTGGGACGCCCGAGCTGGGAGCAACGGGCGGACGCATGGGGGAAAAATGGTGATTAATGTTACGCGATACCGCGGCTATCGCGGCGCATTATTATTTCTACCGAGACGATTTCAGACATTATCTTGTCTCTGCTGAGACGATTTCAGAGTCGTAAATTAATGCAAAGAGAAAAAATAAAGTTTACGCGACACGATCCTACAACTGCGACGTTGCGCTCCGTTTTATGCGCGATACGTTGTATTAGAAATTAACTCGGGTTTTGTGGGAATCGTGAGTCTTGTAATCGTCACTCTGACGGTTTCTCGTTCGATACCAGGGCATCTCCAAGTACCGATTACTCTCGTTTTCTATGGCTGCGTGTACTTAACTCTGTGATTCTACGTCGAATTTATCGTAGCATTCTAACATCCTTAAGTTACGCTATTTAATCTGTAAGACACTGTAGGCCGATTTTTTTCCGGTGTTTGAAGATTGGCTCATCTCAAAATGGCACGAGGATAGATACTGAGAAGGAAACTTTAAATAATGGAAGTCACTTGATTCATAAAACTTTCAATTGCAAAGAAAGATTATGATTTTCAAGAACCAAATTACGATTACTTCAAGAGTTTAAGCTTTCAAGAATTTAATAGAATTACTTAAAGCATATAAAAATATAAATACAGATGTATTTTATGCTACTTGAAGGCCAGAAATTATGAAAATTTTATGGGTCTCCTTCCGTTAATTGTAATATCCCGCCTGTGTCGTTGCAGTTGCCGCTGATTAAAAGTGACTATCGAATAGCGGAGTATTAATAAATTAATCTCTATTAATCCACAATAAGGTAGAAAAATCCGATGGCGCACTTAAACGAACGCAATACGGCGCAAAGTTTCTTTTAATATCGCCTTTAGAATTTTTAACGAGATCGTCCGCCGTCTAAAAGTTTCTCCGGCGATATCCCATACAAAGTGCATCGGCGCACGTTTTTTAACGACGTTGCAACGAGTCGCACGATTGCGATCGACCGAAGGTTCGTTCACCCTCGACGATTATGCGAATACGCAAAGCAGCCGATAAAGCGGTAACCTAGATTAATCGTGCCACATAAATCACTCGAGTGGCTCGTCTTCGATGTCCAATATTTTCGCGCTATTTTCGCAGACATTCCTCGGTCGTCATTTCCACGATGGCGTCAGGGAGACCGAGGAAAAAATCTCGTCTGACCTTCGACCTTAAGTGTGACGCAACACGGTGAATCAGTTCGATGCTTTCATTGATCGCCGTAAGAACATTTTCCAACGGTTTCGTGGTATCGCTTGCTCTGAATCATGTTTTTCACAAATCTAAAGGATTAATCGCACAATTCTATAAGGGTACATCTTGACCTCGTTCGCAGTAGAAAATGAAGTTCCAGCTGGATGGAATTAAAATGAAATATCGAGAAATATAATAATTAAAAGAAGAAATGCCGATCCCATCGTACTTCCAATTATAAATCGTACAAAGAAGATGCCCTCACAGGGCGTATCGGAAGATGCCAGCGTACCAGTCGGCTATTCGATAATTAAACGTCGGTAATTACTATATTAATTGTCGAGTGTACGGATCGTGGCGGGTAAAGTTTAACCGATCGTCCTGACAGCCACCGTGAAGCTTCACGAACGGATAGGAAAAAGAGGAAACGAGGGAAAAAAGCTCCACGGGAAGTGGAATTACGAGTTAAAACGTTCTCTACGTTCCGAGGAGTGTTAATGAGAGCGCGGATAACCTTTAGCGTACCTTTTATTGGCAATGAATCTGAAGCCGGCAGCTGCGTCATATTTAACCAATTGTGGCGCGAAAACCGGTCTCCTTGCGTGGCCATAAACGCAGGAGAACCCTTGCCTTCGCGATGGAGAAAAACAATTAATTCGATTCCAGTAACCTCGCGGATTTTCTTCTCGTTCCGTTGCCATCGCTGCGTGGCAAAGCGGAATAAAGTCTCGTATCGCTCGGATGTTTATTTCGGCTCGTAGGAATATTTGTCGTCTGCCACTGGACACCGTGTCGTACGGGTAATATCGTTAACCTCTTGTGTAACCTCGTGCAACGACTTGTGGCTAGCACCTGGCGTAATTATATTTCTTTACCGTCCAAAGCAAGTGTCTGTATGCCTCTGTGCAACCATCGCCATGTTACGTTGCCCGATTCTCCAATTTATCTCCAATTAATTCAAATAAATTTTCACAATTTCCTAAACT
The DNA here is from genome assembly GCA_963989415.1 of Cerceris ruficornis. NCBI lineage: Eukaryota > Metazoa > Arthropoda > Insecta > Hymenoptera > Crabronidae > Cerceris > Cerceris ruficornis. The sequence continues at coordinate 31,809,935 of OZ022520.1, read as the reverse complement.
TGTAAAACTACTTTCCACCGGACACGTATCTCGTCTGGTTCCTCTCTAAATTCGCAAATTTTTGAATGCTCTTTAACGTACGAAATTCATCAAATTGACAAAGCACAACGAGACACGACACTTCCGGCGAACATCCGCGAATTCCTTTCCCCAGAGATCGCGACGATCTCGCGAAAGCCACTCACCGAAACGATTTCGTTTCGTCGAGCACGAAACCTCGTGTCTATGGCAATAAACGTCGAGTTAACTCTTCCCGATGGCGTTCGTGACAGTTCTACCGGCACGCGGTTGATTTTCAATAGGTATAAACCGAGAGAAACGATGGTATTTGTGGGCCGACTCTGTACTCCGCACGAAAAGAGGCCTTAAAGCGCATTAAGTGTATTTGAGCAAGGCTCGAGCAGAGGAAAATCAAACAATGCGAGCCGAATAATCGAACGCTCGAGTCGAGCGCACTCGAGGCGAGGACTATCGGTGGAAAGGAACAAAGGAGGACATTTCTTTTTTCCTGATTAATTATTCGTCGTCCTCGCGTTCCAATTTTTGCCATCGTTGCGATTTCTAACGGGGGTGAGCATGACTTTGCTGGGGAGGCTGATTAATACGCTCAAACACCAAGATAGAAATTCTTTTTCATCTCTTTCAACGTAGAACTGTATTTCCTATTTGGCATAGAAAACACATTCGCACCGATACACAGCAGAGGCGAGAGGTGAGACAATTCCAACAGGTTACTTCCGGTTTACATAGATAGAATTCGTAGACGCGATGAGTCACGTGCAATTAGCATTTTGATAGCATTATCTCGCAGCCTTGTCGCGATGCGGTTGATATTCGAGGTAGAAAGTCGAAAATTATTTTTTTATCATCCAACGGATACTTCGATACTGCTCTATGAGCGGAACGAAATTCGTTAAACTTGCAGCAGATATATCTGAAGAACGTTTCGTTTTACATAAACCCGTGGTATTTTCCCCGAACGATTTGCGATACATCGTGAAAGTTTTGACGTTAATATCGCTCGTCATTCGCGAGAACAATGAAGACGAATTTTCGACGGTTTCCATTGTATCGGAGGCGCCCATAACCGAGGAACATTTTGCATGGCCATTAAGCCACGACAAAGCGAGCCGCTGCTGACACGGCGATTTTTTTCCTTCCCATCCCGCGAAACGTCAACAATAATTTTCTATCGCGCTTAATTGGCAGCCGATACATCGTGCATGGCAAAAACGATCGCTGACAATGGAGGCCAGATATTCGCATGTGCGCTACGTGTTGCAATTACCCTAGCAATTTACCGACCCTGTCAGCTCGCAGATTGATTTTCAATCTCGACGACGAGCCCGACGATTCAATCGTCATCGATCGATGGTCGAAATTTGCATCGAAATAACACGATGGTCGTACATCAAGGGGGAGAATATTTTTGTGCAAAAATTACCGTCGATTTTCCGTCAAAATGTTTGCACGCCGATTTCACCTAACTTCGTCGTACCAGCGATGTTGGAATATTTACTATTGTACGTTTATCGCTATCAATTCGGAACACGTGTACGACGATAGTTGTGTAAATTTGCATCGAAACTTCGTTAACGCTTTATCTGCATCTAGGAGAATTGGCAGGAGCGTTAGGAAAACTGGAGCAAAAGAAAAACCGTCGTTAACCTTCGATCGCGTGCACGTGACCCCTGGTTTGTTTAATTAACTAATGAGGCCCCACCCAACGTCACGAATGCTCTCGTTTCATTAGCTCTCGTTTGTGCACACAAGTGCAGTCGCCGTCGCGTGTGCAGACGTCGTATGAAACTGTCCGCCAACACCTAACACGAGGACCAAGAGTCGTCCTTTCAAAACAGTTTTAACGTTTTTGTGAGAATATCGTAACATTCGGGCACGTGATCTCGATTTAAAAGCTCGTATTCGTTGACAAACCTGACTTCATCTTCATCGTCACGAGATATTTTTTTTCACAATACATACTTCATAACCCAACGATTTTGAGATATACCTGCAACTGTAAATTCCCAATAAAATTACCGGAACAATCGAAGGTGAAATTTGTAATAGAAAAAGATGCGCAACCATCGTCAAACCGTTTAGGCGGAAAAAGACGTTTGGTGGGAAAAAGAGGATTTACAGGGCAATTAAAGAAACGATCTCGATAGCGCGAAGAACGGCGCACGAGGAAAGTATGTAATTAGGTTAAATACGAAGTAAGAACCTTAAGACTGTATCGTCTCGGCATGCAGTAAACCAGCTGCAAGTGCAGCCTCGTGCAAGTAGCGAGGAGAGCACGGCACGTGTAAATGTGCACGGACACAGAGACTCGTTAGTCAGGCTGCTGTACTACCGTGAAATATAATGACAGTCACTTTAACTCTGTCGCAAGGCAAAGTGGACTAATCTGCAGTAATAATTTTTCCGCCGAGAGTCGGCCGAGTTTCTCTCTCGTTTGTAAGTACTCTCTGCGTGCCATTTTTCCGCACGGAGGAATGCACTGTGCTCCCTTTCGTTCGGAGACTCGTTTGGGATTTACTTTGTATAGCGTTACGTCACCCTGCTTTCGATAGAGAAGATTCGGTTGAAAGTGGATTCTGAGGAAACGGAGGCTTCTTGGATCTGATTGCAAATCCAGTTGCAACGGTGAGACGCGAGGAAAGCTTTCTTCAGTTTTGTGACTGCTCGCGCAACAGTGAAATTGTGCATCGGTGCTGCTGGCTGGTGAATTTGAAATTTCTACGCTAAATTAATATATATCAACGATTCAGTAACGGAGGAACGTAGATGTATGTGCTACTCTAACTACTCATATTTAACCCCTTGCCGTGCCATTTCTTTTCCGACCGAACGCGCAATAATTCAAAATAAATTGCTGAAATAACTTAGCGCAATATTAATAGGACAGAAATAATTTTATCTTATCGTGGTCTACTGATACTTTTAACCCATTGACTGCCAACTACGAGATATCTCGTAGCTGCACTATAAGTTTGAATTAATAAGTTAATAATAATGGCCGAGCGTGTATAGAAATTTTGGAACAAAAATGTTCTTTGTATCATTACAAATGTCGAGATTATATTTTTGATTAATGTAACCAATGTTCTAAAAATTTTCTGTCATCTTCTCAAATTTTAACAAGCAAACGTAATATTTGCTTAGTTTTCCTGGCAGTGAATGGGTTAACTCAATAGTTTTTGAAAAGCTTCAAAATTTCCTATTACATTTATCGCGTCACGAGTGTCACTCGTTATTGTACGGCAAGGGGTTAAAGTTAAGCTTGCAGACATTTTTTACACCGCCGAAGAAGATGAACATATTTGCAGCCATGATGGTAATATCGTACCATAACTGCTACCTCGAATATATATTCCTTCTTTCCACGCTTCCACCACGCAAATACGTAGTTACGAGCATACTTGCACGAAAAAACAACTTATCTCATTTTTATCCATCTTTTCAGAACTCCGCCGCAACTGGCTCAAGATTTAACTTGCTCCGAGCTCACAGTTTTAAAGACACGCTACAATTTGCAGCGGTAAAACTTCGAAGCGTTTAAATTTCTCTATTTCCACGTCGACAAGAACTTCTTCATCGGTGTAGTCTCGACACGAGAAGCGTAATAACGTCCATGCGTGGCAAAAGAAACGGAATGCTCGCACGAGAGATAAAATCCACGGACAAAAATGGTCTTCGGGGCAAGAGACACCGAGATTAAGTCGACGCTTTCATATAGCTCGCAAAAATAAAGAAGTCTCGCGGTACGAGCAACGGCGCAAAGGTAGAGTGTCGCTCGCCCCGCCTATCCGCACCGTATCGATCCTTGAAACCTCTGATCGACCAATGACAACCAATGAAAACAAAACACTTCTTTCGTCGTTTCCATGACGACGCAACGAATGTGCGACTTTATAGGCCAATCACGCGTTAGAATGGAGAATGACGTCGGAACGAGGATTGTCTCTATCCGTCAGGCGAATGAGAACAAACCAGAGGACTTCTCTTGTCTTTGCGGGCTTTATTCCTCCGGGAGAAGTTTGAAGCTAATGCGACCGGTTCGGCCGCAACTCCCTGCGGGGCCACGGCAATTTCTGCCTCGATCTACCGGCGGAGCCTTGCTCCCGAGTAAGAAGAAACAATTTCTCAAAGGGAATAAATTAGCCGACCAGAAGAGCCGAGGTGAGAGAATGCAAAGGTGGCGATAGAGGACCCGCCGGGCGTCATTTCCGTGTAAGAAGAGTGGAGGTGGAAGTAAAGGTGGAAGGTAAGAGGGAAGAGGCGTTCTGGAAGAGGGGAGCCAAGAGGACACGTTGGACGTGAAGAACGAAGAAGATGAAGAAACGTCCTGGCGGGAAGAGGAAAAGCTTCAATGAACATTCGGTGGGGAAAGTTTCACCGAGCAGCGAGTTCCGGTGGAGAGGAGACATAAACGGTGACATTAGGAGGGATGTTAAAGAGAGGGAAAACAATTCTCTTCGTCGTTGGCAATTCCACTAAGATCTTCGTCGCAGCTGTTGCAATTTCGACGGTGGCGAAAGATGGGGCAGGAATAATCGTTCTTTTGGGCGGGCAGAACGTTGGACTGTTTTATCGGTGGATTTCCAGGAGAATTTCAAGGAATATGGAGAAGTTGGGGTTGAAGGAAAAGCGTGCGGGGTGTGGAATGAAATAAAGAGAAGGAGTAATGGCGTAAATGATCGCTGCTTCAAGGGAAGGGGAAGTTTTACATCTCGTGTCTCCAGGGATGAGTGATTTTATAAATTTAATATTTCCGTAAGATGTACTCTAATTAGTAGCTCATTCGAGAGAGACTCCGTGGTAAAATATCACAGGATTCTGGCATCGTTAAAATATGGATTTTCTAAAATTCTGTAAAAGTCTGCAAGTAAAATTCTGGATGGCATAATTTATGAAAATAATTGAAATAAACCCTCTCAACGATGAAAAGATGCTAAGAGGGACTGGCAGAGACGCGAAAGGATGTAAAATGGCTCAAATGAAAGAGACTCGAGGAGGAAATTGGCAGTGATATTAAACGAGGAAAATGCACTTTTCATCGTCGCTCAGAATTTCTCAGCGTCGTCGTCCAAAGACCGCCGCTTTTCCCTCGAAGCGGCTGGAAATCTCGTAATTCTCGAAAATTTCACGTTACAAAATTCAAAGAGGATCGCAAATTACGAAATGAAAAATGTAAAGCATCATGGAGGGGCCTCCGTCCGTTTAATCCATTTTCTTGTTAGGCGAAAACACGTTGATTGAAAAGCCATTCCTACGATGGAACGAACAGAGACGTCGAACGTTTCGATGGCCATGATTTATGATCGCTTTCGAAGATTGATATCCGCAGCCCGACATTGATACCGCTCTACGACTCGCTTCTATTTCCATGGGATAACGCGGGGCCATTTATGAAGTTATTAGAATTTCATGGCATCCGGCATTAAACATGCTTGCGAGAGGAAACAATGAAATATTGCGCGGTCGAAGGATCTAATGAAATCAGGTGTTACGGAAATTTGATCCGAGAGTAACTGCAGCATTCGTTTCGTCAATGTTATGGGAGCCACTTTCCGCTGTGATGCGATCACCGCGCTTCTACGAACGTTAAAGGAGGGTTAAAGCCTTGTATCGATTGTATAATTTAACCCTTTGGCGTACAATAACCAGCGCAACTCGTGGCGCGATAAATGGAATAGGAAATTTTGGAGTTTTTCAAAAAACTATGAAATTAGAAATATCAGTGGGTCAGGATACGATCAAATTATTTTTACGATATTAATATTGCGTTAAGTTATTCGCTGTATCGAAAATCAGGGATCGATTGTTACTTCAGTAATTAATTCTGAGCTATTGCGCAAAGAAATGACACGGCAAGGGGTTAAACGAAGAGATAATTGTAGAAAATTCCAAAATTGAAGGAGTACGTAAACTGAGAAAGTCATAGCAGATTGCATTCATCGTTATCATTAACTAACTTTTTGTCAAGAATGGACTTGCACCACTTTCAAAGAAAACTGCACACATTCGCTGTACGAGACGTTATCGTTTCAATAATTATCCTTGAAGTATAAATTGACAAGTATTTGCTGGTGAATCTTATCTGCCATCGTGGCAACCTCGCGTCTTCCCGATGAAACATCATAAAATGTTTATCGTCAGCAGGAAGATCGTAACTTGGCTCACGTAGGGGAAGAACATTTGTCTTGAACGCCGATCGAAGCACCGTCGAACGATACCAACGACCGATGAGTCTCGTACCTGTCGTTCGTACAATCATAAAGAGAATGGAGCGAAACATTTACGACGACAAGTCGGAAAACGAGGGCTCCCGAAACGGCAAATCTCAATGTCTGCGTTGAAGCCGTAAAAGAAAATTTACCACTTTAAATTCCCTGCAAAAAGTCATTCCTCCGACTGACCTCAAATCGATCGTGCAACTACAAAATACAGAGAATTTCCATGAATTAGAATAAGCGACGATAAAATATAAAAGACAGATAAGCTAGAAACGATAGACGGATGAATAAAATAGTGACTTCATAAATTCGCTCCATTTTTAACGCACCTAATCCAAATGGACGTCGAAGGCTCTCAACGGCGACGGGGAAAGCACGCTGAACGCAAGACATCCCTCTCTCGCGACGTCGATAAATAATCGCGAGGTGAAAAAAAATGAGAAAACGGTAGCCGCTGGAGTTGCGCAGAAACGGCAAGGATCACGGTAGGCGTTCGAAGATGACAAATCATCGAAGCAGAGCCGTCTGGAGTTGCGCGCATACCGTATATTAATAGAGGCGCTCTATCACTTTCGCCTCGGCTGGCTGGTTACACGTTACCGATGTAACGTCCTAAGCGCGAAATAATGGCACCTGGAAGCCCGTGAATTCTTTCTTTTCCCCCGTCCGATGTTATCTTCCCGCCACTTATTCCCGCGCGTTTACATTTCAAAATGAGCCTCGGCAAACAAAACTCTATTCCTGCTCCGTGGAGTGTTTGGGTTCGATTGGAATTAATTTGGTATTTCTCCCTAGTTGGTAGGGCGATTTAATTCTTTTTATGGAGAGTGCAAATTTTAAGCCGCTTTTTTCCATGGAAATTTATATGTTTGTCTACCGTTCACTGTTTTGGATATCGTGCGGAAATGCGGAAATGTATGTATCTCGTTGTAAAGCTTTTACGCGGAGGATTTTAAAATTAAAACGTAAATTAATAATCTTCGTGTCTGTCCGATGTTAATTGTTTGAAAGTAGCGTAATTTTATTTTATCATCGCTGGTAGTGGCCGATTAATATGCTATCGCTCTATGAGCATTAATCGCTGAAAAGCGAATTGATCGGCTAAACAGCCGACAAAGTTTTAGGATTCGATAAATTGGTAAAATACGAAATTTAAAGCTTCCTGTAACCGTGCAATTAAAAAGCGGAAGTACGATGTGACTTGTGCGGTCTTGTCGCGAAATTATAATTCCGCGCTGGATAGAGAAAAATTTTCTCTCCATAGAAATGAATGTAATTTGTGTCTCTACGTTTATAACACCGCGACTCGATAATTCTCCGACTTTATTAAAATTTAATGTTTCCTCTAACCGTGAGGCTGAAAAAGTGGAGCATTGCAGAAGCCGACTGCAGGATGAAAATATCGCGAGTCGTCGCGAATTCATAACTCGCGGATGCGTAAATTCAGCAAACGACAAGCCAGAATTCAAAGGCGATCGCGCAAGATTACACATCCGGAAGTCCGTCGTTCGGTGAGAATCGGAGGAACGTTTAACTCCAACTTATTATCGAGCCGTTCCCACACCTTATCTGGCGCAACGAGCAAGAACGAGCAGACCATTTTGCAAAGTTTAGCTCTTTGGAGAGTCCCACACACGTACATAAGTGCATCACGCGTGTGCACGCATTTCCTATTGGCGGCAGGGAATTCCCCGGAGGGTCGTTTCGCGATATCAAGAATCATAAAGGCGTCCTCCGGCACTCTACGCTCTTTATCGAAGCGCTTTTACGTCGCCCTTAAGAGTCGGAAATCGTGCTTTCGATCGCTCCGATTGCACTTTACGTCTCGTACCTCGGGACCGTTAAAGATCCGTCGAAAAAACGGGCGAAATTTGGCAAGGATGAATCGCGGAAAAGTTTCCGCGAGCTCTTTTCTTTGGTGCACCTATTATGCTGCGCTGGAAAGAAGTCCCACGTTAATGGTTTAAAGTAACGGGGGTCCAATGAATTACAGAATTAACACGGCTCTTCCCGTGTCCATTTTCGGGTGTAACGTTCTATTTGCCGAACGATCGCACAACGAAGAAATTAAATGAGATATTTCGAGTCTCCGAAGACTTCTCTTCGGCACCGGTCTTCAATAGCACACCGGTCACCCCCATGGCGTTCAACGTGTCAACAGTCGCAAATTTATAAAATACTTTGCAAAATTAATGCTAGTCGTCGGCACAGAGGGCCGTAGAATTTTGCAAAAAACTCGTAAAGCAATCTACTTGAGACATCGATGACTACACGGTTTCGGAGCAATCAGCCAAAAACGCGCATACCTAAGGAGGAAGCGTGAATGCATTTGCAGTGAAACGTCTAGCCTGTAAGATATCTTGCGGAGCAAAAGGTGTTTTTGCGTCCATCGGTAACGAGGTATGGAATTTAGCGTGGAGTTTATCCTCGGAATGCCCCGAGAAAGAAGGAGGCAAGGAGGTAAATGGAAGCCGTCGACGGAAGACGCGGCGCGGATTGAAACGACGCCCTCGTGGTATGCTCTTAAGCTATTTTAATGCACCGCGAGATGATTGATTAAATTTCTACGAGGAGCCAGCATCGTCGGCCGTAATTGAATGCACGTCTCCCCGGGTGCCGATTTTTCCTAGAGTCTCGAGAAGAAGGAGGAGAGGGCCGGGGGCCGTCTCGAGACGCCACGGAAGAATCTTTTTCCATGAATATACCGGAATATAAGGAGCGAGCTAGATACGCAATTTTATCGGCTCGCTGGTTCTATATTAGAGCACGCATTATCTCATACCGCCTTCAGCCGGCTCCGTCTGCAATCGCGTATCGGTACCGAGAGTCACGCCACGTCCGGCGAACCTTCGGTCGACGTGAACTTTCCTCTTCTATCGCCACCGGTAATTGGAGTAACGAGAACAAAAAGTCCAATAAAGAAGCACCGGCGCGTAATGAGAAACGCTTCGCGGTTATATTATCCGGCTATTATATTTCATATTTTAATTAGGATTCTGCTATTTATCAAGAGCCAAACCGTCGCGCAGAAACCGAGAGTTTCAGAGGTGTCGGAGCGAGGCAGACCCTCGCGTTTCCCAGGTGAATCATTAGCCCGTGTGTAAGCAAAAATAATAATCCACCAGCCGCGGTATCATAAATCTGCCGGTTTATATGTTACTCGGTGCACGCCGCGCGCTGAGAACGAAGGATACATTACCATATCGATTGTCCGCCCTCGAGCGATACCGGACAAATCGGCCTCGCGCCGGCGATCGTTATTACCTCTCGACCTCTCGCACGCACGATCGTTTCGTAGGGTGTTACGTGCGTGTGTCTCATTCACCAGCAACCGATTTACACGGACGTGCGCGCGTGCACGTGGGTGGAGAAGCACGAGAGTGCGGATGGAAGAAAGAGGGAGGAGAGGTGGAAAGATTGTAATAACAGTGGCGTAGGTACGCTTCGTGCATCGTATTTTTCGGGGAATTTTAATTGGCTTATTGTTACGGATAGGAACTGTGCGGGGAAGATTCACTGTCTCCTCGGACTTACTTGCAATGTTTGGAAATACAGCGCTGCTCGATTATCGTGGCAAAGAAATTACATCGAGGATATTGGAATGTCGGAAACGTCGAATCCTTTGCGCTCCGAATGATTTTACTAACTTTTCGTCAGATAGGCAAATACAGGGTGTTCAAAAAAACCATTCAATATTTATATGGCGTATAGGATACGAAAAATCTTTATATCTTTATATCTCAGAAACGGTTGACCTTTCGACCTATGTTTACTAAAGCTTTTTTCCTCGGTACGGTGTATCCTATTTGCCATATAAATACTGAATGTTTATTTTTAACACCCTGTATAGCCTTGGAAAATTGTCTCGAAAATCAGCCAGCCAAACTTAACAAATTTCACCGAGCACTCCCTGCATCTCGTATCCTCGCCCATTCTAAAATCGTCCATTCGATCCTATCGAAAGTAACGAGGAAGCCAGCGAGAATGACTCGAAGGCAGGATCGTTGGGAGTCGTAAGAGAGTAGAAATAAGAATCGCGAAACCGCAGGGCGACGAGCACGGGATATTATCGAGCACGGTAACGTGCGGTTAGAACGACGATGCGGCACCGTCGAGCATAAATCCGCTGATACGACGTGAAAGCCGACGCCGGTACGAGACGGACCGAGGGATTTTTCTCGAGATCCGAATGGGGGCTGGAGCTAGTTCAAAAGATGCCAGATAAAACCGATGCCACGGCTTCCACGGAACTCTATGCCGGTAGTGGTGGTGGCGATGACGATGGCGATGTCGGTGGTGGTGCAGCTGCCACTGCCGCAGAATCGCCGGAGGCAACGACACGGACGTGACCGACGATTCGTGCTGCACCCGAGTGTGGAAATACGAAAAATATATTGGATACGTGAGCATTGAACTTTCTCAGCCAAGTGCCTTTGGTCTTTCTGGGTTTGCGTGAAGCTTCGACCTTTGAATTTACCGCTGTTTATCGGGGAGAAGTTTAGGTATGAATTTTAAAGAAATTTCCCGCTGCAACGATCCGGCGAGAAGTCGCGTTAAAAAGTTGAATCGACTTGAAACAAAGTCAGTTTCTTGAATGCAGTGATGTGTTTCTTTCAACGTATTGGAATGTAGAATCTGTAATTGTAGTTTGGAAATAGAGCACTGTACATGGTGTCTTCTCAGTTTCGATTTTCGAGTAAATCCGAACGTACAACGACGAAATGTCGAGAGAGAGGAAAAAACGGGGAGAGATTGTGGCATTTTAACCTGCCATTGCCGTTGAATCGATCGTTCATCGCGGTATTTGGTATTCGGTGGCAAACCGCACTGCGGTCTGGCTCTTACGTACGCAGAATTCTCCAATGAAAAATCGGCATTTCGGCTTAAACGGTGAAATTGATGTATCATCGGTGCAGTTTTTGTTGTATTGTCGAAGCCGGGCATTAAAATCACTGTGTTTGCACAGTTTACCATACAGCCGTATTTCCAGCGGATTCACCGGAGGCGAACGTTCCCTTCGATCCTTCCCCGTTCCGAGTAACCATTACCAACACTGGTCGACGTATAATCGTGATTTACGATCGCAAAATAGTATTTCGAGCAATCGGGGAATAGCAGCTACCATTCCACGCCACTAGGCTACGTCTCGCAATGAAATTATCGTAAGATGCAACGAAGCACCGCGAATATTCCTTCCATTTTGTGCCTCCGACAGTGAAAATTCGACGCATTTCTAGCTGTATTTCTTGCGTGTAATTATGCATTCCGACTCTCAATTAATTTTAGTAATTACTCAAGTATCGTCTCACCATTTCAAACTGCCCTGTGACAACTTCGGAATGGCGCAGCCCGTTCTCAAATCTCGCGGATCCATTTTACCCCATTATTTTAGCCCATCGACATAACATTACACAAATATGGCGACACTACAGTAAAAACGGTGGTTCACTATTTTTGATTCAACTCTTTCCTGCATGAAAATTCTATATCGTTATTGAGATTTTTCCGATTAAATGTGACATACTTTGGACTAAACTGTTTATATTGACTCGTATCGGGTACCTCAATTTCTTTCGATGCAAGAATAATATCTACAAAAGATACATTATCGCGTCTACTTTTATTTTCAACAGAAATATTAATATTTTTGAAATACGAATTGCCGATTCTCGTCGAGGAGGCTGCGAAGCACTCTCGATCTGCTCCATTGAAAATAAAGCAAACATAGAAATACGCGCATAGACAATGTGAAAGTAGCTCGGTAGGAACGGTACGATAGAAAATACTAAACCGTCGATAAAAAGCCCCAATATTAATAATAATTCCCATCGTAAAGCATTAACAAATAATAACGGTCAATCCTCACCAAATTAATGAACAAATCTCCATTAATAACTATGAAAAAATCGATCAAACGCAGACGTACAATAGCCAACTGGGATGACGTACCCTTCGTACATTTACCGAATAAAGATCTCCACGAAGGGAAGCACGAGCAAAAGCGACGACGGCAAAAAAGTATCCTTTCGTTCGCGAGGCGCCAGCGATGCGTGAGGTTTTTTCTCAAAACCAAAAAGAATGTCCGCGATAATCGCGCTCGATGAGAGCGTCCCTTTTGTCCGAGCACGATGACATCCTCTACGTTATTCAAGATGCGCCGAATGGGAGAGAAGGGTGGAACGTTAGAAAAAGTGTCCCACATACGAGGTAAATCGGGGGAAAATGAACGGCCGCTGTCCAGCGACGAGGGTGGACAAAAGCGAGAGGCGACTTTTTGCCGGGCCGAAAAAACGTTTCGACGGACGGCCGCGACACGTTCGCGGAAATTGCATCGGAGATGAAACGATCGGTCGGCTCTCGCCGACGAAAATAACGTGGCTCGTAAAAAAAAAGCCGGCTTACCTTCGAGGTTCGCCATAGAAAACCTATAGCTGTCGATCCTCGGTGTGTTGATGTCCGAATTGAAGGGCCTGAGGGTCGCCGAGCTCACGTTGTCCAGACCCTGCAACATAAATTATACCGATACGTCAGCTCCATTTTCCTTCACGTCTTTCGATACTGAAAGTATCTTTCGCGATAACATTGTATTTCCCAGGTTGAAAGCAAAATTCTTTATGTTATCGATTAATTTATACGACAAAGATGGAACCTGGCGCAGAGGATTAATTTACTTTTATCTCTGAGACTATACGCTTTTATCACATACCGTCTTCAATGTATTAAGAATGACGATCAATTTTTATTTTACCAATTTAATTCTGATTTATTGCGGATGCAGCCACAAAAGAGATCGCACGACGAGGGATTAATCGTGTAAAACATCTAGAATCAAATGGTCAATTATCCTCCGCAGTGGCAATTTTCGTGGACCACTAAATGAGCACGTTTCGACGAACCGTGAAAGGAAAATGAAAAGTATAGCACGTTAAATATCTCGCATCGGGAGAAGTGCAGCCATGGAATTCGAGCTGAATTCGCACGAGTTGACTCTCGACGTTCCTTGCAAGACCTTCTTCCGACAGACTCGCCGAGCTATCGGTAATCCATTCGAGATCCTTTTACGCTTACGGCTCGTCTGTAAATGTGATTTGCGGGAGATCGTGGATTCGCTCACCCAATTTCCCTCGGCCGGACGAATAATTCGCGGAGCGAAGTTCGCCGGAGGAAGGGCTGGAAGGGGAGGGCAGAGGTAAATTTTACGAAACTGCTGAGCGGAGAGGAATTTCAGGCACGATTCGCGAAGTCATCGTAGTTTCTACGGTGTTGCTGTTACGTCGGTAGTCGGGCGAACGTGGATGAAATACTATCGTAGTTGGAATTACCGGCGAGGGAAATTGAAGAGATTTCGGGCGCTCCGATTGTTCTCAAAGTTAGGAAATAATATTCATTTATCAGTCGATGATATACCACATTCGGCAAAGTATTATATTACGTGAGTTTATCGACAGATTCGCAATCATGGGGAATTTCGAGAACCAATTCCCACGTAAGGATTATAGTATTCATTATTTATTATAGATTTCATACTTTTTATTAACGCCCAATGAAATTGTCTCGCTAGAAATATATTAATCGCGGGCGTAAATACAATAATGATTTATAATCTATGTATTTCAATTTAGAAAATATGAATGAGATAAGGTAAAAAGAGATCGGCATACGTGACGATAATGACGGAAACTTTCACGAATGGAAATTCTATCTTGCACACGTGTGATATTTAATAACTAAAATACCTATTATAGAATAAATTACACGCCTCAACGATAATCCGTAAAAGTATATCTCCAGGAGCGAAACGATAACGCGCGACACGCTCAAATTTCCTACATAAATCCACGTTCGCAATAAGCCACGGTCGTCTTAACTGAGAAAAATGGCACGCGGCAGAAAAGAGGTGAGCCGTCTCCGGGATAAAGCCACCGGCATTCGTTCCATCTTGCGGGAGACAGATCCGGGCTGACTTGAAATCGCCACGAAGGAGGATCGTTTGAAAAAATCTCCCCGTGGTTTCCCGGTAAACGTGGCGGCCTCGTAGTAGCGCATGGCCAGCGGACTTCCGCGTTTTGAGCCATTAGCCGTAAATAATGCAAGCGAGTAAGGAAGACAGAGAGGGAAGAAGCTATGGTGGCCGTTCGGCCGTGTATATGCGGCGTTATACGGCGGTTAATCAAGCAACAGCTCCGCACGGTGAGCACACAATGCCTCCGGTTCTCGGACACACGACAAAATGTCGAGAGAACGTTATAGTTCGAAGGAAGAAGAGAGAGAGAGAGACGAGCTCACCGTGTGTATCTCGTGTACACGTTCCGCTACGATAGATCGCCTATTCTCTTCGTCTTCCTAACCGATTCTCCGTCTATCCGAGAGCACAGAGGACGCGGTGCGATGGAAATCGCTGGCTCGATCACTGACTATCCTCGTTTGAAGTTCACCCACGAGTGAAACGTTAAAATTATAAACGGGCAATTATGAATGACCGATAACACACGGGGGCAATTAGCACTGGTATTCGAGCGACTAACGAGGGAAGTTCGGGGACCGATACACTTCGATTTTGATGAAACTTTGCATAAATGTTTATAAGACTTATCTAAGAAGGGAACTGGCAGGACAGGCAGGGAACTGGCAGGACACGCAGGAGAAGGGCAGGACAGGTAGGAGGCAGATAGGGCCCACCTTAAAGAGGGGCCCTCCTTGACATCTCGCTTAAAGTTGAAAAAGGACACAAACGAATTACAGCTATCTTCTTAGATATGTCTAACCAATATTTATGCAAAGTTTCGTCAAACTCGGAGAGTATCAGGTCCCGAAATTCCCTTGTAAGAGGAGGAGCGGGTTGTTAGATTTTGTTGAAAAGTGACAATCTTCGCGAAGACTTTGACGGGAGGGAGAGATCTATGATTCGGAGGGCTTGGGATCCTATGTTGATTCTTTAACAACGCGCTGGAAGTCAAGCAGAAACAACCAAGAAATTTTCTTTCCATCGTACGATACGAAAGCGTGTCAGTTTTGAACGTCGATTCAATAAAAAAGATAATAAAATCACTCCCCCGATATTGAGGGAAAAATGAATTAAAACGTTTGTCGAAATATTAACGATGCCTGTGAATGGTGGCGGATAAAAAATAGGAGAGAATCGAACGAAATGTTTAACTGCAATGTAAATTTTCACCGCAGTGCAGCGCGCCCGATAAATCAGCGTTTACCGAGAGCACAGAGGGACGTACATTATGCCGGTATCGACGGTTCTCCGGACTGTGGTACCGGCAGTGTGGGTGTGGATGTGGTGAACGACCCGGTAACCACCATTCGGCCAACAGGCACAACAATTAGATCCAAGCGGATAAGCCGACTCTTCCTGTAATGCGAAACTCGTGGATGTTATGTCCGCCATATCTCCGGCTCATTGTCACGGATATTTAGCCGTCCTATTGATGCGCACGTCCAATGAATTTCTCCTAGGATTTCCGAGCATTCGGGCAGTTTTCCGCAAATTTCCATGTCACCCTTAACTAATACTCGTACCAAATGCTACTGTGCTACGATATTATTATTCAAATTGGGGGAAACTCTTTTTGCGATTTTTCCACGCTGTTAATGAAAAGACTAACCGTAATGTACTGTAAATGTACGGGTGAAAATTCACGTAATGGAGATTTATGTGGATGAAATTACTTCTGTAAATTTTCAAGCTGATCAGCCTCGTTGGAAGTTTGCATATCCTTCCCAGCGTGCACGCAGGATAAATACCCGCGAGTTTCCGCGCACAGGAATTAAAATTGAAGAGAAATAATAATGTTTGATAAATAATTGAAAAATTCAGGCGACGTGGATCGAAATTTCCCGAGACCTTGAATTTCCATAGTAGCTTTGCTTTCTCCTCTCTTTCGCGATTTCAGGGCCGATGATGCGATCTCCTCGGTTGATACGGAGGTGTCCCTTAAATTTTTGATATCCCAGGAGGCTCCTCGCGCAGGTTGCCCGCGTGTCGGTCGAATGAAAAGAGCAGAAAACTCGCACTCACGGAGTGTCAGTTTACTCGAGAAAAAGAGAGAAGGAGAGGAGCAGGAGGAGAGAGAGAGAGTTTCCTCTCGACACGACTTTCCGCTGGTGTTTTCTCGCCCTTTCACGCTGCCTTCTCGAGGGCTCGCCTTTTCCGCGAGCAAAAAGGGCAAAAGGAGAAGAAGCAGAAACGAAGCTGGCGCCAATTTATTTTCCGCGAAACCACGGCGAGCTTTCACAGCGGCCGCGATAAAGGCATCCGGCTAAAGCCGCTCCTCCTTAATTCGCCCAACAAAGCCAGCTAATATATATATTTCCCTCCTTTTCCCTTTTTTTTCGCGGAACTTTTAGCCCTGGCGAACGATTGGACGCTTCCTTTCCTCCTTCACCCCTCGAACAAAATGCGTGAAAGGGGAAAACAATGGGGCAATTAAAGGAGGCAAATGAGGAATATCCCGAAGGAACGCTTAAACGAGAGAACTGACACGGACGATGGAATTTCCACGCTGAAATACTAAATTTCTTGCCGACGAACAATGCAGGAATTCATTCGGCAAACGTGCGAGAGATAAAAACGAGTCGTAAGTATTAAGTTGGAATTTCAGCACAAGCTACGTTCCCTCGAATTTCGAGAGAAAAAAAGGAAAATATTACGAGATTATTCGGAGCCTCTTGGCTCCGAAATCCTCGACGGTTGGAGAAGCGAGAAAAATACGTGATTTGTCTCCATTCGGAGGGATCCACGACCCCTCGGTCGTCGTAACCGCGTTTCGTGCCAAGACACTGTTTCCCGACGTTTCTCGTTGTAACGAAGTTACTAAATTCAGATTTCCGTATCAACGCCGCTATCTTCCTCGAGGTCGCGTAAAATACTCCTCGTATATTTGCCGGCAAGGAAATCCAATGAAACGCGCTCTTTTTCTATTCCTGGTTCAAGCTCGCATGCAGACGCGTCCGTGGAATATCTTGGAACTGAAACGAGTTCCAGGGGAGATCGGTTGTTGTACGAAATGTTAGGGTTTTACGGGAAAACCGGTTCGGAAAATGCATTCCGGCACGTTGAAAAGGAGCGAATTAGAATTTCTCGAAACTCGTTTCGCCTGAAAAGACACGGTTCAAGCAAGTTTACTCGATACATGCATAATTTCGTCATTCGTTCCGTGCAACCCTTCCCATCGGTGGTTTTCCTAGCCGACGCGACGTTTTCGTCCTTCTCGAGACCTGCTTTCGGAAAGCCCAAAGAATTTAAGAGAGCTTTGCATAATCTAATGCAAATTTCACGTCGGTGAAATATACTGTGACGTATACTCACGTCATCGTGCGCCTTGTGGCTTTTCCATCGGAAAAGCCTGTCCATTTGGCGGCCGATGGAGTCGCCTCCGGATATTTTTCTCCGTTAACCTGTACTTTCCTTCATATCACGCCCTTCAGCTTTCACGTGCCGTTTCTTTAAAGCCGCGAGACCTTTGTCCGCCTCATTTTAACGGCGTTTGAACGATCTCCGATATTTCGCGGCATTACTCGATCGAGTTCTACGATAACGTGGACGGATAGAAAGGATAACGTGTTTCTTATTTCCGGCATGTTTCTTCTAAATTAAAAATACTTCCTGAATCGAAAGCTGGTATAAAAGACTACCAAATTATTTTAAACACACGCAACGCTATCACGATTAAAATTTGAATTTACAAAGACTATATATTTTAGAGATAAATCGAGCCATTTATTCCCTCGGGTTCTTTATTATGAAATTCAAAGGTGAATTATGAATTATATCGTGGCAATGGATTTTATGGAATAAGAACTCTGCCGATCTTGAAGATTCATCGCGAGAATGAAAGCGTACGTCATGCCGAGCGGTATCACGGATGACAGTCCTTGAACTCGAACGGACGACCGCTTAATGACAGTCATCGGTCGGATCGGCCGGTAGTCACGGTTCTCCGTTCTCCGGAGCATGGACGATCGTTTCGCGTGATCCTTGTAATGAAATCATCGAGCCTGTTTTTCTGCCTCTTCCGCTCTCTTCGCGCGATACCAAACAGAGAAACGAAAACTTCCGCCGATTTGCCGAACTACAAGATCGCCGCGTTACACGTCCCGATGCCAATTACGTCAAATAGCACTCTCTCGATTTCACTTTGTAACGCGTCGCGATCTCGCCGTACTCGATGAATTCCTCACCAACGATAATTACCGATAACATTTTACGTATAAAGCGACGTTAAAGAAGGAACTTGTATTTCACTTTCGGATCGTGTCACGATTGACTCGGAACGATCGAACGGGACGGTTCTACGGATCGGGATAAGAATTTCACACGAGATGAAAAATTCGGAAAGGAATTGGAAGAATTACGGAGCCGATCGATCGACGGGATCGGCGAAAAGTGACGTGATATTACACCTGAGCGAGAATGGACGGTTCGAGGTGGATATAGAGCGGCGAGATCGCGGCTGTCGTAGTATTGCGAGTACTGGATGCTGATCCGCGAGGGATTCAACGTGGAGCCGGTCCGTACTTCGTCCCTCGCCCTCTCGATTCCCTCCTCGACGTGCACGGACCTCTGGAGAGAGAGAGAGACGAAGGGAGAGAACAAGAGAGAAGAGCACGGAGTCTCTCGTCTCTCCTTCTCTTTTGGCGGCAGTGTCTCTCGTGCGCATGTGCGCCTATCGATTCCGCCGGTTCCCGCAGGAACACAGGACTACGGCGATGCTTTTTTCCTGCGCAATGCGAGGAAATCGTCCTGGAGGTCCTGCGAGGCCTCTGCCTCCGAGATTCGAGAGATTCGACGGCGGGACTGATAAGGGCTGAGCCGACTTCGCGGGTGGAAATCGGATTTCCCGCAGCCGGGTAAAAGGGTACGTGTGATTTTCCACGCGAAATTCAAGGAGGATGAGGTATTACCGCGGTTCGATCACTTTTTTCGATGCAAGTACTCTGGAAGTGGGCTCGCACGGTTGCAAATGTCATTACGAGAATCTATCGTTTCTACGTCGAGGAAGATCGATTAACTTCTCTCGATATTCCAAGGGATCCAATTCTCTCCGATTGAGAATTTAATTAAAAGAACGCAAGAAATGGCGCCCCGGTTTGAATTTAATTAAAGACGAAACCGCATCGATGCAGCGGTGCGGTCTGTACTGCAGAATTTCCTCGCATTAACTTCCAATTCCGCAAATGAATCCGGTCGGTGATGAAGTCTCCCCGCTACCGATTAATCGCGATATTTCCCCCGGATAGACGCAACACCGAACAAAAAGCCAATGGGAGTGTATCATCTTTGATCGTGGATGGTAGCGCGCGTTAAAAAACCCTCCCACCCCCGACCACAAATTCCACTTCCATCCCTTTCCTCATTTTCACGTTTCCTTTCCCTTCGTCATTCCAATCCGACGCGTTGACGAACAAAACGGGTCGTCTTGTTTGCACGACCCCACGCACTCTCTCTCTTTCTCTTTCTGCACTCGATGCAACCCTCCGAACCAACGACGTAACAACTTCTGCCAGGTGCGAGGGGAAACGGAGAGGCTCGAATTTCGCCCCAACGACGAAAGAGAGGTGAGGTCAGAGAGAGGGTGAGAGAATTGGTGACTCGTCGGGCGAAGAGATTCGATGCAGTCACTCAGGTGCTGCATTCGTGCTTGCTCGTGCATTCACGCACCTACACGAGAACCTGCGAGAAACACGTCCACGCCGGGGGTTGGACGGCCGAGAGCGCACCCTCCGTTAGAAATTGCCCATATCCAATCCCCTCCGCCTCTGCCTCTGCCGCACGCTACAAAATTGCGTTTACCTTGAAAAGATTCGCCATGCCGAGAGCACGAAACGTCCTGCCGATGTTGTTGCTGGATCTCTTGGAATTCTTGGCTTTTAATGACGATCGTGTGAGCCGTTTTCTTTGAAAGTTGCGCAAGTCCATTTTATATTATATGGAGATATTTAAGGGTTTGGATTTGAATCGTTTCAAAAATATTGGTATATGTAATACGCTTGTTTTATGTTTTTTTTAACACTAGGTTTACGGGACTGAAATCTGTTACACTGCATGATATTAAATAAAGACTTTGGAAAAAGAGGGATCAATCGGCAAAGCTGATAATTCGTTAAGTAATTTTTGTATTGTAAAATACACGTGAAATATCTACTGTACCTCTTCTCGATATATCTGAGAAATATTTATCAAAAAAGTAAGAACGCGTCAATTTGACGGCATCCGTAAACCTAGATATATCAAGAATTGCTGATCCATTTTTATTTTAAAAGCTGAATTATTGCAGATGCAGTTACACAAGAAGTCGTAGAGCAAGCAGTTGAAGTATCAGTTAAAAGTGAATTACAGAAATTACGTGGTATAATTTCTGCAAATCTGCAAAATTCTATTGGCGAAGCAAGGCACAAAAGGTAATAGGAGTTGGTATCTGAAAAAAGTCGGGGCGCAAACAGTCGCGATTGAAATGGCAAAAGGATTTTCCGAGGAAATATGGAGGGTGGAGATACGAGATATTTCGGATTGAATTGGATCCTAATGTAA
Organism: Cerceris ruficornis; assembly: GCA_963989415.1. Taxonomy (NCBI): domain Eukaryota; kingdom Metazoa; phylum Arthropoda; class Insecta; order Hymenoptera; family Crabronidae; genus Cerceris; species Cerceris ruficornis. The sequence continues at coordinate 31,789,157 of OZ022520.1, read as the reverse complement.
GGCGAATGAAGTCGAAGGAGAAAATTAAGACGAAGAACCTTCCCGAAGGCGATCGAAGGGAGCAATGGCACATGACCATCGAGTTAGGAGAAAACGTTCGATTCGGGCTGATTTGCAAGTCGACAAATCCCCGAGGGAAACGCCGCTTTATATTCGTTTAGCTCCGAGTGAACCACAAGGGGGTGACTGCACCGTGCCACTGCAACATGGTCGATGCACAACTTGTTCGCCAAGCATGCATACATATGTAACGTGCTCCATAAAAGATTCCTCCGGAGAAGCCGCGCAGGAAAGAATTATGTTACTATTCGCAAATCTCGATAGCATTGTTACAGAGTCAATTTATGTCCTACAGAGTCCATCGCTGCATCTGTTCGACCCTTTCGATCGGCAGTTTTCCAAAGGAAATTGTATAATTGGAAGAAATATTCGTGAATACATTTTATTCGTTAGATATTAACATATTAATAATAATCTTGCTAAACCAGGAAGTTACGCAACCTTGACCCGTAACAGCTTGTACGAGGGAAACCAGAGGGATAATGGAGGTCGATCGAGCGCGGATGTCAAACACACTCGGAGGATACGAATTTGCCTTCGACCCGTCCTTAACAAGCGTCTCTTTGGCTTCCATTACCGTCGTAACGTAGAAACGCGATTTCAAGGAACACACAGAGATGTGTACAGTACCCTCCCACCACGATCAAACCGTGGTTGAACCCAAATTAAAGCGGAGATAATGGGACTCCTTGAATGCGTGCATTAACTCGCCAGAATCCAAAATCAGACGCGCCAGAATGGTTTTCGTTCTATGATTCCTCATTAATTTAGAGCGTCCGATTATTTAATGACGCATCTCGATTATTCCTCTTGCAAGGTAGCGATTAAACTTTGCGCAATAAAGATGTCGACCGCGGACAAAGGTCTGAAATTTACATTCAGTTATGCACGACGTAAATTTCGAATAATTGATGATGAATTTTCACCGAATGTATGCATTCTTTTTTAATGTTTGGAATAATTTACGAGACGCTGATTTTGCTTCTTCGATGCAAAACTGAGTTTGTCACAGAGTCGCAATGAATTTGAAATTAATCGCAATTTGAATTTCGTTTCCCCTTAAACGGCTGCGTTTATTTCGAAGTGTCTGCGTATGCAGCGAGACTGCGCGCACTCTCGACAAAACGGGCGGCAGAAATCTCAGAAACGTGGCGAAGCGAAGGATGCAAAGGCAAATATAATTATAGACTCGTTGCCGAGGCAGCAGAATCGCCCGGAGACACGCTCTTTGTTTTATACCTAACGAGAGGCGTAAGTTTAATTCTGACTTGAAACAAGTACACAAAGACGACCCTCGGTATGGTTATGTTTTTTCCTGTCACTTTGAATTTCGCCATATCTCCCGCTCGTCCTCCGGTCAAACAATCATTCGCAAGAGCGGGCAAAAAATGTTCGCCAAATCGTTTCGTCTATAATAGCAAAGAAATTTCAATATTCGACCCTCGGCTGAAGTCATAGAGTCGATACTATATTAACGCTTTGCACCCCGCTGTCTCCGCAGCGGCAACATTGTAATAGAAGCTGATAAGTCCGTTGTCGGATAAATCCGGCGTATTTTTATACTTGTTTATGCTATAAAACATAATTATATGCGCTGTTTTTTTAACGATAAAGCAAGATTTTCAATTTTCTACAGATGTGCACTCGCACCGTGCCCTTGAGTAGCTGGTAGCTCATAGTAAAAATTACTCAGAGTGCAAAGGGTTAACACACCCAAGAAATGTTTTTTTCAGAATGTAATTTTGCTAAAGAAATTCTGCAAAAAATTTCCATCGAATCAAAATCATTCCTTTTTCTAAAGAAAGTATAAACGCGGGAAATAATAGATTGAAGAAAAGTCTGAAGTAAGTGGCGAAATTTCTATATCTCCAGTACGATTTTCATCGTTAGGTTGAAACGGCCAATGTCCCCAGGATCGTGAATCTAATGCGAACTCATCTCTGGCGCGGCTACTTGCAGCGAAGAAATATTCGGCGTCGAAGAGACGTCTGGGAGACGCGAGCGAAGAATAAACATCCGCCGTGGCGGTGCATTCACGTGTTACTGGCGCGTTGTCGCGTGCTTGCATATCCGGTGCATTCGTGCACGGACGCAACCGTGGTAAGATAATGTATTCGAGAGAAAGAGAGAAGCACTCTCGTTCCACCTTCGCTCCACGGTGCACAATGCACGGTGCACTATGCACTAGAGACTTGCGTGTGCCGCGCGATGTCATCGCGCCTCTTCGTCGCCGCAGATAAGCTATCGACTTGCCTCTTTCTTTGTTTCCCATCCAAGGAACCCCCGCACTTGCCATGAGTTTACGGACGAATGGTGAAGCGCGCAGAAAAATTAGATTTCATTTTTTTTTTCTAATTTTAACACGTTGAACGACACCGGTATTTCGCTGGTCTCATCACTTTTAAACTGTTTCTATTAAAATCACATCTTTGGGACACGATCCTCATCTTCTCATGTAAAACATTCCCTTGATATGTCCATAACATATAACGTTACGAATAATTAAAAACTTGATGAATTAGAGGCTCGAACTACTAATTGGTTGGCTTGAATTCAAGTTCTCATCACCTTCGCAAGGCATTTTCTACATTATTGTATATCACAGCTTCGGTGGTTTACACGTCACCAGAAATTGCTGATCCTAGGCAAAATAACCGAATAAATACAAAAATATAAAATAACACGCATAATGAGACAAACAATTTAATCGCTATGGTGGCGTATCCTTCAAAAAGATGGCATCAAGGTATAATGGCATATCATGGCCAAAATATTGGGCAGCCCTCTTAGGTTGGAACACCTCTTTTCCTCAAAAATTGGTGTCCCGCGCATCTCCACCCGCACAATGTTTTTCACAACAAACGACCAACTGCCACGATTTTAATTACCATACAAATCGGCGCGTCACGATCACGAGGATCTCCGGAAGCGAAACTCCTTTCAAGTTAGCCGCTTATAATCGCGCATCGTGCGATTCTTCGAGGGAACGAGGCACATCCTGCTGGGTGAACGGTAAATTAGAGGCGGGTGTCTAGTCACTAAAACCGCCACCCTAATGCCAGCACCGACTTGCCTTGTAAACCCACTCCCCTTCCTGGCACCCGCACAGATTTTAACGAGTTCTAAACGAAAACAATTTGATGCCGCAATACGTCGTTCGCTTATTAAACAATTAAATTCAGTTCCTGTGAGAAGATGGACTTGCGGCGAACGAAGCTACATAAAAAAAGTCGTGCATCTTTGCACTGTACTCGTCGAATACCAATATGGCGTCGTGATTTCATTCCTTCTTGCTACGCCCAAACGAAAACTCCCCTGTCAGTCCGCAGGGACTGACGTCGCGCTCAACGTGTTAACCCCTTGCCCTACGATTTTTTTTCTGACTGTTTTCGTAATAATTCAGAATTAAATGATTAAAATAAAGATTTATTAGTGATTCCTCATATACCTTACAATTTAACGCAATACTAATAACATAGAAATAATGTTATCGTATTGCGTTCCATTGATATTTTTAATTTGATAATTTTTGGCGAGCTTCAAAATTTCTTATTCTATCTAATGCATCACGAGTGCCACTCGTTATTGTAGGGCAAGGGGTTAATATATCAATTGTGCAAGTGTAATACTCGAGAAAAATACTGCTCGCAAAAACAGAGAAGGCGCACGGTACGAGGCACTGGAAACCTGGAATATTTTAAAATTGAAGGTCACTTCTCCGCTGCCTAAGTACCTGACGGTTTACCATAAATATGCGAGAGTCGCGGAGGGTAGAAATTTGCCGAAATATTCCATCCATCCTTCGAGCAGAGAGCATAACTTCGTAATCATCGCCATTAAACGTTAATTCAAAGTGCACCTCTTATTGCCTCGTATTACGCGGTCGAGGGTGAAAGGACCACCCTCGATAGCTGAATGAATTAAGTTGGATCTCCGATCTAGTCGCTAAAACTGCCACCCCCATATTCCTCTCACTGTCCCGTTGCCGGCTTAACCCGGCATCCCTTGTTCGTCCTACCTCGGGGGTGTCCACGGTATGATTAATCGTCGGCTCCCTTCCTGCCAGCGATATGACATATCCCTCCAAAGGGCCGAGTAAAAAGGCCACCTTCGTAACTCCTTCAAAGTCACGAAAATGGAAAACCGATGTAAACTCCGCGCCATCGACAAAAGACCCGGAATCGAGGAGAGGAAAAGTTTCGAAAAACTTGTCCAACGTCTCGAGAGGTCTTCGGCGATCATTTATCAGCCGCAGATGTTCTCGCAAAATTATCTCCTCCTCGATGCCACACGGAACAGTGAAACGTTTATATCGGAATTGTACGATCGGGGGAAACGATAACAGAGAAGAGAATCCGTAAGACGCTCAGAAGCGTCCATTCGTCGAATTTACTCAGATGTCCATTCAGATAATGTTTCGATGTTTGAGCAGCGAGGATTCCGTCAATGCCGCTTGTCCATTTTTATCGTACCTTCTATCGCTCGATTCGAAAGCGTTAAAGGAGCAGACGTTCTCAGGAAATTCCCTGCAAACGCGGCAATATCGTAGGAAAGAGGAGAAGACGAGGAAAGCTCGATGTTTCGTGGAATTTTATACGCAGCTCTCGACGTCCTCGATTATGTCAGGACGAAGGAGAGATCGTAAACGATAACTCTGAGAGAACAACAAGAGGATAAAACTTGTAACTGGGCCGGCGGAAAGATATGAGACGTGACTGTTCTTCAGCCTACGGATAACTTTCGTTTCCTTCGCGGAGAACTGACTTTGGGGATGTAAAAGTGTTATCTGTCGAGAGCGCTATCGGTCAGGAGCGGCCGATAAACGGCATTGGCTTTTATTTCGCGCATCTCGTAAATCCTCTTCGCCGTATCGAATTCAATTTCAATAAGTAACGCTCGCGAATGTGCTACGCTGGCCGAGCAGACCGATACTTTTAACCCGATGCGCTTTTACCCGACGGAGAGCGGCTTAATAATACTAATGGACACGCGAATCCTCTTGCCAAGAAAATAAAAGTAACGATAGAAAAACAACGAGGGCAAATCACGAATTCTCCTACGTAGATGGAGAAAAGACCGACGATGAGAATAGAATACCTCGTTCGCTCGGGTGACGTGTGCTAAACGCGGTCGCACATGCGAAGGTAATTATTTCGTTTGCAAAGTGCCTCGCCTGCTTTTGCGTCGGCGATTACGTCGGGAAGTTTCTCGATGTAATTTAAATTTTTTGTACGACCGCAGATGTCCGAAGGTTTGGAAATGCTATCGTCCAAAGTCGACGACCGGCTGTTGCGCCGGTCAATGCCGTCGCCCATTTTTTCGTCATTTCTGTTCAATCCAGCTACAGCTAATCGCAATACACGTATTCCAGCAATAACGAAGGTGCTGCCTATCTGCACTGAGTCAAAAGAGAATTTGCCCTCCCGGTTTTCTTGGAATACCTTTGAGCTGTAAAGCAAGATATTAATATTAACAATGTTTATGAGTGCCTTTCGACACACGTAACCAGGATGTTGACTGAGAATTCTCAGTTAATTTGTTGCAAGGAAGTAGTCCAAGAAAACTGGGTGTGCCAATATTTCTGACCCACTGTATATTAAATCTAATTTCTAACATTAGCCGTTAGAGTTTCATCGATCCAGCATTGAAAGTTTGCACACTAAATGAAAAGAGATTGACGATAACGAGGGTGATTGCGTCATTCATTAAAAATAAAAACTTGTTGCAACTTTATTTGTTTGAATTTAATGTAAAAAAGCGTCACTACTTTCCGGTCGCCCTAACACTAGATTTACGGAACCCGTCAAATTGACGGGTTCTTAGTTGTTTTATAAACATTTCTCAAATTTACAGAGAAGCTGTACAGTAGATATTTCAAGTGTATTTTAAAATACAATAATGACTTAACAAATTATCATCTTTGCCGCTTGATCCCTCTTTTTTCAAAGTCCTTATTTAATCTATTGCAATGTAACAAATTTCACGCCCGTAAATCTAGTGCTAATACAAGTATTATCAAAGTACTGCCACGTCTCGATATCACAGGTCGCGGATAATGCTCGCAGGTCAAATACCTCCCACACCGAAAGGGTTAAAGTAAATGGTTTCAAGGCTGTGCGGGAACAATATTACACAATAACCGGGTTATTCACACGACAATAATAGATACCCGTGACGCGTATACCCCATAGAAATATCCGGACCGAAAGGCAGGGAGGTCTTTGCACAAACGAGCGTAACGAAGACAGCCATTGTCTCATCAACCGACAACTCCTAGCTTCCATGCAGTTCAATTAGCGACGCGAGCGTTAAGATTGACATCGTTCGCATGCACCACGGTGTTGTTGCACCATAAACGCACAAAGCTTCCACTGCCTCTATTGACCCGGCATGCTCGTCCTCCGTCTCGTTCTAGTCGACGGACGCGATAAAAAACAAGCGACTACGACGTCCTCGGGACTGCTAACGAATCAGAATCCAAAGTTCCACCCTGTAATTTGCTGTGGCGATGAAAAGAAAAAATAGGAAACGAGCGCGGACAGCATCGATGTCGTGCTGCGCATCGACGCTGACGAAGATTTTTGACGTAACGACGAGCAAACAGGATGTCAGTTATCTGTGTAACATATTTCAGATAACGATCGTCCTCTCCTTTGGCAAAAAACGCACTTTTCTTTATTACAAAATCGACGGCAGGAGTTATTCGTTTCAATCGGACGAAGGTTTAAGTTCATTTCCTATCGGAATGTAGAATTAAATTATAATGCAATCGTGGATGGTCGGGAAGATCAGTGAATTTTCCAGTAACTAATTAAACGCACAAATACGTTTTATGGGATTCACCGAAGAGAAAGGGCCTCGAATTAAAAAAGTAGATCGATAACGAGTTTCGGGGTACTTTCGCCGTGCCGGGGAAGCACGGCATAATCGTCGGTCCCCGGAGAAGCAACAAAGAGTCCATTACCGCGGTAATGAGACTCGTTAATTATTTGATAAAGTTCGCAAAAGTGGTTAGCGCAGCCGCACGAGGGAATTAGTCTCGTTTGCCGTTATTCCGGGATGTGTAATAAAGCGAACGAGGCGCGCATCTACGTAAACGCGAATCTTCGGACTTTGCGCCACGACGGCATTTCGTCCGCTGAGATAATAATTAATGCGAATAATTTCCTTCCGCCCTATCTTCGACGAATATATTCGTCGTGTTGGTATATCACGATGCCAAAAACAGTGAGAGAGAAAAAAGGAGAGAAACGAGAGGAAAAAGGAAGCAGGAATAATCTATATACATTTCTCTCTTTCCGCTCGTCCTTTCGCCCCAGTTGGCGTAATATCGGCGCGACGAGAATATCGGAAAACAATGGCCGGGTTGGTTTAATATGTCACTCCTGACGAGACGATACCTGGCGCCGTGATATTGGAACGGCAAACGTTGAATCGCGCACTAGTTATTCGTATACACGGTGCTCCAGTTTACTCGGCTCAAAGGCGCGAGCGGAATCGCCATGGCGAACCGGCGCACCGAGCGGGGAGACCGATAGATTTTTAATCGACCGCGCCCCTTTTCATTGTTCAACGACGTAATTGAGATACCGCGTTTTCCCCTCGATCGTTCGCCTCATTGCCAGCCGTGGAATTACATTGTGCCGCGTCGAGGCGATCGACCATCTTGCCCGTCAATTATCGATAGCACTTTTGCCACGAAAATACCGACGAGTGAAACCCGATGAGATGTCACGATTAACACGGAAGAGCCCCGATGCAATTTGTCGCTCTTATCTTCGATCCGACGTCGATGATTCGCCAAGAACGTACTTTTAACGGGAGTGTATCATTACGCGAACCGTAATGGAGTTTTGAAGTTTAATCGAGCGGTTGGAATTAAGCTGTTGGTTTTGTACTTTGAAACGCTGCTGTCTGTTCGAATTTAGATGAATTTTCAAGCTCGATATAGAATTTAATAGTCGGGAGAATGGAATTGAAGCGAAGATAATGCAAAACTTGACGGTCGATCGTGCAATTAACCGTAAAACAAACGCGTAATACGCAACGGGGCGCGCGTGCCGGAGAAGCAAACGGTTCGTTGCGAGCTTCTCGCGAATAGCTGCGAACGATCCCGACAATTGCTTGATATTGGATTGCCACGAGCAGAATTGGCTCGTTTCGAGGAAGTGAATAGTTCAGCAGACGCGACTCTGCATGGATGCTCCAATTTCTTCGTAATTGAGCGTCGAGGAGCAGCATATCTTCTCCCGGGTAACGTCTGTCTTCCGGGTCAGAGATCTCGGCAGATGAATCTCGAGTTCTCCTTGTTGTTCGGCATCCTACGCGCTCATTTTACGTCCTGCAGTCGAAACAGGAAACTTCGAGGATCTTCCGACCGTGTTCGAGGAGAGGCTCCGCGGAATTTCCGGTCTCGACGTTAATTTGCATACAGTCCTAACCGATGGATCATGCATGAAATGTAAAGTGCTCGCAACCGATGATTATTTTACCACTCGATTCGTTCGGACGTCACGGGAGGAGACGGGGAAGAAGAGAAAACAGAGAGAGAGTAGAAAATTGAATAGTGCCAGTTGCACGCGATTCCACAAACGGATTCAATAAGCGGGTTAAAGCCGATCCTCCGATTCTCGCTCAAGGATTTATCTCTGCCGCATCCGATTGACGTTGCAGCTGAAACGACCGTCCGATCCTATTTCCGTTTGTTTCGATCCTATCCTTCGAATCGTCGAAACGGTACGATTAGAATTCTGCTCTTAAACTTCCCGATTGTCGAGATAATTTTTTTTTTATTTGATGATATGGAATATTCCGTAAATGGTGGTGAACATTTGGTAGAGATAGGTAGAATAGGAAGATGGAATAGGATGAATTTAATGGCTTCGTTCCGGACGATTCTTTTTCACCGCAACTGCAGCTGCAACGCACTTCCGCTCGTTAAGCACGTCCCATAGCATTTCCACGCATCCCAATCGTATTTCGTAGCCCGCCAGTTTAAATATAGACGGCTTCTTTCTCCTCGAGCAGCCTGAGTTTCGCCGATTAGAACGTCCCCTCACGATTTCGACGTCGAAAAATGAGGGATGGGGATCCACGGTGAAACGGAAAGACGCATTGTCCAGTGCGAATGAACGCGGTAAAACAAGAAATTGAATTTGAAAATTTGAGAGAAATATCTACGCGTGATTTCCAATTAACCCTTAGAATTTTTCACCGGAGGAATTATATATCGGTTATGTATCGAGAGAAAAAAAGATTAATATTTATCGTGACAGAAAAGTATACAATTTTCTTAGCTACATCAATAATACTAGATTGTCGTGGAATCGCAGCAAAACGGCAAAGACAGCCCTAAGGGTCCACGCGAGTCCGTCACGTGGCCCTTTCCCACGCATAAGTACACACGATGGGCTTACCGGTGGATAAATCAACACGGCACAAAAATATCGATGGTCGTGCTTCCCGTCTTCGACGAGGTACACGCACACTTTTACGCAACTTTCTATTTCTATCGTATCTCCGACGCTTCCGGTCTTGCGTTCTTTTCCATTCGCCGCAGGAGACGTCCCAACGAAAAGAACATCTAGCGAAAAATTTCAAGTATTCTCGCAACAGCACTTCGTCCATAGCATCGAAAACTCCCGAATTCTATTTCCAACGGATTTATCAACGTTGCGAGCGATCGAAAGACACTCGAGATTCGAGCATCTATTTCCGTCGACGCTGATTTTCCACCATCGAGCAGCCCTGACCGTCAAAGAAGTCCTCGTACATCGTCACGGCAACATCCCTGTCGGCTTTCCCTGGAAAGAGGGAAAGCCAAGAGAAAACCCCGTGACGATTCCAATATTAGCCGAACGCGAGTAACACCGGCAGCTATTTATATAGCGGCTGTACATCGAACCGCGTACACTCGACGCGGTTGCATTCTGCAAACGCGCTCGTCTCGTCGCCGGTGCAACTTCGCGAAAGCACCGGAGTATTCTCGTCTCGAATGATTCAAGTATCACGGAATCCACCATTCAGAGGCCAGACGATCGGAGCAGACATTTAGCTAGGCCGATGCCAAGATTGGTACCGCACCTTCTGCATCGTTCTCCAACGCGTTCTCCAACGGCACGATGGTACCAGTGCGCCGTGAACCGTAAAATACCACGACGAGAGAGAAAAGAAGTACGAGATGGAATTTATGGAAAATCTTCCGACTCCTTTATGCGAGAATATCGCTCGTTCTTCGGATAACTCGAATCGCAGACTTCCAGAGAGCCTCGAGTGTTGCTACGTGTCCGGCGACTTGTAACTTCCAACGGCGGAAGCAGGGTGTTTTTCGCGCGCACGTTTCGAGAGGCGGAAAACTCTTCAAAGACTGTTTGTTTCTCTTTGGTCTCCCCGTTGCACTTTGCCGGCCTCCGGCAGGCAAATAAATGAACGTGTTTTTCAGATTTTTTCGGACAATTTTCAAACGCCCGGAAATTGAGCTCTTTCAGGAAGTCTCTGAGAGATAGTCCCCATAAACGCGAAATGCAATTTTGATTTGCGTGAAGTTCGGAGAAAGTCGGACAGTAAAATAAAAGTTGCCAAGAAAAGTAAAATTTTTAATATCAAAGTTCTAGTTCCTCTTAATTCTTTACAATTCTTCGAACTACCGTCATCCCTCTTCTTCGTTCTCGATGAGTCGATGCACCTGGGTGGTAGGACTTTTTTATTGCTTCCTTAAGAGCGAAACCCTTTCCGTACTTCAGAGACCGCCGAAGGGCTTTGGAAAGTTTCAACGTGGTGCATAAACGTACCGCCCATGGCGTAAGGTTCCGGACAGCCGCAAGAGCGTGCTTCGCGTTAAAAAGGACGTTTTTATTCGTAAACAGTCGAGACAGATTCGTTCGCTCTTCCCAAACAGGAAGGACCTTCGGAGAGGAAGTTTGGTAGACTCTGAAAGGCTGTTATCGTATATTTAACGACGTATATTTATATATTTTTCATAAATCTTCTTCGTCGTGAAATAACAAAAATAATTCATTTCACAGAAATTTATTTTTCCGTTGTCGATAAAGGCAACCTGCCGTGGCGCAAATTATTCTATGCAGATTAGTAAAATGAAATTTCATTAACTCCATGCACGTTGGCATCGCTAACCACCTTCCCAAAATAAAATGCATCGTCGCTGCAACATAATGCGTACCGGAACGCGATCGAAGTACCGATAATGGCTATTATTACGGCGTGACCATTGACATTAAACTTCCATAAGTATGCACGCTTTGATAAGCATCACCCAGCTGTTATTACTTTCCGCTCGTCTTCGTTCCCCTGCCATTATCGGCTTCTCGCACGGTCACATATAAGAACTGCAATCTCCACCTTTCATCGTACCTTTTGTTACGCTAATTGTCGAAATTTCGTGAGACACGAATGACCCGGGAGGATGAAGTAATATGAAAAAATCCATCGACACTCGAACCAACATCGCACGACATTAAACTCGACTGGACTTTCTCTAACTTCGATTCGATCATGGCCATTAATTTTCCATTCCAATCGCGCACACTCGCAGTATAATAAAAGCGCGCCACGAGGAGGAAACAACGAGTCGCGTCTCGACAAACGGAAGTGACTTCGGACTCTCTTCGTCCCTCCTGCGTCGCAGGTCCTTTGTCCACGAAAAGTACGCTGCCATTGTGTCTCCAGTGCCCTTTATTCCACCGTCCCGACGTCATTTAATGAAATACGCAAATTTCAATTCCTCCGCACTTTTCTCCGCGCGAGCACAAATTTTTCCGTATCTTTCCCTCAACCCCTTTTCCTCCTTTCCGTTTTTCTTTTTCGAAGTTGGTGTCAAAATCAATAATCGTGCGTTGGAGATTTACGCAGCTCGTAAAATACGCGTTCTCGAGAAACGTATCGATAATATTATTGCAGGTTACTCGTTCTTCCTTTGGGACGCGCTCGGTCGCGCGCTAGTTTCCCTTCGGAAGCCGTAAAACCCGATATAACCACCCTCTCTTCTTCTCCACCATTCCGTCTTCCTCTCGCACGGGTCATTTCTCATTCCGTGCGGAGACAAGCGTCTCCTCTCCTTTTTCTCCTCTCATTTTCGAGGACTCGAGTAGACGCGTGGTGGCTGGGAGCTTATTTAAACGCCCACCATCGGCCGTGTGCACCGACGCCCCGATATTTTTATATGCCGAGGCGTGGTCCGGTCCTCCTCGTCGGTTTCTATCCCCGTTCTCGTGTACCCTTTATGGGGGTACAACCGACGGGAACGACCGTGGTAGCCATTTGTTATAACTTATTGTACCGATACGCGTTCTCTGTTTGCGTTGGCCTACGCCCACGTAAGCTCTCCTTCTGTCCCTTTCTCACAGCGTGCTTCCTCCTTACAGCGTGTTGTTTTAATGCGGATGCCAACGCTCCCCGTCAATGTTTATCGTTCCGCGGGGTTGATGCTTCGCTTTTCTTTTCAAACGAGGAGACCCGTTCTATCGCACGACAGACGATACTTTTCTTTTCTCTCTTTCGACAAATGCGAGAAAACTTGCCGTGAGAGTTTATTATTCATGAAGATTCCCTCTTCTCTCGCGAAATATTAACTCTACTCGATTGGGGCGAGTAAATATATATACCGCGATCAAAGAACGGTATAAGAAGCACGGCGGAGTAAAATATAAAGTATCATCTCCCAGACGGATACTTCTTCCCGTTTGGGTGCGAGTGAAACAGGGAAATCAATTTCCGAGAGAGTTTCCAGCGCGACTCCGAGCTTACTTCTGCAGCTATCAAAAACTACCTCCAGTAAACATACATATTTCGTTCTAAGCGACTCTCTCTTCCTCCCTCCGTTTAATTACACCCCCTAGAACTCACACGATGCAAAAAAAACATTCGTAGCAACGAGACTCGAAAAAACTTGGAAAAAAATGTGAAACATCAACGAACCTCGAGCTAAGAATGGCCCCGGCGAGTCGCACGAATCTTCCGTGCTATCTCCGGCCAACCAGATTCTAATATATTTAAATTAGCAATTAATCTCGATCCAGAAAGGCGCGACGGCGATAGCGACCATTATCTACCCTCGGGCGCAAGGTGAAATTTATTTTCAGGGTGGAAAGACGGCGGGAGCAACGCACGTAGGAAAACACACCGACGGAGGAGGGGAAAGAGCGGCATCGCGAACCCCATACGCTCAACAAAGGGGTTGCGTGCAAGGAGAATTTATGCGGAGGCACGTGCCACGCCGGCGCGCATACAATTTACCAAATTTCCGGAAGCGCCGCGTTAACTTTGCGGACGGGCCAAGCATATCATTAAGTTTCGAGCGGGCCTACCGTTGCCAGCTTTCGCGGCTTCCATGATCGACACGCAACAACCCCATAGAATCGTTCCGCTGGAGATTCGGGAGAGATTCGCTGCCGTTACCAAGAGATTCCTCGATGGAAGGTTGAACGCGGTATTTTCGAGATTACTGCTTACCCTCTGGTTAAACGACTGGAGAACGTTTTAGTTGCGAGTGCATAGTAGATGCAGGACGGTGGTTGTTAGCTTTATTAACCTTTTACGGTGGTACGTCGATGTGTAAATGAGGCTATAGCTAATTTCTTGTCGAAGTAACTTTAACTTGGGAATTTCTTTGTTATTTTCATATTTAAGGGCAGGGAGGAATTATAGATATTTGACATTGGAGAACGTTAGGATGTTAAGTGTCTCGACACAGCTTTGCTCTTTGTCACTGCGCTTTTGCTGGATGAATCGTCAAATTTCAAATATGGTGCCACTGTATGCGGAAGGAATTGTGATCGATGGGCGATAAAATCGTTTGGAAAATTCGGGACAAGAATTTACACATAGCTAACACATTTTAGAAAATTGTAGAAAATCATCAACATCATCAACATCTGTAGAAAATTGAAAATCTTGTTTTGTCGTAAAAAAAAAGAAGAGCATATATTTTAAAATTATGTTTCTCAGTATAAAAAGATTTAAAAATACACCGGATTTATCTGACAACGGACTTATCAGCTTCTATTACAATGTTGCCGCTGCGGAGACAACGGAGTGCAAATTACTCGTGATAGTCGCGTGAGAAAGGTCAATGGCAAATATCGATACGGAATTACGCTTTATTCAGCAACGTTAGTGAGAAATTCGTATTCAGCCCGTAAGCATCGAATTACAATTTCGACGATTCTTCTCGTGCACTCATCATGATTGTTACTTTGTACACGCTGCCAGATGAACGCCGTATGTTAATAGAAATATAAATAAAAAAATCAGTAATCGGACACCGTCTCGTTTCGGTTTTCCTTTGTGCCCGGAGCACGAAGCAACTTCCATCGTCGCCGGGGGCAGTCGCTTTTATTGCAGACCCCTAAATCCGCCTAATCCTAATACAAGGTATTAAATTTTACGAGGCAATCCGCCTGACAATAAGAGCCGAAAGCTGGCGCAACGTCACTCGGCTTTCCTAGAGGATGAAGATTAAATATTTTTAAATAAAACCAATCAAACACGCAGAATCCTCGCTCCATCGTAATATTCCTCTTTTCATCGACTCAAATCTCTTCCACGCGACACTTCGAGCTTCCTTTTCCCACAAAAACTTGCCGGTTCACAGGCCGCCGGAGCTGTCGACACAGCGAGTGAAATAAATCTCCGAAATTACGAAAACCTTTTCTTACAAATTACAACTACCATCGTTATCTCCACTTTTTTCCCTTTTCTCCACAGCAACGAAGCTCAACGGTCCGATAAACTCCCCGTAAAAGTTTCCCGCGCGATTAACGAAACCTCTTCGAGCCGAGTCACTCGAGATTTCTGAAAGTCGACTTCACCAAACTCGATCGCCACCGACGTGCCGTAAAACGTGATCCGTGTAACGACCTACGAAAACCGAGAGATCCGGAACCCCTCGCGAGTTTATACGTCGACGTGTAAAGCTGCTTGATCGAACTTAGAAAAATATCAAGCCACTCCCGGTCCAAAGGGACGGGCTTTCTCGGATTCGACTCCTACGGAATTCCAATTGCTCGAAGGACTTTTGAAGAGGCTCGAGTAAACGGAAGAAGAGAGAGAGAGGAAGCCGAGAATCCTTGAGAGTTCACGGCCAAACCCGGAAACTCGTTTTTCCATTTTTCGTTTGCCAGGGTCGGCTGACATTTCGGACCGAAAGGGACCATTGTCGAATTCGAAAGTCGTGCCAGCTGCGAAGCTAAGCTGCAGAAGAAACGGCAACGGCCGTTCGTTGTTCTACCTAGAGAAGCTACCAATGGTAGATTAAATGCAAGACACGAAGGCAATTTGCCGTGGCAGCTGCTCGACATCTGCGGATTGCATTCTACTCGCAACCTTCGTGAACTAAGCACGAATAGTTCTAATGCAACGACGCACGCTTCGAGTGCCTGCGTTTCGACGATACCGCCAGATTATATGCGCGATTGGATCAAATTTCTTTCATTTTTGTGGAAATAGAAGCTCCCGTGGAGAGAACCGATTCTATTCCACCTCGCAAAAGGCAACGACGAAAAGAAATTCGTCTCTGTGCTGCAACATAAACAATAGAATCGGTTCTCTCCACGGGAGCTTCTACTTCCACAAAAATTAAGGAAGTAATTAATTGATGCTATGGTAAATCAACGTAACTTCTGTAAGATTTTTCGGTAAATTTCAAATACCTGGAAAATTGAGTGTATCAATTATTTCACGTTGCACCAATGCATCTTACAATAGCGTGAAACAATTACTTAAAAAGAGCCCGGAATTTAACCATTTAATAAAGTTACTAGCTTGCTAATCGCACAGAATTCAATTCAAGCACAGAGTTGAAACTCCAAAAATCTCGAAACGAAGAACAAATAACTTAATCCTCTTTCGTAATTAACAGCACAGTTGTGTCTAAAAATCTGATCATCCTACGAATAAACCCTGCACAAGTTCTATCGAGTAGAACGCCATCGAATTTCCTATCACATAAAATGTCAAAGGTGAAGTTAAAATTCAAGCCACGAAACGCGCAATTTTTCTCGTGCAAAGAATCTCGCACAAGTGATCCGAAAAGACCGTGCCATCTTCGTTTGGATTTCGAGCGTGCGTAATTGCACCATAAAGGGAGCACAAGGGTTTTACCCTACAGCGAAAGAAGTGGGGCGCCGTGTATGTCAATGAAGCAGTCTCGCCGCCGAAAATAAAAGGCGGCTGTTGACGATTTAGAACGACGACGGTAAAAATAACTGCACCCGGAGGGACTCGAGTTCCTCGCGGTGATAACAGATTAAGTGGTAAAAGTAGACACCACAGTCGATCCGAGGCCGAAGCGAAGCATAAATCTCTTCCCCCTGAGCGACCTTGTCTTACATCGTAAAACGAACAATACACAAATATAATCAAGCAATAAAACCATTAAACTGACGGCCGCTAAGTACTTTTCGAGCGAACGGTGAATCGTAGATACAACTAATTTAATTGCGCTACGGACAATACCACTTCCCGTGCATTTCAACGAGTGGCAGAATGTATTTATTTATAAATTGCTAACGGAAGAAGTAACAACGAATACCCTCGACATCCGGCGTGAAGTTTGCTAAAGCCCGGCTTGTTTGTCGAGCTGCTACAATTAAAATTAAATTATATTAACATTTTAAGGAAACAAGCGTGCAAAGCTCTCAGAATTCTATCCCAAATGTTTTTCCGTGTACGCGATAATTTCCAGAACAAGAGAGATAAAACTTAAAAGAGTTCTTTCTCACTTGTTCAGTTACAATTGAAGGCACCTTTCGAGCTCTCAATAATTTGCCGTACATGCGACGATAAAAATGCAAATTTTTCGAGAAATGGAAAGGAAAATATGAATTGCAGTAAATGCATGCTCAAACGCCAAGGTACAATTCGCAAGACGAAAAGCACGGTTCGTGACTCGTGGCTTTACACGACCGAACATAGTTGCGGCATTTGCTTGACCATGACCTCGGTAACCTCTGCATCTCATGGTTCCTCCTCTGGTTTCTCTTTGTCTCCCGTCTCTGAAGTCTTTCTCGCCAACGAGATACTACTCGGCTGGCAACTTCGTAATGCACAAAAGTTTTCAAACTTTCAAAGACACTGTTACGTCGGTGCCCGAGGAGCTTTCCGGAAGATCGAAAAGCATACTTCACTTTGATGTCTCCAGACTTTGAAGTTTGCCAAAGTTATAGCGGCAATAATTCTCTACCGATATTTATAAGAGCCGGCATCATTGATTTTTTTTGTCCCCGTTTCTTCGTTTAACTATCAGCGCCGCTGCAATTAAACCCTTTGCGCTCAGAGTCCCAGCCATCGAATATTTTTACCGTTTCATGTAGTTTATTTTTTTTTACTTTGGAGGAATACTTCCTGTCCGTCGAAAGACTGGAAACGTTGAGTTTGTTCTTTGCGATATTCAGGACAGCTTTTGTGCATACTTTTCTATTACTGGCCTATTAATACGAATTTATGACGCGCACACTTCGGAAGTTTAACCGCAGAAATAACTTTAACCCTTGCCGTACGAATTATTTTGTGACTGTCTCCGCAATAATTCGGAATTAAATTGGTGAAATGAAAATTGATCGAGGATTCTTGATACATCGTATAATTTATCGTAATAACGATATTATAGAAATAATTTTTTTAGATACTTTAACTTTATATAGTTAATTTAACTCAATGAATATAAAAAAATGGGGGGAAAACTGTAACAGATAGTTTCCATTCTTCCAATTGAAGCACAAACATCGAGCAACCGTCGATCGAAAAATTGTCCCGAAGGACGCTGCGATCACGGCGAAACTGGTGAACGGAAAGTGCAATAGCGGCGAAACGGCGTTATCTTTCATAATGAAATATCTATCAGGGGCACGGGCTGAAATTCGACGGGAATCGTTTTGCGCTCTCTAGACTCGGCAGAGTTGGGTGAAAATCACGGGCCCGGCACAATGAGAAACGATCGCGGGTCGTGGCCGCATTTGTCGAGTGTACCGCGCTCTCCTCGTTCCGCTCGATTAATCCAGCTCGAGTGTCGTGCTGGCATTTCCGTGTGAAAAAGCACCCTTTTGTAAAGTACGAGAAAGAAAGAAAGAAAGAAAGAGAAAGGACGGAGAAAGAGAATGGAAAAGAGAAAGAGAGAGGAGAGTGGCGCGAAGCACTCGCCGGTTCAGAGGGAGGAACGATGGGTCTTGACGCGAGGAGTCTGTAATCCTCGTATTGTCTCTTCATCGCATCTTCCTCCTCTTTTCTCTTCGTGCAATCGGCCTCTACGTGTACCTACACACTGCCGTGGATAATGTGTCCCTTTGTTAAATCTCCCTGAAAGATTCGAGAACGGATTCGTTCGAACCGTTCGAATCCCATTTACCTTTGCCATGGTAAAAATCGATGATCCCGTTCGATGCCGGTTACCGTTCAAGTGCGCGAGCGAAAATTCTACGTGTTTCCAATTTCAATGTTTCCACGGTCCTTCGGTTTCCATCGATTTCACGCACGATTTCAATCGCTGTCTTTGCGTAAATGCACGTAGGTTCTGCAGGAAATTCTACCGCGTAGAATATTATCTGGGATTTCGAAAATGTGGGACGAATTTGAGCGCTTTATCGAGTATTGTTGAAAGCTAGTCAAACGTTAAGTTTTTTACACGAGTAAAAGTTTTCCTCGATACTTTTAATTTCTATTTGCGAGGAGAATTGTACTCAAAGTGAAATTACCTTGATTATTGAACCGAGTGAAAGAATTTTGAAGTGCAGCGGGTACAGAGTTACAAATTCGGACGTCTAATTGGTGGCTCCCGAGCTCAAATTTTCATTTAATACATCACCTCCTCCGCGACCGAAACCAAATTAATCCTGTACATCCAAAGTGAAACTACCACAAAAGTTAACAGTAGAACCACGGAGGCAATCAAGATGACTGTTTCCTAATATCTTAAAAAAATTCTTAAAACGCT
Source organism: Cerceris ruficornis (assembly GCA_963989415.1). Classification (NCBI taxonomy): domain Eukaryota; kingdom Metazoa; phylum Arthropoda; class Insecta; order Hymenoptera; family Crabronidae; genus Cerceris; species Cerceris ruficornis. Next base: position 31,770,154 of record OZ022520.1, on the reverse strand, counting down.
GCTGTTCCTTCATTTATCTGGATATCTTGCTAAATATAAGTGTCGGTACCGTTCAATTTCTTCCCCTCCCCGTTACTTTTATTAGACCAATCACCGTCAGTTCCAGTGTTAAAAACTTCATCCACATCTATCACCGAAATCCTATCTACACATTTCATCCCAGAAACATCGCGGCTTACCTCGCAACGTATACACACATACGTAATTGTACACCTCGCAAAAATAGAGAAGTCTCGCGTGTCGCTCGCACCGCCTATCCCCGCCATGTCGGTCCTGGAAACCTGAGATCGACCAATCACAACCGAAAACAAAGCGCTCCTTTCGTCGTTCCCATGACGACGCAACGAATGCGCGGCTCTGTTGTCCAATAACGTGTTAGAATCGAAAGTGACGTCAGACCGAGGAATGTCTCTATCCGTCGGACGAATCAGATCAAACCACAGGTCAGAGGACTTCTCTGTTTTTGCGAGGTATAACAATATCCTAATAAAGTATGAACGCACGGCGACATTATCGCGCAATTTTCCATCTTCATTGGCTGCTCTTTCTCGAAGCTCATTCGGTGCATTATCTCGAGTCCCCCGCGTCACTGAGCTCCTCGAGGAGCCCATGCTGAGATTTCTCGAATAGTACGGCGTAAGTGAACGCATCTACTATTCAACGAGAGGGATCTCGCGCTCCGTCGAGAGGAGTCGCACAAAAGAGCAGAGGACCGCGGAGAAGATAAGTACTCCCTGTCCGTTCGCGGACCCATTAGCGACACATGTGGCGTTGCCGAACAACGAACTCGCTCCCCCTGCTTCGTTTTTCGGCTTACCAGGCTCGAGAATTAACAGCTCGAAAAAAATGTAACCGTTTGCGCCCGCTCTTCCCATGCTTTCGTCGTGTCGCCACGACCGAACGTTTCTCGTTTCGTCGTCTAATTTTTTCCCGAGTCGAAGCGGTACAAAATTGAAGGTAAGATTAACGCTAGATCTACGGATTATTAACCCCTTAGCCTGCAGCAACGTGTGACACTCGTTTCGCGGTAAAGTGAATAGGAAATTTTGATGTTTTCCAAGAAATATTGAATTGAAAATATTAGTCTCTCACGAGACGATCACATTATTTCTATATAATATTAGTATTGCATTCAGTTATATGAAATTCAAGAAAATAGAGAGAAATTTCGATTTGTGCAATTAACTCTGAATTATTGCGCGCACAGTGAAAATAGAAAGGGTAGGGCAAGGGGTTAACCCGATATATTTAAAAATGTTGAATAAATACGGTGGAGGAAGAAGAGTGAATGATTTTGAACGCAGATAAAAAAACATGCAGAAATGAAGCTTTCGTCGAAGACGCAAAATTTCTTCGACGCAAGCTCCACCACTCCGCTTGCAATTTCTGCGGTGTCGCGTTAACGCAAACGTTTTATATCCCCCTGAAACGAACGTACCTACACGCCGGGTCGAATGCACCGGTGGAAATAGCTTTCATAATCTTCCCGCAACATTTTCGCGGCACCGTCTCGCGTTACGTTCTCGTTACGTCGGACGACAATAAGAAAGTTGATACCCTCGTGCGAGGTTATCTCCGCGAGCTTTCGCGATTGTCCTGCAACAGCACGAGAAGAAGTGGCGCTCGTTAGATCTGGAATTGTAGTGCCACGGGGAAACCGGAGAATTTAATCTAACTCCCGGCGAGTTCTTTACGAGCATTCCGCGTTATCGAGGAAGCCACTTTAGAAGTATCTCCCCCCGGCGCGTCGTCCCGGAAACCGGGAATTCGTGAGGCATACTTTTCTAATTCTCGGTTGCACCGGCACCGCTCATAGCGAGGAATCCGATGAAACTTCCTTGCCGTTGACTTCTGTTCCACGATTATTAAAATTTACCAACACCGAGATACCCTCCTAATTATTCCGTCAGCAATTAACGCCACTGCGTTTTGGTAAAGGCGCGTTCGAAGTTGCCGTGGAATCTTCGTTAGGAAAAAAAAGAGTTACGCTCGTGTCGTACACGGATATTCAAAGGTTTTTCCAGCGGCTAGTTTTACGAGAGGGAAGACCCCGAACGACAGGACGGAACGATCGCGAGGTCGATAACGATGCATTTAATTGGTCGAGGAAGTTGGTCGGACGTCTTTGCGACGACGTGACCCAATCTCCAGGACTTCGATGGACGCCCTGGTTCCTCGAGGTATCCTCAGAGCCTCGATTTCGTGACAAATGACATTCCACGAGCGAGGGGACCTAATCGGCTCAGGTAAAGGCCTCCTCCATGCCACGGAGGAATTCTTCGAGAGTCTGACATCGGTACTTTTGTTTGAATTTACGATCCTCGGCGCAAGGATCGCTCGATTTTATCTCGACACGCATCTAACGAATTATCGGCACCCGTATCGAGAACGTTTTTTCCGGGATGTTCATTTTTCATAGGATACGATTCACAGAAATGATTTTTCACCTCAAACGATTTCCCCTTTCTCGCGGCAAGAACGCCGACGAGGTCCGGTGTTACCTGACTTCTCGGTTGGATCTCGAGGACGGTTAAATTCAACGATGCACGTCGCATTTTAACACCGGCAATGATACGTTCCGTTGCTTTCTGTCTTCGTTCTTTTATTCGCGCAACAACACCGATGCTGGAACACGTTCTTAGCATGGGGATCCCTCCAGTCTGGCGCCAGGCAATAATAACCGTTCGCCCACGCTGAGTTCTCTCTCGTTCTCTCTCTCTCCATCTCGTTCTTTCTACGAATGTTTTTGCATCAGCCGCGGTCGGCCTCGTCGAGAGTTTCCGTCGCAGAATTCTTGAGGAGGACCCGCAAAAAGGCCCGTTAGCTCGTACACCGGCTTGGAGAATCGATACAGCGAGAGTTCCCGCTTGGTAAATCAGTCGGGGAAACATCTGGCGAACGTGTTACGTCGTCCACGTGGGTTCTCGAGGTTCTTCGATGAATTACAAAGTTTCCAGGCTGCGAGAACATCGCGAAGTTTGTGGCTTCTGCGCAACTATGTTATGCGATAATCTTCTCGATGTCATTAATTTTAGTTGGGTACAATAATATAGAAAATCGTAGGTTTATTTTTTTCTATTGTACCGTACGATCAACGATAAAGAGAAAGGAAGGAGCGAAGTAAGTGCAACGTCTTGGAATTGAACGACGGGGAGAATCAATTTAGAGAGAAAGAAAGCAATGAATCAGCATGCCGGAGTAAAGAATACGGGAAAGTAAATGAACTCATTCGTTACGAGCTCTCGGAAAGCTCGTGCCAATTGACCGGGCCCCCGAAATCAAGATAAAGTAACGATTGCCACTCGGAGTCGCCCTCCGAAACCGGTAATAACTTATCCCCGACGATCGATCGAATCGACGATGATAAAAGATAACCTCCGCTCCGTTCCCGAGGGTGGAGGAGAGACCAAGGAGGCCACCCTCTTCTCCTTTGTGCAATAATGATCGTCTCTGAAAGTGCATACCGGTTTCAGCGCGCCCAAGGAAGTACATAAATCCGTATATTTCTCCGCCTTCGAAGGGATCGCCGCCTCGTAATCTCGTTTCGACATCGAAAGCCGTCTTTCGGTGCTGGTCGGCAGATGCGAGCTTTTCCAGATGCTATTATATATGTATGTGTATGTGCCGCCCTTCCGACAGAGACGACGGGGAGGACGAACGAAAATAATGGGATTAATTCGTTGAGCGAACGCAATAACGAAACACTCCTCCTCCAACTTGCTACGATTGCATTCGTCCTCTGTTTCATCTTACGATTCTCTTTGAGCACCTTTTTAACACTAGATCTACGGCCGCCGTCAATTTGACGGGTTCCTACATTTTTCAAAAATTTTCTCACACTGATAGAGAAGCAGTACAGTAAATATTTCACGTGTATCTTATAATACATGAATTACTTAACTGATCGTATTTTTTACCACTTGATCCATCTTTTTTCAAAGTACTTATTTAATATATTTAAATATACCAGATTTAACGCCCGTAGATCTAGTGTTAACACCCTGCACTACGATTTCTTTTGCGACTGCCTCCGCCATAATTCAGAATTTAATTGCTAAAGTAAAAATTGATCAGTGATTCTTGATATATCGCAGAATTTAACATAATATTATGGCGTCGCGTTCCAGTAATATTTTCAGTTTGATCAGTTTTCCAAAACTTGAACATTTCCTACCCCATTTACCTCATCACAAGTGGTACTCGTTATTATAGCGCAAGGGGTTAATAATTCGAAGGAAACGCAACTTTGATTAATTGAAATTCTAACAATTGTAGCAAGTTTCTACCATAAAAGATCCAATGACAATGATACTTCTTTTAGCACGTTGAATGCCTATATCGTCTTTCTCGTCGTTGATGTTCAAGTGAAACTTTTTTACTTTGCTAAAGTCCCATCTTGCTAGGCATATTGCGGACAAAAACACCTCTATGTGCCGTTAACTCACTTATTTTATCCTAACGAGTCACACATTCCCAAATCCCTGAATAATGTTGCTCAATAGTGGCAAGAAATTTCATTGAATTCGTCATTGTCGATCAGCGGCAACCCCCACGGCATTCACCGTGTTAAATAAAATTGTAGAAAATCAATATTTTTTCCACGGCACGTTTCTTCCCCCTTGAAGATCGATTTCGCCCGAGACCTCGCATCTTCCCCCGGGTGCTCTGACCAAACAAAAATTAGAGCCGTCACGGTAAGTTGAAAAGCGATTCGATCGTCCGTGACACGGGTCGTGACCCTCCCCGGGTGCCGATGACTCGACCGCGACTTACGAATAATGCGCTCGCACAATCGAGCAACGTCGCCGACAATAATGCACCAACACCTGAAGCACGTCCTCCGACTCCGTATTTTTTTCCATCGGTCGCATTCCCTCCCTGTCGACAGGGATTATGATAATGCTCGTTTCCTCTCCTTCTCCGTCTCGTTTGATCCATTGCAACGAGGGAGAGACGCGTATACGCGTTATATAGAACGGGAGAGAGGGCGAGTGCCGGAGGGTGGATTCTCGGCACGAGACAGCCGAAAACAGGGGTGGTGGCACCCGGGTGAGTCATACTTCATCCCCCGGCAACGGGGGAGGTGGTCTGGCACGGTGACTGGTCGCCAACATCCCCCATTTTCTCCCTGCAAACTCCATGCTCCGAGCTATAGATTCAGGCCTTCGCGATTGAAATTATATTTCCTCCCATCTACCAAACTTCCTGCCGTTTTTCCACCGATTTCGATTCTTCCATCGGACACCGTCTCTATCTCTCGTCATCGTCAAGATTTTCGTTTAACTTTCTCCGACGAGATACCGTGAACGATCCTCGTATATCGCTATGACTTTAACGTTTTCTGTATTTACGGCGAATCGTCGTTTTATCGCGGTATAAAAATCCTCGTTTCCGTTCGATATCATTGTAGGAGAGATAAAAAATAACGCGACAGATAGCAGGGAATTACGCTTCGTGATTTACCGCGACGAGAACGCGTCGAGACTAATGAATCATAAATTACAGGGATCGATCGTTCCTACGATCGTTCCAGACATCGAGAGAGGAACGTTAAGCCGGTAAATCGATTCGAGGTATAGGAGTGGAAGTCTTTCTTCGTAATTTAAAGATGAAAATGAAAAGTCCTATGTTCGATCGTAATTACGAGGGAAGGAATCATGGAAGATGTCGATAGGAATTTCAAGCGTGGACGTACGATCGACCACGACCACGAATCGGCCCGTGACGTTAGGTTCGGGATAAACGATTCAATTTTGACTAACAAATTTCGGGGTAAGAGTTTCGGCTGCCCTCGAGGACACAGCTGGCGCTGAATCATCGAGGCCCTCGGCCCCGAAGCACGGCGTTGCCAAGGTTTCGGAGTGGCTTCGAGTAACTTATCGCTTCCTCTTATCGAGGCAGCTAGGAAAAAAATGTTCCGTGCTCGCGATACCCGACAGAAACTGCGGCTCACGTGACTTCCGTGAGCTACTACCCGGCTACGATAGCTGCTGGTTCGTTGCTCGTCCTTGTTTGATTTGTCTATCGCAGATGCTACTAATCGTACGCCAAATAAAAACGATAAAAAGAGAGGAGCACCTAACGAGGATAAAAAAGTTGTCGGTGAATCTCTACGTAACGTGCGGGCGAAAAACCAGTTTATCACTTTCCTTAAACGCTCCGGCACGTCGTCCTACGATTTACCAACTTCCTGCACTCTGTCTGAGAAATAATGTAATCTCATGCCACAAAAATTACAAATTCTAAACGTAAAACTGTGCAGGGAAACAACGCAAGACTTGACGCTAGGTTTACCGAGATTTTTTGTTTATCTATCTCTACCGGCACGGGTCAATAGATATACCACGCAGAGATCTTCGAAATTAGGCTTTGAAAAAAAATAATTTCGATTTGTACTCGTAAAAGTCAGTACAAACGGCGGAAAGAGATGCAATCGGCTTCCGTAGTTTTCCCCGCGAAGTTCGAAACGGGTCAAAATGACCTAGCGTTAAAAGAGTACGCACTGTCGTCCGAGAAAGGGGCAAAGATCGATCGGTGAATTGGGCAAATCGATCGACTCCTGGGGTGCTAAATGTTTACATGGTGGGCGCGCACCATCAGCCGCGTGTTTTACGGAGCGAGGGCTTCGTGGCCGTAATTCAAGCAGCCACTTCAGAGGCAAGAATGGCCGCAACAATGCCCGTAACTGTAGATTCGAGGTAACTTTACACTCGAGACCATTTTCTCTCTGCCCACTTAGTTCCGCTGCAACATTCGCGCCCTGCACTCCGAGTTCCGCACGGGGTGAAGAAGAGGGATCGACGACGGCGCGCGTTCCAATTTACCTAACGGTCTAACACACCCCGCGCCAATTACGCGTGTGGTAACGCGAGACTATGCTATTTGGGAATGAAACGAAATCGAGAGACTCGAATCCAGATGCTCGCCGAGTCTGTCGACAACGTCGTTCAAGGATCTCCGAGGATTTGGAGCGGATCGAGTGGAATTTTCGATGCGGGAGAAGAAGCGGGAGATTCAATTTTGAAACTGGGGATATTCTACGCGATTCGATGAAGAACGCGTGCTCGGTGCATCGTAGATTCGCTCGTAGCGGGGTGCATTTCATGGAATCTTCTTCTCCGGCGTGATATATTTTATCGAACTATCGCTACGTGCTGGGTGCGTATCTCTGTAATTTTTTGCGGTTTATTATGTACGATCGCCGAGACGAACGGGGAAGTATGAAAATACGCGAGAATAGGGGAAGAACCGTGCGGGAGCTTTATCGCTGTTATCACGATATTCTTAGTACTCCGTTGTCTGATAATACTACCGGGTTATCTTCCGTCCTTATATCTTGCAGGTTTTTTTTCCGAGGATTTACAAAGTTCTAAAAATATCCTCAGATCTTGAGGTATTAAATTGGAAAAAGTAGGAGAATCGTTAAAAAGCGTGAAATACCCGGATCGATAGCTAAATAAACGACAAAGCGAAACGTTCGAACGCTTCGAGGAGGAAGAGAGGAATATCCGGAGACAACCCGGTTGGAAATCCAGCTACAAAGGATTGCCAAAGCATCGTGCCGAGAACGAAGGAAAACGATCGTGAAAAAGGTAGAATACGAGGCTGCCGGCGCAATTAAATCGTCGATTCCGAATCTACGGTGGTATTTATAGTCGAGGAAAAAGTAATACAAATTCCTCCATCGCCTCTTGCGGCAGATGTAACGCTGCAATCGTTAATACGAATTATTGTTGCTCGCAAATTCACGAGTCAGCCGAGACACGAGGCGCTGGGGGCAATTATCTACGAGAAAACGCAAGACCCGTTTGACGGTGTAATAGAATCGAGGCAAGGTACGAGGCGAGATATGCCTTTGAAGCCAGCAAAGGTTACCTCGGGGCGAAAATCAGAGATTAACCAAGCTGTATCTGCGGAGCACATGGCTCCTGGCTGGAGGGAACGAGCACTCGATAAGAACGAGCCCTTCCATGCACCACGAGAAGTAAGTTCGCGCATGGATCACGCTGCACGACCAACTTTCGTAACGTCTCTGCGAGCGCTGAATGCACGAAATTAGCCTTCGATCTCTTGCCTACGAACGGACCGTATAAGGTCGAAGCGCAGATGCGAGATACTTCGTATTGTACGGTGATGTACGAAATACCATTGGAATTCCCGTGGAACAACGTAATTTGTCGCGCAAAACGGATTCACGGTATCGTTTCCTTTTCAAGCAGTAACCGCGGAAATTATTCTCGAACTTTCCAGACGTATCCTTCTCCCTCTACCCTCGGAAATTCACTTTCACGAATTTCCGAGTTGAACATCTGCAAACTTAGAGACGTCCGAGACATCCATGCGACTATAGTCAGGCGAATCACGTACCATGCCCTCGTCTATGGAGGTGTCTTCCTCGAAATAGCACTCGTCGGGCTCGTCCGGTGTGAGAGCTGTAGGAGTTTCCGGTGACTCCTCCTTGATGTCCTGCCTCCTCGACCAATCCATCTTGGGCGGCCGTGAGCCTCCGGCTGTCCACGAGATAATGCCTCTGCACTCCTGTGCTTACGAATCGATGCAGTCCCTCGCGCGGAATCACATGTCGCGCTTTTCCGATCGACGCGAATGGATCCCGCGGGAAGCGATGAATACCGATCGCCGTAAGATAGATTCGGCTAGGAGCACGCGAAGAATTCACGGCGGCCCCGGTTGTTATCGTTTATCAGGAGGCACGCTCCGATTACGCGGAAGGCACTCCGCCAGCGGCTGCGCCTGACATTTGCGAAATGTCAAACCTCGCCGGCTTTAATATCGCGCTAACGAGACAGCCTTCTCGAGATCGGACCCCTCGATACCGACTTCGTATACCTTGCACTCCGATGCACGTGTGTACGAGAGGCCACGATCGAGAGGGACGCGCGTTTGCTCACTGATTTTCACTCGATTATTCTTTCCGGCCGGAGAGAAGGGTACTTTTGCTCCGTTCCGGTGGAATCGCCGATGAATGTACGAGGAAATTCACCCGAGAAAACTGTCACCGGAATGGAAAAGAAAAGTTCGACCTCTCTCAGCGATGCACCTCGCGGGTCGAGAGAAAATCAAACGCGACACGATCCCAGGGTGGATGTATCCAGAAGAGAGAGAGCACGTCGTTAAAATCGTACCGGCGTTATTCCGCGGCGGTGCGTGGAGCGCGTATATATCACGAGATTATTGCCAGCGAGAGACAGAGGCGCGGCGCGCGCAGTCCCGCATGTGCACACGAGCGAGCCACGGCGGCGGTGCAGCTGCAACTGTGTGTGCAGACCGGGAATGCCGGAGGTGGTATGGAGGGTATGGAGAGTATGGAGGCGGCTCTCGGTGGGCGCGCTCCGTCTCGTCTCTCCTGTCTCTCTTCCTTTCCCTCGGACGAACCGACTTCTCCCTCTCTTTTCGACCGCTCCGAGTCTCTCGCTCGCTCTTTTTTCTCACTCGTCCGTGGCCGTCTCTCTCCGTCGATCCCTCTCCTCTCTCTCTCTTCCGCAACCTTTTCTCTCTTTCCTCGATGACTCGTTCCCGGTTCTCTCGTTCTTACGTTTCTTTCTCTTTCCACGATTTCCTCCTGCGTTTAGACTCTTCGCTCTCTGTCCCTCTACCGCGTTTCGTTCTCCTTCTCGTTTCCTCCGACGTATGTTCCGCGTTCGGTGTCCCTTTCTTCTCTCCCTCCCGGCAGTCCCTTCTCGCTCTCCGGAGTCCGTCCTTGTTCCTCCTTTTGTCGAACTCACGCCGTCCCTCTTCCACCACCTCGTTTCTGTTTCTTTGCGCTCGCGTCGGGCCCTCTCGGTCTCTCCGAGGCCCCTCTCCCTCTCGCTCCTCGACCGAGCGCACCGCGGGTCGTCTCTCTTTTGTGCCCTTTCCCTCTCTGCCTCGCTCGCCTGCCAGGATTTTATTTCTTCCGTCTCCCTCGACTTCCTCCTTTCTTCGACAGTATTCTTTCGCGCTTTTGCTCGACCTCCCTTTCCACAGCCGTGTTTTCCCTCCTTCTCGTCCGCGACCTCTCCTTCCTCTTTTAGTGCCGGCCGGAAAGCAGCAACTGTCTCCCATGGCCGGCAGAGCCGAGAGCTGGGAAGAGGAGAAATCAAGGAGGGGAGAGAAGAAGAGAGAGAAAGAGAAAGAGGAAAAGAGAGGCCGTGTAACGAGGGTGGCCAGAAATCATCGTCTCTCTCCCGCGCTCTCGCCCTGTCTCTCTTCGCGAGCAACATCCCTGTTCCGTTTCTCTCCCATCCGACCTCGTCCTTATCCTCCTCCGCGGCTCTCCACCCGTCCCTTTCTCTCGTTCCGTCCCTCTCTTTCGCTCCGAGCTTTCTCCCTCCCCTTGGCTCCGTGACCCCTTCCCTTTTGCGTGGAGTCACTACGAGTTCAGGGACGATCCCTTTACAGTCGAGACCCTGGATCTAACGCCTCGAGGGATCACAGAAATAGCGACTTTTCTTCGTGTCACGGACTTGGCTTTTTTATCTTCGCGCTCGGAATCCGATACGGATATTTCTTTCGAAACAAATTGTCGATGAGATCCCTCGAAGAAATTGTCGCACCGATAAGGGCGATATTTATGAGCAGATGACCGAACCGTCGAGGAAATGAAACGGACCAGTTTTTCCGATATTCTAGTAATTTCTATGGATTGCCCGGCACGATTTCCGCGTCGATTGAACTTGCACAGGGCAGATAATAAAGTATTTTCACGTTCACGGGGAAGTTATCGATTTCCCGCGCGTGGGAAACGTGAAACGAGGAAAAATGCCTCGTAAGGAATTATAATTCGTTGCGAGGGAATATTTCCCTTCCCTCTTCCTCCTTCCATCGTCATTGTCCCGTCTTTCTGGCGATGACAGTGAAACGAGCGCGCAGCATTATCCCGAAAAATCGATAATTCGGGAACACTCGGTAAATTCATAAAATACTGCGTCAGCCGCGTTTCGATAAGTCACGCATCGTTGCACCGTAACGAAGCGCGGTACATCCCTGAGCCGGGTACCTTCGATGAAGAAAGAGAAGCAAGGAAAATGGCAAGCATGCCAGGATAAGAACAACCAACGGAACAACGGCAAACCCGGTGCTAGGGCAGGGTACTCGCAGAGAAAGAGAGACGGGCAAGACACTGGAGAAAGAGACAAACGTATTTTGCAAGATGAAGAAAGATGATCCCCAGTATCGTACCCGTCGAGAGGATAACCTCGAGATACATTTTTCCAATCTATAATCTATTTACCGTTACCTGCACCGCTCGTCCCAACAACAACTTTCGAATAACACTTTCTCGTTATTCTTTAAAATACATTCACCTTTTTAACAACGTACCTCCCGCTGATCCGCAAGACCAAGATGTAGAAGTACATTCGTACCCGTCCACCGTACTTGTAGCGTATCGATCACATTTTTCGATCGAACCGAAGAATACAGCAAAGAGCAGTATTAAATATCGATACCAAAGATCGATGAAAATACTCACGGGCACCTCAAAGTACCAACGGTGCAACGAACAGGTACGTCCCTGGCGCGAGCCACGAGAGAAAGGGACAGACCCAGGGAGGGACACGTGATGCTGGAACGTGTGTTAGTCATGGGTTGCCCATGGCAACCCACGCGGCTAATGTACGCGCGGTACAGGCAGCTCGTTCTGCCTGCTATACTATATATACATACGAGAGAGCGTACGTAACTCCGTAGGTTGTACTACGCGTACTACTACGCGCCTCCACAATGGAAGGCGGGAGGTCAGGTTCGTGTGCGCGTCCACACACGTGGCTCGGTTAATTGATTTCGCCTCCGTTCGTTGCCACGATGTTGCCACTCGATCGGTGCGCGCAACGAGACCGCGTTATCGTTTGCCAAAATAAAGCGCTGCGCGTTGTCCCGATATCGTCGACGGACATTGACGGAAAAAATCTTTGCTATACCTCGCAAAAATAGAAAAGTCTCGCGGCATGAGGCACGGGGCAAGGGGAGAGTGTCTCTTGCACTGCCTATCCCCACCGTGTCGGTCCTGGAAACCTCAGATCGACCAATGACAACCGAAAACAAAACACTCCTTTCGTCGTTGGCATGACGACGCAACGAACGTGCGGCTGTTTCGACCAGTAACGAGTTAGAAACGAAAATGACGTCAGATCGAGGGACGTCTCTATCTGCCAGGGGAATCGGAACAAACCACAGGCCAGAGGACTTTTCTATTTTTCCGACGTATAAAGCACCGCGGTAATTTCAGCTAAGATCTACAGTTTTGGTTAGATTCTGAATCAGCGAGGCTATAATATGCATATCTCGGTGATGGGGTATTTGAACTCAGGTCCGCTATCTGCGAGCACCCGCCCTTCTTGTCCCTTTGCGAGTCGTAGATGGAATGTAAAAAAAAGATAACGTGCCTGCGACAGTTGTTACTCGATTCCTCGATGAAACGTATATAATCGTCCGATCGAGGACGACGGTGCAGACTTTAAAAAGAAACGGAATGAGCGCAACTCTTCGCACTTAGCAAATTTCACTAAAAGCATCTCTCCACGAAACGTGTCCGTAATTGTTGGAAAATTATGGAAACGAGACGTCAAGGTGCGAGCAATCTCCGAAGGATATAAATCTGCGTGCATACTTGGCAAGAGGCAGGAGAAAGAGAAAAGTTCCGACAGCACTGGTATCGTGGATTGCAGGGTTTCTGCGTCCAGGTGCAATCGTGTTTTGCGCACCAATTAAGAAGACCGTCCCGACGTCGTAATCGAGGATACTACGATGCGCGTCGATGCAGTCCACGGGTGCGCTCTACCTGCCAACTCGGATCGTTATCGGTTCGTTATCGGTTGCCGATAACGCCGATTTTTCGACATTCCTGCAGCTCGTATTGCGAATGCAATTACCGAAACTTTGCGTAAAATATCTACGTGCTTACGATCCGAGATAAATGCATAAAATTGTGCAGAGGTGCACGGTCGGCGATCGATTTGGAATAAAGCGATTTAAACGGGATTCGGTGGAGTTGCACGAGGTGTCTTACGAAACCGTGTTACTCAACGCATTTGCATACACGTCGAGCGCGCGAAAATGACTTCTTTCGCAATCTCGTCCAGAGAGTACATCCTCGCTGGATTATTCTAAATGCACCGTCGAAACTGATGCACCTCGATAATCGACGACGAAAGAGAACATACGGAGAGAGCAATTTTGCATTAAATTCAAAAGGATATTCTATTCTAATGTTCTATTAACCATTTGCCCTACAACGAGTGGCACTCGTGATGCGGCTGATGGAACAGAAAAGCTTCTCAAAAATTATCAAATTAAAAATATCAGTGGAAAACGACACGATAATGTTATTTCCATGTTATTAATGTTGCGTTAAATTCTAAAATATATCAGGAATCACTAATATATTTTTATTTCAGCAATTTAATTTTAAAGTGTGGTGGAAGCAGTGGCAAACGAAGTCGTAGGTCAAGGGGTTAACACTTTGCTCTGCAGTAACGTGTGACACTCGTAGCGACGAACGCGGTGTCGTTTCTGGGATATTTTTAAAAAGTTACTATTTCATACATTATTGCAGCTTGGTGCCCACGTAGAAATGTACATTCTACTTGAAATTAATACAGCAATTAAATCCGGAGAACAAAACAAGACGGCGATGCACCATGGTACACGGCTCGTGCGTGCAAAACGGCGCTTCGATACGCGCAAATTATGATCGCTAACGTTCACAGGACACGTCACGATGCCCATTAAACCCCACCGGCGCGTTAAGAAGAGTCCGATGCACCTAACCACTCTCGAATTTCTCGAACGATCCGACCTCGAGAAACGTGGGAATTTACGAGAAATTCGAGACCCGAGCCAAGACGATGCAAATAGATGCGGTGTATCGAAACTTCAAAATATGCCAGGTTTCGTCCCCGCTCTTTCGTTCCACGATCTTTCCAGCGTCCGTAAGGTTAATACGTTTTCTCCATTCTTGTCTTCATATCATACTTTGCTTTGCCCGCCGATCGTGGAAAATCTGTTTGCAAGATTTTCGCACGATCGCCTCGTAGCTGATCATTTTCTCGCGAATGCAAATACGGACGTCGAATAAACGCGTTATTCCTATACAAACACGTGTATGACAATTAACCCCTTCGCTACGGAGCGCTGATACTTTTTAATGGCTAATGGCGTAATATAAATAACCAATTCTTCATCGAAGTTGCTATGCACGTAATACACGAAAAATGAAAATTTACGGTATTTAAAAAATATCCAATTGCAAGCTATGATCTAATAATTAATTCTTCGGGTGAAACTTTGACAGGTGACCGTGGTCACCGATAGTATCGAAAGGGTTAATAGGACAGTGTAGGAAGAACTATAAAGAGCAGAAGCCTTAACACTAGAACTACCGGCGTTAAATCTATCATATTTCAGTATATTAAATAGGTACTTTGAAAAAGGAGGAATCAAGAGCCGGAAACGATGATCGATTCGACAATTTATGTTTTTTGAGATAGACGTAGAATATTTATTCTATGATTCTTCTATAAACTTGGAGAATTTTTGGAAAAAGTTGTATACCAGTCATTTTGACTGGTTTGGTAGTTCTAGTGTTAAGCAACATTAAAAAAAAAAAAGAATTGTTCAGCACGCGCGGCGCGAAAAGGACCCAGCCGAAGATTCGAACGTTTGAAGTTGACCGCTGGCAAGGTGCGAGAGTTCATCCCGAGAGATTTACATCTCCCGCGAGCAGAAGAAGAAAGTGTGAGAGGGGGCAAGGAAGAAATGAACGCCCGCGAACTTACGAGGCGCCAAAGGGGTCTCTGGGAAACGGAGACTATCCCACGACAGGACCTCAAACGCCCCTTCAGGATTCTCTCGTGCCATTCTCATGAGATACCTCGAAACAGCTTGACGCGATTACCGCAAAAATCTGAGAAAACGCTGCTCGGCAGATCCAACTGAAATTTCGACGATTCAAAGCCCCCGGGTCTCTGCAAGGACTCGCAAAGACGCCCGGATCTTTTGCAACGAGAGTCGCAGAAGCAAAGAAAGAACGGTTGAAAACGGACGATTATAAATGGAGAACGTTCGCTTCGCAATAAGCGATTATCGAGGGTAAATACGCTTACGGTTTACAACGGAAGAATTAGAAATTACGAGCGGACTAGGACGGTTGTAATAGCGGAATTACAAACTTTCTCCCGAGGAGAGGATACGTAAAGCGTGCTTTACAGCGTTCTCCCGCGGCGTTCGCGTTCGAGGCGATTTAACGAGATATCGGTCCATGAATTTGTTAGTTTATTGCACGAGTGAATCCTATGGCAACGGGGTTCGAGAGATTCGCCGGCGTTGTCACGGGGATTAAATCGAGTACGGGGCAACGGCCACGCCCAGCGAAATGCGCATGTGAGCTAGACTTTGCACGGTTAGAATCGTCATATACGTATAACTCTTTCTGCTCGAAGGAAGACAGATTCAATTGTTCCCGCGACCGAGTTTCGTCGAAGCCTCAAACGCGCCAGAATGCTCGAGAGGTTCGATAATTTCTGCCAGGATTCTGGAGGCTTTGTACCGCCGCTTATCATAGACCAGCGTTTTACGGAGCGACGTTCCCACTGGAGTCGACGATATTACGGGTCCAAAGAATTTTCAATTTGTTACCCAAAGAATCGGCCTTCAATTTCTTTTTTACATTCGACCTCGGAAAGAATTATATTCATGGTGAAATGAAATTGGAAAATGTTGGACGTAGACCGAAAATGAAACTGGTTTTAGGGAGTTACGGTAGATAATAAAGAAGAAATTTTACTGAAATTGGATGTACGTTACGAGTCTGTAATTTATACGGACGAAGAATTTCTCGTTACGTAATATTCGATCTCTCGGAAGATTCAACTTCTCGACGTTGATATTAAAAGAAAAAGGAATCTTATTTTGGATTCATGGAAACTAGGCGGTGGAACAGTCGCGGAACTCTTTTCGACGATGTAACAGAACGGTCGGCGTTTACGGCATTAACTCTAATTAGTGATAATTAGAAGAACTTCGCGGACGGCGCCACAAATTGAAACCGACGTAAGCCAATCTAGATGAGAGTGTACGAGGTGAAGAGTGGATGAATGAATCGCTCCAAATGAAGTGCCGACAAACGGCAATAAAATCGCAATTCTCACGATACGTTGAAGCGAAACATCTTGGATCGTTTCAGTCCCGCGTATTGCAAATTGTGCCAGTAATTATAACAGTGATCCAAGTCACTTACTCTCCGTTCTGAGATATTTGGGCTCTCGTTTTGGGATACGCATTGAACTTTGTTCAATGAGACAACTTTGATCGCCGTTAAACGGTGAAATTTTGCATAATTTTTGTAAAGTAGATTCACCGTATCGTTCCGTACATTGGCGCAATACGAAGTGACAAGTTTAACTCGTTAAATTTTGCATTTAGGCCACTTCCCTAATCACAGTTCAAAGTGCAAGCTTTTGCAAAGCATTTTGTAAAATTTCACAACTGCAGATTTAACGTTCCCAAATGGAACGAATTTCCGAGCGACAAATACGAAACGTCTTCGTGCGCTACCGTAGAAAATTCATTGCTAAATAGTGCTGAAACTAGCGATACGTAATTCTACAAACGTTCTGCGATAAAATGATTTATAGAATGACACTATCGGACGAAAAGAATAGCGCGGAAAGGACAGCGGGACTTCAAACGCGGCGAGATAACGAAATATAGGACGTAAGCGACGGAGGTTCGTCGAACTTCGTCCAGTATGTTGGCCGTAGTAATAGAACGGTTAGCATACTAGATCGTGTGTCGATTGCGCAATTTTCGAGGGAATGCCAGGCGGCTCCAGCGAGACGCTAATAGAAGGTTACCGCGCCACGACCGGGAAGAAAGCGGGAAAAAAACGCATTTAGAATCGCTACTCGAGGCGGCTCCGAGAGATTTTCAAAATAGGCCCCAGGCCGATGCTTGTCATCCGTCGAGAAATATTTTCTATCTAAATAACGATCTGAAAATGGTAACGGTGCGACGAAAGAGTTCGACGATAACCGACGATTATATGTAAATCTCAAATCGACCCTGCAATGAATTTCGAACGAATGGTTCTAGGCCCGCGAAACGTAGAATTCTATCTGGGAACAGTTAAGGAAAAAATACGAATGTCCAGGAATTCGAGTCGAAGTTTTAATCGAGCAACGAGAGGACGAAATTAACGGTTGTCCGGTCGCAGGAAAATTCCGACGATGAAACGAGGGATACTCGAAGACCACGTTCTCCAAGGGAGTCGTAACCGCGGCTTAATACAAAGCGGAGGGCCCAAATCGTACCGGCGCGATGCGCAGGAATGCGCCCAGATATTTCGCGAGGTGGAGAAGAAAGAGAAGAAGAGAGGAGAATTCCAACGGGAGAGGACGAAGGAGACGAGGTGGAGAAGGAGACCGGGACAAAAAAAGGCGAACAAAGGTCGGGAGGGAGGAAAGAACGAAGGGAAAAGAAGAGGCCGGAGCGTACACAAATTGCCGGCGGGAAAAAAGCGCGCGTTCTCCTGCGAGGCCCGTTCTTCTCTTTTCGTCCTCCCTTTGGGTACTCTCCGCTGTGCCGTGCTATGCCGTTTCTTCTTTGATTTTGCTCCACGGAGTGAAACTTTTGTCCTATGTCCGTACTTAACCATCCTTGCGGACTTCAATTTCCTAGCTCGGCAACTCGATGCACTCGAGCCCGCGCTATTGAGAACTCGTTCTCGCGAATAGTGAAAGGGAGCAATAATTAGCCGGCAACGAAGGCCGCGGAGAAAAAAATACTGTAATTACAAAACGAGGCGAGGAATTCTTCCATTGCTAACGGAAACGTAGAACGTCGACGACGCTGCGAGCGTCGATATGGAGAACGCGGGTAAAAATGTTTGGTAGCGTCGAAGAAACGGAGAACGCCGGATATACATCTCCCTTCCGACTCTTCCGCCGTGGAAGAAACGGCGCGTAACTTTTGCCGATGAAAATTGACGTTTTGTAAAGTTTTAAAAGACTCGTCTTCGCGAGAATCGCGGGAAAGGTCCGCTTCGAAATCTTCTAACTCGTATTCTTTCTCCCGTAATTTCTGCCGAGCGAACAAAGCTCCTCACCAGGAGTTTCTCATTATCTTAAAAACATACTCCCCGTCGACCCAGTTCTAAGACAACGCTGCCACTCTTTCGCTCCCTTCTTTGAAAGTTCCTCTCGCGAATTCTAGATGAAGCGGGTGCGCGCACGGCGAAAACCTCGGAGAATTCGCCGGAAAAAGAGGTTCGGGACGACAAAGGATTTCTAATGGACGCTGGGCATCCCGAAGGCGCCTTATAAGGCGAACCTCGCGAGAGGTGGCTCAACCTCCTTTTGGTCTCTTCCACGAGCACCTCGGTGCCGACTTCTGTGGCTACAGGCGCCTCCGCGGCCGGATTTAGACCGAAAAAGAACCACCGGGACCATTCGAGAGGAGGAAGAAGACCACGACAACGGCCACGGCTACGACAACGGCCAAGTTAAAAGCCGAAGACGAAAGCCGGTAAAACGAGCATCCACGGCCACGACGCGCTCGTGACCGGTCGTCGCTCGTACCTGCTCTCCTCTCGATACATCGACCCGAAGATCGATACCGTGCGCTTAACTTCGCGGCTGACTTCCGAAACGATCGCGTATAACGAGGGAATTCCTCGAACCGAGATCGTTCCCTCGTTACTCTTAATTAGGCGATCGGTGATTCGCAAATTTCTACACAAATTTCATTACAGCGAGGAGAATCGTGTTTCGTTGCTTGCGACTGAAGCATGGAAGTAACGAAATGCGGTGAAACCTGGTTAACATTTAAGGTATCCTCGATACGTAGAAGGAAGTTGAGAGAATTCTCGTGATTGCTCTGTAACGACGTATCTCAACGAGTATTTCGGTGTTGCCAAACGAGCCGATTTCGAGGGATCGTAAAGCATTTCGTTGAGATATATTCGTAACACGGCAGATCCACGCCATAACGTCGTAAATTCAACGACGAAATACATACGTAGGTAAAATACGGGGTAACATCCTAGTGTGCATACATATGTAAGTGGCATGACGCATTCACATTCATGTATGTAGATTCGAGACGGTCCAAGACCTTTGAGAACCAATCGACTAGACGATGCAAAGCCCCTTATTGCCGTTCCGACATGAATACCGAGCAAAACCAAGGGGTAAGCGTGGACCTCGCGTTTCTGTGAATTTCCTCGACCGGTTAATTTAACCTCGTATCGGAAACTTCGAACAAAGACGTTCGAAGAATCGCTCGAAACTCTCGGCTCGTGGATCTACGTGAAATACGAATTTTCGTGGATATAATTGAGCAGCTTTAACAGTACAGGCGACCCCCGAAGAACACGAGTTTCGAAAATCACCTGTACCTTCCCCCGAATCACACGGTTTCGAGCTACACGATTTTTGAGTAATTATTTTGGAAAAAAATAAATTGATGTAGAATTATTTCCAAATATGCATTTGTTTGATAAAGTACAGAGTTATGATAAAAGGCAAAAATGTTCAGAATTATAAGGGAATTATAGCTTTTATCGGTAAATTTGAAAAATCACGTCTATGAATTCTCAATTCCATTTTAATTGAAATAAATACATATTACATACCCATTACTTTCAATGTATATGTATTACAAGATTTCTTAGAAGTGTTTAGCAAAATGAATTAAAAAAAAACACAAATTTTTAGTTTATATTTAACAAAAAAAATTTCAACGTATCGTTTTTCTTATTTTTACGCTTGAAACGGAATTTCGTAGTCTCGAACAACACAGTTTCAAAGAACACGGCACGAATTAATCGTGTTCTTCGGGGGTTACCTGTATATATCTACAAATTATAATTAACGTACTTAAAAAACTTCATATCGAAGTTCTATAGCCGGGTGTAAGAGCAAATAAAGTGAACAGTACACAGGACCATAAAATACCAAAGTGGTAAGGCCGTAATTCTTCTCTCTGTGTACAAGATACATAGAGGCTGTTCGTAGCCTATAAAATTGGAGATAAGAATCAAGTTTATTGCCGTTCGAAATGCCGTGAGACATGGAACCGGCGATACATTCGGTACTCACGGAGTATCCATTGAAATTTCATACATTTATGCCTTACCATATGCAGAAGATCCTTGATGAGGGACGATCGAGCCGCCACCCTCGAAGACTTCGTTCTTCGTACGGTAACCAGACTGCTCTCCTTCCCAGACACGATCCTCGGTATGGTGTTCGATCTCACCAAACGATATTCGTCTCCTGGATGCCTTCGTTTCTTCCTGAACGTACCACACAGCATGTTTCCCCGATCTTCTTAACTTTTATCGCCGATAAATTACGGTTACAAAGTGCCGTAGCCGTTGATCGATGGAATGAAAATCATTGATCCCTATCGTGCAGCTATTGAACGTCGATGCGATCGAGGTTTGTTTTTACCCCAAAAAACGTAGAAACTTTGAGATCCAACGGTGGCAAATTTGTGTGTGTATATTTCTCTCTCTCACGAAGCGTTCTTCAGCCACGTGCGAATTTCCGAGCGACTTTTAACGCGTCCCGATACGAAATAGACACACTCAGGAATTTACTTAACAGATCGCGGACCTCTTGGATAATGTGTTCCAGGAATTCCGATCCTCTATCTACGCAACATTAAGAACCGAATATTTCTTCTCACCGCTAGAGGTTCATGGCGCCGCGCGGAGGATTCCTGCATCTATTTATCTCCCTCCTCCTCCCTCCTACACCCTTTTCCTACTTAGTTAACCAACCCTCTTCTCGCCTCCTTTATTCCTCGATGCTCTCTTCTCGTTCTCCGAACCCAAGTCCTTCCACTTTCGGCATCTCTTTACCGTCCACCCTTTCCCTTCCTTCTCCTTTTACGTTCTACCGATCCCTTCTTCTACTCCTCTCTCTCTCTCTCTCTCTCTCTCGTTCTTCGACCTCCACTCTGTCACGACACCCACGTACTAATTAAGACTCAACAACGTAGACGCGATGTACACTTATGCCGGTAGACCGTTCTTAGAGATTCCAGCCAGGGATCGAGGTGATCGACCGGCAAAGAGAACTGGTTGGATCGATCTCCGGATCGAACGCGGGAGCTCCACGATCTCCGGTCCGAAATTTAATTCGCACGGCACAAAATCACCATTAAATTGCTTCCCGGATCGTTCCTCTCTCGTGGAATATCGTATTCGGAGATAATGTTTCTCTCTGTACAAATATTCCTTGGTCCCCGATAGTTCCTTGTTCTCGAAGAAATCGTGAATTCTCGAGGCTCCGGCGTTGGTCTCGAAGATTCTTCGCTCGAAGGGACAATATTTTTTCCGTAATGTCCTGGACTTTGACCTAGGACGGCCACGCTTCGGTGAACTCTCACCTGTCGTGCGGTCACCTTTTCCGACTTCTTGATACTTAATTAACGGAATCTCAGGCAGCTCGAGTCGCAGTGAGAGCCGAGAGTCGACTGAAGGCATAAGGCTCCGGTTGTGGTCGTCGAAGGAACCCCACCACGTTGATTTCAACAACACCCGGCACCCGGCACCCAGCCCGACCGGACGACCTGGTCGCGTGGCGCTCGGCACAGATACGCAGTGTTTCTCAAAATCCTCTCCTTTTCATCCTTGCGATCGGCTACGTTCTTTGCTTCGCTGAAAACTCCCCCCGCTTTTCAGCGCTCCTCTTCCAACTCCGAGTTTCGTGTTCCAAAGACATCGTCGTAGGAACGATAATTGATAAGCTATCAACGACGATGGAAGTCGTGTTTTCTTCGCACAAAATACTATATTTTTGCCATCGATGTTTGACTTTGGTACATGGAATTTTTAGCGACTCGTACTCTCAAATGTGCCGTGCTATCGATATCGATAACCGATTCTCGACCAGGTTCTTCCTGCAAGAGGCAATAGCGAGCCTCTTCCTTCGAGCAATTCCTCGTTACGTAACGTCGTAGTTCCCAGGAGGCACGCCTATAAATAAGTTCGCCTCCAAGGACTCGTTACGCGTTGTATGCAGATAAAAAAGGAGGAGTATCTCTATCCGGGTGACCCAGTTTGCGATCTTGAATTTCAGAATCGCTCTTGTACAATTCCAGCATCCATTGTGCCGATACAAACGATGCACCAGTTCCGTGTCTTTTCTTTTAATTATTCTTGGAGACTCCTCTTCTCGTGATAAACCTCCAACTGCTACGACGATGTCTTAAAGAATACGAGTCTCCTCTTTGTTATAGCGAGTATTCTTCCTCGGCACGAATCGGGAGAATAACGCAAAGTTTTTTCGCTCGGAAATCTCGACGCGATGAAAGCACCCCAAAACGTGGTAAAATATGGGTCACAAGATGATTCCGAGTTAGAGACATCTGTCGTCTTACGTAACGGCGCGAAATATTCCCATTAACTCGACGTTCCATGTTTGCCTCCTTTACGCACAAAATATCTGCGGTTTCGACGATTCTTCGGTAATCGTTTCTCGCGGCGACGAAGCCATGTTATTTTCCTCTTTTCTTCTCGCGATTGCTACTTGCCGATCGGTAGCAGTGAACGATTCGTGTCACGGATCGCGTGAGAGAATCGTGAAATTTGCAAAGAAAATCTCACACATGAGAAGAATTTCGCGAACGTTGTAATTTGAGTGTTACGGTGTATTATTCTCGCACGTACAAAGTTCGTGGATGTGCCTTATCGACACATTGAAGGCGGATGACGTGAATTCACGTTTTTTATTTTTCAACCGTTGGACACGGGTGACGTTAATTCGCATTATTTGAAACTTCAAGCAACATTGTACAAAAAACTGCAATTATAAGTAAATAAAACATTACAACGAAGAATTGTTGTTAGAAAGAAACATGTGATGAAGGTGTGTTTCAAAATTATCGCTTGTTATTCCTATAATTTGAACAAAATATGCCAGAATTCAGGCTATATGCTTTTTATTACGAACCGTCTTCGGGGTGTTAACAGTGATCGAGAGACTCTATTTTTCTTTACGAAAGCAATTGAAAGAGCTGGACAAGAGTTGACCACCACCTTCCATGACTAACAAAATATCCGTACGAGCAGCGCTCGGACGGGAATCTGAATAATAACACACGCGATTACGCGTACAGAGAGGGAGGTACTTTTGATGGTGCAACAAGGGTGCATTGCGCACCCTCGTCGAAGAAAACGGATACGCAATTTTCGAGTGAGTCACTGTTTCGAATTACAAACGAGCGATATGCAAGGGTAGTCGTATTAAATTCGCGAAAATTCCTTTCACTTGTAATTCCACCGAGAGAAACTTTATCTTCATCGAACGTCAAACGTGTAAAAAGAAGTCCTCGGAGTTCGATAAAACGGCAGGTACCTTGTCAAAAATTTAAATATCTACTTTCAATGATACATTTAAAAAAACAACTTTTGGAAGGTTCCAAGTACGAATTTCATTTGTGACAAAGCATCGTTGATTAAAACTTTCGAATAAACTTTCCAGCAGCTGGACCCCGTTCTCGTTGGAGTTTTCTCGAGTAAATTCCGGTTCTCAAGTACGAAGTTGACGAAACGAAAACGGTGTTCGAAGTGGCTCTTGCACCGTTAATTAGACGAGACGAGATTACGCGAGCGAAGTCTCTTTAGAAACGAGAGTCGGAGTTAAGACATCGTCGAGAAGATGGGATTCGTCGAGGCGATGTTAAAAATCAACTGGAAACAGTCGGAGCTGCGGCCCTAATTCTCGACGGGGACGATTCTAAAATCGCGTCTCGTCGAACGGAAGGGAAATCTAATAAAACGTTACGAGCTGCCGCCGTGAAGCCTCTGAAAAACGAGTAGTGTTCCGCTTCTGAAATGAAAATATCGCTCGACCAAAGCTTCTCGAGGAAGCTTCCAATAATTATTGGAGCCACGCTGCACGCTTCTAATTATTCGGCACGATTTTAGAACCAGGAAACACGATGTTTCGAGGTCGCTCCACTTCCACTTCCGTCGATCAATCTTCTTTCGGCTACAAAAGTTATGCATAAATAATCTGCGCTGTTCTTTCGTTATATATTACCCGTGTTACATCGAACGATTACAATTTCACGGTGCTGTCTTAATTGCTATTGTGAATTATTCTTCCTCTATGACAGAAGAAGCGATATTAACCCTTTGCACTCGAAGTTTTTTTTCATTCATACTACCAGCAACTCCAAGCAATTTCAATAGAAGAATCATATTCACATATAAGTAAATGATATGCGCATTAAAAGAAAAGTCATTGCTGCATGTTATTGTTCTTTTAATTGATTATGGCTACAAATGTTATAATATCTAAAAAATTATAAATGATTATCACGATTTGTTTTTGTCCTTACATTACGAACTGAAAATTATTTGCATCGTCTCCATAGCGGAGCTCTCGAGTCTCAAGACAAATTTTAAATGGCTCCGCTCCGGAGCCCTCGAGTGCAAAGGGTTAATTGTTTACATGGAAAACAGTGAATGACCGACGTTAAAGTAGGCGCATTGTTTCAGCGCATACAGATTAAAAGTTCGTTTCTGCGTTGCACGCAAGTAGCATCCAAGGCTGCCCAAGCATCGAGAGCCATGCCACTCGATCCAGGTTTCGAAAAATCCTACGTAAAATTTGAGAATCCCTGTTTAACGCAGGTTTTACCTGGGGGATACGCATGCGCCGCGACCGACAGATGTTTCCTCCTCGCCAACTGTTGCACGCTGCCTCGACGAGAGGCGAGGCTGCATCTGATTTACCAAAGAAAGAAAGAAAGAAAGAAGGAAGAGGAGAAGAAAGGAAGAAAAATCCATCCTTCCTCCCGTCGCCCTCCTCACGGACCGAAGAAGGAGCCCGTGCTCGCCTTTTTGTCGAAACGTCTCTGGAAAGGATCCCCGAGGACTCGCCACGAGGGGGTGGCCCGCCCCTATTTAGACCCGTAAACGTAGCCCTTCTGTCCTTAGACTCGATCAACCCCAACGATAACGAACATGACATCGAGTAGAATCTGACCTGAAGATAGTGGACCAAAAGTGAGATTTATTGGAGGTTCGTCCTACTGGTTTAGGAACTGGATGCTTTTATTGCACGATCTATTAATCCCCCTATCCGTGATCGGGGTTATCGCTGGAATCTCCAGTTAATACGATGTTTAAAATGAATTTCTCTCTATTCATGAGATATACTGGCATCAATTTGGAGATGGGACTGTCAAAATTATAATCTGCTTAACTTCGATGCTGGTCAAGCGAGAACACCGTGGTTGGCGCAAAGCGACGGGGTACAGGTGATAAGGACTTGCGTGAGATAATTTATGCAAAATATCTTCCAGCGTGTACTGTGGTTACTCTTCGTCCATTTGCATATAAATTGATGTGTACGCTGAAATCCTTAAACTCAAGGGGTCGATGTTTTCACGTTAAGAAAACTCGCCTCGATCCGATCCTTTGTTTTCCAAGCCGAATTTTCATCAGGTACCGGCAATTGCTTTTGTCGATGTGGAGGCAAATGAAACCTGACAAACTCGACGAAACCAAACAGCTTTCGAGCCTCGTACGAGGAGAGGTGTCTGCAGGCAGGGTTTCGAAAATCAAGGCCTCGCAGGGGCCACCTGCTCGAGGTAACTCCGTGCTCCGTGATCTCGCCTCGACAATGTGCGTTATAACTGCGTCGGTGAGATTTATCGCTTATGGAATATCGAGTGGTAAGAGCCGGCAGTCCTTATTACAGCTTATTAAGCGGCAGTAAACCGCGTATCCACGATCCAGGAACCGGTCACGAGTGAGTAGCAGATTTTCAGCATCACCTGCTCCTAGCCCCGTCCTTTTTCAATTTCCTTCGTCCGGCTGCCGCTCGCTCGCTCCTCGTTTCTCTCTTTGTCTCTTCGAGTCTCGTTCGTGTCTCCGGTTCTTTTTCTCGCACGATTCCTCTTGCAGATACACCTCTCCAAAGGACTCATCCCGTCGTGAGTCTCGTGCCGTGGCTCTGTGCCCTCTCTTTGTCCGACGTTTCTTCTCTTTGTATTCCTCCTCCTCCTCCTCCTCGGGTTCATTTTGTGCCTGTGGTATTCAGCTTCATTTATATTACAGCATCCTCGACGCGGCGTATCGATGTGTCGTTTCACCGATATAAATCTCATCCATCGACACGGGTATTTACTGTTACGTATTACCGCGCGATGACGTTCTCGTTATCTCCATTTTCTCGTTCTCATCGTCGCGCCGTCTCCTCGACTTAATTTCCCGACGTGTTCACGCACCTTTCGATGCTCGTCGCAGAATTAACTCCACTCGCAAAGGTGCGGCACGAGACGTTGCAATATTGACATTTGTTCTCAATCTTAATTTAATATCTGTCGATAAACCTGTTGAAAGTCGTTCTCGCTAATGACGACTCACCCTACGATGTTCGCCGGTCGTGCCGCGGTCGTTGCTCGCAATCTCAAGACCGGCTACGAAATTCCCCGAGTGTTTCGAGTCCGCGGCAACTTTTTCATCGCGTTCTTGCAAAATCTCAAAAAGCGGACACCTTTTCTCGTCCTCCTCGATACTTGGACGTCTATCGCGTCCTCCTCTCCGACCGATTTTCTTTTCCTTCCTTTTCCTCCTCTTATCCCGCGTTTTTGCTCGCCCGTACAACGTTCAAATCTCGGCTCTCGTCGAGGGGGAGTCGATTGCTTAACGACGCCAACCACCTGCCTCGAAAAGAAGAACACGTGCTGCAGCACCACCAGGCAGCTGCAACCCACAGGACGACGCGTATATACGTCCAAACAGGCTTACGCTGTTTTCGAGAGTGTCGGGCTTCGAGGGATACAGGTATCGAGGAGGAGGAAAGCCTCGGTAGAGCCTGCGAGAGGCTGGCGAGTTTAAGGGTCGCGCGATTATCCCGCCTCTTGAAAATACGATATAAAATACGAAAATACGAATTTTGTATTTCTGCAATTACTGTAAAAACGTGACGCGAAGCGGGTTAACCGTTTGAGTCCCAAGATAGCGTTGTTCAATTTCACGTCGCAAAATCCCAGGACATTTCAAAGCTATGGAGAACTCACGATGCACCTTCCGGGTCGCTTTGTCTAACAATTTTGTAAGACACAGCTATTAACACTAGAACTACCGGCGTTAAATCTATTATATTTCAGTACATTAAATAAGTACTTCGAGAAAAGAGGAATCGAAAGGCGAAAAAAATGATCAATTCGGTCATTTGTGTTTTTTGAGTTGGACGAAGAATATTTCTCCTATGACTCTCCTATAAACTTTAAGAATTTTTGGAAAAAAATGTGCACCAGTCATTTTGACTGGTTTGGTAGTTCTAGTGTTACAACGATATGCACTTATGCAATAATACGTCTTGTCACTTTCTCACCTGCAACAAGGTCATCGACGTGAAAAGAAGCGTGATCCCATTATTTGGCAAGACAAAACGTAAAATTTAAAGTAAGCGCTATCGCGCCGATTGGATCTTTTCGCACACAATTACGACAAGCGCTACTGCGCTGTTCGGGATTTTTCGCCAGTGTTTCTTTAACTACATCTGGGACTCAAACGGCTGATCAAGAATAAAAATTGAAAAAGAATTATCGGATAAAATCATGGAAAGAGATCGTCGACAGACGCAACGGAAAGATCCAATTTCAGAATGCACAGATACAAAATAAATGTATGCGACTTAATCTGAAATCTCTATCGGCTCGCGACTATCCATGCAGAATTTAGAAAGTCATACAATGGTAGAACGCGGTGAACTTCCCGCACGACTAGAGAGTCCCTGGTCAATAGTAATATCTCGAACCGTACGATCCTAAAGAAGATTAGAAGAGGAACGCAACAGATGGCAAACAGGGCGCGTGGCTGGGACTATCTTCAACCAGGTTCCTCCGTTTCTTCCATTTCACTTATCATCCCCACGAAAACGAGCCACTTCCATGGTCTACGCCCGTAGAACGCCACTGTAATTTCGCCAGCTGTAAAACGTTTTACGACGGATACATGGCGGATCCATCCAAGGACTCTTCGCCCAACTTCACCTCAAGGGAACGCGAAGAGGAGTTACCGTGGGCAAGGAGGTGAAGTCTCGGATTCGCAATCAGTGGGCCAGAGCTCAAATCTTTCCTCTCACCTCTGAGAAATTTCAAATTTCCCGCGCGTGATATGCATATTAAAGCCTCGGTGTCTCGCAACCACCCTGGAACTGTGGCTTCTAGGCGAAATTACCGTAGTTAAGGCCGAAAAAGTAGAAGAGAAAGAAATTCCAATCTGAATTCCATGGTAGATAAGGAGGTATAACCCCTTGCCGTACCATTTCTTTTGTGACTGAATCCGCAATATGTCAGAATTAATTACTAAAATAACAATTTATCCCTGATTTCTGTTATAACGTATAACTTAACGCAATATGAATAGCATAGAAATAATTTGATTGTATCGTCCTCTCGCTTCTCGAATCGGCTGATTCACCAGCCTCTAGTCAATATTTTTCAATTACTTGCAAATTACTCGGCTCCTTTGAATTGTCAGGATTACATTCATGAATTACTCGCCACTTTTTGTAGCTCTGTTACAAAAAGCAAGCTCGGAAAATCCCTCAAACGGCCCTACGAGCACGTGGGCCGAAATTGTTCTAGGGTCAAAGCACACAATGGAAAGTTGACGGAGTGCCGACTGACCATTTTCCATTTGCCGAGAGAGAAGACGGTGATAACGGTTCGGCTGACCCCGGGGCCGACGAAAACAGAAGCCTCGCAAGAGATGCGGAAGTGAAGATCGGCTTACGAGGGTACGAGGGAGGATCGAGTGGAAGAAGGTCGGCCGAATTGCAGCTGCCCTTAGGCACGTGCACCGTCCTACTATCTCGATGATTCCTCGTTCCACTTCGACCTCCCATTCTAAGATTTTATGCTTTCTTTTTTCATTGAGAGAAAATAAGAAATCTCCCCTGTCGAGCGGTCTTGTAAAACCTATTCGACATTCGGATTCAATCGTTTTGCGGACAGCGAATCCACGATAAAGATGTTACGCAAAGTTTAAAATCGTATTATAATCTTCTTCCGAAGAATGCGGAAAACGAATGAATTCGTAGGAAGAACCAAATAGGTCATTTCAGATCGTTTTCCATTCGATGTAATGCCTCTTTCAACGTCGAACCGGTGATATTAACGACGGCTGCTTAATTTGACGGTCGATTGTCCGAGGGCTACCTGAAATCGGTTCTAACGAACTAAGCTCCCCATTGAATGGAGCACAGGGGACACCGAGGGTCAGGAGGTTACCCAATTATCCTCTGCGGTGCATTCGATTCGTGTGCCACCCCCCGCCCCAAAAAAGAAAAAAAATGGTGCTCAGACTGGAAGCAATTGCGGAGTTTGTTAATCGACGAACAAAGAGAGATCAAATTGCAGAGCATGAAATTGGTCTTTTATCTCTGACCGAGCTATTAATAATTAATAACAATAATCCTCGGAGCAGCAGAGATACTCAGTATCATTATCTCAATTGTATCTTCTGCTTTATACGACGCCGCTACGTTTTCCTCGCTATTCCGATGAACAACTATTCTCCGTAGGCGCATATTAATTCTGAGAAATTCTTTGGCGTATCAATGGAACCCAATAGATGGCGAATTACAACCGGATATAGGAATATCGTCGAACAATGGCGCCCATTTGCTCCCGTGGCAATTAAAAATGCCACGAAGTGCCGCACGGATGCGGATACAACGTGGCCCGCATACTAATACGCGCCGGAAGTTCGTAAACGTTTGTCTATTTTATCGTGGACATGCCCTGCCATTCGTATAGCCCGATTTTCCTTTATTGTGTCAAGGACCGAACAACGCAAGGAATCGTGTCAGCTTATTCAATTAAAGCGTGGAAGAGCCTGATCAAAAATTTAAAGAAAGTATTTCATTAGCGCTAAAACCACCGACATTATATCTGTTAAAATTCAGATATACCAAATAGATACTTAGGAAGAAGAGAGATCCAGAGGTAAACAAGACGATTAATCAACTAATTGAGATTTTATAAGATAGGAATGGATTATTTGCTTCATGGCTCCCCTATGAATTTAGATAATTTTTAGAAAAAATTGGAAACCGGTTATTTTTATCGGCTTGGTAGGTTTAGTGTTAAATGAAATAATAATAATAATTTGATATAATAATTTGTAAAATTCATCTTTTAACACTTTCGTTGTAGTCGGTGGACCAAGGAGGAGCACAACGGATATTTCCGTCAACGGCGTGGACCGTGTCAAAGAAACTTGTTTCTTTCGCACGTTTGCGAAGAATATTTGCGCCGCGCTCGTTCGAATCGTGAAAGTCGAAACGCTCGAATGGGAAGATAAAAGTGAGAGCTCTACTGTCGATGGGTAAAACAGAAATCTGCTTCACGTCGATAACGTGCTTGGTGGAGATAATACAGTGCACGCGGCTATCTTTTGATGACCACGTTATCAGATGCCGCTGCTGCGATGAAACGGCTGTTGCAATAACGAACGGGAAACGAAGGCAGGCTGAATGGTTTATGGGGTTTCACGAACTACACCTGAACTACCGACGGTGTTAAATTTTAATGTAATTTTGGAGTAATATTTTTTTCAGAATGAAATTCTGAAATATGAAATAAATCAGTTAAAGCGACACGAGACTCGGGAGAAATATTTTTTCAGTGTTCTTAGGTACTATTTATACTTCCGTGCAGCAGGAATTATTCCGCGGGATTGCATCAAAGAGGAAACATCGTAAAGAGAGATATTTCAAGAAACAAGAAGCGACATTTTATCTAAAACCAACTAATTCTAAGATTGCAAGAAAATTACCGGGTGTGTGGAAACCGTACTGGAAAAAAATATCTCCCTTTTTCAATTTATCTCTTTTAGTTCGTGGCGCAATTTACAGCTTTAGAAGTAATTATTTGTCCGGCTTACAACGCTGAAAAAGTTGACTGATATTTAGAAAGTCTTAATATATATTTACCGTGCGACGTATAGAAATCCTCTTAACTGAAACAATACGACTGCAAAAGTCTTCTAGACTGTTTTTTGTTGATACTCCACGGAAGAATTATCCGTTAGATAACGCAAGATCCGCAAGGCGTAACGAGTAATATAATACAGTCCTGGTTCAGTCTGCATTCTTAGAATGCAATTATGCAACTCCGCTATCTACAGAAATTTCATACGGATGCAAGCGCAGCGTCCGCTCTAAAGTGATGCACGAGACTTAAATTACAACAAACTGTATTTTAATTCTTTGCTTGTCAACGGAAAAGTGCGAAACAGTAAAAAGAAAAAATAAACACAATTTTTCCTCTTAATTTAAAAAATAAATAAATCTGATACTGAAAATTCCTATCAAACAGTTCGATCAGAAAAAAATACGTATAAGAACAAAACAATCTACGGCACAAAATCTCCACGTTACCGTAAAAGTATCTCCCCTCCGCACTCGCATTATCGAAACCAAAGACAATCGAACGCTATTGGAATATTCTCGGAGGCATCGAGAGGTCAGCGACCAGAATGCAACGTTATCCGTTCCGCGTTGCCAGGTTATCGATCTGCACCCAGGCGCCTTGACCGACCTCCGATGCATCGCCAAGTGCAAGTGCAAAAGCTCTCTCACCTTTCCGCTCTCGGACAGGAAGAATCCGGCGCGCGCGCACGACAACGCAGGGTCGATCGAAAAACTCCTACGCGCACCTTCTCTCTCGCAACCTGCCTTTCGTGCTGCACTCGTCGCCGCTGTTTCATTTCATTTTCAGTCTCGCGTACCACGGTTATTTCACCGAGGATCTACAGTTTTAGGTGGATTTCGAGTCGCCGAGCCATATTAACATCAAATTTTGTGTCTGATCCGTTACACTGAAATATATTAAATAAATACTTTCAAGAGAGATGGACCAAGCGGCAAAGATGGTCAGCTAACGGGTTGAAACCCTATTCTATTAAAATCACATCTTTAGGGAATGGAAGCTTCAAGGGTTAAAATATTTACACCATTAGTTGTACTTTCCTGTTTCAACGTGAATAATTAGATTTGAATATATCGGCAAATTCGGGAATGTTATAATTTAAAAGTCGTAAGCAGTGTCAGTGAACTCTGTAGCGCCAGTCACCGGTGATACCTATGGCATTCGATGCGTTAAATAATTTGTTAATTATAGCATACGAATGAAATATCTACTGTGCTGCTTCTCTATAAATTTGTGAAATGCTTACAAAAAAGTAAAGAGCCCAGTTTGACGGTTTCCGGGGATCCAATGGTAACCGTTTGAGTTTTGGGTGCCGAGCAGCGCGATGGCGCTTCTTTGCCCATCGCAGTGAAATACATCGGGTTTTTCGACACGAAGTATCAAAAGCACGGTTGCGTTGCGCGCAACAAACGGTTAAATGATAATTTAGGGAAAATCTCTAATTGGTAGTCCGAGCCTTTAGCTTCGTGTCTCCGGTAGCGTTCCCTGTGTATTTGTCGTGTTTCGCGAAACACGTATAATTCCTCGGGAAGTAGCGTCGAGCTGATACTACATCGTTCTACAATTTTAATTAGCGTGTATACCGGAGATGGTGAAAGAGACCGAGTCTTTGGACTTTCAACCCTTTGAGCCCTGTGGACGCTTGCGAAAGGTGTTCCTGTATATTATGGGGCTCTATATGGGTCGGCAGAAGCTACCGGTGTAGGGTTTGTCTTACGTGTAAATTACTTTCAATAATTATATCGAAGGACTATCCAAAATTGTACCCAAGAGATATACATTTTTTTCAAATACTCAAATTATAAAAAGTGGAAAATGTAGCTGTACCAAACGAGGACGAAAGAGACCGAAGTTCATCGCGCGCGTATCGATTTTCCTTCTTTGAAACTGTACTCCGCGTACCAAGTCCAAGTGCAAGTGCAAGTGCAAGTGCAAGCGCAGAACCTCTTTCGGTCGTTGGCCGACACTCCAACACATTTGCTCTATCTTTCGCCACTCGAGCGAGTTCCTCGAGAGCACGTATTTATCGTACGTCGAAACTCGTCGAAGACGCGAGGTCGCGTACGCGTTCAAGCACGAAACTTTCGCTCGCTCGTTTTCTTCGTTTCGTTGCGCTATCTTATCTCGCTTCTTGGTTGTCGGAATAATTAGGAAAAAAAACAGAAGAAAGCCGGGAATGTAATGAAGATAATTAAGGAGCATTGTACGATCTCTGGGGAGGACAAGGGTATGGTAAATTGTTCGATCAACCGTCGCTGCAATCGGGTAGAATTATCTGTTCAAAGGAGATTCGACGGACACGCTGATTCGTACCTACTTGTCCCGTTTTCGCGAAACGTCGAATCGACTTCTGTGCCGGGTAAATTTACACGACCCTGCGATAGCGAATTTGTGCGTTAACAATGGGAACAATGGTTAATGGAAAGGTAGGAAGACGTAATCGATATTAGCCACCGATCGCCGTGAAACTGGAGTTTCGAGACCGATGGAAAGTGCTGGAAACTCCCTGGTAACTGTTCCGAATGGAGCTGCTCGCTGAACAAAGTTCGTATCGTTCGTATCGCAATCATCCAGCCACGTCAATTGCCGACAATTTGTCGTTTTGCGACTACCATTGTTGCGCTGCCAGTTAGGCTCGCACGATCGCGGATGTTTAAGAGGCTATCGACCACGGGGCAAAATCGATTTGTTACATCGAGAGAGCAAATTCAATGACACTCCACCCATAATCCACCCAAGGGGATGCGAGTTTTGTGAAATAAATCATCGTGGACATCCTCGCTTAGCTTGGCGTCCCGAAAAATGAGAGAGAGACGCGTCTTCGGCAACAATTTTCGAAGAATTTCGGCGATCGAACGTTCGCCAGTTGCCAATAGGAATTATGGAGGGAGAAGTTTTTTCGGAGGTAGAAATTTAAAAACGATAAACCGTAAAGCTTCTTCGAGTAGCTTAAAATGTCAATGACACGTCGTTTCTCAGGCGAATGGTCCTACTGGCAAATTATTTAGCCTACATGTCAATTGACACCAATTGAGGAGCGTGGAACGACAACACGAGGTTGCTACCAGCTGCCATTTCATTGGATCGCTTCTTCTTTTGTCTCCGATGAGACGATAACGTCGTAAAGTCCTCATTTTATCTGTCACACTTACTCGGAAGTAATAGATACATTTTCCATGACATCTTCTTCTTTTTGCTTTGCTTCAAGTGCGAGAATAAAAAGGCGATTAAACCTTCGTGCAGATTATCGCGAGAGAAAAACTCACCACGGTCAAACTGTCCAGCTCCCCGAGCCATTCGTTCAACAACTGCTCCGGATCCGTTTCGTTGTCACTGTCCTCGCCTTCCTCCTCGTAACGCTCCATGATTCTCTTCCTTTTAATCCAGCTTACAACCGTGCACTACGCGATTCCGCCCAGCCTCTGCAACAAACAAAAACGACACGTTAAATATGCTCTACTTTGCTGCACCTCCCGTAGGAATCAAACCTTCGGAGTATCGACAATAGATCTCCCAAGGTGCTTGAAATCGCTTGTTCCGATTTTTTCGTAAATGCACCTAAGATTTTGCATGCCGTAATTTTCTAAAATTTTCTACGCCTTTTTTGTAGACTCGGAGCGACGAAGTTGATCAACTTTTTTCCCTACTTTGTTCCTTTTGATCTTAAAGCATTGAAGACGGATGCCGTGAATTCACGTTTTTTATTTTGCAACCGTTGGAGACGAGTGACGTTCCTATGCCTGGCCCATAAACTTGGAGAATTTTTGCAAGAAAATGGGAAATCAGCAATTTTGCCTGTCTCGGTAGTTTCAGCGTCAATGACGATATGTAAAACAGAAGTGATAAAAATTTCTAAACCAGAAGCGAGTCGGTTATCGGCGCAATTCTCACGTCAATGCGTCGCATCCCTTAGATCCTGTCCCACGAAAGCAAGCCGGCAAAGCGAAGGCGTGCGATATGAAAAGCAGCTTCTCCCGTCGGAGGCGGACTCTAACAAAGCTCATCGGGGCAAATTACGTCGGAGACTGACAGCCGTCAGACGGCGAATCAAGCCGGGCATTTCGGGGACGACGAATCGCGTGCTGCCTCCGACGGCGATTTACAGGCGAACGCAGCCGTCGCGCCTTCCTGCGCCACTTAACATCCCCGGGTAAATACATTATGGAACGCACGGAAGAAACAAACGCGCGATTCAGCCAGTCCGATCAGCCGCGCCCTTCCAAGGACTGACACTGACGTGCTCCGATTGACAGCGAGAGGGATTCTAGCAGGGATTGCCTGACACGCACCATTTCCTCGACAACGTCGTCGCGATATCCGCCCGATTCTCCGCGATTCTGTCCAACGATCGATGGATTAATTGCCGCTAATTGCACCGCCCTGCTCGATCACCGGACGCGACTCGAAAGAAATGACGTTGACGGGAGGAAGGAAGCCGAATTTTGGCGACGTTGCAAATAGAATTTTGGGGGCTTTGGAGTCAGCGGGTGAATTTGTTAACACGTTGAGCGCGGCGTCTTCGTTTGGCCGGCGTTGATCCGTGGGACTGACGGCAATCTTTATGTTTCGACGATTTGGTGCATGGGACCGATATGTACCATTACCAAGGTTACATAATAAATGTTGCAATTGTGGGATCGGGCGGAAGCGCTCCCAAAAAGAACTTAGGAGAAAAGAACGTGGAAAAGAAGTGTCATCAGGGAGAGGACGCTGGCGCAGTGGAACCGCGCCGATCCAGGAGACCTCTGTGTTAAGCAACGCAGGCCGAGTACAGCTTCTTGGATGGATTACCGCGGGTCTCTCTCTTTTTCACGATCCTACGTAATTAATTTGACGAATGGAGGTGTGCCTCGAGTAACTCGGCCTTCTCGGTATTTAACTCCACCGTTATTAAGTCACGCTAATAGATTATTAACGTCACCGCTCTGTATACACTTGCGCATTTAATAACATCCCATGATTCGTATCGTTTCCGAGAAACTAAGAGTGTCAGCCGCTTAAAAAGCAACGCGGCAATCGCGCGTGGAGAACCGACAACGACATCGTCCCAGTTTTCTTCTCGGAGAATGGAAGAACAGTCGGATCGAAAGCACCGGAGGGAAAAGCTAGAAAGAAAGGAGAGGAGGAAAAAGTCCTCGGCTCGTGCCGAAACGTTAGAATTTTCATCGGCTCAAGCCAGCGACCGTGTTCCACTTTACGGCGGAGCGAATACGGTCGAAGAATCGGGTATGAAAGAACAGCTTGAAGAAAGCCGTCAGTGAAAGCATATAGAAGCACGACGGCAATGCTCTCGTCGAGGCGAACGCAAACATTGAAAAAACAGGTTGTGGCGCCCAGAAAAGTGGAGTCTGACGCACTCCTCGGCGTTAGTCACGGCGCTCGTGGGACTTCTTCCTCCCGAAAAGAACTTTGGAAAGTTTCTGAACGACTGCCAAGTGGTTCATTGCCAAACTTCGTCCGATTCCGTGTTACGAGTAACGCGTGTCGCGAGTAACGCGCGTCGGGACGAGATCTTCGTCGTTTCGACGGATTTGCGACCGTGAATTTTTTCCGCGACGTTGCGCTAGCCGGTAGAGAAAGCAGTCTGAAGAAATCCTGGTTATTTTCGGCGTGCCACGAACGCGGGTTTATTTTATTTCGTGATACGCAGAAAATATCCTCGGTGATACCGATTCGTGCGATTCTATTATCGTCGATTCTCGCAGCTCGTCGGTTTCTATATTTAAGGCCAAATCTTCCCGTTGGAAGAAGGTCGACGGAAAGGTCGCGAGGGATCGTTTCTAACGACTCAATTTCGTCGGAGAGGATGGATCGCGAAGATGATTGTCGCACGTGGGCGACGGATCGTTCGTGCACCGACGTCGGGGATGGGAATTACCGAAAATTAAACGGCGCTCCTGTTGCGTGCCTCCGACGACTGTCGCGCGACCGAAAATCATTGGGAATTTCGCGCGTTACTGCCAAATTGCCCTGGTCTTTCCTCTCTCTCGTTTGCGTTAATTATACCAAAGCGCCTATTGTCAGATGGCTTCGCTGTTGACGAACTCGTCTCGTTAATTTGCATATTTCGCAAACGACGAACTTTGAACGTAAGGATTTTCTAAACGATGCGCCTAAATTAAAATCCACAAAGACGTTCGCGCGCGTGGAGGTTGCATCTAATTAAATCTGCACACAAAGGACCTCGCTCCTGCTAAACCGTTTCACGACGAATTTCGCGGTGGCGTTACAAATAATGCATTTTCAGTGACAGAGAGCGAGAGAGAGAGAGGAGGAAAGAAAACGCGGCAACCATGCGCCTTTATACTTCCCTTAACTTTAATGCGCGCCACGTTGTAATAAATATTCGCAGCAACCCGGTGAAAAAAGTGCCACCGGTAAAAGAAAAATTTCTCTCTGAAAAAAGAGATCAAAGTATAGCCGAGCACAGACGAATGTGCAATCTCGAGAGGAAACTCAAAGAAAAGTCGCGAGCCCTGCGAACAGGAAATGACTTCTGACTCCGACAGCTCTCTTCGTATAAACTCCCACGGCAAAATGAGTTATCGTTAACTTATTCTCTTCTGCGATTTAATGTGGCTATATTCTTAGATATTTCTTACGTAATATCTTTTTTTCAGATCTTTAATAAACAGAAGTTAAACATTTATTATCAACCGAATACCTGTCCTCTGAAGAATCAGATTTTATTTTAATGGAAAATCCGGAGGTTTTCTTCTCATTTTAAGCGTGCAACGGTCGAAGAATTAATTGCTCGACCGGACAATTAAGAAAACAGGTAGCAGAATTGCAAGAATAGCTCACGGAAGTAATATTTGCAGATAATACTTGTGCGTTATCAACGTGCAAGTCTCATCCATTTTTCATCCTTCAAGGAAACATCCAGCAGATGCGAGCCACGCGGATTGCGTAGCTTTCCTTCGCCAAAGGTCATCTCTGGTGTTTGCGATAGAACAAATTAACCTTTAACACAAGCATTCGATCCGTCTGCATCCGAGGGTACTTTGTAAAAACGTATACCGCGGCCACGATTGATTTGCGATACGAACAATACCAGTTGCGACGATGATGCTATCTTCGTCCTCGGCATTACTGACTCGCCGTTACGTCACTTAATCTTGAGGCTAAACGTGGAAACCAATCGCGGCGACGATTTTTTTGTTTATTTCAGTCGTGACTTTGAAAATGATAAATGTCACTCGCTCAGCCTTAGAGAGATTTTTATACCGAACGATGCGCTACTACTGTTAATATTTATTATTGGAAGTATTTGTTAGCGCGTCGCTTGGTACTTAAACATCTTTGCTTTTGCTTTCTGCTTATTCGTGGGCACTTTCTTCGTAGATTCATATTTTAAAATAAATTTCAAACTATCAAGGATATTAAATGTAAATCGTCCTACACTTATTTGTAAAATGTTCAACAAATTTTATTAATTTTGCGAAATACTGTCGCTCAAGAAATTCAAATGAGGCTATGGTGCATTTAGAGATGGCAGACGTCTCATCGGTGGTTCCGACGGGTAGAATCCTCGATAAATTATGATTTAACTTATCACAGCCTCCATCTGAAGCTGTAAGTCCTAGTTGAGATAATTATGAAGCTAAGGATCGGAGTTTAAATCCCTATCATTTTGGGAAATTCTTCTAGACGTACTTTGAAAACTTTAATATGTATTTACATCATAGTTCCGATTCGGGGGGCTTTCAGAGCTGTAGAAAAATACAAAAGAAACGTAGAAATACAGACAGTCGAGGAACAGTTGTTCCAGATTCATAATAACAATATTTATACCGATGAATCGCGTGTAAAGTACAATGCACCTGGAAGCGCATTTAAATCGGGTTCGCGCACATTTGAATCTCGGGAGGATCGACATCGGGTAAGTCATCGTAGCGCAATTACACTTTCAGATTCCAATATCAGGAAGTTGCCAAAGCGTCATTGTTCGCAAAAATGGGACAACGGAAGGACGTACCCCTTTCTTCCGTCGAACGATTTCATCCGAAATCACGACGAATCTCCGTTTCCGTTTCCATTGAACACGAAAAGACGTACTCGAATGTCCGCTTGTCCTTTTACATTCGCGATCTTTCGTTCTTCTCGCGTAACGATTGGCCAAACTCTTTTCCGCATCCTCGGTTGGTAACGTCGTGCCGTAAATCTCGGAGGGAAGGAAGAAAAAAGAAAGGAAGAGAGTTTCGACTGTAAGCGAGGGCAGATTTTATTTGGAATACCGACGAATTAACCGCAGAAATCGATTTACTTCGGCAAGGGTTAAGTAACATTTTGTGTAGCCGGTTACAAGATCGAAGACTGGGTGTGCGATAGTTGTAAATCAAGCCGAGGAAAGTCCACGGACTGGGTTCTGCCTACGCCGAACCAACGGAACGTGGGCTATAATTAATGGCCGATTAACGGCAGCCTGATAAATTCGCATTTTTAAGCCAAACACCGTCCTGCCGATCAAATCTTTTAAATATGCACCAAATGCTCCTTTATTCGTGCTCAAAATGAACCGAAGCTCGTCAGACGTCGGTCAAAGAATTTTCATGTTCGTCGATGCATCATTTAACTCCTTGCCGTACGATTTCTTTTCCGACTGCCTTCACGATAAAGCAGAATTAAATTGGTGTAATAAAAATTGATTTGTGATTCTTCATATACTCTTCGCTATGCAAATATTATAACCATCGAGAATTTTCTGCCGTGTGAAGAATTCCTTGCAATTTGTATCTCAACGATACCATATATTTCGTTTCTATTTCATTCTCCGAATAATTTTACTCCATAATTTGACGAAAGCCGTTCGAACGGTACGGCTGAAAGTTCGATCGATCTCCATCATCGTGTTTAATTGAAATCCTTTCGTTTCCGCGTGAAAATATTTGCACACAGATTGCGGACACGAGGGAACGATTTAAACACGGAACATCGAGACCCCGATTCGAGGTCAGATTGGGGAAAAATGTTTCGACGGTGCTGGAATTTATTGGATTTCACAATGCGACTCCACAATTACTCCGAGTGCCGCGGACAATTCGTCGAGGCTCTCGCACGTACGGAACGTATTCGCGATGCGAATGACAAATGGACCTGACGTAATTCCTGGAAAGACGATCTGCCGGGTATTGAGATTCCGCGTTCGTACGCGAGATGAACAGACAGTCGTTCTCGTTTCTCAAGTTTTCCGACGTCGACGTTCTGCGAGCGCATTTGCGAAATCGTTTCGTTGAAACGCCCTCGCAAATTGTACCGCTAGTCGTTCGTCAACCGTCGAACAATTATCGCCGATGCAAAAAGATTACGGAGATTTTAAGCAGAGAGGAGGGACGACTTTTATTGCGAATGAACCGAACGGGGAGGAAATGCGTTTTCATTGCGAATTTCAGATTCGATAAGAATTTTACACCGTAATTACGGGCGTTATGGCTGTTACATTCAAATATAGCGAATAAGTACCTTGGAAAAAGAGAAACCGAGAGGTGAAAAGTCTGATCGATTAACTCTCTGAGGCACGGGAATTTAAAAAATAAAATGACGCATGCTGCACACACATTTTTTTTTTTTTTTGATTGAACAAAGTTGGTTTAATTTTATTAACAACGTTATACTATAAAACAAAAAATATCCCACCATGCATATTCACGCGTGAAAAGGTGGGATACTTTTAATCCCGCCGTGCTTCAAAGAGTTAAGTAAGTTATGTTTCATTTTATGTTAGAAGTGGAATATTTGCTGCATTGATCTCCTATAGAGGGGAGTTTTCAGACGAAATTGGAAACCGATAACATTTTCACAGCCTTGGCAGTCTTACTGTGAAGTTCCAACCCTTAAACTTCTTAAAAGTGTATGCCATTTTCAAATTCTAATATTCCAAAATGTCCAAGATCTACACCTGAGCTTCAATTCCAGATTTTCCTCGCGTGACTAAATAGGCTCGTCATTCCAGAAAGAATTATCATTTCATCGTGACGAGTATACTCGTCATCCACAGCTAAGAGAGCAATACGTCTCCGCTGGTTGCGATTAAAGTCGACAAATTGCAGAAAAGTATCTTAAGTTTTACTCGTAAGGATCGTTCGAGACATCTGCTATTAAATGGCCAATCACCGTACACTTTATTCTATATTAATGCGATCAGTCGTTATCGGACAGATGTCGAGTATATCCGACGTTGCGAAAAACGATGCGGCTCCTTGAGAAGGCAAATCGATTCGCTCCGCGTAATCTTATTACACAATCGCGAAATTACATAATAACCGACGGATGCACGGGGCGACGAAAATACTTGCTTCGTCCTTTCAAGCTAAACGTGTCTTCCGGATAAGGCCGTTGATATGAGCAACGAGTGTATAAAAAATAATAACGACACCTAATAATATCAGAAGTAATTGCGGTGGTACCTGACCAGCGTTTCTTCGAGAACCTCGTAAGTTTATTTTCTAACAGAAATTACGGAATGATCGAATTATAGTAAGTTAATTGAATCATAGATTCATCGCTAATTTCTTATTGTTAGAAGAAGAGAAGAAATATATGCGCCTCGTATTCTCTACTATCGCAGATACGTGGTGGAATTGATGAGTAAGAAAATGTGAAATAAGGCGATAAGACCAGAAGATATATTAGTTTCAAGCGTGATAGCTGCCACATTGAAACAATGGCATGGTAATATTATAGTAGCACGTTGAAAGCTACAGAGTTCACCATCGTCTGCTGCTACAATGTAAGTGAAATGCTCTAAAATATGTATCTATTTTCATCTTTAACGTCTCTACTTTGCAAAGATGTAAATTTAGCATAAACAGTTTCAATTCGATGAAGCTAACGAGACTGACTCGTCATGTTAAAAATGTAATTTCAAATTCGACGCAACTACATCGCATTGTACAGCTGCCGATTTTACGTGCGCAAATCTGGAAAAGGATTACAATGAATGCTGGCATTAGTGAAAGTCGTGCTTTGATATTTCACAAATGAAAAGCAATGCGCGGATCCTTTTTACTTTTGGCTAGGATTTCGTCAGTCTGCCATTGTACGTTATTCGGAATATGCACCGTGAAAAAGGATCAACGTTGCGTCGTCATATTCGCAACATTTTCCAGCGCATTCGTCATGCGCGCAACTCTGCGTCATCTGCGAATATATGCGCACCACTTGGAAAACAATAAAGTGTATCTTAAAGTGGGCAGCTTTCAGAAGGAAACAACGTAAGAACGTTAATAGAGCGATGGATAATGGGCAACCTTGGCCCTAAAATCTCCATTTGCATCGTCAGAAACGAATACGCGCGTAATTCGCGGCAAAGGCCTATCCTTTTTCCAGCTTCTCTCGATTGCGCAACGCTCGAAAATAGCAAGGCTGACACAACAAGCTTACTTGCAATCCGAATAAATTGCCAGTGCACCTACAATATTCATTGCACCGAGTCGAAATTATAGGCTGGAAATTACTTAATCCCAAATTGACGAAGTTTCTGCAACGCCGTGGATGGAAAACGGTGTAATTGCAAAGGCGTTTCCTAAAGGTGTAGGGCGACAGTAAGGAGAAATTAACTCACCAGTCTCCCCACGATTTGCGAATCCGATAAAAGGCGCCTGTATTTTGCGCACGTATTCGCGGAAACCGGCCGCTCCGATTCTGCATCGGCAGTAAACTCTGCAGGTGGATCGATTCTACTAATTCAATTCCCTCTAGGTATTATTCCGCTGAACAAAC
Organism: Cerceris ruficornis; assembly: GCA_963989415.1. Classification (NCBI taxonomy): domain Eukaryota; kingdom Metazoa; phylum Arthropoda; class Insecta; order Hymenoptera; family Crabronidae; genus Cerceris; species Cerceris ruficornis. The sequence continues at coordinate 31,727,470 of OZ022520.1, read as the reverse complement.
AACAACGCGTGCCAATTATTTCGATACAGTCATGGAACAACAATGTAACGTATCCGATCGCCTCCGTGTTTTTTTTCTCTTTGTTTTTCTTCCAACGAACGACAACGAATCTCCGCAGTGCAGAAATAGAGCGAATTTACTTTTTGGTAATTCGATTTTGCCGGCCTCGCTTTTCCGTAAACCTTTCTCGCTCGACGGCAGAAAGCGAAATACGCAGGAAAATCTCCTCCATTTTTTCAGACAGAGAAGAACTGTCTACCGTTTTTAGTTTTCGCTTAAAATACCAGCTTCTTTGCCGAAGTTCGCCGTTTTTACAAAATATGATGTTTTCCGGAAGCAGAGGATGATAGAAAAATTCCATTTGCGGATTCGTGTTAAGGGCGACGAACACTAAAAGAATCACTCCGTGGCTGTTGGAAAACAGAAAATAATTTGAAATTTGTTGGACAGCGATATCGTGCGTATTCGCTCGATAACGCGAGAATAAACAGGCTCGCGAATTTCACGCGATAAGCCGCGTTTACACGGTGTGCGAGCGGTGCACCTTGCAGTTAGGTGAAACGGCATTGCATTCCAAGAAGGAGCGCCAAACTGCATCGTATGTCGGCCTGTAATTACAAGCGATACCGGAGAATAAGAGTAACCAGCTCCGTGCTGCCGAGCGTCCTTGCAAACACCGTCAAACGATGCGCGATCGAAGAACGTTTCTGCAATTTTATCGTCTGATTCTTTAACACTATTCCTACCGACACTTCACGTACACCTTTTCCTACCGCATCCGGTGAATTTGTCAAATGATAATATTTTCCCAGAAAATGAACAGTAAAAAACGAAGTGAATAGTGAAAAATGTATTATAATGTGAATGTATTATACGTATCTTTGAGGAACAGTCGTGAAGTTTAAAGGCGATTCAATTACGTTGTATATAGGAAATTCTAATCGAAATTTTAAAAACGGTCATTTGACCGGTCGTGGTAGGAATAGTGTTAAGATATTTTTTCGATAAATAATTGTTTGATTCTTTCGATAAAAGATAAGTGACAACTGAAAGTTCATTGCAGACAAATCAGAGCAAACCTTCATAAAGATCAAAGTAAGGATTACTACGATGACGAAACAGAGCTCTACGAGATTCTAAATCACTCGGGCAATTCTTCTCTGTATATCCGTTTTAATTATACGAAGCCGCCAATGAGCAGGAAGAACACCGCGAGCGGAGAAAGGGAAGAATGCATTTACGGTGTGCACCGATCGACGTGTTGTCCTTGCAAGGTTTTATCGCGAGTTGATTCGATGGAGCGAACGTAATTCTCGGCCGCCGTACGCTGTGTAGATGCATAGAGCATAGACCGAGATATCGATTGCTCGATTAATAATGCAACGACCTGGCAAGGGTCTCCTCCGCTTCTCTTACGCCGGCGACATTGCTGTCGACATGCTCCACGTTACGTAACGCGTTCTCGTCTCTCCAAGGCACTCTCGAGGATCGTTACTTTTATTCTTCGGAGTGGCGTAAACCGTATTCCAATATTAGTCCGTCGATTAATGGTTCAACCTTGGAACAAACGATTTCACTGCAGACTCGTGAGGATGCATTTTTAACCTTTCGACCAATGAATACTTTAGGTCGAAACATTTGCCGCGGTCGGATTTACAAACGATTTTACGATCGCTGAGGGCAAAATACTTTTTTGCACGGTGATTTTATCCTGCTGTGTTCATATCCCTTTTGTGCGCGTGAGATTGGAAAAATTGGCTAATCGATAAATGCGTCCGTAGTTCACGCTGGTAGATTTTTTCACAAATTGTGAATGTACAAACGAACCTATCGTATCGATGACTTTTGACGATTGCACATACCGTAGGCAAAAGGAAAAGAAGGCGCGCGGTACGAAGCACGGGGTAAGGGGAGAGTGTCGCTCGCCCCGCCTATCCCCACCGTATCGGTCCTGGACACTTGAGATCGACCAATGACAGCCGAAAGCGAAACACTTCTTTCGCCGTTTCCATGACGACGCAACGAATGTGTGGCTCTTTGGGCCAGTCACGCGTTAGAATGGAAAATGACGTCAGAACGAGGGGTGTCTCTATCCGTCGGGCGAATGAGAACAAATCGGAGGCCAGAGGACTTCTCTTGTCTTTGAGAGCTGTATAAGTCGACAATACGATCAATCGGAAGGAGGAGACGGATGATTTGATTGTGCATAGCACAGAAACTAAGGATAACGCACGATCTTTGAGTTTCCTCGGCGCGTCTTTCCGCGCCCGAGTATTTCATGTGAAACTTGATCGTGCGTGAAGCCGCCAATTTACACGATATTCAGTGGCACGTATCTCGTTTCAGCGAAGAGCTAGTCGCAAGAAATCGATACGGTAAAAACATCGGGACACCTCGACCGTGCCGGAATCAAGATTACGGGACGAATTATTGGCCTCTCGTCTTTTTCGCTTCTTATCATTCGTTCTCGATAGCGAGGGAGAAACAGCCGAATAATATTTAAATGATAATTTAAATGACTTGCCGCTGCTCGAGTGTCGACGATTATTGTAAGCAAGTATGTATATAATTAAACAAAAAGATAGACGATAAGTAATTGAAATAAATTACTTTCAATCAGTTGACGTTAAAGTAGAAAAAAACTTTGTAACTGAAACGAGATCGAGGTGCAATATTTCCACTACGCTCTTCTTTAGCAAAATGCAAAGATCACCGACCTCTTCAACGAATCTGTATTTTTTATTTCATATTTTGATTCTATAGATGCTATAGAAAATGCAAGGACTCTATGGAAATGTTGGAAGGGACGATATAATCTTTCAGCCGTGCGCGCGATACACCATGAGAATTAAGAGAAGAAAACGAGGGCGACAAGCTGTTCGAAAATGTTACGACTAAACGTAAACGTGTTTGATCGGATAAATATAGCAAAAAATCAAAGACCAATGATTTCTCCCGTAACCAACTCCTTCGGTGGCAGTAGCAAAGCGATCGGTTTCGGTCTTCCGGCCGCGTTTCTAATGTGTCGTGCACACCACCGTTGACCGCAAACTCGAAATCCACCAGTGCCGGATTAATGCCTCGACAGTGGACAACCGTCGCATTGTCAAGTTCACAGTGAAGCTTAAATACCATGGACAGACCAACAATTTACACCGTCAATCTTCATTTCCTCCGGCATACATTCATCCCAAAATCGACCCTAGAACGTTCCACCCTTTCCTACAATTGTAACCGCACCCTCGGAAGGCTGCTCTTTCATTTACATCTCGATTTTATACTCGTTCCACTAAATTGTACCAAGGTGTCCAACTCGGAATTAATCACGTATGGCTAATTAAAAACTTCTTCAACGGGTACCCTCGATTTCATGTAAGACGATGCACTGGTATTTCGTTCTTGTGCAAAATTTAACAAAGTCTCCACTTTCTTATTTTAGTCTAAGGAACTTCCCAAAGACGGCGTTCCATACGCTCCGTGATCCAGCAACGATCGATTAGAAATTCATTGGCCCACTGGAAACTAATTACACAAGGTGCAAAAAGCAATATTTGGTCGAAAAGGTCAATCACACAGCGTCCGAGTAACGAGCAATTGCCAGTCAGAAAACAAGATGCAAATACGTAATTGTCGAGCGCCTTTTAAGAAAGGTAAAATCTGAAAGCGTGAAGAATCAAAATTTGCCTTAACTGAAATCCAAGACCGTAACGTGAACACTATGCCCACGATCGTCGTAACCGTCAGGAACCCTCTGAAAATTTAATTCCTGGGCTACCTCTCTTGGAGGAGAACCCTATTCTCGAGTCGGTTAACGCTACAACTACCAAGTTTATATTTAATATATTTAAATAAGCCACAGCACTTTGAAAAAAGATGAATCAACAGGTGAAAGAGATGATCAGTTAAAAAAATTGCGAACCGGACACTTTGTTCGTCCGTCCCTAGGGTCCTTTTCCGCTGAAATCGATATTTCATTCGACCCAAATCAAAACTAATTGGACACAGCAAAGATATATTATTCCCAATAAAAGTTACTGTAAAGAAACGGTGGAACAAATCTTGTTTTTTTTAAGTATAAAATAGCCTATGACTCGGAAAGGAACCTAAGGACTATAGGGTAGTTTTTCTTAAGACGCGGATAAAGGTTAAGAAGCCCAGACGAAAATATTGTCGACGCACGCCCTTCGACTGATAGAATCATCGAGAATCCGAGCCTGATGTCAACGGATCGCGAATCGACGGGAGATCGACTCTGGAAGGCACGCAGCAGTGCGTGCAGAGGGACACGCGTGTGCGTGCTTGCGCGCCCGCATTCGACCAGCAAATAAAGCTAACCGATATCGATTCCTATCGATCTCGGCATCCGTGTACACGCATGCGTCTGCAGACCGTATATAACTCGCCTCGCACGCACGTCCTGTTACGCGGCGCAGACGTCCGTGTCGAGATTCTTTTTCGCATTGGAACGATCCTGCGAAGAACGGGGATTCTTTCAGCCCTTTAATACCCGAGGGAACTGGTGCGGGCGTGGAATACATAAAAACAAAGCTTCTTTATCTTTACAACGCCCGCATAGGGTAGAATTTTAGCGGACAAGATTCCTGGTGCCACAGTTTTCTCCTTCCAGTTTGCCAGGTTGTCTTTTGTGCAAACGACTGCGCAAATATCACCGTTGGCGAGCAGTCTAACGCCGATGCGACAAATGAGCGGCCAGGAAAGTGTTAAGCATCGCAACCTTGACGATTGAAAATTCCTCTAAAATCCTCCACCTCGAGTTAATTAGTTACAGGCGCGAAAATGTAGATAAAAAAAGTAGCCTCAAAAAGCTCTGCATCAACGGGTGCACAGCGAAGGATCGGATTTCAACGAGGACTCGATAAACGGCTCGCTGTAGTCCCTCGAAACTGCCCGAAGTGCGCCGTTTAATCGGTTAATTGTGCCGACGGTAAATCGATCCAAGTTAAAACGATAACCCAGATACACGGGACCCTTTGACGAGAGTACGATACAACGACGTTATCGAGGAGAGCATCGAACGAGATACCGTGCAAACAGGCCTCGACCGGAGACGCGTGTGTCAGCAACTCGATTTCAATGGTGCACTTATCGTCGGGCCACCGATACCTCGGTTAAACTACAACGCGACGGGATGAATTACGAGAAATCTCCCTGTAGAACGAGTGCACTCGAGATATCGTGGTGGCGATGCAAGGGATGATCGGGCTTCTGCGAGAACTCGCGAGGATTACGCAATACAGGAGAGAACAAAGAGGCGAGCGGATCGTTGCGGCGTAATAGGTCTATCGCGTTTTGCTCATTTCCTGCGAATATTTTCGTTTTATAGAATGCTAAATATATACAGGATGCGACGGACGAACGTGAAGCAGGATAATTATTCACTGTGAAACGATAAGAACGATATATGGAATAAAGTTTTTTTTAACTTGAGGCTTCATTACAATTGAAGATAATTCATATTTTGCGGACGTTACTTAAGTAGATACATTTGGGCTATTTTTATTATGCAGCTAAATTTTCTGGCAAGGAACTCGTAATTTAAAAGAATTATAATATTTCTGTGTGTCTTCTGGTCATTGAGCTATCCCAAAAAATATGAAATGGCGATAGTGATTGCAATTATGGTAATTCCGATCGTTGCTATTCTTAACCATTTCCAGTGCGTGATAACTCCGATGTCAGGTAAATCTGGCGTATTTTTATATTTTTTTTACATTGTAAAACATGATTATAAAATGTACCCGCTTCTGTTTTAATGACAAAGCACGATTTTCAATTTTCCACGGATGTGTTCCCGCACATTTGTAAATAATCCTGGTATCTCATAGTAAAAATGACTCTGAATGCAAAGGGCTAATCTTATCGTCATTGTAGCGCTTCTGCACGATATTATCGGTATTCCGATTGCCATGTCGTCACTCTGATCGTCGTTTTTGTCATTCGGACAGCTTTTAACAGGTCTTTGGTCGGTATATCACTTAAAATTGAAAAATACAAGCGGAAGAGGCAGAGCAAATTGCAAATTCACTCCGGAGAGCCACGGGGCGGATCTCATGGATGACGATTTTGCATCTCGATGACTCGTACGATAAGAAAGGCCGCATTAAGAGGAGAGTGTCCTCGTAAATTTCGCCATGGCATGCACAGAAACGGTACTGAGGCAGCGGTGCCGCTCGATAATCCGTGCAAAGTCGTTGCCCTTAGCAATACTAAATAATACTACTCGCAGCTTCGGTACCACCTTCGAGGAGCTACCGTGGGCCTCGCACGTCGAGCCAACGATTACGGAGGATTTACGGCGGCTCGTGTTATATGCCTCTCCGAGCACGCGAATGAACGGATGTTAATTGACGCAATTACCAAATAACAGCGACGGGCAATTGAGAGAGGAACGGTCGGCCGTGAAAAGGGAAATATTCTGAAATATTTCTTACACAACACTAGCATTACCGAAGTTTCTTGTACACCTAACTCTACTGACACGAATCAATAAGTATACCACCATGGAGAACTTCAAAATTAGAAAGCTTCGAGGAAAATGAATTTCGATGTGAGCCATTTCCTTTGAAAGTGGTGTAAGTTCATTTTTGACAAGAAGATAATGATAACAATGAATGCAATCTGGTATGAGCTTTTTATCTATAAACAGTTTGCAAAACAAATCTGGCAAGATGTAAGATCGATAAGGGTAGAAAACAGGAGGGTCTGCAGCACGATCTCACAAGGGGACCTATTTTCACCTCTACCCATTTTACTGTCTGCAATCGTCGACGTTAAAAGGGTGAAAACCGCCCCCAAAGTTAAGGTGGTGAAGCATAAATTAATTTAACCGATCCTATTTCCAAGCTGTCGCATCTAATTTCCAAAGGGAACGATACGTCGAAGAATTTGCTCACGCAAGATCCTCCATCGTTTTCATCGGCAAGGATGTATCAACTTTCCAAGGATCATCCATTAATGTCACTCGGAACGGTGGACTATTCATAATACTTGCATTAGCATCGAACGATCGTCACTCGATCGAGGCATCTATCGAGAAGACACAAAGCGAAATCGACCTACGGACCTCTCCGAGGATCTCCCCGTTGAGGCGAGCTCTTCCCTCTCGATCTTCCTACGTGAAATATCAACGACACGTACCACCTATCGGCTGTTACGCGTTAAAAAAGACAGATCGACGATTGGATGCGAGAAACTGTTCGGAGGAGTTGCTCGTATCCCGCGGTTTGACGTATTCTATTCCGAAAGTACATTTCCCAGGAGAAACTCCGAGTGGAAACCCAACGTCGCGTGTCTGCCGTTGTAAAAATCGACGTAATTCTTCCTTTTTCATCGTCCCTGGCAAAAGTGGCAAATACGAAAAATATATTTTCCATTTAAATCGCACGTCGGAACTGGTATGCATTTACGACTCTCCCCGCGTATCTACACGTCGGCTCGCGCTCGCGTTTCGTTCGATTCATTAAATCCGGACCGGATATGCGTGTGTACGCCTCGGTTCTTCGTTTTTACGGAGACAGCGCCACCAAGAACGGCTATCCGATTTCAATGTCGCTCGAAGAACTGCCAGCAGCGGTTCGCGTCCCTTTACGCGGAAGGGTCGCTGACTCGCGTCTCAGAGAGGGAGAAAGATAGAGGAACGAGAAGAAGGGAGAGAGAAGGTGGGTTATGAATGGAAATATGTTAACGGTTCCAAACTTGGCATCGCCTACTCCCTTCTCTCGGCTCTCCTATCTCTTGGCACGCTCCTTCCATCTTTGGGTCTTTGGTCTTCCTTTTGCTCCTTCTCCTATCTTCTCCGCGTATCTCTTTCTCTCGTTCCTACAGGTCCCGTTACACCATCTTTTCCTCCCTCGTCCCGTGCACGCGTTATCGTTCCCCTTTACTTCATTTTTTCGCGTTCCACATTCGTATCTCTCCGTCTTTTCCACGTCTTCCTTTTTCCGCATTTTTCCACCGTGGTTCTACTTATCTCGACGCCACGGCGCGCTGCCACCTCCTCCGCCTATTCGCCCCGTCTTCCTTTCAACAGGCGTCACCTTTCTCTCTCGGGATCATCGTCGCAGAGAGCGAGACGAGGAACACGCGTTGCGAAAGTGTGTAACATAACGTTCCGAGGCGCCACAAAAGGAAGAGAAGAACGGGCCGAGGCTGCAGTGAAATGAGACGAGAGAGACTGGCGCGGAATCGGGGGAGAAAACGTGCCGACGCGACGGAAGGAAGAGGCTGAGGACCTCGGAGTACGAGACTCTGCGGGCTCCCTAGTTGCGCATTAAATTCTCCTATGCAGCGTCAATTCGTCGCTTTGTTTTCTTACATCTTTCTGCAGATTTCCAGCTGCTCAATTTTTACTGGGATCGTCACGGTGCAAAGGTTTAATTTCTATCTTAACCTTTCGCTTTGAAAGCCGACGCGCAGATGCGCGTCATCAAACTTTCCAATTCGATTCGAAGTTTGGATTAATTGAAATAACTTCTGCAAGCGTTGGAAAGAGTCTCGGCGTCATAGGTCCGTAAAATCAGACATTTACATGAGAATAGGTAAGATGCGGACGTGAAAAGCAATTAAGAAGCGGAGAACTCCGAACGTGTACGGAAATTCAGCGCAAGAGATTAAAGCCGGATCTTAAAAAGGGATGTTAAGCAATTGTTACCCTTCAAAGGCGAATTTCATCGATATGGGCGTCGTAGAAGGGTTGAAAATGATAGAAATATTTTTCGATGAGGTCGACGAGTTTGCGCGAATTCTCATTCAAGTTTTCTTTATTAACGAGCCGTCGTATCCACCCCATGTGGATCGGCATGAATGGCATAACTGTTCTACATCACGCGTTCCGGCTCGAGAAGCGATGACGTCAAATCGCAGCACGTCATGTCGCATTCTTGTCGCAAGTGCTTGAAAAACGCAACGCACAACATATCCCGTTTCGCGTATCGATTTCAGCATTAAACATGTACCTTTTCCGATCCCCTTGTTTGCACTATTAAAAATTCCAAGCGTTCAAAACAGCGCTATGCAAGTTTTGCGCGCACATTTTCTCTCCTACGTTCCTCCTCTCCAAGAATGTTTTCCAACCGGCAAAAATGACCGTAAAACTTGGCGATGTACGGTACGTTATTGTACGGCAAGGGGTTAAAGTGTTTATTTTCGCCAACGCTGTTCTTCCAATTTTTTCCAAAGGGCTTACCCGTAAATAAATAAATTGTAACGCTAAGGAAGTATCTTGCGTCGCCCGTACGACATTAACCCTAGATTTACGGAATCTAGATTTACGGATCTACTTGTTTTATAAACATTTCTCAACATTACAGAGACTTTGCTGCTAGCTCCCTCCTTTTCCAAAGTCCTTATTTATTATATTGCAATGCAACAGACTTCACGCCCGTAAATCTAGGGTTAATATCGTATCAGCCTGTCGCAATATTCTGAAAAAGAAGTGTATCAGGCCCCGGCACCAGCTTAATCTTTCGTATCTTTTTTTCTCCAGCTCTTCCGCTACCATCCGTATCGTTTTCCCCATCTCACGATCGGCAGCGCGCCAACGCATTTCTCCACCGCAAATCTCGAATGATCGGAATTCTTTCGCCTCGTCGCCAGTTGATTCCGTAACGAATCGACGTTAAACGACGATCCGTTCCGCGCGTTAACGTCTTTGTCGATTTTAATCACCCTCTCATAGCGCACCAGCGGATATCGACTCCCCTGTCTTCGTGGAGAGCCATCGAGGTTGATTCGAGATCGAGAGTTCCTCCATTGTCCCCGGTAAAATTATTCCACGACCTCGGTGGAAATATCGCAGGCAAGGAACGACGCGAATTTACACGGGATACGATCGATTGCGCGTTTCTCTTCCGGCGTTATCCGCGAATCTCTGGAGAGTCATCAGCCAGACGCGCGAATCTGTCTTCCGTGATTCGCTCGGAAAATAATCCGCCTGAACGCCCACGCGCGATCCGTTCCCGGAAGGAGCGATGAGTTTTCGCCTCTCCTCTTCCGACAGCTACGAAAACCGATCGAGATCTTTCTTGGAACGGTTAACGAACCGTTTGTCCCGCCGTCTCGTTAGAAAAACTGTATCGCGGCAATTAGAAACGAAGGTCACGCTTGCGTCAACGTTTCTCAACGCACGAGCGACTCTGCGCACGTTTTAATCGTTTTCAAGGGGGAACAAAGATACGAAGGAATATGCCGGGCAATTGGGTGTGTTTGCTTAAAACGGAGGATTTACAATTAGCGTTTTGGTTTTCAAGGGATGCTGAAATTCTCGTGGAATTGGATACGAGCGTCGATGGAAGTGAAACTGCTCGCGTTACGCGGATTTCCGGACGGGGAGCGAAGGAGAAGATTTCAACGACGATACGTCCGTCCCGAGTGAAGAAGCAACGTTACGTATAAACGAGAGAACGCGCATTTTCTGCCGATACTGAATGATTCTTTGTCCGAGAAGTTCGTTCTGGTCAGCTGCGAATTTCTCCGAGAGGAATTTATCTGCGTGCGCGAAAGGGTGAAAAACGCTATGGTCCGAAGTTCCCTATCGCACGATTAATTGCATTCGAGATTCTTCCATTCCAAACAACGCAAATATCGTCCGATTCCTGGAAGTTCGTCGATCGTCTATAATTGAAAGTACGACCGGCGACAAGCGCACGACGGCAGATTGATTAACAAGCGAGTTCTCCATTAAGAAACGCGTATCTTCCAAGGATCGGGAGATATCAGCCGGCAAACCTTGCCAGCTCTCGCGATTTTCTCGAATCAAACGCTTTCGAAAGTCTCGAGAGAGCTTGCAAGGGTATCTCGTTCGTGGAATCCCTCAAGCAACTTCGCGACCGCAACAATTACGAGAGACGAGAAGGAATCTTTTTTTTCCGGCACAATCGAAACTGACGAGACCGAGCGAAATTCCGCGTTCGAGGAACGCCGTCGCCCCGAAAGGACTCGCGCAAAAGAAAGAAGTCGACTTTGGCCAGACTGGCACGAAGTTACGGAGAGGAAAAAAAAGAACCGAGCCGAAGAGGAGCCTGAAATACAGGAATAGCCGCGCCATACGTGGATTACCGTACTTAAAGCATCGAGAGTGTTTCCACTTCTAAATATAGAATTTCGATCGACTCGCCGCCGATGCGCATCCGTTCGCCGTAGATCGATTTCACTTTGTTCTCGCCAGTTTGGAATTATCGAAATTTTCTCACTCGTCGATCCTAAACCGCAACAGTCATCCGTATCGACTGCTTTCAATTATCATCGTAACCGTGACAATCAAGGGCGAAACAGGGATATAACGAGACAGCGGTTATCTCTGCCAAGGGCATCGCAGGTTGAGATCACCAGGAGAGGAAGTTCTCTCGTAATGAAGCCGCGATTCTTTAAGAAGTGGAAGCACGCGCCGAGGGAATATCGCAGCAAGGTACATCGACCCTGAAATCAATATTTCTATTAGGCTCTGTATCAACGTCTCACGGTTAAGCCGCGTTTCGAATCCTTGCTCGTGCCTTCCCCTTTCTCCTTCGAGAGAGAAAGGGAGAGGAGGAGGCTCCGAGAGGCCACCCCCTCTCCGGCGATTCCTTTTTTCTCTCTTACTTTCCGCTTTAGGCCGCATGCGGTGCGTTTGCACAAATGTTCGTTGCGTGACGAGCGATACCGTCGGCTTTGAACGTAGCCACAAAGTCACGGCTGCGAGAGAAAACTCTTCGGGGTAGACCATTGACCCCTCCTCGGGGAGACGCGCCGAAGAACCGTCGCACAGTGGTCGATCTTGTCGAAATCCTGGCCTAAGAGCCAAACATTTTTTCGCGCTTTTCAAAATCTAACAATTGCATTCGATTTGTAACATAGCAGAGCACCCTTTTCCACTAATAATACTTTTTTTTGCACGACACTTAGAGATATGCGATCTCAAAGTTGGCACTTGGATAACGTAAGGTTTTCACGTCGGAATTGGAAACACGTTTCCCATTATATCAAAGTGCGATCCCCTCTGTCTGCATCGCTACCTATCTATCATGCTACAGATTTATAAATATCTTGGTTTCTTTTTCTTATTTAATATTTTACAACTGCGATGGCAAAGAATGTAAGATCTATGCATTTTTTTTCGTCTCCTAAGGAAATAGTTGCGAGTAACCCAAGAATCCACTTCTAAATGGGATAGCGGTGTTTTCTTTGCGCCGTTCGGCGCAGAATTGACTGCTCCTGCGCATAGGGGCACTTACAAACGACTAACTTCCAACTTTTCTTTTTTGTTTTTCCCCCGAATCACCGAGGATACGTTATATCAAATAGTAATTTTAAAACATTTTCTCAGAGAAGTCGAAGATCTGAACTTGATCGCACTAATTGCAAGTCCGAGACTAACTCCATGTCATCGTAGCCCCGCCCTTTGTTTCCCGTATCAAGAAACCCTCGTTTCCCGCGCAAAACTGGCAGCGAATCGATCGACATTTCCGCGCAACACGCTGCACATTTTCTTCCACTACATTCGCAGAATTTGGAAAAAATGTTTAAAGCGGAAGAAAAGAATTTAAACCCAAGCCAGACAGTCGACACGTCCGCGCACTGCTGACATAATTAAAGTAAAATTCATTAGCGCAGCCAAACAAGTACGCGAGGCGAGTCTATTTCACGCCGATGACGATATCGCGGGATAAAGTTGCAGGCAAAGTGCCGATGCACAGGAGCCAGGTTATATAGGCGCGTGATACCGGAGGCAGATCCAGGATATATACGGCAGGATGTATACGCACCGATGTACATATGGGAAATCCAAATATATAGGTATACATGGCACGGAAATGGCGTCCTACAGTCGATGAGATTACCCTAGGGCACCGGTCTCCTATACTTTGTCCATGCGCGCGCTCTCCCTCGTCTCTGTAGCTTGCATCGACAACGATACACCATTCGAGCCGTGTGCATACACACCTCGTTGCATCCTCGGCATAGGATTATCGAAGCATATCAATTTCGTTTCACGCCCGAGAAGAAACGCTGGCCCTGCGAGAAACGCGATTGAATTCGGCCTTCGTGGTGGCGCGCTTTTACGACAACTTTGAAGTAACGCGCTTGGATCGCGGAAGAGCGGTGGAATTTTTGTTAAGAAATTTTTAGAGGTTGGAGACGGTCGGTATTTTTTTTATTCGTGTCGGCTTTAAATGCCGCGGTCATTTCGCCTGGGACGTACAGTTTAACACTAGAACTACCAAACCAGTCAAAATGACTGGTACACAATTTTTTCCAAAAATTCTCCAAGAGTATAGAAGAGTCTTAGAATAAATATTCTGCGTCAATCTTAAAAAACATAAATCATCGAATCGATTATCTTTTCCGCCTCTTGGTCCCTCCTTTTTCAAAGTACTTATTTAATATTTTGAAATATGATAGATTTAACGCCGGTTGTTCTAGTGTTAAGGTGGATTCCAAGCCACCCAGGCTGCCCCTCTAATGGAATAAAAGTTTTTTTTATCTAACATGCGTGAAAGGGTTGAGAGTATATTCCCTACCATAGAAAAATTGCACTTACGAAATGCGATTTCTCAAAATTGAGGGCCCATTCGCAGGAACGCCCGGACACGACACAAATATTTTTCGACGTACTTTCGCCTAATACGAAGCTCATCAAAATCCCAATATCCACGAGGGTAAATTCTCCTCGTCGTTGGTACGATGTCTCCGTAAGAATGTAAGTTCACGACAAAGCAGTGGAGGCCAGAAAAAATTGCAAGGATCGTAACGGCGAGCGTAATTTCGCCATTATCGTCGATGATTACGTCGGACGATTGTTCGTTTGGCGAGATCGTTTGCTCGAGAGATAAAGGGATCCAATAAAACGCACGGTAGGAGGATGAGAAAAAAGGAGAGACTCGAATCGAGCTTCACGTCGTGGGGCTCCAGCCGTTATCTGAGAACAAACGGATTCGTATTTCGCCATCGAAACGATAAACGGAGATACGACGCCGGTGGCTAGAAGGAGCGGAAGTACTATCGAAATCGTCGTGGCATGCGCGTGGGTATGACCCTCGGAAGACCCGACAGAGGTATTACCACATCGTGACGCAAACGGAAGGAAAAAGTCGAGGTACTCGCACATCGAATCTCGCAAATCGAACCCTCGGGATCGAGTCGTGACTTGGCACGAACTTTCTCGAGTACCCCGAGAAAGATCGGCTCGGCAATTAACCCGGAGACTCGTCCATCCTAATTCGACACGGACAATTCAGTTGGCGCGAAAAGCACGAAAGACCGTGGGTGTAATTCGTACGTAATAGCATCGAGCGAAGTTAACGTGATCCATAGGTAATTCCTTGACGGACAATCCGCACGAAATCTACGCACGGTTTCCATGAATTCTCCTCTTCGCGCGATACAGATGTAATTTAATTGAATTCAAGTGAAATCGAGTTCATCCTCGAGAAGCTCTTGGGCGCAATAAAGTTATAATTGCAACGGTAAATTATTAACCGGCCTCACAGCGGGGATGCTCTTTCTTCGACGGAGACAATTAATTCGGCGCGGAAGAAGAAAATGAAAAAGGGCTGGAAACGAGGAGAAAAAAGCAGAGGGAAGAGGGAAGACCGGAGGTGGAGTAGGAACAAAGCGGAACAAGAGCGATTGCGTGCAGTGGTTTTAATTGAACCTCCGATAGGAATCTTCAGCGCAAAAGAGCGACGAAAGCTCGAGAGAGGCTCGTTAATTCGAGCGGATGAATTAGCGTACGACGCTTCTGTGTCCGTCCACGAGTCGCGAACGAAGGTAAGCCGGAAATCGGCACACGTGCTTCCGCGGCCGGAAGTCGATTCGGACGTGCGCCGCCAACACCGCCCGTCGGCATCGTTCTAAGCATCGAGCCGTTGCCTCTTCGCGAAGCGCGAAAAATCAACGCGCGGAAGATCTATGCGGTTGGAATCGAGAATCGCGAACAAAGAGGATGCGAAAAACCTTGTTTCCTGCGAGATCCGGCAAAAAAGTCGATTTATCTTTATCCGTCGCGCCGAGCCGTCGCTTTGCAGGTGGAGTGTAGTTGAATCAAAAGTGAAATTAGAAAGTACGATGGCAAAAAATGATAGGATACGAGAAGAGTACGAAGCAAAATGAACAAAACGATCGACGATAAGAAGGAAATCGTTCTTGTATTCGTAAAACACCGTGCAACGTCGGAGAACGATAACAATGGCCGTGAAATCCAGAGGTACCGTCGTTCCACGAAATCCTCGGCGACGAAATTCTGCCTCGGAGAGTCGAGATGCTTTCTTTTAAACTCAATCAATGTTTGGGCACATTCCTGGCCATATTTGGCCAGCAGCGTGCTCGTCTCGTGAGGTCTCGCGGGGTCCCGTGGCGCAAGAAACTCGATCGTATTCTTCCGACGACCCCATGACCAGCTTCTCCCGAACACATCACCGTGGATCGCTCGTGCTTGAAAAACGAAATGGCGCAAAAGGCAAGCCGATGAGTTACGACGACGATACGCGTCTCGATGTAACGATCGACACCCTTCGCTCTGAGAACACTTTGTCTCAATCAAGTTGATCGGCTTGCCGGATCAAAATTACAAGGATGCCACGGTGGATATCGAGGCGAATGCTCGAATTCGCAATTAGCGGGGTCGAGTTCAAGTGTCCGCCGCCCCTGGAAGACGTTTTGCGCGTGATATGTATATCACAATCTGATTCGGAATTAACTTAACGCTTTGCCGGCCGCTCATTTGTCGCATCAGCGTTACCCTGCCGCCGGCGAGTTTCACGCAGGTTCTACTGCTCGACAACGGTGATATTTACGAAGCATTCTGTACAGAAGACAATCTGGCAAATTGGGCGGAGAAAACAGTGGAAGCCATTGTTCCCTATTTATCAATTGCTCCTTTGCATCATTATGTTTACCTATGCAAATGTCGGAATAATCGGAATAAAGCATCATCGCTGACGAAAAGAAGTCACGCGCGCGTGATAGCCGCCGATAACAGTTGGCGAACAGAAGTCATGCGGACGTGACGGTCGCGGCAAAGTGTTAAAACCGCAAACACAAAGTAACGCAGGAGAGGCTTGGAATGTCAATCAGTGAACTCGAGTTCACGTTCCTACGATCTTTGCAAAGTTTTTCTCGCGTTATACGCAACCCGGAGTCCCGAAGGTTCGATATCCATATAAATCTGTAACTCTCAGCCAAATGTCTGTCGGTTAAATCCGAAATACAGAAAAATAGAGGTACAAATTGCTGTTCTATCCCGCCGTCGTTGCGATACATTTCTTTTCAACTCCAAGCGTATTTGCAACGTTTCAATCCCCGCCTGTGAAATTATCTCGGAAAGATTTGTAATCGCGACGTCGTAGAAGGCGAAACTCCGCTATCATCGAGGAGAAGGTTTTACAAGAGTCTCCTCCCGTGTTATGAAACCCAACGATTCTCGGTGCACGAAGATTTTCCCGGCAACGGCTCCTACGTAGACACTGGCGACACACGAATCCAATGAATACGAAGTAGGTCATTGTTCAGGGTCGTACAAAAGATCGAGGGGATCGACGATCTCTCCGAGAGACTGGGCGCGTTCACGCACGGACGAGTCCGTAACAGCGCAGAACCAGCATCTCGGACAACCTGCGCAACTGGCGCAGGACCAAACGAAAGAGGGAAAGGGGACGAGAGAAAGGACAGAGAAGGATGCACCGTTATATACGTAACTGCACTCTAAGTGCATCGATCGAGTGGCCGGCGCACGCGGTAATCGGATTCCCACGCGGATCCTTTTTTACCGCGCGCAAAGAAGGGACTTTTAAATTAGTCCCAAGATTACTTTTATTTTGGCGCATGACTGTTCGATGGTTACGTTGATAGGTTTTGGGAAAAATCGATTTACACGTAAGGTTCGATGCAGATTTGTGCATTTAGATTCTCTTAAGCTGCTGCCAAAAGTGCCGTAAAAGTGCAACACGCTCCAGTTAACGCGCAAGATCGTGCACCGGATGATCCGAACGATCGACAAGATCGCGCGCCAGAGGCGCGAAATTACGAAAATGAGAAATCGCTTTCGAAACACCGCGGACGCGGTAATTAGCGCTCGTTCTCGTACTTTACGACGGCACGTGAGATAAGGACCGAAGGAGAAAAGTTCTCCGCACAGCCGACCCGATAAATTACCCGGCTCTGCATCGTTTAACATCGAGGATGAGAAAGCACGATCGAAAATTCGACTTGCAAATTCAGCGTATTAAATTTAACGCAAGCTTCGCCCGAGTTCCTTAACGTGCATTCGTTTATTCCACCTTCGTGGAGAACCACTCGTGCAGCTCTTTCCTTTGACTTTCTTTTATCCGTTTATTCAATTACGTTCGACCGTACGTTTCGTAATATCGTAATATCTTAGAATATTCATCTTTGTCGGAAGAGTATAATACTTTTCCTAACGGATCAAAGTATTGTATCTAACACATGAGAAAGTGGTAATAGGGATAAGTAACTATCAAAAGTGAAATGCTTTTGAAGACGGCTCTAAAATACATTAGGTCCAGTCGGAAATATAATTTTCTGGATAGTTCTTATCCTCATAGAAAATATTGATTGATTCCAAATGAAACGTGGTTAAAAACCCTTGCATTCGCTCCTTAATTCAGATCTGTGACTAAACGATCCGTGGCTCCGGCCAATCCTAGGTGTCACCTTTGCACCGTAGTTCTCTGGTGTCAACAAAAAGAGTGCCAAAAAGAAAATCAAACCTTCCTATCCTAAAACCGACAAATCAGTGCCAAAGAACAAACGTAGTACATTAAAAATTGTCAAACTACCGCGATGTAATTTTACTTTCGACGTTCGTTATTTCCCCGAGTCATTCACCGGCGCAACTGTAAAACATCGCAGCCCTTCCAAAGTGGGATAATGGAGTTTCGATAAAAATTTTCCAGCCTCGATGGCCGCAAACGGCGATGTTAATTCAAGGGCAACAGTTTCGAGTACCGGCAGATTGTCTATCGTTGACGTCACGTCATCGCAAACAGGACGAAGAACAATGGCGTGCACTATCGGGAGACAAGAGCGCGCGCAATCTTCGGCAACTGCACTCGCCATAAGAGAAACATCGGTACGACTGTAACGGCAAGTGCAAGTACGATAAGGAGAGAAACGGTGGCCAAATAACTGTAGGACTTTATCAGCCGCGAGGTCGTGCGTCGTCGGGAAAGGTGCACGTATGGGTTGCCAGGTGCGAATGAAACCGGTATCAACCGACTCGCAGACACGAACGTGTTCGCGTTTAGATATCTACCTGATCCGCGTGGGTGGATTCTAGATGCTTAACTGCGAACGATCCGTAGATTTGCCCACGCGGATCCAGTATTCTGGCGAAAATGTGAGTCGAGTGGAGCAACGGTAGGCAATGGAGCGTTTTCATTTCATGCGGGACTTTCGATGGGCTCTTTCCGAAGGATTACGATACCGATCTCGTCGTTGAAATGAAATTTGAATAGACGGGAATTGTCGGAAGTCCGAATTGTAGATCGGTGCTGTTAATTTCACCTATCGATCTCTACGATAGTTCTTCTAACACTAGAACTACCGAACCAGTCAAAATGACTGGTACACAATTTTTTCCAAAAAATCCCCAAGAGTATACGAGAGTTACAGAATAAATATTCTACGTCCATCTCAAAAAACATAAATCACCAAATCGATCATTTTTTCCGCTTCTTGACTCCATTTTTTTCAAAGCGCTTATTCGGTATATTTAAATATACTAGATTTAAAGCCAATAGTTGTAGTGTTAATGTGAAGAATAAGACGGTACGAAGTTGGGGTACGCAAAGAAAGAGAAAAGAAATAGAGAGATGGGGAACTTTAATATGCTAAAAGAAGATTTCAGATAGGGGTTAAAATAGTGATGAAAGAAAGTTTAACGGAAATTTTGAGCTTAAATCTACTTTAAAAGTGTAAAACGGGAAGGTATAAAATCTGTTTTACGAAGGTTTTCAAAGAAGAAGAAAAAAAAGAGTTAACAAGATTAATCATTCACCTAATAGCATTATGGCACCCATACGAGGTACAATGTTCTTCGGAGTGCTACAAGGCGGGTCGTGGCTGCAGGTACAGCCTCGGATTTTAAAACAGCGGTCACGAATTCCATTTCTTTCGTCATCGCCTCCCAGAATTTTTCTCCAGGACTTTTGTACAGTAACCTTTCTTACGCTTAAGATACAAGTGAAGCTATACCTTCGTGGCAGTGCAACCGTAACACCTGAAGCCGAGAACAAAAGTAAAAACAGACCCTCTTCGCTCGGTGCATCCAACCGAATCCTTTCGCGCTCCAAAGACCGCACGAATGCAAGTAACGCGAGTCATCCGCGCTGGAGTGGTCACTGCGAGAAAGAATTTCACAGAATGGACCACCCCGACGTCGAAAATTCAAAACGAGTTTCTAGGTTCCACGGCTATCCTACATAAATAATCGTGGCGGAGCTAGGCGTTCCACCCACGCGCACAAGTCCCAACATCGTCGTGTTTCCGTACAATGAGCTCCCGAAACGAGAATCTCCTTTACATCCTACCAATCTCTCACTGATTTACTCCGTAATTTATATTTATGCTTCCAGCTAAGATTCCCAGGCGGACGTCGAATCCTCCGTGTTCGTTCGACGGATGAAAAGAGGCAGCGGAAGGGGATGGAAATGTGGAGGGAAACGCGGAAATCACCAACGATCCCGGAAGCGTCGAGACGAAGAATCGGGCTTAATTGCGCGCGAAGATCCGGAGGAAGCTCGGAGTTCAACGAACCGGGGAAAACACGATCGGGGAGGTGGAGCTTTTTGCGGATCGGATTCACCATCGATGTTGACTTATCGGCGTGTTCGCGCCATCTGGAAAACTACTGCAAACGAGACGTGGATAATCGAATTAGAAGTTCCCAGCGTGTAATATCGCCTCGATGAATCCGTCGACGGGAATCGTCGACGTTGTATGTTTTCTTCGCTCCTCCTTCCGAAGAGTGCTCTCAAGCGGAGCAAGGCGAAACTGATGCATTTCACGAGAAGGGATTAAACATCAAAATGGTTGCGGTAGAATCGCAAGGAAGAAGAAGAGGAGGACTGAAGCGTCGAAGTATCGCTTTATTCCGACGACAACGATCGGATGGTTTTCGAGGTAATTATCAGTTGGAAGAGGAACCTCCAATGCTGCTCTAAATTGCGGAATCCTCTCCGTAAACCGGATACGTGATGCGAAGAGAGCGAGGAAGAGAGCAAAAGTGGGAGGGGAAAACACAAAGCCTCGTTAAGTTGGAATGACGATAATAGAACAGGGTCATTGTGCCAGGGAGCACTGCAACCGTGTAACCTGCGACCAATCATCGCCGGTTAACCACCGTAAACGTGACTTTAAGCAATAATTAGTCACGAAGCGCACTCAAAATACTTCTTTCGCGTTACTACTACCGAGCGTGTGCTGTATATCGAGTTATCGATAGAACGATAAGCAGTCCTATCAATCTACGCTGTTTAAAATGAAATATTCCGATGTTCTGTGGCTTTGTTAAATAAAAGTTAAAAAGGTATTATTACTCTTAAAGATATAGATATACTTGAATAAGAGCAAGGAGTTAAAAGCAAAGATTCCTAATTAACGAACCCTAGTTGAGATGTCCACCGCGTCTTAGACAATTTTCCTAAATTATTGCTTAATATATCACGTATCTTTTGCGAGCCATAAAGCTGCACGAAAATTGTAAGAAAAATGACCAATTAAGAGATCTAAAAACGTAGTCTCCTCGCGACCCAGGGAAAATTCAAATCGTCCGCCCGATGTGAGATAGCGTAATCACTCTTCTAATATCAACGAACCTTTTCGAAAGTCTTTGAATTTCTTCGAATGCATTCCTACGACAACCTCCAACGAATTACAGGAGCTATTACAACAATGAGAGACGAGGTTTATTAATGACGGTAAATGGAAGGCCATTCACTCGACCACGATGCACGCATAATGCACGAAGTGAATCCATACACCTACGATTTAGCTTGGAAGGCCCTCGTGGAACGGCAGATGACGCGCATATCGTGCTGCAGCGTATTGCGGAGCGTATTGCAGCTGAATGTGCGTATACGCGCCTCTACGTGCCTGAGATTCAATCAGCTCGGAGGCCTGCGACCAAAGTGCATTGTGCGGACGCACAATCGAGGGAAGGAAGATCGATGCGAATTACCATCGAACCAAGGACAAAATACACGCGTCGGTTGTCAGGCGGAATCGTACGAGGGAAGAAACGAGGAGAATATTCATTCGTGACGAGCTTTCGTCCACCTCTCTCGCGTGGAAGATGCTTGGAAAGTATTACCATTGAGTTTCAGCGTAACGGATGTATCTCGATTGAATAGAAATGACAATGAACGTTACTTACAATAGGATGCAGACTTTTAGATGCTAGCTTGAATATTCCCGGATTGTGGGTCGAGCGAGAAAAATGTTTGAGAGTCATGCAAACGAATTTGAGCCGGAGCCAAGGGAATAAATGTCGCACATTTGCCCGAAACGAGACGTATCACGTAATAAACCGCATCTGTTTCATGTAATATAGAAAAAGTTATATACTATTAAGCTACTATTCTAACCCTTTGCACTCGGTGCCATCCCTGACGTTACCTATCAGCAACTCGGCGGTACTTTACGATTCTCTGACTTCTGCCATTTCAATGAAACATCGTAGGGAAGCGTGCATCTCTTAAAATGTTACGATGCAATAAGGTGAACCTCCGTAATCATCGATAAACTCGAATGTCCCCTCGCAGGGGGCAACCCAGCGATACGCCAGACTTACGATGTCCTCTCGGACGGGAGATCTGAGGGCAAAGGGGTAAATATACCAAAGAGACGCTAAATAATCCACAAGAAGATACCTCGATATTTTTTTTACGGAAAAAGAGTGAAAACACGAAAGGACGTCGAGGGTATTTCACCGTTGGCACGAGCGCAATCATTTAAACGGGAAGCCGGGGAATCCAGGTAGGGTCGCGTGCGATAATTCTTCTCGGCGGGCCACCGAAACGACGGAATCACGTGCCACGGTAACGTTAAGTCGTCCGGCAATCTCCGCACCGAATCCACAAATTAAATCGTTGACAGCTTCTACCTTCCTCGTCGCGATCGCACTCTCATCAGGAATAACGACGCGCCAATTTGCCGAAAGCACTTACACAACGTGATTCGAGCAAAGCGAAAGCTCGCGAACGAACAACGATCCGTCATTGTTCCGGCCAAAGGAAACGTAAGCGTTTCGGTAAAACCGTCTGGCGAAACGCAAACAGGACAAAGCTCCGACAGTCGCGGCGCACCTGACAGAGTACGATCGTTAATAACGCGCCGACAAGGGTAATTAAAACCAATTATCCTCCCTGCATCTCCGGACGGCGAATCTCTGGAGTCCGTGTTATGCAATTATAACGAGCCAATTTGTTTTGAATGGACAGTCGCGGCAACGACCGCGTGACGTAACGTTCACGGTAACGAGGACCAAATACCTGGCGTGTGTCCATCGGGTAAGGGAGTCGTTAGACCAGTGGATACACGTAATGTTCGATAATGCGCCTGCAACGTACGTTGTTTCACGTGCAATTTCCATTCGCGATGCCCTGAGAGTCTGAGATTGCCACTTCAACGTGGGACTGAGATTCGAATCATTTTCTCGCCGATTGTATTAGACTTATTTTGGGCCGTGTCTCGGATCTGGCACGAAGTATCAAAGTTATACGACGGAAACGATACCGTCGGTTGGGATACCGTTGACGCTTGCAACCTTAATATTTCAACGTTTACTGGACAGATGCAGGGACAATTATTCGTGACAGATTATCATTTTTGGTGGTGCACTCAAGTTATGGCTCTGTTTCGTTCCGTTTGAAATTTGTAACTTACCAAAATACGCAAGTAAATTTTAATGAGCACGGAGATTTTCTTTCTCAAGAAAATGGACCATCGATAATTCATAATTGGAATAATCGTTGAAGCATCGTCGCGCCAGTTTTTGGAACACGTAAAGGCACACTTTTCGAGGATTTGAAAACGAACTCTCGGGGTGTTTGAGATTGTTAAGGTGAAGGAGACATCTACAATAAGATATTCGTCCGTCTAACAGGCTCCAAGTTCTCAAGTCGGATGTAGCTGCACGTTCAACTCCCACCCATTTCTCTCTCTATCTTTCTCTTTCTCTCTCTTCCTCGACCGCACTGACAATGCAGCTCCGTTGCACCGCGAAAACATAAATAGGTATGCCCGGTGAAGTGGAGACCAGCAAAATGAGGTACTTTACGAAGCGCACGAAACCAATTTCGTATCTCGGTTGAAACGAGTGCGCCACTCGAAAGGCAGAACGCTCGTTTCCGTCAGATGCATCCGCGTATATTATGCGTATAACCGTTTTATTTCGATGCTAATCAATGCAAATACAGGGCATCGATTGTCCATGATTTTTCGCAGAAACTCGGAGAAACTGCGGCCCCCACGAAAAGGAAGGATCACGGCTGGGACCGAGTTCAACCCATTCGAGACGAAGAATTGCTTTGAATATGATCCGCAGTTGCGAATAAAATTCTTGTAGCCGAATTCGTTTTCCGCCCTTTTGTCTAGGAAATGCATTCTCGAATGGATTGAGATTCCGTCAACTTTAACGACTCTTTCCTACCCGATAGGTGTGTCGTATCTTCGATGACCTGGATCTCGACTAAAATTAAATCTAGACGATCTTCCCAAAACAATTTTTGCCAAGGACATCTATCGGTGAAAGTACCTATCGTCCAATATCACTTAAAAATTCCACAAATCTAAACTTCTGCAATTTTTCTTCCCCAAGTTTATCGTACAAATTGAAAACGATTAAATCCAACAATTTTCTTCCCCTTCAATCATTCCTCTTCCTCCAGTTCCTCCTCGTTCTTCCTCATTCTCTCATATTTGCCCAGTACATACATAAATATACCTAGCAATTCCAGCATTAAAGCCGAAATATGTACACTACCGTGCATAAGTATTTGGACACTCAATACGATCTTATTAAACTGTTTATATCTTTATTATATTTCGAGATTTTTAGATATAATTAATAGCAATAAATGTTACTACAGTATGGAAGATCCAGGATATTGTAATAATATTTGCATTAAATGATTAAAAATTATTAAACATTGCGTTCATCTATATGACCGCCTCTTTGGGCGATAACAACAGCCACTACTCGCGGCTGACTGGCAATAAGTTTTTTCATTGTTTCTTCCTGAATTTCATACCAGAATTTCATTCCTCAGTTTATAAGCACTAAAAGGCAATGACTTCAGGTGTCTCCATAAGATCAATTTTTGACCGATTTCAGTTGTTGTTTTTTCATTTATAATAAATGATGTCAAATATTAAGTTCATCGATATTTTTAAACCCTATATGGTTATCTGAGACAAGATCGGAAGCCGAAACTATGTTAGCGCATTTTACTTACAGAATATTTCACGCATTTCTAACAATGAGGAAGTGTCCAAATACTTATGCACGGTAGTGTATATACGAAACACCAGCGCGCGTTCGATGTAGAAAATAAAAGGGTAAAAGAAGAAAAACGTAACAAACGGTGAAATTTCTCGAGAATAACGCCGGCACTAAACTCCACGAAATATTCCGGCGCGCGTGCACACCGCAGCCATGATTTTCACGAAAGCGCGGAATGCATCCCGCGTATACCTACACAGAGACGCACGACGAGGAGGACGTTCGCTCTGTGCAAAGAGATGCCCCCCAGGAGTACCGGTCTGGTATTCGAAAATCAATAGTTGCGCTTCGACGTGACGAACGCGCAATAATGTACGACGCGTACCATTGACCTTTACGCGCGCAAAACGAACGAAACGATTCGGGGTGAAGGAGCAACGACGAGGCGAATCGCCGACGTCGCGGTACCGCCAATTCAACCCGATAACGAACCACTGATTATCGTGAGACTACACACGCTACCAGCTACCAATAGGAAATTTAGCTCGGAGAATACACGGGGAGAGACCCTTCTCGGTCTATCCAGAGTCGAAGGATCAATGGATCGTGATTGGTTCACCACGAGAAACGGGTCTGCGAGTGCCATCGAAATTCTCATCGGAATTCCAACTACGGTTCGATGTCTGCAGTCGTGTCGTTCGTCGATGGTGTAAATCGGTGTTCCGGTCGAGAAATTTTTGTATTTATTTTTGTTTTTTTTGCAGTTGGGAAATAGAATGGAGAGGGAAGATGTACAAGCTTGTCGAACGGCTCAAGAGTCTTCGCGTAAGTCCGTGTATGGAAAGTTTGAGCGATGTTTGTTCTCCATTCCGTTAAGTAACATATAGGCTGATTTGTACTGTTATATAAGGCAAAGTGGACCTCGAACGTGTATTCGTAATGGTATTTGCAATTTGCGGAGTACTTGGTTCGATGGCTCGAAGACTAATTTTTAGAAAGCACCGACTTTTATGGATAGCAACGATCTTTCCTGGACGACGTTATTCAACCGGCTCGTGATTTCGTTGGCTTATTGAGATACGAACATCTATTTACCAGTGGCAACATCAACGATCACGGGAACAGGATTATTAACTGCGGTTGGCTCGGTTAGCCGCCTCTCTATCGTATCTACCGTGCTTACGTACACGGCGAATAAAGCAAATAAACCGAAACTCGTAAGAGAAACAACATGCAGCCGAGCGGTGCATCCTATGGAAACGCAGAGATTCGTCGTCCAAGAAGTTCATCGTAGAATCTCTCGTCGATCGAAAAACTCCAAAGTTTTCTCGGTGAAGAATTCTGGTGTATGGTGCATCGACAATGGCAACGAGAAAACGATCAATTTCCTGGCTACCGATCGACATTGCGTTTGCAAAGTTCGTACAAATTTAAAGGAACACAGTAACGATATTCTACCAGCGAGTCTTCCAACTCTGACTAATCGGCGCTACTAGTGATTCATCGACGATGATAATGAAATTTTTCATGCGGATTCTTGGATTCGTTGACGCACGATAACGCGATCGTCGAGCTGACTCGAGAAAGAGAATAATTCCGTTAGGATGATCGACGTACGACGAAGAATTTGACCGATATATTTGTTAAGCCATTTGCATTATTGCTCTAAATACGGCAGAAGACCCGTAGTACCATGCACTTTCGCGCGCAGCAGTTTAACACTAGATTCACGGGCCTGAAATTTGTTCAATTGCAATATATTAAATAAGAACTTTGAAAAAGGAGGAACCAAGCGGCAAAGATGGTAATTCGTTAAGTCATTATTGTATTATAAAATACACGTGAAATATCTACTGTACAGCGTCTCTGTGAATTTGAGACATGTTTATAAGCAAGTAGGAACCCGTCAATTTGACGGCTTCCGTAAATCTAGTGTTAACGTTGTACAGGGCGGATCATTCCGCGGTTGGTGATAAAAGACGTTCGTCATCCGCGAAATATTCAGCTTACGGATGCATATGAATTAATCTCATATGCAATCCATTTATTGCAATATATTTCTCTATTGTCGGAAGATCCAGAGATTCTTTGGATTCGATCTATTATAATATCGAAAGTAAAGAGACTTTGTATGCACTTGCGCACTACTCATCGAATTTTCTTACGAAAGTATTCAATGTATCATAAATTTCGTTTATTTTTGGCAATTTTATCGTCCAAGAGGAAAGTGTTCCTCTTTCCACCAGCGCAGATGCAAGTAACTCTCCCTCGCGCGAGCTTTCGTCAAAGGCGAGAATCCCGATTTGAATTCTCCGACAGGAGCTCACGTACTTTCGCGTATACGCGCCTGGAACATTAATTTCGCCTACGATGCAACGTTTCCCACGCGCAGTTAGTGACATTCGACGTGCCATTTGAGGGATCTTATCGCCGTTATATATGGCTGCCAAGAAAACACCTACAAATGATTTTTCTCTTTCGGCAACGATCTCGGCTACGATACGACATCCGTCGAGATATAATTTACCGTGGAATATTTAAAGAAAAAGAATTCCAAATTCACCGCTCGATCGGCGACGAGAATTCGAACGAAACTGCAACGGACGCGTATAATTTTCCACGGTGAAAGAGATTTCCCGGGAACGAGGGAAAACGGCTGTTTGATTTTCCCCTCGTCGCTCGTACGTTTCGCGTACGGCAAATATAAAACCAGTCAGCGTGCGCGTTAATGACGTCCCTTTGAATTTCCTGGGATGACAATCGCCGTCGACGAAACACCGTTAACGACGAGAATCGGGCGGCACGGGGGCACCGCGACGGTGCATTATTGCATTAGCGTAACTTCATTAATTACAAGGGGCACGTGAATGACGGAGGAGAGAGGAGAGAGGAGAAACGGGACGTTCCGTCGTCGCCACCCACGGAGATACGCTCGTTTTCCTCGCTTCGAAATCGCTCGGCCGTCGAACACCCTCCGATATCTCCATCTATATATCTGCCGTGACTTCCGATTCTCTGGAAATCCAGGTCGACTTCCGATACCTTCGGAATTTCTTCATTCGGAAGCTCCATCAATCGAATCTACCATCGTCCCCTCGAGAAATTTCGGTTCGAGCACGATCATCGCTTTTCATCGGATTCGACGGAGGAATAGGAAATGCGGGAAAATATCGAGTTCCGTTTTTCTCCTTCTCCTATACCGCCGAGGGTTAATTGCTGCGACTACGCGGAGAAACTACGGTGTAGAGTTCCAATTATCGAGAATTTATTTATTTATTTATTAACGGGTAAAGAATACCCTTTGGTTCAAGGTACAATAATTATTGATGTGTTAAATTGGATACAATTGAATGTCTAAAGGAACGTAAACAATTGAGAATGGAGTATAAATATCAAATGGAACACCTTCCGAAGAAGAAACGGAAGAAGTGTCGTGCCAACGAATTCCAAAATTCGCCATCGTCGCAGAATCCAGGAATGTTCTCCTTGCAACGTACAAAATTACATAAAGTATCTTTCATCTCGGATAAAAGCACCGTCGATACCGATCGATGTTACTTCAAATTCCCCGCTCAAACGTCAAAACGAATTCGATCTCGAAAGTTTGTGCGCACAGCGGAAAAGCGCAAACAACTCTAACGAACCTTCAACTCGATATCTGAGAATTACCCGGTGATCAATTTCCGAGGAGCTCTTTCATGGGCCGGCAAACGATAACGTTCGTTTGCTCGTGTTCTTCGGTTATAGAAGGTACTCGAATTTCGAACGACCAGACTGCTTTCCCTTAAATACGATTTCTAAGCGGCACGGGAACACTCGATGACAGCAAAGCTCCTTGCGAGCTTTCCCCTTCGCCCTGGCGTCGTGCTTTTCGACTCGCTTCGACGGCAGAGTGCCGCTCCTCGCTCGATCCTCTTTGGATCTTTGAAGGGGAAAATGGACGACACCGAACGGACAGACGTAGAAACACGGGGTTTTCGAGAGCAGAGAGTCACTTTGTACATAGACGTGTAAATCATATGCGTACAGTCAACACTCTTTGGAGACAACCCTCCTTCGTTTTTTCTCTTTGACATGCAGATACGCGCGTGCACG
Organism: Cerceris ruficornis; assembly: GCA_963989415.1. NCBI lineage: Eukaryota > Metazoa > Arthropoda > Insecta > Hymenoptera > Crabronidae > Cerceris > Cerceris ruficornis. The sequence continues at coordinate 31,698,918 of OZ022520.1, read as the reverse complement.
CCGGGTATGGTTCGTACGTGTTTAGCGCGAGAATCGTATCGTCGTTGTTCGAGCTTGCTTGACAATACAAATTTTCCCGTTTCGAGGCACAATCGATCGAGACCTTTTCCATTTCTATGCCGTGTATTTGGTTGACGCGTTGAACTCAATAATTTAGATCACACTTCACCCTTTTGGTACGAGCGCGCTGTCTCTTTCATCTTCGATGACCGCAATTATTTCGGTCTCAACGACTCGTTTACGGTCGTACAAATGTTTTCTCCTATTCGATATCCGTGCGTCAAAGAAGCAGTAGGTGTCTGCGCAGCGTTAAAGTGACAGACGTACGTGGGCAAACGTGAAATCGTCGTATTAAGAGTGTGGGAAGCAGCGAGCGATAAACCTGCGGCAAACGCGAAAACAAGACCAACTCCCGACTCTTTTGAGCCGTCGCGAATTCTTCTCGCCCGAGCGGTCGATTTTGCATTTCTCTTTTCACCGCCGTTAAAAATCTCTCTATCTCTCTCGCTGGCTTGAAACCCAGATAACCTCCTACAATTCCAAAGGTTCGACTAACTCAAAAAAAAAACGCGCCATGTTTCCGTCCCGCTTATTCCGCGTCTTAGAGCCTAGATTTCGCGCTACAAATTGCAGCCGCAGAGACGAAAAAAGACTCTTTTGTACTCCGGCTTCCTTTTCGTCTCTCTTGGCGCGCGAATAACGAGAGTGCAGCACAAATCGTAAAATCGAGGTCGCAGCGCGCAACAAAACTCCGGAACGCGCGCGTGCAAACCGCCCTGAGCGGAAATTCAAAGACGGTCACCGAAGTCGCGGCAGGCCGCCGCGTTGCCACGGACTTAAAAGTGCAGCGATTCAAAGTGGTGCAAGTTGCACGCGCCGCGAGCACTCGGGACGATGTTTGCGCACTGCATTCCGGCATTCTTTCGACACCTCGTCAAGCACGCGCGAGAACCGAGGCGGAGGGAGATCGATAAGTTAACGAGCACGATATAACTCCGGCGGTTTAGCAGTCACATTTTATCCGGCATTTCGTTACTTATGCCGCCAACACTCCACGCTTTTACGCTCCTGCAAAGCTTTTTGGCTTGAAATTTATGCGCCACGTGGACCGCTGGAAATTCAGGGTTATTGTCCATCGATTCTCAAATCGGCGCGGACTGCGCGAGCGCGGGGTAATTTAAAACGGCGAAGGTCCGGGGAGCGTGGGGAGTCGCTGAAAAATTGCGCCGTTAAATTTGGACGTCGGTTTCGATCGACGACTTCTTTCGTCGATTTTTTTCTCTTTAACCCATTGACTGCCAACTACGAGATATCTCGTAGCTGCGCTATAAATTTGAATTAATAATTTAACAATAATGGCTGAGCGTGTATAGAAATTTTTGAACAAAAATGTTCTTTGTATCATTACAAATGTCAAGATTATATTTTTGATTAATGAAATCAATGTTCTAAAAACTTTCTGTCAGCTTCTCAAATTTTAAGAAGCAAAGGTAATATTTGCTTAGTTTTCCTGGCAGTGAATGGGTTAACCCCTCGTCCTGCAATAACGCGTGGCACTCGTGACATGGTAAATGGAATAGGAAACTGCTTCCCAAAAACGATTAGTTTGAAAATATCTGTGAGTCCAGAGACGATCGAATTATTTCTGTACTATGAACATCGCGCACAATTGTACAGAATATGAGAAATCCGTAAGAAAGTTTTACTTCGGCCATTAAATCTGAGTTATTGCGCGCACGGTCGCAAAAAAAGTCGTAGGAGTTAACGTGATCTTTCGCGAAGGGCCTTTCCGGTGTGTGTAAATCCACGACCCGTCCTTGAAATATTTGAAAAGTAAACCTGAGAAATCCTCTGGGGACAACGACGAGGGATTCCACGTCGAACTTACTCCTTCAGCTGGAAACTGCGTCCCCGTTGCCATTATATTTCCGTCAAACTTAACGTATGTTTATTATCGAATTCGAGTCGTGTGTCATCGAGTATTAACACTATTCCTACCGCAACCGGTGAATTTGTCAAATGATAATTTTTTCCCAGAAAATGAACAGTAAAAAAAGAAGTGAATATTGAAAAATGTATTATAACGTGAATGTATTATACGTATATTTGAGGAAAAGTCGTGAAGTTTAAAGGCGATTCAATTACGTTGTATGTAGGAAATTCTAATCGAAATTTTAAAAACGGTCATTTGACCGGTCGTGGTAGGAATAGTGTTAACTTTAATCCGCGTAACGTCTTACGAGCCATCGTTGGAGATTTAACGCGCTTACTTCGCGAAGTTCTTTGACAGGATGGAAAAAGGTGACAAAGTAAAAGGTCGACTTTTAATCTCCTCGGCGCCTCGAGACTGAAACCACCTTTGACCGATAAAATGCGGCCGACACCCTCTGGCGTTCCGTAAAGCAGGAAAATCCCTTTGACTCCCGCTAATTCCGTTAATTGCCACGCGAGACCGCTGCCGTTCCAGCCGCTTTTTAACGTCTCGACGAATTTTCCATGGAAAATCGTCATTAGCAATTTTTTTCGGCGACGTCAAAGGGACCTTCCGGGGAAGAGGTATCTCGTCATTGGGCCATTTAACTTCGACCGATAGTTCTAAAATCGCTCACCGCAGAAATTACGTGATAACGATCAAAGTAACGAGAAGCAGAATATATTGCTACGAATTATAAGTAACGAAACTGTCTTCCCTCTGTATGTTATCGATTGCTGGAGCGATAGCAACGATGCAAATGTTTACAATAATATTTGAGAGAGTTGTCCGCGAGCCGTGAGATTGGCCGGACTTGTTCAAATAGAATTCCCATTTTTATAAACAATATAATACAATTCGTCCGCTCTCGGACGAGGATAAATTCGACGGAACGTGAGGCAAAGAGGAGAAAGAGACAAAGAGGGAGAGAGAGAGAGAAAAGTTCGTTATCGCGGCAGATTATTACGGTTCCTGAGTAATTCATGGCAGGAGCATCCGAAAGCGGTCCGTTAAGGTTTCCCACCCCCTGGCCTCCCCCTTAAAGAATGGAGCTTCAATCGTACATAGGGGTTTCCGTGCTCTTACGGCTCTCCCTTCGGTTTAAAAGCTCGTGGAAGGTAATTGGTTGAAAGGGAAGAAAGCGCTCGAAAGCCCGCACTCTCATTGCCGCTCGATTTGTGACCATAATCGTTTTAATTAAGCTCAATTATCCTCCCCATGAATGACGCCGGATAAAACAATCAAGAGGTTTCCTTTTGTTATCTCAAATATTTCCGATTCCTCCTGGCCTTATCGTCGCCAACGTTATTTTCTCCGACGAGACCAGAAACTTGCGCGTCATTTTTTGAACCGGAAAGCGTGCCGGTGATAATAAACGATACTAACGAGCGTTCGTCCGAGCGGTTACGAAAATAAATCCTCGTCGCTTTGTCTCTCTGCAGATACGTCGTAGACATTTTTTTCCTTCGCCGGTATTTTTAACTACCGCCATACGTTCCGCGCAGAAATTCGATCGGCGTGGATGCATGGTGCAAAGGTCAATTGTTGTCAACGTACGCACGTTGAATGCCGCGGAGTTAACGGTAATTTGTTATGTTCGATGAAATTCGCCGCTACTTTTAAACGATAAGAAACACAGACTACACCGTTAACAATGCAGGTTCAAGATGACCGAAGAGAATTTCGAAAAGTTGAAAAACCACGCGAGGAACAACGAAGCGAACTTCACGTTGTATTCTTTCTATCGAAGATCAACCAAATTCTGGCTCAACGTCCGATATTACAAAATGTGACAGTAAAATAAAGAAAATACTATCGAGAATATACAGCCTCCGATCTCTCCGTTCTTTAAAGATGCAATTTAAATACAAAATGTTTGACCTCGACAGAAATAACAAAGCAGGAAAAATACGACAGGGTTAAACATCGTCCAACGGAGCATCCAAAGATTCGACTGCGCTCATCGCCGTGATATTACGCATCGAAGGCTGATAATGAAAGGTTTTACGTAAAACGTTCCACGTATCTACCTGTACGTTTCACCTACGCGAAGAGGCGCGCGTAGGCACACGGGTTCCGCCCTTCGTCGACGTGCCTGATAAGGCGAGGCCTGGAGTGTTTCCGAAAGTCCAACGCAAACTTTTTTCCTCGCGTCGTAGGGACGAATCGATATTACAGACTAAATGCTGAACGTCGAGGGCTAACGCGAGCAGAAGGGACGAGAGATCTTACGAGTAACAGACAGAAGATCGACTACGATGGATAACGCAAAGTCGTTGGAATCGGTGAATTGTCGTCGAACAATCGAGTGAAAATGGCGGTGGGTAAAAGTGAAAGGCCGAACGGAAGTGGAGATTTCGAAACGTCGATGCGGCATTTGTTCGTTCGGAAATAAATAACTTAATGCGCCTCCAACACGCCCACCTATCGAGATCCCAATTAGTCCTCCCTCTCGCAACGCCATTCGGAACGTCATCCACCCTCTCGTGGAGTTTGAAGGACGCGCGGAAAGACGCGTAGGGGTCTTTAAGGTGTTGCTGACGATTTCCGCCACTACTGAAGCTCGTGAACGGTGATCTATTCGATACTAGGGTTCTTTTAGCGCTAGAACTACCGCCATTCATTCTATCGTATTTAAGTAAATTGTATAAGTGCATTGGAAGAAGAGGGATCAAGAGGTGAAAAAGATTATCGATACAGTAATTGATATTGTATAAGATAGGCGTGGAATATCTACTGCATGGTTTCCCTATAAATTTAGAAAATTTGTGTAAAAAGTCAGGAACTAGTCATTTTGACCGCTTTGATAGTTTTAGTGTTAAAAGATGATCTCCCATGAGACAAAATTTTACAGGGTTCCTATCGGTTCGAACCGTTGGAAGTCTGAACTTCCAGGTGTTAAGCAATAAGTTGCAATTTCAGAGTTTCTATGAATTTCTATTCGTCAAGTAACCTGCCGATAAGACGCGCACACGTCGCCGTACCCCGGATAGATCGACTTGTATCAATTTAAATAACCTCGCAACTCGTAAACGCCCACCTAGAGAGCCCCGAGTCACTCCGACCAGGAAGAGAATGGTCTCTATGTAGGAAATGGTCGGTCTATGCTACAGACACGCCGATATACCGAAAGGTATTAACCTCTTTTCGGATGTTGTTGCTTACGTTCGCGTTTAGGCGTTCAGGCAGGAGAGGATATTCTGCTATGGATATTACCGAGAAAATTAGGAATATTCCTGAATTATGCTTTCACGTAAGGTTCGATTATCATGGGTTACGTTGCAGAAAAACGAAGGTGGAATTTTTTAATAAATTTCTCCCTAGAAGTATGGAAGGGGTGGATTTAGTTTCTTTCCAATTCAAACAGCTAATGGTGGTCTGCACTTGACGGGAATTATTGAATAAGATTTTTAAACCTGCTTACTAGCCAACCGTTTGATCAACTAAACGGTGAGTTTCTACGAGCACTTTTCTATCAAATTAACGCATCGCACGCCGGCTAAATATCAGCCGCGAAATTTGTTATGTTCGATAATGTTGCCATTTTAATCAATATCAAATTTAAATGCATTAAATAATGCACAATTTCCTCGTGACAGAATAATGCGACTGATGTTGATGGGTGAAATCTACAATTATGTATCTGAAATCCCGCATTATCGCGGGACCGGCGTGCAGTGTGTTAAATATGAAATTGTACGAAGTTGCAACGCAAAATCGCGACGGCAAAAGGAACTTGAGAGAGCTGCAGCGAGAATCAAATGCGTCCTCGCGTTGCAACGATCTGCTCGTCGCAGCGGGAAACTTGGCGCAGACTATCCGACGAGAGCGGAGAAAAAGCTGCGGATCGAATAGCGCGATCGTTCCCCTCGAACAAGAGGCAGGAACGTGCGGAGTAATTTCCTTAGAGGCTTTTGTCTTCGTCAAAGAAAGATCGGGACGCGAGCTCGCTCGTCCCGGTCCCTGTAGCCACTCCGTTTCCGCGGGAACCGCACAAACGCTCCTGCATTTCCACGCCGTTGCACATGCACCGTGCAATCGGCAAACGGTGCCGGGAGAAAAACTACGGTACGGCAATCATCGTTCTGCCGAGAGAGGAACCGCGTAAAACGGTGCGGGTATGGAGCTTTGTGCGGAGGGCACGTTATCCCTTTAAAAAAAAAGAGAGGACGAAGAAGAAGAAGAAGAGTCGGTACAATCGTTGGCATCGACTGCGCGTTTGGAGCTGCTGATCGAAGGGCAGTGGATGTAAAATTGCTACTGATTAATGGCAGGGTATTCTCGGGGGAATTTAACACTAGAACTACCGGCGTTAAATGTATCATATTTAAAAATATTAAATAAGTATTTTGAAAAAAGGGGAATTAACAGGTGGAAAAGATGATCGATTCGGTAATTTATGTTTTATAAGATGCACGTAGAATATCTATTCTATGACTCTCCTATAAACTCGAAGAATTTTTGGAAAAAATTGTGTACCAGTCATTTTGACTGGTTTGGTAGTTGTAGTGTTAAAGGCTTTAGTTTGTAAGCGTTGGGTTCTTTCCTGTAACCGATCGTTCGGGAGGAAACGTTCGTGCCGGGGAGTCGATACTTGAAATCGAATACGCGCCATCGTTTTGTTCGCGTAGGAGTAGTTCGATTCGATCAGTGGGAAAATGACCCCTTGTCGAGATACTATTTTCCTTTTTACCGTCTTATCAAAGTTTCATCCAACTTCTCGATCTCGAGCGTAGCTTCGAAAAGGTTAAAGGAGCTTCTCTCGAGCGGACATTCTCTTCATTGCAGGGAGAAAGGGGCATTCTACTCTCTCTCTCTCTCTCTCTCTCCTCGACAACGGGGGCGTTCCAGTGGGTTATCGATCGTTTTCTCGTTCCTGAGGCACACGGACTCGAAGAGAATCGACTGGCCTCCGATGGAAACACGACGTGAATTCGTGACTCTACTCGGAATCGATCTTTCCGCGGGGAAGAAAAATCGATCTCGCGAGGAAACGTGGAGGAACGGCGGACGACTCGAGGAGGAAAATGAAGAAAATGACGAGGAACTTGCGCGACGGTCTAATAATAAGCTGGTTTATACATTAACGAACTTCCGTGAACTCGCCGTTAAGGGAAACGAGGAAACCGGAAAGCCGAAAGTAAGGAGTAAATATAGACGACCGCCTTCTGGCAGAGGCAGCTGTGAAAACTCTCGGCCGTTCGGCACGATGCGGAGAGCATCTTAATGTTGCGCTCTTATAACCCGAGAAATTTTCACCCTCCTTCCTCCCCTCGTCGAACGCGCTGCATCGACGTAATGCATTTGTAAATTTGCGCCAGAACGGAAAGATCGTTCCTGCGAGGCTTTGGAAGTCTGACCAGGAAGTATCGCATCTACTTGACGATAACTCTGGGGAATTATTAGATTGCTGGAAATAATGAAATGTAGGGGGAATCCTATTTCCGACCGGATGATAAATTGGAACGTACTTTCTTTTATTGTGTTACGCAATGTCTCGGCCTGTTTGGAATTGAAAACTTCCCCCTACGTTTTAATCCATTTGCATCCGTAAGTGAATTTTTCCGCGGATGACGATCGTCTTTTATCACCAGCCGCGGAATATTTCGCCCTGTACAATGTTAAAATACCGCGCGGGGAAATGCAGGGTACTGCGGATCACCTACCGTATTTACCAGCTACGATGCAAATGGGTTAAAACCATTCCTCGATGCCAGAGAAAAGGATAATTCTTCCGCCACAATCCAACCAGATGAACGTAACGAACCAATCTTAAAACGTAATGCTCGCCGATAAGAATCTACCTGCTCAATCTTATCTCCGCCTTCTAAGTTTCTATTCAAAGAAATTGTAAATTCTCCGCGCTAAACACGTCGTAAATTCTCGAAATTACGCAACTCTCGAATTTCTGATAAGTCGGTCGCAAGCAGAGCGCACGATCCAAGAACCGTGCAAAATTTCAGAGAATATCGAACAACACGTGGACAGTCGAATCGCTAAGAGTGGAAGGACGGAAGAAAGTATAGCTCGCAAGTGAAAAATAAACGAAAGAAATTGCGCGTCTCTCGAAACCGTGAAAATTCGTTGGCGAGAGAAATACGCGGAGGAAAGAGCGCGCAAAATTTCGGAGAGCCACTGACGCGTCGGCAGTCGAATCGTCAGAAATGGGACGAAATATGGAAAAACGACACGCGAATAAGGACGAATCGAGGAAACTTCGGAGAGACGACAACAGGAGAGTTCGCTCGAGGAGGCAGCTATCGCGGCATGCGTGCGGCTTCGAACGATTAATGGCGAAATCGCGTGTAAACTCTCGAAAGCGAAGGGCTGCGCCCTGAGTGCGCGGATTTTAAAAAACAACGGAGGCACGCGTCGCGTACGTCCACGCATGGAACGCGCAGAGGTGCGTATGCAACGCGTTTCCGTCGAGCACGCAGTTATGCGCGTACGTGTACCGACAGCGAGCATGTTCGCGCGGTGAGATATGATTTACAAAGTGTTTACTGCATTTTCTACCCCTTGGAGAGCAACGGAGACAGCCAGAAAGGCACAGAGGGAGAGAGAAAGAGGATGTACGTGTATTCGCACATGTAATGGGAATCGTGAATTATTTTTGCAATTCTGTTATTGCAGATTGTTCGATGCAAATCTTCATTCGCGACTGAGATTCGAATTTTATACGTTTGTTCTATTTTCGATAAAACTGTAATCTGCTTTCGATTGATATACAAAATGATGAGAGATGTTGATAAGAAATATACATTATCTGCTTAATCTTCACATCATAATAATGAGATTCTTGATAGCTTTATGCTTCCCATCGCGATGAATTTGAAGATTTCTTCGCTGATTAAAGCTAATGGTAATTTTATTAGTCGTGGCGTGCCCTCTGTACTTGTATAAAAGTAAGATGTCTTAATCTAAACGTCCTTAATGGCATACGGGAGTACAACACTGATTCTCAGCTCAAATATTTAAATTTACAGGCCATAAATTACATATGATACGAGAATTAGCGCGTTTCGCATGTGAAGCTGGTAGCGAGGCTGCTAACACGAAAGGCAGGCCGCTTTGTTGGAAAGTTTATCTAAAGCACCATCGTAATTGTAAGTTTTGTAGGAACATAGACTCCTACAAGTAAAATCAAGCATCTTCTGCTTAAAGCAACATTTTTCTATACTTTCTCCTGATCTCGATGACGAGTTGAACTTACCAAATTTCTAAATAAAATAATATAATCCTCTTGTTGCGCCTTCAAGCTGGTACGGCGTTTGAAGTGTCATCTAAGCTACTCAATCTTTGTCATATCGACATCGATCGATCGAAAAGTTCGCTCTAACGGCACAAGCATGGTGGGAAACACCAAACACCATGCTATACTGTTACTTTCCTCAACGAATCAAAGGTGTAACTCGGTGGAAAACGTCAAACACCATACGATACTCTTACTTGCGTCGATAAGTTAAGGTTGTGACTCGGTGGAAAACATCAAACACCATACTATACTGTTACTTGCCTCGATAAGTCGAGGGTGTAACTCGGTGGAAAACTTCAAACACCATACTATACTGTTACTCGCCTCGATAAATCGAGGGTGTAAGTCGGTGGAAAGCATCAAACACCATACGATCCCGTTACTTGCCTCGATAAACACAAAATGCAACTTTGCGATAGTTTCATTGATTATCGTCCAAAGAAAAAATACGAAAAATAATATATAGAAAAACTACGTTCTCCAGATTGTGAGAACACAGCAAACATTATAATACGAGTATAATAGATTCCTAGGTCGACGTAAATATGAAGGAGTTCTCTGGTAGCGGTTCACCCAGGCGAAAAGAATCGTCGCAAGGGTTAAAGTGCATACGTAAAGTCACCGGAACGTGTCCGGTTAGACGCGAATTGTGAAAAGGATACCTTGCAATCCTTTCAACCCCTTCGAAGAATCTCGAGACAGAGGGCTGTACGACGGCACACACTCGGCGCATAAGCAGGGGTCGCGGTCGTAAGTGACTTCAGGGTACTTCGAAGGGTGCGAAGATAAACCCTGTAAACATTCGCGATAAAGCTGGTCCCCGGAGAGACCTGGAACAGAATCGAGAGGAGACGAGTACCGGGAACCCTCTCTGCGAAGCGGAAATATTGTTCGACGATTAAAGAGCGTCGAAAAATTGCGAGAGAAAATTGAATTGCGGTCGAATCGAGGCTCTCGTCGCGAGGGGTGCCTCGAGTGAATTACGCGGGAGAACGAAACGTTAGGATCTCCCCGACTAAAGACGTTTTATGAGTTCTGAGATTTTTTAACGAAGATATACAGCCTTCGGGATCCTCCGGAAGACTACGGACGCTGGATCGTTGCCGAATCTGAAAGAGAAAAAGGACACAACGGTAACACACCCAACGGAGGACCACGTCCTAAGCAATGAAACGTTATTTCTTCTTCGTCGTCTTCGCATCGTTATCTGCTCGATGATAATGGATCATCTGTACCACGTTCGGCACACGCAGCGCCGAAGTATCGCTAAATATTTACACGTCTCGCGTACACCGTATGGTCACGATAAGCCGATATTTGCGAACGTTAACAATGCCAGATAAAACCTGACATCATTACCATTAATTACGGTAACGTTCTAATGACATTTTTGCCGAGCACACTCGCTCCATATGCCTCGATAAAATTCACGATAACACCTTCGGCAACGTGCGTCTTCTACGTGCGATCGACCAAGGACGATCAAGGATATTCCTGCACCGAGCGTTTTCCGCCGAACCAGATGCGTGGAACGAAGGAATAATCGCAAAAACGTTATTGCGCGAAGCAGTAGAAGCGGTGGAAGCAGTGGAAAGAGGGAGGAACGGCAACCACTTTGGGACTGATTTTTATTGGACATTTTTTTCTGTCTGGGCGGCGAGCCGAGTGACGCGAAAAAGGGGTGTGCGCACATCCCGCGCACACGTGAGAAGCACGCACCGTGGAGCCACGGCGAAAAGGCCACGGAGCACCGTGGAAGACCCTTCATCCTCGTCGTCTACGTCGTCTCCGTGGTCTCCTCGGCCAAGGCATTCCCTTTTCTCGAGAGCACCGCCGTGCCGTGCGGAGAAAGAGAGAGCTCTATTAATAGACGACGCACTTACACTTCCAAAGAGCACCGTGCACGCGGCTTTTATCGATGCCCGCTGAATATCCGAGTTCCGCTTCGACTCGCACCGGATTCCGCGCGGAGGTGAGGCCGGGAAAAAAGGCCGACAGAGGAAAGGAAAAAAAAAACGGAGGAGAGCCGGGGAAGAAGAGAGAAGACTTCATCGATCGACTGGGTACTCAATATCCTTGAAAAGTGCACCGTGCACTGTAATTGCGATGGAGGTCACGAACAAGGTCAATAACCACGTACAATCCGCGCTAAAATCGTTCCTAGACCGTCTGCCGTGAGGAATTACGAATGCCTTTGAATTACGACGCTTCGAGTGAACATGATTCCACGAGATTTTCTATCCGAGTATTGGATTTTCGTCGAGAACTATTCTGGATAGTGGATGGTAACTCGAGATGTCTCTTGTTACGGTGTTAACTCGAGTTCTGTGCATCGGAGGACGAAAATCTGGCGGTTCGTGGAAGCGTCGATGGAACGCGATCGATGTCATCGCGGGTTACGGCTTGTTTTGGTGTCAACGCTCACCTCGAGAGGTGACGTGCTCGTCGAAGTTTCGAGGATAACGCGATGCCGCATGAAACTCTAAATTCAAGTGAAATTTTTCAGCAAAAATTGACTCGACGGGAAACTACTGATCGCGAGCTGAACGTGGACGATCCAGAAGCGAGAAACTGTTGCGTCTCGTTAACACTAGAACTACCGGCGTTAAATCTATCATATTTAAAAATATTAAATAAGTATTTTGAAAAAAGGGGAAGTAAGAGGTGGAAAACTTGATTGATTCGGCAATTTATGTTTTATAAGATGGACGTAGAATATCTATTCTATGACTCTCATACAAATTTGGAGAATTTTTGGAAAAAATTGTGTACCAGTCATTTTGACTGGTATGGTAAATCTAGTGTTAAAAAAAAGAAAGTAAACGTCGTCGTTCACTCCAGTAATTTGCTACTCGAGTGACCGTCCTCGAGACACGAGTACTCTCACTCCGTGTGCGTACATAAATACGGCTCTGTTCTTTCACCTGGCACTGGAGAGAAGAGGAGAGCGATTGTGAGACGACATCGAGACGAACGGAGAAAAGGACGAGCGAGGGAGGAAGAGAGAAAGAAGAGCGAGAACGCGTGCATATAAGCTAAACTCTTTTCTCGCTCTCGGCTTACCAGCCGCGAGTAACGCACGCATTGTTCTCGATCCCAGAGCGTTCTTGATGATGTAAAATTTAACGAGCATCCGTAATCTTACCGCGCCTTTCGTTTTCCTTATTATAACATTGCCAGGAAGCGCGAGCTACGCACCGAAAAACCCATGCGAACAATGGATCGCTGCGTGCAACTATCGCGAGCGACGATAGCCGAAACGAGCATGAAATGCAAATCGCAACGATTACGAGGAATTGTTCCGCATTTGTCCTCAATTTCATCTCCTAATCGATTTCACTCGAGCTACTCTCGCGATCATCGTCGTTATCATCGTCCTCACTTTCGTCGTTGATACCAATGTTCTATGCTTCGCACGAACGGTCTCCGAGTTCCTCCGCGTCTATCGCCGCGTCCCGTAATGACTTTCCGCTTCCGGTGCGACCGTAACAGGGAAGCGGAGGCTTCTCGGCGAACCAAGTCGTACGATGATAACGATCTTCGTTTCCAGGCTGGACCGATAAGCGGCAGTCTAATGTTTCCGATAACGAACGAGATAACACGGAGTTCCGATGAATGAACGGAGCTGAGAATAGTTCTCCGCGATGACTACCTCGTTGGTCATCGGTGATGATGTTTTTACGTAATTCAGATTACAGAGCATTGATATTTTATTGCTCTGTGCTACGGTGAACGCGTGAATCTGTGTTCCAAAGTGTTTAAAGGGGCGATATCTACGTTCACCTCGAATATCACCGTGGTTTCGAATAATATGACAAGATGTTGTAAATATATTGCGTGCACCTAAGAATGTAAACATCCCAGCAGTTCCTAACGTTAACGTGAATCCGTAGTAACATAAGAAACATTACGTTACTACCGCAATCGACCTCGTGCGACCTTCCACGAGAGCTGGTTGAAATCGTCTCGACGTCGAGTATCGCGTCGAGATAGAAAAAGCATAGTATTTTACTTCAAAAGAGAGAGACGACCTGGAAATCTCCTCTATGCAACCCTCGCAAAAAAGATTTGCATCACGATATGCCCCCTCTGTATCGTGTAAGCTCTGTGTATAACACTTCCTTACATTACAAACAATGCAGGACATTCAAGATGGAGATAAATATTGCCCCACCCTGTACACGGTACATGGATCAAAATTCTGACCTTGTATTCCTCTGAAAATATTGCTACGATCCTATAGTACGCGCAAGCAAGGTTGACGTAAAGATTCTTAAAGGACGTACGAGTTGCGACATTAACAAGAGTTACAATTGTAGTCCGTCAAACCTCGAGTCTCGTCTCGAATGTTCCATAATGGAGATGTAAACTGAAACGACAGTTAACCTTGCCCGATTCTCTCGGACAAAACGTTCTCGCCGCCCACGTAATTCGCAGGATGCTGGAAAGTGATGCGCGACAGGTACGCGTTTCTGTATCATCGACCGAATGCAATTCGCCGTTCGATGAATACGCCGCCATTTGCGTATCTGATATGCACGAGATATCGTTGCTCTTATTTCGTTTGACTTTATTACGAGAAACGGGGATGTGCGTAGAGCACGAAGCTCTTCACACAGTCAACGACCACACCTGTAGCATTTGGCAACGCTGCGGGCGCGGACCCGCTGCTCGAGTGTATGCATGTTACGCTTCTAGGTTAGAAAAGGAAGGAACGAAAAGAAATCGGAATGAACTCTGCTTCTATTAACCTTGAGCGTGGAAGCGATCAACGAGAAAGGTATATCCCCGTGACATTGATCGACCCCGTCCCTTCGACATTTTCCGGATCGTTGAGCATCCACGTCGGATACGTCATCCTAACCGAGGAACGTTTTGCCCGGACGGCCGCTAGTGTCGGTCCGTGGACCCTCGTGCGTCGAGAACGTGGAACGGAAGTAACAATGAGACAAATACGGACAGTATCGTTAATCCCGTTGCTGCACTGTTACGTATCGGAACGTCACGAGAAAAGCTATCAAAATCGCGTCGAATTCCACGGCGAGACACGTGAACGATGCCGAAATACGAGACTACCTGTCACTCCGTGCGTATCCCGTGTGACGTCATTTACTACGACGTAGTTACGGCGGAAGCACAGATCAAAGGAGAATACACGTTAATTCGAACATTTGTTCGTGAGTACTCACCGAAAGGACGAATCGTAGTTACTCTGTTACTCTGGGTCGACGATTCCAGGGAATCCGGGGGAGACCTCTCAGCTGCAAGAAATCCTGTCACACAAGCGTCACGGCACTGTGTCAACCACGGAGTCGACAATGTCCGCGATCGAACGGCAGAAGAGAGACGGAAGTTTTATGGTAGACCGCGGATGCACTCGCGTCCGAAATCTACGTGCTGGAGTGCTGCGCGATACGATATCGATGGGCCTCGGGCCGCCATGCACTGACTGTCGCGACCGCTGCTTGCCCGTCTCGCGCATGCTTCATCGAACGCGCGCGCATCGTTCGTTCCGAACCCACGGAATGCCGGTAGTTCGTGCTTCGTGCCATCTTTCGGCAAAACTCGGAAGCCGCGGAGAAGAGTGGGGGTAGAGTTAACCGCAGACGAGGAGTAGGACTTGTACTGGCAAGAGATAAAGGAAGACTGCAATGCTCGTAGAGTCTATCGAATAGGAAACGCGAATATCGACGGTGTGCGATGCACGATAAATTGTGGCGCACTCTGCGGTATTAACGTGTGCGTGAACTGCAGTAAAATCGTAGATAAGAGATATATCGCGATGTGTTCCGTTTATATCTGCATTAAGTTGACGGTCGACAATGTAGATAATTTTATAAACAGCGTTTATTTAATTGTAGAGCAATTGGTAACTAAATTTAAACTTTGATCAAGTTCTCGCGTTCTCTTTTTCCTTAGCTTCTCGAATGCCTTAAATGCCAATATCTAATTAAATCATTAAGTACAATTCCATCGGTACGATGTAACCGATAATAGATGATTTTTTTTGCAGGTAACACATCACTAGAAATATATTTGTGGAACTTGTACAACTATGCTCGTGTGAGCTGTGTACGATTATATCGCACTACTTTTTTAATCTTTAATGCATCTTTTTTTATCGGCACAAGGAACAAGCTGTTACGCTCAAATAGTTGCATGCAATTAAATGTAAATCCTATATTTCCTATTAGAAATTTTCTTTAGTGTCACCAACAAAGGCATTCTAGATCGAATTCTCAGCTCCACGTTTTAGCTCCTTTTAGTTCTACGACGCACAAATATGGATAATAATATAAGGAAAATAATCGCAATTAAATGCAAACTCTGAATTACCTAATAGAAATGTTCTTTAACATTCACGCCACACGTTTTCCCGTAACTCGGATTTTCATTAAGAATCTTTACTTCCCTTTAATTCTGTAATCTCCATATTCAAATACCGAAAAAAAAAGGAGAAAACAGTTGCAATTAAATTCGAATTCTAAATTACCTATCAGGAATTACCGTCATTCGAATTTTGATTAAGTCTTTAGTTTCCTTCATTCTGCGATTCGCAAATGCAAATACAAAAAGAATGGGGAAAACAGTTGCAATTAAATTCAAGTAGTAATTTACCTATCAGAAATTTCTGACAAGATCACAAACGCGTTTTCCAATAACTCGGATTTTCATTAAGAGTCTTCAGTTTCCTTTAATTCTGCGATTCGCAAATGCAAATACAAAAAGAACGGGGAAAACAGTTGCAATTGAATGCAAGCCGTAAATTACCTATTTAAAAATCCTCTGGAGCGTTCACCAACGCGCTGCGTCCTAGCTCCGATTTTCATTTACAATCATTACTTCCCCTTAATTCTCCGTGCACGCGGATTACAAAAAAAATAGGGAAAACCGTTACTTCCCACTGACAATGAGAAGTAAACGAGACGAGATGTCAGCGGTAAAGTATCGTATGTCCCTGCATCATCGGGCTAACGATTCGTCGAACGACTCTCACTTGTTACAGTCGTGATTTTGCCTCCGCCAGTCGCGCACGCTCTTTGGCGACGCTACCATTCGAACATCAGCTTCTTTCGTCGAAAGCAGGTAAGCGATTAGTTGATCGAAGTCTTAAATCCGGCAAGTACATTTTTCTCCAATAAGCAATAAAAATAACGGAGAGCCAACATCGATTTTATAAGTAGCAACAGTGTCAACTATTGATTAATCTATCCGATGAAACGCAAAAAAACGGGAGCATTGAGATCAGGGGTTGAAAACAGTTATGATATCGATTCCGGTTTTTGAAACAGTTACGAGAACGGAAAAAATTATTTATTATATACGTACGTAGAATCGAACTATAACCGATACACAACCAAAAAATATCAGTTGCAGCATAGTAGAAGCGATGCGGGACTAATACATTGTGGGATTTCAGTTTTGAGGAATCGAAACCGAAACCGATACACGAATCGCAAGATAACAGTCATGGAACCGATATAATATCGGTTCTGTAGAACCGAAACCGAGACTGGTACAGGCCAGAACCGACATATCTGTAACAGTTGTAACATTTTTTCGGTTCTCGTAACTGTTTCAGTCAGAATCGATGTGTAACTGTTACAAACAGTTATTTTCAGAGCCGTTTCAATCCCTGATTAAGATTCACCGATTGTCTATTTCTTCCTTGATACTATCGATTATTCGATCTTAAAAAAAGTCTCATTTACTGATCCGTGAATTAACTGTACACCATTTGCACACGATTTTTTGTTAAAAGACCTTTCCGTTGCTTTAGAGACAAGGAAAATATGTTTAATGCACCTGTCAATACCGGAACAATAAACACAAATATACGCGGTATTTAATCTACCGTAAATGTTGTTATCTTTGCAGAGAAGCGATAAACGGTATATAAATTTGTCGAAATTACCGGAAGCCTCAGAGATCCAGCGGATCTTCTCACGAACCTTGAAATGTCATCGCGAAGAGAACCGCTCCTGTGGGTTTCGTTCGGTTTAATTTGCTTATTGCAATTATCCTCGATCGAAGGTCGTACGCCAACGGTGCAGATAAAAAATGGCACGTTGCTGGGTTCGTTGATGAAAAGCAGACTTGGGAGGGAATTCGTGGGATTTCGGGGAATCCCGTATGCCATGCCGCCTCTTGGAAAACTTAGATTCGAGGTAAGAACGCGATATGAAAATCTCATTAATGTTTTTCCCCGTGTCAGATATACATATTCATGCTGCACGGCTTTTAAAACACGCCGCTCTATCGTCGTTCGACGTACGATAAGATTGCGTAAAAATTAACATGAAATTAAGATACTTGTCGATCAACGAGGCATCAGTATTTGGCGCCTAAGTATCAATGAAACATTGGCGCTTCTTCGTTTCTATTCGCACGAATGACGTGCATTTTCGTATTTGAAATTTATTATTTGCGTTTAACGATCGCCGAAAGATACCTCGACGATTCGTCGTATTTTATGCTCGTTTCGGAGAAGGACGGAATTTCGCAATGATTTACAAAGGTTACTGGAAAGCGAAGTACAGCCAATGACCGTGTCTAGATAGAAACGAACTTACGCAACGCACTTTCTGAGATACTATATATTTTTCTTGGCAATGACTTTACGGCGGCGTAGAAAACTCCACCTGTCGAATACATAACGATTCATTCGTTTCAGAAAAAAAAGGAAGCCTCACCGGCTTGAAAGAAACCGAATAGAATGCCATGTTGTCTTATTAATTCAGCACACTCGGCTCGTAATTAATTGAATCCAGAAAGATACATTACTTTACTAAACCGCGACTGTGTACACTACCACGAACTATGCTATCCGAGAATTTCATTCCCATAACACGATTGCGTGAATTTGTATTCAATGTTAATCCACAATTAGCGTATAAAAATGTCAATCGTTAAATCTAAAACCTCTTTATTATAAGCGTCGTACGACGTAATTGTACGTTCTCTTACGAAATTCCGTGTATACATAATTAACTAAAAAACAAACACTCCCGCAAATAGCATACCGTGATCGTTATCTGCCTGCAAGAGCATTTTTGTGCACCCAAGTGAACCAGTTTCCACGCGACTCGCTTCAAATATCGGCTCCCACCGTTTGTAATACCGCTAATTATTTATGATTTATATTCATACCGAGCGTTCAAGTGTCAATTGCACGTTCTGCGCTCACCTTATGACTCGTCATCCCGGCGACATGCGTGTTTCGTCGATAAATGACGATAACCGTCGATATCTCTCAACCTCCTCCTCCTCCAAACACCGGTGGATACTTCATTCGACGTTTATTAGACTTCCTTTCGTAGAAAAACAAACTCGTCATTATCACGGCAATCTACGGTACATCCCATTTCGCAAGTTCAAGGAATTGCCACGTGGGAAACGAGCAACGTGCAATACGCTGCTCTATGCGCCGGCGAATTGATTAGAATTATCATGTTTTTCCTCCTAGCCACCGAAACCAGCAGAAGCATGGGACGGCGTAAGATCGGCTCAAGAAGACGCCGGCGTTTGTACGCAGAGAAACGTTTACACTCACGACGAGGAAATCGTCGGTGTCGAGGACTGTTTATACTTGAACGTATACACACCTAGGCTGCCGTCCGAGGAGGAGAAGCCGAAGAATGGATTTCCTATTATGATCTGGTTTCACGGTGGTGGTTGGCTCGCTGGTACCGGCCATTCGGAAAATTACCATCCCAAGTTCCTGCTCGATCACGACCTCATTCTCGTCACGGTCAATTATAGGTGAGAGATGTGAATCTGAAATGAAGAAAAATGCTGCTTATTGTAGGGGAATGTCTCCTGACTTTGAATGCACCGTATATTAGATCGGCGACACTGTTTTGAAAATATTGTTTACTAGGTTTGGGTCTCGATCTGTTGACGTATCGGTCATAATGACAAAATTGCTCCTAATTTTTTTCCTCTTCAAATTGTGCACACATTTCTGATTTATGGAGATAACTCGCTGATGCAATAGACGGAGTGTTTCGCGAAAACTAGGACATTTTAGCGATAACGTTTCTTCGGCTCGTTTCATGGGCAACAGTTTTACGTTTCGCACATTTCTTTCCGTCGACTCTGCCAGCTTCACGTAATCTTTCAACGATATTTGCGTATGTAAGACACGTCGAGCAAATACGTTCTGAAAATTTTCCTTGGAAAATTCAAACAGCTTTTCTTAACCCATTTGCATCGTAGCTCTAAATACGGCCGAAGGCCCACAGTACCATGCATTTCCGCGCGGAGCAGTTTAACATTGTACATCCGCGGAATATTCCGCTTACGGATGAAAATGCGTTAAGCGTTGTTGAGATTCACGGTAAAAAAAAACATTTGACACTTCTCTTGCTTCGAATGACACATTGTAAATCAGTTGTCAGTGTAACGCTGAGCAAGTACTTGAGAGAACTAACAGTAAGTGCATTTAATACCGGTTCTCGTGGTTTTCGCGAAACACCCTGTATGCACTCTTCTCCTACATATCGTCATTTTCGTATTCGCACAGACTCGGACCCCTGGGCTTTCTCAGCACGGAGGATACCATCTGTCCAGGTAATCAAGGAATGAAGGATCAAGTGCAATCGATTCGATGGGTTCAGGAAAATATCGCCGCATTCGGAGGAGATCCGAATCGAGTGACCATTTTCGGGGAAAGTGCAGGAGGTGCCAGCGTGCACTATCATATGATGAGTCCATTGTCGAGAGGTATGACAAGTTTTATTGACTTCTGCATTTATTGTGCACGAAATACTGCAATACAATCAACCATCCTAACATCGTTCTCTTAAAATAAAATTTTTCTATAACGCTGTGTTAAAGTTGCAATAGTCCTTCGAAAATATTCTTAACACGAAAACTAACGGGGTTATATTTATTATATTTAAATGTAACGAATAAGTGCTTTAGAAGAAGAGAAATCATGAGGTGAAGAAGATGATCGATTAAATATTTTACGTTGTACAAGATAGAAGTAAAATATTTGCTGTATGACTCCCCTATCTGTTTGAGGAATTTTTAGAAAAAATTGGGAATCTCTTGTTTTAACCGCCTCGCTGGTTTAGCGTTAAAGCAATTTCCACGCAAGAATAATGGCACGGTAGCAGCTTCCGTGCAACGTGACTCAATAAAGTTGAACAGCTCTCGTGTAAATACGAATTTCTTCGCGTCCCTTTTAACATGGTTCCAATATAGCACGGAAGAAATTAATTGTGCAAAATGACCATGGCAGATGATGCACAAAAATATACCAAAAAAAAGTTAACCGCGTTGCAGGAGGTTTGACAGTGCCGCGTGATTAATTGAACAATTAACTTTTATTCCTGCGTCGAAAGTAATGTCGCTTGCAAAGAATCCTGAAGGCTGACATGGAGGAAATATTATTTCAATGTTGCCGAGCGGTAGCTGCGTCTTTAATCGTTCGGAACAACGTAGATTATAAAGTTGTTTAAGCTACTAATGGCTCATTGTCTCCCTCGAAAGCCAGCGTGCCGTTGAAAGGGAAATCTTCCTGAATTACGTCGAAGGTCTTTGCAATAAAACCACATCCTGCGATTATTTTGAAAATGTTCCAACGATAGTTCAATGACACGATGATACGAAAGTAATTCTGTTGCTAATTGAATTTCGGAAAGCACCGTAATGCATTTTCGTGATTTCTCTATGCAGGTCTCTTCCACCGTGCAATTTCGCAGAGCGGCAATTCCCATTGTCCATGGACGCTGACCAGGCCGGGCCATGCCAAAGAGAAAGCAAAAACCGTGGGCAAGCTTTTAGACTGTCCCTTCGAAAATTCGAAGGATCTCATGGAATGTCTGCGCACGAAAAACGCCGATGACATCATTGGCACCGATCGTGCTTTTGTGGTAATTACAAATTTTCCTCTATCGCGTATCGAACACGAATTGAAGCAGTATCGATTAAATTCGTGTCGATTCGCTATCTACGACACATTAATGAGTCAACGATTACACCGATTAATAAAAGTTTACTAATTATCGAAATCTGACGACACAAAAGTTAATAGAAATATAGATTTAACGAAAGAAGAAACTGGATCGAATTAATCCAATACGAAAGTCGAATATTTTTTTCATATTTCTTGTTACAATTTACCATTTGTTTGCAGTAAAAGTTTGATGAATTAGTTTAGCAGGTGAGAAACAGTAGCACGTAGGTATCTTCCCATTGAACGATGCCTTTAACGTCGAATATTGGAATATTAAGTTAATCAATGAGATATAATTCAAATAATGATACAAATGGGGAAATCCACGCCGGTAAAATTGTGCAGAATGCCATCGGTAGATATTATTACATGCGGATGAACTCGTAAATAAAGCTTTATATAAGTCTCCGAGATGCTCGATCGAAAAAAAAGTGATTCAAGCTAGCAACACTTCACGGAGGTTACAATTACGATATCATGTTTAACATATTCGTTTTCCGCGTACCAGCGAGCAACGCGGTTCCTATATCTCTGTGAAATAATATCCTTTCTATTTCTCCATCTTAAAGGAACATTTAACTGCGTCACGATCATGCCTTCAAATTTATTTCTCAATATTCCCGATACTTCGACCATTTCATTTTGTAACTTGGAAATTTCGTAGAGATCTAATGATTAACTCGAAACCATTGCATATGTAATCGACATACTAATCTCAGTGAGAAACTGGTTTTCCGCATTTGTATTAACATGTCACGTACCTCACGGAGAAGCAATTAGCAATGGAACGAGCGTAATTATCTTAATAACCAGATACATGTACGACGAAATCTGGCAAGAAAATATATCAGAACCATGACTTTGTAACCCAAATGTAAAGTGTGTTAACGTCTTAAAGTGAAAGCTGTAACGCCGAACGAAAATAAGCGAGTTCCAAACACTTTCTACCTCGAAGTGCAGTCTTTCGATGTAAGACATCACCGAAGTTAAAATCCCAACTACGAGATTACCCCAAACTTACGAATCTTTCATTACAATTTTTACATAATGCCGTAACGATTAATACAATACTATTTAGGCTTCGTTGCTTTCGAATTTCTTGCTCGAATCATCTCCGTAAGAGATGCGCGTAACGGAACGTCGATGCAACGGCAGAATTTGAGCAGCAAGTTTTATTTTCAATTAGGTATTTGATTACTGCCCAATGATACCCTTCAGACCGGTAATCGAGCCAGCTCACCCAGGTGCTTTCTTGCTGGAAGATCCTGCAGTTTCATCGCAGCAAGGTCGCCTGTTAGACATACCATGGATGACGGGGATTACATCCGAGGAAGGATCCCTTCGAGTGCCAGGTATATGCGAAATTAACACCGTAATTACATCATTACCCTGCCATTTACATCTCCGAAGTATCAATGATCAATTATATTTCTTTACATCCACACCTCCGATGGAACAGTTGCATCCTAAGAAACCCGTTTAATTCCTTTTTAGGAATTTACGGCACGGAAAATGGAAAATGGGTGAAGAAATTGAACGATGATTTCATGGAGATCGCTCCGATAACATTTTTGTACGACGACACGTGCCCGGATTCGTTGAAAGACAAAGTTTCTGAGAACATTCGACGATATTATTTCGGTGATCGTCCTATTGACAATTCTACGAAATTCGATCTCATCGACGTAAGTGCCTTCGACTTTAAATACCCTATAGTCGTCAAACTGATACTTCATTTTTGTGAAAAATTGCGTTTGATAATACAGAGTCTGGATTGGATCTGGGTTCTCATAAATGAATCCAGTCCTTTCTCTAATTTTCTATGCCTATCTTGCAAAATATGGAGTACTAAATGTATCCTTTTTCCCTTCCCTCGATTCCTCTATTCCACCGTAATTATCCAGCGTATCTAAATATACAAGATCAATCATCGGTAGTTCCAGTGCTAACGCGAATCGGATGTTACGTCAACTAAGAAATGTCACGGTTTCACTATTACGTTATTTATCATAATTATACGTTCACAGCTGTACAGCGATTCCTGGTTCAACCACGCCGCCCACAAGTCGGTGCGAGACTACTTCGACCAACAATCCTCACCAGTTTACTATTATTATTTCGCGTACAGAGGAAGCTCATCGTTCAGCCGGATATTCGGCGACCCCACGCAAGATTATGGCGTATCCCATGCCGATGATCTTCAGTATTTGTTCCCGGTCGGTGAACAATTGTTCAAGGACACTCCTATGAGCAAGGAGGATAATAAAATGATCGACGTTATGACCACACTTTGGTACAACTTTGCGAATTCAGGGTGAGTCGTTGTAAATTACCGGCGACATTCTCTTCACCGTGAAATAGAAAATGCGAATGACTTAATCGATGCAAAAAATTGCATAAGCTCAGTGAGATTTTTTTCTTCAGGAATCCAACCCCGAAGGTATCGAAAATTCTACCGGTTAAATGGAAACCGGTTAGGTCGCACGCTCTCGAGTATCTGCATATAGGAAAATCGAAAATCTACATGTCGGACAACCTTAATCCGGAAAGGACGAAGTTCTGGGATAGCCTGCCGATTCGATTGGACTTACAGGACTCCAGTAAAGTGCGACAGGAAGCGAGGGACGAGTTGTAAACGCCCACCGACGATCGAAATAGAATATTCCGAACGTTCAAGGACCGTTTGCCGTGCGAGTGATATATAAAAAAATTTTAACATTTTCTAACAATCTTCGCATTTTTTATCAGCATCCGTATTCTGCGCTGTGCATCGTAAAAGTAAGCGAAAAAGAGCGCGGAATGCCATAAAGCGTATCTGTGACCTCGAACGGAATACTTAAATGTTCCACTTTGAGTTGTGCAGAACAGATCTGAACACCATAATGTCGTGTCATCGTTAGGTATTAGGAAACAATTGTGCCGGTCATTATGACGATGGTCTAAATCATTTATTTGCTGCATCGAGGTACTTCGACTTTTCATCTCGGCTGCGCGTTGTGCTTTATTTAATGATAACGATTATCAACTCCATTAAACGATTCAATTTTTTCATCATTTTTGTAAAATAGATGTATCATACTTTAACGTTGGTGCATGATAAAATAGGTGATAAGCTCGATATATCAGATTTTTCGATCAGATCATTTTCCCAATCTCCGACACAATTAACATACATTGCCAGAAACGCGGGGGAATTGTAGGAATATAAGGAATTAATTAACGTTCGTGCAAGCATTATATTCATT
Organism: Cerceris ruficornis; assembly: GCA_963989415.1. Taxonomy (NCBI): domain Eukaryota; kingdom Metazoa; phylum Arthropoda; class Insecta; order Hymenoptera; family Crabronidae; genus Cerceris; species Cerceris ruficornis. Next base: position 31,674,481 of record OZ022520.1, on the reverse strand, counting down.
CACAGTCAAAGAGAGCTTCGTAAAACCTACTGTCAGTTATTGTGCACAAAAACATAATGAAAATAGTATTAGAATTATACGAACAATTCTAAACCGTAGGGAATTGTTAAGGTGTTTGAAGTATCTTGGTACTAACTGAGTAAGCACACACTTTTAACATTATATATAACTGTATAATTGTATTGTATATATTCCAAAACAATAAAACTCATTTATTCTTTTACATCTTTTTTTTCGCCTTTGCCTTCTTTCGCGATTTCCCCGTGGACGTCGACATCGTAGGCGTTTCCAACGACTCGGCTATGGGATATTTTAACAATAATGCCATACAAGCTATGGAATAATTTCCAGGATCGTATCCTTCAAAGATTGAATCTTCATCCGTCCGCCATTGAAAGTCCTCGTAAGGAATTTCCGAGAGGACTTCGAACTCTAATCTCTCGGCTGAAGGACGAAAAGTTGAAATTCATTAGCTGAACGAGTGAAAATATTAATATAAATATTTTGATGCTTTAATCTCGATACATGAAATTAGTACATTGACCCTTCGCGGTCCGAATTAAATTCTCCATTTTTTTTAGTTGAGCGAAAACATCCTCGGGAATATTTCTATCGGTGATTACTCATTCGTATTTTATAGCAGAAATAATTATCGATACCGAGGAGTCTTAATGTGAAGATACAAAATCATTGTCAAATTCCAAAGTGGAATTACAATAAATAAAATATTAACTTGCACCACTGACCAGCGCTAGTGAATACCATGAAATTTCTTATGACTTTTAAGTGACAATATTCATGAATTTCCTAACATATTTAATATTTAAACATTGCTGTTAAAAAAAAATTTTTAATTTTTTTGTTCTATAAAGATGTGATTTTAGTGGGAAATTTTCCCTTTATTAGACATGATAGTTCAAAAAAATAGTTCGTCCTCAACAATCGCAATTTCGAGCGGTCCACGCTGAACTCTTCGTTCAGGAATATTCAACAATTTAACAATGAAAATTTACCGATTGTTTGACTCGCGCCGGAAGTAAACTCGCCGATGCAAGCAGGTAAGGAACATTTTCTTGCTCGATCGATGCAAGAACGTAGCAATGAAGTGCCGACACCCTTCGATCGGTGATTCGATTCCACGCAAATTAAATGAATGTTTACAAACTCCTCTACATTTAATGTTTCGTAAAACTGTGCCTGGGCTATTGCCTGGTTCCTCATCGCAATTACTCGATTAAGTGCCTCGCCTTGCTGCTCAAAAAATCATTTATCAGCTTTCCCAAAAACGTATAATAAATTCAATTGAACAGAGGAAGAGGTTGCAATGATATTTCGGTACTCTTCCGGTATGCAATCTAATCAATTCCAACCGAAATTTTTTAACCGATCATCTTTTTCGCCTCTTGATTCCTCACTTTCCAATGTACTCATTTTGCATATTTTAATACAATACATACAAAGCCGGTGGTTTCAGTGTTAATTTCGTATCGATTAACAGAACTGGTCTCCGATGCGAAAGTAAAATGCACAATAAAATAGCTGGAAGGGCTGCAAATTATTTACTTGGAGGGTTAAGGAAAGATAATATTTATCAAAAGAATACGGAGCAATTGAAAGTTTGAAACCGTACACCTCGAAAAATTGTGATTGCCGAGGGTTACGGGGGACAGATGGCATATCGAGAGAGTTCCGATATTTCTTTCCGCATACGTAAGGTTCCGCTTCCGTTCTCCGATGTTCGCCAGTCTTAACGATCGAGGCCACGAGGACGCCGACCAGATCGCCGGTTCCTTCTTGAACGGCACAGAAACTACATGCATCAGACATTTTGTTCAGAATCAGACGCAAATATGTTCTGACAGATGTGACGTCATCCCGTAAGCCGGCCGCTTTGCATATTGGTTCCGCTTGGAAGAAATGAATCTGCAAGTAATTTCATACATGCCTCGACGATTGAATAAACATCGCTCGATTGCGGCAACGGATTCCGGCTTTGCATTTTCGTAAGTGAACGCAACGCTGATTTGTTCCGCGACGTGGAAACATTGCGGAGTTAAATTAGGAGGAAATAAAAATGCAAATCGAACTAGACGTCCTTACGCGTGGTACACTTTGCCGATATTAAGTACCAGGATGTGGGACTATAGCGAGGATGGAGTCCGAGGCAGACTCTTAATTGACAGAACCGAGTTCAATCTGTTACCTGTGAGAGTTTTCCTAAATTATTATTTAATTTCTGTCAGCTTCAGTGACTGGGAAAGCACCGAAAATGTTATATTGGCGAAATTATCAAAGCATTTGCATCACGAAGAGAAATACTCCGGGAAAAATGTTTACTTTACATCTCTGAGCGCTGAATAGCCCGCGCAAAGTGAAAAAACTGAGAATTTTGTATTCGTTAACGTACGCTGTACCTTTATACCTCGCTACAGGTAGATAGTATTAACGGGGAATTATAAATATTCAGATGAAATGAAGTTATAAATGACTTTGCAAATTACGTATGATCAAGCTTGTATATTATAATCATGCGGTGTCATTGTAAGGATTGTGTTTATTTTGTTTTACGATTTCGTTGCTCATGCTTTCTGTTGTATCAAAGAGTGATTCTCGTATAATAAATAATGAATCTGAGTTGAGATGCAAATGGGTCAAAGACGAATGATACAATTTTGGAATTTTTAAACAGTGAAATATACTTTTAATTGTATCTCGTCGGACGTATGCGTCCTATATTTAAATAAGAGCATTTAATTGTCATATATTTAAATAACAATGAAATTACAGTCAGAGATAGATACTACGAAGCTACGATGTGTACGAAGAGAAATAAAAAATTCTGTCCCTATCGTTCAGATCCGTTCTGTTTAGACGATTATAGGAGATTGCAAGCGAAAGATGCAAAAAAGAGCGAAGAAATGGAAGTACCAGAATGAAGTCGAGCGCATCGATAAATTTATCGAGACAAAGGTCGACGATTCTGTAACCGCTCGATTTCCTTTCAGCCACTGTCACGGCGTCTCGAGTTTTCCGATTTGAATCGAACCGTAAGTTTCGCAGATCCAGCATCAGCTTATTTATAACGTGAAAGTCGCTGTCCTTGATCGAGGTCGTTTTACGTTGGGCGATGGTAACCGTGGGCCTTCCTTCCGCGAGCATTTCGAGAACTGAAGATGATTTTCGACGATTCACGGTCACGTTTAATAATTTATAACCCTAGGCGGTGATCGGAGGTGAAACGTTTCAAGAGAATTTCAGACTATAGATCTTAAAGAGATCGAGGTTTGGATTCAAGGGCAAATACTGAGAAAAATTTTGTTGTTACTTTTAAGATCGAAGGGGCGTGGAATCAATGGAAATTGCGATTCTCGGGAAACTTCAGGAGGTATTTCGTTAGATCGTAAATTTAATCGGTGAGATAATGGAGATCGAAGAGAAGGATGAACGTACGCTGGAAATTGAGGCGAGGATGAAGGCTCCTCTCGAATGGGATTGGTCACCCTATTGCAAGATACAGGATCTAAAAGAGCCGCAGTACGACGAAGCTTTACGTCTGATAAAAGTTTAGCCTAAAGATTACAATATCTTATGCTATGAAATCGCACAGAAAGTAATTTCTATTTGGATTCAATATTTGCACGCTTTCCAATCTTCTTTCTTGTTAAGAAATTTTTCTCTACTGATTTCAAGGCTTTCGAAATTTCTCGAATACTCACAAATCCTTTGCTTCGACTGAATTATTCCAAGAGAATAAAATTATCATCGCTGTAGTAATCCTGACCCTCTATAAGCCCTTGTATCTCTAATTGTAAGATAACACAAGACACATCTGCATTTCTATTCTTCAATATCACGATTCAAGAATAAAAATGCAGATGTGTCTTCTGTTATCTTACACGTTGCTACTTTTACCTGTTATTATTTAATTCATAAAAGTGACAAATTCCCTCCATAATTAAGTGTTTACTACCTGCGTCAAATACATTATTTAACATTTTATTTCTACCATTCTTCAATGTGCCGCCGTATGAGTATTCTTCAAATGCAAAGAAAAGTTGTAGCTGTGGAGGGTCGCTGGCTGAATATAACTTACGCTATTACTCAACGTTACGAAACATTCGAGAATTTCTAACGTCCAAACACGATATTCGAAGCGACCGTTAGGCAATCGCTAATCACACCCCATAGCCAAGACGACTTATCCTCTGGAGATTTCCCGCAGCACCATTTCTTCCGCACCGAGCCAATGTGTGTGGCCTCCTCGTTGCTCGAAGATAGATTGTCCGTGAAAGGATACATAGACCTCGCGAGAACGTGGATGAAGGACACCACGAGTCTGGTCGCGCTCAGCTTAAAATCTGGCCGCGTAATTGGAGTGGCAGTAACGAGAATCAACAGCGACTTGGAGAAAACGGACGTGTACAGTCGAGTGCAGGTACGGCTGATAACGCGATCGCTACTAACACGTTCCGTGCGATGCCGTTTTTGCCCGACCTGTCGTTCAGGCCATTTGACGTTTTCACTGAAGATTAATAGATTACCACAATATTTCATTACATCATCGATTCATAAGTAATTACAGTAAAACCTCGATAAATGCATCATGACTATCCCCTCCACATAGGGGGATCCCTCTTGGAGAACCCCGACAAGGGAGCGGTGTAACATGATACCACCAGAATGCCGTTTTTATTTTTCATTGTTGAATTATTATTAACAATATAATATTATATACATATTAAAAGAGTTTAAAAACGACTCTACGTTCTAGGAATTCCTATTCCAAACAGGGGACTCTCTGCAGTGTAGGAGAGAGTAACATAACGGTTTATCTGGCTCGCGAACTATAGCTAGTCTATCACCGCGAATCCCCGTAGATACGTGAATCTGTTCCCATAATTCGGCCAATTAATGCATTCCGCAGGTTCTAGAAGGCGAAACGCTGAATAAAATGATGCAATTGAAGAACGAGCTTATCATTCGAACCAAAGCCTACGAAAAATTCGGTCACGACGTTTACCTTCGTATCTACATTCTCTGCGTACACCCATCTTATCGGTCAAAAGACATCGACACGGCGCTTCTGAAGGCCTGCATCGAAGTGGCAGAGACCTTAAAAATGCCGGCTATCGGTGGTATCTTCACTTCCGGTTACTACCAATTAAAAGCCCAAGAACTTGGTTTTCAATATTTCTCGGAGATTCCTTACAGTCAGTGGATCGTCAACAATCAAGTGGTATTCGATGATCCGGGAAGAGGGAATTACTCTGCCGCCTTCCTAGGAATGCCGATATCCACCGAAGAAGAACCCCAAGAAAACTGACTTTCGACGAGTATTATCGTTCGTCGATGCGACAAATGGCAACTTTGTATCTCCAAATCTATCGATAAATCGATGCGTTACCTCGAATAATAATGCTACCAAAGACAAGAGGATATTATTTTCACGTTTTGCAAAGTGAAAGTGCACTATTAAGACACTTTAATTGTTCTCCACTTCCATCGTTACCGTGGCACGGTAGCGCGACTGCGTTACCAGCGCAAGAGTCAATTCACAAGCGTGATAACGTGAATAACGATACTCAGATGACGCTAGCTGCAAATTCAAAGGCAACGGGAGGACCATTTTCCGAGAATTTCCCGGGAGGCCTCTACGAGCGCCCTTTCCCTTCGTCTTCCCCCTCCTGAGCCCTCGCACCCTGCTGTTGCTTTTGAATTCAGCGGACGAGGGATCGTCGGTTCACCCCACGTAAAGGGTGGCTTTGTGGAATGGAGTTTCACTCGGTAGGAAGGGGGAAACCATAATGCCGTCCAGACCAACTTGCGCCATTTTGTAAATCAAGGGCCACGAGGACGCGACGAAAATTCTAGAATTTTCTCCACATCTCGAACAACGAATGGAACTCGACCAGATGAATATCATGGAAAATATTTCTTGGAAAAATTCTACCTACTTTTGCCAATGTTTGCTGGGGAATTCTTTTGTTCCGCTGGGTTAACTTTAATTAATTCTTTGAAATTTCCCGAGATACGATTCTACGTCGAGTTACGTAATTGGGGATCGTTTCGATGAAACTTCGATGATTTCTCGCTGAAATTGTTACGGAGATGTTTTATAATATGAAATACAAGCTTTCGATCGGAATCGGAAATACGCGCCAGGGCGAAAATCTTTTGTAACTATTATCGGTTTGTTGTTGTAAAGTGACGCAGATACTATTGAAATACTACGGGGAACCGCGCGAAACTGATAAGGTACCATGGTGAAAACAATATCAGGTCAAATAAAGCAACGAAATAACCGGCTTCTGCTTCTGACGAAATATTTATCTTGCTATTTCTGGGTTTGCTTATCTAACTTTTCTTGGCTATTGAACGCATATTTAGTAGCAGATCGCTTATATAATCCGGCGCTTCGATTTACTATTATCGCCGAGTCTCGTAGTAATTTCTTATCGTTAACGCGACAATCGAGTTTTATCTGTCGTAGAGTTCTATCGAAATCAAGGCGCAAGATTATGCGGAAAATTGTGCTCGTAAAAAGAATTCGTAACATGGAATTCTACGGCTTCTTCCTCGAGACGTAGCTGCACGATAGATCGGATATTACGAATACGACGAAATAATGAAAAAGATAAATAAGGAAAAGACGAGACTCGTAAATAACTATTAAGAAGTACGCGGTTGAAATGAAGCAGTGGCTTAAAAATAATCGTACCGTTCGTTAAAGACCCTGAAGTGATTAAATTTCATTAAAATATGATTAAATGAGATTATATGTGAATTATTCTATTTATATTTACGCTCGGAATACCGCGAAATTTGCATATTTCGTATCTCTTCGTCCCATCCAGTGGCGCCGTCTACAGTTCGCAACATTGCAATTGCGGCTTCGTTACCGCCATTTTATTTCGCAGCATGATTCATTTCCTCTGAATTTTCCTGCGCAAGAATTCTGAGAAAATAAAGCGCCCACGAGGAAATTCGTTGGCTGTTTTTTCTCATTTTGTTACCAACGGTGAATGTTCATTATAATTTATTGCTTTTAATCAAATTCCTGCGACGAACATGCGAGACTTTCAAGTTCCGCGATTCTGCTGTTTCCGAAGGAAATTTTATCGGTCTTTGTTGTACGTTAAATAATAATTCAACGATGAATAAAAGTTTAAAAATTAACAATTACAGAAGGTGATGTATTTTCATGCACGAAATTACAAAGAAATCGTTGGAAGAGGCTGAAGAAATAAAAGATGGAGGCCTTGCGAATACGATTAGATCGAAAAGAATTAATGTACCTGAATTGTCAATAATTGTATATTGTGTTGTAGTGTGATATTTTAAAGAACACTGTTTATAAACAAATTAATGAATCTGCCGAATAAAGCCAAGCGTACCGCAAAGGCTTGGGACAAAACTTTGTAAATTGTATTGCTAAAGACTTCGTATTTTGGAACATAAATTAAGTAAAATTACAACTGCAAATCGCACTGCATATTTCACATAAAACTTGAGGATTAACTAATTTAAGTCGACAAAAATCTTTCGCGCTGCTTTTGCTGCGACTTCTCCTTCAGTTTTAGTTGATTTCGATGAAAATCTTGTCTTTCGCGCAGTATAATTGCACTTATTCTTCTTCCACATTTTCTCCAAAGGTTTTAATCATTTTTACAGGTCAAATATAGGAACAACCGACAAACAAACAAAGAATTTTTATGGTCCGACTTGAATTTCAAAAAATACCTAATAAACGCTAACTGGCCGGTTCTTGGAAACGCTATACTTTCGACTCGATAATGAAGGTTAACCGAGGGCTCATGGCATTCAATTACTAAGAACCGTCCGCAGAAAGTAACGCGCTGGAATTCTCAAGACTTCCATTAAATAATCATTTCTTCCAATATTATTGTTACGCGATAATTCGTCCAACCGTTCCACAAAAATGGACGATAATTCCCGCCTTTACTTCCAAAATAAATACATAATTTTCATTGACAAAAATGTGAAAAAGCGCGATACCAACTTTACACCTCATAACCCACCGAATGTTTTAATTTACGGAGAAATAAATGTTTCATTGTTCCTCAGACCTCACTGACAATACAATCGCCTTAAACGAGCTGGCAAGTAGCGTATTGTTAAGTAACGGAAAACTGATCTTCGTTCGGACAAAAGCGGAAACTTCCCTAACGAAAATTGATGGAGTTTCTTCCTTACGACGTTCGAGAAACTTCGTTCTACGGCCTTTCCACCGTTTCTTCCTCCAACGCTCTTTGCCGCGTTCACTTTTATTTTCGTTCGACCTCCCTACAGACGAATTCACGTTGATGCATAAACCGGAAAGAAGGAAGCTTCGAAGGTCTTGATTTTTTATAAAATGCATCCATGAAAAGTTCGCTCAACGTTTGTACATGAGAGGTCCTTTTTAGATCCAACGCCGGCACAATTTTCTTTCCTCCTCAAGGTAAAGAAGAAAAGTGTCGAACTAGCTCCCATCCAGAGAGAGAGAGAGAAGTGTTGTTCATTCTCTCGATGTCCTTTCCACGACGACGGGTTTTCCCTCTTTTCCCGCTATCGGCCCTCCTTTCGTCCCTTTGAAGAAGCAAACACGCGGGAGTTGGATCCGAAACGGGCAGAGGCAACTCGAGGCGTTGCCACTGGCAACCGATAAAATTGTACAAGACCCTCTTGATCCCTTTTCAAAGAAACTTTCGAGGCATTTCTTCCGATCGCCCCAGTTATTGGACGAGCTTATTAACCTGTTAACCGGCCAATTCCTCAAACGAAACCATCCCGTTGGATTATTCTTACATGAGGAATAACTCAGAGTAAACTTGTCCCTTGTAAGGGCATTTTTCGATGACGAGTTTTAATAGCCTGTTTATTTAACCCTTTCCAGACTAACAAGACAATATATTGAAAACTAATGTTCATTTAAACTGTTGGGATATATTTTCCCCAATGTGTCAATATATAACAATAAATACTACAAATTGAAGATATTTATTTTATTAGTTTTGAGAACTGCTGAGATATATAATTCCAGTATAAAAAGCTGATGGGATATGTCCCACTTTCAAATTTCTAAATTTGGATCATTTTCAACAGCAACGTATGAGTCGCTCAGAAGCCAACACTGCTAGGTCCATTTTTTGATAATTTCTAAGTTTGTAAATTTTAATAGCATGAAGTTTATTCCGCTAAAATTTACAAAAGGCCGAGAATATCAAAAAATGAACTTAACCGCATTGGCTTCAGAGCGACTCATATGATTACCGCGGTCAACGAGCATATCTTAATAAAAACTTGTTACACCCTGTTTCAAATTAAATATAAAACTCCGTCTTGAAAGGTGGTAATAGGTGGAAAACAATATTTAAAGATTCGAATCTGCGGGGATGTCCCTGTTTCGATGCTGAGTTTTATATTAAATTACAATTATTGATTTATTTTTTGCGCGTTGCTGTGGCTCAGTCTGGTTAAGTGGAAAAGAAAGGAGATGAAGAGCGCACGTTTCTAATATGTTTAATTTCGCAATCGGTGAAGAACTTTCGGACATTTAAGGTTTTGAACAAATGAACATTTCCATTTTTATTTATAAAGACGTACGAGGTAAATGATTTATCTTTAAATTAATGAAATCAATAAATTATTGACGATCTTATTTGTTCAATCATTATTTAGAGTCTATATGATATTTTTGTTAAGACCGAGGAAAGTAAGAAACTTTGGAAGCGTTTCTTCGGATCGTCCGAAATCTTCGAACACAAATATTTTACAATTAGATATCTAGAATAACAGGCGTAAATGCATCCTGTGAAAGAACATTTTTTAACGACGAATATCAACATCTCGTTTAACGAGTTTAGAGAGAGCGAAACTTTGCAAAAGTTTCAGCCTATGTAAAATTATTCTAAAAGGCATGCTTAAATTCTACTGTAAATGGCGTGAATGTCTTTCGATGAAATTCGAAACGAGGAACAAAATTGCGCGACCTTTATTATTTTTAAAATTTCTCAACGTTCAACGTTTGTCATAGAAAAACGTAACGTTTCTCTTTCTCACCGGACAAAGTTCAAATAATTCTATCGCCATTGTCGACAAAGCTTTCGAGTGCATTCGAAGTGTCTTAAGTTCGACGATCACTGTACGTTTGCGATTTTAATCGAACAAGCAACGCTCACGGAAGGTTTATTGCAAAACGGGGATATATTGTAACGCAAACCGCCATGGAAATAAAATCCATTGTTGGTGGACGCTTTTGAGAGACATGAGCCACGATTTCCGGGAGCGAAAAAGAGGGGGGCCATCGACCCTTTGCATTGGGTCGAGAAAATATAAGCGAGGTCGATATTGAGAACACGAGGAACGAGAAAAGAGGGGAACGACCCCCGAAAAGCCCTAATGCGCTCCATGAGTTTTCCAGGCGGCACGACGCCATAGAAATCCCAAGTATCCACGCGTACCTCGGAAAATGACGTTGAAAAACATGAAAATCGTACAGTCCCGGAATCTCCTTTATTTCTTTCACCTAAAATTTATCGCAACAGGTTGAACCAAAATTTTCCGCGTATTGTTTGAAAATATGACGATATCTCTTAAGACAATAGAGACGATGATCCAATCGAATCTCTCGTGGAGCGAATCGTAGGAAATCGAGCGATTCGACTACGCAAATCGATTCCCAGGAAGGAAACGCGGAACTCTATAAATTATTCCCATCCCAGCGGAATATTCTCACGATCGTGTATCGGCCGGCGAAACTGCTCGGCCACTTTTCAATACCGTATTCTTTCTCACGAAAGAAGATCTCGAGAAATCGAGCCTCCGGCCGCCTTGTGCTCGTATTGGTAGAGGCAAATGAATTTTCTCATCGATGCCGAATCGGGCGCCCTTGGAGCGGTGACCCAGATCCGAAAAGGGGTAACGACCCCGAGCAGGGAATCGCCCCTTCCTCGTATATCCGTTTGTTCGCCGGTCCTTTTTTTTGTTTTCGATTGCAAATGGCGGGTGCTCTTTGAATTTCGACTCTATGCTCCGTGCTCGCCTAGGCGCTCACCGAGAACCGGGCCGTTGTCCTTGCAAACACCGGCTACCAACCTTTCGGAGAACCAACACACGTGCAGCCTTCGAACGTACCTTTTTACCTGGCATTTCGATATTCGAGGACCTCCTCTGCCGAACCAACCGAGTTAATTATACTCGCGATTCCTGGATTCTTGGTAAGCCACGTTCGATGAATTTCCGCAAACTTCGATTCTATCGTCTAACCCTAACGACTCGGACGATTCGTCGATTCGGGGAGACACTTCTTTCAAACCAGAGAGCAAAGACGGATCGTTTTTCGTTAGAGAGGTGGCCTTTAGGGTGCAAGCTTGGAAGAAAGAGACGCCATGCTGTAAATTGCCCTGGGCAATTGATGGCAAAATTCCTACGGATTTTACATGGTGAAATCGTGAAAAATTACCGCAAGAAAGAATATTTACGAAAAGACGTGGAGTATTGAGAGCGAAGGAAAGAATGTTGAGAATGCGAGCTTGATATTCGAAACGATAAAAGAGAATTATCGAGAGCGAAAGAGAGAAAGCAATGCATTATTTTTCTATCTTATTTTCACCGCGAGATTGTATCACGGGCGAGTAATTTCAGGAGGAAAAAGAAGAGGAACTCCGTGTTCTCAGAGGAGGATGGAAAGAACTTTTTCTCGGTTCGACCGCTGCGAGAAGTTCATGACACGCTTCGCTAATGAAAAACAAGCTTGTACTAAAGCATTTCCAGCGTATTAATGGTTGTACTATACAAGTGCCTATGAAACGAGAGATCTTGTTAGCCATTCAGCTGGGCCTCGCACGTCCATTCAACATCCACGGCGATGCCAGAAGAAAGAAATTCTTCATCGTCCGCGAACACTACTTCCGGGTGGAAACAAACTTGTCTCGAGCTCCGAATACATTATGTACATCTTTCCGTTCCTTTATCTTTCTATATCTTATTGCAACTCAAACGTCAGGGCATATTTAACACCTATAAATCTTCACGATCAACTTATTCAAGTCGATAAACATTTTTCGCATATCTTCCGCTACGATTTCCCTCTCAATTTTACTTCATTTTAATCGACAACTTGTCTTTCGCACAGTGTCATTGTACCAGTTCTTTTCACACGCTTTCTCCGCAAGTTTTAATAATTTTTTTAGGATAAATACAGGAATAATTGACAAACGCGCAAAGAATCTTTAGGGTGCGACTTAAATTGCAAAAAATTCATGGTATATGAGCTTTGAATACGTTATATACATCTTTGCGTTTCTCCATCTTTCTCTTTCTTCTTGTTACACCCTGTTACTCGTTACGAAATCGTCCTTCCAAGATTTCGGTTCCTGCTGCCCGCCTTTTGCTCGATACTAAGCAGAAAATGGAGCAATTTGTATAGAAAGGATGACAGTGTCGGAAAAAAGTTGCAAGATCAAGCAAATGTCCGTGTGATTTGTACTTTACTACGGGGAAGATAGTTCTATCTAACCTTTTAATATAAATACCTCGGTCTAAGCTTCAAGATAGTTAGTTGTATCTAATCTCATAATGTAGATTCTTCTATTATCCTTATAAATACAGTTGAAACTATATTTCTGCAATGCTATCCAATTTAAACCGGAAGCTTCTCAGAAACTACCATACGGAAGCGTAACTTGGAGAAGTTTGCTCGTCAAATTCAACACGCAATCGTGCCCATTTGATTTCCCAGAAATTCGTACTTCCAGAACCGCGCGAAACAACTGGATATCGCAATGCGCCCGTAAAAGTCGGAGCAACAGAGAGAAATCTACGAAAATTATTACCGTTCGATACAGTCGGCGTTTCATCGAAATTTCGCTTTCGAAGAACGGTTTCTGTCTTTCCATCGACCTTACCTTCCACGGAAGGCACCTTTCAGGTAACGAACCCAGCGTTTTGCCAAAAGAATTTCCTGCCGCAAAGTAAACGAAGTTCGAAAATTCCGAGCCCCTGGCTGCGGAAGGTTTGAAAATTCTCTGCCAGGCCGAAGCGTGTATCCAACGACACCACCCTAGAATGCTGTTAGGTCGACACGCACACAAACGCATTTAGAGTCGCACGCACTTATGCACGCCCAACCAACGCCGAACATGCCGGCTTCTAGGAACCCATAGGCGTAGGATTCGCTCTCCTAGGACTCCTCGACTGTTCTAGGATAAATGCCAGAGATCTTCGCGATCATCAATTTTAACAGGAATCCTGATTATTAGACGTTCGTGGCAAATTTAACTCTGCTGAGATACGCAAAGAGCGTGGAATATAAAAAAGTATCCGAATTATCCAAGGTACGGTGTTCGTTTTAACATTTAGCGAGTGAAAGAGTCCTCTGCTTGGATTTTTCTTTGAAATTTGCATGAACATCCGCAGTTATGATTGCTGGTGATAATTGTACGGCGTGAGGATGAATCGTGATGGTGTTTTTATATGGGAAATTGTCGGGCTGTTTGTTGGAAGTCGTACAAAGTGTTTGTTAAATTTCTGCTGTTGGAAGTTTTGTATTAACGGTAGTTTTTTAATGTAACGGAAAGATTATGATCGTTTCATGGGATTGTGGCAGATCGTTGATCTTTGGGGAAACGTTTGTTCGGTTAATTAAAAGAAAAATAAGCTTGAAATATATAATTACAGTATGGAATGTAAAGATGTGAGACTATAAAATATGAAACTATAGAATACTAAATTATTTATTTGGTTTTACATTTATGCAAATAATTAAAGCAAGCTGGCAGGTGAGGTTTTTAGCGGCATTTCTTTTATGAGTGCATATTGTATATAAAACATGAAACTGTCCACAGTAACGACTCAAAATGGTGTATATCTCTGGAATTTAATCTGCGTTTTACTTTGAAATCTTCACTATCTTGTACTTGCGTTTACCGAATTTTTCTAGAACCTCGTACGTTTTTCTAGAAAATTTGATTCTAGAATTTGCTACTTTCTAATTTTTCTTAATACGCTATTGCGATCGGAAACGTTGCCACGGAAAATGTTTAAAAGGAAAAGTGCAGAATGCGGAAACTCCTCGACCTTTCGGTCTACCGTTCCAACGTGGACAAACTGAGAAAGAATTCTACAGACTTGCCCATACCGAGACGTAAAATCGTCGTAAAGTAATCAATAAGATCTGAAGTGTAAAACTTTATTACTTTTGCCACGGAAAACCTTGTAAATCGGACATCGTAAAATATCGGCAACACGTTTTTACCCTTCGAGGAATGCCTTCAAAATATTTTATTGCGTGCAATTACAATCACAAGCTATTACGCGCGTGAAAAAAAAAGTACAAAATTTCGTCCCAACGGCTCATTGCCCGAAATGAAGTTTTACACTCCTATTAACGATCGCGAATGGAAAAACGCCTTCGTCTTTCGTTCGACAGAGGAAAATTACCGCTGTTAGTTCCAATGAAAAGTAGAAACGAAGCAACGCTACCGGAAACGGGACATCATTTTCCACCTCGGATTTTCGTGGCGCAAAAATAAGGGGCGAATCTTCTAAGGGCGCGGATGGTCTCGTTAGCTCGGTGGGGAAAATTTTTTCCATGGAATCGAAACGGGGGACGAGGAAAAAGGAGATATAAATAAAACCACCCCTCCGAGCGGAGACCCTCCGATGGGGTGGTCAGGAGGGTCGCGTTTGCCGCGCTTTTTCGGCACGAGTCACGTTCCGAGATCTAATTGGTCAATCGGGAAGCAGCCATCTTTTGAATGGGCGTAGCCACTCGTTAATGTAGGGTGACTCACCCCTGCCTGCCGAAAAGCCTATGCCTCTAGTCCACCAACCCTCTCCCTCGACTTCCCCTCTCGAGGCCTTTGCTTTCTTTCTCCTCTAACTTCCTCTCTCTCCATCTTTCCCCTCGCTCCCTCTCTCTCTCTCCTTCGCATCTATCTTTTCTCTCCCCCCGTTTCGTACTTTCTCGTGATCTTCCTCTCTCACCCCCTCGAAAACTCTTTTTCTCGCTCCTCGACGGCTTTTCTCGGCCGTCTCTTTCCCTCTGCATATAACTCTCTCCCTCTCTCCACGTGGAAGTGTATATATATATATACATACATAAATATATATTTATATATATATACAGAGGTCTCTCCATCTCCCTCAACCCCCGATACTTCCGTTCGCGCTTCCGTCTCTTTCTATTCTTACTTCTTTTTCTTTATCTCAAGCTCTTTGTTCGTGCCACGCCGTTGCGCGTTTCCTTTTCCCTCTCTTCCTCCCTCTATCGCTCCGTCCCAACGTTTCTTCCCCTTCGATGCTTTCCAGGTTCACCCCCTGAAAGTTTCACGGTGCTGCCACCCTTCCGACGCCGAACCATCGACACGGCTCCGATGGTCCGCGAGGGGCTACGAGAGGTAGACGATACCCGGAACAACTTTCCTTTTTCACGTTTACGACGTACACAGGCAAAAGAGTTTAGCCGGAACACCGTCGGCGATTTTCAAGACGAGAGACGGCCAGAGTCCAACGGAGCGACTCGCACGGTGACGGAGAAAGGCTGCTGCTTTACTTTCGCCCTCTTTTATTCCCATCTCCTCCTTACAGTTTAACTTGCAGGCGTGAATTTTCCGATTCCTCGGCTGAACGGATGCGGGTGACTGCTCGACATTCAACTATGGCGTGAAAATATTTTTTTGCCGATGTACTTTAAGTTCCTTTGGCGGATGGTTCAGTTTTTAACCCTTTGCACTATAATTGCTTTCCTACTTTGTTCTCGGCCAACTCTGATTTCATTTTTGTGGTTTTGATAGCACGTGTTAGGCATGAAGTAATTGCTTGCAGTTATTTAAAGTTTAACGTTACATTAACAAAAGGATTGTTCAGAAAAACTCACGCCAGAGGTGACTTCGTAGTGCAAAGGGTTAACACTAGATCTACGGCCGCCGTCAAATTGACGGGTTCCAACATTTTTCAAAATTTTTCTCACATTGATACAGAAGCAGTACGGTAAATATTTCAAGTGTATCTTATAATACACAAAATACTTAACTGATCGTATTTTTTACCGCTTGATCCATCTTCTTTCAAAGTACTTATTTAATATATTTAAATATAGCAGATTTAGCGACCGTAGATCTAGTGTTAAACACTGACATTGTTTTTTGAGGCAAGATAATGTAACGGGGAAAATTTGATTTCGCTGGGGGAAAATGGCTGGAGACAATGACGAAGCAGGTAAATTTGTGGAATAGGAATATGGTGGGTCTTGCGAGAATTATAATCGCTATTTAAAGTTGCAAAATTTCAGTAGATGGCACGCAGGTTACTCCTTATTCTTTTTCCTTTTGTATTTTTTCAATTCTAGCTGCCACGGTCATTTTATCCAGGACCTACCGTCTTAGATGGGTCCTGGACCACCGAGGCTGCGACACATCAATTAATAATTTAAGGAAAATTTCCCCAAGATGGCGGAGGAGGATCTGAACTCGAGCCCACTGATGGCGAGGTGGAAGATTTACCTGTTTACCCACCGTAGCAATCCGGCAATTTTTTTCCTTCTGTATTTTTTCGAATTTAAGCTGCTAATTTTGAAAGTATTCGCATTAGCATTTCATCATCTGCGAGAAAATTGACGGCGGAGCAATGTCCGCTGCAGTTCTCCTGCACCCACGACCAAAGTGCATTATTCCTTACCGACGCTGCAACGACGTGCCCCTCCATCGTGTAGCTTCTCTCCCACGCGGCCTCGAGTATGCAATGCACGATGCACGAGTTCGCCTGCGGCATGCGTAAATGTGCATTACCGCCGCCCCACCATAAGTGCATTCGCCAATGGAAATATGCCATGGATTCGCAATGAAGTCAGCGTTTAAGCTGTCTAACTTTGCGATTTAGACGTTAAGACCTGCGCGCAGTGGCAATTTCGACTGTCTGCGAGTTAAGAGTGAAAAACTGCTTGCTTTTCTGGAGTTATCTTTATTTTTGTAGCGCGATATTTGGGATTACGGATTATAAGAGCCATTGCGATTCTTCGCGAAAGATATACTGCGGAAGGAGAAAGGAGAAGAGGAAAGTAATTGAGACACGTAGCTGATACTGCGTCGAGAATAAAAATTGTCACTTGGAAACATTTAGGTCTTTTGTAGTCGGAAAGAAACTAAATGTTCAAAATGTCCTCTTTGAACGTAATCATAAAATTTGTATGCATCGTGTTACCGAGTATTCAAGTTATGATTATGATTATGTTGAAAATTATCATAGAACCTCGTTAACTCTTACCATAGAAGATAATCTAAAGAGAGTCATACCAGGGCAAACGCCATAGAAGTGCACGCCCAAAAACGATTAGTATTTAAAAAGTAAAATGAGATTCTCTTTACCTCACGTTAATTTCAACCGTTTCATAATTGCAAAGGTACCGATGCGCCCGATTTCCCGCTTCGACAATAAGGTAAAAACCGAGGGAAAAGCTACGAGAGATCGTTTCGTTGGATATCAACTCGTTTTAAATATTTTGTAAAGTGCATCCCATGAATCAGATTCCAAGCAGGACATACCGCTTATTATCCATCCAATTATCATTTTCTCGAAAAATTTTCAACGTAACGAGAAACCTCTTAGAAAAAAACATCCTTTTAGAATCTTACGAGGGCCAGAGTTGTCCAAACCTCCCACCAAATTATGTTGGAGTCCTTGAAGTGACGAACTAGGACTTGAGCTAAGATAGTTTTCGTTTGCAATCTTCGCGAAGCCATTCTGACGGCCTGCGTTTCTTACTTTTGCATCGGAAAGTTCAGAGTTCATTCCCAGTTAACCCCTTGCCCCACGGTTTCATTTCTGACTGCCTCCGCTATAGTTCAAATTAAATTGCTGAAATAAAAATTGATCGGTCATTCTTGATATATCGTATAATTCAACGTACCATGAATACCGGGCGCAAACGACCTGATGGCGCGTGGCAAGTGTTTCCTTCTGATTCGCCAGAAGGATAGAGAAATCCCCGATTCGCGCGTTATTTTCGATTCTAACGCGCTATTGGTGGAGAAAGCCACGCATTCGTTATGCCGCCATATGAACGTTAAAAGTAGTGTTTTCCTTTGAGTTGTTATCAGCCGAGCTTCAGGTTTCTAAGAGCGATATCGCGGAAATATTTGGAAGGTGCGAGCGACGTCCCCCCTGCCGCACTCATTCCCCGTGCGCCATTACATCTTTTGCGGCTGATACTATAGAAATAATTTTATCATATCGCGTTCCATTGATATTTTCAATTTCATAAGTTTTGCAAAACTTGAAAATTTCCTAACCCCAATTGCAACCTATTTCCTAAACCATTCACCGGATCACGAGCAACCCTCGTTCCTGTAGAACAAGGGATTGATCAAATTATTGGAACCGTATTCCGGCGGTGCAATATTCTCTAGAAGAAAAAAAAAGCGCCCCGTCCTTCTGGAAAAGTGCGCGTAAAAGCAGCGTACGAATGTCGACGGCGGGAGAAAGGCCCGAGCCGGTCAGGCTGCAGTTCTCGAGTGTGCAAAAGTGCATTACCCCCCACCTTCGTGCGCGACCCCTCCACCGATGCGGCCCCACCGTGGGAGAACGCACCACCACTGCCACGGGGACGTCCTCTTGTTGGTTCCCCTCGTGCCGGCAAGTTGCATGCAATAAACCGATGCACCGATGCACGCCGTCGATTCGAGGACAAAGGAGGGGATGCAACGGCAGGGCCATCCCTCCCCTCCTCGAGAATGCCAACAACTTCCGGAGTACGAGAGCTCGAAAGGGAGAGTGGGAGAGGGATTACGTATATCTCTTCTGCCGCGGTTTCGACCAATCCTGCGACACGTTAATGCAATAATTCGATGGCCGTTCACGCGTATGCGTGTGTGCACATGCATGCGCACACGCGGCTGCATTGTGCGCGCGTGCAGCAAACACGAGGTTCCCTCTTTTTCCCGCCATTGGTTCACTCTTGGAAAAGCGTCCCGGCGCTCCTCTCTCGTCGACGGTACCAGCTGTATTTCTGTTTGGAGCTTTGCCGGGAAGGAGGACAGCAGAGGAAGCTGGCAGGAAGGAAGATGCAACGGTGGATGCTGTTGCAACCCATTTGCATCGCAGCTTCAAGTGCGGTAGGTGACCCGCAGTGCCGGGCATTTCCGCGCGCAGCAGTTTAATATTGTGCGCTGAATATTATTCAGGGCGGAATATTCCGCTTACGGATGCAATTGGGTTAGTAGAGGTGAATTTTCCTGGGGAGGAAGATTTTCGCGGCGAGGGAATTGGGGAAAAGGTAGGCGAGGAGAGAGCTCCGAATATCGGAGAAATCGATGGGAAGGTATCGTGTTAGTTCGAATGATATTAAACGCATATTTCGTAAATCTACGAAATAATTGTGAAATAATATATTTCAGAATTCGTAAAAGAAATCATTTTATGTTTATGAGGTTCATTGACCCTCTATAGTCCGAATATTTTGAGATATTTGAAGGACAGCTGCACGATAGCACGTTAGAAAATGACGAAAATGCAGTTTTAGATAATGGATTTAATTTGATTCTTAAACATTGGATTGTAAAGAATTTCATGATTTTTCGCAATTAAATTGTAATATTTCGCAGAATTGAGTAATTTACTTCGAGGAGTAGAAGCTTAGATGTGACTTGTGTTGCCCCAAAGTCACAGAAAAATAACGGAAAAATCCTACAATCCTTATCCCTCGAAAGTGTCGTTGGACGTTACTCTTACAATAATTTATTTAATACGTTTCTACGTAGAAATTGAACTGCTAAAAACTAACGATCCCCATGGGTTTGCGAATTTACAGCCGCCATTTGTACGCTGGGCCCTTTTGCTAAGGTCGGTGCTCGAACCTGCCCCTTCAGCTACCATGTGTACTCGTATGTGTCTACCTTCATGTAGGTAAGCGTACACATGAAACTGCACGGATAGACCGCCATGCTTATGGTGCATTACTTTCAATGATTCCATTACTTCCATTCCGCAACTTGTCCCTGTAATGCATTTATCCACGTGTCTACGTTTTCTAAATATCATTTATCGAGATTAACGATGCACGAAAAAACTGAAATAAATTCTATATAAATATAAAATGGCACATTTAAGAGTTAACAATGGGGATGTTTTTGCGGTTCCTAACCGTCGTATTATCCCCCTTCGATTCGTTAGGAGTGTTTTAGACAAGATGCATTCTATGGAGACCGTTGGGATGCTAATTTGGATTCGTCAAACGATTGTCCTGTTTTATCGCGACGCAACCGCAAGAAACGTTATTACTATCCTCTCCTATTCTCCATCTGGTCGAAAAAAGGCAAAGTAATCGAAGGGACGAACAACCGTTGGACGTTAACCTGGCAGAGTAATAAAATCCCTGTAAAATACCTAGGAAAGGGAACGTCTCGTGTCGCGATCAAAAGGTTTGCCGATGTTTGCCAGAGGTTTCACATATTAACGCTAGAACTACCGTAGTTAAGTGTATTATATTTAAATATATTAAATGAGTACTTTAGAAAAAGAGGCATGTAAAAGGGAGAGAAGATGATTAATTCAGTAATTTGATTAATTCAGCGCTCGAGGCAATTGAGACGCTTTCCCGGAGAAAATTTTCACATTTTCCGCCCAAAAGTTAGTTCTGTAAAGAAATTCTGTAATTCTGTAAAAGAAAATTTAACGTCGTCGCAACATTATTTCCCACAGAACGGTAAAAATTTCGCCCACAAACCGGAGCTCGATGATTCCACGACACAGCGATCCAGCAGGGAAAGTCAGGCAAATAAGCAGCGAGACGCGTACGAGAGAAATCCTTATGTTCTCGAAGCCGCAAGAAACGGTGGCCAAGTGCAGCGACTAAATACCGAAGGCCAGATAAAATCGAGAAGCCGACACGCTTCGACAATCCTTCCTTCGAAGGTGAATACCTTCGCGCTAGGTAAAGACAAAGTACAAGAACCTTCGACGGTAGGCAGAAGAGGGCATGGCGTAAAAAACGAGGACAGGGATGTCAGGTAAAAAAAAGGAGAAAGACAGAGGAAGAAAGCGAGAGAGAGAGAGAGAAAGAGAAAGAGTGAAAGAGCAAAAGGGCAAGAGAGAGGAGCAAAGAGGCAGAGAGGTCCATCAAAAGGGAACTCACGGCAGCCCCTGAATATTGTCATCGCGGGATCCATCCGTGAGATCCGTTCCTTTTGTGAACCGCCAACTTTTTTCTTCCGATTTCACGGCGGCATAATGGATTCCCCGATCCTTTGGATGCGCTCGTTACTACGGTATTCGTAACGGCTGCAGCTGCCGGGCCTAGAAGCACCGATAAAGCGGTACATCTTCCGTTCCAGCACCCGCGTGAAAATCGTCGGGAAAAGAGGAATCGGAGGAAAATCGGAAATGCACTCCTTCGAGGCCGACGCGCCAATGCTTTGCTGCCGTCGAAGCTGAAGGAATTCTGAAGGTTCGAAGGTCGTCGAGGAGGACGGTGGCTACATCGAAAATTCGAGAAGAAAGTATCGCAACTTGACGAAATGACTTTGGTATCCTTCCAAGAAACGCCTCTGTGCTTCGACCAAGACAACGGATGTTCGGATAATGTATTCTCTCGATCGAGCGCGGAGAAATGCAGGAAAGCTGATGGACTTTGGAGATGAACTTGGAACGTGTAAAAGTGCATTGCCGGCGGAAGTTGCAGGCAGCGTAGAACTCAATGCGACATAAAAGTATCGATGCAAGTGAACTCGATCGTGGACGTGGAGACGGAGGAACGTTAAAATGTAATAGATGTGCATCGATGACTCGCAAGCAGGTAAATATGACGGCAATGAGAACAGTCCGAGTCACTTGTCCTTCGGTTCGACCTTTTACGATGGTTCGGGCTGCGTTCTTTGTTTTAACACGTCGAATGCCATGGAGGTCACCGGTGACCGGCGCTATTGAAATCAATGAAATTTTATTTGATTTTTAAATTGTAATTTTCACGATTTTTCTAATACATTCAATATTTAAATATTGGCATTAAAATGGTAAAGTCGTGCTGACTATACATCTATCTGTGTCTTTAAGGTTTATGATTTGTAAAGATGCGATTTTAATAGAAAAAAAAAACTAGCGAAATACCGGTGGCGTCCAACGTGTTAAACTGCGCGTTGAGTTCTGTTTAGTGCTACAACTATTCAGCTCACTGGACGATGCAACTTCTTATTATTTCTGCAAGGGATTGCACCATACACTGATGTATTTACATTGGCGCACCACAAAACGAGTGATAAATCCTATCTTTCTAATTTCCAACTTGAATCTCTTTCACAAACCCGGACATAAATCCCCTCGCTCTTTATAATTTCCATTTCACAGCGTCGTACTGTCGTGAAGCTACGATTTCAAGCGAGTTTCAATGGCCATGATATAGCGCGATAAAAGTGTCGCTTCTTCTAATAACCGTACAAAGGGCCGCGAAACGCGCTCGTTTCTCGGTCCCTTGAAACATAACTCGTAGCTCGAGATTTCGATGAAATTTCCGGAAAGCTTGGATAAAGGGAAGAACGAAGCGCGACTCGTGTTCGGAACGAAACGCATATAATGAGCGCGGAGAGGTCGTATTTCATCCGATTATTCGTACGTGCGGGGCGATTTATTACTCCGACAAGAGTATCGTGCACGCAGGCAACACAACTCGGAGGATATTTTTCTAGGCCGACAGGCTAGAGCCGCTAGAGAAATAGGCAGGGGCACGAGGATCGTTTCGAAAAAGGGGGAAATGAAGAGAGGGAGAGAGAGATGAATGGATAGATACGATAGATAGAGGAGGAGAGGGAGAGAGAAAGAGAAGGAGAGTAAGAAAAGGACGGAATGGGAGAAAGAGAGAGAAAGGGAGGCCATCCGGGGCAATGCCAGCTGCGCTACCGTAACATAACGAGGCCTAAACGCAGGCGCCTTCTACCAATAGGAACCAACTGTTCATTAGTCTGTTGGTACAGGCTGTTCCAAATCGTCTAAGGGAAAGACCTACTGCGAGGGTGTAGCAAATGCCGAAAGATTAGATCTTAACCCGGGAGAAGTTTCGTGCATCTTCCTTGCCGAATAGCGTCGTCGTACGTCAGCGAAATACCAAGTAACGACAGACCGATTTCGTGCTGGATCTAACTGCACTTATTGTTAGTTTCTCAAATTTGAACTGTAGACATTTCCATAGAGTTTGGAAGATTTTCGAAAGTACTGTTGAAATTTATCCGGAGTACTTTTTAACGATAAGAAAATTCCTTTCTTGTTCGGAGTAGAAGAAATTGGATCTCTGGTTGAAAAAATGCTGTAATCCGTGTCTAATGGGATGACTGTAATTTTCACTAAATTTCAAACTCAAAGTGCTCGAAATGCGGATGAGGTATAATGAAATAATTTGATGAAGAAATAGGTACGATGAAGCCATTAGATTAAAAGCAACCTTTCTAATGTATTTCTTTGAACGCTCGACGAATCTCCTAGAAGAATGTGTAATAAAAACGAACTGTAAAATCGGAATTTCATCGTGTAATTTTTTTTTAAGGACTTTCGGATAAAGACAGCCATTAGCGTAACAAAACGCCGTAAATTGGAGTTCCTGCCAAAAAACCCTCTAGCGACAGATGCGGGACGAAATTTCGTTCCTCCGAAGCTGTTGCAGAAACCGCAACTGCTGCGCTGGCAAGTAAGAAATCTCCTAAATCCTAACTTACCGACCGCCACAATACGCTGATAAATTGTTCTAAATTTGCAATTAAAAAATTAACGGTGCTGTAGTGAGAATCATCGATTAAGTAATTTCTCTTAACGCCAATTCGTCAAGTTTTAAAGTTGCGCGCCACTTTTCGCACTTGAGACGCTTTTCCGGTGAAAGTTTTCACATTTTCCGCCCAAAAGTTATTTTTTAATGTACACGCGTCAAAATTGATATTTTAAAACGTTTAAGAAAAGTAACATTCTCCGGGTTGTTAAAATTTTTTTCAAGCTGTCATCGTAAAACTGGTTTGTTTTACCGATAGATACTTCGTCCAAAGTGTATCCGTCCCAAAAACTAAAATAAAAATTGCACTCAAAGTTAAAGAACGCAAAGTTAAGAACACTGTTGTGCTATTCGCACATATTATTTTTCATATCGAAATGGAAAATTCTGCCATCGTTAAAACCCCGCGGTTTAAAGAACTCTCTCGTCCTTGAATTTCAACAATTTCCCGCACAATCGTCGTCTTACAAATTTTCCTAGGAAGAATGAGTCACAAAGAAACAACTGGCGCATCACTGATGCAGACTGCACCTTCGACTCGATCGGAGATGAATCATGGCGCAAGATATATATCTTGGAGCAGCTGTAACCAGAAAATACACGGAAGCTTTCCGATTCATTTTCCACAGGGCAGATTTTCTCTTTTATTCGCAGGGGTTGCCGATGGATCGATCAGATGCGTTGCGGATCCGTCGAAAAGGACGAAACCGGTGCAAACGAGTCGCCATTGAAAAATAAAAGTCACCGGTGACGCTTCCCTTTAAGTATTCCTTAAGATCGTTACAGTTTCTATTTAAAGGGGGAAAAACTGATCGATAAAGTTTCGCATAATTGCGTAATCGGGTGGCCGATAGCAGACGATATTTCCTCCTCTTAAAACCTCCTCGTCGCTTCAAACTTCTACCGAGAAATAAACGCCTCTACGTCCAAAACATCCTGCCGGTTAGAGATTCTCCGTCTTGATCGATATATTACACCGAGTTTAACTAATATTGGATATATTTTACGTCATCAATTGCAGATTCCAGCAGGCATGAAACTTGACCTTGCCATCGAATTAATTTCAGTCCCTCCGTATTAATTGGCGGGAAGTTTCTTAAGTACCGCAAAAGTGGTAAGAATAACGCAACAGTATTTGTACTAAATAACCGTAATTATATACTTTTTATATCCTTAACATACACCTACTGGACGGAAAGAAAATTTGAAATATAACATTTTTCCAACTATACGATAGATAGACTCACGCTTTGTCAAGTAGAAAAGTTTCTTACCTCTTGATTTCTCTCTTTTCAAAGTACTTATTCGGTATATCTAAATATAATAGATACCTCGCCGATAGTTCTAATGTTAAAGCATCGATGGGCAAACACTTTAGGAGCTAGTCAGAAAGAAAAAAAATGTTGGCGGGCTAATATAATTTGTTAGAAAACTCGATAAGGACTTTAGAACAATACCTATAATTTTTTGAAAGCATTGAAGTTGAAAATTTCTGTAGTATTATTTAAAAATCTAAAGCGGACCGGATAGATCTTTTAAGCGGACCGCATTCGCCCGCAGGCCGTGGTTTGCCTATCACTGGCTTCAAAGTGTGGATACAGAGATCGTACGAAATTTTCTGTTACGTTGATCGTTAAAGAATGATGGAATGTAACGATTATTGTCGAAAAATACGCTTAGTTAAAAACTACTTTCCACGGATCCCGTATTGAACGAGTTAGAGGAGCGTTTATAATATCCTATGGCTAAATTTCCTTTCCATACGTTTCTAAGGACGCCCCCATTAAACGGTGGACAGGGGTAATCGAATAGTTCTAAGCTACCGGAGGGTCGGAATAGGCGTTCTAAAATTGGGAGGGGTTCGTAGGGGAACACGAAAACCGGATGGCACGGCGAAACGTAGCCGAGTATATTCCGAATCGCTCTTGCCATTTCTAAACATCATTTTTACCACGTTGATAAAAGCGATGTAATTTAAAATTTATTTACTATTCGAATGATCCAAAGAATCTATATTTTTTTTCTTCGATAACGTAAAACTACGAGTACCAGTTGCCGATGCCGGGCGTAATGAAGGTAAAACGCCGTTGAATCACTTTTAAGATATTGGAAAAAGGAGCGGTAAATTTTCAATTGTATCGTTTGTTTCGCATTTTCAATCTCAACTGCCAATTCGATCCTAAATATAATCTGCCGGAAATGAAAGGTAAATACGTTTCTCTCTGTATAGGAAATTCCTTCCTCGGAACTAATTAAGCGCAAATTGCTGTCACAGTGTCGCTTCCAGCTAATTAACCGTTATTTATTAGGTACGTCTTACGTTGCCGGTAAGCAAGGCAGGTGAATAGAAACAACATGGACGGAGTTTCTTCCTTTTTCAACCTCTTACCCCGAGCACCCTGACCCTGGCCACGCAGGCAGCTGTCTCACTCCACCCCTTTGTAGCCGCTGCACTGCTCTAACGTAAGAACGGATTTGTCTATCCCTTCTCGGCGTGTACCAGTACCGCAAGAACATCGAAAATACACCTCCGTAAAATTTCTCGATAAATCATTCGCGAACGTGCATTATTAACGCACTTGCCATACGCTGCAATTAACGGCGACGACATTTTTTAACGGGCTTGCGTGCAGGATATTTTAATTTCAAGTATTAAACGTCGCACACGTTAATTTGTCAACTTATTTGATTTTCTTTAACGAGATTCAGATAAAAAATGTATTTTGTAATTTGATACATCTATAGGAAATGAGAAATGAAATGTTGCTGCTTCGGTACCTGAATAAATATGGAGGCGCTATGTACGATTGATATTTCAAATAGAACGTGGACCGGCAGTTTGGAATTTTTTAAAAATAATGTATTCCATGCTACCGAGAGGTATACGAGCCGATGTATATTGACGTCAATTGACGCAGCAGCTATAAGAAAAACTGCAACCAATTTCCAACTATCAGCTATTACGATATGGCGAAGGATTTTGCAAGGATAGCCGACGAAATGAAGAGGATAGGCAAAATTCGTGCAAGATAGTCCACGATCAAGGAACTCGTTAATCGCGGCGGCATTCGCCGAAAACACCCGGTAGATTTCTGCAGAAACCGAATGCGCAACGCAACGGGCAGAGAGCGAGAGGCTCGAGAGCGGCGGCGTAAAAGCGCGCGCGAGAAGGAGAAAGAGCGAGAGAGGGAGAGAGAGGGCACGGAAAGAGGAAAGAGAAGGAGGAGAAACAGCGGGCGCGCTGGCGCTCGTTGGCGCTCACACGCGTGCAAAAAAGTACGGCACACGTGCGTCGAGGTTGGCGCATACACGCATGCTCGTGTGCGTGCAAGCTAGCCGAGCCGAGCGGAGCCGAAGCGAGCACGAACGAACGCACGCACGCAGGAACGCATGCAGGCACGCAGGCACGCACGCGGGCGAAAGTGAGCGAGCACGCAGACAGGCGCAGAGACGGCTGCGAAAACCGGCGTGCGAAAAGCGTCCAATGGAGAGGAGAGGCGGGAGTCGGTGGGGCAGCCACGTGGTCCTCCATTGACCAATCGGAGCGGAGGCACTCGCGAATTTCGAGTCGGTTTCCCGCTCGGCGCTCGAACTCACGGGCCGCTGAAGCGAGACGGAGGAATCGGGGAGAGAAAAAAAGAGCGAGAAGGTGGACGCACGAGCAAGGAGCAGACGAGAGGGCCGTACGCCGGGGATACGCGCGCGAGAAGGAGAGAGAGAGGAGGAGAAAAAAAAAGAGAGGAGAGACGAGTTTGCATCGCATTGCCCCCCCGGACAAGCAAAAGCGCGAAAGAGAGGAGAGTCGAGGAGGGAAGAGGAAGGGCCGAAGTACGAGGAAAGAAGGAGCGAGAGCCGGAGAGGGCAAGAGGGAGAGAGAGAAAACGGCGAACGAGAGAGCCCCTCGGACGTCGTGTCGTAGTCTAGCCAAAGAGAGAAGAGTCCGGTAGGAAGGTGCGTCGTCGTCGTCGTCGTAAGGAGAGAGGAGAGGAGAGAGGAGAAGAAGAAAGAGAGAGAGAGAGAGAGCGAGAGGAGTCGTCGAAAGAGAGAGGGGTCAACGCGCGTCCCTTAACCTTAAAAAAGTTGGAGAGCCATTTCTGCAAAGACACGATCGTCCTCCTCCTCGTGGTCGTCCTGATCGTCGCCGTTAGTCATCCTCGTCGGTTTGTGCGGTCGAGCCGGGTCGACGGATATCCATTGCCACCGGAAGCGCGCCAGGTTCGTGTACTACCGGTGCCGAGTCGACTGGACAGAGTCGTTGCTGGATCTCCGAGCGAGCGGGAAATAGACGGCCGATTGGGAGGAAAGGAAGAAAGGAGAGAAAACAAGAGAACGTACTCCCAGGAACGCTCGAAAGATCGTTCAAGGAAGTCGCGAGAAAACCGTCTGTGCCTCTGTCGTTCGGTTGTGCAAGCGCGAATAATCACCGCGAATATCGCGCCAGCGAGTAGCCCGTGTTCGCCAGGACGTCCAAAGAATAGACGAAAAAGCTGCCAAGAGATCCGACGAAAGCGCGCTCTCGTGTTGGTTTTGCTCTCGCGAGATACAAGGATCTCCGTCCTCGTCGTCTGCACCGCGTTCGTCTGTCTCTTCCTCCGGAGCGAGGACAGTCGGGTTCCTCGACGTGCCGAAACTCGCGGTGCTCGTGTCATCGGGTTCTTCCGCGATACGTGTCGCGTTCACGGTGATTCCGACCGAGTCTCGTGCTACCAGATATTCCGTCGTTCCCGACTCTTTTACTTTTCACGTCGCGATCGTCGCTGACGTCGTCATCGTCATCGTCACCGTCATCGTCATAGTCATCGTCGTTGGCGCGCCCACGCGACACCGTCTCCTCCGCCACACGGCAAGGTTTGCGAATTCTTCCTCGAGCCACGTGACCGAGACGCATCTCGGAAAAGCCGCCACCATAGCGTCCAAGAGCGAGCCAACCACCATGTCGAAGCTCTACGTGGGCAATCTGCCGTCGGATTGCAACGAGAGTGCCCTCAGGCAGCTCTTCCAAGATCACAATTTGTCGTGCACGACGATCCTGGTAAAACGAGGCGGCTACGCTTTCGTCGACTGCACGGATCAGTCCGTCGCGGATCGCGCGATCGACAAACTTAACGGTGAGTTCAGAACAATGAGATAATGCCTGGATAGATCGCTTCGCTTCGCTACACGCTACGCTACGCGGTGCTATCGGCTGTTGCTACGCTGACACTGATACCGCCGAACAGCGACCAACGGCGATGCTTTTCCTATCGCCGATGCTGATAACGCTACGCCGTTCCTGCTCCTGGCTCTCCTCTTTCCGACGCGGATCCTCGTCGATGGAGGGAATCTACCACGAGGGCGAGACAACGTCTGCTTGGCTGGCTTCGTCGCTGACGCGCCAAATGCTTTTGCTACTTTGCGTAATTTTGTACTTTACGTACCCGCTTTAACCGTCGACACGAACGAGGAGAGTCTCGCACGATCCGATCTCACGATGAACGTGACACTGGAATCTGTAACTTGCTCTCTCCTCGTTAGTTCGATAACGCTATGCTTTTACACGCTTTTACTAGTTTGTAAGGAATTTTTCAAGTAGAAATACAACGCTTTGCACGCATGTACACGCTTTTATACGATTTGTAATGCTTTTACCTATCCCCCTCGATTTACAGCAAAGCAATCTGCATAATCTTTATGGAAGAAATTTTATTTTATCGCCTCTCCTATTATTTATAACCTGTACGTCGACCAACGGCAATACCATTCTGTCATTTCATCGATCGATCGTCACTTCTACGTTTCTACGAAAGGACAGTCGTCTCGTATCGATCGATCGTTTTTTATTCGTCTCTCGATCGATGCGTTCAACTTCTCGTCCGCTATAATACTCTTCCCTCGTATAGAAAACAACCACTGTATATCGATCGTCCACCGATTTGAGAACCCCTGGCCGCGACCTCGAAAATGCTTCCGTCGAAAAAACGCGATCCGGGGGCTACGACGGCTACGAAGTTAAAGGCTTGGGCTCCTAACTAAACGGACCCGAGTTCGAGTCTCCGTAATCTCTGGAAAATTTTGCGTCAACGATATCCATGTGTTTCCTTCTTTCGCTATTTCAAACATTGCGGAAAAGTATAGATCTTGGATCAGGGATGCTCATGATAGCAACTTTAATGTCAATGGAAAAAGTGCGCTATCTTTTCGCTTAAATCGGGTCGTCTCTCGCCGTGCCTAGCCTCTAAAACCCTAAAAGATTTGCAAGTTTGATCGCAAGTGACCACACAGCTGTAATATCGCAAAATTGAAAAAAAAACGCAGTCTTTTCACGTACGTCGGGTGTTTCTCGACGCGCGCCTATGCCTAACCTAAAAATTTGCAACGTCTTTGACGTCTTCCGATCGTGCGACCTCGCGTTGTTGCATACCACAGGTAAGAGAAGATCGTTTCTCTTAAAAAGATCGTGTCTCTCTGGAATTTCTGGCGAAACGAGAAACCGAACGGCACAGCGAGCCGTGCTCGTGTCGTGTGGAAAACTTATCCACGTGGTGAGAGAGGCGCACGCATCGGCAAGATGGCGGAGCCGGCTATGCCGGCAAGGTCACGCGTGTGAGTTTCGCCTCTGAGATAAGTTCCTGATAATCGCTCGCGTCGGCCAACGTATTGTCGTCGATCGACACGATTACCAAGCTCGCCAGTCGCGGCAATAATAAATCGTGTACGAACACAAAACGTCGAGAGTCACGATGACGTTTACACGTTGCGCTAACGATTTTTGAACGTTCAAATTTCCCTCCGTAACGCACATCCCATTCGGAACTAAAATGTTTTTCTGCATTTCCAGTGGTAACCGATAATTAGAAGCGACCGATAGAAGCTTATAAACAAATTAAACGACCTTTCGGCAAAATCCTTACGACAGCGCCTGGAGCTTATAAAGCTTCAGGTTTTGACGTTCTCCAGCGCGGTAAAAATGATCGATTAATTTACAAAGTGACGTTGATTCAATGAGTCCTTATCAACAGCCGGCGAATAAACGATGAAACGAAGGAAACTCTCGAGACCTCGGATTTTCCACCGCGACTACTTTCGCGGATCCTGACCCGTCTTACTCGTCTCGTTCTCCTCGTTTTAGGAACTCTCCTCGACGGTCGAAGAGACTCGATTCACGCCTGCACGTTGGCGAGTCTCTCGTCGAAAAAACGTGGTCAAGGTCGCGTCTGTATGCGTGACGTATAGTTCCCCACTGCCTCCGTTCCGAGGTTAAAATTTACATCGTGAAATACCGCCGACCTCGTCTCTACGCGTCCGCCGAAATCGGTTAGTCACACTCGTCACATACGACGGCCATGCTAATCGAGTGGATCCAGATCATAAATTCCCTTTGATGACTTTGTAAATCACGCGTATTCGTTCCTCGCTAATTTCCCCGCGATTGTTCCAGCTCGCCGGTGAAATCGAGCGTTCGTCTTCGTAGCCTCTTCCTCGGCGAGGTCGTTGAATGATTTTTTTTTTAGAATTTCGCGATTCAACGAGACCGATAACGATGCTCGAAAGACAGCTCGTGTCTGAGCGAGATACCGGCATCGGATAACGAGAACGTCGGATTTATGAATGTAACCGAATTGACTCGTCTCGCGCGTCACCGTGCACGAGACAAATCACTGTCACGTTCATGACGGTTCCTTTTGCGCGCGAAATGCGAGCCGATACTCGAATGTTACTCCCTGAGTCGTGCATTATATTCCGTCTGTTACAAAGTGCGCAGTCCGGAGGTAAATGAAATTCTTTCTTTCTCTCGTCATTTTGCATTTCTCTCTTTTAACTATTACGATCGTTTCACCTGAGACCCAGAATTTTAGGTGGCCTTCGAGCCACAGATACCATGATACACATATTACAGAAGAAATTACTACCGTTCCTAATTTCATGTTAAGCCTGTCAATTTCAAAACTCTCAAATTTTCAAAAATAATACAACCTTTAGGACAAGCAGAATAGTAAAATTTCTAAATCTCGAAATTCTAATTGAAACTTGACATTCCGAATGATCCAGAAATCACTGAAAATTATGGAAGCCATCAAAGTTGAAATTTCAAGTTGCAACTGGAAGAAAATATTCGAAGCAAGATTATGAAGAAGAGAGGAGCGAGAGCGTGGAACCTGAAATATTTGTAAGCTCGTGGTAATCCAAACGAGATGCAAAATGTAGCAGAGAATATCAAACGAACGGTCTCGTCTCTCGCTTAGAAGCGGGTTGCGAGAAAGAGCCACGGCACCGCACATTGGAGCGATTCATAGAGAATAGTTTCTCCCTCTATTTCGTTAAGAATACGGAGGGCTCAGTCGTTGCTCCTGCAAGCCAGGGGTACGTATTCGAGGCCGATCCTCGGATACAATGCCTCGTGCGGAGAGAGCGTTACCGCTGTGTACAGAACTAGTTTGGTGGGTTGTGTTACGTTTTAGACCAACTACACCGAGGCTAGTCGCGGTTAGACTACACAGGACTACATGCATCCATATTAATTCACTTGGGAGCGTACTCTCTGTCGGCCATTTTACTCTTTTTCGACCTTACACCCTGTAGCTTGAACTCAAGTTGCAAATTACAAGAAAGCAGTATTTCTATCCTGTACCGACTATAGAAATTGTACTATCTTCGGTACCTTCGATCATTCTTGAGATCAAATCTACAAAGATAGTACAAAATTTTGTTCAATTATTCGACCGTCTTATTATACCGAAATCTCAAAATTCCAAGACTTCGTATCGATCTGTCGACAGGATTTTTTTTTACCCTGAGGTTGCATCTTTTAAGATTCAAATCTGCAGCAATTTCGAGAAATCCCTATCGCACGGACCGCGCGTGCGTGTCAACGTCACTCGCTGGCGGCAAGGTATCCTTTTACTTTTTCCTCGGAGGATATATATTTTTAATCATAACTTCGCAGTTGCTCCGAGCCCGGTCGGCTTGATTTGTCGCGTGCTCGCTTCGGGACCACCTGCCCTCGAAAAAAAGTTACTTGTTAACAGTGCACCGGTAACCGACACTGCAGTGCCACACGATGCTCTTCTTCTTCGTCCTCTTCTTCCTCCTCCTCGTCAAGCATCGTTTTGCCCCGGGCTTGACACTAATATCGATTCAAATTAGTGAAAAGTAATTCTGCGCTAACACATCCGATCTCATTACGATAATGTAGATTTCTCAAGATCGTGTCAATCGTTATTATTGCCGTTATCTCCTTCCTCCGTCTCATCGGCTCGCATCTACCACGTTATACAATGTATATCGCGAATATGCACGGTGAACGACAACTGTTAATATTAAAGAGATCAAAGGCATTCTTATCTGCGCGCATCCCGTGTCGTTTTATTCAAATCCGTTAATACAGATGCAGCTGTTAATGAATTTCTTTTCCACCCTATCGAGGTGAAATTATTCGTCGAGAGTCGGAGGTCTGCTTCGAAACGCTCCTTTATTTCCGCTCATGCAACGTGTCAATGACACACAATGAACTTCGTATCAGCCGCTATCAATCGGTATCTCTTCGCTCTTTGATACCGGGACCAATAATTTCTCGCGTTTTCTTTTCGACCAACGAAATTACGAAGCTGTGTATACATATTCCGTACTTAAAACCCTGGTACTCGTATCTTCGATGTATCGCGCACGAAAGAACGTGGAATTTAACTTACAGTTAGAAGATATAAGAGTTAGTTTCTCATTATGTTGAAGTTGTATGTAAAGTCTAGGAGAAGTTTATCGAGGAGAATAGAGATAATGGAAGTCGCGGTGACGTAGGCAACGACGAGGCAGGATGTTATTGGAAATGGTAAATTTCTTTTTACTTAAACTCATTGGACTCTTTTCCGCTCCACGTTAAGTGGACTCCCTGCGAAGGAAGGTCGAGGTTCGTCGGATCTTTTGGTGGAGAACGGCAGGGAAAAGAGCTCGCCTTAACGCCGCCACGAATATAGAGTTTAAGCGCAAAAAGTGCTTGCGCGCCTGCAAGGAGGAAGGAAGTGCTATCTTTAGAGCGGTGAAAAGAGAGTGCGCGGTGTCTCTTTTCTCCTCTTCTTTTTCGTCTAGTCATCCGCCTACCATCACCTCGGTGTACGGTCTTGAGATCACAAGCGGACCAGCCATTGTTCAATTTCAAATCCAACGGCGTGAATGAAAATCAAGCTCGATATTCTCCTCGCGTCAAGCGCTTTACGCTTTTTTTCGCGATAACGCGGACGATAGACTCTCAAATCATGGCGAAGAATTATTATTATTATTATTATTATTATATTGATTGTAGAACGACGCATTGCTCGTGGAATTTGTTATTCGTCAATTTTGTATGGAACCGAAGAAATCGAGCCTTAACAGCTACGAAGACACCCGGAACCGTGGGTTCTAGGAAAAATTCCTGTAGCAATTAAAGCCGAAAGATGAAGTATTTTCAATTTAGCTAAACTTCTTTGTGTTCAGGAAGACTTCGAATATCGTATCGAGCTCACTTTGGGCCCGAAACGGATTCTATGTAAGAACGAAAGAATCCATTCCGTGAACTATCTCAATTTGCGACTGTTTTTTTCATGAAACCTATTAACAATTGAATTCCATCAAAATCTTCGTCTCTAATACTCATAATCATCCTCTCAATTATCCAACCCTATTTAGATCGATTGTCCGAACGTCGATTCGTCTGCGATCTTTCGTTTGAAGGCCTCCCACGCGGCGGCACTCTTTGTCTCTCTCTCTCCGTCTACGTGCCCTCGTCGTCGTCTTCTTCCGTGGCCTCTGCTCGCTCGAAAAACCTTTGGAGACACGTGTTTGTTTTAGATACCAGGCCATTGACTTCCCGGCAAATAACAGCGTTCACCGCTGCTAGTTTTCGTCTCGGCACGACCGCCTCGTGTCGCCACGATCAGAATGCTTCCTTGTCCTCTTATCCTCGAGTGCTTGGGTACCCTGCGCTTGCAACTCCGACGACACTTTTTCCCCGTCTTTCCGCGTGCAATAGCAGCTTCTCGTTCACGTAAACGTACGTTTCCGCGCGATAAACGCGGATACCTAATTCCATTGCGTAACGTTTGCGTCTTGGGCCACGACAAGTGGCGAAACACTCGCATCGCGAGTTCGTTACTTCGCGATAAAGCACGATACAGCAAGTGACTCAACTAGACATCGAAGCTCGAGGAAACAATTTAATCGACGCTGCGATACACGCCATGTGTCTTGCAACATTTTGTAACGTTTCGCGGAAAGATCGAGAGTACACTTGGAAGGATGTATCTGTTACGGTAAATGTGTGTTGTAATCCCACTTCTGACACCAAATTTTGCGTTGTATTTCGTGGGGATAATAATTCATAATTTTGGAAACGAGACCGAGGGTTTAACG
The DNA here is from genome assembly GCA_963989415.1 of Cerceris ruficornis. Classification (NCBI taxonomy): domain Eukaryota; kingdom Metazoa; phylum Arthropoda; class Insecta; order Hymenoptera; family Crabronidae; genus Cerceris; species Cerceris ruficornis. Next base: position 31,639,374 of record OZ022520.1, on the reverse strand, counting down.
TCTCTGAGAGCGTGGTGGGAGGTTCGGATGACCCTGACTTCTCGCGATTAAGGTTCCAAAAGGGCGGCCGTTTTCCCTGTGACTCTTGTCAAGACTAAAGGTCTTAGGCAGGTCTTACAGCAAAAAAACTTTTGCTACTTTTACATTGAATTTTGTCTATGCACGTCCGTGGCAATGCGCGTGTCGGCACGATGCTCGTCGAAAAGGAATCTCATAGGAATGTGCGAAAAATATACTTCCAATGCTTAGTCGATTATTTATAATCACCGGCTTATCACATTTACCGTAACGTAGCCACTAAATCTTCATAGCAACGATAAAGGAGCATTGGGAATACTTCGGAGGATGTATCCGCTAAATTTTCATTGCTAGGATAAAGTGTACGTGAACGTCATCGTCTCTATCCGCGAAAGGGTCGATTCGACCGATTGCATCCGATCGAGAACGCTCGCTGGGACATTTCGCGTTTTAATAAATTACCGCAAAACAATTTTGACGTGCAAGCGGTATTACCCAGCGAAGATACAGAAATCTTTATGGCGGAAACGAGGAGAAAAAAAGGAAGAAGAAAAAGAGACGAGCGACGTCCGCCAGTTGCGGCAGCCAGCGAATCTGCTTGGCCCCACGTGCGCGTAATTGTCAGGTACGAAGAGAGAAACCCGAGTCTTTCGACAGGTGTCAATGAACCGGACAACGACGTATCCATCGAAGGATAAGCGAGAAAGACGGAAGAAGAGGAAGATCGGGCAACGATGAGAGAAAGAGAGAGCAAGACGGAGAGAGGGAGGAAAGATACGAGGAGCTCGTTCGCACCTGCCTCGGACGTGTTACTAAATGGAACTCGCGGTGATTTCACATTTCGTGGGATGCGATTTTGCAAAATTGATTTCCTTCCACGTATCGGAAGCTGCACGATGTTTGCTTCTCCCCTGTTTCTCGCGTGGAGAGAACATATTTCGAGGTCGCATGATCTATTGCGTCCTCGTTGCACTGTTGCGTTTCATCGTCCGGAGAAGTAACGTTCAATGTGACGTTCTATCGAAAACACTGGAAAGACTGAAAGTGAATGTTATCGTCTCAGCGAATTCTCACGACTTCGTCATACTTTTTCGGCGTTAGTGACGCTCATCTCGAACGACTTATCGAATCGTAACTCGGCCGAAGACGAACGATAAGACTTTCCGCGTTAGCTGCGAGCAAAATCGCACGAATGTAGAAGTGGGAAAAATCGATAGACGAGACACGAGGCTTTCGTATTTGCACGCAGAGAGGAGACAAGGAGTGGAAGTTGCAAACGATGCGAGTAGAAGAGGCGATGCAACTCATCGCAGAAAAATTGCATCGGCACGGCGCCATTAATCTCCGAACGAGCGGATATTATTTTAATTCTCAAGTCTCGGGCCGAGTCTCTTCCGAGAAACGCCGTCCTTTGTCCCGGTCGGCTCTCCGAAAGAAAAGTGACCGAGTGATTTAATCTACGAACGAACGGAGACCCTGGACTCTTTCTACTGCTCGCTCTTCCCGCGCATCTTCTTTTCTTCTTTCCATCGGCGCGCTCCTTTTTTCCCTTCGAGAAACTCCTAGTCAATTTCAACGGTCTCCTTTCGCCATTCTTCCTCAAGAAAATTCTATTATTCCGATCCTCTCGCGATTTTCAAAATTCGATTGCGCTTCGCGCTTTGGATGTCATATTTCGCGAGGTGTCCTTCGACAGAGATCAATTTCTCGCCGAGCGATTCTACTTGAGAAGTGCACTTTCTCCTGCTAACTGATCTCATCGATAAAAGTGCATATTCTAACCGAGGATATCTCAATTTCGACCAATCCGATCTTTCAGGCGCAGATACTAAATTAAAGTTCTCTCGCGAGTGGAATAATTTGCCTGTCGTTCCACCTGCGATAAGGAGATATTAGATGCAGGGAATTTCGATACATGTAAATAACTTAACCGTTGAAAAGCATCGATCCGTTACTCGCATGAAATTAAGTCGTTCTCCGCTCGTTTATCGTTCCATCTGATTCGTATTTTCGATCGTAGAAGGATCAGCGATTAACAGATCGAATCGCAGAGGAGACGCGGGGTTCGTTAATCGTCAATTACTTAATGAACGAGGCGCCAGCGGGTAATCGTTGGAAATTTCGATTTGTACGTACTGCCGATCCGATGGGATGTCGCTCGTAGTAAAACGTCGCCGATGAAGCAGATAACACGGCGTAACATGCACGTCCTCGAACAGTCGCCTTCCTAACTTGAGATAGAGGCAGCAAAAGATACGACAGACGAGCGTGTGCGTGTTTTCTTTCATCTTACACGGGGATCCGTGAAATGCCCCGACACTTTGTACCGTCGCGACGTGAAACTTTCTGAACTTTGTCCGCTGTTAGATAAAACGTTTTTATCGTACCTCCAGACTTAACCGAGTTAAGTGTCGCTGTACGACACGGTCTAGCGTCGTATCGACGTTCTTATCCACGAATTAGTAATTCTATCCGAATTATCCAAGAAGCGCGAAAATCGTTCGCCCGCATGACTCGAGTATCTCCGTGCGATCGATCCTTTCCTCGTAACGATTCTCGTATCTCAGCGGGCAGGCAAACACGTAATAAAATTCCCGCGAACCGTGCAAATATTCCGTAATCGTAACCGAGACGAAGTGCATTTTTGCTATCGAAGGACACGCGTTATCACATGACGCAACATTGCTTCGGTTTTCGTTTGGTTGCACGCACCGAAAAACGATAGTTGGTGTTTCGTCGCTCGAAATACCACGGTATTTCACGTCTCCGGATAAGATAACCTACGAACGGTGAAGTGCATCGAACCGAGCCGTAACAATCGAACGACAACTTTCCTCGACCCCGATACACAGGGTGACATGGGTGCTTTTACTTTTTCCACTCCCCCTGACTTCCCTTTTCCCTCTCGTTTGCGAGAATATGTACGGCCAGGAAGAAAGTTTGGCGATTCATTTGTTATGCATTGCCCGAACGAAATTGCGCGCCACTTAATCGAGATTTACGAGCCAATTGTTTCTTTTCGACGCGGCCGACCGGCCAGACGAATGCTGATTGGTACACGCCGCGGTAGATAAAAAGCTATTTTTTCTTCCCTGCGGGAATTACTGTCGCAGTCAAAATAAAAAGATACGCTTTCGCGTATCAACGCACCGGTGGACGTTTTACGTGCGCGAAACTGTATACGTTCCGCGAATCGCTACGGAATTACGATCATCGCGCTAATAAAGATGGAATCGTTAAGGGAATTATTCGCTTATGGAGCCTGTTGATATTACTCCAGATAATTTTTCCCAGTAATTTTCTTTCAGTTACGAAAGAAAATTTTATTCCGGATGTCCGAGAATTCTCTCGTAAAAAGTAGGTGTCTCCTGTTTGGCGGGCTTTTTCAAATCATTTGTCTACCTCGTTATAGCTCACTTTGTCCAAAGTGCTCCCTTGGAAAGAATATCCTGGAGCAACAAATACCACAAGAAATTCCTTAGCAACACGGAAATCTTGCTTATCGCAAGTACAGTAGTCGAATTTCAATTTTGGCGCCATTTCTGCAAATTCTAAGCGACTCGAGGATCTCGTGGCAATAATTTTCTTCGACAAGTACGAAAAAATTGTCGATAAAGTACGTTAATTACGGTAGAAATGTTGTCTCGCAAAATACACGAGAAGCCGGTGAATGTTGGCGTGGTCACGGCGAAGAATACGGTCGTCAGATTTTGCGTTTGGCGCGCTTTCTGCGGATTCTCAGTCAGGACCTATCTTAACGTGCGTGGGCCCATTCGCTTCATTCGGCAAACTAACCTACCCGTCTAAGTAATCCATTGTGCTTCTCGTGCTCTCTTTGTGTGGCCGCTCTCACGCTGAGAACGCGGCGCAAGGGCGAGCGAGAAAGAGCAAGAAAGGAGAGACCGGTGAGAGACGGTGGAAAGAGAGGCCATGGGAAAGAAAAAGATGGACGAACGGAGGCCGAAGGAGAGCGAGACAGAGAGAGAAATATGCCACAAGGCCAGCAGCCGAGCCTCGAGCAATTTTTGCCTTACTCTTTGCCGGGCCGAAAACGAGCGTGCCTCGAATCGACTAACTGCTCCAATTTTATTTAGCGGCGCGTCAACTCCCGTCGATATCTCTCCGGTATCTGTCGGAGGTACACGCTGATTTGCCTCTTCTTGGAATCTTTATCGTATCCGGCCAAAGCGGATATTCCAAAATCGCCTGATTTCTCACAAATATCGATCAAATGGGTTTACGTTGTTACGAGGGCGCGCGAAGTCTGTTGAATTAGCCGAATGTAGAACGTATCTTACACGAGGTGAATTATGCTGGGAAAGGAGTGTTCCAATAATTGTTAATAAATCAGTTATGCGAATAGAGAAATCTCACGAGGGCGGATTATATTTTTTTAGTCGATTAACTTTACATAGCCGATGAAATTTTCAACCGAGACCTCTTCCCTCGTTTGCAGTGAAAAATTAAGGCTGGGCAAATCAACGCCTCCTTCGCAGGAAGAGATCTTTCGAGCAACGAGTTACCTCGTCTTACTCGGTTTACCGGCTAATTTCGTACTTACATGTAATATTCAACGAGACGCAGGTACGTCCAGCTGTGGAACAGGCACACGGAATTTGATTTGTGCGTTGAAAATTGTTCGTTTCGCCGTTCGTTGTTGTCGATCATAAGATCAGATTAACGCGAGTCGACGCGCTGTGCCCCGTTAAATCGCGATACGTTGTAGGTACGTTACGTTCACTAACGTATTCATCTCTCGGTTTATCGCTTATAACGTGATATTTACTTTAGTAAGACGCACGCAGTCGCATGCGCATTTTTTTTACGATGCGTTACTCTGCTTCCTTCGTCATTAAAGATTTTAGTTACACGAAACGTTCTACCGGTATATATCGCGATAGCGGCACGAACCGCAAGAGACATATTACCTGGAAGCACGCGACCGGTCGTGCAACTTTATGCCTAAATAATTCTCGATCGAATCGTACGAAATTCGTGTTCAAACGTACGAGATCGATCGTTTCGACTTTTCAAACGGATCGCAATTATTCAACGAGATAACGCCGTAACGAGGAGAAGGAAGAAAGAGAGGATCGAGGAGGCAGTTATCCACGTTGAAACGTAAGATCGCACGTGGAACGAACGATCCATGAGTACGTGAAAATTTTAATCACCCAATTGCTCTTTCATTCGCGCAATTTTGACCCGTGACTCACGGTGCAAAGAAGGATTTCCGTGGGACTGAACTAGCGAGTTGTAACTCAATAGTAATTTATGTACCTAGCCGTGCCAACCGCCGTGTCCAAGGCATCGGTATTCAGCATCGGCCTGGAATGCGCAACAGGAACCTGTTCTCATTCCCATTCCCATTCCCGCTCAGCGCTACCCAAATATTTCATTACTTCCCCGTGGAGCCGGTGCGCTCGCTCTTTCTCATTCTCTCTCTCTCTCTCTCTCTCTCTCTCTATCCCTATCCCTATCTCTACCTTCACCTCTACATCTACCTCTCTGCCCGTTTCTTTCCTCCTCTTTCCTCTTTCACTGGCTCGAGAAACTCCTCGCTGTTATGTCATCCTAAAAAGCTTGTCTTATCGTTGAAACGATATTCCTTGCAACGCGTTGAAATTTTTATCTAGATATTTGAACGTCCCGTTGCCGCGCGAGTTTCGAGCTACCCGCTTTCCTTCCCGTTTCGAGCGATTCCTCGAGATTAACCGTAGAAACCTGCACTCTCTTCAAATGCTCCGCTCTGTTTGCGCAACGAGGTGCCTTTACCCGGCGTATCAAGAGTCAAGATACGAAACTGCTGGCTCGACACTTTGGACATATTATTTACGTTACCTTCGTCGCTGGAGCTATCGAGTGTCGGAATAAACGGCCGTCTTCTATTAATAACGTCCGCGATATAAATAAGCGACGATAACCTACACGACGGCGGAGCGTTAGCCCGAAGTTTTGCACTTCTCCGTCGGATTTTTCAGCTAATCGAGCACGGTCCTTCCAACATCCGCACACCTTGTCGGCCATTTTCGTGTAACGTTCGTCGGTATTGTCATGAAAATATACTTTTCCGTTCATGCCGGGATCGGTCGATGCACGAGTCGCCGTGCGTCGAGCAGAAATTGACGAGATTTAAGTTAGGAACCGGTAAAACGTAGCAAGAAAGCTCTCGTGGATAATGCCGGAGAAGCGAAATGAAGAGGGACGGAAGAACGAGGGCGAGAGAAAGAGGGAGAAGGAAGAGGAAGACGGACGGTGGGAAGGGGGAGAAAGAGAAAGAGAGAAAGAATGAATATATATTAGATGGGTTGCGCGACGACCTCCGGATAGCTCTCCTAAGCTCGCTCTCGCTCGCTGGGCCTCACCTACCTGGCAGTTCTCGTTGTAGGTAAAAGGAGGGAAGGTGGTAGGACAGGAGAGAGAAAAAGAGTGAGCGAGAGACTCGCAAGAGAGAGGAGGTTGGAGCACTAAGGAGACCTTGAAGGCTTGCTAGCCGGGTGCCGGCTAGTACTGACCCACTATAAAGGCACTTGCCATCCTGCTCGTTCACCAGGACAATCTACTATTACCCTCTCCCTCGGGAGAGCCTGCTAACCTACTCTCTTGCCCACATACACCGACTCGACCCGAAAACTTGCTTCTAGAGCCCGGCTACGCGCTCTGCTCGACAGCTTCTCTCTTTCTCTGCCTCCCTCTATCCCGTTTCCTCCTATCCTTTCGCTCTCTCCCTCTTTCGCGCGAGATCGCTCTTTCCCTCCGTCCTTCTCATTCTTTCTTTCACTTTGTCGTCCCTCGTGCTGGCTTCCCTATCTCGTTTTCACTCCCTCTTTTCTGTCCCCTTCCCCTCTCGGTCTCTAATACTACCACTACCACTACGCAACGTTCCTCGTGCTCTCTCGCCGTGTCTCTCTTCCTCTTTTTTTTCTAGTTCGCTCTTTCTACTCCCTCGTGCGCGTGTGCGCACACCGGCTCGAAAACTCGTGCGCATGTGTGCGCGTTACACGGCGCAAGAGGTCCTCCGTTTTGCTTCGCGTGCATGTGTCGTATATGTGCGCGAGCGTTGCCTAAGCGCGCGCGACTCTGCGCGCGTGAATTTGTATGCGTGCGTCCCTTATGCATGAATTTCACCGGTGCTTAGAAAGACGGAGAAAGAGCGAGCCTCGTCGTGTACTATGTGCTTGCACGGATGTATTAGTAGGGAGTACCACCTAGCATAGCAACTGCTGTTTCTGCATTTCATAGCAGCGCGCCCCATGCGAGATGCCGGTATATTTTAGGCGTATAACGGGTGTCCCGTTCTCGAAATGGAGAAGCATCCGGAGGTTTTCCGTCATTCCATGACGATCGGTTCGTTCGGTGGAGAGGGTTTTACTTATTTCGCGAATGGTCGAAATTCGAAGCACTCGACGATGGTGCTGACGATTCGCACGCGCGTTATCGGAGAAAATTGGAGATCACGAGGGGGAATGAATTTCAGGGTAATTTTTGGATATTTCAATTTCATGGCTATCGTGCCGATGAGCTTCGAAACGTCGTAGGAATAATTATAATGTATTTGTCGATAATTGGCAAATATGTGGTAGGGAATCAAGGGCGAAGAAATTGTGACCGCAATATCGTCACGATAGTTTGGCGCGGTAGACGCGCCTCTGTACTTTGAATCGTTGAGATAGAACTATTGGAAGAGATGTTTCTCGCCTCGTGCTAGTCCATTCATTGCTTCTCTGAATGCCCGGCGTGTGAAATCGAGCGTAAAAACACACGTCGAATTTAACGCGGCATAAGAATCAAATTAAAGCCTCGTCAAAATCTGCCCCGGTTCTCTCACCTCGTCGCGAATTGGCTTTCGCATGAAACCTGTTGTACTCGGTCGAGCACTCGTGCATACGAACACTTAGGAATATTATTACTGTTGAGGGAGAGAGAGAGAGAGAGAGAGGTGAATCGTTTGAGGGGAGACTCGACACGAGACATACTAAGTAGCCATTTAGATGATACTTCTTGTTCGATTTCCTTGCATCTTTTCCCTTTCTGCCACTTTCGAGTACTTAGGAGAAAACACGTATTCGCCGTCTTCCTCGGCTCCTCTCTCCGCGCTTTACGTTTCATATTCACATTTTTAATTCATTCGAATTCCCAAGCTAGTCCGCCCGGTAGGTTATATACCCTCATTGTACCGAGCATTCTGCTGCATTTAATAGACTCCTCGCGAACAATTCCGCCACTCGCCACACACCATTGTACAGCCGAGAGAGAGAGAGATCTACCCGGTTTTTCTGAAGCGGGCTACCTTATTCAAAAAAATGCCGCTCCGCGTACGCACGTGAAGCTCCGAGATCGCTATCGCTATCCGACGACGATCTATCGCAACGAAACCTACCTCTCATTGTACTTTCGTTGCAAACCAATTTAATTAATCGTCGTTAACGTGCATCGACAAGTACGCGCGCAACGTTCGTTAACCTGTTAACGTGCACGCTTCTCCATCGAGTACGCCCTCTCTATGTACAATGAAAAAAAAACGAAACTACATCTCGACTATCCGAGGCATCTTCGAGCAACGAGTTAAGACGTTTTCACCGATAAACTGATTAGCATAGAACGATCTATTCTCTAAAACGATAAAATGTATACCCAAGAACGATTGAGACGCTTCGTGCCTCACGATCGACTCGAATAGATGACATATTACGACAGGTTATGCCACGCATGTCTCGTGCCGCGTTACGTGAGATTGACGAGGTTAGGAAATGCGGGGGTCGCGTACTTTCGTTTGTGGTATCCGATCGAGTGTTTACGGTGTCGAATACAATGATTTTATTGTCCTGGCTAGTCTCTATGCTACGCATCGTTAAGAACAATAAGATTGTCATAGACTTACATTCGGATGTTCCCTTGGGATGCTCTCTGCCGGATGAGTCTCTGCCAAGATTTGCAGCTACATCTTGTGCTTTTCTGTGTTTACGATAGCTTCGATGTCCTGCCATCTTCTTTCGCCGATGCACTCACTGACTCGCGTTTATGTCCCGGCACTTTGAAGAGAAGCTGCTACCGAGCTCTTCTTTGGAAACATTCGCATGCCAATAAATGTTCGATGAACGCCAATCATTTAAGACACTTCAACGATTCTCAGTTTTTACCGCCAGAAACAGTCGGCGTGGCGCTGCATACCACTGTTCGACGATGTAGTTCTATATTGCGAGGTTATTGTTCGTACAAGTGCATTTACTGTAAGGTTGAACACACGGTGCGACACGATGAGACACGATGGAAGAAAATAAGCAAAATTTCCCGACGTATTTCTCGTCAAGACGCAAGGAGACGAACTGCGCGTGTCATTGGTGGGAGTAGCTGCTCTCTTACTGACCAAACGGTGTTTACAACCTCGCCGCGACCTTGGCTCGCAAAATAAACGAAACTTACGCACGCTTCGATAGGCTTGGCAAGGGACACGATGCCCGGAACGATATTGCGATGCTTCGAGTGACTCGTAACTATCTAATTACTTTTCTGTTAATGCTTTAACCTGCTTCTTAATTGACACGCCGAGCCACTACTGCCGCTTCAACTGTCGGAACTAAATGCGGTTTAAAATGCATGCGCGCGCATGGAAACTTGGAAGGATGATACGACGCATAAATGCATGTAAAAACCGCGGAATTTAAACACGGTAATATGGTAACCGTGAAGTGGGTATATTTAGCCAGCTAACTGCGGAATTTAGCTTTCAAAATCAAGCATCGACGGGTATACACGTCAAACGCAGTTAACTGGTTAATCTTAAGGATGACGAATCGAAACGGTCATTTTGGAAGACTAGCAGATATGGTTTTGTCGATTTTTTCGCGATTCACTCTGTGAAGAACTGGTTAGGGAAAATTAGATAGGTCTAACCGGTAGAAGACACCTGGCGCGTAGGAAAGGAAATACTTGTATATACGTTTATATATATATGACGAGTCCCTCAGAGCGTGTCGAAAAATTCAGTAGCACGAAGCTATGACCATAGATGCGTTCACATAACCTCTTGATCCTGATTAGAATATGAGTAAGGTACACGATAGCTCTAGGTTAATGCAGCGATTTTTGCGCCGTTAGACGCGGTACACGTGCAAATCAAAACCCGGAAGCAGCCATCAGGTTTCTCTCTCTCCCTCTCTCTCTCTTTCTCTCCCAGTTGAAACCGGTGTCCGGCGTATTTTTCCATGGGAAAATCCCTTCGGTAACCTAGGCAGGGTCAGAGTTCGAGCAAACCGCAGTTTCAAACAGGTTGTCTCTACTGACCCAATGAACTAATTCCTTTACCTTCTTTATGTTATGAGAAAATTCGCGCGGTACGATTGGCATGCATATTTCATCGGCGAACGTTGCTTTGATATTTAAATTGTTTTGAAATTATTTTACATTTATCTCATTTTAAAGTAGCTCTACGAGGCTTCTTAACACGTAAATGCCTCTCCTATTTCGCTAGTCGGATCGGTGCTGTCGGAGTGAAACTTTTTCTATTAAAATCACATTTTTATGGAGCAGAAACGTTGAAGGTAAAAATAGTCGAATGTTCGGTGACACTTTCCTTTCTTAACGCCAATAATTAAATACTCGATATACCAGCAAATTGATTGGTAGTACAAATTAAGTCACGAGAAGTGTTCGTGAACTCTAGAGCGCCGGACTCCGGTGATCCTCGTGGCATTCAACGTGTTAAAATTTTTCCCCGGCTGTGTAATAGTATTTTGTATCGAAATTAATCCTTTCCTGTTCGATGACAATCAAATATTCATATGTCAATAATTTTCTATTGACATAACATCAACTTTGTTAATGCACTGTCTGTAGCTGTCGTAAAGGAAAACTGAATATTCAACGACGGAGAATCAATCTCAGTCGGCTAGCGAGAGATTTAAGAAACTAATCCCAACGGGAAAGGGTTAAAGGTTGCTTGACGCTAATGATTACGATGCTTCTCGTTCGATGCTTGTTTTTAACCCTTTCTTCATTCTTATTTCAGGATATACCTATCTCGGATCTTCGCTCGTGGTGGAGCCATCCGTAGCCAGCGGATCAAAGAAACGGTGAGTTAGCAATCTCACAAAGACAAAACCTTCGCAACCTCTTTCACTCCGAGCATCGTCGCGTGATTTATAATTTCAATTCCATTAAACCATCTGTTATTTATACCGCCGCACGGGACATACGATATTCATGAAATTAATTACAATGATGGATCCTCTTACCCGGGTGTAATTATAAGTTTGTTGGTACCAGAAAATTCTTAACCGTCGTTCCTTTAACTGATCGTAAAATTTGTCCGACCTGTACAGGAAGCGCTTGTTAAATTACCGCACCCTTACTTACGCATTACAGATTAAATATTTCCAAAATTATTCCATCGTTACGTTCCCGGCTACTGTGCATCGGGCACCAACGAGCTTGCTCTTACGTGCTAATAATCCATTTGTCTTGCGAAATATTTTTCGCCGTAATCTCTTACACAAACTTCGGCAGGGTTATTAACCCGGCAAAGTTTCTCGATCGAAAGAGAGATCACGCGTAATACCGGCATAACGAGGAGCATAATTGGCCGCACGCGAGTAAATGCGCGTGAGCGCATACGCGAGAGTTTAAACTCGTGCCGAACGTGTCCGGGCAAAAATCGTCGGGGATTACCCGCAGTGGAACTCATTCTCGTCGTAGAATTTTTCATAGCGCGGTGTTTCATCAAAGAAGCTTAGGGTCGAGTCGATCGAACAAAGGTACCCAATTACTCGGGGCAAGGATCGGGAGAAAATACAAATCGTTGCATCCTTTAATTTAGATGGTCGTTGGTGAAACGATATTGCATAGATGTCCATGTATTTCCGTGTTCTTCCTCTTTGACTCGTGGTATGTTGGCGCTAATGTTCTATCGTTCTTTATCGTTACCGTGAATTACGTTATCTTAATTATAATTAAAAAGCGTTGAACGTTGTCTTATGTAATATGCATGCACTTTTGTAACATAACTTACAATTACGCTGTTTCTTCGCACGCTCACATGTACTTGGATCAATGGTACGTATTTTCACTGTAAATACACAGTACACATGCACATAATTATAGATTAGCGGTAACACGCAACGTATAGAATTAAGATCGACAGTGATACTTGGAGGTAATTTATACAGAGTATATTTACAACGGAAGAAAGGATTTTAACCGTCCAATTACATTTATACGCGAAAAGCTTCTATTTTTTTTTTCTTTTCCAACGTAAGAGATCCGCGAGCCTCGTTACGGTCGCATTCCAACGGCACTAAAAGTGTCGTGACTTTATTTCAGTCGCAGAAATACGAGACATTCCTTTGGCGTTTAATCGTCGCGTATTCCGGTAGGAATTTTTTTTCAAAACTTTCGACATTTCGATCGTGATCGCCGAAGGTTTGGGAGCCTCTGCACATCGGGGCAGCCTCCTCCTCGTCGACGGTAAAGCAGGCGTTGGAAAAAAAATGTGGCACCTGCCTTCTCCTTACGAGCCCCGAGCCGAGCCCAGGCTGCTCGCTCGTGCCACAACTGCAATCTGTTATTTCACCATCCCCCAGACAGTCTCGCCTTCTCCGTTTCACTTTCCGCCTTCGACTTCTACGGCGTTTCTTCCTCCCCGTGTATAGCAAGAAACTTTATCGACGATACCCGCCGGCCGTGCAATCGTATAAACCGAGGGATTCGTTGCCACTTGAAACGATGCTCGCGCGACGATAAGGACAATTAAAGCCAAGAAGCAGAGAAGGAACAGTTTAACGCGAACTTTATGCGAACGTTGCGATCGTGAAAGCGAAAGGCACCGCGATCCCTCGACGGATCGTATTTTTGTACGGGAATTAAAGTGCTACTAAAAATACAATCTTAAAAGGCTGTCGCAGATGCTTGCAACTCGGTGTATCGCTCGGGTGGCGATAATTGCTACGCCGAGCCGTATTAACGATCCTACGTCGAATCGACGGTGCAGTGAAAAGTGAAGGGCATAATGCGCGCAACTGTTGTCGTAATGAGAACTTTTCCACGGCCTCTTGAGATCAGATTTAATGGAAGACGGTCACCCGGTTACAACGAGAGAACGGACGATCGAATGGAGCGAGTATCACTTTCGAATTGTCTTCTGCAAAATGGACGTAGAACTCGCGTATCGGCTTCCAGCAGCGAGCTTCGAGCACTCGTTTTTGATGTTTAAGGCCGATGCATGGCTAAACATTCATTTCCATATAAGCCGATATGTTTCAAATGTAAAGCACTCTCGTACGGTAGCTAAGTGAGAGAGAAAAGAGAGAGAGTGAGAGAGATAGAGATAGAGGTGAAAAAGAAAGGGCGCGAGAAGATGCGGAGAGAGAAAAAGGAAGACCACCGAGAAAAGAACTGGTACGAGCGGAAACTAGTTTAAGGTCTGGGGGTCTCACCCCTCTAGGAGAGCTTCACAATGATTCCATGGGATCCGGCGCGTTTCTGATTCCATCTTCTTTAACTGGCTCTATCGGTTCCTTTGCGTTAAGCTCGCTACTGCCTGACAGCGCTTTAGCTTCGTGAGAGTGTGAGAACTAACCGGAAGATTTTAACGAACGATTCTAATTACGACCTCCTGTCGATTTCTTTCTCCGTGCTAACTTATCGATCTTTTTGTCCCATTGTCAAGATACTTCCTGGTTTTATTTTTATCGAAGGAACCTTTTCCGAGAAATACCGTTCCTTTTTAATATCTGATGCAAGCGGGAAACGTGCAAGCCAATTGCAAGTAACAATCGTCATTTTATTTAAACTTCACTTCCATTTCTCCCACGAATTTCTAAGCCTCGTTCCACGTACGACACGTTGTTCCATTACCTGGTGCGGATTTCGACGAAGTTTTCAAAATCGCACATATGCTTCGCGGCACAACCGCAAAGAGCAATTTGGAGCCGTCGAAAGGAAGTTCTCTCGGTATTGCATCCACACAATGCGGGCACGTGCAGGGTACGTTATTCTTTTCTTGCATGCAAGCCCATATTGCGGTAAACCGGCTCATAAAGCGCGTAATTGTAATTGAATCGTCGATGCAGGGGTAGAATTGTATGCTGATCGCATTATCAACAAGTGCTTTCCCTCCTCTGCGTCTCATTCTCGTAACACGGAGGATCGATATCAGGCCAGCCCTTGCAATTGCACTTTCACTTCGTCACCTCCGACGTATCGTGTTTTTCGACAACAGTTGCATACCTACCGATGACTCCGACACCGGCTGCAAGAGAACGAAGAATAAACACGACCTCAAGGACGCGGTATCTATTATGTGACCTTGCACGTTGCACCCGTGCACTTATTTCCGTGTACGTTCGTAGGGTTGCACTTTTCCCATTTACATAACAGGGCCAGTGCACCTCGCGGTGACAAAGGTTAATCAGGTTGCACGATAGGAAGGGTGCAACGGGAGAGGAGAAGGGACCCCCTGCAGCCGGTGGTCCGGCAAGCTCGATGCACTTTGCCGAAAAATCCGGGACAGTCGACCGTCCGCGTCCTCCTCGAAAATTTGTAAACCGTAAAACACGTTCGCACGGAGACGGGGGAAGACAAAAGCAAAGAGAATCGCTGGAGATGCATCCCTCGGCATTGCAACAACCACGGATGCATGCACCCCGTGTTCTCTCTCGGTCGTTCGGCGGTCTCCCTCCACCCTCTTTCTCTCTCTTCTCCGAGTGAATCGTTGCACTCGGCGCGTGCCAACCTCGTGCCCTTCACCAGCGGTGTACCCCCTCCCTCGCCTTGCATTTAACTCTGCCTCTGCTCGTCCTCCACCCCTCTCGAGTCCCCACTTTTCACCGATCACCCCACCCAACCCCCGTTTCCCTTCCTCCCTCAGCCCCGGTGCATCCTGCATGCACTTGTTGCGTCAATGCACAGCCGGCTGCTTCGGAACGCAGGCGCGACTCGAATTTCTGGATCTTGTTGATACTTTTTATCGGGCGGAAGAGCAAAGCGGCGCACTCTGCACCGAGGATGTTACGTGATTTATTTGACTTGCGCGACAAGGTGCATTCGTCGCTGGACGATAGCTCTCTTTTGCTCTGCTCGACGGAACGTTGCGTTGCATCGACGTTGGATACTTGATCGAATTCTAATTACTATACTGCGGATGTTTATGCAAGTTTCAAATTTGATAAACGCCGCTGATAAAAAATAATCCAAGTAGAGGACTCTTTCACTCGTTAAATATTACAACGAATAACGCATCTTGGATAATTCAGATACTTGTTTATATTGCACGTTTTTTGTGTATTTTAGAAGTGTTAAATTTCCCATAAATGCATAAACATCCGCAGTATAGTAATTACGAAATCTAACGATTTTGCGTATCGTGTTAACCCCTTGACGTGCAACAACGAGTTACACTCGTGATCCGGTAAATTGGACAGGAGATTTTCAAGTTTTGCAAAACCTATGAAATTTAAAATATTACTGAGGCGCGACGCAATAATATTATTCCTGTAACATTGATATTACGTTAAATTATGCGCTACATCAAGCATCACTGATCAATTTTTATTTTAGCAATTAACCCTTTGAGTGCTATGGGCGCACATATGCGTCCAGCGAAAGCTATCGATATAGACTATGGACGCAAATACGCGCCTGGCAAAAATGATCAGTGTACTATGCAACACTCGCAAAAACCACATACCTCGTTACTGAGTAACGATGAAAAACAAAATTTTCTTTTAGACGCCACTTCAGTTACTTTCTGATAACTCATTTCTCCTGTTACGCCGTACAGTTATAATTGTTGCATTGGCATATTGTCGTATTAAACTTATAGTGCACGTAATTTTCATATTGATATTCGCCCCTGTTTCATACTTCAAAAATACTTTAAATGTTTTCATTCAATGTGGAATAGACAACGGAATAGTAATTGGATTGTATACTATATTATAATGTGTCATACACCGTCAACGAGATCCATACTGCGCGAAAAAGTATTCAGTCCGTATGAATTGCATAGGCCACGAGTATTCAGCACTCAAAGGGTTAAATTCTGAATTATTGCGGAGGCAGGCACAAAACAAATCGTAGGGCAAGGGGTTGAAATCGTCGAGTAAAATATTTTTTCGGAAATCGAAGGATAGGCAGCGCGATGTAAATTTCAGTAGAGCGACTGTACGGAGAGCCAATGGTCAACTGTTTACGATTTTTCCATTTCCAGAGTAATCTCTGTAAGCGTATATCTGTTGCAGTAAAAAGCGCAATACGATGCAGCCGAGCGAACAAACATCCCCTCTCGTGAATAGCATTCTGCCTGCACTTGTTGCATTAACCTGCACCCTCCGCAGGCGCAAATAGCAATTGCTGATATTTAATCTACTTAAAAATTAAATTACTTCCCCCGTTACCATGAATCTTCGTAGGTGCTCCCCTATTCGACGAGCCAAGTAGCGAAAAACGTTTGAAAGTCGCGGCAGCCATTTTCCTCGCGTACGTCAAAAATAAGAAGCAACCCTGAAGGAAAGTTCTCAAGAATGTCAGGCACGTGCCTTCGCCAGGGTGTCTCCAACCCCCCCCCCCCCCCCCCCCCCTCTCTCTCTCTCTTCGCGAACTCACGAGAAAAATCCCTTACAGTGTTATCCCGCTCCTCTTTCTCATCCTCCGTTCCCCGGGATCAAAGGCACCATTTGAATTCCTAAAAGCCTTTATTTATTAAACGTGCGACATTACCTGGAGATTATCGGTTAATCTCTTACGTAACGATTCCCGGTGAATTGACGCATATAAAAGCGCCTCTGGATAAACATAAAACTGGATCGTTCGTTGTTGCTTTCATCCTCGCGCCCTCCCTACCCTTTATCTCATCGGAGCGATCCTCTTCTCTGCGAGGAACAACGTGCCGGTGCTCCTTGCGTCGGAAGAGCGAAAACAAAAAGATGCATACCAGACCCGCCCGG
The DNA here is from genome assembly GCA_963989415.1 of Cerceris ruficornis. Classification (NCBI taxonomy): domain Eukaryota; kingdom Metazoa; phylum Arthropoda; class Insecta; order Hymenoptera; family Crabronidae; genus Cerceris; species Cerceris ruficornis. The sequence goes on along the minus strand of OZ022520.1, from coordinate 31,622,416 downwards.
TAGGATCTCTTCTCCTTCCGATGTTTGCTCAAAGTATCTTCCTACGAGGCCTCGAGGGACGATATCCCGACGAGGAGGAGCCTCGATACGCAGCCTCGTGCAGCTGCGTTCACACACTGAGAACTTCACTCGACGTACCGTGGCCGGGTTATCTTTCTGGAATTCCATTGACGGATAGACATCCGGTTGACCTCGGAAATAGGCCATTACTCTCCTCGAGTACCGTGTCTCTACTCGCTCGAGAATAACGATCGATACCGGTAACGCGTACCTTGTATCGGCTTTGTATCAAGGCTCATCGTTGTTTTGTGCTCTTACGCGTACGATATTTCACCTGGTACTCTCCATATCTTGACGTTTAGATCTATATTGTACTGTAATATCTGGACTTGAGTTATTTATTGGGTACGCGTGTACTCGTCGGAACGAGGTTTGGAAATCATTTCTTTTTTAACAGATTTACGTTTGCGAAGCGAGGGGAGGGTGAGAATTGAGGAGACTTGGATGGGAGGTCTTTTGAGATTTAGACGTTAATCGACGAGTTTTAATCTAAAGTGTCCATTGGATGGAATTTTTTTCGACGAAAATTCAGGTTTAAGTGTTATTCACAGTTCCATTATCGATTTTTTAGTATTTGCGCAAGGACGTGGAATATAACTGTTACTTTGTCGTTCCGTTAACAGTTGTGCGAATTTGTTCCTTCGAAGATACATTGCTGCCGCAAGATTTTCGCATAATTCGTGTAAAATCGTTCGTTGGACGCGAGAAACTCGCATACAGGTAAATCCTGCATCGCCAGGAGAGATATTAAATCTCTCGTGGTTTTATTTCGAACCTCGGCGCGGCTGATTCTCTTTATTAATAGCTATTAATCATTCTCAAAGGGACGAGTACGTAGGAAACATTAATTCAAGGCGTGCTATGTTATATTCTGTCATGACGATAGCTTTTTCAAACAAAAAGTGGAGGCGGTTTGGGTTAGTTTTTTATCGTCGAGTTCGTTATCACGCGTAGATCCGAAGATCAGCAGAGATCGTCACGGTAAAAAGAGAATTACACGGATATGCGCGTGTACAGACTTCGCACAATCCGCAGGTGTAAAGGGCCTTGCTTAATTATCTCGAAATTGAGGTACGCTGACGTGCAATAATTGTTATATACCGTCTTTCCCTTGTGTTGCCTCCTCCTGTTTTCACTTCCCCTCTCGATCTCGCATCGATGCACTTTCTCGGCGCTGCAGCGTCGATGGTTCCGCTTTAACACGGTGCAACATCGCAGCCGATCGTAAAATCTTGGACGGTTACGGAAGACGCGATTTTTGTTGCCGAATGCAGCTGCCGCGGTGGCCCGCGAAAGTCACGCTCGATGCCTTAATTTCGAATTGTTCCAGTAGAATGATTTGCTCCTCGCTTCCGCGAAATGCATCTTTATAAAGAGATGCGCGCCGGAATGAAAATTGATTTTTTAAATTCACCCTGCCACTTCCCGATCTCTCATTCACTTAGCACTGACATTTCCTCATAAATTAAATTCCGACGGGTAGAAAAATATAAGTGGATGCAATTAACCTCTGTTTGTCATTGTCGAACGATTAGTCATCAGTTGCGTTTGGAATCTCGTACATTTTTCTTTTATTATTTTCTATTACCGTAGTAATTTTAATCTATTGTTCTTTTGGTTTCTTTTCCATGATAATAAATATATCGGTAGAAAGTTACGTTTCAGAGATGGTGTATTCTCTTTGGGAACGAATCGCGTACTCTTTGTGTTCGGTGAAACGGTGAAAGTGAACCTTCGGGGGAAAGAAAGCACGAAAAAAATTCTTTTTCTTTTGACAAATTGAAATTTCGCCCAGTGGCTCATACAAAGGTAGTATAAAGGTGATTTTAACGGCGATGCCTCTTAATTGGCGTGACCGACGCAAAAGGACGCCGTGAAAAAGAAACCCCCGGAATATGCACGGATCACGGAAGACGTTGCACCTGGCCAACTGACCGGCCAGATCCGTATCTCGGCGACGCGCTTATTATTAATTCTTTTTTCGACCGCTACCAGATAGACTGCAATTAATATGCACGTCGCAAGAACCACCAATTAAGTATTCGCGGTACGGAACTCATTCTTGTCGCAGAAGTCATTCCGAATTTCGATCATCGTGGCTTCATCCTTCCCGCAGGAATATGTAATGCGATGTAAAGTAAGAGAAAGGCATTTCGTCTTTCAAATTACGGTGTAATTAGAAATCCAACGTGTCGTAAATTATCGCGGGGAAAAAACAGATATTCGTTGTCGGACCGAATATATCGGTAATTGCGAGCGGTATCTTGAAAGAGACGGTACAAAATATAAACGGTAGATTCAACTTCACTTTTCGTAAATATTATTAGAATTTAAAATACCGATTACCTTAAGCCCGACCTAAAACACTCCTCTGTCCTTCTACACTCTTGTACACCTCCGTCCCTTTGCATCCTACAGCGATCCTGTTTTCCTGTTTTAGGGGTAGCGGCGCCGCCCTACTAGAATCTCCAGTTGGCCAAGTTGGCAGTGTTTGGAGGTGAGTGATTTTCCTCATTGTTCCTCGTTTTCCCGTAACACTTACTTCTCATCGCGGCAACTCGTGGAGACGAGAAGATACTAATTTTTCACGCGAAGGCTTTGAGAAAAGATATTTCTTCATCAATGTTCTTTTCGTGCGTTTGCAAAATTATTAGATGCCATTAATTCTCTCATTTTCCCGTAACACTTACTTCTCATCGCGGAAACTCGTGGAGACGAGAAGATACTGATTTTTCACGCGAAAATTTTGAAAAGAGATATTTCTTGATCGATGTACCTTTCGTGCGTTTGCAAAATCATTAAAAGCCGTTGATTTTTCTCATTGTGCCCCGTTTTCGGTTAACGCTTACTTCTCAGCCGCAGAAATTCATAGATACGAGGAATGAAAATTCTTTAGACTAAGAGATTGAGAATAAATATTTCTTGGTTACTGAATTTTTCGTATGGTTAGAAGTATCAAGTCTGTTTATAAAATACTTTCTTAAATCTCTTGGTAACTGAAGTGTAGAGCTACGTATCGTTTTCGTTTTAGTTTGTCTAAATAAAAAACTCCTAAGCCCGGTCGACAGAAGCCTTATATTTCAGCGGTAATGTTACCGGATTACGCATGTAATCGGTCATGTGTGAAGGTTAAAATTTAGAGCGTGTTTGGTAGTACTACTTCCAAGCACAAAATACCTTTTTCAGCATCACAGGAAAATAAACCATCGAATAAACGTCTTACGTATACGCGGTTGCGCGACATGTTGAAATCATCTGATTCGTTAAAATTCGATTGTCTCTTTAAATACAAGCTGTCCTTCGTTTCCTAACGTCACAAACGTGCGACTCTTCTTCCAATTGTTCGTTATAACGATTGCAGTGGAAAATTAAGGAAAAAAGGCGTGCAATTCCATTAGTATCGATTAAAGCAATACCTTTTAGATTCGTTCTGAGCTACGGTCTTGAAGCAGTATTCGGTAGAAGCAGGAGAGCTTTCCCAGCTTGTCCTGAGATATCCGGGCTCCTGGTGCGAAAATTCTTCAAGGGTGCGTTGCCACTATTGATTCCAAGGCTGTGCCACCCTTACGCACCCTCGCATTTCTCTTTCCCTCTCTCTTTTCCCCCGTTACCCTCTCTATCGCGGGTAACCTTTGTCCTTTTCCCGTATTCGCTTTCCGTCTTTCATGCTCCCCTTGGAGGACCCTTTCCTCCTGGCCCGAATTACGTCGCTCCTCCTTGCTTTCCTTCCATCGGTTGGTCCACCCTGGAGGGGTAAAAGCCTCCCTCGTTCGTCCCCTTCGTCCCGGATCGTTCGTTTCTACGGCCGTCCCAGTTATTAAACTTCCCATTCCACAGAATCTACAGAATCATGCGGATAGCATTGCCTTGAGAAAATTTCGTTGATAAAATCATCCGGATAATTGTCTTCGAAATGAAATTCCGAAGGTGTAGGCCGGAAAAGTGCATTCACCTTGGTGCACGAATGACGGTGATATCGTTCGAAAGGTATATAACGATTAGGCGAATTCGGATATTCGTATTTTCGAAGGGCTCTAGAAACGACTAACGCGGTCAACCTTGAAGTGTTCTGCCCAACAGGAATAGTCCTACCGAAGGTCAACTCTATGTCCATTAATTTTTATGCGCCCGGAAACCATTTGCCGATCCCACGCCACGTTCTGGTCACGCTCCATTGATACCGATATTTACGAGCCGTGCAACTATTAATTATCTTTAAACACTGCCTTAACCTACCACAACCGTTATTACCACGTTGGAACAAAGAGCCGCGATGCAGTTCGCGGTAAAGGCTGTACTTTTGTTCCCCGATCGACGTGCAGAAGTATTCGTCGTTTGGCATTAAAGGTGTACCTTAATGTTTCAGCATCGCGATAATTGGTATCTACGTGAAAAGATATCGAGGGTATTTCATTGAATTAATTGGTTTTCCATAGATATTGCGCAGATTAGTAAGAATAATGGTGGAAGGGAGAAAATGTCGACCATAGTAGAAATACGTAGCGAGCCGTAGAGAACGAAGAAGGTTTCTAGGAAGCCGACGTAGATTTACGCTCGATCGAGAGGATAATCGACTGATCATTTATCGAATTACTCGACGGGGAGAGAAAACACTCGTACCACTATGGAGCTACTGTTCGAAGAATGAGGATGGTATAAAAGAACGTAGGAAATTTTCATACTGTATTATACATCCACAAAAATCGTAAGTCCCATGACTGTCTAAAGTTTTCTGTATCGGACTTGTCAAGATTATTATTATTATATTATTAACCCATTTGCTGCCAAGGACGAGTATACTCGAGCTTCTTTCCATATGTTATAACATACAGGCTTTTGAATCAGCAAATCTTTCGTGACCGCAAACATAAATATTCAAATGTAAAAAACTTGAAAAAAATGCTACGAATAAAATTTATTACAAAAATTATACTCCCATTATTATTTAGAGAATGCTCTTTTACAGATTTAATTTAAGCATGGCAATGGGAACAACTTCATATAAATTAGGCTTGGCAGCGAATGGGTTAATGTCTCGATTAAAAAACCGATTTTTGAGATAACGTTCTGCAACAATGAAAAACATTTTGAAAAAAAAATTTTCGCCGGTATTTACATTCGACCATGTTCTTTCCTGTATGCGCTCAAAGCCCATCTATGCAAACTAGACCTCTTACGGGAGTAAATTATTCTTTCGAAAACAGAGACGATTCTGTCGGCCGCCGAATTGTCCGGTATAATAAAAATTCATAACGCGACCACGCGACCCAAATGGTATATTCAAAATTCAAGTTCCGGCCGGTAGAAAACTGGGTGTCTACTCGTTTCGAGTGGATCGACGTCTCCGGTGTAACGTCCACTCCCCTTGCACAGGGTGTATGCCACTGTTTGATCCACTACCCCTCTGCGTAATTCGGTGATTTGTAATCATCATTTGTTTCCTGCCGGAAGATCACGATACACGTCGCACAGGTGTCGCATTCAGATCAAATCCCCGAAGAAACTCGCTCCAGGAAAGATCGTACGGATGACCCTTCGAAGCGATAGCTCGACTTTTGTTTTACGGTGCGAGTCCTGTACAATGAGACTATTATCAGCTCTCTTGACGCGTTGAATGCCACCTGTATCTCGCAGGTTTCATCGTCTCTACCGAAATTAAAGTTTTTCTATTAAAATCCTATCTTGATAGAGTAGAAGACTATTCGAACGCCGAATATATCGGTAAATTCGCGAATATTGCAATTTAGAGGTCGTGAGGAACTTCATCGTATTTAGGAGCGCTGGTTACCGTTCAACCCCATGGCATTAAACGTGTCGAATGGCACAATTTTTGATCATTTTTGTAAAATAGAAGTCGTGTCGTAGGGTACGTTGTTGCTGCACAAAGTTAGGTGAATTATTCAAAATTTCTAACTTAGTTCACTTTTGTAATCATCTGCACGCATTTTCTTGTTCGGTGCCAAAGATGAAGAACTTAAATATCGAAAGAACCGCTTTGCGGAAAATTTCCTCGGAAAATTCCATGAATTTAGCAAGCTTACCGCGCAAGACACGTTTCGTGGGACATGTTGTAACGATAGGCAGGTAAAATTTGACAAAGGAATAAATTTATTATTATTGCTCTCGAGAAAGCACGAAGGATACGCCATGTACCCTGTACGCAAGGCGTTTGGTCGTTTCGGATCGAAGTGCCTGCCTGGCCTTTCAGTGAATGATAAATCTAGTTCAAGGACAACACCCTCGTCATTGCCGAAGATAATGACGATGAAACGTGAACGTAGAAAAGCCACGAATCCCTTGGTCGACCTGCACCCATATACCTGCAGGCATGCACAAATGAGAGGCGAATCCTTCCTTTCTACCTGGCCGAACAAAGAGACCACCGTAACGGAACCAACCCTCTGGGTCTTCGAATAGCCAAGAATCCGTATTTTGTCGTTCGGTGATTTCGCGCTTTCCTCTTCCCTGTGAGTTGGCGAATCTTTACATCGCCTTTTGCAACGGATATGCAACAATTCTTTTCGCTAATTCGGGGATTTCTTAGCTTTCTATTCGACGAAGAAGTTAGGAAAGAATTGCATATCGATATTTAATGACAAGTTCCACTCTGGAAACAGCGTGTAGCGCAATTTTGAAATCTTACAGCGCAGAAGTTGCGCGATAGGAGAAATTTGAAAATTCTTTTACCGCGTCAAGCATCGGGTAACTATTGCCTCAGTTCCCGTTTCCGCTGCACGACGCGCAGGGCGATATACGTATCTTTGTTTTAAATTGCTTTAACAAGTAACATTAATTTTAGACGAAACTTTATATTTCGTAGCTTCCATTGACCGGCGTTAAAGAAAACGAAAAATCTTGCGGACCGGTGTGGGCTAAACGGAAATTGTAGGACGGGGCCCTATGAACCGGTGTCGCGCTTAACGTGTCACAGAATTGTTTAAATATTGCAGATTAATTCCACCGAACGATGTTACAGTTGAAATTGAAGAGACGAAATTAAGTGTAAGGGTGACATTCGGAAAATTGTTCGTCGCGCAAAACGTAAGAAAAATTCAGACACAATGAGACGAAAATAGACAAGCATGGTCTAGTGTCTACCGGCGCCCATCAGATGGCGACTCTGCTCGCGGCCACCGAAGCGCGCCTTTGAGTCTTCGCATTATCGGGCGCTACGACTATCGACTTCGATACAACGAGATGTATATTTTTCTCGATACGTTGGTCACACCTGTAGGGAAGCCGTGGTGAAGTAGCGATCAAAGCAATACGCGAGCTACGTGGCATTTTCGTGAGGAAAATAGTGTTTCGGTGTCGATAGGTATACCCACGTAGGATACTCGGGGAATAGAGGGAGGAAGGGGGGGCAGAGAGCGAAGGAGCGAGAGAGAGGGAGGGAGAGAGAGAGAGCCTTTTCCTATTCACCCTTCTCTGGGTTCTCTCGCACGCCGGTACGACGATCAGTGGGTCTCTGGAGGGGACGAACTCTGTGGCTTCCCCCGACAGGAGAGGGAGGGACGGCCCATGGAGGGGAGGAAACGGAGTCGAGGGTGGGGGTAGACTGGGCGCGGCCTAGAACGGCCGCGCACGGCGTTGTTATAAAAATAATATCAGTGTACCCAGCGCGCTTTCTCGCTAGATATCCCGGCCAATATAGCCGCCGTCAGCGCAGCACGCTGCTCTAGCCGTGTGTGTTTCCGTACTCGACACCCGTGTGGGTACGCGCTTCCGATAGGTGTGCGTAAGATTCGGAGGAGAAGCTCTCTCTCTCGGCGTGTTTATGCCCCATTGATCGTCGTGCTCTCGTCGCGATCGCAGTCAGTGCTGATCGAAACGCCCGGCAAACGGTGAAAGGGGATCGGAAAGAAAGGGTCGAAGGAGAAAGAGGGAGAGCAGCCGTAACTAAAGAGAGGGCGCACCCACGTATAACCGTGCGTAAAGGCCAGTGTCAACTTCACGAACGTACCAATCCGCGGTCACACCGAACGGAAGCCGGGTGTCGTGTCGTTTCGTATTCGGCAGAGTTAAACCGCGCACCGGTGTAATCTCCGTCACGCGGCCAATCGATCCACGTGCATCGGGAGATACAATAAGCATCGCTCACGGCTCGAAGCAACTCGTAATTTCGTAAGACGTGTCTGCGTGCCGGCGTTTCCATCCTGTGTCATCGTAAAACGGCGTTGGTCGCTCCTCGAGGGAAAGAGAGAAGACGGGTGATAAATAGAGACGGAGCGAGAAATAGAACGAGAGCGAGAGAGCAGCAACGGGAACCGGATAACGCACGGTCCCGGAATCGTCTCGAGCGACCAATCACGTACGAGCTCTCGACTATCTCCTTCGTTCAGTTGGTAAAAGTGCTCGCGCGTCTCCGATACGTGGAGGGATTTGTGCGTTGGATAGAAAAGGAGGAAGAGAAGACGACGGTGCGCGAGAAAGACGAGGCAGAAGGAAGGGAAAGGGGAGGCGCGGTAGTAGTAGAAAGCCAGCGAGCAGAGGCAAGGAGGAAAGCACGAAACTGCTCCACCCGCGCGAGTTTCCTTTCGGCGGTCGTTGAGTGAGCGACACGAACGACGAGGCTTGCTTGGAAGAGAAGAAGAAGCCCGTGGTGCCGCGTGAATCGTCCTTTTTCCTCGCTCTTTTTTTCCTCCTGCCGCGGTCGTTCGTACGTTTAACCGCGTACACCGTGCAATCGCGCGTGCATCGTGTCTCTCTGCGCGAATAAGGGTGGAAACGCCGAGGAGATCGTGAGGAGCGTGCTCGACGGAGGGACGAAGCGTGCGGAGGCCGAAAGAGGGAGGAACACGCGCGAAGGAATACGAAATTAAGGAGACGAGAGAGGACGCTACTGTACGGACACCCGAGAGAGCAGCTCGTACGTCGGCCGTGTCGTGTCGTGTCTTCGTCGTGCGTCCTATTTTCATCCTTTTTCTTGCTATCTCCTCTCTTTCATTCGTGCTCGTTCGGTCGCGCGAACGAGAAATCAGCCAGTGTTTAGTGCCAGTGTTTGTCTACCTCAGTCGATTAGCGGCAGCTAACGGCGAAAAGCTGCATTAAAGAAATATTTAGAAGAGAAAAGAAATCTATATATATATATACATAATATATATTATATCGAACAGTGCTAAAAACCGCGCCAAGTATTTGTTGTAAATAATTCTTCGGTTCTTTGTGTGAGATTATAACGAACGAGAGAATCATGTCCCTGGATAAGTTTGCGGAAGGTGGCATGCTGCAGAAGGAGATGGAGCGTCTCGAAATCGAGGAGAAAAACGGCGATGCCTCGAGGTAAAGTAAATCGTCTTTCTTCCGCGATCCGAACGTACTCGTCCGTAAGTGAGGTTAGAAATTCCCCGACTCGATTTGCCGGTTACGCGCGCGCCACGAAACTTGCCGCCCCGTCTTTGGTCTACCGAATATTTTCTTTTAACGTATATTTTACTCGAAGCTTCGCAACGATTACGAAAACTTACAAAATTCTTCGTTCTAACGTTAAACGAAGCCATTCGAAATATAAAGATAGAGAAATGTACAGCCGGACACGATAAAACATCGATTTCCAGGTTAACTAAATTTTATCGTTTACGTTCGATCGTTTCGTAAAGCAAAAACGACTCCATTGCGGATCGTACTCTGGATAGTTTCAAAGTACGCGAACTTTCGCTATCTTCCTAAACGCGAATAAGTTGGCAATAACAAACATGAACGAATATGAGATCCAACGGTTCTCCGTGTCAACAGAAACATATATACAAACACTTGCCACTCATGCCCACGGAACGTCGAACTTGGCTTTTGAAAATTAGCGAGCTATTAACGGCTTTTGTCGTCTAACTTCGATCAATTATGCCGACCAAGAACGTAACCACTTATGCTTTAAATCGTTCGCATTCCATTACCGTTTACCAAACTCAATTTTACTTCAATTTTCCATAATGCAATTAACACCAGAGAACAGTGGGCAAGAGGCTTGCGTAAAATTAATCCCTGATATATCTGTCTCAATATTGCGATATCACGTTAGCCTCGATGGAACCACGTTTCACGAATACTAAAATATTTTTTCTATGCTTCGCGTCTCGCGTCGTTCTGTGCGGTAACCTAACTGGTTAAACTTAGAACACAGACTTCCGGTATACTTTATTGTTACGCGTGGCAGGTATACAACGTTCCTTTTTTTTCTTCTTTTCCCTTCCGTAACCTGACGGTCGAATGCACGGGACCTAACATTTTTTTTTCTCCACCATCCACCCTGGAAAGCGCATTTTAAGGGCGAGACCGTGGCCACCGTCCTTGCGGAGCCTTTTGCAACACGTGCGTCACGTTCTCCGTTATCGGACTTCCGAGCTTTTGTAAGAGTAGATTCCAGTACGCGAAATCTCTCGACGCCGCGTTCAAAAGATCAGCTTTCGATAGCTTCGAATAGCATTTGATAACTTTTCGTTCGGAAACGTTGCTAAAAGCACATTTGCTGGATCAGGTCTTACGGTATTCGCAGGGAAAATGAATTTTTCCAAGCTCCAAGAGACGGCAAATCGATTACACTTTCAGACGTTAATCTACGGTATTAAGTCGATAAGAGTCGTTCGTTATTTCCAAGTAAATATTATGACTTTATAAAGTAATTCGTCTAAGCTCGATCCTTCTTTAACCTTCATTCATCCCTGGGAGCTTTCTGAACCCGGATCGAGACAAATTGCATGTAGCGAATATGTATTATTCTTAATAAAACTACTATAAAGGATAAGCAAAAAATCTTCCTTTTGTAATAGAAAATTGGCCACGCACTAAAAAGAGACCCTTGGGATTTTAGTATGATTTTTTAAAGCAACTGATCGATATTAAATCGAATAAAGTTGTTCATCGACTCTGTGATTTCCACTTGAGAATATTCTACGAGCAAACATTTATTTTACAATACTCTATAAAGTCAAAATAAAAAAAAAAAAAGCTCGTACATTTAAATCTCACGTTTTAGAGTTACACTCGGCATTAAAAGAAGAAAAAGAAACCGAAACTTTTGGAGTTCTCCTTACGTTGTACGTTACCTCTCGACTTTTTCATTAAGACTGGCCGTGGCCTTGGTATCGCACGTGGCACAGCTTCGCGATCGTCCCTGAAGTTCGGCATGGTCGGCGTCAATAAGGCGGGAAATGAAAATTCAACGTTAACGGCTATTATGCCAGCGTGAAAAATATTCGAGAGCATTCCGTCCCGTCGAATCCTTCGTTCGCGTACCTCGACGGGGCGATTGAAACGATTTCTCCTCGTCGATAGCAATTATTCGAGTTATCGGTGAAATCTGATAGATCAGGGCTGGGCAAACTACGGTCCCTGGGCCAAATGAGGACCGCTTAGAGGTTCTATCCGACCTGCCATAGATTTTAGAAAATAACATAGAAATTTTCAATTTCGGTGCTTCAATTTCTTCCCCTATAATTTCTTTTCTGACGGTACATACCATAGTTAAACGCAAACTTACGGAAATAAAAAATAGCAAGTGGTTATTTCTGCATAAAAAATTGAAATAAAATTGATATAAAAGCTATTTTATGGCACCGCGTATCGTTAATCTTTGCAAGTGGAAAAAAATTGATGAAATCTCAAATTTTCTGCGCCACGTTTAAAAAATTAACTTAAGAATCCGAATCGGTTTATCCCACTCCGAAAGAAATTGTGGCGAACTTTTCGAAATGCAGTCGCAACTTCATTAATCGCATTGGCACGAAAGAACTTTGAAAATACTTTTTCGAGCATAATAAATTACATTGGTGCGCCAAAATGTTTTTTCTGGCCCGCTCGAAAAAAGCTTGCCCATCACCGGGATAAATGGTCGGTCTCGTACACGTCACGCGCGTGACGTAGGCCAACGCGAACGGAATCTTTAAAGTTAACGATGCCCCATTCGTGTATCTCCTTCGAGAAACGTTTTTTTTTTGCCACGGCCGACCGAGGAGATCCTTAAATTTTCGTTCTCCGTATTATTTCTCCCGAAGGCTTTTCTCGCATCTTCGTTTTTTTCCCTCTCCGACGATAAATCGATCCCATTTCGCCGCTGGAACGAAGGCAACGTCTTCGAACGTCCCTCGTATCGGCAGTTTGAGAATCCTCGAACGTTAAATGTCATTTTACGGTGAATTTTTCCACGCGTCCGTGAAATCGATGAGAAAAGATACGTTATGCTAATTCCGTCAGCAGGAAATCAATTTGCAACGGGCGCAAAGTTAAGAACTCTATCCCCCTCTCTCCCACCGTGTAATCTCGTAATAGTGATTCATTCGAAGGTGACACGATAAAGGTCGGCCAAAAAAATGTCGTCCACGTGGGCACTCGCATTAGCCGAGCACGCGTGTGCGTATTGAGCGTACGTGTGCGTGTACTGTAACACGGATGTGTAACCGAGGACGAAAATAGGAGTCTCTGCCCACCGACAGAGACACTGGAAGAAGAGAAAATGGACCGTATTTGTACGGCTTTTAAAGCGAAACACGTGCCTCCGCGTGCGGGAAGGAGATCGATCGATCGATTCGACCGATCTCTCCACGATTTCATTGAATCTTCTCGGAGTGCGCGACAGGTTACGTAAAACGGTTTAAAGGTGGAAAAGTTGTTCTTATCGTGCCACGATTTTCGATTGATAGCCGGAATAGCTTCGGTAAAAGCGTGTAATACTCTTTCCGTAATTGATTAAATGTCGATTACTTTTAGGGTTAGCTATTTCCTCGAAACTCGCAGATTTAGTAAAATCGAGAAGTTACGTGGTAACGATCGCAAGACCACTCGAATTTTAAATTAGCAGGCGCACGTTTAAATCTCCCCGCTCTATTCTATCCAGCATTTATCCCACATGATTCACGCGCCGTATCATTCATAAATCAACATTTTCTTAAACATCCAGATCCTCGACGAAACGTATCCATACTATCTAAGATCAACAATTAAAACCCATACTCTCGTTCCATCCTTCGATCCTCTCCGGTTCGGTCAACGACCCCACCGAACTGGAGTTAATCTTTGGACTCCCAACGAGACGGCTGAAATTCGAATTTACATATCGTCACCGCCGCCAAATTTTCCCGCGTAAACGACCGAAGCTATCCAAGCCCGACGGAAACTATTTCTACGCGTATATAAAACGCAATCCCACATACGCATGGAGGAGAATCGGAGGAAGTCGAACTTCGTACCGATGCAGAACACGTCGACTGGGATGTTGGATCGTCGCGTTGCGTGGGTTATTTTCCCGCCCAGCGTAGTCAAAGACACGTGGAGCTCGAGCATTCGATTCGGCGCTCGAAACTTTCCACACGCGCTCGAGGTACGCGCGTTTCTCCGCCTTCTTTGCGCTTCCGAACGAATTCTTGCTCCTCGCGGTTAAACGATTCTCGGCTTCGTTCTTCGTGTCGTCGTCGCACACGATTCTTGTGCGTGCCCGCGGACATAATCGCCGGTAACAACCGTTCCATCTGCTATCTGGCCTGCCGGCAATTCGGCCGGGCCCCGGCCTTGCTTTCCCGTTCGTACTTCTACGCACTTTTCGAAAAACATTACGCGCAACGATAGCGCCACGAAACCGAGCTTCTTCCGTGCTTTCGCGTCTACTCTACGATCGCCATACGTTCCGCCGTCTTATCTCGTCTATAGTCTTACCAGTCTTTTTTCTTGCGTTTTTTCTTCACTTCGATGTATCACTTTGGAACATTTTAGTAATTGGGATGTAGAAATTTTCATTTCGTTTCCTCTACGACTGCCGCACGCTCTACCGTGGTAGGTATCTCATTCGTAGGCTTACCATCTTTTTGTCGACTTCGTTGCATTACTTTGGAAAATTTTAGTAACTAGGGATAGAAAATTGGCGGGTTATACGAGCAATTGAAAGTGGCACAAATCGCTTTAGGAACTTGAAAATTCATACGAAAGTTTTCATGCTGTAAAATGTAACTGTTGTAGCTTTATTGGGCGAAATCCCGAGGACGTCTCGTTCCATTTACTTTGCCATTTGAAATGCGAAAAGAAGACGCCCAAGTTTAGCCAAAATAACAGTTCGTTTGGTATTACACTAATTGCTGCGACTAGGAAAAGGGGAGAATTGCGTAGAGAAATTGTTGAGACATAATTCGAAACGTGAAGGTAGACAAAGAAGTCATTGAAAATACTCCGTCAGTTCTGGGAAATTTTCTTAAATTATCATTCGACGCGTCGAATGCTCCTCGATGACGATCGAGTGGATTATCGGAGTAAGGGCGAAAATTTCTCGAGTTCGATCGTTTTTAACCGTCGAGTGACGCGCAATGACGAACAATAATGAAACGTAAGTGGGTAGATTCGTGGAAAGACGGAGAAACGAAGAGCAAGAGAGCTCGAAAGAACGAATTACGCATCGGACCGCCACGTTGCGGAACAACGTGCGTGCGTCTTCTTTCATCTGACTGCGTTTTGTCGAAAATATTTCTATAACGTCAAGCCGAGACACTTTTCTCTTGTTCTTGGTAAAAATCCATCATTTCGGAGACTGCAAAAGTGCACCGAACGAGGGATTACGCGAGAGAATCCAGTTACGAATTTTATTGCGTGCCCGCATTACGAACACCTGCGAGCGTTGTGCGTGGCTCTATCTTTTGGTGAAAACGCGAATCGTGCTTTTTCCGCATCGGTAACGTAGGTGTCTGCACTTTCGAAGTCACCGAGGAAAATTCGAGACGCGGGAAGAATCGGGTTTCGACAGATTTCGCGATTGTTGCTAGCAAACGAGCGAATACGTCATTTTGCTCTGCGGTCAATCAGCTTTTAAAGCTGTAATTTAAATTTTGAATTTACTTGCATATATAAAATTTGCGTTTAGAATTAAAATTACCTCCTTGATGGATTCGGCTGAAACTCTTTCTCTTGTCGGACCGTTAGATTTTGTTAATTAACATCAAATGACCCCGTAATGTCTCTCTCTACGTAGATGGTTTGTAATAATATTTTGAATGCTAGCTTTTAACAGAGAGGATCAAAAGGCGTTCCTTATTGACTTGCAGGTAATTTGAAAGAATCTTTCGATTTTCGGTGCAACGCAGCCTGCGTTTAGAATTAAAATTGCCTCGGTGATAGCTTCGGCTGGAACTCATTAATTTGTCGGATCGTTAGATTTTGTTGAAGCTTGTTTCCGAGCCACAAAAGAAACTTCGATCCCCCGAAAACATTCACCTTCTCAGATAACTGTCAGGGCACTGACAGCTTGGAACTATTCTTGGGTTTCTTGCTTATCGATTTCAAAGGTTTCCATCTATCATTGTCAAAGTTTCTTTTGGGAAATCTCGGACAAAAGGTCCAGGTAAATCTTGTCCGCGCCCTCGGCCGCATCTGCCCCGAACCGATTGTGTTTCCACGGACCCCGGCCGATTTCTAGGAAGCCGAGAATCGCCTTCTCGATACTCTTTTCTCGGTTTCGAGCACTTCTTTTTCAATGCACCCGAAGAAACCGTAATCGCGCTTTGATCGAAACCTTTGCCACTAGCCTTCTTCTTCGCACTTGCAATTATAATTTCTTTAATTATAATTCTTTTTCCTTACGAGGGAGAATTAATCATTCGATCCCTTGTGGTTGGAATTGTTTCTTTGAATGATCCTTGATCAATTAAAATCGGGCAAATCCTACCTTTTATTTCCTTGATTACTCCAATATCCGCGATATCGACGAATGTTTCAATTAATTGTGCGAAATCTACAGGAAATTGTAAAAAAAATGATGAGAGTCTTCTGTCGTAATTAAATCTGGAAATATCGAAGATGAATTTGGAAATACCGAAAAAGAACTTCAGAAAAAATGGATCGACCGAGTTATTTCTATTTTGCAGGGTCTAAAAACGAATGGATTATAGTTGCACTGCTAATAAATTCATAAATTCGTACAATTTTTTATAACAATTGGGAGCCAGTGATTTTCAAAGTATCGAAAGGACGAGCTGGACGATATGCTCGATCAATCGCAGAAATTTCTGTCCGATAGCATTATTAGCGGAAAGACTGCTAATAAATTTATCCCAGAGATCGCGCAATTTGCATTTGTAATCGACAAGAAGATCGAATCGAAAAATAATATTAAAATGCAAATATCCATGTATCGAGGGAGTCTCGTGTTGCGAAAATTGCGCGAAAAAAGGTAGAAATAAAAACGTTGGAAAATCAGCAGCGTTCCGCTCGCAGTTCCTTAAATCTTTCGTCGATCGCGACAGAAGAGAGTCGTTTGCCGGTTGTCGTAAATTGGAAGAAAGCTGAAACTCTATCCCGGAAGTGGGTGCATCGAGTGCAAGAGGTTCGTAAGCGTAGAAATGGCTGGCGCCTCTGCACAGGGTGGACGGGCGCCATTTGCAAACCAGCCTCCAGTGCACGTTCATTAGCATATAAGTTGATACCAGTCGAACCACCGTCGTATTATGATGTCTTCCACGACGTTCGCCAACATTTATTTCCCCCATCGTCGATTTCTGACACGGATTATTTAATCCTGAAATGGCCACCTTCGGTTCTTGTAATACCGGTGACACAACGTGCCACCAGAATAGATTAATTTTTTTTCTCTTCTTCTTAAACGTTGCATTTATACTTTGAACTGAATTTTATAGCTTAGTAAATTTTATTTTATCGCGTTGTTCTTTGCGAGGAACGAATGATATCGCTAGTTGTATCGTGAGTTCGTAAACCTCTTTTTGGCGAGCAAAAGATTATTTATAAAAATATGCAACGCTTACTGCATGATTTATAAAAATAAGAAACGTTCTGAAAGTGCCGAGCCGAACAATTATAATTTAGTAACGTCTGATATTAATTCTGGGTAATATGAGGAATTAATATACGTTTATGTATCAGGGGAACCGGAAAATAACGTCGTTTTTTTTTTAATTAAATTCAAACAAATAAATTTGTAACAAGTTTTTCTTTTTAATCAATGATGTAACCACCTTCGTTATTAACTACGTTTTGCCATATAGTGTGCAAATTTTCAATGCCGGATAGATAAAAATCAATTGGTTTTTGAGCAAAGTATCTGGAGAAACGACCCTACTTTCCGGTCCCCCTAATATGTGGCAAACTTTAGCTCTAAATACGGCAGAAGACCCATAGTACCGTGCATTTCCACGCGCAGCAGTTTAACATTGTACAAGGCGGAATATTCCGCGGCTGGTGGATAAAAGACGATCGTCATCCGTGGAGTATTCCTCTTACGGACGCAAATGGGCCAATGCAGTGGATCCTGGCCGAAATTGCCTTAGCAATTAAAAGTGAAAAGGAAAGGACTCGATGTGACATTTACAGCTGAGAATACGGCACAAAGAGCGATAAAAAGTGCACGAATAGCATCGCGCTTCGATATCTCTCGCTTCGGCTCGCTCTCGCAGATCCCCTCGAAACTCAAGCCCGTAATTACACAAGGTGCGCGAGATACGTGTCATTCGTGGCATCATCATCAGCGATGATGCGTTCGCCGAGTGCAAGATCGTAGTCGGAGCGCATTAGCCCCGCGATAATTGTGGAATTCTCGCGGGTCAGCTCGTTTCGAGTTCTTTGCACTCGGTTCGTCTCCCTCGGATTTGCTTTGTCGGGGCTGCTTCCTCGAGGAGAACGTTCCATCTCGCGATGAGAGCAAAGGGAGAGAAAAAAAAAAGGACAGTCGGTATACCTCGCGAGTCGTACTTCGGCTAGTCTTTCGTCTTTCGTCATCGTATTCGTTCCTGGAAGAGCAAACGAAGCCGCGAAGAAGCTCTCGGAGTCGGAGTCAGCGGTTTCTTCCGGTCTTCAAGATTCTGTTATCTCGACTCGCCAAGAAGAAGTCACCAAAGTTGCGCTTAATTAATTATTACGTTTGCCCGAAAGTCACGCTCGATTCGGGAAAACGACGCGGGGAGAGAACGTGGGTCGATGATAATTTTCCAGCACCGGCGAGATTCCATTTTTATCGAAAAGAGGACGGTCATTTTGGGTCGTTGGTATTTCGATGGGACGATTTCAAGCCTTTTGATCGATTCGGACGCTGAAATATCCTGGTTATCGACCCTGGAAGCTGGTTTCGAGATACAAAATCGAATCTCGGTTCTGTCGAGAACTTCTGGAAAATTTGTAGACGTAGTGGTCTGGCTATTATTGGTTTTTGGGGTTTTAAATAGCAACACTTTGTTTAAAAACTAATGGAATAGACTAAGATTTTATTATACGAATATCTGAGGAGGGTTGGTCTTCTCTCTACGAGTGAAAGTCACGGAGTGAGGTCTAAAAGAATTCAGCGAGGGTCTGGTTGATTTTTGTATGTTTAAAATATGCTATGTTCTTAAAAACATAGAAAACCAACAGGAATCCTAAAATTATAGGTTTTCGGCGATACGAGCATAATTGCGGAAGAGAAAATTATCTGACCAGTTTACAAAGATGGCGGGAACAAAAAGTTCGGAAAATCTGTAACTGCAATATCAAGCTCTACTTCTGCCGAACGAAGGCGAAGAATCTTTCGTAACCGCAGCATCGCTTACTCGATGATCTCCTGCGTCAGGTTTGCCTTTGCAACTCCCAGAAATCGGCGATCTTCCGGAAACAGAAGCGAAACGCATAGAAATAGACCAAGTTTGCTCGTAAGTTTTCGCAACTGGTACAATCTTAGACAACCCGGAACGTTCATCTCGTTGCACAATCGACGAGGTTTCGGCGAATAACGCTCGCGTAAAACGGAGCCAAAGGCTCTTGGAAAGGGTGGCATTTACAGGAGCGAGAGACCTGTGCACGTCGTTTTTTTGAAATCGCATCGGTAGACCCTCGATGACACGAAGGGACGTGGGAGACGCGAATCGAGAAAGCGAAAACTGTGCGAAAAAGGGCGGAGGACGCTCCCGGGCCCGTACGAAATTTTAATTAAATTTCATAATCTGGAGACGACGTTTGTCCCACGCATTGTACACCGGCCGAGACTTAAGCTTTTGTCGCGAACGAGCGACGAGACTCGTCGTTTTCGTTCTCGCGGAATATGTTGATGTTGCACTCGCCTCTTTCCCGTCCTGCGGCATCGCGAAATGAATGTACCGACACGGTACATTTAATTAATTCCTGGCTGGTCTACCGCCGGCGCCGAGACGCCGTTTTTTTTCCCGTGCTAAATAGCCGCATTCCCTAAATTCGATTAAAACTATAATCAGTAGCGCGTTCAGAGAGAGAGAAGAGAGGAGATTGCAAAACACGAGCCACTTTTCATTTCACGCACTTTTTTCGCGACATTCTTCGTTCTCGTGAAACGTTCCCCTTTTTCGAAATTTATCGTACTCTTATCGAACTTTTGTCCGTTCTGTTCTCATGGAAATTCTTGCAATTGCAACCTTTTACGCTCCAACGTTTCCGAGGTCGTTCGACTATTTTAACACGTTGACTGCCATGGGGGTCACTGGTGACCGGCGCTATTTAATTCAACGAAATTTCACACGATCTTTAAATTGTAATATTTACGAATTTGTTAATTCCGTGAATATTTACGCGTTGGTCTCAAGAAGATAAAGTCCTACTGAATTTAAATCTACTTGCGTCTTTAAAGTTCCTGCTGTATAAGGATGTGATTTTACCAGAAAATCTATGATTTCAGTAGAAACGATGAATCCAGCGAAATACCGATGGCGTTCAACGTGTTAACTGATTTTTTTTCTTCCTGCCAATTGTAGCGGTTTAAAGCGCGAAGGTACGGAAGTAGTTGCAAAATCTTTCACTTTTTATCGAGCAAACATGCCGATAACGCTAATGCAATGTTCGATGGTTCGGGAAGGTATGTCCGAAGTGAAAAAGGGTTAACGTTATCGGGAGACGACTGATGAGAAAGAGATGACTGTAAGAAATTGGCATATGGCATTCTTAAAATAGCGGCGACGATGTCTAATTATAGTTCGGTCGTAAGAGAAGAATGGATTTTATATGGAGATCGTTCATAGAAGTTAAACTGTATAATTAGCTTAACGACCTAGCCAGTTGGTTTTTTTTAGATCCACATGCCACGACACGCGGAACAAAAACGAGACTTGTAATCGGCCTTCCCCGGCAGCTCCGCGGGCATCCCTTTCTTGTCTTTGTCTTTTTAGTCCGATTAACGGAAACATTGCACAATTACGGAACTTATTCACGGTTCTCTCCTCCGAGACTCACGACGTTCGCTTCGAATAAATTTTCCCACGTCTAACTGGGATCCTCGATGAATATTTCCGAGAGTCTTCGATACCGGTAAAACGATCGATTCGATGTTTTCTCGAAAATCATCTCGACAGGTTGCACGCTGTCCAAATATCAGCCGCTGAAAGCCCGAATGCCGGTCTCAAAATTTTGCAGTCGATATCAAATTTAACACTAGATTTACGGGCGTGAAATTTCTTACATTGCAATAGATTAAATAAGGACTTTGGAAAAAGAGGGATCAAGCGGCAAAGATGATAATTTGTTAAGTCATTATTGTATTATAAAATACACTAGAAATATCTACTGTACAGCTTCTCTGTAAATTTGAGAAATGTTTATAAAACAAGTAAGAACCCGTCAATTTGACGGCTTCCGTAAATCTAGTGTTAAGAGTTCCTCGATTTCCTCGAGGCAGAATAACATGACGGTTATCGATCGGCCAAATCTACAATGCTTTATTTGAAATTTCGCATTATCGCGGGACCGGCGTGCGGCGTCAACGTACTTCGAGATCAGCGTTTCTTCGGTACATCGATTACCGATACCTCGTAACTCCCAGATTCTCCGAAGCCACCCTCTCATTTTATATTTTCCTCATATTCGATCCAATTATCTACATACACGTGTACAGCAATGAGATAACGAAGAATCGCCGAATCCCAGGGAGGTACAAAGTACAGTCCCTGGTCATCGAATTAGGACCACGTACAAAAATGTCACTTTTCTGGTTATAATGTTATATCATATATGGAAAATTGTCTTTGGTCATTCAAATTATTACTAAATACGTTGATAACAAAGTATACATAGCTATAGATTTGTTACTGTTGTGATAATAACAGAATTGTGTGGACAATTCTCCCGACTTGAATGCCATAGAAAATGTTTGGAGCCTATTCAAAAGACTTGTTTACAACTCTCCCAGCACCATATTATTTGAGTTGAAAACAAAAATTACAGATATTTGGGAAAATAACGAAGATATAAAGCAATGTATAAAAAGCATGACGGAAAGGATGCAAGGTGTCATCAAGGCAAAGGGTGGAAATGCGAGATATTAACATGCGTTCATAGTGTTATGTACAGTAGTAGTGTATTCTGTTATTAGTCAATAAACTGTATCATTAAAATTTGAACAGGCCTTTTAATTTTACGGAAAACATGAAAAATGCTGAAAGTTTGGAGTGGTCCTAATTCGATGACCAGGGACTGTAGCTAGAAAGGATCCATTTATCGACACGAGACTCCCACGACGGTGGGGAAGCTCGTGTCGAAAGTAGCTCGTAACCCAGCGCGTTAATCTCAGCCCGGTGAAACCATCCGCCAAGGACACCGCTTCCTTTCCAACGTGGCATCCGCGACATCCGCGGCACCGGAGGGACAAGAGGGATACCTCTTCTTCTCCATCGGTCGCGTAAGGGCCCTATATCCGAAGACCCATAGAAGGTGGACGAGAGGGGGTGGGCGTATGACTCTCAATCTTCTCCCTTCGTCCTTGGCGACGGTTTCGCGTAAAATTCGCGCGAAACTCCGATGACGCCGCGACCCACAGGCGTGTGCTTCGCCCACGCACCTTCCCAAAGTATTGATTACTTTCTGCCTGTGGGAAGGAAGGGACGAGAGCGAGGAGGGAGCCAGAGAGAGGAGAAGGAGGAGGAGGTGGCGGAGGAGACGCGGAGAAGCTCGGAGGGAGTACAGGGGAAGGGATTCTCTTCTCGTTCTCTCTCTCTTTCTCTCCTTTCCTTCTCCGCCATCTCCTTCTTCCTCTTTCGCTCTCTCCCACGCACCCTCACTTTGTTCTCCCTCCTCGTACCTCCTCCTCCTCTCCTCCTCCTCTCTCCCTCCTCTCTCCGTTTCCCCATTTCCCTCTTTCACCTTCCATCTTCGTATCTTCCTCCCCCGTTCTCTTTCGCTTACATTTATATTGTATATCTATATGACCTCTCGCTCTCGCCCGTCCTCTCGGTTCGCCAGAAGCCACTACCGACACGACGACCATCTATTCGGACAGAAACGTGACCCTCGTATCTCGACTCGTTAGGAAACACCGTAGGATTCCAGCGATCGCGCCGGATCGTCTGTTTTCTTTTGCCCGAAATTTTAATTACTCTATCGCACGCGGACCGAGCCGCCTGGAGATTCGTTCCGTGGGCGACGTTTGCTCGCCGATTGGGATTTGCGTTGAATTCGAGCAGCTGGAAAATCTTGCGCGCCGCGGGATGATATTAAAGCTAGAACTACCAACCGGTCAAAATGACCGGTACACAATTTTTTTCCAAAAATTCTCCAAGCTTATAGAAAACTCATAGTAAATATTCTATGTCCATGTCAAAGAACATAAATCACCGAATCGGTCATCTTTTCCGCCTCTCTATTCCCCTTTTCTCAAAATACTTATTTAATATATTTAAATATAACAGATTTAACGCTGGTAGTTCTATCGTTAAAATCATTTTCCAGGGAGAATTCGTCTCCAAAGCGAACGAGCAGTCCACAGAATCTTTCCGGTTTTAATGCAAACGTGCTCCAATTTGATACCTCGTTAATTGCGACTTTACAATGCAAAAGACCTTAATTATCGTACGGATAATACTACGCTCGCCGTACACTATCGATTGCAAATTATATCAAAGGAAACAAAGCAACCGAATCGCGATGCGCGAGACCGCTAATCGTAAAGCACGAATCGAAAATAAATCCGGACAGGTATTATTATCCGTGGCTCTCTATGAAGGTCTCAGCGTAGATCGTTTTCCTGCCGAAACGGTTTCGGCAGGATGCAAGGATGTAAGGAGAGCCGATCGACCGACCGAGGAACCGGCAGACCGACCGTCCAGCCAAGGACGTAAATCGGCGTCGCCGGGGCCGGATCGGCGCTCCTTTTCAAACGGGGCGAAACTCTTTAATTTCGCATCGCCATAAATAATTTGACCGCAGACCCGTGGCTTTCCTGGAAGCAGGCCTTGCTCTTCCCAGACGATGATGCTCCGTCTCGACCGTACGACTTGACATATATCATACGCGTTCCCGACTTCTATGCGTCTTTTCTCCGAGAGGATCCATCGCGAATCGTGCTTCCGTTGCTCGCAACTTTTTACGATACAGCGACGAATTCCCTTTTGTTCCTTGGTCGCAGGCGATTCGTCAAAATGGTCGTAGAAAATTCGAATTTCTTCGAGACTTTTTAAGGCGGCGAAGCAGAAATAGCGATACATCTATCGCCCGATTTGCAGGAAATATCGGTTTCCCTGGGAATACCGTTTGAATCGAAATCCTGTAGAAATACGTATTAGGTAGAACGAGAAGAAATGTCATCTTTGTCTTACAATTCGGAAAAACTTGCTTACAAATAATACGAAATATTTATTCCTTCGTGTTGCGCAAAGTAGACTTCGATTGTCATAGACCGACGAGGTTTCAATAATTCATAAGTAATCGAAGTTACAAGAAAAAGAATGAAAATTCTTTTCGCTTTGCCTGGCAGGTTGGCAGCAAAAGTGATTATTATTAACATTTTTTAAATGCGCTACTTTCAAAGCCGTGTAAAAACGAAATCGTATGAACAATGAAATAGGTGTACATTGTAAAATATCCGATGACCAAACCCTGGCATTCTTTTCAAGATCGGTTTCGAGAATATTCAAAATATCGATACGTTGAAATACTTACGAACGAAGGAAAATTACCGGTAACTGCACAGCAGCGCTTCCAAAGAGGGTAGAACGAATGGGGAAGTGTAGAGGGTTCGCGTCTCGGATGGAGGAAGGGGTGTTTCTTTCTTGGAATTGCCAGAATATTTCCAATTGTCCGCGTTAATATTAATAAAAATTTCAACAAAAGAGTGGACATCTGTGGAAGTGCCAGAGGTGGTCATTTGGCAGATATTGTTTTTTGTGTATAAATGGCATAACAGATACTTTTATCAATAAAAAGTATTTTGAAATCAAAGCAAGTTGTGCGTTTTATCGAAGATTTAAAAAACCCGCGCAATTTGAAAGACCCTATATATCACATGGGGAAAACTTTGAAATAGGTGACAGGAGATTTGAAGTCTGGAACCATCAACTGTCATTTCGAGACTTTAGTACTGTCATCAGTTCAGCCAAGATACACAGTTTTAGGTAGGTTTGAAATCTAGGCTGGGATATATCAATAATTCAGGAGAAATTTTCCAGCGGTGACGGGGGAGGACTTGAACTCCGGTCCACTAATTGCGAGTCTGAACTTTCGCCTTTTTTATTCGCCGTAACTTCGTTTGTCGTTCGTTTGACAATTTTTTCTTCTTCTTCAGAGTTATCGACCATTCTCGCGAAAAATGTGACGTTTTTTTCCATTTAAAGTCGTTGAATAATTAGAGAGCGTTATCGACGCGAAGTTAAATTTGCTCGTGCCAAATTGCACTTTATTCCCGCGCAAATCTTCGTGCATTATTCAAACGTGGCCAATTTGGAAAACGGCAGATTCTCCATCGCTGGGACCTAGATTTATTTGTACCGGATATTTTTAGTTATCCACGACCCCTCGATAGAAATCCTCTCCAATAGTGTACGTTGATTGACGTTCACTTTTGACCCAGATTTGAATGGACTCCTTCCCCGATCGGATTAGACGTCCTCTCGTTAATATGTATGATAAACTATCGAGCAAATGGTACAGGTATCGTTCTCTTCCACCTAACAAATTTCGTTTCTGCAGCCACAAATTTACGCTAGTAACACGTTTATTGCTGACCGTATTTCGTCTTCCCCTTCATTGATATTGAAATGAACCCTTTTTTAAAATAAAATCACATCTTTGTAAAGTAAAAATATGAAAATAATTGTACGTTCAGAACTTACTTGACACTAATACTCGAATATTTTTGCCACCGCAGTTGCTACCGAATGACAATTTCCGCCGAAGTGAAACTTTTCCCGTTAATATCACGCCTTTAAACAGTAGAAATATTAAGGGTTAAAATAGTTATATATTCAGAAGTGTTTCACTTATTTAACACCAATATTTTAATATTATTCCCACCGTAGTTGCTACCGAATGACAATTTCCGCCGAAATAAAACTTTTTCCGTTAATGTCACACCGTTAAACAGTAGAAATATTAAGGGTTAAAATAGTTATATATTCAGAAGCGTTTCACTTATTTGACACTAATATTTTAATATTATTCCCACCATAGTTCCTACCGAATGACTTCGTTTCTGCAAAAGTTCTACCAGAATCACATCTTTAACGGAATAGAAGTATTCGACTTAAAAACAGTTATATATTCGGTATAGTTTCATTTAATCGAGCCTATTATTTTAACATCCAGTATATTAGCAAATTCACGAATCTTATCGATCAACGGTTACTAAATATTTTGTAGAATTTTTTTACCAAAATTAAAGTCAAAATTCCACCGCTACCCTATATCTCACAAAATTTTTAAAAATAGAAGAAACGTCCTTCCCTGAGCCAGCTTCTAATTGCGCATTGCAACAAATCATAGAAGATGAATTAAGGTTTTAAGGACGACGGATCGAAGGACGTGGTTGGACACATAAATATCGATCGGAAGCGATCGAACCCCGCGAAAATATTTTCATCGGTAGACGGAAAGAATCGAAAGGCAGACGGACGCGCGGACTGGCACGAAATGACGGGCCCATCTTCGTTATCAGTGTACACGCCGTCAATTTTCGTAGGCGCGAATCGGGCAGCCGTGTAATCACTTTAGGTAGTAGGAACTTTCGTAGTCTCGCCGAATCGATCCACGTTCGGTCGGTTCCGACGAACCGCCCAGTAATCCGCATAGTGTGCACGCGTTCCTTCGACCAGCCGTATCTTAAAGTGCGATGAGGTCGAAAAAAAACTAATGGCGATCGTTCGGTTTTTGTTTCAGGTAAGAGCACCTTGGATTCTTCATGTTGGAACGAGGCGATCGGATCGCTCCACTCGATCGGATTAAAACCGATTACGATGAGTTACTCGAACTTACAATTACAGTTACTACTTTCAACTAGATTTTCAGTGAAAATTCATTATATTTATTTGCAAAGAAATTTTTCAAAAAGTTAGCGGGATATCGTTTATGTCGGAAAGAGGATAAAAATTGAATTTGTGGATCGGTTAGACACGTTAAAAAAATAATGTAGAGACGAGGAGGATAGATGGGTTCCTGGGGGCAATTTCGCGGGATACAATGGTGAGTGGTGACCTCGAATCTATTTTGCTTTTTTTTAAATATATATGGATACTCTTTATTCACGTCGTCCAGCGTGGCCCGGCATTATGGCCGATCGGGACAAGATTGCCAGCTGTAACGAGACTATTCCGAGAATAGGAAAAGGAATGGGACGCGATTTCGTTAATCGATCGCGAGACACGGTATCTCGAACGGGGAAGTGTTTTTTGAAAGTTGCCGGCCTCGCTATAGATACTGGAACGCTTCCCATATGTCGGCTAACTCCACAGTCTATTCTTGGCTCGCTCTTTTTCTATTTCCATGAAATCTTTTATTAATCGTTGCCCATTATCTCATTCTATCGACACGATTGTTGGAGAATACAATCATCTACGGTCAACCTGTCCCCGATAAAACTTGCCTCTCGATCGGTGCAGGAATTTTAAACAGACTTGAAAAGTATCACTCGATCGTGGACAATTTTGTGAATATTTAATTTTCAGAGTTTTTCAGATGGCTGTAATTTGAAAATTACAATCTTAATTTGAAAAAGTGGACTATTTCTGAGAAAATAAGAGCGCGAAAGAGCCGCGTAGCGTTAAATATGCAAATTATTGTACTTTCTAAGAAAGTATCGTGTCGGGTGAATTTTTTTGACTCGATACCGATAGGATCTGTACGGGGAATTAGGTGGAAAATCGTCTTGTTATTCCGATGTATAGTTATTATTATACATTCGCATGGCCATTTGTCGAGTTAAGAGCCGTGGAGCTACAACCGGTATTTGCGTGACTGTGACAGGATAAAAAAACCGGAGGGGATGATGGGTAGAAGCATCAGGCGTGTCTTTCAAAATGAAGTCCTCTTTTATTATGGCAGAGCAAACAAATTCTTTCAATCGCAGCCTCTTCGCTATCATCTCCCTTTGAGATTAAATGTAGCCATCCAGTGAGCCCTCCTCGTTCGATTCAGTTTTTTCGAGTATTTAAGTACAGTCCGCGTCAGAAGCCACCGCGAAAACTTTGTCTCAGGTTTTTTCGGCAGGCAGCAGTCACCCTTTTCCTTTATCGTCGCAATTCCAAGCACCGGGGAAAGTACCGAACGATTGCGTTTGATCGTGTTCCCTATTCACTAGCGGAAGAGTTTGCGTGCGAGGAAACGACTAAATAACGAAGCAACTTGAAGATTGCCCGGGGTATGTAAATGCCGAACAAAGGAGACATGGAAATACGAAAGTTTTATCGATGCAATGCCCTTCGAATATCTATTATTTATCGAGGCCTTTCTTCCTCTCGTCTTCTTCATCCAAGAAACGAATTACGACGTTTCGAGAATTCCTCGTCGGTCCATTCGCGTTCGTCCGTGGCTTTCGTCCCTTCGAGTGGTGCTCTTCGTATCGAGCGTTGAAAACACTCGAAAAATCTGCGCAGACATCGTCTCTATCTATCTGCGTTACGGGCGAGAGACTCCCGATAACCGAGCGAATTTTACTCCTACCACTTTCCTTCGTTCTCGATCGAAAATACGATATCATCTCGGCAATTAATATCCGTGCGTAACATTTTCGAAATATCGAGTGGAAACGCAACACACATTCGGTAGGAATCGACGTCGACGACATCGGCAAATAAGCCCGACGGGAGCGTTGTTTTCCCGGGGTTGTACCCTGGCCTTGAAATTTCCCTCTCGGTTTCCTTCCTCGTCCCCCCGACGCCGTGGAAAATACGCAAGGATAGAGGTGGAGATAAAAAAGAGGACGAGCGAGAGGTGAGAGGCGAGGGAACGAGGGAACGGGTGGAAAAAAAAGAGAGACCCGGTGGATGGCAATGCCCGGCAAGCGCGACCCTGCTATCGCGATAAGTTTGCACAGAGAGCGAGAGTGCGTAGAGAGAGAAAGCCGAGTGGTTTTGGCGCGATAGAGCGACCGAGAGAGGAAGAACGAGAGTGGGTGGGAGCGAGAGAGAGAGAGAGAGAGGACCTTTGGAGGGTACGAGCGAGGGCGAAGAAGGGGCGAAAGGGAGCTCGTGGATTCAGAGGGTGGTAGAGGGAGAGGGGAAGGGGGGAGAGAACCGCCGCGACGCCGGCTCCGACGGAGTCGTCGTGGTGGGAGGGCACGGAAAGAGGTAGGGGGTGGTGTAGGGGCGTTGGACGAGTAAGAGGGTTGGAATGGAAGTCGTGGAAGTCCAGAATAGGGATGGAGGAGAGGCGAAAGGGGCGCCACGCGCTACGAGAGAGGGTCGTTCATCCCCGGGTCAAGGTTACCCTCCTCGCGGACCTCACCCTCGCGACTAGCAGCACCGTGCCATTTACCCCCGGCATCGCCGCTGGAACCACCATCGATCCTTATTCTGCTTCTTCTCCCGGCACCTTCGGGAAACCCTTCCGGGGCTGTTCCGTGCGCTCGCCGCGCGCGCGATCGAAGCTCCACTGACTTTCGTAGGGCGCCTAGGACCAAAGGGGCTTTCTTCTTTGTTCTTGGGTCAAGGTTAGCCTTCTAGACGCGCCGATTAGGTCCCCGTCATCCTGAGAGAGACTCGTCGGTGCGATCGTCCTCGATCTTGCCTCGTAGTTGGGCGAAAGGAAAGCTGTTGGGCGAAGAGGAGGTCCATAGGTGTGTGCAGCGATGCTTTTGGGAGGAATTTCGACGATCCGACTACGAAAAGTCGTTAGAACTTTGCCTTGCGAGGTACGTTGTCTCGCGCGCGGAGAAGGACTTTCTGGTCGGAACGCTTTACGGCGCAGGGGTTGGTAAACGTTAAAGTTATGCTAGTGGCATTGCGTTTGCTTCATCAAACATCCAGTGTTTTACGACAAATACTGCAAGTAAAGCTCGTTTATTTCGTACAAAGCTAATGCATTTCCATTGCTTCTGGAAACAACAATGGGGTAGCTGCACTTCCTCTGAACACGTTGCATCGTGGTTGTCTCCGATCGCCGCGATACAAACTTCTCTGAAATGTCTTGTGACTTTTGAACGATAAAAGCAAGTAATACGGTGCAATAAGAGAAGTATCCCCCACCCGTTTTCACCTTTATCGTCCCTAGACTATAAAAAAATTTCGCCTCGGTAGAAGTGACAAGAGCAACGAAGTACCGCTGACAATCGACGCGTTAATAACAAAAAGCTTACAATCCCCCTCGACCGATTTGAATCTCTCGTCCACGAAGCGTCCACCTGTTTGTAAACTAAATCCAATCGATCCAAAGACCCGGTCTCCCTTCGTTCTCGGTTTCCGCGTTTCCCGCGAATCCACGAAACGCTCATAACCCGAGCCACGGATGTCTGCGCCTCGTAATCGTGCATTCCTGTCGGCGACGTTCCGTCCTGTTACGCGGGTATTATTAAATTCGCGTGCACCGAGTCCGCGTCTGACTTCTATTAACAAATGCGTATGACGTGCATAAATGCACTTTGCGATTCATTAATCCGATGGAAGACCACTCGTGATCCTGAATGTACTCCCACTGGCCCTGGGCGTTTACCCCAGCTCGCCTCGGCTGCAACTCTTTTTATCGATCCTTGTGCACAGTCCGATACTTCCGCGCCTTTCATCAGCCAATCAGGGCTACGTCTCTGACGTTGAAATAAAAATTGTCAATACCCCGCGGCTGGATTTACTAAGAAACGCAATTTCTACCGGAAACCCGGGCAAAACTGCCATCGATATCCGTCAGAGGAGGAGCAAACGACGGGACGTGATTAATCGGCGTTCGGATTGTCCGTGGCAAAGGTGTTTGTCATTTGCATCCGAACGTCATTATCACCAGCCGCGGAATATTCCGCCCTGTACAATGTTAACACTTTACCGACCGGTAGCCTATAAATAGGCTTTTTGACACCAACGCTTAGACTTTTAGTTTATTAATCGGTACCCACGGCAATCACTAATTTGTTATTTATTATTGTAGTGGAAGTGTGTTAAGGAGTCAGTGAGAATCATTTGTAATTCTCAAAGAGATTGTAATTTTCATTAGGCAATCTAAGCCGAAACAAATCCTTTAAAATGGGTAGAATGCTCAAACAATAGCGGTCGGTAATGTGTTGAGCTGTTGCGCGCGAAAGTGCACTTGGCGTATATCTTATGAAAATATTTAAAATGAGTCGGCATCCAACATCGAAATGGGTCAAAATGACCCGCTCGGTGAACCTACGTTTAAGAATAAAAAGTCTTATATATTCGGTGGTATTTTCCTTATCGTACAATGGTATTTTAATATCACGTATGGAAGCGAATTAGTAGATATTGTCGTTTGAAAGTCGCAAGAAATTTCCTCGAATTTATCAGCGCCGAAGATCCGTGACCCTCGCGACATTCATCGTGTTGAACAGTGAGCCTGCTTGTTCTGAAACTTATTAGTTAAACTTTGGAATAGTTTGACCGCGAAGGATGAACATTCACGCAAGAACTTCCACGGGTAAACTATAATTGATTCGGTCGAGGAGGTATGTACCTTTTTGTCAACTACGTTGCAAAAGCCGCGGTCGCTACCAAACGAGTTCGCAGCGCGCATCCCACGTCACTCGAGCCACAACTGTACGTAGCTCGAGAAACTTCTCGTATTCCACATCTTCCATCGTGTTCTCCTTTTTTCCGTCGAAAGTTTTCTCCCAAGAATTGCCCGCTAACGTAGCGAACAAGTGCTACGATCGATGGCTTGGAATTCAGCTGAAATAGAAGTCCTAGGCGAATGAACCATAACGGCTAAAGTGGAAAAATAAAAGAGGAAGAAAAGAGAGTTAACCCTGGTAGATTCAGTTGTCAACCTCTTGCCGTACCGCTTATTTTGCGACCGAATGCGCAATAATTCAGAATTAATTGCTGGAATAACAATCTATTCATGATTTCTGATACAGCTCATAATTTGACGCAATATTAACACGTTGAACGCCACCGGTATTTTGCTAGTTTCATCAGTTCTTCAGAAGTGAAACTTTTTCTATTAAAATCACATCTCTACAAAGCATAAACTTCAAAGACACAGATGGATATATACTCAGCAGAACTTTATCTTTTTAACACCTATATTTAAATATCGAATATATTACAAAATTCGTAAATATTGCAATTTGAGAGTCATATGAAATTGCATTGAATTTAATAGTGCCGATCACCGGTGACCCTCATGGCAGTCAACGTGTTAATAGCAGAGGAATAACTGTGTCATATCGTGGCGCACCGATACTTTGAACTTTGTTTTTGAAAAACTTCCAAATTTCCTATTTCATTTATCACGTCACGAGTGTCGCTCGTTACTGTACGGCAAGTGGTTGCAGCCGAAAAGTACAAAAGAAAGAAGAAGGAAAGGAATCGTCCGATTTGCAGTTTGTTTTGTAAGGTGGAAGGTTTCATCGAAGGGATTATTATCAAAAACAACTGACAGCAGCAACTGCTCGATGCAGATATCGGAGTAGCAAACATCGAAAGTATCACGTGCAGTTGAAATAGATCTATGGTCGTTACACGTATCGCTCGCTACTCGTATCCATTGGTTACTCGAGACATTGGTTTACTTGGGACGTTTATATAAGAGAAATATATTAGCGTCAGGTTGGCAGACCTCCCAGAAGTGACGGCGGGTAATGCCCGATAAGGCTCTACTGGCGATGAAATTTCTCAACGGAAATCATAAAGTGCTGTTACCCCAAAAATTATATTGCCGGCACCTCTGTTCCATTTCACGGCAATAAAACGAGGATTCTGGCAGTGATACGCCCTCGTAAAACGCTGAATTTTCTCCTGTCTTCTTATTTACGCCGTGCTACTCCGCTTCCACTTGCAATTTTCGTAGTTGCCATTAAACGTCCTCGCGAAAGAACACTTTCTTCGCGTAACCCAGTGGTCGGCAAACTTATTAGCCAAAGAGCCAAATATGAACATTACAACAATTTTAAAAAAAATTGGGATCCAAATCTGCTTATTTAGTAAACTTTTATTACACTAAATAAGTAGTACACTAAATAAAACTAAATTTCATACTTACTAAATATCTATTAATGCGAACAATGTGCTTGCATCTCCTTGGAAAGTTTGAGTAAGTCAGGTTTGTATGTTGTTGTTTTTAATTTTAGGCATGATTCCAAGTTCTCATCGATAAGACGACTTCTCAGTTTACTCTTGATAATATGACCAAAAATGGAAGAAAACTTCCAACATTTGGACAAATAGAAGTTATCGAAAAATCGATTACAAATTTTCTACCGGAACCACAAACATACATAGCAGGTGTAATAAAATCGAAAACATACGAACAATTTCAGCCGGTAGGTTGTACATGGTTTGTGTTTACGTTTACGAAAACTAATAAAATTAAACTCGATGTTCGTTACGTATTTTTACAACAATATAAAATTTTAATTACCTATCTATTATTTTAACTTAAATAAAAAATTATACATGTTCTCGATTTATAGAAGAATTTTAATTTATCAAAATAAGATGTAATTTTTTTCTTACCAAGCTTTTTTTTAAATGAAAATATTATTGCGCCTTCCGTGGATATTTGTGCCAGAGCCGCACTTGAGGAGCCAAAGAGCCACATGCGGCTCCGGAGCCGCACTTTGCCGACCACTGGCGTAACCAATCTACTCGATCGAGTATCGGGAATACTCTTGACTCTACGGCACTCGCATTACCGAGAAATTACCATTTTCAACTCTTAAAACGTAAATGTCGCGACACAAATTGCTGCCAATGTTTCCTCATCTGTGTTGCGACGCGTACAGCAGGATGTTGGGTCCATGGAAATTTAATCCTCGGTATCGACGTCGAACTATCGCGTCATTTTGGCAAAAATTTGTCTCGCAGCGGTACACGTGACATCGCCTCCTTCCGGTGTCACGTCAATTTCAATGCATCCGCATCGGCGTGACGCATAATTCGCGAAATTCGAGGAAGGAACGGCGGTTCGGCGAAGAGGGGTGACATCGCCGTAAACTCTCGTTCTCTCTTATTTATCACCCCCGGAGTGTATCGTTCCTCGGTTGGTTCTCCGGATAAGCCCCATTCGGAGGGTTAAGAATGCATCCCGTGTCGGTGTCCGACCGCGGTTGTACACCGAGGACGCTTAAACGCGAACCGAACGTCGGCTTAATGGAAAAACGGATACACCCTTTTGTTTCCACTGTACAGGCTGAATTCGAGCACAAGATCGTCACGGGAATACGTCGAATTCGTCCCGCGTCCCGACGTCAACGTCACGATATATCAATTATAGGGTCATATGCTAGTTTAATCTTAGACGAGCAATCAAAAATTATAGATACTCGTCTTCGAATAAACGGAGCAGATTCCCTTAGAACTAATTAACAATACCGTAGCCTAGAAACTTAACGGAACGCGCGTAATTAAAACAAATGATTAACTGTATTAACTATATAAAAATACAATATTCTTAATCTCACTCTGTAAAACTCTCCACTCTGTATATCTCAACTCAACTCCGTGTTCTGAACTCAACTGACTCTTTCCGAAATTCACGCTCGCATCCACCCTCGATACTCTTTCTCACAGCATGCTCTGTTGCACTCACTCATTTTCTCTTTATCTACAGACTAAACATTTATGCTAGCCCTGACATCCGTCGCCTTCCAAATCACGTACTCTAAACATCCACTCTCGCTTATTTACAATCCATCCACACTCGCTAATTCTAGAAATTAATACTATTTACGCGTAGGAAAAATTCCGTTCCTACACTATCGTGTTGCAGTTTTGAAAGGAAACGATAAAATCGCGGCGCGTCTCTCGATCTCTAGCATCGGGCGTAAAAGAAAAGTCTCGGTTTGATTGGCCAGAATAACGCGTCGTTGGTGAATACGGTTTCGAGGGTACATGAATAAGCTAATCGTTGAAGTCGTTGATTCAATATTCGAGAGTCGACGGGACGCTGGCGGGTATGGGGAAGTTCCGAAAAAGAGCGGAGGGCGCTATTCCACCCCCAAATATATGCACTTGGCATTTGTCTACCCACGCTCGGTGGCTCGCGATGTTTATGGGATTCCCTGATGCAAAGGTAGAGAAAGGAGGTAGGGGCGGAAGAATCGTCTCCCTCCTAAAATAATGTCGGGTATACCGAACGCAGGAACGTAACCAAGGGAGTGCGCCCGCTTATTGCCTTAAATTGCTAATTGGGCTCAGGACCGACGCTGCCTTTCCACAGTGCGGCGGTCTCTCTCGCTGCAAACCCCCGAATCTCTGCCATCTCCCTTTCCCTTCGGCTCTTCCGTCTTTCTTTATTCTCCGTGTAGATCCCCGACTTCGACTTCCTCGATGCCCATTGTCGATGTCAGACCCTCG
The DNA here is from genome assembly GCA_963989415.1 of Cerceris ruficornis. NCBI lineage: Eukaryota > Metazoa > Arthropoda > Insecta > Hymenoptera > Crabronidae > Cerceris > Cerceris ruficornis. The sequence continues at coordinate 31,587,722 of OZ022520.1, read as the reverse complement.
CCTTTTCTCCGCGTTTCTCGCTCTTTCCCTCGAGCCTCGACGAGGAGAGAAGTAGGAAGGAAAGTCCGACCGAAGAAGCAAAGGGTGTGCCGGTTACGAGAGAGAGATTAACGCACCCTGGCTTCTCCCCTGTCGACGCATTTACCCCCATTGTTTTCGCATCTCTAAAAATTTAACGGGATCGTCGTATGATGCCTTTTCAAACATCCTCGCGGAGAGGATGGAGAGAGAGGATGAAGGAACTCTCCTTCTCCTCGCTTCTCCGTCCTTTCCCTCATTTTTCTCGTCCTATTGTACGGAAAAATTGCGAATTCTCCGCGAATCGTGACTCGTGCTCGCGTACGCGGGAAAACGTCGGAAGAAGGTACGAAATTGTGCGCCAATTTGTCCCGATGTTCGTACGAGGCTCTCCCTCGTTTCGTCACTCGATTCCTCTTTACCCCGTGTAAAATTACGCGGACCTGTATCATTTGTATAACGATGTAATTTTCGCAAAGCGTGCCCCGATTACGGTGTAACTTCCACGGTGGAAGACCGTTGTGACAGGTAAAGAAAGGGAGGGAAAAAAAAGGCAATCGTGGTTTCGCCAACCGATTCCTCGACTTCACCTGCCGGTCTCGATAGTGCGATCGTATACACGAACAGTTAGTCCTTTATCGTATTATCGTGCACCCGTATATACCAGTGCGCGGACTAATCTTGATTTAGCCTCGCACGGAGAAAATACTTTTAGCCTTCGCTACCATTTCACCGCGTCGTTAAAAAGACTTCCAACTAATTGGCGATACTCGAAACGACGATCTTATCCGCGGGCAATTATAAATCGTCGAAAAATCGTACGTCGGTGGCTCGATGCTCGCATCCTGACGTTACTCGGCGCGGCGAACGTCAGTCTTGGCGCGATACTCGCGCTTTATCGGCAAAAATGTGTATGCGTTACGTGGCGGAGGGGAGAGCGCGGTATCGATTGTAAATAGGACGGGGAAAAAAATTTCGAAACGATCCGACAATCATAGGTGTCTGCCGGCCACGTGGCAGCTGCTTCAACAGCTGTTACCACCCCGATGCATCGGAAGGTGCGCGGCTTTTTTTTTCTCCTCGCTGCTGATTTTTAATGTCGCGATATCACGCGCGGAACGCGGCGGGGCTCGCGTGCACGCTCTGCCCGGTTGCAAAAAGAAGAGGAGACGCGCACGCCGCCGTTTGCAGGAACGCCGCTCTTTCGGGGTTAAATTATCTCGCGATCATCTTCATTCATAGTTTTCGCGCCGATTACGAGGTCTTCGCGATACGTGCGACGAGAAAGTACGAGGAAATTGCCGATTCTCGTCCACGTTGCTTCGGCATTTAACACGTTGAACGCCACGGGGGTCACCGGGGACCGGCGCTACTCGATTCAATGAAATTTCTTGACTTTAAAACGATAGAATTCACGAAATCGCTGCTACATTCGATATTCACCTGCTGCCATTAAATAAGTAAAACACCGCCCAATATACCGCTATCGTTAAATTCGACATTTTTGCTCTACAGAGATACGGTTTTAACCGAAGAAGTGTCACTTCGGTGGAAACGGTGAAACTAGCGAAATGCGGATTGCATTCGACCCGTTGATTATTCTGCGTTATTTTGGACTCGGTACATTGCATTCGACCCGTTAATTATCCTGCGTTATTTTGGATAACGGTACAATCTATAAATAGGGTTATACGACACGACGACCGTGATATCGGCGAACAGGATCGTTAGTGGAAATACCTGTGAGAGTTTTGTAAAGATATTAAGCACCCTCGCGTTGCAAAAAATTCGCCGATACGTGGATGCGTGGGTTTTCGTCGCTCTTCTATGAATTTTGCCCACGCGTGCCTCCCTTTCGTCGCGAGGGTGGCCCACGTACGCGTACGGCCGAACGCTCGAGTTTAGGATATTGATTAGTTACGAAAAATTCGTGCCGAAATGCAGGCCGAGTCGAGAGTGCAATTTAAAAAGGTAGCAAATAGCGCGTGCACCCGGGTGTCGCTCGTTTTATCGAGGGGTTCCCCGTCGAACATGCATCGACAGCACAATGAACGTGCCTCCCCGTTCCACGAGAATCCCTGGATACTTTTGGGCCTTTTTAAATATACATGACAGACCAAAGCCATCGGGCAAATAGAGCTTGATAAATTACAGACGGTCGCTACAAATTGCCGGATGTATATCGCGTCGTTTAAAATATTTTTTAGCCGGGAAAGGTGTAACGGTGACGAGGCGTAAATCCAATTGGCGTTGCATCCCCGTGGATGACGTATGCGGTGGTCTTTAAATTATTCTCCCATTAAATCGCTATGTATTTTTGCAAGGATATCTTTCTCTCTGCGATTTATATTGGATCGTCAACTTCGTCCTTGCAAGTAGTCGTGCGTTAGCCATAGCCTGATAATTTCACTTTGAAATTTTCGATTACACGATACGAGAGAGGTTCCGATAAGAATGCTGGGGCGTCGATACCGGTATGCAGTCTTTTTTGCAACGTTGGTATGCTATCGCTTATCCCATATAATCGTTTAGAAAAATCTTAACTTTATTTCATTATCGCACAAATATAGCTTTAGCGTGCTCCACGAGTTTTCGTGAACCAGTCGGTCTCGTCGCGGGAATTAAAACCACTTGACTTCCCCGAAACACCTGACTCGATTCGTTCCCGTGTCCTAGAAACGTTTAGGTGAACGTTAAAGAACGATCTGTAACGGTCTTCAACGGTTGACAGTGATTTGCATTAACGATAAATATCTCAAGTATCATCGACGCGGACGAAGCTCGCGCGAGAGAGAATGAAATTTCTGCCAGGCTCCGCGAAACGAATTCGCGTGCAGCATAATCGGTGCTCGTGAGTCCTCGGGTATCTTCGTGCAGTTCCGATTTCGCCGGTGACCGAGCCGCGGCGCCTCGGTCGACCGGTTCCTCTGGCGTTCGCAGTACGCGGCGGGACGTGAGCCAGTGCGTTGTATAAGAATTATTTTTTTCGGTATCTCTCGCAATTAAAAACAGCTACGCTGGTAGTTTTGGTCCTCGTATCGTTGCTTCCTCGCCGTCGTCTCATGCCGATACGTTTGCCCGTTGGCTCGTAGCGAGACAACTCGTGGAAGTTGGCCGGGACGGATCGCGAAGTGGTTCCAGAGCCCGCGGTAATATCCTCGTCGTATCGCGGACACGTGGTACCGCTAAAACCACGCATATACGTACACATATATTCACACATACCACGGGGTGAGTCAGGCGAAATTTATCCGTTCCTCGAATTTGTCCTCCTTGGAAGCGACGTCGCGGCCCACGAGCAAACGGCGTGTCGTGGCGGGCAGCGAATAACAAAAACACTCGTACGTGTCTCTTCTGTTGACCTTACGCGCGTTAAGTGAAACCGGCGGAAGGACGTTAGTGAAACGCCAAGAATCCTTTTCTACGTAATATCGGCGAGCAGGGTATCGAATGATAATCTATCCGGCTGTACGCAAAGGAAGAACATAAAGGAAATCCTGCTGGTTTTCTGGACTCGCTAATTAACCTTTCGGACCCGACACTCGACCATACTCCTCTGGATCGTCGTCGGTGTGCGACGCAATTGGGTGTACGGTTAACGCACTATTAAATACGCTGCTCGACCAAATATTGCCAAACGAGAGAGGCGAAACGTTAGCGCCCGTTCACCGAGGAAATCTCACGCTCGATTTCGTAGCTTCTAGGCGGAAACGAGAACGGTCTCTTCTTTCTCCGGCGGATCTTCGGGCACACTTGTAGCTTCGTTGCCATAAACGCGCGCGCGAGTGCTCTCCTTGCCGAGACGATCGGTTCTCCATGCTCTCGCTCTCGAAACGTTTGCCAGCTTGATTTCGCGCATTTAACCGTGTCACTCTGACTTCTTTCTCCAACGGTCTCCTTGTATTTCCATTTCTGCGCGTGTGCTGTGTTTTTATGTGAACTCGTGTATACATGACATTGTGTATCGGGATCAGAGGTGACCAGAGTAAGGTTAAGTATCGAAGTAACGGCCGGCTGGAAAACAAGAGGGAAAAATCGTGCGATTGTTTTTCGGTATGCCGGTGCCAACGGGCGCCGCTGTTGCGTCGCTGACGAACGGGGACAGCGCTATTGGCTGACTACCAATAAGTCAACAACCAAACTTCCCTGTATCGTTGCAAATTCGCGGTACAACTTGTCACGTAAGTGTTTCCCTTGTTTACATACTTTTTCGCAGCACCGTTAAACGACGCAAGGTGCGTGCCACGTCTCGTTGCATCGCTCGACATCCGATATCGCGATCGGTTCGATGTCTCAGGATTTAATTCAACCATGCTGTTCAATCGGAGCGTTGATCGTTTAAAAGCTACATTTTCTGCAAGCTTAGATTACACGTATTTAAATCGTCGAAATTGAAATCCGATACTTAATAACATACCGTGAAATCTTCCGCGCGGAAAGCACGGTTAACAAGGTATTCCGTAACGGTATGTTTTCTCTCTCCCAGCAGAATTATCGGTAGAGAAGCAAATATTGTGTAACTCAAGTATTTCCACGGCGATGTCTCCGCTGGAAATCGCGCCGGTGTTGCGCCGGTTTCCGTGCCGGGAAACCGTTTGACTTTTTTCAACGTCCCGTAATTCGCGCGAATCGCTCGATCGAACGGAACGGAAGTAACGACGACGCGCTCGACGGTACTCGCCGTCAAGGTGTCGTAGCGAGTTATGCAAAACAAAATTGTGGGTCGATGTTCTGGCGACGGTGCTCGGTATTCGTCGCTATCTTCGCGCGGCACTAAACAGCTCTGAGATATCGCCGCCCATACCTGGGATTTAGGTCAGTTTTGCAAGTTTCGTAATCATCGAGTCGGATGACTAGGTACTTTGCTGCGCCGAGTATGCGAGCGCGAGTACCGGTATTCTCTTACGTGTGGTGCGTCTCGGTCTCGTAGATACATCGGTGGACATTTTACGGTGATCGTGAGATGTTAACCTCTTTTTCTTTATCCTTCGACGATCCGTCGAGAAAAATGGGACGCGCTTTGCGCACCGATCATGGACTTAACGATCATGGACGAACGGCTAGGTATCCGATTGCGATAAAAGAGAATCTTGGGATAATCGATCGCGGGATAACGATGCGTTAATATCCGATTGAGTAGACAATCGAAGATGTTGGGCGATCAAGAAAGAAACAATTTACACTTTTCTTTATTCATTACCGTAGATTTCTTTTCGATGTCCGTATAGTCTGGTAGTATTCGGATGTCTGTCGTTAAATATTTAATTTTTTCCACTCTTACACGTGCCAGGTTATCCGTATACACCGATATTGTCCGGATAATTGGTGCTGCATCTTTGGTCCCCTTCCTTATAGACACCTCAGTAGTTTTTTAGCGTAGAGATACAACAATTCACGCAGATACCAGCCATTCATTGTTCAAATGTCCGAGGACCGATATTATTGGGGGTTCGCGCTTCGATGTCTTCGTCATTTCAGATAGCTATTCGTATTGTATATGGTTAAGATGGTAACCAAAGCTACATATCTTATCCCACTAACATTCGTAAGCGAAATATTCCGCGGATGACGATCGTCTTTTATCACCAGCCGCGGAATATTCCGTCCTGTACAATGTTAAACTGCTGCGCGCGGAATGCACGGTCCTCTCCCGTATTTAGAGCTACGATGCAAATGGGTTAAGCCTACGAGCGAATAACAGAGGTAGGATGATGATTTTTTCTGCGATATTCCGCGTACCTGAGAACACGAATACTTAAATACCATAAGCGATTACCGGGATGTATTATTCGATGCATCTAGCCAAACGGGTTTGCCGACATGGCGCCTGCCCCGTGTTCTATTTATAATTGATTTTAAAGGACACTTGTTGCTGGGTGAAGGGTGTTACGATTACAAAGGCTGCTCGACGGTGAAGCGAATTACAAATTTCGCGTACCGTGCTCACTGCGAGAAACTTTGCAAACTTTCCACAAGGACGGTTCTCCATTTCGTTTTCCTTTCCATCTGTAAATGTATTACGAGCAACGATTATCGATATAACCCAACGATCACCTTTGGCTCGTCGTGCAAAAACAACGCGACTGACCATCGATTGCGTCCTTACGAGGGGACACGTGTAACACGTTGAATGTCACCCGTTTTTCGCTGGTTTCTATTGAAGCGAGACTTTTTTTTTCATGAAAACCGTATCTTCATAGAGCAATAATGTTAATGGTAACGATAGTTGTATATTGAGCAGTACTTTAATTTTTTAACCCATTTTCATCCGTAAGCAGAGTATTCCGCGGATGACGGTGGTCTTCTATCACTAGCCGCGGAATATTCCGCCCTGTACAATGGTAAAGTGCTGCGCGCGGAAATGCACGGTACTGCGGGTCTTCTGCCGTATTTAGTGCTATGATGCAAATGCAGTTAAAGTATTAAGCAGTAATTTACTTTTTTAATAGCAACATTGAAATTTTTAATATAGTAGCGAGTTGGCGTATATTATCGTTTGAAAGTCGGAAGAAATTTTTATCAGCAAGTTATACTGTTAATCCATATACATTATAAATTGCTACTTGTTTAATCATATTTCAACGGTCGTATTTCAATTTTTCAACTCTAACTGTATATACAAGCGACTATAAACTATAATTAAATTTTTTCTCAGGCCGCATATATGCGTCGCTAGCCCTCAAAGGGTTAAAAGCGTTCGAGGTAGAACAACCTGTCGTTGCATTAAAATAAACATCCGATTGCTTCCACAGAAATTCCACGACTCTCATTTGTCACCGATACTTTCGATCGATGCGGCGAAATAATTGCAGAATTCCAATGCAATCGCGTATTAACTTGGCGCATTATTCCAGCAAGGAACCAAGTCGTTGCAGCGCGTGTCGTGGATGAGAAGCAGATACCAAGTTCGAGCTCCCTTGTCTCGCTTCGTTATCGTGGAATCTTTTATCGTTGCGTCGTTGCGAGTAGAATTTCTTTGCTGTACACTCTCCCGTGTACCCGCAATTCCGTTGTTTCGCGCATTTCTCGGTCCGCATTGAGCTCTCCTCCCTCCACCTTTCGGAGGACCGAGAGGGCCGCGTGTAAGTTGCAGAACCAACTTGCTAATTCGTCGTGCAGAAATATCCCGAGCTCGTCTGCGACGTCGACTCTCGGATCGTTATTGTGAATTTTGCCGTCCTAGAATAAACTTCTCGGATACGGAGGAGTGGAGGAAAGACAGAGGAATGGAAAGAGAGAGAGAGAGAGAATGGGAGGACATTTCTCTCTTTTCGATTCGCTGCAACGTGGCGCGCGGTGCAAGGGGCATCGGTCTTTCAATGTCCGCATTAGTGTCTTTCCTCCAACGGTTATTCCGTTTCTCTCGGAATTATTGAAACTGCTGAATGAAAACCGCGAGCTAACAAGATTAAAAGCATTTATGCTACCTGTGCTCTCCAAGGGGCCTCGTGTTTCAGTCTCATTTTTCTTTCGTTACAATATTTCTTTCGTATTAGCGGAGGATCTATTAAAAGGTACTTTGAATACAGCATCGTCCATCGTCATCTCGTCGACCTTTTTCCTCTGCATGATTCTCAACGGAGTACAGGAATTTTCCGGATACTAAAACCTTATTCTCTCGCTCACCGTCGATATTTACAATATTTCTTCGATATCACTCCGTTGGAAGTTTGGTCAACCAAGTATATATTCTACGATTAAGCGTTCTTACGTTGTTCAAAACTTAGTATTAATATTTAACATATTTTAATTTACACTCAACGTACTTTTCATCCAAAAGGACGAAGTAGAAGCTGCTCGATGGCAATTTAAATTATAATTTACACAGAATACCCAGCTAACGCTGTCTCCAAGCAGATCCAAAAGATTGGATCTAGCTCGATCGAGAATAACGATCGCAACCGAGGCCGGGAATCGCGTATACCTTCGGCCTTTTACTTGCGCTTCGGCCAAGGAGAATGGCGTCTTTTCCAAGAAACGAAGACATTGACATACCCGCGTAGAACGTCGGCGGATATGCAAAGAGGAAATTATCACTGGCTACCTGGAAGTGGCACTGACTCGTTGCGTATGTGGGAAATCCCTCGTAGGATCGTTGTTCCTCCCCCTTCTTTTGCATTGCAGAAAAGCAGATCGTTCTGGTGGCAACGTTACGATAAAAGGGCCAATGGTGCCTCCGTGATTACGTCACTGGTCGCCGCTCTGCATAGCTCCGCGTTGAAATTGACGATGATTCGTCGCCGTTCCCGCGCGTTGACTCACCGCACCTTCCTCTTCCCTTCGCTTCTCCTTTCTTCTCTTTTCTTTTTCTCTCCCTTTCCGTCTTTCTCTCGCTCCCTTGCTCTCCGCTCTTCTCTCCTCTCGTGTTTTAACTCCCTATGCGTTCTTCGTCGTTTTTTTATCGTCTTCTTCTTCCACGAACCGACCGGAAATCGTTGTCGCGTTCCCGGGCGGCTGTCGACGCCGTTAAAAGCGCCACGTGTGATACATTCGGTTGAGAAAAGGTAGCGACCGTAATTTTAAGAATGAAATTCACGAAAAGGATGACCAGATATCATCGGTGTTTTTCAACGACCGATTATCGATACACCAATTTCAGTGGTATTCCATTTTTGTTCGAGTATTTGCTTTTCTTTTTGCCACATAATTACGGAATGGAGAACGGGCTTGGAATTGGAATGTCGTCGGTTATTTCTATAATCGCCTAAGCGAACGACGCGCGGCTTTGTCCACTTGCGATTGAATTGATCTCGGAATAACAATACGTTTTTGATAATCCTATATTCCGTGAATAGAGCAATTATCATTTTAAAATATACCGGCAATTACGGAGACGCGAGAGCAAACGGTGATCGCGAATTGGATGTTCCTTTTACAAGATAATCTCGTTATTTCCTGCATTTTATAATATCGAGCTCGAAATCAGTGGTACCGGCGAAAAATACGAGCCTCTCGAGATCTCGCGATGGATCGCATTAACGAGTTTGTGCTTTTATCGTAATGACGCTTTGAAAACAAAACTGCAGTTTATGTTACAAGATCACGTCGCGTGAATCGCCGCACGAAATGCAACTTATGTCACGTCCCTCCTTCTCCACGACGTATCGGAATTACGTACGCGTTTTCGTTTCACTTTCCCCCCCTCCATCCTCTGATATTCCTTTATTATCGTTTCTCAACGAAGCCATTTATCGTACGACGAAACTCTTCGCAAATATGTTTGTCGCATTTCTCGTAATCCCGATGGAAAAGCAATTTGAGACTCGTCACACGTCGCGTACGGACGGCGGAATGGAAATTCGAAAAATGGCGGAAAATAATTGAAATAGAAGATACTTGGGCGACCCAACGATTCATCGGGTTCGACAGGTGTTGAAAAGTTTTCATGCAATTGGGTCAAGCCTCGTGCAACCTACAATGCAAACGACCTATTCGAATCCCCGGCCTCGTCGGCGACAACTCGATATTATTGAGTTCGAATAAACGTCTCCTTTTGTTTCGGCCAGCGGCAGCGTGGAACTGAATATAAAGTTAAAAATAAAATGACCGTTTAGCGGTTTGTGCATCGAGGCCAGTCGCCATAACAGGACTCTCTTTCCGTGTCGAGGGATAGGGATGCCGGCGTTAAACCGGGACAAAGTCAATTGAAATTTTCCCGCATAATGCTGCCGACCGTTCGATTCGGCTTGATTTTATTCCCGTCTCGTTTTAATTCCATCCTCGATGGACGTCTATATTGGGTGTGCTTTTTTTTCATAGTCGTTTTAGGTGGCTTTCGAGTTGTCGGGGTTACGTTACACGCATAATACAGGTGATTTATTTCATAGAGCTCGGAGGTGGAGGAATTCTAAGTCTGTGATTCTTAAACGGTGTTCCATCGAACGCTGGCGGTCCGTGAACTTGGAGAGAGTGATCCATCGTTTCATTTACTGATTGTTATTTCCTATTGGCTGATATGTATTATTGGATTATTTTTAGGATCTTATTTATATAAGTTTTGTTTACATAAGAATTTAATTTTAATATTTTTTAATTCAATATTTTATATAAAACATTTTATATAGATTTTTATTTATTAATGAATTTGGAAGAAATTTTAATTTAATATTTGAAACAAATTGTATTGGAAAGAAATTTTCTTTAATATTTTATTGTCCCACAGAAATCTTGTCAAAATCCAAGTACTTTCCATGATTCAGTTTTACACGTTGACGATCGGGTAATTCATCTCCATTTTTACGCAACGATTGCAAAATTTCGTCACACCCAATATTTGTAACGTAATTAACCGCTTGAGTCCCAAGCGGCGCGATAGCGCTCTTTGGATTTCACTTCGAAAAATCCCAGGACATTTCAAAGCTGTGGAGAACTGCCGATGCACCTTCTGAAACGCTTTGTCTAACAATTTTGTGAGACACAGGAACGATATGCACTTATGCAACAATACGTTTTATCACATTCTCAGCTGCAATAAGGTCATCGACGTGAAAATAAGCGTGATCCCATTATTTGGCAGCAAAAAACGTAAATTTTAAAGTAAGCGCTACTGCGCCGTTCGGGATTTTTCGCCAATGTTTCTTTGACAACCTCTGGGACTCAAACGGTTAAGATCCAGAAAATATAGTAACTTCGGTTGAGAATTGACATAGAGAGAAACCGTTGACCTCGGGCAGCAATAGGAAACGAATCATGAAAAATTCATTTTCCGTGTATGAAAACGAAGCGTTTAAAATCGCCGTATCTCCCGCCGTCGTATTACAACGTAATGGTTTAATTAGAATTTTGCAAAACAACATCGCCCACCTCATCTTTCGCGTGCCATTAATGAGACGAGCTCGCAGGGACATCGTTCAAACGTAATCCCCTCCCGTATTAATTTGCGTAGCGATTCTTATCCAAGCACCGTGGCAAGACGCGTTTTGTCATCAAAGAATCGCCCGCCTCTGCGCAGTCGTCCTTTGATACCTCGTACCAGCCACCCATCGTAATCGCAAGTTTACGCGGTGTCTTGCCGCTCAATGAACTTCGCTACGTACGTGTACACCGTGAGACTCGAACCGTTAATGACTCCGATGCTGAGTCATAATTTCCAATACGCCCACCGTCACCGTTTCGAATCTGCGAGCGTCTGCACGCCATTTCTCTCGCTCTCCTCCGTCGAGAGTACATTTTCATGAGAATCCTCGTATTCATCGATTATTCCATGGCGCTGAGAATACGCCGGGAAATCCCACCGTCTCCCGCGTGATCGTTTTATTTTCGGGCGATCCACGCTTTACAAATTACAACGTAAGTTTCCAAGAACGGGAGACCGGCGATAAGAAAGTCCTGGCGTGCTTAAACCAAGCAAGCGCGCAGCTAGACGATTACCACTTCCGGCTGATAGCATACTATCGGCCAGTTTTTCCATCGTTAAGGAACGCGTCGTTATCGCGGCGGCGTATCGTCTTTTTCCACCTACTTCGGTGGCTCTCCCGATTGCATTCGCGTAGCCGTGCACGCGCGCAAACCTAGGAGGAGCCTTATATACGTGAGCGTACTCGCACGGACGCCGAGCCGGCTTCGGAGGCGCCAGAGCTCCTCTCTCGGATAGCCGGGCTGCAATTGCACGCGCCGCCGTCGTCGTTGCAGCATGCAATTTGCAGGCGGTCTGGCACGCACGTCAGACGTCACTGGCGCGTCTCGTTGTGACTCTTCGCGGTAGGTTCTTCTTGCGCCAGGGCCGTAATATCCTCGGAATCCTCGAGCCGTTGTCATCGGCGCGCGTTTGCGAGGCAACGAATCGTCGTGAAGTATCGTCAGGTTGTTACGAACGTGCACGCGAGCGTATTTCCCAGTTACGACCGTTCGCTTTCATTGGAATAGGATCGCAAGTCACAGGAAGGTTGCACCTTAACCGTTTGAGTGCGGCAGAATTTTCTTATGCATATGTTAAAAGTCCGGGATGAAATGCGTAGTATTTTTTTTTTTGGGAAACAATGAAAATGGTTATAATTAACACTAATTGTTATGTAGCAAGTAATTTTGATAAAAAAAAAATTTTTATTTTCACTTATTACAAAAATGTTTTGCTGCACAAATTCCATGAATTCCTTTTTTACATATAGCGCAAATTAAGTTGGATCGTTTAATTCCATTAGCATTTTTATTACTGCATACATCACACTGTCGCAAATTTCGTCCAGGCAATTTTTCTAAAGAAAACTTTTTACTTATTGGTAGTGTTCCTGTGGCTACTGCATTACTACTTACCACTGTATATTATTTTAATTCTTATATTGTTAAAAGCCACAACTGAGTTAAATGAATAAAAACTGCTACTGATATCACTACACTGCTCTCAATAATTGCGTAAAGTATACTACCAACAGCAGCGTCTTCGCATTCTCGATACAAAACAAGAGAATCGCTATCGCGCTGCGCCGTACTTTTGGCATACGACAAGTGAAGCGCGGTAGCGCTTCCCCGGACTCAAACGGTTATTGTTTCAATTGCAGACGCATGGAATTCGAAGTGTACAAGAATCAGAGAGTTCAAAGTAGTCGTGTGTGCACGATGCTAGCGTGGCTCAAATATACCTTCATCTTCGAGCAAATATAAACAAGGCGATAATGCTAAAAAACATTTTTCCATGTTTTATCTAGGAAGGCAAACATCGATGCTTCATCTATCGGTGTTTCGTTGCGATAACATCCTCTACGTTTGCCGTTCGGCAAGCCTTACACCCTTAGCAGATATTCGGTAGTCTGCCATAAAATGTTAAAGTACCATCGTGAAAAAGGATGGGAAATCGTTGAACGCGTTCACCGAAAAGCGCGTTACCCGCGCAAAATTCAAACTACCTCGACTACTTTTCATAGAGGCAAACGCGACCCAGCGCGAATGGTAGAAAGAAACGGACAGCGATAATCCATTACGAATGGCGGGTATCGCTTCCGATTGGCCATCGCGAAAATCACCGAAATTGTCATCATCTGGTGCCATTCACGAAAGCGAGCGCAGAAAGTGGTATTCACGCGCGCGTGGTATGCACACGCACGCGTAACACGAAGGTAGCACACGTGCCACGCACTCGCGCAGGTACATGCACATTGCACCGGGCCCCGAGACGTTTCCCTACGATTGCTCGCACGTGAATGGGAAAGAGCCACTCGTCGAGAGCGGGAGAAAGAAGCATCGACCAGTCTCTCTCCCGGTGTAGGTGAATATATCGAGGTTTCGCGTGTGGGCGGTCGCTCGCATCGGCGGGCTTGTGTGCGCGTACGTGGTGCAACCTTTATTCGGCGAGGCTGCAGTTTTACCTCCTACACGTTTTTGTCGCGAATCGTGTGCATACTGTATATATGTAAAGCCACGCTGCTGGCACGTACACGCCACTTTCCCTTTTCAAAATCGATTTTGGCGCCGTGCGCCCCGGCGGCGCAGTCAACGACGTCGGCGGTCCTTTTCCAGGGCCGTGCACACTCGACCGAGCGCCGATGCCTTACACGAGTTTTTTTTTTTTCACCGACGTATTACAATACTGGGCTCGATTTCAAGTGAATTTTTAAATACTTTCGATCGTTAGTAATTTTATCGTATCGATATTGGAGACGTTTGAAAATTTTCGACATTCGTCGGGAATGAAGATATTGGAACGCGGATTAGGGATTTTTGATCAATTCTTTTCCTCTTTTTTTATGAATTTAGAAGGTTGCGTCTAATTTTGAAAATGCGATGGAATTTTTGATACGGCGAAGGTTTGGAATGTAGCAGCAGCGTGGCGGTAAATTTGAAACAGTCGGTTATAACCGCAATTCCCAATGTATCCCTGAAAAATCGTCACTCGAGTCGCTAATTACCCTGGAATAATGTGCTCCATTTTTGCGTGGCAAACGGCGCGCGTCGAGTCCCAATTCCCCTCGCAATTATCCGCACCGCATTACGACCCTCGAAATTTTCGTCAACCACCCGTTCCTCCTTCGCCTCCCCCTCGGAGGAACGGCTGGCCGCATCGAGCTCGCTACTGGTCCATCGGCTCGTTAAACGGGGAAAAGAAGAAAGCGACAGTGAGCGAGAGAGAGAGAGTGATCGTAAAAGTTGTGGAGCAAGAGGGGGCAGGAGAAGCAACGCGGAAGAAAAAGAGAGTTGGAAAAAAAGGTGTCTTAGGCGTGATCAAAAGCTCTTCCACAAGGATGACCCGTGGTCTGCGGTCGTCGCGCGTCCATCCCTGTCGGTGTGCGCCTCGGGCTTGGAAAAGGCCCTCCTGTCTACCTCCTCTACCTCCGTCCTCTTTCTCTCTTTCCCTCTTTCCGTTCATCCTGGCTTTCTCCCTTTCTTCTTCGTCCCTCTGCTGCCAGTGAACGAAAATACCGCCTTTCGTTAAAGGTGAACGGACGAAATCGCGAGTTACACGTGCGTGCAAAGACCGGGGCGAGAGAGCCGCGCGAGTGCGCGCGTCTGCGGGTTGCCGAGGAGGCAAAGAGAGAGAGAAAGGGAGAGAATGAGAGGAGGTAGGAAACGGTGGAGGCGGAGAAGGACGCTGGTCAGGAAGGGTGGCGAGGGAAAGAGGCGCAAAAAGGGTTGAGGGTGGGCCACCTCGCTCGTTCCTGAGGATAGGTGCGGGCGGGGGCTGGGGGTACTTCTGCCGGCGGTGGAGAGACGGACCACGAGGTAGACGGAACCGGCAATATCAATGCTCCCTTGCGCGCTCCCGCATGCACCTCACACCACCGGGTGCCGCCGAAAATCCCCAAAAGCACACGAAACAAAGGCCCTCCCTCGGCCTCTCTCCGGCTTCTACCCTTCGTTCTCGCTCGTTCCGCAGCCTCGACCGATACACGCGTGCACGGCCCTCCACGGACGCGGAGACACATCGACTCTCTCTCTTCCTCTCTGCTCCCTCTTTGGCTCTCTCTCTCTCTCTCTCTCTCTCTCTCTCTCTCTCTCTTTCTCTCTCTCTCTTTCTCTCGCTCTCGACTACCGCGCGCGAGCACGTGCACGCCGAAAAGTTCGCTTCGGCGAGCCTCCGGCCTCGAACCTCCAACGTCCAACCTCCGATCTCGATAGCTCTGCGCGCACCGCACCAACGCGTTGTTCCACGCTAATTGTTTGCCTAAGGTTTTTTCGCCAATGGAATTACTTCCGTCGCCTGCGTCACCCTTACCTTTTGTGCGCGTCGCCTTCAACGATACCGTGCAAGATCACGCCCTGCTTACCGTGTATTTTCTACCAATTTTCTCGCATTTCCTTCCGGTGCGACATTCATCCTTCCTCTCCCTCTCTCTCCTTTTCCCCCGGAATTGCTCGTACTCTTCGCGCTATCTGTTATTTTCGTGTAAACGGCACGGTATAATTTTTCGCAATTACGAAACGTCTACTCAAGATAATATGGTAAATAAATGGTATACCTTTTACCGTCGAAAAAGCTTGCGGGATTTTGCCAAATCGAGCGATTAAAAGTTTCAAACCCGATAAAATCGTGCAATCAAGTTGTATCGCGATACGAGTATAATTTATTATACCTGCACGATTAAACAGGTTTCTCGTAATGGTGACTTCGCGTCGGAGCGAATATTTCGTTCGATGAAAACACCCTTGGAACGTAGAAGTCTATTAATTATCTTTTTTTTATAAGAGACGTCTAATTCCTAGGACACGTCAGACTGTGCACAACGTTCATGCACATCCTTACGGAGGCAGGAATCGATCGTGCTCAAGCTGGGTCGGTCGGTGCGTTTTCTTCAAGGTTAGTCGAAAGCCCCGGCGCTGAGTGGGTCGGCGTGCTGAAAAATCGATAGCTACGAAAGTGAGAGTCTCGGCCGTTCCACCCTCCTCTTTGTTCTTTACGCTCCGCGTCCTCTTCTTACTTGCCATTTGGTTCATTCATATCGTCGTGCAAGGCCGCCGAGCGCCGCCGGAGCTAACGATTTCGTGCGCTATTTAAAGCGCATTATGCACCGTTGCAACATTCCCGTAGTCTCAATTAATTTCACAATATCCATTCGTCTCGGTTTTCCTGCAATACCATTGATATTTATGCTTCTCTCTTTCTCTCTCGTATCTTCGTTTATACGCTAAATTAGCATTCTCCGGCGACTCGATGTAAATGCTCGACTAGCAGTAGGAGAGTCATTTCTAATTGAACTGCACTCGATATTGCAATTCACTTTCGCAGATAGGATTCCCGAACTTCGACGTATCGATTCTGGGGGGAATTTTTTTATCATTGCAGAGAAAGAAGCGAGAATAACTTTTTGCCCTATATGTTAAATTGAAACTAAAATTAACGAAACGAATTCCATAATCGAGCATGGAATTGACAGAACCTAAATAAACCTCGGCATACTTTATTTGTACATAATAAATTTAAATGAAACTTTGTACGTATCTGCTGTATATTATTGTTTACACATATTACATATTTTAGTAATTTTTTTGGTGCGGTGAAATTGAAGTAGCTAATGCAAGGGCAAACACGAGTTACCTCGTGATCGGTACCAACAACGTTTGGGCATGAAGCCACGATTCGACTCGTGAGCGGTCAGCAACGTGTTAATAGTTTCTCCGCCAAATTATTTTCATCATTGAAATGAATTCTTATTTGCCGACGAACCTTAACCGCCGAAGGTTACATCGATTGAATTTTCCCATTTCTTCCTTTCGCAAATCTCAAATTCTTAATTTTATGAAAAATCAACTACCGCCGAAAGCAAATCGGATTGAAAATTCCGCCCCGGAGAACCGAAGATTCCGCCGAACACCGTTTGAAAACGAGACGTCGCAGGTCGAGAGTATGAAATGCAACAGGAACAAAGGGAAAAGATGGTATTTGGTATTTGGATAGGAATTCGCGGAGTTTGTTTTCGATGTGCTCATGCAGCCCTTGGCAATAGCGGGATATATTCTCCCCATAAGGAGAGCATAAACTCGCCATCGAAACACGAAGCGGAAAGAAGAAAGAGAAAATGTCAACAGGGCGATCCGCACATGTGGGGCCTTCCTTGTGCTCTTTGCTCGAGCGAAAACAACACCGGGAGTGGATATATATATGCTTTCCTTCTCCTCTCTTGCTTTTTGCTCCGTAGGCGCCGTCCTCCTTTGACGATCGCTCGCCGACACCCGAGAAATTCCCGCGCTCTGCATCCTGTAACTATGCTTCTTCGCTCGTTCGGATCTCGACCCACGTAGATTTTCTTTCCTCGGAAATCGCTGGATAACATTGTTCCACTTTCCCTTTCTTCATCGCGTGCCGGTAACGTTTCGTTTTTCTCAAACTTTAACCGCGATTTGCGTATTATTCTTCTGTAACTTCTACTTCTTTTACGTTTTCGAGTCACGTGACCGGGGCGTTGGAAGATGTTAGAAGTAAAATGTTACTATTGGAAATGGGTGTTTAAATAAATCAATATACTTAATATTAACCCTTAACGGTCGTAAGTCACCTCTGACGTGACAACAGCAGTTTGTCGTTGCTGTTCAACTCATTTAATATATACAATATTATGTTGTTAATAATAATCCAACAGTTATGCAACGATTAAGCATTGTTTTATGGCGAATGATGTTTGCGAGGTACGGTGGTTATGGAGTTAAAGGCTCGAACTTACAATTGGGAGGCTGAGGTCAAATTTTCGTTATCCCTGGAAAATTCTTTCCGCGTGATTGGCACTGATTTTTGAGATTAAAGACAGGAAATATACGGAAAGAAAAGTAGGAAGTTTGCATGGAATTGCAGTGAAATTGAATTTCCATCTTTAGCACCTCTATTATTGACCGATATTTACTAGAAACTGTCTCTAAATGAGGCATCCACATTGTTTTGCAAGTCTCCTATCTTCCAAAGCTGCGTGAAACCCGAATTACGATCCATTTAATAGCAAAAATTGAACCTTACGTATGTTACGTAGGAAAATGCAAATATAAGCGAATGTTGCACTACTTTGTCGTAAAGCAAGATCACGGAGAATTAACACGTTGAATGCAATGAAGATCGTCCATGACCAACGCTCCTAATTTCAATGAAATTTCTTTTAAACAGTAAACAATAATATTCATAAATCTTCTAATATATTCAATATTAAAATTTTATTCTAAGATAAGCATCTTCGATCACTACACTTTTCAACAGTGTGACTTTAATAAAGATATTCCGCTCCGGCGCAACAGCAACACGAGCGAAATGCGGCCAGCATTCAACGTGTAAAAGCCTACGCGAAGCTGTAAACTGTGCTCCGTTGATGCCTGTTCCGAGTTAACGTTATTTTCTTTTTTTTCTTCAACAGCGGTGCCGGTTCGAAGGTCCTCGTGAGCAATTTGCCAGCTCACGTCAGATTGGAGGAGATTGAGGGGCTGTTTTCGAACTACAGTCCAGTGCAGTCCGTTGAGAAGTTATCCTCGCGCGATCCCAACACACAAACCGTCCTCGTTAGCTATGAGACACAAGAACAAGCACAGCAGTGAGTATACTTGAAATTCGAACGTTTTATTATTCACTTCTTGTTAACTATTGAGTGCCAAGCGGCTGGATCGCATCTATGTTCGCTGCTAAGCCGAGCCGACAAGCTGATCGATCTGTAGAGTCGATAATACGTTTTGTACGAACAATTAGAACAGTTCAATAATATAACCTACTTACAATGATGCAAGTGTAAGTAATATAGATAATATATTCTGCTTGCAAATATAGAAGTAATATTCTATAAGTGGAAAATCTTCGCAATCCTTTCGAGAATTAATAGGAAGCACGATCGCGCTGCTTGGCATTCTTCGATCAGATTTTGGAACACCCCCAGCACTCGATGTCGTTAGATCGAGCACCAGATAATAAGAAGATACTTGGACAAATAAGGAAATAAGTGTTTCATATTCCCCGTAAACCGAACACAATTTCGAATGGAGCTCTATGACCTGTTCAATGTTTCGCTATCGACCCTGTTGTTTAGCTACCTAGACGGTCGAA
The DNA here is from genome assembly GCA_963989415.1 of Cerceris ruficornis. NCBI lineage: Eukaryota > Metazoa > Arthropoda > Insecta > Hymenoptera > Crabronidae > Cerceris > Cerceris ruficornis. The sequence continues at coordinate 31,568,764 of OZ022520.1, read as the reverse complement.
CGATCTATAGGGGTTTTCGAATTGCGCGGTTCTTTTAAATCTTCTATAAAACACACAATTTGCTTTGATTTCATAATAATTTTCATTGATAATTAAAGTTTCTATTATGCCATTTATAAACAAGAAACAATATCTGCCAAATGTCCACCTCTTGCACTCCCACAGATGTCCACTCTGTCGTTGAAATTTTCATAGAATAATTCAACAATTTCAACACGTTATATCGCGTACGACGCCATTTGTGTAAATGGCATAAATGTCACTTCGTAAATGAGACAAGACCTAGGCGAATTCAGAAACTCATCTGTGTTTTATTAAAGATTTAAAAAAGCGCACAATTTGAAACACCGTTTGGAAAGAGTTAGATCGAATGCTTTCGCTTTACCTTAAATTCAAATTCCCCCGATGACGTCGTACAACGTGCTCGATAAATGACTCGCGGCTCGGATGTTCCCTCCACTGTCTATTATTAGAGCCAAACGTACGTTCCCGGAAACGGAAGACGACACCCTACGCGTTAGAAGACGAAGAGAAAGTTCCTCCACCTTGGTTCAGTTAGCCGAGCCTGTAGCTAAACGTTAAGATCATTTTTTCCCCTCAACGTACGATACGCTCAAACGTAGCTGACCTCTGCAGAGGAAGCTGTCGGTCATCGGCCTAGATTTTCTTTCCTATGAAACGAAAATGTGCGAATATTCCGAGATGACGAGACGCGGGGTAATTTTCCGCTTTCAGGGCTGTGAACCAATTTAATGGCTACGACTGCGAGGGTAATCCGCTAAAAGTGGAAATGTCTTCGGCGGAGAGCCGACGAAGAGGCCGCAGCCAGCGCAGCGGCGTCGCTTATTCCGGGGTTGCGGGTTCCGGTCGGCAGACGGACTTCCCGCTTCGTATTCTCGTACAGTCGGACATGGTTGGAGCCATAATCGGCCGCCAGGGATCCACGATACGTCAGATCACGCAGATGACGCGCGCGCGGGTCGACGTCCACCGGAAGGACAACATCGGCTCCCTCGAGAAGGCCATCACCATCTACGGTAACCCAGAGAACTGCACGAATGCCTGCAAGAAGATCTTGGAGGTGATGCAACAAGAGGCTAATAACACGCACAAGGGGTAAGTAGTCATCCGGATGTGTGAAATTTTCGGCTTTATTCGAAGCTTCCTTCGGTATGGCTACTCACGGTGCGATGTTCTCCAAGCGTTTGCATCTCCGAGTAACGTCAGTTATACGGTGCATTCTGAGCTAGTATTGTCATTAAATTACAATGGTTTTCAACGATTTACTATGGAATACGTTTTACACGGTGTGTTTACAGTGAGATCACATTAAAGATCCTCGCGCACAATAACTTGATCGGCCGAATAATTGGTAAAGGCGGCAACACGATCAAGAGGATCATGCAAGACACCGATACCAAGATCACAGTGAGCAGTATCAACGACATCAGTAGTTTTAACCTCGAACGCATTATCACGGTTAAGGGTACCATCGATAACATGAGCAAAGCCGAATCTATGATCTCCAGCAAGCTGCGCCAGAGCTACGAGAACGACTTGCAAGCTATGGCTGTAAGTAGTGCACGGAAAATAGTTGCAATAACGTTCAACGAATTTTCGACGCGCTTCGAGCTGTACATTTTAATATCGTCTACTTTCGACTGCTCTATTCGAGATTATTAACAGTAGAACTACCAAACCAGTCAAAATGACTGGTACACAATTTTTTCCAAAAATTCTCCAAGTTTATAGGAGAGTCATAGAATAGATATTCTACGCCCATCTTATTAAACATAAATTACCAAATCGATCATCTTTTCCAGCTCTTAATTCCCCTTTTCTCAAAATACTTATTTAATATTTTTAAACATGATAGATTTAACGCCGGTAGTTCTAGTGTTAAAAGGGACAAGGGGAGACTCGGCCATTCACGGGTTGCATCGTACAGTTTTCTTCGTCGCGCTGTTCTAACGATTAAACGGCCAATTCCAGCGCACTGGGAGCTCGCGAAAGAAAATCGTAAGGCAATGGGGGTTAATAATGTGAATTGTGAACGTGTCGCGTTGCAGCCTCAAACCATGATGTTCCCTGGCTTGCATCCAATGGCTATGATGTCCACCGCCGGCATGGGATATAGTTCGCGAGGACCTGGTCTCTATGGTTCGGGACCCGCCCCGTATCCCTACCAAACCAGCTTACCGACTCAACAGGGTGTTCCAGTCGGTGACACTCAAGAAACCACCTTCCTCTACATTCCTAATAGCAGCGTCGGCGCCATTATCGGTACCAAGGGCTCGCACATCAGGAGTATCATAAGATTCTCCGGAGCTAGCGTGAAAATCGCGCCGCTCGAACAAGACAAGCCAGTGGAGCAGCAGACCGAGAGGAAGGTCACTATCATCGGATCGCCGGAATCTCAGTGGAAGGTAAATTGAGAAGCGTAATCTATTCATCGAATCGGTGCACTTTGCAACTTCATTTTGAAGAAAGTAGTACTTGTAGGCGAAGGAAATTCTAGTCGGTGTATTTGAGAAAAATAATGTTGCGGGTATATTGAGAAAGCAAGTATAGAAAAGTGAGAGTAAGATTCGAAAGAATGGGACACATAGGGAATGGAATGTGAAGGGAGATAGTTCAGAGTCTTCTGTGGCTCGATCGCTTACGCGTTTGCTTCGAAATACGAAGGTTCCGGGTTCGCGTCCCGTTACCGCACGCTATACTTTTTCTCCGTTCTTATCGATCATTCTGGTATCGTGAAGAGATATTATTCCGCGTGTGTTTACTTTACCCCCTGCTCATTTGAGTCGATATCCATTCCATAAGGTATTGTCTTGATGCAAGCAGGCAAATTAAAGAAAGGGTCCCGTACCAATTACATAATTATATGTAATGTGGTCCCGATAACCCTTCGACATATTTTTTTTTCTTTCTTGTTTTCCCCCCTCTAACGATAATGAGATATTGAAGCCATAACAATTGCAAACGAATGAAATTCTGTTCTCAGGCGCAGTATTCGATTTTTGAAAAAATGCGCGAGGAAGGCTTCGTCGCCGGCACTGAGGACGTTAGACTGACAATCGAGATTCTCGTACCAAGTGCTCAGGTTGGCCGAATTATCGGCAAAGGTGGACAGAACGTTAGAGAATTACAACGCGTGACTGGAAGTGTCATAAAACTATCGGAACAGCAAGCTACACCTCCTTCAGCCGACGAAGAGACCACCGTCCATATCATCGGCCCCTTCTTCTCCGTTCAGGTATCGTTGGTTTCTTTAACGGCGATCGAACGATCATTCGGTGAATGAGGGTGAGATCCAAGATCGTTACCGGTCGTCTCGTGTTTTCACAGTCGGCACAGAGAAGAATTCGCTCTATGGTCCTGCAATCGAACGCACCCGGTGGAGCAGCAGGTGGTCCTGGCTCACGCGCTGGTCGTGGTAGCAGCCAAGAAGGTGGTTCTCGTTCTCGAAGAGACGGCAGTGCTACGTCTCAACACGATAGCACGACATCGCAGCAACACTCGACTCAACAGCAATCGAGCTCCTCACCATCCAGCCAACAACAATCACAAAATCAGTAACGTCGCTGAAACTTTACCTGACGCCGACCAACGCCTCACAGAATCCGTTTTATTCGCCGGGGTGGCCTCGTCGCTTTGACATTCTCTCGTAAAGAGGCTACGTGCAACCTCCTTCTCGCGGGGCATGTATCCTTCGAGATTCTCACAGAGCTAGAGCGCGATGTGCAGAGCAAGAAGGACACACACGAAAGCTTTCTAATCAACAACACGTTAAACAGTATAGAAGCCGAATATTTTGTCGACGTATCGTCCATTTGGTTGAACGTGCGGGACAAGGGACACGATCGGTGGCGTTCTTCCGCCCCCTTTTACTTTGTTACTCCGATTATTTTCTTTTTCTTTTCTTTTTATGTTTTCATCGCGCAACCGAAGAACGTGCAAGAGAAACGTGCATCTCGTTATTTTCCAGAAGAGAAGCTGGAGAGTGAACTCGTAAGGTCCGTTTTAACGTGAATATCGTGCAGTAGAACGTACGAGTGATCGTAATTGTTGATTCATCGCGATCGATCGTGACCCGGCCGCTGTGGCATCATCGCGTTCCAATGAGCTTTTACGGGCTCGTGCGGAATATGAAAAAGCAAATAAAAGCGATGCAGTACCATGTGGAACCAGATGGGAGTGCACGTTATCTAACGAAAGCGTGTCACGCGAGGGCGAGGCAAGACAAAAGTTCGGCTTTGACCGTGCAGCACCAGGTATAACGCTCAGAATTCGATCCTTCTTCGGAGTGACGCAAAACCGTTTTCACCTCTCCTCTGCGCATCGCGTAAGTCTCGTTATCGAGCTCGTTTATTCTCGGTTAAAGCGACGGGTGGCACTCGAACGAATCGACTTCGCAGCGTTAACGGAAAAACCACCTCGTCGATGAAATAGGATACAATGATAAGAAAAAAAAAACACACACAACCTTATTACCTCATTCATTACGGTTAAAGATTTAATATGATAAAGAAAAGTGAAATGAGAGAAAGGATAAACCGACTAATCTAAAAAGAAGTCTACCTAATATTAAAGTTATAATAATATACAGAGAAGTTAAGTAACGATTACACATTACGTTATACATGTTATACTACTACTATTACTACTACTACTATTACTACCATTACTACTGCTATTGCTACTACTTACTTCCACTAGTACCAACAGAGGAAGGCGGATTTTTTTTTTAAATTAGGTGCAGTTTTTTATATCACAAACACAGAGAGACATTAATAACGAGACTTAATTATTGAAATGTGAACGAAACGTGTGACGTTCTACCGTAGACGTAAGCCAGGAAGTTTCAGGCAGACGCCCCTCACCCCCGCCCCTCTCGCACCGTAATACCAAAGAAGCGATTATGAGTTTTTTCGTATTAGTGAAGTGAAATGCGTGACACACGTCGTGTGGTACGCTCTACTCGCCTCAAGTTCCTTGCAAGAGCCAAGAGTGAGAGGGGTCAAGAAACATGTAGCGTCTGCGGGAAATCGACGAGTGGTTGGCATCGTGGACAAGTCGGAGAACAGCAGAACGCGGACGGAAAACCGACGTAACATCCGAGTCGCTTTTGTCGAAGTGGTTTGATACGAAAAAGGGGACGCGGAGGGGAAACAGAGAAAGAGAGAGAGAGAGTGAGGAAGAAAGGAGACCTACGAGAGATAAACATTCGGCGCACACACGTACATGAAACGGACGCTGTTTCGTGCTACGAGAAGGATGTCCGAAACAAAGAGAGAATGAAAAAGCGACCGTTGGTACGCACGAGGAGGCGAGGAGCCGCGAGAGCGAAGAGGGGACGAGAGACAAAAGCAAAAAGCCACAAAACTTTTTCAGGGATTTTTACTTTACCATGGATGTAATAATGTGTGAGTGTGCGTGTGTTGAATAATACTATTAATTGATAAGTAATTAATTACTGATTAGGCGTATGGCGAAGGAAGCGCGAGACAGATAATTTTTAGGCTTATCGAAAAGCGAACGAGAGAGAAAAAAGGGAGCAGCTTAGGGCGAGAGGGAAGGGCGAGCCGCGACGGGGAAGTTGTCCTACGTGAAACGCTGCTCGCCCTTCGCTTCGTGGCGCGAGAAAAGCGATTTATCGCTCTTTCGAGTCGTTGTGACGATTCGACCGCGGATTTTCCGGAAACTCGTCTTCTCGATCCTTTTCGTCGGTTCTGCGATCCTTTTTCTTTAAATTGCGGAAGACTACCGGGACGAAGAGCCGAGTTACGGATATGCGCGCGACGAAAGTCACTCTCGAAAGATTCGAGGCGATGGTCGCAACTTCCGCCACTGCGCACATCGTCGATCACGATAATTCAGCGAAAGGACAATCTTCGAAAGAAGCAAAGAGATAAATCGTCATTCTTCTTTTTTTCTCGGAAGAATGCCAATTATTTCATTTCGATTCGCGGTGTTTCGGATAAAAGAGAAAAGGAAATTTTCAAGTCGTACAAAGTTTAAACGTTCCTTCTCGACGGAATATTCGTGATCGATTGCGCGTTACTTCTTAACTCAACTAAAAGTTCTGATTGAAACCATAAAGTTCGAGGATACGATACATACGAGCGGAAAGTGTTTTGAAACGAAAAGATCGATCGCATGAGAGATTAACAAGAAAAAAAAACAGGAACTAATGCAAGACAAGGGTGGGAAGAATCAACACCATTAATCGAATAGAAATTGAAGTCGAGGAAACCGGCCCGCACAGGGAAACTCTGTCGGGTAATTTACGAATATGACCAAAAAAGAAGCGAAAAATTAACGGACTGACGAAACACACGATCGCGTGCCACGAAAAATATTCACGAAGTCGATGAATAATATCTTTTTTTTTTATTTTTATTTCTTACTCGAAGGAAGTAACTCGTACGATCAAACACAGACAGATCGATTCCTGCGGCGTTCAGCAATTTCGAGCTGAACGAATTCATTGAAAGAGATTATTATTACTTTATACTTTAATTCATATTTTCCCGTTGATTATGTTTTTTTTTTTGTTTTTCCCATTTCGTGGCACGTAATCGATGCTTTACAAAAGCACTGCGAATCTATGGTTCGCGCTCGACGAACAGCGGCCACTTCCGGTTCGCAGTTACGTTCCGGAAGATCGGTCCGTCGATCGTCGATTAAAATTCACGGCATTTGGTATGCGTTTAGTACAAAAATACACGAGTTTAAAATGGATAGGAAGAGAAATCCAGTTATATGTGAAACGTAGGACGGAGGGAGGAAGATATATCGCGTTTACATTTTTTTCGGGAGGGCAAGAGTAGAAGGGAAGGAAGAATGAGAAGAAAAAAAGAACTTCTGGAGTGTGCGCGCAAATATCATCGTCGTCATCGTCTGTGGGTATAGATCGGAAAAGTTATGCAGGGGAAAATAAAGAGATTAACGGACGGCGGAAGCTCATTGCCCCAGTGCTTCGCTCTCCAGCCTTTTTCTTTTTCGCTGCATCTCGAGGAGGAGCGCCGGAAAGACGTAGGAAGGAAGTCGAATTTCACCGAAAGACAGGGAAAAGAAAGGAAATAATAAGAAACGAAGAGGATATATAATATTTATATACGCCGGATTGAAAGTGAACGAAAGGAACGAAAGAGAGAGAGAGGGAAGACGATGGAAGGAAGGATGTGGAATACAGAGGACGAGAAGATGAAGAACTAAACGTGAGGATTTAAAGAGAAGTGAAAATAGGAAAAAGAAGCTGGGGTGAGAGGAGGAAATAAAATGTAACGGGAGAAAAGACGAGAGAAAATGAATCTAAGAGTATAAGTTTATTTTTGATACATTGTTGGGGAGATCTAAGTGAATCTTTCTTTTTCAATTTTTTTGTTAGATGTTTTTAATAACTTAATGAATTTTAACGATATTAAAAGCGAGGCGCGAGGAGGAGGAGGGAAGGCGAAGAAATTTTTTAATAGAAATAAGAGATAGAAGGGTGGAAGAGAGAGAGGAGCAGCGAAGCGAAGTGTTTTTCGTGAAAGAGTAATTAACTTAAAGAAAGAGATGAAGAAAAAAAAGAAAAGAAAAGAAAAGTAAAATAAAAAAAGTAACGAAGAGGAAGTTGAGGAAGGGGAAGCGCGGCGCGCAGCTTTTTGCGCTGCGCGCGTCCGTCGCTCCCCGGGGAGGAATAAAGGAGATTTTAGTCGGATAAATTGTATAATATATTTAATATATTTCGAGGAAACGGCGGCGGCAGGTCCGCTCGACGCGGTCCGTCGCTTCGACGGCGAGTGACAGGACGGTCGGGCTCGCAGTTTTATGCGACGCGAATTCCCGTCGTTGTCGCTCCCTCGAGAGCGTTCCTCGCCCGCTGGCCTTCGCCGCCGTGGTTATTTATCAAGCGTAAATATTTAAAAAAAAAATGCATTTGTAAAAAAACAAAAACGATAAAGAAAGTGCCAAGGGATTTAAAACAGTATGCAAGTTAAGACAGGACACCGAAGCCACACTTCACAAGAGAACAACTTCACCAGCCAAGTGACAAAAGAGAGCAGAAACGATGAGAAGAAAGCAGAACAGGAAAGACACAAGCACGCAAAGGAAGATGAACGCAACGAGGGAGATCATCAGCGTCGTCCTCGTTCGTTCGGCTACATCGTCATCGACGGCTCCACAGAATGAAATGTTGAAAAAAAAAAACAAAAAAACGAATCATTTACGCTACTTCGAGATCTACTTGACGCTCCTTTTTCCTGATAACGAAGCACACCGACACGTCGAAGCGATATATTTTTTCGGCCAAAAACATATTCGAAATTTCAGTACGAGTCCATGGATGAGAAGCACCGGAGGGAGAGCTTAAGGAAAAACAAGCCAGAGAAGCACGACGCGAGTGAGACATGCAAATCGCTCTTTTCATAGACAATTTCGTCGTTAGGGAAGGAACTTCGAAGCACGATTTTTCTACGCTCCCAGCGACGGAACCATCGCCCCCCATCCCCCCCTTTCGGAATATCTCTTTGCGAAGGAAGAAATTAAAAAAGGAAAAAAAAACAAAAAAAAAAACGGAAGTAATCTGCCCCGCATAGTGGAATTCATACCTTTCGCTCATTCAACTATCTTTGATTCATTTTTCGATTTGCGCAAAGTTCGGAACTTTTTGGGAAAAAAAAGATTTAAAGACAGAAAAGGGAAGAAGAGAAGAGGAAAGAGGCGCAGGCACACCCTTTGACTTCATTGCTCGCTCACAGTTCTTACATTCCGACCGGAGAAAAGGATTTAAAGAACTTATGGGAATATCCAGTGGAAAAAGAATCAACGGAAACCAATGGTAATCAAACGTGCGAAGAGAAATAACAGATTCAGTCACAGCCATCGTCGTAAAACTGGGCAACCGAAGACTATTTGCTACTATTTTCGGCAGATTCCTCAGCACCCAGCACTTCACATCTAAGAAGGGAGAGAAAGGAAAAGATAAAGAGAATTGGAGAGAGAGAGAGACAAAAGAACCCGCTCGCACGCTCGGGAGAATGTACAAATCAAACAAAGTAACAAAAATGAAAATGAAGATTGAATAGAAATTATTAATATAATAATGATAACTTAAAAAAAAAAAGATTTTTAACGTTATAAATTATTATGCGCGTGAATTAGAGGCGAGGAGTAACTTAATCTACTGGTAAGAATACCAACAAACAAATGTACAAAATCGATTTATCGCTAAATCTAAATGTTAGTATTCTAGAATATTTTACCGTGAAATAAAAAAAAAATCGTGCTTATCGGTTAGAACGAGGAAAAATTAAAGTAAGCTCGGCGCTTAAGTTAAGATTGTATATCCCGCGGAATAGAAAGGAAAGGAAAAGAAGAAAAAGATCGCATCGGGCAACAAATTTCAAAGCAACTTTGCCGACGAAGGAACGAACAATCGCTTTAGATCCGAGCACGAAGACGTGCGCTAACTTCAGTCAAAATTATCATGCAACTGCCTCGATATTTAAACAAGGAGGAAACGAAAATAGCCGAGACTCCTTTACATTTCTTTTTTGTACGAAACATCGTCCAATATCGTCGACGTATCTTCGACGACTCTCGTAAGAGACTTTATCGACTTCTTATCGCCTTCTTCGTATCACAACCGTTTTCCAACGGACACAAAACTTCGTAATCTTTTACCGAACATCTCGAAGTGCTCTTCCACGAGGAATAATGAAAACTTCCGTAGCTCGTGCGGACATAGACACACCACCCGGGTTAGCAACGATTTGGACGAAACTAAGCGAAAATCTTCAAAATGAAAGAAAAGGAAACGTGAATCGTATCATTCGAGGACCGGCACGACGACGATAGACGAAAGAGCATTCGTATCGTCGCGCGGTAGAAGAAAAAAAGAAAAGGAAAAAAAAAAAAAAATTTTTGTTTTGAGAAGAGCACGCAAATAAAATCCAGGACATCGCCGATGAACGTCGCGTCTAACGCGTAACAGCTACGCGATTCGCAAACATTGAATTTTGGAACCAGATTATGGACGAAACGAAAAAAAAACAAACGTAAAGAATGAAACGACTCCGAAAGAGACGAGAAGAAGAGAGAATTGTCAGTGCCTCACGACGAGGCGAACGAGAGACCATTCGGGAATCTCCCATTTTCGCACGCTCCGGATCGTTCGTCCGAGAAATCTCTCTTACAGTTCGATCGCTCAACAGGTCAGGGAAACTCAGCACTCCACTTTGGACGAAACGAATGCTGAAAAACGCTCGCAACGCGCATACACCGCGTACTCGACAATGAGAAAAGAAAAGAAAAGAAAAGAAACAAAAAAAAAAAGAGAAAAAAAAACGGAACCATTATTGGAAAGATTTTTGTGATCATTTCTTCATTGGCAATAACTCTGCGCGACGACAGATCGTTGAAAAGCAATCCGCGGACGTTTCGACGGAAAGTGTCTTCTTCCAGTTCGAGATAATCATACATTGGATTTCGAGTTAGTCGTTATTAAGATATATATGTAGATATATATACACACTTATGTAAATGTTATATATACGTATCCCATGTCAACGGAACCGTCGACCGAGCACCGATCACTGCCCGATCATTCATCGGCAACTTTGGAATTGTGCTTTTCAACGTGTCGCCGTCGCATTGGCATACTTTGCACAGAGTTACAAACCGTGTAATTGCAACAGGAGAAGATACGCCGTGCTCTCTTCGTAGACCCGAGATAATAATACAAGGAGCAAAGACAACACGGAAAAAAAGTCATTCCCTCTTTAACGGCCACTGTTTTCAAAGCTGTCTCCAATTGCAAAGCAATCAACCGATGGTATATCAGCTGTGTGATTAATAATACCGGATGTCAGGTAACGCATAACGAAGCAACGATCGCGCCGACGATCGCGAGAGGAGAAACCCTTCGTCACGATCGGTCCGCGCGATCTCGCAACACTGGTATCGCATTATAATATTAATATAAATATAAATCTATATATGTATATATATAAATTTATATATATATATACACACACAAACACACACACACACCATGCATATATAGAGCATATATAGAGAAAAGATGCCCCCGTGATTACGTGGCTCTCGTACACACGGCAATACGACGGGCGCGTATTATATTTACAATAGTAAACATATAACTTACGAGAGGATTTTTATATAGGATGGCAACACTGGGAGATGAACGAGAGAGCGTAAAAACCATGCACTCTTCCGCCCCATAGTTGTCGACTATTACAGAGCAGGTTACAGCACTTTTTTTTTTTCTTTATTAATAAATAATAGTGATAAATGAATAATAATAAATAGTGATAAGGGATAAGCTCGGCAACGACACGAACATTAATCGTCGCTCGTACGTGCGACGATTATTATTTCTGTCGTTCATGGGGGAGACTAGATCGCGCGTATTAGAGTCGAAAGGAAAGGGCGAGAAGGAGTGAGAGTGAAACGAAGGGTGGTAGATTATTTTGGGCTTTAGTATTAGTGTTTCGAGAAAAGGACGAAACGGATGACCGAATTTAAGGTTCGCGATCGACGCCACCGTCCAATTTCTAAGATGGGAGCCACCTTTCACGTCGGATTTTACACGAATCGAGTTCGTCGAATAGAAGAGGGGACCGATCGTCGATCGGATCGGTCAAAGTCGATAATACCGTTCGAACGAACGAGACGAATCGTGGAATTTTCGGGGTGACGCGTGAAAAGGAAAGGTCGGATTTGAGAGTATCTCGAATATCCGACAGAGGGAAGAGGGAGAGGAAGCGGATGGTCGTCGCGCGAGAATAAAATCGGATCCGGGGTTTAAAAATCATTTGGTAAATGGAGAAGCGGTTGTAAACCGAATACGCGGCGGTAAACGAGGGCCTTATTGTATACAGTTGGGCATTGTTGTTAATGTGACAGGTTCAAGTGATATCGCTAAACAGATAATATATCAGATAAGGTTAGGCGTGCTTTTGCGCCAATGGACGATTTAAAGAGTGAAGAGCGGGGAGAGAGAAAGAGCTATTAATGAAAAAAAAAAAAGAAGATGAAACATAATCTAATTGTAAGGTGATCTAAGCAGAATTAAGAAGCTAGAGTGAGACAGATTAAGGGAGAGAGAGAATATGACGGAGACGCGTTGGAGGAGTCTTAATATATTATCTATTATTATCCTATTGTTGCCAATAATGGGCATTATGAGAAAACCGCGCGGGTATGTAACTTATTCTCTACACTGCATTTACACTTCCCGAATCCCCAGAAGACCTTGTATTATGCATAGTGACACACTACATTACATATACACTATACACTTGTTGTACATAGATATATATTATATGTAAAGCTTAAACTTATTAACGAAACAGATTAGTCGATGTACCGGATATAATGCAACCCGTAAAAATAGTGCCGTTCGTCGCGTATGAATTATGAGAGCGAATGGAAGGTTTCGTAAGAGCGCGCCATCGAGCCACAGTTCTTTGTTTTCTGTTTTAAAAATAAGCAATTCACCGTGCCTCGTGAATTCGCGATTGCACCCAACCAACCGGCGCCTCGGTCTCGTCTCACGTTTGCCACACAACTATTTTTACACGACTGATTAATTAACGCATTAAGATGATTGCATACGCAAAAATCGACCGGATACGGGGATGTCGCGCGGTCGATCGGACGCTACGTAAGAGCGCAGAGAAAAAGTATGGAACCGGAGGAACATGCCATAGATATGGAGAACGGTAGCAATGACTATGTACAATTGGCAGTGATCGATTGAAATCATCAAAATGATACCTGTGATTGGCAAATCTAATAGCAAAACGAAACGATCGAACGAGATAATTCATCGTACCGTCGATTTCTGCACTTCAAAACGTCCGTGTCCGAAATGTATCCGGATAATCGACGAACGATCGATGTCGAGAGATCTGTTCCGCGTATATCGGCGCGAACGTTGTTCTTTTTTTTGGTGAACATATTTGTAACGTTTATTACACCGCGATCAGCGATCCATTGATGTATCTCTTAAGGCTGTCTTCACACTGCCAACGAGACGAGACACGACGGTCCGGCGAAGGAGATATTACGTTACGTATTTTTCGCGATCGCGTTACATGTATTATCCACGTAGACACGCCTTAAAGAAATAATAATAATAATTATAGTAATTATATTAATAGTAATAACGGGGAATGAGAGCGGGACCGGCGATTCCGAGTGGCGCTCTCGTTTCCCCCCGGCCGAAGATCGATGAAAACAATTCTAAGCACTACCGGTCGCGAGCGAGACGAGATTAATAATACTAAAACCCAAAATAGCCGTTTCCGAGAGTTCGGCCGATCGAAGAAAGTCACACGGGACTGTGAGAAACAGGCATGCACACGTCACGCAAATGAAGAGTTTGAGTGTCAAATTTCTTTTTACATTCGTTCGCTACCTCGTAATCAGTTTTCAACACCGTGTTTCCAACGAGAGAAGCAAGCGGCAGAGAATGAGAGAATCAGACAAATGGTGAGAGCAGAGGAGGTAGAATGATTTCAGAAAAACAAAAACGCTGCAAAGCACACAAAAAAAAAGAAGGATGTAGTTCGCGTTTTCCTTTGATCGACTGATTTTTTCTTTTACCGTAGAGCAATCCAGAATCAGCGACAATCAATCTTCAAACGGAAAGCCACGGAACGTTTATAGAATAAGTGTTGTTCGCGGAATCCGTAGAATTTGAGTAGTTTTCTTTTTTATTCCTCTTTTATTATTAATCGTTAACTTTGTTCGTTTCGCGTTCCTTTGTTGGCGCGATCTTTTTTCTTTTTCTTTTTTTTTTTACAATTCGATTCGAATGTTTACCGCGCATTCTTCGTTTTCCTGTTCGGTTTACACGTTTGTTTCGCACGATATCCCTTCGTGAATGTCGTTCTGTTAACCCGTTCGCTTATTCCCCCCATAGGCGCGTTTCATTTTTGCAATAACGAAGAACCTCTCTTTCGAAGGATTCGAGAGAAGACTCGCCGTTTGCGCGCGAAAGTAACGCTGCAGACGAGTGCATTTACTGCGCGTAACGATAAACCATTTCACCGATTCAAATATACTCCGATGGTGCACCAGATGCAATTGTTCCGTTTCTTGCGAGTGATCGCGAAAAGATCAAGCACAGACACAGATACACCACCCCGACACATACAAGAAAGAGATACAACATAAGCCGACGTTTTGGGTCAGGTCAACATTCGCGACAGGAAGTCGATATGCACATTGTACATACGAATGTACATATATACTCTTTTGTATATAATGCACAGAAGCGTGTGGCCGCGAGTCGGGAGAGTCTCTCGTTTTTCGTGCGTCGTTTGTCGAACTGTTGGCGCTGAAAAATTTTACGAAATCGCGGAACTTCGTGTTTCGTGGCGCGTGCTAGATGGGACGTTCGGAAAACGCGGAAAAATCCAGATAATCGCGGGACCATTATTTAAACAAAAATTGACAAAGAGACTATCATCCTCGGCAATTCTCTGCAATGTCACTAGCACGCGCCGGAAAGTACGGAAAGAATTCTTTTTTAAGTAGCCCCTTTACCATTTTTCTTCATCTTCTATCGTACCGTATTGCTTCGTAAGCCAATAACTGCTGGTCCTTTTTTTACAATTTTGACGATACGTTGCGTATTGTCATCGCGACGGGTTTGAGAAAGTTCGACGTTCCCGTTTGAAGACTCTTCGAACTCGCGGCCACGCGTTAGACTTTTCCGCCGGTCGAGAGCAACAACGACCGCGAGGATGCATCGGCAGACTAAAGGGTAGATTTTAGGAATGAAAACGAGGAAAACTGCAGCAACGATACCTTCGAGAGATTCGCGAAGCATCGATGCCAACGGCAGCGGCCCATTGGCGACGAAGAGAAACGTTGGAAGATCGACTCGTTCTCACGAGAGACGGGGGAAAGAGAATCATCGACTTCGCGAGTCGACGAGAAGAAACAGGAAAAAAAGGACATTACACGGTACATCGAGTGCTTTGATTTTTTTCTCGATTTTACGCAGATAGCCCAGTAGTTTAGGATCATCGGTCGACACAGAATGATGTACTTCCGAGCAACGATCGCGCGACAATTTATCATACATCGAGATTTCCGGAAAGAAAAAAAGCATAGGAAGAGGGAGAAAGGAAAGACGCGAAAGAAAAGGGAGAGAAAAAAAAAGAATTTCGAACGACATCCGATACAAGGAGACACCGACAATAGAAAAAGTATCCGCTTGGAGAACGCGACAAAGCGAACTCACGCGGCGGCAGATCGCGTCGAAGGTAGCTCGAGCGACGATTTCGAACGGCGGGGTCTGTCTGCCGCGATAGTTCTCTGGTCGCGGAAGGAAACACAAAAGGATTTTTAGAGGTAGGAAAAAAAGAGTCACTCCAAAATGCCGTTTCGACGCGGTGATCGAAAAAGAACACAGTAGTTGCTCCGAACAATGCTCGCGCAGCGCTGCGCTGCACCGGAGAACAGTGCTGCAGAACACTCCAAACAGAAAAACACAAACACACATAGGAGAACGTGCTGTAACAATGGGCAACGGATAGGAAGAGAGAGAGAGATGGAGAGAGAGAGAGAGAAAGGAGCGAGAGAGTGAGACGATCGAGCGAGAAAAGGGCTGACAAGAAGCTGGACGGACAAAGTAGGAAAATGTAGAGCCACAAATAACGAATCATCATCAGTTCGACAGCAAAGAGAACAGCTTTCGTTTTGTAAAAGCACAGAGCGGAAAAGAAGATGGAATATATGTATTAAAAAAGAATATATATGCATATATATCTATATTAATATATATATGTATATGCCATAATAATGGAAGAAAAGTAGTCGGTACGACCCGAGCACAGCGCTCGGGCGACCGCGGGATTCTACTTCACCGGAGATAGTTCATCAGAAATGCAAAAAATGGAAAAAAATGGGAAACAAAAAAGGAAAGGAATATATCCTACTACGCATACTGCAAAACACACACACGCATACTATATATACATGCATTATATATAAAATAAATATAAATATATAAATATACGTACATTATTATACGCACGCCGAGGATTTATACGGTATGGGATGACGTTGAGTAAGAGAGGTGGAAAGTTGAAAAAAAAAAAAGTAAATCGAAGGGACGAGCAAACGTGAAGAGTGGAAAATAGGACATCCATGTATTACGATGGTTGCATGCATAACGAAGTAATAATAATAATTAGTTAAGAAATAATCATAATAAAAGCAGCGGTACGACGCGCGGCACGACGCCGCTTGCGCGAACCAATCGCAAAAAAAAACGATATCTGCAGGAGATACGAGACAGAGAGAAGGACGACGATGGAATGGGAAAAAGAAACATAATATTAATAATAATAATAATGATATAAGAACAAGAAGAAGAAGCGAAAAAAAAAATATGATGTTACTCGGAAGATAACTCATGCTTGAAGGAAAACACTTTACTTTCTTGATGATTAAATAATATAGAGGTTGCGCATTGCCGACGGAGACAGCCTCCGCGCTTGCATTTGCTTCGCACTCGCTACGTTGGGTATAATTTTTTTTTTGTTTTAATTTTTGCGCTACGCGCGGGGCCCCAACGACCTTCGTCGCGCGGATAACGCGTCCGCGGATCGACGCGCACGGAAAAGTGCGTGGAACGAGAGAGATCTTTTGGTGGAAAGTCGATCTTTGCGAGGAGGATGAAGATACAGAGAAAAAAAGAGGAAGAATTGTGCGATTCGAACAACAATGGCGCGACGAAGGCCAGCCCCCGCGATTACGATAATTTCACCGTAATTAATTCATTTTTTGTCTACTTTAGTTTACTTTAATTGCTACTATTCTACTATAAAAGGAACTTCTTCTATTATATAATCACTATTACCACTATCACTACTACTACTATTACTACTACTACTACTTACTACTATTACTACTATCTACTACTACTACCGCTATATATTTTTGTGTCTTCGATGATTTGATGATTTTTGCTACTTTTCGTGATTGACGAGGAATTCCATAAAGAATACGTGAACTCGTTCTTTTTTCTTGGTCCGAGGAACTCGTTCCGGTGATGCCTACCATAGTCAAGATTTCATACTTTCCCTTTCGTAAACACGCCAACTATAATAGAAAACACTATTGTGGCACCGTCGAGGCCCCTTTTCGTGATTGAACGTTAGACGGACAAAGATCCGACGGTGAAATCGAAGAATAAGAAACGACGAGACGGTCGCCGTCTCTAGTTTCGACGACGGAAGTGAGCTCTCGAAGCAGAGACAGAGAAAACGGGGGAACGGAATTAACACGAGATGTATCGCGTATATTAATGATAATGATTAATAATAATAGTGGTAATACCGGTCGCAAGTATGAAATTGACACAGTGGTAGCTGGAAACCGTAAGCGCGCGTTTTGAGTCGAATTCGAGTGGTGGCATCGAAACGAAAGGAAAAAGGGGAAAAAAGTCTTTTATACTTTGTATCGTGAAGGGGGAAAAAAAAGTAACTGCAATGATCGATCGTGAAACGCGCGCTTCCTCGAACGCGTGTTTCTTCTTTCTGGTTTTCTACTAATAATTATACTTTCCGCATCAATTCGCAAAATTTTTGTGCGTCGTCGCGTTTCAGTTCTTTTCCTCGTAATTTTGGTGTTGTTTTTTTTTTCCTTTTTTTTTGTAAACTCTGTACCCTTTATTTCTGAATTTTCCTTTGATTTTCATTTATTGTATCGTCATTATTCAGCAGCAGCTTTTTGATCGATAATCACTCACCCGCACCGACACAATTCCCGCCACCTGACATCTTTTTTTTCGTTGAATCGCGAAATTTTTCGGACTCACCTCACACACACATATAGTGGCGCATAAAACTTTTCGATCGAAAGGAAAAAAAAAATCTATGGTGTTTTTAGTGGATAATGTTTAAAGTTTACTACATACTATATGGATAATCATTAAGTACACAAAGCATAGAGGTTAAAATACTACATAGGCATATAAGGCAGGAAAAATATAGCGGGCGGCTTCCCTCCAGATGCTAAATTCCTGCTTCGAGTACTGGCCGAAGAAAATTTCTTCACGGCCCCCTTTTCCGACTTTTGGAAATCGCATATCCGCGACAACGGAATACCCGACATCGAATGGAAAGCGTTGAGAGGAAGAACCGGACAGAGAACGAGGAAGGACACGTAGATTTTCCTGCGAATGGGCCGCGAGAAACGTGTTTCCAAGGTGGAAGGACAAGGGTGGCTCGTGTTTGTCCAGGAAAAAGACAAAGTCGCACTTTTTGGCTCTCGAGAAATCTATTCGACGAAGAAGAAAATTTGGAACTTCGGGATTTTGTGTATGTCAATGGAGTATATGAAGGATGAAGAAGATAGCAAAGCTGCGTTTCTCGTTTCTCTTCTGGAGGGAGAGCAACCGCTAAGCGTTTGGTTTAAAATTAGTAGATGAACGTGAGGAATTGCCCTGTATCATTGATTAATCGAAAAGAAAAAAAAACGACAAATTAGATTCCGAAGAGTGGAGAAGGGAAAGCACGATGGGAGAAGAAAGGAGGAAACGAGGATCGAGTGACGCGAAGAGCCGTGCGTGTAAACGGAATAGGCAGAGAAAGGAAAAGAGGAGAACAATAGGCCGAAATTAATTTTCCGCACACCGCAGAGATAACGAAAGAACCGCGTATTTTTTTTCCACACGAAAAATCCGTCAGCAGATATGTAACATATATACTTACTCGTATGCACACACCATATACGTACACGTACCACATACACGTACACACAGCACACAGATATAAAGACACGAAAGAGAACAACCGTCGCGCATGCAGGAAGATACGAGAAAATACATATATAAAAAGACGAAGGAAGAAAAGAAAAAAAGAGACCGATTCTCTCCGCCTGTCATAAGTGTTTAAGAGTTTATCGACGAACCAGATTTACCATAGAAAGCTATATCATATATATATATATATCTCTACACCATATGTCGTATATATATTTTGTCAATTTTTTTCATTGTTTTTAACTATATAATATTGCAAAAGCGATAGATAGGAAGAGAGCGAAGAGAGATAGAGAGAAAGAGAGACACGAATAGAAGGAGGAGCCGAGATAAAGAAAAAAAGAAAAAAAACACAAATAATACGGAAACCGAATGGCATTTAAATGGTACCTATATTAAACATATATTAAGATTTAATAATCGCAGAGTGTCCAACACAAGAGTCTTTCTCCGATCTTTTTTTTTTCTTTTTTTAATCGCCGTTATCGAATAATCACGCAGTTTTTCAACCACGCGCCGCATAGACGGTGCGTGGACATCGATACAAATCATAAGTGCAATAGTTGTTACAATAGACAGAAACGGGATTTTTAAAGGGCGACGTCGCCGTCGCGACCAGAGGCTAATCGAGCGTCGCGGGCGTCGAGACGGAAACACCACCGCCGGGCTTACTCGCCCTCGTCGTTTTCTTTTCTTTTTTTTTTTTTTGTCAACGAATTCTCGTCCATCCCCGTTGATCTTACGTGAGAGACTCCTTTCAAGACGGGACTCTCTCGGGCCTTATCGGACGGGGGTGTTTCTCTCGAGTGGAGAAACGGTCGATCAACGGGGCGACGCCCGCGACGAAAGAGAGCCGCCGCGACGTGACGCGTCTCCACACCAAACTACCTCGCAAATTTCAGAGATACTACATATTGCAGATATACCGTACCTCATCTACACTTATATTACGATAGAACACAGAATCTACCCGATCGAAAAACACAGAGAGAGAGAGAGAGAGAGCAAAATGAATAAGAGGATGGAATTATTTACGAGAACACCGCGTGTTCTTTTGCGGAATATTTTTGTCGCATTTTTCCCCCCTATCCCCGTAACACCACCTCCACCTGATCCCACCCATCCCACACCCTAGGGACGATTTCTTTCTTCCGATATATTAAATATATAGATATATAAATATGTATGTAACTATCCAGTGCGAATATGTAATACCGTAAAACCATACAGTGGACGCAATTGTCATGCGCCGACGTTAGATCTACCCATGCAACCTTAATCGTTCGATTAATCGTCAACGAAGGAACCGCATGTCTCGAGACGTTTATCCGAGTCAAGAAGTTTTGCAACCTCATACCCAAAGTCGTTGTTCTTTTTCTCTTTGACATCACCGCACCCGACCGACCCGGAAGGAGTGGTGAAAGGAACACCATCGTTTTGTAAAATCGACGAATAACGCGGGGAGCGATCGGTGATGGAGAAGGGAAGAAGAGAGAAAGTTTGAACTCGTCGGGGTTCATTGGAAAGCGTGACACGGGGAACGACAATTCCCCATTCACGGGATCGGACATTGCGGTTATCGGCGTTGATCGATCGATCAGGATTAAGATAAATAGGGTTCTGTTTTTCCTTTTCGGACTGGACGTGGACGACGTAGACGGACTTTGACGCGGACCCGGACGACCGTGACACGGTCGTTGAGATCGAGAGAGCAACAATAGAAATTGGTATTACCTTTACAATTGAACACGCAAATGACAAGACGCCGGAAAGAAAGAGAGAGAGAGAGAGACCCTCCCTTCATACAATAGGAAATAGTTAAACGTGAAATAGTGATGATAAAACAATTATGAAATAGAATTATTGTGTTCGCGAGCTCTGTCGAGGGTTAGAGCCTCTTGGTTGCAGCAACGAGGCTTGTTTCCATTACTCGCTCGCTCGTTGCTCCTCGAGGAAGCTCTCTCTCGTGGATGTATATAGTGTGAAGTAGCTGGAATTCCTGATTTCTCGAGAATCTTCGTTCCATCATTCGAGTTCCATGCTACCGCGATCTCGTAACGGAGTCTCGTCTTTTTCTGCCGATAAGCCGAAGATATCACGATAGGTACCAATCTGTTTTACAATGTATTACGCGTTTTATACTACTTCATTGAGCCCCGAAAGCACCCGTGCCTCGGAACGAGAGACGAACGACAGGGTATCCACCGTTTTTCGGTGTTTCTCGTCGTCTCCTTAAGAATTTGTACACGTCACTGCCAAATTTCGTCATCGACACGCTTAAGCGACCGAGGTACGCAATTTCGGGGCAAAGTGATCCATAATGCAGAAAAAGAATGTTACAAGCGTCACACGAGCGACGAATCCAAATGTATGGCGAGAAATAAATCGGGTTTTGCGTTTACGTAAACTTCGATGGCTCCGCAACCCTCGTTTTTCCGAGACCTTTCGAGGATGAGGATTCCTCTCGCACGCTGTACCGTGGAATTTTTCTTTTTGTGCTCTTCAAGCATGAACAAACGATCGCACGAGACTCCGCGCGAACGCGGTATCGGCTCGATTTTACCGTTTCCTCTTCTTCCTACGAATTCCACCTTCGAACGGAAGGGGTTCGCGAGAAATCGGGAACGATAGTGATCAGAGCCGACAACCTGTTATATTTCGTCGCGCCGGATCGCTCGAGAGTCTCGACAATAGCCGGAGAGGATCGGATGGGTGGGCGAAGTAAGAGAGGAAACGCAAAAAGATCCTGAAAATGTGAGCAAAAAAAGGATACCCGAAAACTCTCGGGTAGCGGACGATCCTTCTTCTCTATCTCGAGATCGATCTCGGGCTCGGTAGACGACGATTTGTTATTATGCCGAAATCTGTTAGTTTTTTGTCCTACATATTAGCGTTAAAATAGAATGGGAATAGTAGAAATGCCGTTGTGTTGTTTTTTGTCTCTTTTTTTTTTTTTGATGAAGAAGAAGAAGAAAAAAAAAGAAAAAAACCGACGATTTCATCATGGATGCAGGAGATTACCGGAAGCATAGAAAAGAAAAGTAGATATGCAGAAATTGCGGGAAACAATAGGAAACGAATGAGATACAGGAAAAATCGGGCGAGACGCCGATGTGCGCGCGTCTTTTTCTTTTTGTAACGCTCACGCGCCAGCGAGTATCGCTTTCTTCTTTTTCCGAGTGTTTCTCGCGTCACTCGAACCGGTCGGCTATTTTCAAAAAAATCGTTGCTCCTCGTGCTTCCAAAAAGAGAGCTCTGCGAAAGAGGCTAGCATTTCGGACAAGTTGCGCGGCACACGCGCGAGTAAATTGATCGTGATTTCGCGACGATGATTAAAAAAAGAATTCTCCCGTCGTTCGGACCTTAAAAACGCCGGCCGCGATTCTTTCGGGGATAAATTCACGGGGGGTTGGCGGTTGTCGGGAGTAAAGGGATGAAGAGGGCGAGCGAAGAAATCGATGCGAAGCGCGCGCGTGAGCGAAGATGCACCGTGATCATCAGCGAGCGACACGCTCGACGAAAACAATTCCTCACAAAAAAAAAGTAATATTATAGACGTGAGAGCGAGAGAGAGAGAGAGAGAGAGAGAGAGAGAGAGTAATGGTGAAGAAAAAAAAGAAATAAGCGAACGATAAACGCAGCGAGACAGATTTAATCGCAAATTATTAACTGTGTAACTTTAATAAAAGTCTATTTGAATGTAAGCGCGTTAAAAAGCTATTAAGGAGAACAGTATATAAATATATTATTAAAATGAGTGAACTAAAAAAAAACGCAAGTAATGGAAGCAAAGCACTTCACGAGTAGATTTCAAGGAGACAAGAGGATTCTTCTTTCTTTTTTTTTTCTTTTTTTTTTATTGGTTCGTATCGTGTACTATGTGTTTAGATGCTATAAAGAGATAAGAAAGCGCTGAAGAGGGAAAACAGCCAGACGTTTCGCGCGAGTCGCAGGGACGAGCAAGGAGACGGAAAAAAAGAGCGAAGAGTAGCAAGCCAAAAAGACAAATTGTTCGAGATTAACGATCCTTGCCTGTTGTCCGATCTTTATAATAGCATATCCGATGGAATCGCCAGGAAGACCGGCCACCCTCGGTACAAAGAGAACAGCCCCCGCGCGCGTTCGGCTCTGCTTACGTATTTCTGCTTCCTGGCGTATACCGCGAATCGTAATTGTTCGAGAATGGTTGCGCACGAGAAAAGAAAAAAGAGATTACGACATTTCGATGGCACAGAGACAGAGACAACGGCCAACGGGATAATACGAACGAGGGATCCAATATATTCTTTTTCTTTTTCTCTCCATATCCCTCATTGCTTTTCATGCAATTTTATTCCACCGCATTTCCCAGATTCTCCTTTCGTTTATTCACTCGAACGAATTCCAAGATTGTCCCTTTTCGTTGGACAGCGAGATTCCATCGCCCGCTCCACGTTTCTTTTTGTTTTTCATTTTTCCTTTTCAGCCTTTTTCATACGACAATCCTCGTTTTTTTCCATCCCGTTTGAATGTTTCTTTGTTCGTCCTCTTCCTTCGTTCACACCCGAATTTTCCGTGTCCCCGCGATCTCTCTGTCTTTCTCTCGGTCCACGCGCGAAAAAGGCGGGCAAATTTTTCCGTGAAATATGGAAATTCGCACTCGGAGCTATTTTTTTCCCCCTCCCCGAAACCGTGTGACAGTAACACAGGCCATACTTCTGGAATAGAGAAAGCAGGAAAAAAAAGAAGAGAAACAGTTCTTTCTTTCGGGTTAAGCATATATGCATATATATACACAGACACACACAAGCAGACACGAGGACAAGGAAATAATATGAAATCAATTTATAATGAATTTATGTGTAACATTCAATTGAGGATTGTATGTAATTGTATATATATGAGTACAATGCAGTCCATGAGTTAAGATACATTCTCCTTTTTCTACCATGAAAAAATAAATTATTCTAGTTAATAAAAAAAAAAAAAATGTGTGCGTTAGTGTCTCTTCTTCGATCGCCAATTATCCCGACATCCAGATCGATCGAATTTCCTCCGTGAATCGGTAATTTCATCATCGTCGAAGTGCGAGATTATTGTTTCGTTGGTTTTTTCTTTTGAAAAATCTCTCAGCGAGATCAAGTCGAGTATTAAATTCATGGTGTTTTGTTCGTTATTTTTGGTGTCTATTTTAATTCCGTCTTTATCGAATTTCTTTTCTTATCATAGCGTAATCCTTTACAACCTTGAACGACAAAAAAGAACAACGATCTATACAAAATTTACAGGTGCGCATACGTCAGGCGTTTTTTAAGTAATAACATCGACAGGTATACTTAGAGGTATGTAATTTATAAATTTAAATATACAAGAAGATCTAAAAACCAACTGAATAAAAGTAGCAAAGAATCGGCTCGCGTTAAAGGAATGCTCCTACGTTTTCGAGCACCGGCGATGCAGACGTAATCGATAAAGCTATTTACATATATTCATTGAAACTTTAGAGATAATAACTTCGCGTTCTACGGTACGATAAAAATTGACTAGATCTCGATAATACAACGATCACGCGCTACTGCAGAATTAGCGCAGGACAACCTCCATATCCGATCATCCCCTTTCGATTTCTCAGCGCAACGCGTCGAAATGGCCGGTAAGTTAGCGAGAACATTCTAATTTATCTACTCGATACGATGCATCCTTAAGTGCCGCATATGAAACAGTCCAGATCGATTGCCAATTTCATACACAAGTTTCTCGACAAAATTTCCCTTCGATCGAAGTTGCACGGACGTCGCTGGTGTTCGTTTTCTCAATAAATCGCATCGATCGTCGATGTTGTCGACGGCAGAAAAATGGCGTTAAGTCGGTCTCAGAGCACCGACCATGTCTCCGAGTAATCGTTCCACGCTAACATCCCCTACTGTCGGTTTGAACAGCAATTCTTGTAGGGTTGCCCGACAGAGAGCGCGTGCTGGGGGTAGCAAAAGGAGAAGACGTCCTACCCTACGCGCATCCCTCTCGCAGAACACCGCAACAGTCTGTTCTTGAAGGGCTGAAACTCTTCCTGTCTCGCAGAGACCTCGTGATTCTGCAAGGGGATGAAATATTTCTTAAGGACGTTTGCAAAAGTCAGAGTGATCGAATGAACGTTTACACTTGTTAGTTTTGCTTTTCTACCGTTTAAAATGTTAATGTATGTACCGATAATTATGGCAGTGCTGTAATTGCAAGTGTTTTTTCTTAATAATAGAACTATCATGACAGTTAAAATGCCTCGTGTCGGAATTTTGAAAAAAGATTACTTAAATCTCTATCGATTGAATTTCTTGGATCTTCTGATTTTACTATCTTTTAGAATAGACGATCGAATCGATTAAGGTTCTTTCGCTTCTTGTTCCTTTTGCTTTAACATATTTATCTACTATTTATAAATTTACCGCAGCAATTGCTGGGAGTACTAGCGTTTCCGATAAATTAATTCCGATAAAAGGTTTCATTTTGTATCATTTCTGCAAAGTACTTCTACCATGCTGCAATGAACATTGGATGCAACAGAAAATAAGTGACACATTAAATTTTCAAAATTGTCCACTTAGAAAATCACAATCCCTTCTTGCGATCACTGGCACACACATTGCAAAATCTCCCTGGTAACGGTAGGAATAGAAATTTTCATAAACAATGAATAGACTCGTGAAATTCTCAAATCATGAACCAAAAAATACATTCTTCGCTTATTCTCCTTCTCGAAAATGATGAAATACTTTTGTGTACCTCCTTTAAAGAGAACGATAGCCTTGAGACAGGCATATTCCGAGTGATCGACTCTGAGAAGGGTGCACTTTGCGAGCAATTCTCGCAGCCTCCTCACTTCGTCGATAAGGGTGTCCCTTCTCTCAGGGGGTAGGTCTGCCGGTACCAAGGTCGTTTCTTCCACCGGGAAATTCCACTGTGCGGCTGTCAGTACAAAGAGCTCGCTCCAAGATTCCTCCAGCAGAATAGTTTGATCCCTGTAGGGTAACTTGGGAGAACGGAGGAAAGTACAAGCTTTAATTAGGTATTTTGTAAACTCTTTGACTATAGGGCTTACACTTTCAATATGGCGGAGACCACTTAACGCTGGAACTACCAGAGCAGTTAAAATATCGGGCTCTTACTTCGTTGGAATAATTCTTCAAATCGATAGAGGAGCGATACCACGTTTATCTGATTGCAAATAAATTAACGAACTGCTTGATCAACGAATAAATCACTTCATTGATCATCTTGGCCGAGTGATTCCTCTCCTTTTGGAGAACTTGATCAACCCCTTGCAGTACGATTTCTTTTGTCACTGAATGCGCAATAACTCAGAATTAATGGCTGAAATAATAATCTATCTCTGATTTCTGATGTAACGTAGAACTTAACGCAATATTAGTAGTATAGAAGCAATTTGATCGTATCGTGAGCCACTGATATTTTTAATTTCATAGTTTTTGAAAAAGTTCAAAAATTCCAATTCCATTTATCGCGCCACGAGTGCCACTCGTTATTGTACGGCAAGGGGTTAATATATTTAAATTGAACAAATTTAACGCCGGTAGTTCTAGCGTTAAGACGAGCCCTTCGACGTACTTGCAAGAAGGAATGAATGCTCCTCGCCCATCTGACGGCAAAGAATAGCAATTTTGCTGCGAATTCGTAGATGTTTTCGGTGGGTAGAAGAGACAAACTCGACATGTACTCCGACGTTGCTGAACTGACAGTCGGTGGTGCTAATCGTGTGTTTACTAAGTCCTCTGGAAAGAGACAGATAATGAGTACCTTTTTGATTAATAATTGCCAACATTCTGCACAACTGTTGCATGTTGTTCAACGCTTTGAAAATATACGATTTGCCCGATGTAAATTTTATTAGATTAACATGGATATCACTTCGAAACAGAAGCAAATAAACAATGTTTTAGACACAGAACAATTCTTACCCTTAGGTTCGATTCTGGAATCGATCGTCCCAGCTTCCTCGGAACTTGTGACCTCGTCTTCCTTGGCAGTGGTGACTGTCAATGGTTCCGACGAAGGACGTGGCAAAAAGTGCGCTGGAAATTACACCCCTGCATTAAATTCACGCGAAGAGCTCTATAGTTACAAAAATATCCCAAGAGATTTTATAACGGAAGATAGTATTGAAAGTAGAGAGGAAATTGAAGATACAGTATTTTTCACTTACCGACCGACGGCGTGAAAGTGGGCATCGTCGGCTTGAAAGGAAAGAGCGCAGGATAGAGAAGGGGATGATAGGGGTTGCTCGTCGCGTGGTAAACGTGGGGAATTCCGGTGTAGAGCCCGGAAGGACCTCTCCTCGCTGCAGCAACCAAAGACGATGTACTTCTCGGTGCTCTCTCGTGTTGCACAGCTACAAGTATCGATACTCTTATGATTCCACTCACCGTTACGATATTATTCATTGTTCGTTGAATACTCGGAAAAACATGGTCGATCGATCGATCGGCAAAATACCTCCGTTAAAGATTTCAAACCGCGGAATCGACGATACGATAAAATCAAGTGCACGGTAATTTTATCCTATGACAAATCACTTATTGACCCTCTATTTTTCCTTTTTTTTTTCAGGCCGACCAGAACCCCCGACGGAAGCCTTAATGGCACCTTTTGCTCCGCTAATTGATATCTCCGTACAATCGAGTGTTTGGATTATCGGTCGGCGCGGGGCGACTGTAGAAGTGTTTACAAAAGCTGTGAACGCCAGGCTGCTCCTGACACTGCTCCACCACTCGTGTCGCGGCTAACTTCTCGGATTCTGCCGCGAGCAACCGGGAATATAGAATTTCACGTGGGCGTAGAGGAAAGACCCTTTTTCTCGCTTCCACGTTCGCGTTTCTTTTTCACCGGGAGAAACGTTTTCATGCATTGTAATACCAACCGACCGAGGAGACTCGCGCACGTCGAATGCCACTCGATGTATTTGCACGAGTACGCGTCAGATAGATATCGGTTTCTGTCATTCGCAAGATTTCTGACAGACGGGAAATCCTTGAGCCTCGACTCCGTAGCCGACACTTTAGCCGACGAGACGTTCTCACTTTCGCGCGAAAGGGATCTAAAAGCGGGGGAATAGCGAAATATGGGATCGAACGTGATTCCCACTTCCGGTGCACCGATGTCGAAGGTAGAATATGGTCTTAAGGATTTCAAGTTTCTACTTTTTAGCGTTGGTACCGAGATGATCCGAGTCTGGTAATTTGGATGTCCTTAACCCTTTCGAGACTGTTGGGACATGTATATCCCAGTCAAGTTTAATCGTAGATGCTAACTATCAATCTACTAAAATTTCCTGCACATCGCTTCGTTGCGAATGGGCCTCTATTGTTACAATCCTTAAAATCTAGCACCACAATTTCTTGCTGTCAAAAAGTCCGTTAAGTGTTAAATATCAGCGCGGTATCATTTGTAGATAGTTTTCAAAAAGTGGTTACGGTATATTGTATTTTATTAGCTCTCTTTTGCATATTTTTATGTAGCCAATTCAAATTACTTAGTTCTTTATGTGCAAAAAGAGGTGGGACATATTTATCCCACCCGACTTTCAAACCAGCATAAAGATGTCCCAGCAGTGTTACAGGTTCCAGTGCTACAGTGCTTTGCACCTTATCATACAAAGTAATTAAGAATAAACACTATTTTTCCTATTTTTATATTCCTTTCTTGCTATTACATATAATACACTAGATGTGTACCAAATCAGAATAAATTTTCTCATAATTTTTATAAGATTAATGGGATGTAAAAAGAATCATTTTTTTTTCTCTTACCCTATTATAATGAATAAATTCATCGCCTGAAGTATTACAAATGTAACCTGCCTCTTTTATTTTCTCTAAAAAAAAGATCCGTCTCGAAAGGGTTACTCGAACGAGTGAACTGAGATATTTAGAAAATCTTGGTACCGCGTGTCATTTTGAAATTGCACGGAAAAATCTCGGATCATTGCAGAACTTACATTATGGACGGCAAAGGTAATTTATCGGAATTAAGGAAATAATCTCAAGATTAATCACCGTTGAAACGAAGCGTACCATCTCGTTTCATGTTGACCTGCAGGCACTTGGTAAAACGACACGCCTGACACTGATTGCGACGTGAGACGTCCACGATACAGCGGCCGTTCTCCTTGCAAACGTAGTCCAAATTTCTGCGTATCGAAGGATGGTGTCACTTTTATCGTGCGATAACATTTTTGCCGTAATAATAGTTTGACAAGTACCAGCAAACCGTTCGATTCGCGGGCGAGCAAAGAATTTAATCCGAGGACGATAGAAGATTAATTACCTCGCATACCTGCGGATCGACCGCTTAAAGAAACCGCGACAGCCGTCGCAGCTCGGAACTCCGTAATGCTTCCCGGAAGCCTTGTCGCCGCAAACTTTGCAGAGACTTTCACCCCGGCTGCTCTCCTCCATTTTTCCTCGGACCTATTCATCAGAAAATACCTCCGTGAAGAACCTCCTTCGAGAATGCGATCGTTAAATCGCGTGAAAGTGATTTTTCCAAATTACCATATTTCCCCGCTCACAAGACGCGCCTTAATATTGGGGACCAAGATTTGAGAAATTCGGAAAAAATGTGCTACGTAAAGATATTCAACGAAAAGTTTTATTCGAGCAAAGAAACTTACAACTACTGTATCGGACACACTCTGTTTTTAAACTTCAAATTTTTCTTAGACGTGGGAAATTATTTTTGATAAGTTCCTTTTTAAGTTAATTACAAAAGACTGTGCTACATTTCATCGAAGTAATTTGTACTTTGTTCTTATATTTTTGATACCGATAGCCATACGTGTACTGCCGTAATCCGATTTCCTCGGAAAGTTTCTATCCGATGTTACCAAAGTAGAAAATCGAATCTGATTGTGCTTTCTATAAACAGTTTCAGTATCGGATTACCACAATTTAGATAAACGTCAATGGTATTTGCATTTTTTCCTTCGCAACAGCATAAACAATCGGGAAGTTTGTCTATCAGGTGGATAGAGAATATCAACGACCGGCTGTGTCAACTGTTATTTGTCTCTCTCGTCGAGCAGCAACGACAAATTACCGCGAAAGTTTTCTCAACGACTCGAGCCTCCAGTCACGCGACCGAAGATCGTTTTGCGTCTCTTACGGAGCTACTGCATTACTCCTCATTATCTGTCATTTTCAATGGCGCAGCAACACGCTCGTGTCGCGGTTATCGTCGTTCTTCCGCTGTCGTCCGGCGAACTTATAGTCACCGACCGACAGGTCTCTGCATATTGCACAACGTAATGAGAAGCTCGGGGATTGCTAAACAACGTTCACCGATGGCGAACTTCGATTCATAAAAGCTCGTGACTTTCCGGCTTTAAGCGCGTCGCCGTTCAATCGAAGAATACGTTTGCGAGAAACTTTGTTGAACTTTCAAGCGCCATTTCCGGAGTCGAATCGAACCATTTTAACGTCTGGATAAAGATTTCTTGGTAATTGTAATTAGAAGAGGTTTGAGAAATTTGTACTTCTGTATCTTTGATGAAAGGAGCAAAGGTGAAAAGTAAATTGGCCGATTTAATTGTAGAGAAAGTGGTGGGTAGAAAGTATTAGATAAAAAATTTTAAAATTAAATAAAATAATTATTCTAGAAAAGTTTGAGAAAATTGATATTGATTAATAAAAGTGCGAATTTGCCATCAGTGGGCCGGAGTTCGAACACCACGTTAGCTTTAGAAAATTCCTGTGTGATATGTAGAGTGTAACATCTGTAGGTGCTAGGTGAAATGCCCATAGCAATTAAGGCCAGAAAAATGCAAAAGAAACAGAGGAAAACTTAATCATTGCATGGTGCGGCACAGCATTGGAAAATCTCCGAACAGGTCCTATTATAAATTATACGTTGTACTCCTACAACAACTATTAACGAATAATCGAAAAAAGTCACGATCGACTTCGATCGTCAAGTTGAAAAGCAGGAAGGGCAAGAAAGTTTAAAAAATAGCTTCCGCAAAGCCAGCATTTAGAAAAAGTCAGCCCCCGCGGGTCACAAAGTCGCGGAGTCTACACTTCACGTTAAAATGTCCGCCACCCTTCCGCTGACTTTTCCAACCCCTTTCGAGGTAGCACGGTTCTCCACCTCTCTCGTTCTCCATATCCCTTTTTCTCCCCAGGTTCCCTCCCCGTGGAGGCCCTCGGGGGCGACTCCGTCGCGGTCTTTCTCCTTCTAATAGGAGGTCGGGCCACCTGTAGGGTTCTCAGGCTCAATAATGCATCGGTGCAGCCTCGCCGGCGGTAAACCACCGAGAGTCCTGGTAGATGATGCCAGGCTTCGCCGCACCCTTCCTCCCGAGACCAGTTTTGTCGGCGTCGTGCCGCTCTTTCTTGCTACCACCGCTCTTGGGAGACCTTGAAGAGCCGAGGGCTGACTCCTTGATAGATCCTAGGGAGGGTGGTAACCCTCGCATGCGAGCGTTAACCTGTCATAATATTTTTATTGCCCGACAAGCACCTTCGCGTTGACGAAATTTTATCTTCGCATAACGAGCTAATCTTTGGGCGATTGGGACAGATTTTTTTGCGGCGCCGATCGACTTCGAGTCAACTTTTAAATCGCGCTGGACGTGGGGCGTGAGGGGAACATGCGTCGCAATGGACCTTACAGTTTTAATAGACACTTAGTGTGATTAACGTGACGGTGGTTTAAGAGATGTGGTTAAAGAGTGTTTACTTTTGTTGGAAAAATAAATTTAACCCCTTGCCCTACGATTTCTTTTGTGACTTCCTCCGCAATAGTTGAAACTTAAACTGCTAAAATAAAATTATGTCGGTGATTCCTGTTATATCTTACAATTTAAAGAAATGTTAATAACATAAGAATAATATTATCGTGTCGTGTTCCACTGATATTTTCAATTTGACCATTTTTGAGAAGCTTCAGAATTTTCTGTTCCATCTTTGCCGTCTGATTCCTCTTTTTTCAAAGTACTTATGAAATATCTTTTACCACCAGAAATTTAATTAAATTCCAGCGTGAAAATTCTTCAACAGGTCAAAATTGATATCGAAATACGAATTGGTGGGCTTCCCGTAAAAAGGTAAAAAAAGTGTTAATACAGTTTTTCGTCGACTTATTTGAAAAGTATCGCCGTAGGGCGCAGATGTACGGCGGCAAATGCACATGACTTTTTCGTGACTTCATTGGGTTTACCAAAATCAACAATTTCCAAGTAGCCCCTTGCGCCGTTACGTCGGCATATTGTAGCTGAGCCGGTGGTTTGCCGGTGTGCAGTTACACAGGGGCGGATTATTTAACCCTGTTTGCACGAACGCATACCGCGCTTACGCACGCACCTAACATATGTCGTACTTTACGTAGAACACGAGTACGCTAACACTCCATACGGTTGTCAGATTTCCGACATTTTTTCCCCTTTTTTCGGCAATTATTTTTCATCGAACCATCAAGACCCATTAACCTTTCCTCTGCCTGAGTAGAAATTGATGTATCTGTTGCAGTAACATTCTGTTTTTCCGTCCTTTTATTCATATTTCTTCCTAATTTAATCCCTTGCCCTACAATTTTCTTTAAACCTTCGCGTGTCATAGTTAAGCAGTAAATTAATCCACTAAGTATTTATAAAAATAAATATCCATATAGAAATTAGTTTGGTCTATATTTTAAATAGTATTATTAAACTGCTAACTTGAACGCCCAATAGCTCTATTCAAGCTCTTATTTCCATTTTTTCATACCTGACTCTGGCTCGAAATTATAAACTGAAGGCTTAATCAAATAGTGTCCAAGTGTGTCCTATTTCTTCGCAACTTTGTGCAAAATATTGGAGATTCGGTTGCGATTGAATTCAGTGAATGTACAAACAGACTTCTAAAAAATTTGAATTGTCACGTCGATTGAAGTACCTCATAAGAGTTAAAAGGCTACGTGCAAACTCCTTTTGGAGCAACATCAGCGTGTATAGATTTCTTTTCTATTAAACACTTTTTACCAACTAACTTGACCCCCTTATTTGCAGGTTGGTCGATCATTTGAACATCGATTATGCAGAGAAAGTAGAAGAAGAACTCGATAATAGAAGAATCACGTCCGGAAGAACGAAGGCCGTGGAAAGACGCATGAGCGTTATTTTTAGAGTCGGTTTAATGTAAACCCATCGATCATACGAACTTCGACAAGCTTGTCGCAGTTGTGCTGCAACGTCGCTTAATGTCGATCCGATGACTTTCCGATAGTTTTTAGCCTGGATGTAAGGTGCCGAAAGGAACGTCAGGGCACGAAACAACCCGTCGCTCGAAAACTCCAAAAAGAACCGCGCAGAGTCCTTCGCACCGCATGCAAATTTTTTTCCTCGTCACGTCATGTGTGTCCTTTCGCAGAAAAAAATGCTGATCGATTTTCAACGGCCGAAAACACACCCCTCTGTAATTTTCTACTTTCATAGAAGTATTGTCGCGCGATTGTCAATTTCCTTAGTCCTTGTGGACAGTGAAACCCCTCGTAAAAGATTAAGGGTAGTTCCTGAAAAATCTATGGCGTCGGACGATAGTATTCTGGAAGTTAATTACAATCTTATTTTAATTGTAGAGGAAATTTGATAAATTAAAGTATTTGGATGTTTATTGTCTTGCAGCAATTTGAGCCGAAGATAATCGCAAGTATTGTTACAGCGCTTTCGATACATTTGTATGACGAATTTTGTCGAATATAAATGATGAATATTAATTGATAATTATTTTTACAGCATGTATATAAGATCTACATACTTTGGTACCTAATGTTTTTCAAAAAGTAGCTCGAGGTTACATATGCTCTGTGGTTTAGAACAGTTGGGATAAATACATGCCAGCAGCGATAATAAATATTGGAAAAAGGCAATTTGATTGTTCCAGCCAACTTTACATCACGTATAAATGTCTGCAGAATTTTTCAAATATTTTTTGAGACCTGTGTATCCCTGCAGTATTGAAAGGGTTAATTCGTCCGGTAGCCGATTAAAGCCGACATTATCTATTCTTCAAAGGTCGAACCGCTTCTTTCCACGCAGCTCTTTTAATTTAATCGTGCCGGTATCACGTCGCATTATTCGTGCACAATGGAAGACTCGAAAGAGGGTTCATTGAGAAAAAAGGCACGTGGCGTTAAGCATCCTTCGTTGAGCCGCCGTGACGCACGTCACACCTTGCTGAGTAATTTTCACCTGGACCATTTTTACAACAGCAAATTCGTCGATACATCGAATCGAAGGGAAATCTTTACCAAAGGCAGAAAATGAGCTTTCTGATAAACCGAAGAAACTACAGTTTCCTCATTCGAAACTGCCTTCTTTGCGAGAAAAATACCATCGCACGGACTTATTGACAAACTTTGGTAATGGGCTTATTTTTGCTTCTTTGACATTTTCATTAATCTTTCAAGAGATCCTCGTAAGCGTTGTTAGTTGAAATCAGCCTGAAGTGACTCTTGTTATCGAAAAGGGTCGAGTACAATTAGAAGTTCGTGAATAATAAAACAACACTGCAATCTTAATGGCGACTTCCGGCGACAAAGTACCTTCGCATTTACGTTTAGTTAGAACCATTCCTCTCAATATTTCCCTTCTTTCCTTGCTATTTTATTACATATTATTTATTTTATGATTATGATATTAATTAAGAAAATCAAATTAAGTCATACTCTACAAAATGTCACCGTGAAAAAACGGAAATGCTGTCGCGTTACAAGAAGCGAGACAACCCACACGTGTAGCGTTCCACCGGAACGATCATTAACGATCAGCGGGAAATCAAATCTGACTCCTAAACCGATTTTAATTTAGCGGCAAAGGTATGGAATTAGTTTTGGCCGAGCACGTGCTCACTTCACACGACTGATAGTGATTGCGTGACTCGGCCTGCTGAACCATACACGACACTCGTGCAACGTGTACGCAAATGTCCACGACATCCGTGATTTCACGCAACGGATACTTTTCTGATTTCCATGATGCTCGTTCGACAATTCGTGTGCGAAATTTTCCCCTCGATTATCCTGCCTAAATCTCTCTTGTTTCTAACTACGCTCGATTAGACGCTTATATATCTATCGCTGAAGTAGATACGGTCTATTAGACAGCCGTGAAGAATTCTTACGAGGCAATTTCCTGGAGTGTCGATCATTGATTTTGATGAAATTCAAATATAAAGTGGTAAAAATACCTGTTCTTTTTATCGCCAATCGTCCACGTTAAGGAAAACTGCCCCCAAAGTTGGGGTTGTAAAGTCTGTCTCGGCAGATATCTCGGAAATTATTGGAAATAGAATAATTGTGCGAATCAACGAAATTAGTATTATTTTGCAACAAATTTAATATATACTATTTTGTAAAAACTCCATTTGTTTGAATTTTGTATAAGAAAATGAGATATTCTTAATAATTTTTTGAATCAAATGGCAGGGAATTTCCTTGAGCATTTGTTTAGAGAAACTGTGTATTCGACGGTAAATTACGGTTAAATTGGAAATTTGATTTTTTGTTATGAAAAATTGAAAGGATATAGCATAATAAGGAGTCAAAGCACCTTTGAACCTATAATATTTTATCTGGCGATGGATCTTGTTATTAACGTATCTTTGCAAACTTTTGCAAAACTCATAGTACTAACTGTTTAAACGAGCACTCGATGAAACCTCAATCAATTAATTATTACCGCAATACGAACAAGAGCCACAATACATAAAATATTTGAAATATCCCACAAAAAGTTCTCTCAATTCCTGTTTGTCAGCAAAGTACAATGTATATATCCGAAACAGTGAATAGTGCACAATACATCAGGAAATAATCGTGACAAAAAATTCTGGCTGAAATAATAACACTCTTCGGTTCTATAAAAGTAACGTTAACTCCAATATGTATTTCTCCGTAATAATTATGGGACGTTTAAAAGGCACATCGTACAGAAGTGCGTTGAATACGTTAAAGAAAAACATACACCATAGCTACACGTGAACGGCAACGGAACAAACGTGAATAGGCTTTGCGTGCAAAAACGTTCATTACCCCCGTAAATTCGTGCCTCCCGAATCGCAAGAACGCATATGCGAATATTTTTTGGCATATGGGTGGCCGTGACACAATGACGGACATTGCCGAGGAGCCGACCCACGGAGTGGCAATTACACGCCCCGACGGCGGAAAACTGGGTTTACAGGTGCGTTTACACATGGGTAATTACTAAACTGCGACACATGTCACGCCTCATTGTCTCGCGCGTGTATTTCGACGGAAATAGAAGCTGAAAGACCTTGCCCGTATTTGACGAACCTGCGACCTCACTTCCGAGGTAAGTCGTTGCTATTCTTGGATTATTATTATCATCCCTTTCGGTGTCATTAACATATATCAAGTTTGACATCTATTAGAGTGAATATTTTCAAAATATTCTTCACTTTTTAACGATTAATGTAAAAAATCATTATAGAGACTATTTTGCGAGGTAGCTGTAAGGATATTCTTTATTAACCCCTTGCCCTACGGTTTCTTTGGCAACTTTTTACGCTATAGTTAAAAATTAGTTAATTCTTGGATTTTTGCTTGAATTCAAAATATCAGACGCTTTAAAGTAGGACCGAAGTATGAAAATAATATTATGGCGACGGGTACCATTAAATTTTTCAACTAGGCAATTTTGAGAAGATCTCAAGCTTCTTTTATTGCGATTTCTACGCCAGGAAGTCTCATTCGTCATTGTAGGGCAAGGAGTTTTAACCCTTTGCCCTACAATAACGAGTGACATTCGTGATGTGGTTGATGGAGCAGGAAATTTTGAAGCTTCTTGAAAATTATCAAATTGAAAATATCAGTGGAACTGGAGACGATAATATTATTTGTATGTTATTAATATTGCGTTAAATTCTAAAATATAGCAGGAATCACTAACATATTTTATTTTAGCAATTTAATTTTCAATTATTGCGGAGGGAGTCAAGAAAGTAATCGTAGGGCAAGGGGTTAATGCGAATCTCGAAAGACGCACGATATTATTGGTTATTATTGCATTTCTTTTGTATAGTTTGCAAGAATTAGGACTATTTTTGTCGTAAACTGTATGCTTCGCTTACCTGCAATATGCTCGGCCGAGTATATGCTATCCGTTTGACTTAATTTTTATGGCGCGTACGGCAATGGGGGTGTACCGAGGAAAACTGAGTCGTGCTTCGCCGTAGATGTCAAAGTTTACAGATAAACATTTGATAATTCCTCATCTTTTTCTACGGGTCTTCCATTAGCTGCGATGGCCATCTTAACCGTCCAAAAAACAAGACATTTACTTCACTTTTCTTTCGATTAGTAACAACAATTCAATTCAGGTGAAAATGCAAATAAGGAGAACAACTTTCTCAGTATCTAATTATTCAACGACATGGTACCGAAGTATCTCAACTTCATTACAGATAATTCTACCCTCCAATTTCACTCAATTACAGTTACAAAACAATATTACCTTCTCTAACAATTAATTCTATCCAACCGTAACATTCTACAATCAAAATAAGAAAACAACCGCAAGAACATGTAACAGCGTCAACTAAAAGCATATTAAAAAAAGATGCAACTTCAACACAACCACCGCAAAATATACTAAAACCACCCCCAATATCAACTACGATTCCTCATCCCACAAAGTTCAAATGTCAAATTCGCAGATAATTTCTTCGGTACTAACAATTCTACGATTCTACCAATGCTCCCTCGAACATCCACGTTCCCTCCGCGAGTCCTGCAGTCTCCTCGATCTCGCGGAATCGGAAGTACCGATACTCGCTTGAACTCCGTGAAAATACCGATCGGATCCCGGGCCTCTTATCGCGCGAACTGCGGTATCGTTGGTGCACCGGGTTATACGTGATCTATAACTCGTAATTTTTGGTCTCTGCTCGCACCCCCCTGGGCGGCCGTCGAACGTCGCCGTTGATCGCTTCGGATAAGAACACGCCCCATTGGGAAATCGTGCGCACGGGGGTTGCCGAGGGCTCTAGCCGATTGGACGACAGGCGGAGCATCCCCTTCGAAGCTCTTTCGAGCCCTCATGAGTCCTCGCGGGGTGCGCCGTGTCTCCTACGAAAGCACCCCCCATGGAACGCCGAGGAGAGTTCCGTCGCTGAAAGCGCAAAAGTCAACTCCTGGCTGCCTACGGCTAATCGAGGATGGTGCTCGATGTCGGAGAGACGAGCATCGAAACGTCTCCTCGAGGGAGATTCGTCGATTTTGCCTTATTGAAAATTCCTGCTTATGTTTTTATGTTGCAGGTAAGAGAAAAATTGAATCGAAGAAGAACGCGAAAGAGAGGTTGCTGCGGGTGGAAGTTAATTGTGGGGTGGATGATTTTATTTTTAATTGTGAGGTAGGATGGAATGGAAGGGGTTGATTGAGACTTTTGTGGTGTAGATTAGATTTTCATTTGGCAATTGAAATTACAGCAAGCGATACGCGTTAACCCCTTGCCCTGCAATAACGAGAGACACTCGTGATGAGGAAAATGGGATAGGAAATTTTCAAGTTTTGCGAAACCTATTAAATTGAAAATATTAATGAGACGCGACGCGATAATATTATTCCTGTAATATTAATACTGCATTAAATTATACGATACATGAAGAATTGCTAATCAATTTTTATTTTAGCAATTAAGTTCTGAATTATTGCGGAGGCAGTTACAAAACAAACCGCAGGGCAAGAGGTTAAAGGAGGTGCAAAGTGTGCCTGCAATTAGAGAATTATATGAAAATATTCTTCCTTCTAACGTCAGCTTCACATTTGCAGTCATAAATTAGCACTTGAAATTAAAGTAAGACGAGTTTCGTTAGTTAAGAAGATTAAATCAACGCAAAAGTAATGGATGGCCCTGGAATTCGGTCTGAAGTATGAGCAAACGAACACAATATGAATTAACCCTTTGCGGACGGAGACTTTTTTGAGTGATAAGAGATAATCATTTATTTGGTCATCAAAAACTACTTTTTTATCAGAAAGTTCGAGTGTTAATGTATCCGAATTATACATTACTATTTGCACAATCATATTTCATCGGTTATATTTTAATTTTTCAATTCTAATCGTATATACATGCCTCGATAAACTATGATCAAATTTTTTCTCAAGCCGCATATATGCGTCAGTAGTCCTCAAAGGGTTAAAGGATTTGTAATGATTGCATGACATTATAACGTTATGTCAAAGTATTCCTTCGGTAACTTGACCTTTGCATTTTCAATTCGGTACTTCAAATTAAATCAACCACCTTTTCATTAGTTACAATACATAAATTGATGCAAAAAGAGCAGACCGCAGTAGAATGTGCTGTAAAGTATGATCTAAGGAACACAAAAGAATGTATGATGGAGGGATTATAGAGGTTTCCCGAGGTCATAAAGTTCTATGAAAATATTCCTCCCTATGACGTCGACTTAATTACGCGTACGATAAACTCTCGATTTAGAATTGACACAATCGAGGACACTGTCTCTCCGGCTTTTAATTTATCATAATGTAGGGTAGCCGTAATCGTGGCTTCGCACGAATCCTATGATCTGCGTGCTGTACAGCCTGCTCTAGCTAACGAGTTTTAAATAAATTCTCTTAAGGTAGGACTTTTCAGAAAGGCCACGGCGGTGAAATGTTAGCAACATCTGTATATTTCACACGACGCGAGCTATGACGTTACGGTAACGCGAGATAGCCATAATAACCAGAAGCAGCCGTTGAATATTTTATTTATTATTGCCTGGAAATCAATGATCCCCGTATACGCGTGTCACGATGTGTGCTCGCCGATTCTCAATTTCCCTGACTATACATTGTAATACTTTCGGACGACAGCCAAAGCTTTTTTCTGCTTTCGAAGTCTTGGAATTCTGAGATGCAACTCCGCGATATTTCTTCTCTAGAGTTTTAACACTGGAACGACAGATCGGAGATTATTTTCATCGATCGAAAGGAAAAGAATTCTTTATTTTGTTTTCAAAATGTACCACACGCTGTAAAATTGCATTTTTGATCTTTTGCAGGCATCGCACTTTTTCTATTCAATATCTAGAATCGACCTGTAGAGTCCATGGTACCTTTTCTATGAAATAAAGATAGTTTAGTAATATATTCTAGGTACAATAGGTATAATATAGATAATATCTTTAATTTTCAAAGAAAAAGGGAGAAGTTACTGCTTATAAGTAAAAAAAAACCTAAAAATCACGCACTTTTGCACTCTGATGCTAAACGAAAGAGGCGCGGTCGCGCTGCTTGACAATTTGCAACCAGAATTTTAATAAAATTGTATAAAAATATTCCTTTCTCTAACGTCAATTTGAATTCCTAACTTCGTACTGGAAATTAAGTCCTAGCGCGTTTCTTTGAACCATTTTTCAATCAGATTTCTGCGGAGACCTGTAGCACTCAAACAATTAATGATATGTACTTCATGCATAGCAAAATCATCGCCTCAAACGTATACTAATAAGCTTGATTATTAGCTCTTTACCATTTTTAATATGCAGAAATCATAATTTTACGATGAAATATCCGTGCTTGATCGTGATCTCTTTACGTGCTAATAAATCCACGATACGCACGGTTAATTACTTCGTCTCGGTTATGATCGCCACTTGGATCGCGAAAGAAAAATATTACTTAATATTAAAAACATTATCGCGACGTGATATCAACACACATTGCTGAAATATTCATGCCGGATGCAAATCTGCATTGCACTTACTGTGCCACGGCGTATCGAAATGCGCACGCGACGCTCCTAACTTTCAGCTCGCAATAACTTTCAGAAATTAAACCTTAAACACTATAAATTTTCAATATCGTTGCGTACAATCAGCATGAAAAGGAAACTGTAGAATTATCATGAAGCAGTTGCAAATGCATTAAAACAAATGTTTAACTGCGAATGGTCAAGTCAAGGCATGTAACGATCTTCGAAGAGAATTCCATTTCCGGAAGAATATCAAATTATTTCAACGATTGCTATTAAATTTTTCTACTTATGTATCATAATTTTTCTATTTACGTAGAAGAATATATAATTAAATTTAATATTATATTTAAATGTGACATTATACCGTTAACTGAATTCGTTTACTGTTTTTGAGGATGATTGTTTTTTATTAACAGGTACGAACGAGACAGCTAACGTGAGAATGAAAAATTATTACAACAATGGACGAGTGCAGGGTAAATGTTGTTACGTTTTGCTCTTATACGAAGCATGGTGATACGAATAACATTTGTAACAAACCTTTTTTAAATATTACATATTAATTGATAACAAGAGAAATCGGTATTTAATCATTTAAACGAAAAAAATATATATTTTTGAAAATATTGCTCACACATCAGGGAGTTTTATTTATCTGTAAAAATGTACAGAACACCAGATGAGAAATTGCAGTATTAATGAAAGTTTTACCGTCTCCTACAAACTTTAATGATAAGGACTTCCGATTACATGATATATTATCCGATTAAGCCGACCATATTGTAATATAATGATCGTCTATCGAAATCTTCAAAAAATTGGCTTAATTTGCAAAGGTTCGTAAAGATAAGGGATGAATTAGGATG
Source organism: Cerceris ruficornis (assembly GCA_963989415.1). NCBI lineage: Eukaryota > Metazoa > Arthropoda > Insecta > Hymenoptera > Crabronidae > Cerceris > Cerceris ruficornis. The sequence continues at coordinate 31,527,345 of OZ022520.1, read as the reverse complement.
TCGCAGAGAATAACGAGGTTTCGATAGCTCTTAATTTCAGGCGCGCCCTTCCCAATTCTATCCGAGAAAAGGAAATGGTCTGTGCCTGATAGGTCGAAGGATCCGTAGATTCTGAAGTACCTCCTCGACGTGGCAGGAGCAGAAAATCGCGCTGAAGTGGTAACGGTCGGGCTAATGGCTCGGAGACGATATTTTGTTAAACAAGGAAACCTTTTATTCCTCACACCACTTCTTGAGCGAACGCTCCGATCCAGGGACGCTTCCTCCCTTCGACAGAGTCTCGTTTTACTCCCATAAATTTTATCAGAGGCTGATACGTTCGGTGATATAACTTTTCACAATTACAATCATGCCAGGAATTTTCAATATTCCTTCGACTTAAAACATGTAATATATATTTTCTTATCAATGTTGCTACCTTTCCTAGAATGTTAATAACTGAAATTAAAAAAGTAATATATATATTACGTAGATAATATCGATCGAACTCTTAACGAACGAGCGCATTTTTCTAGAACAATGACCAGTAGGTCGACGGAATTTTAACAAATTAATTGCTTTATTACTAGAGCGAGAAAAAGTGCATAATTTCGCTTTTATTGGATTTTATGGAAATTTGCAGCAATCATAGGTAGTATATGAACAGATATGTACATACAAAGAGATACTGAAGTGAAAATTACAGAAAAATAATGGGGGTTGAAATAAACGGATAGATGTGTGTATGTAATAGATAGGTTTGTATACGTTTAAAAATTTACTTTTTATAGATTAACAATGTATCTATACAAAGTGGAAAATGTAAGTAAAAAATAAACAATTACTTGTATATTTTTTGCGTGTGTATATATATATACCTATACACATTCCGCCATATTCGCGACATTATCAATATTCCAAGAAAACCTCGTTCGCTAAGGGTCAAAAATATATATTTTCGTCAACAGTTCTGTACAGTACAGTTTCAACGCGAATTTCATATTTTCATTGATTTTTAACAAAAGGAAAAGAATCTAAAATTAACCCCACTCGATTTTTCTGTACGACGTTTAAAAGTCTTGGACGGTGAAACGGTTGCCGATAAAAGCGGCCCTGTACCGTTACTTTGGTTTTCTTGTCACCACGAAAGAACGAGCTGGAAGTGTGAACCACCGACCGCCACGACAAGATACCACCTGCCCTTTCCCATGCTTCTCCCACGCATATCCCGCCATTCTCGCGAATTCCTTCGATCCCTCTTGCCTCTGAATCTCTTCGCACTTTCAACCCCACCGAGATGGGAATCGATGCGGCTCGTCTAACTATGTGAACATCACACCCTATAGAGTTCCAGTCACGAAGAACTCTCGATTGACAAGTTAATTCGCTCTACTTTCAAAATGCCTTGTAGATGTTGTCGTTACCGAGGTGTTTTGGCTGTCTTAGAATTTCTGGTAAATGTTATGCAACTTATCTGTGACAATTGTCACAGTTACTCGTGATAGAATTAATTGATAATTTGATATGGTGCAGACAGGTGGATAAGATTGTAAAGTTTTGAAGTAGAGAATCTGAGCTCAAATCCCTGCCAATTCTGACTTTGTCTTAATATATTATTTATTATTCAGTAACCGTGCCATACGCGGTCAAGTGACCGGTTCAATGAAGTTAAAATATATAATATTTGTACTATTAAGTAAAGACTGTTTTTAATGTTGTTTCCTATATAAACTTAACAGTCTCCTGCATTTTTTTCAAGAACGTATTATTGTTATTCTTTAACTGATCGCAAGGTCTGCTATGGTAAGAATATGTATCCATAAAGAGTCCGTATGGTTAGTGTTAATATATTATAACCACGGTGGTCTGGAATTTACCTAATAGCAATTAAACCGGAGAAAATAGAAAAGAAAGAATAATCTTTCTTTGCTAATACTAGACTCAATTACATAAGGACAGAAAGAAAGCTATTTATATAACGCCTAAGCCTTCCTTTTCTATTTCCGTCAGAAATGCTACTGGGCTATCGGAAATATATAGTTACCACAAAATTATAGGATCTACGATTATTATAATATTATTTCTTGGCGTTTATTGTAGGCAATATTGATAGCAAATAAAATAACGCATATAAATGGAAAAGAAAGAATTATTAAAAAAAATGGTTCCGGCCGGGATCGAACTGGCGACCTTCTGCGTGTAAAGCAGACGTGATAACCGCTACACCACGGAACCCGATTGGAAACACGTTCGTTCAGATAAAAGACAATCTCCGGTCGATAATCGAGAACCTCTGGATCGTAAAAAACTTAATTAATCATAAATAAAGCGAATTTCGCAACGGAATTGTCATTTAAATAAAATAAAGAAGAAATTTAACATGTTGCTATATTGAATTTGAAATGATTTTATGTTTAATCGACGGTATATTCGAGTCGTATAAAGGCAACATTTAAAAACTGATGGGGAATGTATACGTTAATGCAGTTTATTTATAAACATATTAAAATCTTGGCCTGTACTGTACAGTATATTAATGCATGTTACTTGCTATTGGCAGTGTCATTGATTGCTAACATATTTTATATAAATAATACTATTTAACTCCTCGGTAAACCTTACGCTAAATTGCACCTCTTATGTTGTAATTAATTACCAAATGGCACTTATTCATTTCTCTCGATCGTGGAGATTCGAGATGAAACCATACTTAAATTATAAGTACATGACAAAATCTCTTTACTATCACTGTTATATTCCGCACGCTATTAACGTAATTACGTACGTAAGAATAAATTTAATTGACTAATAAATTACATGGCACTTGTGTCAGTGATATCGCATTAACGAGGAATTCTACGAAAATGTTAATGGAAGACGATACAACGTTACAATTCAGTCTTGCCAATGGAGTTTCAATTTCGTTCATTATTTGAAACAAATCGGTCCAAATGAAAAACCAAAAGCCTGATGTGGCGAACCGTAATCGACCGGATAAAAGTCCACCAACGGAAGCTGCTCCAGTTTCTTAGTTCGAATCAAAAATACAGTCTCGCTTTTGCTTTTACGGGTTTTGCAACCGTCCGTAATAACGTGCGGTCTTTCGTGGTCGTAGGAAAATTCGTCTTCGTTGTCACCGAGTAGTCGTAACGAGTAGTCGTGGTTGTAATTTATCACGTTATACCAGGCAGCACTGTTCATGCAAGTGTAAGTAAAATTTTGATAAGCTTCTTCGCTGAGTAATCGTAGAAAGTTCATCTGAACTACGCCAACAGTTTCGTAAGTTATCTGCAATAGACGTATCATCATCGTGATAATTACTAAAAGTCTCTTCATCTGTAATCATTTATTTCGTAGCGTCGCTTATACTCACTTTGAAACCACCGCGTAAATTTGAATACCAGTCCGTTTTATTATTTTCTTTTCGCCATGGAATGTTGGGCATTTGACTCGTATGAATGTCAGGAAATACACAAGTTTCACCTGTGTTCGTCATGTTGCAATAAACGTATACCGCATCGTCTGGCATTCCTAAATTTGGATCGATCCAGTACCAACCTAGTTTTTTCACATATATTGATAATTAATTCTGACAGAATTAGTGAAATCACGCTATAGATATGAAACAGACCATCGTTGAAATGCGGATGTCCATAGAATAAGTCCTTGCAAGTTCTCACAGGATTTTCTCTACTTCCAATTGGTTTTCGTATACGATCCAGTTCTTGTCTCATTGTATATATTGAACTATACATGTCCAAAAATTTAGGTCCTAGTTCCTCCTCGATATTATCCCTTTTCTCCACATCTTCCCTACTTTTGGCCTCTTCTTCCTCCTCATTTCTAAAACAATGAATAGCGTCGTCAAACGATTACCTTCAACGAAGCTTGTACACTTTATCGATGGCTCTTACATATCTTCCGATACGTCGCGTTTTTTTCTCAACATCTGCTCTCTAGTAAACAATAATTCCGGTGGTATCATTGGTTGCTCCGCGGGTGGACCAGGAGGACCAGGTGGTCCCGGAGGACCAACGTCACCTTTTGATCCATCATTCCCTGTGCTACCTTTAGGACCAGGCGGCCCTTCCATTCCAGGAAGTCCAGGAGGTCCATCGTTTCCCTTTGGTCCGATCGATCCAGAAATGCCTATGTTACCTTTGAATCCTTCAGGACCAACGGCGCCACGTTCTCCCTTCTCTCCCCGTTCACCTTGCTCGCCTTTGATACCAATGTGACCCAGGTCGCCACGGTGTCCCTTGGGTCCTCTTTTACCTCTGTCACCCTTCGATCCTTTTGGTCCTATGGGACCAAACTTTCCTGGAGCACCCATAGCTCCAGCCATACCCGGTGGACCATTTTCTCCAGCTATTCCTGGCAAACCTCTTACACCTGGCAAACCCTGCGGGCCTGGCACACCTTGTGGACCTATGCGACCTTGAAGACCCGGTGCGCCAGGAGGACCGACGTCGCCTTTTTCACCTGGCAGACCTACGCTGCCCTGGAGTCCTGCAGGGCCTTCTGGTCCCTGAATTATTATTAGTAATTAATAATTAAACGAAAGAGTGTGTAAACTTCGTTGTAACGGTCACATGTCCCTACTGCTTCCCTACCTGTTTTCCCGGTGCACCGGGCAAACCTTCCTTTCCTACCGGACCGATCTCTCCTGGAAGACCAGGATCTCCAGGTTTACCATCTTCGCCATACTTCCCAGGTTCTCCCTTTGCACCGGTTAATCCTGGTTCTCCTGGTGGTCCAGGAAAACCAGGAGGTCCTACGTTTCCTTTTGGTCCTTCCGGACCAGTGATACCACGGTTTCCGGGAGGACCAGGGGGGCCGCTTTTACCTTCTTCCCCTTTTGGTCCCGGAGCTCCTCTGTCACCCTATAAAAATATATTTTACATGGAATACTATCATGATTTTCTGAAGTGTTATTTGAAATTATAAATACCATTTTTCCTTCGGAGCCAGATACTCCAGGTAGTCCTGGCAAACCGCTATCACCTTTTTCTCCCTGGTGACCTTCCGGTCCTGATGGACCCTGGACACCTTCTGCACCTTTGGGTCCTCTCGGACCATGCTCCCCTGGACTTCCAGCTGGTCCTACAGGGCCAGTGGCTCCAGCGTCTCCGATTTCTCCCTTCAATCCAGGCGGACCCGGTAATCCTGAAGGTCCTATAGGTCCAGCAGTACCTGGTGCACCTACTGGACCATCTTCACCCTTCGAGCCTCTCCTTCCAATTTCTCCAGGTGGGCCTTTCTCGCCCATTGGGCCCATTGCACCAGGTTCACCTCGTGGACCTTGAATTCCTTGTGGTCCTGGAGAACCCTGCATAATTGAAGGTTGTTCCGATATTTAGCTACGGTCGTGGTACCGTTAATAGTATCATCTTTTAGTTTCATTAAAGCTACCATCTCGCCCTGAGATCCCTTAAATCCTTTTTCACCAGGAGATCCAATGTCTCCCTTATCTCCATCCTCCCCTGGCACTCCAACAGGACCTGGTGCACCAGGTAATCCTCGCTGCCCCGGTAAACCGTCTCTGCCAATAGATCCTGGTGGTCCTGGCTCGCCCTAATTGTCGTAAGTGTCATATATACTCTGTTTACACATTCGTATACTTTTCGTATGATATTTACCCTCTCCCCCTTTAAACCAGCCGGTCCAGGCGGGCCTTTCGGACCTTGACTTCCTTGCGGACCAGGTTCGCCATCTTTTCCAGACTCACCTTGAGCTCCTTTATCTCCAGGAGGTCCCTGAGGACCTGGCAGACCTATTTCACCTTTCGTGCCGGGCATTCCCTTAATTTCAGGGTAACGGTAATATGTTAATACTACTAATTATAGAAACTGATAATCTAAAAAAGTAATTTATAATGAAACCTACTGGTAAACCACTCATTCCTCTTTCACCAGGAAATCCTGGCAAGCCTCCAGGACCGGGAGGACCGTCTTTGCCAGGTAAACCAGTAGGACCGGAAGGTCCTTCTTTTCCTTGCTCACCGGGTGGTCCTGTTTCCCCGGGAAGTCCAGGATTCCCTGGAACCCCAGGTTCTCCTGGTTGACCTGGTTCTCCGGCTGGTCCTTGCGGACCGATAACACCAGGTGTGCCAGGCGGACCCAGTGGTCCCGAATCACCTATAGGTCCTCGTTCTCCCGGTGGTCCAGGAATCCCATCTTTTCCACTGAGACCTAATTGTCCTGGTGGTCCTACGAAACCACGAGGGCCCTCGACCCCGGGCGGACCGCCTTCTCCTTGTAAACCTGGTGGTCCTGGTTGACCGGTATCTCCCTTCGGTCCTGGTAAACCCTCGGCACCCCTTCTCCCACGGGCGCCTCTAAAACCCTTGGGCGAAAAATAAAATGTAACTTAACGTTTTACATTTTAACAGTTTCAGTAAAGACGGATATTTTATATTAAATTACCCTAGGCCCTGGCTCGCCTCGTTCGCCCGACACCCCGTTATTTCCCTAAGAATGAAACGAATAGTTTACAAATTTGTATTCGCTTTTAATGAAATGACCTGAATTTAAGAATATATACGTCCTACCCTTTCTCCTTTGTCTCCGCTGGAACCTTCTCTTCCAGGCTGCCCTTTATCACCTTTTTCACCACTATTCCCGGGATATCCTACAAAGCCCGGTTGACCGATCTTTCCCTTTTCACCAGGAGGTCCGGACGGACCGGTTTCACCACGAGGACCTTCAAAACCCTTAGGACCTTCGAAACCTTCGAGACCAGGGATTCCTTGCGGGCCTGTCGGTCCAGGTTCTCCTTTGGTACCACCGTCACCCTTCTCTCCTTCTAAACCTCTTTCACCCTTTTCGCCTCGTTCACCAGCAACTCCACGCTTTCCTTCGTCACCTTTTACGCCACGAATACCCGGGAAACCAATCGACCCTTGCGGCCCTTGCGGACCTTGTTCACCTTTTATCCCTGGTACCCCTGGATTTCCTGGATGACCAGGAGATCCGTCTGCTCCAGGGAGTCCGGGAATTCCGGGCTTCCCTTGAGGACCCTGAGATTAATAGCAATATTAAAATACACATTTTAATATTTCTTCCATTTTCCAGACACTTACGACTAAACCGGTCGGTCCTAAGTGACCCTGCGCACCAGGTGGACCTACAGGCCCTAAAGGACCAGGTGAACCCGGTGAACCTGCAGGTCCTGGAGGACCAACATTGCCCTTTCCACCCGGTGGTCCCTCGCTCCCAGGAATTCCGGGATTGCCTGGCAACCCAGGAAAGCCTCGCGGTCCTATAAACCCTCTAGGACCCTAAAGAAGCGCACAATTCGTACTCTATTTTCAGTATTTTAACGCAAATCCTTGTCAACTTGTTACACACGATAATCCAAATTTATTTTACCATTTCACCAGGTAAACCAGGTAAACCAAGCGGCCCATCATCACCCTGCATCCCTTCGTGTCCCGGCAAGCCGGTTTCTCCGACGGCACCCGGAAGTCCTCTTTCGCCTTTATCACCAGGTAATCCTGGCAAACCAGGAACACCTTGCTCACCTTTCATTCCAGGCGGACCACTTAGACCTCTGTCACCATCTCGCCCAGGTCTGCCTCTTCTGCCTTCCCTTCCAGTATTTCCAGGAATGCCTATCACATATTATCAAATTACCTCCATATTTTTATATAAAAATCCAGGAAGACTACATTTCGTCAAACTTATATTATTTTATCTCTTAAAAAATTCATATTCCATTACCTCTTTCCCCTCGAAGGCCAGATTCACCCATTTCGCCGGGTTCACCTTTCTGACCCTGAGGTCCTGGTGGTCCCTCAGGGCCTGAAATCCCCGTCAAGCCCATGGGGCCCTCGACACCCCTCATCGATAACATATGCTGCGAGAGCATTTGTCGCAATGATTCCGCCTGAGAATCGGGCCCTTTCTCGTTACTTTGCTGGCTCAGCGCTGGTATTACCAAAACGTTGCCCGGTGCACCAGGAGGACCTTGAACACCAGGAATTCCATCCCTTCCCGGCTCTCCCTTTTTACCGGGTGATCCAGATATACCCGGTGGACCTGGAAATCCCCTGGGGCCAGGTGATCCTCTGGAATTGTAGTATCCAGGACCGTAATACGATCCTTCGCTAGCTTCCGAATAATTTGGTATTTTTTGAACCCCTTCGGTCAGATCCTCGTAATTATCGCGCGCTTCCGACGTCGTTGTTTGATACTCCTGAGTCGTACTCTCGTCAACGCCATCAAAAATCTGATTAAAAATATTTTTCTTACTTTGTCACAGATTTAATTGCCAAGCATAATATTTTTGTCGAGTCTTTAAGGGGGTGCTCCCGTTTTTCTTCTTCAGGAAGGCCGATACTGTAGCATTTATTTGTACAAAAACTATAACAGTAATTGATTTGTAATTTTGTGTGCGATTTAGTTACACCTTGTCTCTGTTACGTAATTTTTTTTACCATGAAAACGGGAGCACCCTTAAGAAACATCGCGTGGCGCTTACAGTGGAACGATTACGAAAAAACGTCGCCATCGTCGGTCTCAGTATAAATGTTAAATTCGTAGGTCTGTAAATCGAACTGTAAGAGCTCCCGTTTTCCTCGACGGATTCCTCCTCATTTTCCTCTTCACTCTCTTCCTCGTAATCATTCTCAGCTTCTCCTCTTGCACTTTCATAATCGTATCCTCGGCTGTCGAGGATATTGTTTAATTCAGATGATCCGGAATGCGCTCTATCGTAAGTCGTCGAAAAACTTGCATTCTTCGAGCGTAACTCATAAGACGATCCCCCAGAAAATATTCCATTAGAAATATCAGCACTCCGAACTGTCTGCGCGGAATCTACCCCCGTCAAGCTTTCGGAATTACTGGACAAAGTGGAGTGTGCTATAGACCCGTGTCTTCGCGCACCCCCATGAGAATTGCCTTTTAATCTACGTTTCGCCTGACTTTTACAATCCGGCGCGAAAATTGTGCAAATTTCGTAGGCAGCATCCGGAGTCGGCGCGATCTTCAGCGTCTCGAGGCCACCCTGTAAATGACTTTCTTAAAACTTCCTAATGCATCTGTTTAACACGTTGAACGCCACCGGATTTCGCTGGTTTCATCATTTCCACCGAAGTGAAACTTTTTCTATTAAAATCACATCTTTATGAAGCAGAAACTTCAAAGACAGATGGATATATATTCATCAGAACTTTATCTTTTTAACGCCAATATTTAATTATTGGATATATTACAAAATTCGTAAATATCGCAATTTAAAAGTCATATGAAACTTCATTGAATTCAATAGCGCCGGTCACCGCGCTAGTTTCATAATTTCTACCGAAGTGAAACTTTTTCTATTAAAATCACATCTTTATGAAGCAGAAACTTCAAAGACACAGACGGATATATATTCGGCAGAAGTTTATCTTCTTAACGCCGATATTTAATTATTGGATATGTTACAAAATTCGTAAATATTGAAATTTAAAAGTCATATGAAACTTCATTGAATTCAATAGCGCCGGTCACCGCGCTAGTTTCATAATTTCTACCGAAGTGAAACTTTTTCTATTAAAATCACATCTTTATGAAGCAGAAACTTCAAAGACACAGACGGATATATATTCGGCAGAAGTTTATCTTTTTAACGCAAATATTTAATTAATTGAATATATTACAAAATTCGTAAATATCGCAATTTAACACTAGAACTACCGGCGTTAAATCTGTTATATTTAAATATATTAAATAAGTACTTTGAAAAAAGCGGAATTCAGAGGTAGAAAAGATGATTGTTTCTTTGATTCATGTTTTATGAGATGGACGTAGAATATCTATTCTATGACTCTCCTATAATCTTGGAGAATTTTTGGAAAAAATTGTGTACCAGTCATTCTGACTGGTTTGGTAGTTCTGGTGTTAAAAGTCATATTTTCATTGAATTCAATAGCGCCGGTCACCGCTGACCCCCGTGGCGGTCAACGTGTCAATAGTTACTTCTCACTTCTTTTTTATACCGACCAAGTACATATTTCCATCGACAAGCTGCTGGCCAATGATTACTATACCACTGATGCTAATTGTTTCGTCGAGATTTCGACGTAATTCTCTGGTAACGTGTTTACCGCAGTCCGCGATCAACGTAACGGCGTCTCCCTTGATGCTGATTCCTAAACGATGCCAGTTCCCGTCGGAAATATTAATACCAAATGAAATCGGTTTGTCCTCGTCGTCCGGGGTCGTACTGTAGAAAAGGGTGACGTCAGTACCCAATGATAGCACCAACTGTTCCTCACCACTGTCGCTGTAGATAGCGAAGAGCGTGGATGTCGGATACCCTAATTAAAGGACAGTCGAATAGACATCTTCAACGAATATAAGACACTTGTGAGCTTATAGTTCTACGTTTACGGTATTGGATGAAACACGTGAAGTTTATTTCAAAGAAATACGGCAGTCGTTGATGAAGCTTTTTAAGAATCGTTCACTGACCGACTTTTGGCCTGACGACGACCAAAATGGAAAAATCTCTTTGTATGCCAGTAGGAAACAGAGTGTTGGTATTGATCGTCAATAAAGCGCTTTCAGCGATGTCGAAGGCGACAGTGCCGTTTTTTCGACAGCGATTCTGCGTTACGGTAACACCGGTAGATTGTTGATGTACTCCTGTACTCTCCATCAGGTCCACAATGTCTTTTCCTGGAATGACAATTATGTCGAAAGAACGGTCAACTTTCGATGCTTTATGAATATTATTAAATATGAAGTATTGTTTTCTCTTTCGCGTAGATCCTCTCGTAAAAAGAAAGAAAAGACGTCGATCGAACGAGCATGATTGCATCGCGGCAATACGACGAGCAACTGGAAACCCAATAACCCCTGAACCCAGAAGACGTAACTCGTGCAGCCGCAATAAACGCGTGAACCAATTTCATTAAGAAGTCCCCTTTTCTAACATACAACGTGTAGTTTTGTATGCAATGTTAAGCGGTTCAATTAGTATAATAGAGATCACTTTAAAAGACGTCTAACGCTAAACGAGCTTCTATTACACATTCCAATGGTTTATGATTTTCATACCCATAAGTATCACGCCTGGCTACGAAGAACCGAAATGCAGTTCCACCGCGGTTCCTTCGTCTCTTTGAACTTGAAATATTCAAATAAACATCGCGCATGATTTACAATAAACTTACCCACATCTTGCAACGTTATGTCGGCTATTACCCATTGCAACCTTGGTACAAACAGAAGACACAGTGCCAAAGAAACGGGGTTGATAACGCGAGGCAGCCGCAGCGTTCTCCATTGCTGCTTCACGTGGTCCCGCCGCATGCTATCCTTCCTCGTCAAATCATGATTTTCCCGAATATCTTTTTCCCTATCGATAGCAACTACTTTCGATCACTGCGATTCAAATGATCCACCGTGAATCATAGACGTATCGTGACTCTGCCAATGTTATCCGAATGCAGCAGCTCTCTTCGCGCAACTACCCTCTCCAAGCTCGGCTTTCCTCTTCTTCGACTTCTTCGACCCCTCCTTTCGGAGACCACGTCATCCCTGCCGGTCTTACTTTCTTGTAAATGACGATGCTTGCACTGTCGTGTACGCATTTGACACATGTGCCTTTTAATGACAATTCCGCGTCTCTCTTCTATTGACACTGATTCGGATAACACGTGGCACCTTGGTCCACGTATAGGGTGGGGATCTTTCCGTTCATCGTGGCAGATACGCTTTCGTGAGAAGGAGAATGGGATTTCAAGTCATTTCGAATGGAAACAGAACATTGGATGTCGTAGAATTTTATTTTCTAATAGAAAAAGTTTCAGTTTGGTAGAAATTACGAAACTGGCGAAGCACGGGTGGCATTCAACGTGTTAATATTTCATAATAAATTACACCTGAAATATCTCACGAGAAGCACGAGAAAAAACGGCATTTCTTTTCGCTTTACCGAATTCAACCCCTTGCCCTACGATTTCTATTGCAACTGTTTTCGCAATAATTCAGAATTAAATGGTTGAAATGAAGATTTATTAGTGATTCCACATATACCTTACAATTCAACGCAATATTAATAACATAGAATTAATTTTATCGTATTGTGTTCCACTCATATTTTTAATCTCATCATTTTTGGTGAGCTTCAAAATTTCCTATTCTATCTAACGCGTCACGAGTGTCACTCGTTATTGTAGGCAAAGGGTTAAATTATCTTACGCCGATGGGAAATGCTTATTGGTTAACAAATGGAGAACAATCTTTAACACTTGTTGTACCAGCATTTCACGTTTATATATTCTTATCTTAGCAAGCATTTTAATCGGTCATGAAGAAGCGATGATGCTTATCAACTCATTTGTGCATCACGAAATGCAATTTTTTTTAAAGAAATGCCGTAGATTGTCGACTTAATATAGGAATTAACCTGTAATTAATAACACGAAGATTTACATATTTTCGTCCCATTGACCCGGTCATTTCACTACGCATGGTACTGCTAGCGTTAATAGCGTTGGAGTCTGTGAAATATGAATCGCCTGAAAGTATTCTCTTGGACATATAGCTCATTATTTTTAATTGTTCGATGAATGAATGCGATCATCGTTTAATAACGAAATTACTTTTAATTAGCTACTTCCCGAAGCAGGATGCTTTGTAATTAGTTTCTCTTTGCACTGTGAAAGGTATTTTCGCAAATGCACTTTTATTCGGTAAATTGTAATCCTTAATTACATTATGACGATCGATTCAGGGTCAGATCATAACTGAACAGAAATTTATCGTGATAGATTTGCCAGAGGAAATATATTCCAATATGTTGTTAATCAAGATAATGATTCATTTACTTCCGGGACACCCTATAGCGACAACTATTACTGGTCACTGACCGAAGCCGTATGCTAGTTAATGTGAGTTCTAACATCTCCTATCTCATTGATTGCGTGTATTTCAATTATTAACATCTCAATCCTTTCTTCGTCCGGAAATTTTCCTTTTTCAGAAAATTCAAACAACTGTGATAATCGTCCTAGCGATTTTACATACATCTACCTTTTGCAAGAGTAAAATAACTCTTGTTTATAATATTCGTATTGTAATTAATATAATCAGAGGATGGATGAAAGTTTTTAGTAAATTGTATCCATCATACTTTGGCAAAACGTTAAACGTAATAGTTTATTGTGATAACAAATAACTTATTATATCAATGATGATCAAGGAATTAATTCTATGGCGATGGCACTTGGAATGATCCTTAATTTCTTCTTATTTTTATTCATCCATGCTCGCAATTTATAATTTAACTTTTAATACAGATTTGAATTCAATATTACAATTGCGGCATAGGCTCGATTTAAATTTAATTACTGTAAATTCCGCGATGCATATAGTGCCGCTGCGATCATTCGATCATCACTGATCATCACCATCCTTATTTTCCACGTGATTTTATGGTGCACAATAACAACATAACCTAACCGTTTTAGGTTATGTTCTACATGTAAGGTGTTTAGGTAATCTTTATAATTTAAAAATGTCGAAGAAGAAAGGTAAAAAAGTACAAATTTTTCCAAGGAAAAAGCATGTACCGGAGATAAAAGTAATTGAGGATCTTCGCTCGAAGTACGACGATGTATGTATAATTAATATCTTCGAGAGCCTTAAGTTATATTAAGTTTAATGTATATTACTTTTCTGTAGATCGATGAGACGAAGATTAAGAAATTTAAGGATCTTCCATTATCATCCAGAACGTTGAAGGGCTTGGCAGAAAATAATTTCTTCGACTTAACAGATATTCAAAGGCAAAGCATTGGGTTGGCATTGCGGGGAAATGATATTTTAGGTGCTGCCAAGACCGGTAGTGGAAAAACTCTGGCATTTCTCATTCCGGTACAACTTTTTTGCTCCATTTTTTGACTCATGTTCATGAGAAATCGAATTTGTTAAGATAATTAAATGTATGATTATCAAAGATTTTAGAAATTTTGTACTGCAAGCAATGGACCAGGCTGGATGGTGTCGGTGCTCTTGTTATCACGCCAACCAGGGAGTTAGCATATCAAATTTATGAAACTTTACGCAAAGTTGGCCAGCATCATGATACTTCTGCTGGCTTAATTATTGGTGGCAAAGATTTAAAATTCGAAAAGAAACGCATGGATCAGTGTAATATTATCATATGTACACCGGGTCGTTTATTACAACATATGGATGAAAATCCTTTGTTTGACTGTGTAAATATGCAGGTATATACGATTGCAAATAAAAATGTTAATTCCAAAAAAAAGATAATAATTCTGCATATCTATTTGAGGGTTTCTTAAAATTGCAGATATTGGTTTTGGATGAAGCTGACCGATGTTTAGATATGGGTTTTGAGCAAACTATGAATTCCATTATAGAGAATTTACCCCCAAAAAGGCAAACACTTTTATTTTCAGCAACACAGACAAAGTATGTGACTTTGTACATTTGTATATTTCGCTTTATATTAATAATTAATTATTGTCATTATTTCCGATATTTCTCCAGATCTGTTAGAGATTTAGCTAGATTAAGTTTAAAGGATCCTATGTACGTGTCTGTCCATGAATACTCTATGCACACGACGCCGGAAGGACTGCAACAAAGTTATGTTGTCTGTAACTTGGACGATAAAATGTCGATGATTTGGTCATTTGTAAAAAACCACATAAAACAAAAAATTATCGTATTTTTTTCTAGCTGTAAACAGGTATTACAATTGCTTTAATGATTATAATCATTTCTGTTATGAATAAGTAAAATATATATATATTTATCTCACCTCTTTTTAGGTAAAATATATATACGAAGCATTTTGCCGATTACGGCCCGGCCTTAGTGTATTATCTCTCTACGGTACTTTACATCAACTCAAAAGAATGGAAATTTACGAAACATTTTGTAGAAAACAGCACGCGGTATTATTTGCTACCGATATTGCTGCTCGTGGATTAGGTAAAGAGAACACAATTGGGTTTAAAAATTCCTTAAAAAGTTCTCTTCATTGCAACGTCTTCATACTCATAACGAAACATTTTCAGACTTCCCTGCTATCGATTGGGTTGTGCAAATGGATTGTCCGGAAGATGTAAACTCGTACATACATCGTGCTGGTAGAACGGCTAGATTTCAAAGTAATGGTGAAGCTTTATTAGTTTTGTTACCTTCGGAAGAGAAAATGGTCGAGAAACTTCGAGAACGGAAAATTCCAATAAATATGATAAAGTATGGTTATCATATCTATAGACAGCGGATATCGTGCATTATATTAGAAATATACTTTTAACGTTAATAAATATATTTATTTAGGGTCAATCCAGATATGCTGCGATGCCCGCAACGCAAACTGGAGGCTCTACTGGCGCAAGATGTGTCATTAAAAGAAAGTGCGCAAAGAGCTTTTGTATCTTACGTAAAGTCAGTCTTTTTGATGAAGGATAAGGAAATTTTTAATGTCCGTGCATTAAATACAGATTCATATGCCAAGTAGGAATAACATATTCACAGTAATATAAACAATTTTCTCTCGTGTAACAATGATGATTTCTTATCTGCATGATTTTATAATAGATCTTTAGGTTTAGCGGTGCCGCCCAGAATACGTTTTCTGCAAAGGATGGAAAGAAAGGAGAAATTATCCGGAAAAGAAATTGAAACCAAAGATGAGACTAATGTAAATAATGAATCGTTTTCGTATGATGCAAATAGAAGGGATAATATTTCTGTAGTTAATGACGATGATTCTGACGATGACGAAGAGAGAAATGTACTTCCTAAGAAAGCTTTGGAAGGGCTTAAATATGGTAATTTGTGTTAATTTTTATAGAGTTACGTAAGAAATAATTGAAGCTACGAAATATATGTGCATAATTTGAACGTATTTACTTTCGTCTAGATGATAGCGATGACGATGACATATTAACTGTGAAGAGAAAAAATATAGACGTGGATGATATCCCAATCGCTTCTGACGACGATAAGGATACAAATAAGAAGAAAGTTGTTACGAAAGCAGCAGTAGCTAAAAAAGTACTTAAAAAGAAAATAATTCCGAATAAGAAAACAACTTTCAATGAAGAAGGACAGGTATGAGAAAATGATTAATCGATGAACAATAATTGCCGTGAATCATTCTAACTGATAAACCTTTGAAATTTTCAGGAAGTATTGGATCCTACTAAGAGTAAATTATCAGAATTAGCTAGGAAATACGAAAACGAAGAAGATTCTGGTATTAACATCGAAATAGCAAAACAGATATTACAAGAAGAAGACAGATATGATAAACAACGTTTTAGGGAGAGAGTAAAGGAAAAACATAGAGAAGAGAAACGAAAATTGAAAGCCAAGAAAAAGAAGATGAATATGGACGAAGTAAATGACGATGAAATGGAAGAAATGGAAGAAATTGAAGGAGATAATGCTAGCAATGATGCTAGTGATAGCGAATACAGTGAGCCAGACTTATCGTGGTTGCCAGATCCCGACAAGATATATGGTAAAGAAAAAGATGTCGATGAATCTTCCGATAACGCTGCATCGGATGAAGTTGAAGAGGAGAGCAAATTTCACAGGTATGCAATGCAGTGATTAGTATTAAACACACATCTAAAAAAATATACCTATTTTATTTTTAATATAATATTTGCATCTTTGGTCGTTATTATTTACAGGCCTTCTAAGAGAAAATTGATGACACAAGAAGAATATAAAAAGTTAAAGAAGAAACAAAAAACATCATTTACAATTGATAGCGCAGATTTAAAGGCAGATGAGGAACTAGCATTGCAACTTTTACAAACCTAAATCATGATATATAATTTTGTAATTTGTTCAATAATAATTTTTTTTTTGTTCAAACAGTTTCACGGCATTGTTCAATGTTCTAATGTTGCTTAATAACTACGTCATTATTCATAATTTTAAATCGTCCCTCTGATATAAGAAAGTATCGAAAATCGGTATACTCGTTTCATAATTTGACATCTACAAAAATGAAATTACACCGCATAATATCTCCTAAGATAAATTAAACGACTGAGTAAACGGTTAAACTACAAACGTTTCATCCCATGTATAATAAATATGTTGGAGATCTAATGACTTTATTTAAAGATATATCCATACGTTTGTACTACTACGAAGTATGATGTAATAAGATATAAATAAAAATTAGTTGAAATTTCAAACATGTTAATCTTAAGAAGATAGTTAAAATTTTAATAGACCATTCATAGTAATACTAATACTTAAAATATGTATTTTACAAATTTCATAACTCAGTACATGCTGTCATATTACATAAAATGTCAATACATAGTAAAAAGGAATATATTTGCCAATACATTTAAAACTGATTATCGTTTCGTATAATTTTGTGCGATTCGATCTTTTTCTTTTTATGGAGTTCTTTTAAATTGACAGGTTACAATTGCTATTGTCATTGACCGTGACATAGAACGTTAGTAACAATGGAATAAATTTCCGGAAAAGCTGACTTTGATCGTGTATATTTCTACGAGTACTCATGAACAGAATGCACTTCTCAGTCTTAGTTAGATGCTATTTTAATATGTTTCATGATAGCATCAACAACTTCCCTACTTGTAGCTTGTCCACCAAGATCACGGGTATGAATACCTTGGTTAATAGTTTTATTAATTGCAGTCTGAATCAAAGTAGCATGGTTCCTGTGACCAAGATGACGTAACATATCGACTGCTGCGTTTAGCATAGCTATTGGATTGGCAATATTCTTTCCAGCGATACTAGTGCCAGTGTTACGAGTACCTGGCTCAAATATTGTGTAATGATCACCGTAATTTTTGCCTGCTAATAATCCAGCCCCACCTAATAAACCACAGACAACATTTGATACGATAGCACCGTATAAGTTGGTTGTCAATACTATATCAAATTGATGTGGGTTGGAAACGAGCTGCATACAAGTGTTATCGATAATCATATCATTATGGATAATATCTGGATAATCTTTGGCAACTCTTTTCGATATTTCTAAAAATAGTCCATCGGATAATTTCATTATATTTGCCTTATGAACCGTAGTTACTTTTTTCCTTCCGTTTCTCTTAGCATATTCAAATGCATATCTTGCAACACGCTCAGAGTTGACGCTTGTGATAACCTTCATACTTTCTACGACACCTCTTACACTTTCATGCTCCAACATAGCGTACTCTCCTTCCGTATTTTGTCTAACAATGACAATATCGATATTCTTCTGGCGAGATTCCACACCTGGGTACGATACGCAATGTAAGACGTTCACATAAAGATCCAACTCATTTCTAAGTGCAACATTTCGCGAGAGTACTCCAGCTTCTGTGCTGTGTGTTTCAATATTTCCTTTCAATGCAACACCATTTCTGCGAATTGATGTAATTGCATAGTGTAAGTCGATATTATCATCAGCATTGGGATTAATTTCGACATCCTCAAAGTCTACTGGTACACCAGCATAACTGAAAACCTGTAATTAGAAATACATAACAAAATTATGTAAGACATTTGCATAGAAGATAATAACTTTGTCCCCTTTTTCGTTAAAATACGTTACATTAGATTCACCTCAAAAATATTCTTTTTAAATAAAACAGAAGAACGGGTAATGTTTGTATACCTGCTTGAGAAAAGAATTTTTTTTAAAGTCAGAACATACGGAGTTGTTTATATACCTCTTTTACGTAGGTCATTAATTCCGGTCCAATACCAGCGCCGGGTAATAGAGTAACTGTATGTCGTCCACCATAATGAGCCTTCGGTATAGGCATCACTTTCTTAATAGTCGGAGTTTTATGTTGTATTTCGTATGCAGATAACGAAGCACATCGGTGTATCTGCGGTACGACACTTTTCGGACGTAAATATCTAACAATAGAGCGGGCAGCCATTTTGAGTATTATTCTAAAAAAGAATACATAAACTACAATTAAATATTGATATTAAATGACTTAATAATATGGTTGAAATAGGCGGTTTCTTAATACATACTGTTACTTTGCAAATTCTATTTTAACAATACCTTGAAAGACCTTGCCAGCTCTGAATTTTCAGCGCCGTTTAAACTATATTCGCTGTAGAACGGAAAATGAACGTTAAAATTTAAATTGGTAGCGCCACCTAGCGACCCTCTTAAACCACAAACTATGCGAATGCTAAAAAACTGGAAACTCGCTATTCTCAAGGGATTTTGGTGGCGTCGATGTCAACGCCATCTAACATTTTGCAATTTTCTGCATTTTTCTCTGGCGGGAAATAAGACCATGGGTTCCTGGTATTATCGAGCAAGATTCAGTGAAGACAGTTCTGAAATAATAACAAACGACGGTTAGTGATGTGTTATCACTACGAAAACCCCTGAAAAATCCATTAACTACCCAAATAATGCACATTGTAACTCATATTACGTATCGTATCAATACTTTCTATCATTTTCTTACATCTCACTCCCCAAATAATATTGGAGATTGCTTAGAATTCCTCCAAAGTAGTTGAAAACTTATTATTTATCAATAAGATAAAAGTATTACATAAAAATCAAATATTTATAAGCATTGAAAAGTAAATCGTCAACTATAAACCGACGTAATTTCACTCCTATAATTTCTATTCGCCATAAAATTTATTAAAAATAAGCAGAAACACGTTATTAGATAATAATGTCATTTGCAACGAACAATCATTCATGAAAATTGTTGTAATAATTAAAATCTGCAAAATCATGTAGCAGTAGCACCAGAGCTCCCTAGGAACACGAACAGAGCTATATAAACACCCTGCTCTTCCCTTCAACCATTAAACCATAATCTACTATGATTAAATATATATTTTTTGATATTAACATTTAAAATCTTAAATGGATCATTCTAAATATTTATAATTATATAACTATTTGCAAATACATATTGTTAAAAGCAAGTCAATTTATAAAGATTCGTAAAAGATTTAAATAATAATAGTATTACAAACTCTATGTATCTACGTTACTAACTTTAATAAGGCTATAACGAATAAGAAAATCAAATAAAACTTGACATATAATACTATTTTAATTATTTTTCATTCAAGATATTCCTTGAAAAAAAGGTGTAACGTACAAATACTTTAAAACGATTGGTTCTTATACACAAAAAAAACTTTCGTTTAAGATCAATTATAATAAGATTTCATACACAAGTTTATAGCAAACTTTTGAGTTTCTTCATATATAAATGCAATAATAATTGCAACGTTTCAATGCAATTTGATTAAAAATTATTCCTTATGTTTAGAAATATAACATTTTAGAATCCCGAAGTTTATGTTACATGTTGGCCGACCTGCTGATTTTCGCGGCAATCGGCAAGAAGACGCGGCAATACGGTAACAAGACGCCACAAGACGCCAAACACGCCAGAGATCACGTCGCATCGTCTCTCCTGTGTTTTCGTATTGCGTTGAACTTATTTTATTGGTAAATATTATAATTTCAGATTAATAATAATCTGCTTATGGGTATATTCACAATAATGAGCAATATACAATGAATCTTTTATCATCAAATTATGTAAAATCATTTGATTGAATTTGTGTTCGCTTCCCGGCTGCTTTGTCGCCATTTTGCATCTTGTTTTCCATACATCTTCGAAAACTCGCATTCATTTAATTCTATTAGTTATTATTCTACATTATTGTAAAACATGTTTTATGTATTATTTTATTCTAATAGTTTAACGAAAACACATTGTTATTATAATTTATAATTATATTCTAGTCAACATGTGATACTGACATTTTTTAATTCTTTTTTTATTTCTATTTCTATTATATGTATGTCGTGTAATACAGTTTAGTTTTTTGAAAGAAAATTTACTATTTGTGAATTGTACAACATTTATCCCTTTGTCTTCTGTGCACTCTTAGTATTCCGTGAAACACACAATGAGTAAGGGAAAGGATACATCCCCTGCTGAAGCAGAAGGAGAGGAAGAATTTAGTGTAGAGAAAGTTCTAGACAGAAGAGTGGTTAAAGGAAAGGTACGTAAGACAAATTTGATCGTAGTTACGCTATTGTCTTCTGTTTTACTGTATTTACATTATTGAATTTCCTATACAGGTAGAATATTTCTTGAAATGGAAAGGATATTCCAATGATGAAAATACATGGGAACCAGAAGAAAATTTGGATTGCCCAGATTTAATCGCCCAGTTTGAAGAACAGCGCAAGAAAAAGGAAGCTGCAGCGAGTGGGAAACGGCACGAAGAGAAAGAACAAAAGAAAAGGAAAAGCTCGAGTACTCCTACTCCTACCCAAGCTAAGAAGAAAGCAACCGAGGAGAAAAAACCGGAAGGTAAATTTCATTTTCTTTGTAGTATCTTAACTGTTAAAAATGTTAATTGGCTAATGTATTATAAATTGTGTTTAGGTTTTGACAGAAATTTGGATCCAGAACGCATTATTGGTGCAACAGACTCGAGCGGTGAACTGATGTTCCTAATGAAATGGAAGGGAACGGACGATGCCGACTTAGTCCCAGCGCGAGTGGCCAATGAAAAGTGTCCACAGATTGTAATCAAATTTTACGAAGAACGATTGACATGGCATAGTCCTGCTCATGATGAAGAAAGTTCAACGAAACCCGATACAGAGTAGCGTCCAGCCTTCCGATATACATACACAGCACGCTTCAGAATTTGCCGCATATAAGCGAAAAATGAAAGAATATCGTGTAAAGAATTAAAGAATTCGGGAGACTTAATGATCATTGAATCTTGATGGTAATACCGACTACAACTTTTTTTTTACAGTCAATGGAAAACTATATCTGAACAAAACATTAAGTCTTAATGCATACATATATCACTAGTATGAAGCTGTTATAATTCACTGTAATTTCGCAACAATTTTCTATTCTCGACTTCTTTTGCAACTATAATATAGTTGTATAAGGATTAGCAAACAAAGATATTACCTATTAATCCTTATGTACAGTTTTGTTTGTTGCTTAACATTAATTTTGTATTAGAAGTAATAAAGATGAAAATTTTAATAACAATATAATGTATTACTCTTGGCTTTTAATTTAGAATAATTTCTTATAAATTTTAAAACTACACTTCATTTATTAATAAGTGTTTCAGTTGCAAAAGAAATTGGAAGATCAAATACTTAATCTTAGTGTAGAATGACAATGTGCGAGACGTACAGAGATATGATTAAAAATAATGCGTCATTTATTTATAGGGCCGTGAATTTAAAAAATATAAGGTTCCCAACATAAATGCATGGAAATAATTACGACACAATAATTAAAAGATAAATTTAATTTCATATTTTAAATCTAATTTGATGTATGGTTAACAAATAAGGTTTTACATTATTATTATAAAACGTAGATTAAAGTTTGAACTAATGATACTTCAGAGAAACTTATTTGTTTATATCTATCATATTTTTGTAAGGTCAGAAATAAAAAAAATCAGAAGCCTCAGTTCTAAAACTGTGTGTACGCAAATATATATATATAGAGCAATCCTTTGATTCGATTAGAATGCATGTTTTAATAGTACGATACCAATCGACAGTTTATTACTATATTTTTTCACAGAATAATGATCAATTTTGATTCATACAATTATAATATTGTATCAGAAATAACTACGACTCTCGTATAAATATTTAGCTGATTGTTTCCAGATACAGATTTGTACAATCAATATTTGTGCATAACTTAGTATAAAAAGTCACAATTCGAATTTAAACAAATTTTATTATATACTTAATGTTTACTTTTCTTTACATTTTTTGTAAATGGCTTAGGACCTTTTCGTTTATTTCTGTTGAATGAATTTCTCAGTTTATGATGTCGCTGTACTTCCCAATCTATTTGCTTCGAACTCGCACCATCAATATTACTGAAAACATCGGTACCACCGTGTTTAGTTTTTTGCTTACTTTGCTCTTCGAGCATCTCCGCAAATTTTTCGGCCGATACGAATATATTGTCATCAATTCCCTTAAAATCTTTTTTCTTTGAATTTTTCAATTCTTTTTTGCGTTTACTGTTAGATTTTACATCTGACTGAGTATTATCGTCATCGCCATCAGACATTTCATCAAACTCAATGTCGCTCATATCTTCACCGTCTATGTCTTCGAAATCTATATCGCTCAAATCTTGCATCTCATCGTTCGCGATATCTCCTTCTAATTCAACTTCCGAATCATCATCATTATCACTTCCCTCGCTTACAAGATCTTCCTCTAAATCTTCATCGCTTTCGTCATCTTCGCCATCACCTAAAATAGTATAATAGGTAAATCGTAAGAATTTGTAGCGCGTGAAAGAATGCAAATGCATTTACATACCCTTCCTTTTCTTCTTTGTCTTTTGAGTTTGTATATCTGCAGCAATATCCAAATCTTCAAAGTCATTACCGCCTCCTAATCGATCTAACATATCATTAAATTCTTCGCTGTTAACACTTTCTACATCATCGTCTACGGTCGGTTTACGTTTGTGGTCCTTCTTTGTTTTTAAATATTGGTAAAGATACATCTCGTCAATTGGAATGCGTTCTTCTCGTTCGTTAATATATGCAGGACTGTCTACAGGAATATTCCTGATACCTTTTGGAGTGTACCCCGTCCGATGTGCTAATGGATCATTTTTTCTCTTTACCTTCTTATCTTCTAATTTCTTTGGATTTTTGAAGACATATCGGTCCAGAAAACGCATTAGCGACAGATCTTCTAAAGGATCCCCTGTATAATCTATCAATTTTCCTGTATGAAAAATAACATAAATATAATGACCATTATGAAAATTATGTTCTCCAATAAAAAATTCATTTGAATACCTTCCAGGATAGTATTTGCAAATAGTGCGACACTTGGATGATGATGTTTCGATAAAATTAAAAGTTCAGTATTTAAGCCCTTAGATATACCGGCATACAGTGGATTACGGCAAAATGGATCGTACTCTTTCTCTTCAGCTGGATCGATTATTATAGAGTCTTCCTCTTTCAGTTTAGATTTGATATCGACATTTTTATCGGGTTCAATCGTAACATTTGTTAACATTATTGAATCCTGTAACTCTGTATCTGTTTCGTCAGCACTTTCAGCCACGTCAGAGCATGATAAATTCTCGTCAGCTTGAGAATGATCATTCTCTAATTTGTTACATGTCTGAGGTTTTAATAAAAGGCTTTTAAGGTCCTTGCGCCTATGGAGAATCTTAGATACTGTATATAAAGTTGCACATGCCATATTTGCAGGAAAATATAACGTAATTTGTAGAATTCTTTTAACGAATGCATATAAACGTTGTATTTTTGTATCGTTTTGAAGAACTCTGTACAATAGATTTAAAAATAGTGCACGTTTATTGGCAATTCCAATTTGTGGATCGAGTAATTTTCTATAGAAGGCGGAATAAAATCGGGTTGATCGTGCCTCATCCTTTCCTATGACCTGGATATAACGAATATAAATGACATTTTAGTTTCGAATGTGAGGATCATTGAAATACTCATATACTTACTTGATGCAGCAAAGTAAGTGCATTAAGAGAAACATTGAATGAACCAATGTGTATAACTTTGTACACTGAATCTATGTGATCATTTAATATATCTGATTCCACATTAGCAAAAGGATATGCTCTATTTACACCAGTTAAAATTGCTGCCATCATTCTGCTATCTGGCTCTCCTCTCTTCAAACAAGCTTTAAAAAATGCGAAATATACTTCAATGAGTGTAGCAGCAATTTCGTCATCATCTTTATGCAACAAAAATTGTGATAATAAACAAATTGCATAGTACTGAGCACGCTGTGCTACATTTTTCCTGAAAATTAATTTCTCAACTTCTCTTAACACTACGAGCTTCATGCTTTGATGTTTGTGTAATAGTTTATTTAAACAGAATATAGCTTTGGAGGCTACTTTACTGCTCGGATCTCCTATTTTATTCACTATTAATTCTAGCAGTTTATGCTCTTGTTCAGCATTACCAATTAATAAATCTGTCATTACAGATATAGCTGCTTCACGGTTTGCATCGACTGTATCAGATGCAATACCAGCTAGAGATGTGATAAAGCGTTCATATTGTTCTTGTAATTGATCTTCAAAATACCAGTGAGCTAACAATTTCTTTTTCAATGCATCTGTCTTGATTATACCATCTGAAGATGTTTTATTGAGTTCATCAAAATTTTGGTCTTCAAACTTAAACAGCTTATATTTTGGATGAAGTAAATCGGATAAAAATAAGTCTCTGAGAGATGTTATTGTCATATTACACTGATTATGTTTAGCCACTCGTACTTGGTTTACAAGTGATACCAATCGTCCTAAATTGTATTTTGGATTGTCTTGTACCATGACAATGCCGGCAGCTATTTTATCCGAAGTGGTACCTTGTGTCAATGCGGTCCGTAACCATATTGTCTCCGAATCGCGTGATTTTGACTGTTTTGATTGAAAAACGGCAGTTTCTGCGTCTAAATGTCTTTTAGCTTCAGCTTTCAAATCTAATATTTCTACTTCGGATATAGAGTGCTTATAGGGTGCTTCTCCTTTAGGGTATTCATTATACCATTTGGAGCTATTATCTCCAACTGGAGATACATCTTGGAGTCCGTTCTTCATCTACAATTTCGACAATTATTTTTAAAAATATGACCCGAACTATATTTTTACACAGCATCTTTTTTATTTTTAAACGATACTTAACATACAAAATACAAGTTATTCTTACCTCGTGGCTAACCTTAATTTCATCGATAATTTCTAATTCGTGTAACTATGCAAAATTGTGTAATATAGAATGTAAAAAAGAATGCTTTTTCTCTAACGGGAGAAAAAATATTGACAGGCTAAATTATTATGTATCTTTTTTACATTCTAATATTTCTCCAGTCCGATCTAAACATCATATACACGTGCAACACATCCACGCCATCTGCTGTTACATAGTCAAATTATATTTATTTTGAATTTTTTTTGGCTTCAACAACTACGATAATTAATGTAATTACGAAAACGTTTAAAGACATGATGGAGATTTGAACTCAGATCCATTAATTTTTGAAGTCCAAGCCCGTAAGTCTATACATTCCATACCCCTTCAATTTATAGTAATATTGGAAGTTTTCATTCGTTATGATTCCATCCAAAAATGTATGTCTTTTAAGTGCCTAATGGGAGCTTAGAAATAATGAGATCTAATGTAGTTTAGTAAATAAATGGAAAATCAAACAATGTGTTAAAGATTTATTATTATTTGAAGACTGTACAAACTTTTGATACATAGTTCTAAAAATGCATATACAAAAACAATTCACGATGATGTCAGCTCTAAAAGATTTCACATGTATCAAACAGTTTGTATATTTTTCTTTCTTTTAGGTTTGTTGTCATCTATTGTATTTGTTAAAGCTCGTTTGTGTGGAGATTTAAGTTCATGTTGGTCTTTGTTTGGAGAATCTCCATTCTGAAGTGATTTATTTTCATCGGGTTTATCGGGCAATGCAAAGGAACTAAAATGAAATGATTCGAAACCCTCAGACATTGCCTTCTCGCGTAATAATCGAGCTTCCTTCTTCCGTAATTGCTTATCCTTCTGGTTACTTTTATGTTTCTTTTGTTTCTTAAATTCGGCTTTCGTCAAAGACTCATCCGCTTCGTTATCCGTATTTCCATTTTCTCGTATTATCTTCGATTCTTCCACATTATTTATCGCAGTCTCTTCATTATTCGTTGAAGTTTGTTCACTGTTATTTCTTTTTCTTGATCTAAAAGAAGAAAAGCTGTTTAACAAAAAGAATTCTTTTGCGTCTGAAAATGCTGTTCAACTTACACGTTAACTGGAATTCCAATCTGCACTGCTAGCCTATTATACGCTCTTTTCGTGTCCTTTGCAAATGAAACGTGAGTTCTATAAATCGTGAGTACCTCCCCGATATCTTTCCAGTTCCATGACTCTGGTAAATGGTGTACATAAATAGTTCGTAATAGTGTCAGCAGAAGGCAAACGTATCTTTGTCGAACTTCTTTTCCAATTTCATTAGTACTGTTGGAAACTGATTGTTTCGTTTCATCATTTGGTACATTGTGCAATTCACGAAATATGCTTATAGTATTTTTACATAACTTCTTTTCCATGTTTATTCTAGCTTCTGTGTGTTTTGTATCCATGTGGACTAATCTACTATTATTGTAAAACACCGTTAAAAATTCGAGTGCTTGTCCTCTACGAAAAGATCTGACCGTGCTGTCGAAAGCAAAGTCCACCTGTACAATTCAATGCATATTATTTACATACATATTTTTACTTTTAGCACAATTATATTTTCTATATACAATATGTATGACGTACCAATAGAGGAGCAAGCTGCCAGTTACCCTCCCACTGTAACTGCAGAATGCTTTTAAATAACATAGGCGGAAGAACGCAATCTCTTTTTTTAAAGAATGCAGTCAAATTTTCTCCGTATATGTCAAGTATAGGATCCATTGATAGATTAGCTTGTTGCGCACATCGAACCAAAAACGTGGAACACTCTGCCAATTTATCGCTCATCTCGTGACAAACAGAGGCAGTTCTTTCACCTTTTTCAATGAGAGCCTTAGGAATATTCAATATTTGTATTATATATTAACTTGAAAGTTATCGGTAATGTTTCATAAAAACACTTACTTTTAATATCACTGTTATCAACTCATCGTTAACGCCTTCCGTATCTTTAAACTTTTTCACGGTTGATAACTTCTTTAAGCAAGATCTAACTCGATCTTGTAGAGGTTTCTGGTGTGGATCTTTTATACAGTACTCTAATAACGCAAAAAGAGGAACAAGCATATCGAGTGCAACTGCCATCGAGGGGCCAGTTTCAATATAAGTCTCCAATAAATCTATAACCCGTATTCGGAAATGTGTTAAAGCCTGGGCTGATTTCTCTTGTTTCCTTGTAAGTGGTTTACGATTCTCCCGAAGAATTCTAAACGCCGCCGCTAATGACTCGTCAAGTCGTTTGCCTTCTTCCTCATCGATTTGTTCCACGTCTATATCTTCATCGTCAGTTTGAATAGAAGCATCTCCTAATGCTTGCCGCACTGCCATTCGTACTCTGTCTGTTACCGTTTCGTCTTCCTCTTCTACCGAATCTTCATCGGAATCAGAGTCATTTTCATCCGAGGAATTTTCGGATCCTTCCGTCTTACTTTCTTCATCGTCTTCACTCTCGCTGCTATGATCAGAGTTTGATTCTATATTAGATTCCTCGTCATCAAGAGTCTCTCTATCTACAAGTGGTCCTTTCTCGTCTCTTATATCTAAAACCTAAAAAAAAACTTTACCTAATACCAAGATATGTAAAATTTTCGCTTTCAGTTTGTACATTCACTTACTTCCAAGATATGATGTATAGCTGCTGGTGTTATATATGGACAAATATGTGGAAAAACACATCCCACCAAGGAACGTAATAAATGACTGTTTTTCGAAAATAGAGATAGTAACAGGTCTATCACTACCTCGACCCATTCTGGCTCATCCTCTTTGCCACTTCCCGTTTTATGCTTTTTAGACTTTTTCAGTAATCTTTCATAGCAACTTTGAAGCTCATTGATAGACATAATTGCCATATTTGGGTCTGAAAATAGTTGTAAGCCCATGTGTAAGTTCATTGTATGAAATACTGGCAAAGCCTCTGTCTGTTTTGAATTATTTTCTAACTTTTCAATTAGATGTATCACTTTTTTCCAAACTTCTTTCATTTCATCTGTCAATGGATTCCTTAGCTGAAGTGTTTCAGATTTTAAAGTTGAATCCACATGATGAACTAATGCACTCAGTATATTTCGCAAATCATGTAATTTCGGTAATTTATAATCTAATGCATGATAAAACGTTTCTTTAAATTGTGCTGGAAGAATTATTCAAGTTAATATGGAAGTTTAATATACTACGAAATTGTTAAAGGCCGTAATAATAAAATGCAATATTTACGAGCAAGCTCCACTCCAACGTTTTGCATTTCACACAATCCATAAGTGAATAAAAATTTTAATTGATCCAGCCTCCATTCTTGGTCTGTAAGGGTAGCTGAATGTTTCATTAGCCTGATGAGCAGAAAAAAATTAACGTTTAAATTCAACATTCGATCTAATAACTCGTAAATTCGATCTGTATCTATTCTGTACCTTGACAAAAGATGAGCAGCATAAATTCTTTCGGCATTTGTCCAAAACAATTCTGATTTTGCATTTTCCTGCTCTTTAGGAATCGTATTTTCTATGATGTCTCTATAAATCTTTGACAACTTTTTAATACCATCTAAATTCAAATTTCCCGTGATCATTTGTATCACTTTAGTACCAGTCTTTCTCTCTATCATTAGATCACCAGGATATAGCATTAGTTTCTTCAACACGCTTATTTGCGTTTTCACTTTAATATCTTTATCGTTTGTTACAGATACCAATAAATTAAAAATTTCTCTGAAAGCGACGAGTATGTCATCGTTATCACGTCGCTTGCAAGTAGAAAACTTTTTTAACATATGCTGTATAAAGTTTGGTGATAATAGCGATGGAAGGATAGATTTATCCGTTATATTTGATAATATTAATTTCAAAACGTTTGTAGCCAAGTATTCATCAGTTTTTGATGGCTTCACAAATCTTTTATCTATGTATACCCAGAAATCGGCAGTAAGTTCCAACGCTATCAATTTCTCGCAAAATAATTTAAATATTGGGTGGCTACATGATATAATCCTTGGTAATTCCTAAACAATAATGCTTGTATGTATTAGAAAGTTCTTTGAAAGTATTCTGAAAAATTGTTCTTTTATGTAGAAAACAATAATATAAACGTACTGTTAATACTTTCACTATATGTTCCATGGATTCCTTGGTAATAATTTCGGCTGTATTAAAATGTTCTTTTAAAAATTTATGATTTACAAGCGATGGAAACTTGTCATTCATTATCAGCAAAACGTACAAAGAGTCTAATGTCTGTTCTGACCATGGTTTACCGTACTCTTTTTTGACAATTGGCCAAACCAATGTTTTAACAGACGTGATATCAATTTGATTTATGAATTCGACAAGAAATGAAGTTGATACAAAAGATAAATAACTGCGCTGTTTGCCTGAATGGACAAGATCTTGTATGATCTTACTTTGTATCTCATTGCTATTCTTAGAGAGTAGTTTTGAACGTATCAAGGCCCCATATGCTAATATACGTCCCATGTAAATGTCAGCATTCTCCTGGAAAGAAACCAATATTCTTACTTTGTTAATATTAATATAATATGGTAAAATCGAGCAAGACATATAGCACCACAATGATCATTAATTTCCTTACACTTTTATTGTTACCACTTGCTGCGTGTAATTCAATATCTAGTATAGATAAAAACTTTTCTATTGACACTTCTGGATGCATCATCAGAAAAACTGTCAGAGTCGTATAAAATCCTTTTTTTGAGCATATCCTTGACGAACCTAAACTCCGAATTAGCCTTGTCATCGCATATTTGTATTCTTTATTTTCGGTTTGATCCTGTAATACCGTTAAATAGAAAAGATTATGTTGTACAAATTCAACAAGCATGTTTTACTTTTCACATTAAAATATATTTGAGGTTATTAATCAGATAAACACTTACCGACGTTTGTTGAAGCAAATGTCTCAGCAACATAATCCCGCCATCTAATCTGACGGATTCATTTTGATCCGTAATTTTTGTAAATGAATCAAACACCGTGGAATTCATTTTATTTAACTTATCCGGCCTTAACTCATTTGAAACAGCCTCTACCATGTGCATGCCTTTAACAGCCATCTTGTTTCATTATAATGAAAAAAAAAACTACTCTAGTCCAGCGACCGTCTGAATTAAAAATGTAGCTTGAACACAAACAAACAACCTAATATTTTAGTGATAATATTTAGTTATTAGTAGGCAAACGAAATAAATAATGCATGGAATGTTAAATTATAAGTGCACGTTGTATTTTTCTATTCTACGAATATTCAATTGTTTGATTTCAAAATTTCATAATCCTATCAAGCAATTTTTTTCAGTTTCTATGAATACAAATTTTCGGTGATACAGCTCAATGCAAATACGAAAATAAATCTCGTGCTTAAGGAAGGCAAAACAATTTATTCAAACGTTATAAAAGTTTCTAGTAAAACTAAGAATTATCTTATCCTTGATACTGACAATTTTTAAATAATTTTTTAACACTTTGTACGTATCTGTGGATAGAATCATATAGTCTTAAGTAGATTGTTGCGATTTGAAATACTTTGATGGTTAGGAAAGTGCCATCTGCAGTATAGTGTGGTATAGTGTTTCACTCGATCCGCGCGGTCCCGGTCAGTTTCGTGCAGTGCATCCAATATGGCTGGTCGAAGTGGTTACGAAGATTCAAGGCAAGTATAGGCCACAATTTCGTTTGTGTACAAGCGTCGTCGGGCTTTCCTAAAATAGTGCAACGGTGGTATTAAATCGGTGCACCGACACGGTAAAGAAATGCCCTTTATCTGCGAGAAACTTACGAATTTAACGTTAAGTGAGTTTCGATTAGAGTGCACCGCAGCACCTTGCAGACATGGTGCCTTTGACACGCAGCTTTATTTTGGCCGGTCAAGCAATGGTGTATTTTTCCGTGATACCACTGATAAAGATTATAATCTTCGAGAAGTGAACGCCGAGAGAGCCTCGCGCGTGGCATACACCGCATCAGTTCTAACCCATAATAATGTTTCTCTTGTGTGTGTCTTGGAAAACAATTTTTACATGGCAATGTTATTTATCTTATATGATTTTTCATCATTTCTTTGCAATGCAACAACAATACGAAACAAGCTAAAGATACGTAAAATATTTTTGTAAATGATAAGTGAAACCTATTTATTCTTGTAAAGAGTGTGATTCGTACGTAAAGTGCTTTTCTGTATAATTGTTTAAACATTATATAAATATGTTGGAAATATTTGAAACAGCAGCTCACTCTGAGAAAAATGTGTTTTCTTTCGGTTACTGTTACATTCAGTATTGTATGTAAAATAGATGAATTCAAAGTGCAAGTCAATCTTCTGGATCTTGTAGATAAAATAATATTCACAGATATGGCATGGGTCATAAGTGATCTGGTATTTTCCATCAGAGAATTAATGCAATAATTGTACAATGCATATCTTTCATTTGCAAATAATATACTTTCCATTGTCTCTTTGAAAACATATACATTCGAAGCGATATTCAATCAGTTGTTTAAGTTACTAATCTTTTATTATTACACAATTAAAGATTATTCGATAGGTTTAAACCATTGCCATATAATTGTTTAAAATATTACAAAGTACAAATAAATATAAAAGCAGTACTTTCTATATCCTTAATAAGCAAACTCTGTAAAGTAAATACATACATTTTTGTACAAATAACTAAATATATTGCTTGAACATGTAGTTCTTAGAATCTAGATTTGTATGTAAAATTAATCGATGTTTTTCATATTCTGCAGAGATTATGGTGGTGGATACCGTGGTGGCAGGAAACCATTACCAGTTGAACCACCTTATACAGCGTTCGTCGGAAATTTGCCAAATGGAGTTGTTCAAGGAGATGTTGATAAGATCTTTGAGAATCTTAATGTTAAGGGAATTAGATTGGTTAAAGATAGAGAAACTGATAGGTTTGTACATTGGAAAATATATCGTTTTAATAAAATGACCGATTCCTTTATTTATTATTTTTGTATAGGTTTAAGGGTTTTTGTTATGTTGAATTTGAAAACTTGGCTGACTTGAAAGCAGCATTGAGTATGGATGGGGCAGTAGAAGTAGATCAAAGCGTTATTAAAATAGACGTAGCAGAGGGAAAAAGAAACGATCGAGGAGGTGGTTTTGACAAGAAAGGTCGTAGCGGTGGCAGCAGTGGCGGTGGCTTTAGAGGGAGAGACAGTGGCCGTGGTGGATACGGCGGAGATGATTTTGGTAGCAAATCTATGTATTCGAGTAAGCGTTATGCTTTGCATAACGTATATATTTAATGCTTTATGACTTAAACAATATTATATTTTAATCATACTAATGTAATGATATTCACTATTTAAATAATAGTAATATAGTCAATTTCTTATATGAAAAGCATATACGTATTTCGTTCTGCGATATGCTAAATATATATAATGAATAATACGATGAATTGTAGGAGGATATAGAGATAGAGAATCACAGGGTGGCAATAGGGAAGGCGGTGGATGGGATTCAAGAGGTAATCGCGGTAATTATGGCCAGTTTAATGATGACACAGGTGGTGGAAACCGAGAATGGCCACGTGGTAGTTCGGCTAGATCTTATGGTAACAGACCACCACCTCCTCACGGAGCGGGTCCCGAACGAAAACCATTTCACGATGAATCATTTAATAAAGACCCACCTGCAGGTTTGTGCTATCATCCATATCATACTATAAACTAGTTAAATAAAGCCGGAAATAATTATTTTATCGTCAAAATAGACACAAGTGGAAGAAAACGTTTGGTGCTGGCACCAAGGACAATTCAGGCTCCTGTAAATGCAATTGCTGAATCGAGTAAATCAAGTTCAATATACGGTGGTGCAAAACCTCGAGAGGAAAAAATGAAAACTGCTGAGGACGAATAAAATTAGTAACATCACCAATAATTTCTGTTTCCTTCAAATTTAGGAAAAGAAATTTTCCCAATAAAAAGAAAAGAATGAAATTGGAAACCAATGCAAGACCCCCTAGTTTCCTCAAGTACAGTGGGGAGAATCTCTCCAGAGACAAATGAAATTAATCATTTTTATTTACCCCTATGGTGGGAGTCTTCCCCGCAGAAACATAATTACGACAGAAAGTGATTTAATAAGATTTTCTTAAGTTCCACAAATTTTGGCATTTTTAAGTAAAAATAAAATTTTCTTGTCTAACGCCCACTTTATCTACATTAATTTTCTTTTTTAGTTTGAAAAAAATGTAATAGTTAAATTGGGAATTTGAATGAAGAAAATGTGTGTGTACAATGCATGCTTCAATAGTGTTAGTATTTATATATATAAATCATGATTGTTAAGATGGTACAGAGAACGAGTACATTTTAATATTCATGTCAGTTTCACGTTGGGTTTTGTGTCGATTTGTAATAATATTGAGTGTATGTGTACAAACTATTAAAAATATATATTACCATCGCACGTGTATTTGATCCCGTGCAAAATGAACTTTCTATTGTACTCGAAGGTATTCGTCACTTGTGGGAGTACAAAAATTCGTACCATCTTCATTTCCTTCCTTATAATTTGTACATTTCATCCTAATAATACAGATTATTGTACGCGCTTCTTCAAAGAATTTTGTTAATAATTGTTACAAAATGTAATGCACATGGTTAAGAACATTAAACGATCATTCATGTGATTGGGAAGTAATTATGATCGATTATGAAAGAAACTGAGGTTTGAATGGTTGACAAATTTATACATTGCTAATTGATACGGAGAGAATGCGCCGATTATAAATTAATATTATGTAATGAATTAATTATGTTAATAATAGTAATATTAATAATAATGCCGATCAATTGAGAATAACGTCGACAACTATGAGATAGTAAATAAAAGAAACTTGAAATAATAATAAATATGTAAAACTATGCTTGTACATGATACTATTTCCTCAATAAAGTAGCTGTTTGCCTCACATCTATCCAATCATCGCTGCATAAAACATTAAATTACATATGTAATGTTACATATTAATATTTTCATAAATAATATTAATAATACACAACGTTTAAAATATATGCAACGTATTACTTATTAGATGCATCCAAATTTTATATAAGAATCCTTTTAAATAAGGAAAATATATTTTAACAATGCCCCCCTTCGATTAATAAATTATAAATATAAAGTTGCACACTGGCAAATCTAGGAATTTAATTTTTTTTAAATTCAAAACTGATATAGAAATATGACATCCTAAAAGGTATAAAAGCATTGTAAATGGTCATTTTACAGAACGCACGGCTTATTTCAGTTGCCACGCCTAAACTTCCCCCAATTGAGGGGTCATCCTCTCCCTTCCTCCTTCACGATATACAGTAACATTTCCTGTACAGTCAGTGCAACATTTTTCTTTCGTTTTCCGATGAGTCCACGATAAAGCGTTTGATTTGTCAATTATGCTCTTTTTCGCCAATCAGGTACACTTTACTAATAGAAACGTAGGATGTTGGTTAAAGCAGGAGGTCTTGAATTAAAATAACCTGCCTTTCGTACATGATCGCCTTTGTGATGGTCGTGGAATCGCATTCTGTCACAATACGGCGCCTGTTACTCTGTCTATTGCAGTCAAGTGTTCATCAGTGTTCGCGATAACGTTTGAAGACGCCTTCCAATTACATTTATTTCGGTCTTCTTTATAAATTACAGTATCCCTCTAAAGATGTCCAGTGAAAGCGTAAAAACGGTGCGTATTGTATTATTTAAGCATAATTAATATGTTTATACTTTGGTCCTCGGTGCGGATGATCTTGAAACGTCAACGATTTCGATGTACATCATTTTCTTTGTGTACTACCAAACGTAAATGATTTCAAAACTTTATTTACGGAAGCATACAAGGAAAACTGATTTTGCTACGTTGTTATACTACTCCTATTTTTTCAACTTCTTTATAATTGAATATGTTTAAATCGTATTTTATATTGTCTTTCATAGTTCGCTAGTCTCGAAACACCCGGTTATGTGGGGTTTGCAAATTTGCCTAATCAAGTACATCGGAAATCGGTAAAGAAAGGATTCGAATTTACCCTTATGGTTGTTGGAGAGTCTGGCTTAGGAAAATCAACATTAGTCAATAGTTTATTCCTTACCGACTTATATCCAGAGAGAGTAATTCCTGATGCAGTCGGTGAGTTTAAAGTTTCTAAACTTCTATTCTCATTTGCATCGATGATAAAGTAATAATAAATATTGTATTACTTTTGTGACAGAAAAAACTAATCAAACAGTGAAGCTGGATGCTTCCACTGTAGAGATAGAAGAGAGAGGCGTTAAACTCAGGTTGACAGTTGTCGATACACCTGGTTATGGAGATGCAATTGATAACACTGATAGTTTTAGAGCTATTATACAATATATCGATGATCAGTTTGAAAGATTTTTAAGAGATGAAAGCGGATTAAACAGAAGAAACATAGTGGATAACAGAATACATTGTTGTTTTTACTTTATTTCACCATTTGGACATGGGTAAGAAGTAAAATATATTTATGTCATTCTTATGTAAGTTAATACCAGTCTTGTGGACACATACAATATTTGTTTTCTTTGCCAGGTTGAAACCCTTGGATATAGAATTTATGAAACAGCTTCACAATAAAGTTAATATTGTACCAGTAATTGCAAAGGCTGATGTGCTTACCAAGAAAGAGGTACTTCGTCTGAAGAAACGCGTTATGGAAGAAATTGAAGGCAGTGGAATAAAAATTTATCCTCTACCAGACTGTGATAGCGACGAAGATGAGGATTACAAAGAGCAAGTAAGACAGCTTAAAGAAGCTGTCCCATTTGCAGTATGTGGCGCAAACACTTTACTCGAAGTTAAAGGAAGGAAAGTACGTGGAAGATTGTACCCTTGGGGTGTGGTGGAAGTGGAAAATCCTGATCACTGTGATTTTATTAAACTAAGGACAATGCTTATGTAAGTCATATGTTTCTAGAAAAATTTCGAAAAAATTAAGTACTATTGAATATTAATGTTTCTATTAAACAATGATATTATTTATGATTTGTTTAATATGTTGTTAGGATTTAACACTTTGTTTTGAATATGAGGTAGGTACTGCTTAAGTTTATTTATGGATATGGTTACCATACATGCTCCTGCCGGGATATGTTTATAAATCTCACATTTCAATTTGTAAACATAGGTGAGATAACACAGAATTTTTAGTAGGGTGCAATGGATCAGTGTTTGCCTTATGGCAATCATTTTTTGTGTATATTAATCAAGGGAGAGCACTTTGCCTGATAGCTGGTATATGTAATCCGACCCCTGTGAGACAACCAATCATTAATTGCTTGTAGCAATAAAGCTTACTAGAAATCTTATTGTAACTACCTGTATTTACAAATAGAAATGTCAGGCATATAAATGCAACCCAGCATGAGCATATAATGTAACTATAACAGTAAATAAATCCAAATCTAAAGGTACACTTATCAGCGGCACGTAACATCAAAGGAATGGTGATAAAAATATAATATATTGCGAACGTCGTAAAAAATAAAGTCGAACGGGTGTTACATGTATTGGAAATAAGTATTCAAAAGCACGATCCTAACAACATGCTAAAGAAATTATTGAAGCTGGTAAGACATACCGTCATCTATATAATTATCGTTTCTTATATTATTACAGTACACACATGCAGGATCTGCAGGAAGTAACACAGGAAGTACATTATGAAAATTATCGTAGCGAAAGACTAGCAAAGGGAGCTCCTGTACCACCTAGGCGACAAACGTAAGTATAACATTACATTTATGATGAAAGGTAGTTTTACAATGTCCAGCAATTTTATGAATTTTTTCACGAAATAGCATTGTGGAATCTGAAAAGACAAACTCTGTGTCAGAGAAAGATCGCATTTTACAAGAAAAAGAAGCAGAACTACGACGCATGCAAGAACTCTTGGCGGTAATGCAGGCACAAATGCAACAGCAACAACCTTAATATGCGCCTCTTATGCATGTGTGAAGAAAAAATTGTCTTCGCCATTACAGGTGCCAAAAAATTCTTTAAAACCTAGTAAGTTACAAATGATGAAATTAAAAGATAATATCTTTTAAGGATTAATTTTTTACTTACGCGAACGTACACATACGAAATTCTTTTATTTAATTCTTTTATTTTGTCTTCCTGAATACTGCGAACTTTTCATACTTCAGTGTCTTCTAAGAGTCAAGAATGATATAAAGCAACTATACCTCGAATAACTACATTGATCTGCGAGATTTGTGATAAGTGCCTTGCATTTTTTTAGCTCAAATTACAGTTTTCCATTATCCACATACGAATATCAAAAATTATAATATAGTCGATTTTATAGAAACGTAAATTTACGTAACGAACTGTTACTGACAGTATCTACTTTCCAACATGAAAAATACAGTACAATCTTAGATCTTGAGAAAGTATATAAGTACTTTGTCAGATAGGAATCAAGTAGGAAATATACAATTTAACGAAACATGCACAATCCTTATTAAATATCGTGAGTCTCATATCAAAATAAAATTAGATAAGGAATCAAAATTAATATTGAAAATTGCAATAAATAGTACTTATTTAATTGCAAAGAAATTCTAAAATGGCTATGAAATCACCATCGACTTTTGGGCAATTAGGGAATAATCTAGGTAATTGTGAAATTATCTATGCAATTTATATATGTATGTATGTATGTATGTATGTATGTATGTATGTATATGTAATGTTTTATAAAAATTAGTATTTAACATATCGAGTGAGCAAAACAATCGGCAAAAACATAAACTTTTGCATGTCATTGTATCTTCCAATTTTCCACTTATTCTTTTTTTTTTCTTTTTTTATAAACGCGACAAAGCGGTTAAGACTGTTTAATATTCAGTATAACTTACGAGTCGTTCAACACGTCTGAGAAGCATTAGTTTTGCACATATTTACGTTTTTGCAATGTGTAAAGTATTACTGTTTATTTCGTAATGGCATTTATTTTTTCACTTAAAAGTTACTATTATATTAGTAATCTGATTCTAAGTATGACTTATATAACATAGGAACCATAGATAATTAAAGTAGTACTTTAAATAGAAAAAGAAAGAGAAATGGAAATTTATGAAAGAAAAGTTCAAATAATGTATTTACAATTAGTATTGATGTATTATGTGAATTTATTTTATCTCTCAACTATTGTACTTATTTCTAAGCATTTTTATATTAAGAATATTCATACGTCTTTGTATGTATTATACAGATACACTCGGAGTGCATTAACTTTTATACCCTTTTTATACAAATATATTTACTATGATTTTTGGCATGTATTGTTTAAGATTTATGCATATAATAATCAATAGCTGTCGAAAATGCTGCAAAACCTGCTGCCCCAACCAGACCTGCCTTTATGCCAGCTGAAAAACAATTCGTGTTACATTAAGAAATGTTGTCATTAAGTTTACATAAAAGGTATCGATACCTCTTAAGCCTATTAGTCCTCCTGTTAAACCACCGGCATATGTGCCATTTCTCCAATCAGTTTTACCTCTATACTAAAATTAAATATTGGAACAATGATATTAGAAAACATGTATAACTTGATGGGATAATACTTTTAATGTGATGATAAAAGTGTTACCGATTCTATTGTGCACTCAATTCCAGAAAATACACAACCAACCATGGCAAAATTTTTTGCGTAACCTAGAGTTGTCGTTTTCATTTCTCTGAATACCTCACGTACTGATTGTTGTTTCTCTACAACAGCTACATTTGGAGTTACACTCGATGAAAATAGTCCTATTGCAGCTCCCAGGCCAAATCCTAAAGATTTTTATCATTCGTAATCTGATCGATAATGTTGTATTTCAATCAACTTTGCGCGAACATACCTATAACACAACTCATGATACTTTTAAAAACACAGCTTTCCATCATACTTTCTACCCTTTTCTCTTCATTGGTTTTAATGTGGACAGGTGCTACTGTTCTTGGTATTATGATATTTTCTCTAAATCTTTGCTGAGAACCAATTAGGTAAACAGCAATTTTATCCCAATCGATATCAGTCATTGGTGTCCTAGGATCATCTTCATTTGTTTGTGGTAATGTTGGTTTCGGTCGATCAATGGTAAACATTGTTTATTGTTTTATTTTTACAAATCATAAAACCACATTACTGTAAATCTAAAACAGTTTGGAAATACACTTCTAGATGCTTTTACCAACTTTGATAAAAAAGACATATTTGTTTAAACGATAATTAGAATAAATTTGACTACAATTTAGTCATATAATAGCTGAAATTTTAAATAATACCGATATTTCTTATAGAAATAATGTATTCTAACCTCTAGAGTTTATATTACTATGTTTTAATTATACTGTATTAAAATGTCGTTTTTTTTCTTGCTCCGACTTAATTGTCATTGATTTGAATGCGATGACATATTTAGAATACAAAATCCTAAATGCAATGTCTTTATTTTTAAGAAACACTGCACTAACTTATGTCTCCGCATTCACGCTTCTTACGAGTACATTTTCCGATACTATATACACGATATATACTATATATCATATATTATAGTGTTCAAATAGAAACATATTAATCTTCAAGAATACAGAAAATGTAGACATAACAAATGTTAAATTTAATATTAATAACTTGGATGTTAATAACGGAAATTGTTAAAATTGAAAGGTTGCACTTTGAGCAAATCCTTAGATATTAAATGAAGCAGCAATTCAATTTTTCCGAAGTAAAGTACAGAATGATGTTTACTATTTTTAATAATGTTAAATAAAACACGTTATTGTCTCTTCGAATATGTTTTTCGCTGATAACATCACATTCTTTTATTCGGTATCTTTTATCAATTGTTGCAAATTTTAACTTCTTAATTCTTATAAAGATCTTTAGTAATTATTGGATTTCTCGAAAAAGTTTCTATGCATTCTAATTGTTAGTATGTAAACAGCAAAGCATTGAATATTATAACATAACATTAATGATGAATTACAAAGTTACAAAATGCAATTAATTTTCGGCATAATGATTTCTTATATTTCTTTCGCTACTGTAGAAAAACTATGTAAAGCCAGTAGCCCATTTGTATAACTTTTGTTACTGACTGTCATTCTGTTGGATGTGTTTCAAATCAATCGAATGGCGCCAATATCTCATGCTAGTGACAGGTTATTTTTCGTACGATTATTATATTATCGTTAACAGTGCAATTTATAATCTGTTAAATAAAATTATTATATAATCATCGTTAATGTAATATGCTAGTCGCAAAGGTAACTTTCTTAATTTGATATTTTGATTGCAAAGTATGGAAGCGAAGCTTCAAAATCCGAAGGACAATGATAACGGTAAGAACTTGAATACCAATTTCTATAAAAAAATGTATGAAATCATAGCTATTGATCACTAATATAAACTGTATATCATTTGCAGCGG
The DNA here is from genome assembly GCA_963989415.1 of Cerceris ruficornis. NCBI lineage: Eukaryota > Metazoa > Arthropoda > Insecta > Hymenoptera > Crabronidae > Cerceris > Cerceris ruficornis. Next base: position 31,486,061 of record OZ022520.1, on the reverse strand, counting down.
CAGATAACGTTGTGGCTCTTACAAATTCAATTCCCGTCTTGAAGGATTTGTTTCACGTGCATGGGAAGGTTGGAGAAGGAACTTTCAGTTCTGTATTTTTAGCTACTTTAAAGTCTTCGAAGCAATCGAAAAAATTTGCATTGAAATATTTAGTACCTACGCGTCATCCGGAAAAGATTGAACGTGAATTACAATGCATGCAAGAAATTGGGTAATAAATCGAATTATATACTTACTACTTAAATCTGTATAGTGCAATTATTTTATACATATGAAAATATTTATATGCTATTATAGATATATGAAAAAATAACTTTCTTTTAGAGGAAAGGATTATGTTGTTGGATTAGAATTATGTCTAAGAAGCTTTGAGACAGTAGTATTCATAATGCCTTATATGAGACACAACAAATTTTCGGTAATGCAGTATTTATAAACTTTCATTTGATATTATGTACAATATCTGGCTCGATATTCTGATTAATTTTATAATAATATCACTCCCATATTTAGGAGTACGTACGAGACATGACTGTTCCAGAAACAAGGGATTACATGATAGCATTATTAACTGCATTACGGAGGGTCCACAAATTTAATATCATACATAGAGATGTTAAACCTAGTAATTTTTTATACGACCGCCAAAACAAGAAGTAAGTTTCTGGAAATTCTTTTTTTATTAAAGTGAAATTGATACATTACATGGACTTTGTATTTATCTTGGACATTTACAATTCATATTTTTGTAGGTTCCTATTAGTTGATTTTGGTCTAGCACAAGAATACATAGCTGAAAAGAAAACTAATAGTATCAAGTCAAATAACTCTGCAACAAATTCGCTTAAACGAAAAAGATCGGATGAGGTAAAAAAGAAGAAAGGAAAAAAGCTAATCACTTATTTACTGGTATGTCATGAAAATCATAATAATTCAAAATATTTTTTAGAACAGCTTAAATCAGTCTCTTGCATCAAGGAAAAACATAGTAGAAGAAAAATGTTATTGCTTTGGGAAACCTAAAGTATGCTCAATATGTTTATTGAGACCGGAACAAACAGCACCAAGAGCCGGAACACCAGGATTTCGTGCACCTGAAGTATTATTAAAGTATCCTTATCAAACACCAGCAATTGACATTTGGGCAAGTGGTGTAATGATGCTTTGCATTCTCAGTGGTACACAACCGTTTTTTCATTCTCCCGATGATTGTACGGCACTAGCAGAGATAACCACTATATTTGGAGCAAGTAAAATGCAACAATGCGCTCATAAATTAGGTATTCCTTTTATTTCGATTATTTTGGTAAAATCCTTCGTTTTTTTTTCTTATCATTTTTATTATTTTACAATTTTATGTGTTTTATTTGCTAATTCAGGGAAAAAAGTTATATTTAGCGATGATATACCCGGAGTTGACATTGTATCTTTATGTCAGAAATTACAAAAAAGAAACAAAGGTTTACTGAATAATAGTGATCATAGCGTGTATGAAAAGGTATTCGAATTTGTTGAACTACTATACATATAAATAACATATTTTTCTATGAATTGTTATAAATTTATCGATATCAATTATGAACTGAAAGATATTCATTAAATATTTTAAGGTATCATCTGAGAATCAGTTCCCAAAAGAGGCTTACGATCTTCTAATTAAACTTCTGGATTTAGATTATAAAACACGTCTTAGTGCAGCTCAAGCTTTAAATCATCCATTCTTAAAATTATAGTACATTGTCTCATTATAAACGCAATTCAATGATTAAACTATGGTTTTTGGCACGTGTATATATAATATCAGGATATACGTAAGTCTAAAGCTATTTTATTATACAAAAACAATTATATATCATGTAATATATACATGAATATTCACCAGTTATAAATATATCTGGCACATGAATATTCACCAGATTAAATAAATAATTTTATTATAATAAGTAACAATGCCATATAATTTCGTTAATAAATGCAATGTTTCTCCAATCATGATGCAACATCTCCATTTTGAGAAGGAAGTATCTCGAAGTATAGTTTACTTTAGATATTGCATTTGTTACAAAGTTGATTATGTCTTTTGAGGCACTTTTCAGTATAACTATGATATAATTTTATGAAATCCTAACCAGAGATAATCAAGAGTATGAATGTCAACTCTGTTTTATTCAACAACTTCCAGATTACTTGTATTTTGTGATATTTCTTGATCTTCTGCATTTTTCTTAATAAGTTTCCATTCTGCTGCGGCTTCTAAAGCGTTAAATGCTATTTCTTTTATTTTCGCATTTTGTACAGTGTCACTCTTCGTTAAGGCCATTAAAATCTCCATTATATTAGTTTCAATTAGTTTTGCAGCAACGTCTTTGGTGCTTTTAATCATATTTAAAACAATGACAACACCTCTGTGTTGTAAGTCAGCGTTTGGATTAGCGAGCAAAAAGTGCAACGACTCCAACCAGTCTTTAGCGTCGAATATTTTGGTGCATGCCTTCTCGCTAACCGATGTTAACATAGCCAATGCCCCTGCTGCTGCCAGGCTGGTTTCAATATCCTCATTTTCACAAAGAATTACAAGATATTTAACTCTATCGTTTTCCTGTTCAAAATATTTGATCGTGTCTTCACACATTATTAAGTTATTTATCACTTGAGTTGCCGCGCGCTGTAACATTTCGTGGTCTTCGTACATGTACGCTTCAATTTTCACGAAACCTCCTTCTTTTAAGATGCGGTTTCTAACTGTGTCATTCACCCCTGCCAAATTGCACAATGCCATTAACGCTTCAAAATTTTCAAGTGCCGAACAATCTGGATTTAGAAGATTTATAAACGGTCGAACAACTTCCATCATCCTTTGGCCGGGGAATGCAACTTCCGGATTTATTGTAATTCCCAAACGCGCCAAAGCTTGAGATGCTTGCTTCTTTCCTTTTTCCGTTCCTTCCAGAGCCAATGGTAAAAGAGCCTTTGCTCCACCTTGTTGCACAACTATACCTCGTACTTCGTGTTGGCTGCAAATTGCATTAAAAACTCGTGCTATTAATTCTCTGCTGTTTTGACTCTCCGTCTTAGAGAGACTGACCAACGCACTTGTAACTCCGGCTTTGGCTAAAGAGACTAATCTTTTATTTGCGAAATCTGCATCGTCGAGTTCGTGTTCTTCGGGAATATGATGTTTTGCAAACTTAGCTAATTCTACCATTTCTGGTATAAGTTCTTGCTTGTCGTAAGCGTTGCACAAGTTGACTAACGTTGTAACAACACCGTAAACCACAGATTGGTCGCCGGTCTTAGCAAGCTCTATCATTGCTTGAATTGCATCACCATCTTCGATTAATTTTTCTTTAACTTCCGCATCAAAGGTGAGATACGACAATCCTTCCACTGCCCATTTCCTCATATCTTTCTCCTTTTTAGGATTAATTAAGAATCTTCTACAGGCTTCTGCTAATCGTTTCGTTGCACCATCAGCAAATGGTCTGATGGTAGCATCCGAGCCTCCAGCACTGCCTAATTTACATAATCCTACTAAAGCACGTACTTTGATAGAATCATCTTTAGACTGATATAATTTTTTAAGTATATTAATGCCCTGATTTAGTATGGCAGTAGCTTTATCTTTTTTCGACGCTGCAGCTACGATACATTCGCAAGCAACTTTTTGCTGCAATAAATCGTCCGTGCCTGCCATTACAAGTATCATTTCTAAAATTCCTTCTTTAGCAATAATTGTATTTCCAACGTCTACGGGACCGAGCAATATAGTTGTTATTGCAACTACAACACGAACCTAGAACATTTCATAACATTGCAGTCTATGTTCTGTTAAGAAAGTGTATATATTGCTGTGAAGTAAACATGTAGTTACCTTAGATTCTATGTCCGGTGTAAGAAGTTTATCTCTAATAAATTCATCAATGGCATTACCGAACTTTTCCTTTGCTGCATCGTAATACATATTTTCGTATACTCTCGCTAAACATACGCTAATTAGCGTTCTCGTAGATGACGTAATATTTAGTGCAGATTCATATTTGTATTCTTCAAGTTCGCTAGCGACTTCCATAAGACGTTGTAATCCGCGTAATTCAACCAAACGTTCGGCCCAATTTAAAGCAGTATAGTGTATGTTACGCATAATAAGTTCTATAATAGCATCTCTACTTAGTCCAGAAATTGTCCGGTTAGTTACACTATACAGTAAACAGGATAAAATAGTATCGATTTCTTTCTGATGTTTGTCACATAATTCTTGCTTAGGTTTTGTATCTGGTTTGTTGTCCATCCCACTATAAGTATTAAGTATGGTCTGAAATATAATTATAAATTTAAATATACTTTCATATTTCAACAAAAAACGTGCAGAGGTAAGTTGTTATATGTATGTTGTACAACCTGCAAACAATACTGAGCAGCATTAACTCTTCCTGAATCATTGCTATTAATTGATTCTAAGCACCATGGTATGCCAACTTCCTTTAAAATAGTGTTAGTTCGATTAATATTATCTTTGCATAGTTCTGCAATAATTCGAATTCCGGTTGTTATTATCTCTTCATTCTTCTGAAGCTTTAGAAGTTTTGCTATCTTAGGAATGATCCCGTCATTAAACATCACTTCCGCTCCTGCTCGTTCTCGAGCAAGAACAAGCAAATTATTCATAGCTGTTTCCTGCTTTTCCTTATCACCTTTCAAATCAAAAGCCATGTCCATCATTTGTGATACCTGTGTAAATATATGATACATATATAAAAAGTGCAGTCAAATACAAATCTTTTCTGGTCATTACTTTCTATTGTTATGGGGACAAGATCAAGGAAAATTAATATCATTACACTATGCAATTAATGTTAATATACAAACCTTGGCACTGACACGAGAATTTTGTTTATGCCTTTCTTGCACAACTTCGTGTAGACGTGCAATAATAGGCTGAATTGGTTTATTACCCGGATCCACAGATATAATATATCGTGCATCACGATAAGCTTCTTCAAACCTTCCCAATGCTTCAAGTGCCTGACACCTACGAAATAGGGCTTTAGGATCATTTGGGCATATTTTGAGGGCCTCATCACAATCCTTGATAACTTTGTCATATTCTTGCTGTTTCAGATATACTGCTGCACGATTCTTATAATATATAGCTTTCTCTGATGAATCCACAGTAGTGAGAGTTAATGCATTAGTGTAACAACTTAAAGCTTCAGACCAATTTCCTTTATTAAACTCTCCGTTACCCTTTTCCTTCCACTCTTGGGCAGTTATATCTGATTTGGTCATGGTGAAAAATGTATTAACTGCAACATTGTACGAACACTTGCTGTAGCATTTACATAAATGAACTATCTATTCATTAGTAATTATATTAAATTTAAGAAGCATAAAGGAAATGAATAACACGCAGTAATAAAAATGTTAATAAAAAATCACAATACTTACTATAATTATCTTAATTTTATGAATTAGAGATCTCGTAGGAAGACTTCGTGATACGTCAAAATGCGTTCGTGCAACTTAAAATTGAATTAGCAGTAACACTCTTGAAAGTGTGTAAAGTAATACTGAAGATGCTGCCGCTTTCGCATGGCATTAAAAAGAACGTGGAACCTTCCCGATGCTACTGGATCGCCGAACGTTTATTTTAAACCACATTTGACCCACGTATAGCAGGAAGATATAATTGTAAGATTAAAATAGTTTTTGCGATCGTAGTGGTGCCGCATTGGTTATACCCTAACCCTGCTATCCAATTTGAATATGCTTCCTTTATGAAATGATACGGTAAACTAAGAATATTTTTCTTATAAACATGTACCTGTCAAATCATTTTATCACCGTTTTTGACACACGATGCATAGTTGATAATTTCATTTAGCGTCAAGCTATCGAAGAAAAAGTATCATTTGAAATATATACATATATACATATGTATATGCTACAGTATGCGAAAGTACGCTATAATGCATTACATATCTGGAGTGGTATTCTCCATAGTACAATAAAATGCGCTACTTTCAAATATTCCAAATACATATATCGATACTGTGATGGGCTGGTTATGTTCAATTAGACCGATTATTATTTTTGATAACATTATTTATTTTACTTATAAATAAAATGTAGTTATAATGGCACTGGTTGTATTTGTATAAAATTATCAAAGTATAATTATTGGATTTTAAACAATAAATAACAATATATTATAAGTAGAACAAATGAAAGTATTGAAAAAAGTATTTTATTTACTTTATGTCCTTCGTTACATTATATTCTCCTCATAGCAGTAATATTGCAGCGGTATATAGTAATTTCAACTTGTTGTTTCTAATTCTTTCATAAATGTATGAGTTTATAGTTTTCCATTAGATATTTGTCATCCATGAATTTAAGATTACTATTAATTTTGGAATTTATGAGCGAAATTCGAAATTTAATTTCATATTATATCACTAATTACAACGTTATTTATAATAGAAGTACACATGCAGGAAGAAATATACAAGTATAAGTAAAAAATTTGACTTAATAATCGAACTAACTTGTAATTGTATCATTAATGGCCATATGTGTTGCCACATTTGACGAAATTCATTTGCTGGTTTGAATTAAAAATCATAATATTCACAAATTCTACTAATTGAGAAAAATTAGCAGTTAATCAAATTCGTATATATTACATAATTATCTGTTCAATCACCACACACTTACTCACTGGTCGTCGCAAAAAATTTTATGATCCTTCGAAAGGCAGTTTCATTGGAATTTTAAAAAATTTGTTTACTTAAAATAAAAGTTAGATACACTTGTATTTTTCACGTTCTAATTTGAACTTTTTATATTTGATACACAAATTTAAGTTATTACAACAATTGCATGTCATTGATACTGAAAAATTTGAAACATATTTGCGTTCTATAAATGTTACAATAGTTTAATAATAAACTTGTTATTCTAATTTACATTAATTTTCGTAACATTTACAGGATATATTTAATGTCGACTAAATGGCAGATACAGTATCAATATGGTACCGTTTTGTTGCTTTTTCTTTTAAAATACTGAACTTGTCAGCATCTGTATAGCATATTTCTAATTTTATATATGAATATATATATATTGGAATTTACGATTATTATCAGATGGTATTCATTAACAGTATAATACATGTCGAAATTTCGTAAAAACCGTCATCATTGTTACACAATTTTTTTAGAAAGTATACAAATAGAATTTTGAGAACGTATTTATAAATAATGTTACTTTTAAATTTAAAATTCGCGTACAAAACATTAATTATTTCGAAAACGAACGCGCTTGGAATGTGAACCCTTCGTAATTCTTTATCAATTTATAGAATTAAAATATTAAATATTCTTTAAGATCAGCAATGGAAATGAATGAAAATGAAATTTTTGTTACATAAATTGCACAAGTAAATTTTATATCAAAATAATTTTATTATTAATCATAAGAGTTTCTGCGACAGACCCTGAATTAACCATGAGTGGCGATAATTAATTGAGAATGATTTAGAAGATTCCTAAGCAGAGTCTGTTCAAAACATACTGCAAAATCATATTAAGATAAGCTACTTACATTATTATTGATTAATACAAAAAAAATAGTACGAATAGTGATAACTGAAATGTTGCGAGGTTATGAATATAAACAAAAATTTCGTTATTAACAAAATATTATGATAGAAGAGATGAGTTCGTTTTAGTTCAGTGGACTATTTTTATTGAATGTTTCAGCTGCCTCTTGCTTCTGTCGACGATGCCTCTTCACCTCGCTGTATTTTTAACCATTCAACAAATTCATCAAGCATTACTGGCCCTACAAAATAATCAATATAATAGATGTAAACAAATAAATTTAATATGGCAATAAGTATTCCATTGAAGAAATGACTTACATGCTCCGTCTAAATCGTAATTAGATAAGTCATGATTGATTGTACGTGAAAATTCTAATATGTTGCACCATTGATCTTTATTGATCACTTTGTACTTTGATTGATCTAGGAACTGAGCAAACTGTGTAAACAGTGGCCAATGTTTTCCCAAAAGTAATTGTAACATAACTCGTGCTGTTTCCATGTCCATACTTCTTTGATCTTTATCCTAAAATTTATTCACAAAGAAAGAATATTAAATAAATACGTATAGCTTAAAAAAAATGTGCATTTATGATATACTTACTCTAGCAAAGTCATAAGCATATCTGTAAATTCCCTTGAATGTATGTGGATCATTTAACTGATTCCTTAGGTACTCAAGCTTTTGTTGTACTTTACTAATGGAGTCACATTGTAGTTCCGAAAGGCCTTTTAACCATTCACTTAATGTGAAGAAACCCATTTGACGGGCATTCATTTTATATGCAAGGACAAGCATTACTACATTTTCAGGTTCTACGCCGATATCCTCACAAAACTTCTCCATTCCCTCTGGTCCAAGCGTGTCTGAATCATCTGGTGTTGTATATTCCCTAAACCAAGTGATACAGCGTTTCTGGGAAAAGGAGGAGGCGCTTGACACATCTTCTGTTTTTGTATAACGTCTTGTACTGTAAAAAGAAGGTAAATAGGCTTGCAAAATAAAATTAAAAATTATGATTCATTTTAAACATATACATTTTTATTGTAATTTACTGAAAGCTGGATTAAACAATAATGAAAGGAATGTATAATAAAGTTGAATCATAACATTATGTCTATCAAATAATGTTAAACACTTGTCATAATATATTTTACCTAGATGTATGTCTAAGTCGTTTGGATGGATGCCTTGGTATGCCCTCTTCATGGGCACTAGGTGACATTTCAATAGATGTATGATGATGATTTGTGCTAGAGGGTGCTCTACGTTTGCTGCGTGGCATCCCTCTTTTAACTGAAAAAAAATAGCTGTTTTGCAAATCACATATAATCATATATTATTGATGCTGATGTTTCAAGATAGAAAAAACTTTTCCATGCTTTCTACATTATAAATATCTGAAAGAGTGATTTCCAAATATATTCGCAAAAAGTAAAGATTACATAAAACGATGCATACAAACATATTATATCTTTTTCTTAAAAAACAGGAGAAGATTGGTCTATTTAAGGACTGTTGCTGTCGTAATTATTTTGAATTATCAGTACATATCATTTACCTTTAACCCATGTTACTATTATTATATTTTTATTTATACTTTTATTCCTTTCGAAGTTAAAGTCGGAAATAGAATAATATTTACAAATATTTTATTACGTTTCAAATTCAACATTGTATTTACGAATAATTAATAATCCTATACAGTGCTGTATAAATATTTTTTTAAATACTGTAGGATAATATCACAAAGAACATTTATACATACAGAATTATGATAAAGAAGGGACAGTAATACTTACCACGCAGCAGAGAAGTAAATAATCAAGAAAATTAAGTAGATTTAAAATATCCTTAATAAAGTCTGTGTATACCAGTTAAACTGACATCTCTTTCTCGTGTTATAAGTTTAAGTATGAGGTTAGGTTTGCCAATTAATTGGAGTATCACGTAATTCTCGATTTCTATCGCACTACTTTTGTTCGCTTTGTACATGAGACGTTGCTAGCAGATACCTAAGAGACGTTAATAAATTGTATAGAAAGATATAATTTAAATTTACGTTCGTAAGCTGGAGATGAAAGGAGCGAGTCAGTGTAGGAAAGAGCTGATGTATGCAAATTATTTTTAAGTCCAACGCAAGTCAGATGTTAATGTCAAATACTTCCAGGAATACGAATCAATGATTATCACGTAATTCTACTTAAATATATAAATATACGATAAATCGAAGAGACCCTCCCTACCTTCTTCAACGAACCACTAGAGCAATTGTACCAGAAATGTATTTCTCACAGACAAAAGTTAATATCAATATAAAACTTGTATTGCAGTTCGGTCTATAAAAATAATATTAAACATAGTGTCAGCGCAGACAAATATTCTGTTAATAAATTAATTTGGATATTTTGTACTACCTAAACGCTGTACGGTTAAATAAAACTTATTCACAGCTCCGTTTTATTTCATTTTATTGCCGTTTCGAGGCAGCATGCCTTTTTCGCAGGGATGCCAAATACTAAAAGTATTTCTCACTAGTCAAATTAAGCAAACGCTGAAAAAAAAATAGATGTCAACGGTTCTTAGCAATTCACGTTGCAATATGTAATTCTACGCGTGACCGGCTTAGCTAATAATGACAATGTGTCACGATAGGGATGTCACTCAAAATCGACGGTCCAAGCTTCTGGGTTAATCACACGAGTAGCATTTAGTTTTGTGTATGTCCCTAGGAGGCACTGCTGCTCGTACGGTTATAGCGCTTCTATCAATTCGATTGTTAATTAATGCATATGTAATATACAGCATAATGAAGTTATATACGCATGTATAAATGTTTTAAAGTTAATAAGAGTTTTCTTTAAATGAGTAAAAAGAGTGACGCCCCTTCTCCTGACGATATCTCTTTCTATGTAATACTGGTCTAACTTTTTTAATTTAATAACAAGTTTAATAATACTATTGTTTAAATCTTTTATTTACAGGTTATTATACAATTACTTGCTTGAAATTCTCAAAATCCACGGTTATGGCGCGCTGGACGATAGGCAGCGCTGCACGTGACATGTAGCCGCGTTCCGATTGGCCGGTCGTTCCCCCACTGCGCGGCAGCCGAGCCGCCGCGAGCTCTCCCCACTCCTATCAGAGGGAGCTACTGCCGCATTCTCTCTCGGCATTTGGAGCTGAGAAGACGTATCCGCTGTGAGCGTCGTTTTTTTACATTTTCCTCGTTTACCGATCGTTAGATAATAGTTCTCTTGTTTATTTACTATTTAATATTAAATTCAAAATTGACATATCTATCAATCTTGACAATAATAATTACGAATTAAGTAACAATCGCGAAATAATTACAATGTTATTGGTAGTGTCCATGACCTCTCGTGATATTTACACGTCACTTTTCTGGTCTACAACGTTAATACTTGTTCTATAGCTTCATATTTCAATTTTATTGACAAAGAACGCAATTATTGCTGTTCTGAAACGTTATTATACGGAATTTTTGAACTTTCACGCAGTTGTTTAATAGTTTATTCGTGTCTGCTCAGAAGACTTTGAGTACACTTTGGACTACCTTGCGAGCTGACAGGATCGGACAGGTGAACGGTGAAACGATCTTGTCCTTGAGTTTTGAGACGCTGTAGTGGTTATGCATAGGTTTCATGTTAATCAATTTATTAATAACAAAACATTGTAACAAAAACGAATCATCTTATTTAAACAAAATCATCTGTTTTATGATACTTGAAACCGAGGTCGTTACTTGATATTTTTCAACATGACATTTTATCTACAGTCGAAATCGCCACAAATCAGCGACACTAGCGCCCCCTACCAAACACCGCGTGAAATATTTTTGGAACTTTATTCTCGGTTCTGCAATTTAAGCTTATTTCGACCTGAACTAACAGAAGATAATGGCGGTGACTTATCTCCTAAAGTTAGAGTGGCGTAGCTACATCTAGTTTTGTCTGTGACTTTAGCAAGTATAGTAAGATTGTCGGCAGAGCTCATCACACTCATTTACATCGCACATGGATTGCAAAGTTGTTTTGCGGTCTAGTTCTTGAACGTTTTAATACGAAAGTAATATAATATGCTTACAATTAAATTGCTGTTAAGGCGCAGCAATGGTTTCGGGAGGAATTCTAATAGCATAATATGTATTCCCAGAAAAAAAATCTATACCTCTAAATGTTTGAATACAAACTTCAACGTTTATAAAAGGTTAGTTTTTGAAATGTTATACATAACATACACATATATATATATATACATATACAGGAATTGGGCAAATTAACATCACAAGCAGGCATGAGGTAATTTATACCTGCATTGTTGTTTATGATAAACCACTTTTAACAACCATGGTAGGTGTTATACACTGCACAGTGGAGCGTAGTTTAGCTGTAATTGTATATATACACATTTCGGAACTAACAACTTAAATTTCATTCTTCCATTTACATAAGGATTCACTTTATGCCATCTTGTTTATGTTATAAGACCATACTCTATGCGTTTTTTCAAATCAAGATAATTTGAACAAATGTTATATTGACAGGCATACAGAGTTGCAAAATACCTCTAATAGCAAATCACCCGAAGATATTTACAAGGAATTATCCAGACTAAGAAATCATTTGATGCTTATAACGCAGAACGTAAACCTACCAAATGATAAAGGTAATAAAGAAGTACAGGTATTGTTCATTGTATATAATTAAACTGACATTGTATGATCAGACGTCCAAGTTACTTGTATGTAAGTAGTTCATAATATTTCATTTCTTAAATTGTTTATAACTTGTATTATTCGACAGTAGTAAGTGAAAATTTCCTTTGATAATCCTAATATGTCAGGTATAGACATTAATTATATAATATTTTCCTTATATTGCTTTTAATCATGTTATTTAGGAATGAACACAGTATTTATTTATTTATTTATTCCTCGCATGGTTCATGGATTTTCTAGATAGTTTTAATACAAAAAATAACTCGATAATTGTAATATAGAATCCATGGAATTATTAAAGAATTGTATATCCGTTGTATACACTATAAAGGTATATATTACAAAGCATAAATTATGACTTTTGTCATGAATGTATCTTTTTTAGGTGATCTTACTGCAAAACTTTTTCATTTAATACAATGTTGTGGACAAAATCTGTTCTGTTATACATTATTACAGAGGAATGCTATTGCAAATGAATTGTGGAATCTTTTGAAAAGTTGCAGTAAGTTTTATAATACGTATTGAAAATACATATTGTTTAACTTGAAAGTAAGTGAGATGTGAAATGAAAGTTGACTTATCATATTTGTATTGAATTTTTTAAGGTACCATTGTAGATGTATGTCATTATAATGCTTTGTTAGATATGTATCTACAGAGTGAGTATAAATTTTCACCTGCGCAATTTTTAAATCAATTGGATGAAAAAGGTGTTACGCCAAATGCAGCTACGTATCAAAAGTTGATAGAATATTACAGTTGGCAAGGAGATATTGATGGTGCAATAAATATCTTGAAATTGATCAAAAATAAGGACTATGCTATGAGTCAAGATATTTTTAATTTATTAATATTCGGGCATGCAAAATCGAGGTAAATATGTGTACTTTCATTTCAGCATATATATTACACAGTGAAATACATACATTATTCTCTGGTATCTTTTACACATAAATCAATTAACTTTTTAATGCTTCAGAGATATCAAAGGTGCCTTAAAAATTGTTGATACTATCGAAAAAAATAATCTGACCCTGTCAACAGATACATATTCTGCATTAATGTGTGCTCATGCCAGTGAAAATGATATAGCAAAGATAGAAAGAATAATTGCAGCATGTAAGGAGCAGGGCCGAGCTGTACGAAACTTGGATATTTTGAAAGCAATTTACATTTTAGCAGAGAACAATTTCATGGAACATATTGACAAGGCAAGAACATTGTTAATATTACTATTATTTTCTACTTGGTAAACCTAGTATTCTAACATTTTGTGCTTCAAACTCTTTGCAGATTTCAACTTATCTTGCATCCGACAAAGTAATGAATTTGAATGAATTGCAAGTCTTAATAAAGCTTATTGACATTAAGAAGGAAAGTTTAGCTATAGCATTATTTTTAAAACTTTATGAAACTCCAAATAACAGAGGTCATGTACACCTGGCACAAACATTCGCAACAGCACTTATAACCCGTGAAGCAGTATGTATAAATATATTTTTATATACGCGAAGTTTTTAGTTTCTTTGATTTAAGACATCTATCTTTCGTTTTCAGAAATCTCAACAAATTGTAGATTTCTGTATGGATATAGAAAGCAGTAGAGGGCAAGGTATTTTGCTGCCAGTAGTTTTCTCTTCATTCCAGCGAGAGGGTATTGATTTAACTCTGGATTTACTGAAATGTTGTAAGAAATTCCAGTACATCATTAGACCCCATTATTTTTGGCCACTTTTAGTTAAAATTGGCGCGAAATATGATTTTCACGGTATGTATTGGATAAAAATGTAAAATAATGAAGTATTTTAACTAAGTTGATATTATGCAATTAACGCATCTACGTTAAATTTACTATTATTTTGTATCAAATGGTAACATATATTAGTGATCATGACTCTTAATATTATTATTTTATGCGAAGTATACAAAAAAAGTTTTGTATCTTTTCTTTTAGGTATGTTAAATATACTTGACATTATGGTTAAAGAGTTCAATGTCATACCGTGCTTCTATACGATTAAAGACTTTGTTATACCACATACTTTTAATGATGTGAATAAAACGCATGTACTGCTGCGCAAATATAATATACCGGCTGACTTAATTAACAATGCCATTCTGTATTCATTATTGAAAAATGGGAAAACAATAAAAGCTGCAGAGTATAGTAAGTTATCATACATAGGTCCAATGAATGTTCTCTTTTGTATAAGGAAATAATATGTACTATATATTTTATAGTGAACAATTTTCCGGGTATATACTGGAGTTATTATTTAAATGAAGAGCTCAGACGGTCTACATGTAATAGAAATGATGTGCAATCGTTTATAAAGATAAGTAAAAACTTATGCAAAGGTATCCCTACATTCGCTGGTACTTCAGAGCGAAGAATCCAGTCTCCCATCGAAGATGAATTAATACAATTTGTGTATCATTCTTCTCATTTGAGGCCATTCTTGGCAGAGGTATGCCAGATATTTATGAATAGTACCATTTTTTATAGACGTAATAGTCTTCGTAATAATTTGTGTAATCTTTAAATGTAATTGTATGATTAATCGTGTTATTGTTAAAATATTTTGTAGGATGGTTCTTCTTTCATAAAGGAGATGAAAACCATGGCATGTTCTACCTATAAAAGTAGCAAATGATTATTACTAATACAGTTCATTACTTTTTCAGATAATAACATCGTTGGACGAGACTACATGTATATCACCTGAAGCAAGGGACGAACTGCTTACTTATTTAAACGATTTTGCAACTGCACGCGTAATGTCTGCACTTCAAATGTTCTCAGCTAATTACGAAAGAAGCAACGTTTCGGTAAACACTTTTACATTAAGTTGTCATAAAACTTTGTGCTATTTTACCTTAAAATATGGTGATTCATAATAGGTACTACCTGTGTCTATCTTTTATACGTGTATTAGATTAATTGTCAAATATTGTACGAATTGGCAAAATGACGCGGTTATAATCTAAAGCTAGTACTTCATCACCTTGATGTAATAGGGAACATTTGAGAACTTTCGTGCATGAATATCTTATAAGCTTGAAACGTTACAAAGTTTTAGGACCAAGCAATATTGCAACAACGCATTATGAATATTTTGATATAAGCATTTAATCACATAGCTCTTAATAGTTATTATTAAATAACGATATTAATTATTTATATTTCAATTAAAATATTACCGAAAGTGTTTTTGTCATCTGCTGCTCAAATTATTTTGAAGTAAGAGCATACAATGACTTTCAGGAAAATGCAAAAGTTACGCAAAAAGTAATGAGTGCGGTGCATGAATATGTGCATCAGGCAGAAGATAGTTTACGGAGTTTCAAAAACCAATTACCCTCGCCGGGGGAGATTGAATTAAACGATAAGAGCTCTAACAGAACGTTCACAATAGCAGCATATGAAGATAAAAAAGTTGAAAGTATTCCAGAAATACCAAAACGTACGTCGCATAAACAAACACCTCAGAGACCAGATAATTTAGAGAGATTGAAAAATGCATTCTCCTTGATAGAGGAGAATAAATTAGACGGTAAGAGCTGTAACAGTGCATGCTTGATAACTTATAAGTATTTATGTATTTCTTAAATATAATTCTATAAAAATTTTAGTTAAATTATCATAATTACACAACTTTTAACGGAATACTTGTTACTTGGTTTTACCTACAGAAATAAGAAGAGAATGTAATTCTGAATATTTTATAATTACACTTTAATGTCATCTTATTTTAGATGCTTGTAATTATCTCGCTGAAAATCCAGCGTCAGCGAAAGGAAAAAATACCCAGTTATATATTGAAAGTATGTTGTCTAAAGAAAACAGTTTATTGAGGAATATCAGTGCGGAGGAGGTGACCAAGTTGTTTGATGCATTGATATCAACCAAGTACATGCAATTAACGTTGTCAATCGTCAGTTTTTGGGTAGACGCTTATGTTCGCGAGTACGTATTATTATTTATCTCCAAGTAATTGCAGCCGTACATAGAAACATACATTTCCTCCTGTGTAAACGTAATAACATTTATATTTAAATGATTTAGGAATAACTTTGAACGAGCAATAGAAATTTACTGTTCTACAACCGATGATAAGTTTATACCATTTGCAGTTAAACACAGATTGATTAAAGCTCTTATCGTTGCAAAAGACCAGAATTTGCTACAAAAATTAGTGGATCATTGCGTAAAGATAGAATCGAAACCGATAGTGCTAATGGATCTATTCTTTGGTTTCTTAGAAACTGGTGAAACAGAGGAAGCAACGAGAGTAATGAAGGTATGGAAATATTATAAAATACGTTAACGGCGATAAAAAATGAAGATACTCTTAACGTTTATAGCACGACGATTTCTCAACTAATCTTTCAATGATGAATTTCCATATCAAAAAATATGTCGATGCAAATGACGATCTAACATTGGAGAAATTGCTTGACATTACGCATGGAATAGATAAGATAAATAGAGTAGACGTTTATGATTCCCTCGTTCAGAGTTACGGTTAGTTTTTTTACTATGTATTATATTGTTATTACCACTTATCGTGATGGTATCAGCATTTTAATAGTTTGTGTATTTTTTTAGCATTTAAGAATAATTGGTCGAGAGCGTTAAAACTGTGGAATAGAATGCAAAATGAAAATGTGTCGCCAAATGATAATATTTTAGAGGTATTAAGTGATTTACTTAGAAAAAACAATCAACATATACCATTTGAATATAGTGTTAAAAACATGGAAAATGACAGTGTACAATAAAAAAAAAACAATAAATAAATTTACGTATTACACAGGAATTTTGATTGTAGAGAAAATTTTGTAAATTATTGTACAGCTTTAAATTATGATGCAGTTATCAATAAACGAAGTATAGATTAAAAAATGTATATTTACAATGAAGCGTGTAAATTGCTTTATTAAAGGTGTATAACAAAACGTTTGTTAAAAAGACTTAGAATATTTAAATAAGGATGTCCGCATAAATTGATATAACGTGCAAATTAAATATTTCATATAACGTTACAGTAAAAACTGTGATTGGAGTGTTCCATTTTTTTCATGTTTTGACATTATAACATTGCGGTTCTTTATTTCCTGATGTTACTCCATCTTTCGTTCATGCGAAATATTATTTGTTATTCCAATTTGAAGTTTGTACAAGTGCTTTCCAGTCCGTGTGAATATTCCATATCACGTTATTTTCATACAAAATTATCCCGTAACTAATATTACATATAAGACGACTGAATGTATTATTAAGTGTAAGATGAGGGAGTACTTTTGAGAAATTACTTTGCAGTCTTACTACATTTAGTCAAATAATTTCAGACTGATTCATTAGCTATTATATTTTTCATTTTTCGATTATTTACATTTTTTTCTATATTTCTTTGGACAGTAGGTATAAAAAATAACATTAATCCACTGATGGCAATCATGCAGCCAGCAGCATAGAAACCGGGATCGTATGACACAAGTGCATCATATAACCATCCTGAAATGGAAGAAAGCAAGGAATAAACTTATGATATTGAAACGGTTTATATAATTACATTGTGTCAATGATAAATTGTAACATAATATACCTGCAATCGGTGGCCCTAAAAGGGATGCGAAGCCTTGAAATAGTAGAAGTAATCCAAAAGCATTTGTAAGACGATTTAATCCTAATAAATCAACTAGGATCACAGATGTAAGTCCCACGTATGCACCAGCGGTAAAACCGTATACGGCACAGTAGAATGCAAATGATGAAAAGGATGTACAAAATGTACTGAGAGCAGTGGCTTTAACAATGTAATACATCTTTTCAGTTATTCAAGTTTTATACATATACATATGAGCCGTTATATTTGAAAGTGGTACAAGCCCCTTTCTTCTTATGTTGAGATATTTGACAGTTCGTACAAAAGCTTCCATGCTATAACATGTAACAGTTGAGAGTTTCTGGGCGAAATCATGAGGATATTTCATTCTATTTGCTTTGCCATTTCAAATGCGAAAAGAAGATATCTATGTTTAGCTAAAACTAACACGATTTTTCTCGAAAATGAACTTATACAGCTTTCAAAAATAACGACTCATATAATTCATTCGCGATCAGTTCGTTAGATGATTACATTTAGATGAAACGTAGTGTCTTGATTATACTTACAAATGCCACATATAGTGAGACACAAATTATATATTAGTAAACGATTGACCCACGGTTTGTCAGATATGTATCCTAAGATTATACGTCCTATTGTATTAGCAACGCCAATTACCGCAAGAAGATAACTCGCGTCTTTTTTCCTGATACCACGTTCCTCGGCTTGTGGCTAAACGAGCATCATAATGTTCACTTTTCTACGTTTTTACTTTAAATTTAAATATAATATTTATACGTACCAGCACATACACATATGGTACATTGAATCCGATACTTGTGCAAAAATTAGACAAGGTAAATAAGATGAAGACCGGATCTTTCAGGAGAGAAATATCGAGCATCTCTTGAAATATGTCGATCTTGCCTTTATGAGTCTTACAGTCTGTACTATTTATTTCTGTACATTCTGCTTTATTTGGCAAACTCGTGTAGGACAAGGGAATGTGTACCATTTCTTCGCTACGCCCGCGACTTAGACTTGAACTGTTAAACAATCGTTAAAAGATATTAGGAACCTGATTCAATTAGTAATATTATTATCTTCATATTGATCAGTTCCCGGCGGAATGCCGATGGAAGCAACGAAGTGAAGATCAATGATATTTGACAAATTCGATTAGCTTCAGTTAAACGAATCAAGTAATAATTAATTGTACATAATAATTGGGCAAAAGTATTAATAATAAAAATATAGAAATAAATAAAATAACGAAAAGCTCAAACCACCGTTGAATTCTGTAGGAATATATATGATTAATAAACTTTTTACGAAAGAAAATAAGAAGATATTTCGAAGGAAAAAGATAATTAAGGGTTGTACATAAATAGCAATCGATATTAAGAAGATGAAAATAAAAGAAATACCGACGATTGTTTACGGAGGTTTTCCAAACTGCCTTGATATAGCACGTCATGACGAGCCATCACTCCGTCACTCCCAAAGGACTTAGCAATCGGTTCTGTTTGATGATTGCCGACCTTTGTAATTAAGGCAGGCTGGCTAAGGGCAGATTTAATTCCCGTATCATCCTCTTCCTTTCGATAACTGACCGTTTGCAATTTAGTTTCTTCGGTGCTATCTATACTCTCTGAACGTTTTTGGTCTCGTCTCTTCGAGTAACTCTGCAATAACGTCTTTGAATTAATTACAAATTTTATGCGCACTCGTTTCCATTATTCGTTTATTTTCTCCTTCTTTCCAGGTATATTAACGTTCTACGAAATAACCAGGAAGATTGTAAGAAATACAAAGTTCGTTATTCATATCGCGGATTATGATGTAGTTGTAACTCCCTTAATAACTCTTATTTAGATTATGGGATCCTGAGTGACCTTAACATTAGAACTACCGAGGCGATCAAAATGGCTGCTTTCTATTTTTTGACAAATATTCTCCGAATTTACAGTAGTGCCATAAGAGTAAATATTCCACGTCTATTTTATAAAACATGAATCATCCAATTGATAATCTTTTTCACCTCTTGATTCCTCGTTTTCCAAAGGGCTTATTTAATATATTTACATATAATAAATTCAACGTCGGTAGTTCTAGCGTTAAGGGTGGAACCCCGTAGAAATCTTATGGTTAAATAGAGAATAGCATGCCTCCGTTTATTCATGGATTTCATACGACATTCTTTTTCATTTTATCTCTTTTTTCCCTACATTTACATGGCATTCAGGGACGCACCACATTTATTTGCTGGTTCTACATTTTGCAAGAATATGTACTCGGTGATATGGAGACGATATTAAATCACTGTGCAGATAAATGTCTTCTAACAAGTGCTCAATTTTATCCGTCGCTGTATCTCAGTTTTCAAGAAATTATCGAAGCTTTATGCACGGTTATACAGGATCGCTGATCTTAATCGTTTGAGTGCCAAACTGCGCGATCGCGCTTCTCCTCTTGAATATCTAAACTGGCCAAGCTGATTGATTTGTAGAACCGATAATCAATCAATGAGTAATAAAAATACTTGAATAGCTTCGAGTTACCTTTGGGAAATTTTTCTTACTTTATTATGTAATATGTCGTAGCCTGAGTGGCTCGGAACCCGCGTAAAAGATAGAACAGTAGCTGCTAGGTGAAATGACCTTTAGCAGCTAAAGCCGAAGAGATACAGAAGAATACTTTAACAGCATATTCTGCTTATAAGCAAAAAGAATATTATTTATTGTTACGCAGAATATATTATTATAGTATATTAGTGTAATATTCCTACCATCTTGCTACCACTCTTCGATACAAAACGATCGTTTTCTTCGATAGAAGCGCAATCGTGCTGTTTAGCATTTTTACCGAATCTTTGCAGAGACCCGTGGCACTCAAACCGATTGACTCTTAATTGCTGTTAGTTTCGAATTACTCTTCTCTAAAGACGGTTTCCGATAAAGGAAAAACCAAGGTTACGCCGAGATTTTTTTTTCAAGGAGGAAAAATAATGAAAGATCGCAATATCGGTACAATAGTTCGTATTGTATGGGTACCATGCATTCTTTTTATCTCCATATGGTGTGTCCCTGATCATTTCCCCTATAATATAAAATTCTTTTCACAATACATACAAGAATCCTGTACCTCTCGAAGGCTCCTCCTGTAAGACTCGTCCTCCTCCAGAGGTCTGAAAAGTGCCCCGAGCACAATACAGTTTAAAACAATTCCAGAGCATATCATTGTCGTTCCTCTCCAACCATAGATTGTTATGAGGTACTCCAGGCATGGTGCAAAGACCAAGGTACCTAATCCGGAGCCACAAACTGCAATCCCCGTTGCGAGGGAGCGATATTTCTCGAAGTAACATGTTACACTCACGATTGCTGGCAAATAAATTAAGCCAAAGCCGAAACCTGTATAAGAAAAGTTCTTTTATAATTGTACAGAAAGAGTATGATGTTTAACTTCACCAGGTGATACGTCTGCTTTAGATTTAAAAGCGAAGAATTTAGAACAAGTTATTCTTGTTTGATTTTACAGATTTCCATGGTTATTCTGCCAAGTCCTCTTTTTTTTATTTTAATGTTCTTGCATTGTGTAAAGATGTAATTTTATTAGAAAATTTTCACTTTAAACGAAACTGGCGAAATGGGGCTACGCTCGATCAGAATGTAAATGCTCGGAATCGCAATTACGGTGAATCGAGTTCTTCAAAACCTTTCCGGTCGAGAGAATTTTTTCTTAATTTATTATTTAATACGATTATTAATTAATAACATTGACGACTCGAAACTCAAAGCTAAAACAGTCTGCCCTTGGCGAAATGTCCATGGCAATTGAAACCGTAAAATGTTGCAAGAGAAAGAAAGGGGTAGATAAAAAACAGCGAAATATGGGGAGTCATTGAACCTGTTAATGCACATGAAATGGAAAAGTAAGTAAAAAAAGAATGGAAGATGTTTTTCAGTCACCTGTTCCAATGCCGATTGTAAAATAGAGCGTAACGATATTTTGAGCCCAAACGCTGGACAGTAAGCATGCACTTGCCAATATCGCGCCGGCTATAGTTACTGTCCGGCAGCTATATTTATTTACAAAGGAACCCGATATCGGACCTAGAAAAGTATATATTTTTTTAATATTTCTAATTGCATGTAGAAGCTTTAAAAAAAAGGATTTACCTGAGCACAGTGTGACTCCTACTAGTATCGATGCTATCCAAGCGGTTGCGCCTTTTCCTTCCTCAAAATAATATAGTAGCTCCAAGTAGAATACACCAAAAGAATATGTCACTCCATCCGCTATAATTGTATCATACAAATATACCGTTATATTGTTAGAAGGAGCAGTGAAATTTATTATATAAATATTACAACTATTTGTCCGATACGATTTGAGCATGGAGGAAGAGATATCGATGGAAGTTTGTTTGACATTGTTGCTTTTACGCGATATAACAGATTTAATTAGGTTTATACAACCTTATGCAATTGTTTTCATTCGAATTAACTACTCTGTAATAACCTTCCACGATGCTGATAATTATGAAGCACGTTAGCAAATATTGATAGTCTACCGCTGCATTATGTAAATTTATTAACTCCGATGTTATGGGTTTTCTTGATAATACGAATCTTTCTCAATACATATATCGGTATCGCAACAATTTACAAAGGCGTACCGAAATGTAATTAAATTTTATTACTTCGTTTATTCGTGAGATAAAGCAAGAGACATTCTTTCTGTGCTCATTTTTTAATTACATTACCAATTGCATGAGACTCTTAGAAATTACGTTCGAAGCTTATACAATGAAATTGTAGAATTGCAGAGTGTAAATTGGAGAATTAAAGATTATAGAATTGGTGATTATAAGTTACAAAATTATAGATTATAAGTTATAGAATCATAGATTATGAATTATAAAGTTGCAGATTACGGATTATAGAATTTTATTTTAAAAGGACATTTAATACAGACGGATACATTAACAAAGAATTGCACATTTCTCTGTGAATAATTTGAGCCGTGGTATCATCTTAAACGTAGAGCGGTGAAATGCAAAGACTTTGTAACTATAGATATCGCATTCCAATTTTATATCATAAAACCACTCTCGTATAATGATTAAGAGCGTATGTGCGTTTACATGCATGTGGTAAACAGCAGACAAACTGACAACGAGATGATAACACGATGACTCGAACGAAGGCGTTGCCTTTTTAAAGCCGATTCGTTTTCGTAAATCTGTGAGTGTTATTCGTGCCGTGTTAATTTTCTCTACGGGGCCAGAGAACATTTTCCTTTTTTTTATATCTTTCCAGCTTTAATTGTTACGGTTATTTCACCTAGAACCCACTTTTTTATGTAGCTTTCGAGTTACGAAAATTATTATATACAAATACTTCATTTAAATATAACGCAATCTATTTGAAATGAATCATGTTATTTCAAACAGAATGCATTGTGTTTAATTACAAATTAATTGCCGTTCGTAGGATTTAGTTCTTGTAACTCTTGTAAAGTTATTACAATAATTTTGCGATACGTCTTGCTGTAAATGTTGCTCTATAAATGTACGCGTTCAGGCGAATCTCGGGGCGTAATTAGAATTGTATATTTAATCGCATTCTGAGCAGTCGATGTGATAAATGTATTTCAATTTTTGACCTTATTCAGCATTGCTTTCAGTCAATGATAAGGAATATACATTACAAGTAGTACGTCCAAAGTGACTTTAGCAAAGCACTTTATGAAATCGTTTTGCTAGATGGTAATACCGATATTTATATCAATCTCTAACTGATTTCGAAAGTGAAGAGACAAAGAAGATATAAATTCGAGTGTTATTTTCACATTAAATTAGCAACTTCATTTCAAATTGCCAACCACCACGAAATAAATCAATGTTCATTTAATCCGCAATTAAACATCGATACATTTCTTTATTTAAAGATCTTTTCACTTCTTATTTAGTGCGGCATACTACAATTTAAAAATTGTGTTTTATTAACAACTATCGGGAGATTAAATTATCAGAAAATATTCCATATCCTTGAAACTGTTAAATAATATTCGAATACTGGTGCCACTTCGAGTCTCGACATAAAATTATTAAGTTCGCCTCTTTTAAAATCTTAAAGTCCACTGATACTGAAACCAGGCAATTTTCTCTTTACCAGTAATTAGACATCTAAAATTATTGTTATTTCTGTTCGACAATAAAAATTCCTGTTGCCTTTTCATTTACATTATACTTCATTCGAAAGGGGAGGTGTAATCGTCGAGTCATCCGCGAACAACGTCGAGCATGTGCCACAAACCTGCGTGTCGTCTATTTCGAGGAACGTATGTCGGTGCCCGTGGATCGTTCTTTTTTTTTGAGTTTCTTTGAATTGTGTATCACACGTAAAATAAATGTAACTTTATACCGGGCCGATATTCTCATGAGTTTACTGATTTGTGTTTTATCTAAATGAATAATACATTCGATTGTTATTGCATTATCAGCGTTCCGAGTGATTCGTGTTTATATTAAGTTCAGGAAAGACAAAGTGCATTCACTACTTGCAAGTCCGCTGTTTATGACATATATAGCAGCGAGATATGAGAAAATGTGTTCGCGATGACACAATGTTTGATTCATGGAAATTGGAGTACAAAGGAATTTGTCATTCTCGTGCGCGTGGACTGATAACATTTAAATTATTGTTGTTAGTAAGAAATATTTAACTTTTCTTTCCGTTACAGTTAAAATATTTCTTCGGTTTTAATCGAGGTATTAATAAAAGGTATTAATCGAATGTTGTTTCAAGATTTGAAGTGGTACCACAAAGATGGTACCGGTATTCGTACATTATCCAACGGTTTCAGGAATATTAAGTGTTTTCTGATAATTTCATTTTCTCCTAAAAATTACGAAATGGTATTTTGAAATGGAGGAAATCGTAATAAATGAGAATTAAAGAAATTCCTGGTACAGTTAACATTGAAAGTACGTGTTATGAAGATACATTACATTCAAGATTTTTAATTAGCTAGCCTTTAAGTTTTATTACGCAGATGAAAGAATGTAAGAAGTAATACATAAGTTCAAGAAAATTAAGATTTAAGTTAAAGCGAAAGCTGTTTGATACACCAATTAAATTAACGATTGTTCAAACTTCTACGGGAACGTGTTTAAGTCGCGAGAAGATAAGGTCAGTCGCGTTAATCTTGAAATAGCGAAACACAGTTGAAATAACTTAAACTGTAAATGAAAAAAAATGAAAATAATAAATAAGATGAGCACTCACTGATAACGTGAATTAAAAAGGATGCAAGGACAACAAAATATCCCCATCCTCCATCCGGTGGTGCCGGTTGTGTACCAACGCGTTCTGGTAAGTTGTCCATTGATTCAATGGCGACATTTTCGCTTCCGGTTTCTTTATTTTGCTTCTTTGTCTCGACCGAGGAGCTGGCAGTCGTGTGTGCCATGAGTTGCAATTGCAGAACTTAGCGAACTCTCTTGTTTACGGTACCGCGAGCGTCGAGTCAGTTCTCATGGTGGAAGGGGATGAAAAAGAGAAGGGGAGAATGCAGCGTCAAGAAATGCGATAGTTCCGAATGCTTTATGGAGAAACTTAATTATATTTGAAGAATGTACTCAATTAAAGACAATAATTATTATTAAATAATACACATGATTCATCTATCCTTGTAAATGCACTTCTTTTTGTGCCCCTGCTGTGGAACTTAAACATAATCAATATGAAAAGTCCGATTGCACTTTATGTTTGATAAATAAGATATGCAAAATATTTTTGCACCTGCGTTTAATTAATAATAAAAAAATTATGTTACAATAACAGTTTCTTAGAATTATTAATTAAAAGAGAATGAATGCGGAAATTGTTTATTCATCAGCTGTATGTTAAAACTAAGCTTTGTTTCCACTAATTTCATTGGTACTTTGTGGAAATTTATTATAACATTAGAAAATATATTTTTCAATTATTATTCCAAACAAATGTAGATGTTAGGAAACATAAATGTTACAAAATACCAAGTTATTAGGTGGAAATATTTATTTATTAATTTATTATATTATAAACAGCATTAGTGAAAATGTTCTTCATTGATCTGTTACAGCAGATTCAGCTAACTGATCTATTAACATTTTGCTGCTCTTGTACATGGTCATGTATCTGTGGTCGTGATTCATATGTACAGATAACAACACCCTGATGGTGCCCAGGAGTCCATTCCCCTTTTAATCCTATGTAATAAATTCTTGTTTTCTCCGAGCGACCATCACCGGTAAAATGAAGACTCAAGTGATGTATAGATGAAAATTTCACCACTCTACAATCAGAAATACAAAGATATTATCAATGATTTAACACTAAATAATACACTTAAGTAAGACAGTACAAAATCAATATACTTTAAAGGATATTGATGTTCTCCATTTGCATCTACAAAGAGCTCAAGCTCCTGATCTGGTTCTATTGACACATCATCAAATGTCATATGTGGTCGATTTTTAAATCTACACAGACATATAAATTAAATTTGAGGCTTAGAAACAGTTAAATTCATATTTAGTTGTATTTCAATTGATAAACAACTAATCAATGGTTATTTACAATCTCACTTTGTTTGGATGAAGGTCATCTTCACCGCCAATAATGATAAGTCCTTTTAGTTTTACATTACCGGTAAATCTGAAACAGAATAGATATTACATTTATGTATTTATTACTAACAGTAGAACAATAGTAATAGAGACTTACGGAATATTAAATAGTAGTTCTTCATCGGCATCACTTTCAACATACTGAAATGAAATGATGCGAAAGAAAGTTAATTGTTGTACATTATGAAAGGAATGAGAAATGAAGAAAGATAAAAAAGATAATTATTACTTTGCTTTTATCCAATCGGTGTTCCCAATATTTAAATACTGTAGATCCACTACCTTCTTCACTCTCATTCAAGCATTCCACATTATCTATATCTATTTTATTATGCAAGCTATATTGAACATTCAAGTCCTCCTCGTCGTGTGCACTTCCACAACTACAGTGATGTGACATTGTTTAAACATCTAAATACAAATCTGAAATGGCAAGGTTTACAATGTATTACTCATACGACAGTATAAACAAGCACAGAGTGTTATAATTAGTTTATATTCAATTTACTGCTTCTAACTAATACTGAATATTTTTTACAATGTTAGAAAATTAATGTTAATGAACGTTAACAAGTTTATGATGTTTTTAAAAAATTTGTTAATATCCAATGTAGTTGCTACCTAATATGAATAAAATGTAATCATACGTAGACAAAAATAGAGGGGACCACTTTTAATAATATCGATGTCGAATGAAAACTGAATATATAATAATTTCAGTTTAATTTATAATATAACAATACATCCAAATATAAATTTCACGATAATAAAATTCAACGAATCATTCACCGCATGTGATAGGTGGTAAACGTGGTGGTAGGTATACATGGTATACATATATATACGCATTCCTCATGTGCATCTATCTTCACGATATTCACTTATAAATGTGCAAGTCGTGCAAATATCATATCATTAATATTTGGTAATAATTCAGAAACGTGATTTTCAAAATATATAACGAACAACATTACGTTTTATCTTTAGAATGCGGAAAATTACAATTTCGTTTCCTTCGAATTAGAATCTTTTTGTAACGATATAATAATAATTTACTTTATTTGTATTATATGTAAGCTATGTTTTTTTACAATACATAATGAGCTATTAAATATTTATGTTTTTATAGAGATACATTGTTAAAAATATGAATTCTAAATTAAATTATTTAAAAATCGACCTTAGAAGGTTGGTAGAACTCGATAATGTCTCGCTTAGAACTTCAGTTGGCCGATAGTTTCGCTCTTTTAATACGATTTGGCATTTGGTATTGAAACCATTGTAACTGTGATCGTATCATTACGAGGGTTATAAGGGGTTAGGCGTTTATGATAAAACGCTAAATTGTAAATAGAAAACAAAAATATCCCCGTAAAATCTCACGAGACAATAATGGTTTTCAGTACGATGTGTAGTTGATATCCATTATATTCACATAATAGTGGATTGATTGATCTCCGAAGAATTGTGCTCACTTTCATAAACGTTTGACTTGTTAATGGTGATTCCATAGCAAATGAATATTTGCATGCTGCAGTTATGTGCTTCCATTGTGAAAACATAATTGTTTTATGGTGATAATATGTCAAAATCAAACATAAGGAAGATAACGGTTGACCCTACGAAATGTAATACAGACTCTCGACGGCCAAGTGTGTTTGAGAGGTTGGGGACCAAACCTGCAATTACTGCCGGTCAGAATACCTCGGATTATTGTAGAAACTGGGCATTGAACGGTAGCTGTTCGTACGGAAAGAATTGCAAGTATGTAGAAATTTCAATTTATCATGTGTCATAAAGAAATAACTTCTATAAATATCCACTTGACTAAGGTTTCATATTGACCAATATATTTAGATGTATGTTGTATCTGTTTGAAATATACATTAATGTCATTACCCATCGTACAAGCTTAAGGTGACCTAATGATTGTTTTACAACTAGATATGCAAACACTCATACATTAATAAGTCCATCGAAGCGTGCCAAAAAGGATAATGCCATTACGAATGCAACAGGGGTAAGCTTATGGTTTATTCTATTATACTATAATTTGGGTAGAACAGGTAAGCTATACCCAATATGAATTCTTTAGAAATATTTCTTTGCTTATGACAATAATAACATTCCAATTCTTTTCATCCTGATAATATATAGCTTACTGAGGATCGATTCAAAAGACTTACTTCCAAGATTGTAAAGAAGGCATCGCATAGTCCTGATTTAAATTTGGAAGACTGGAATCAGACAGATCTGGAGTACGAAGACGAAAAAGTTTTAGAAAGACGCAGACAGCTGTTGCAGAGAGAATTAGAGTTACAAATGAAGAAGGATAAGGAAGTTCATGGGAAAGATAAAGTTAGACAGAAAAAAAAGGCAATGACCTCTTCCTCCAGTTCTCGTACCTCGAGCACATCCAGCAGCAGTAGTAGCTCTAGCAGCGAGGATTCGTCGTCGAGTTCAACATCCGTTTCACGGAAAAAGATTAAAAAAGTTAAATCTAAAAGACATCACAGTGTATCTACAGATTATGACGAAGATAAGGAAAGGAGAAGAAAGTGAGTTACCGAATGTATTTGGTGAAAGTATAATTTATTAATATGTGATAGAATTGAAAAAATGTATACATCCATTGCAGCAGAAAAATTTTCTTTGGCATTAGGTCTTATATAGTAATAAGAAATATTTTTATATTGTTATTAGAAAGCGTTAAATATTTTTCTTACGATATATTCCTTTTTACACAGATTAAAATTAAAGAGGCTTGGAACAAAAAACGAAAAATTAGTAAATAAGAAGAAACGAAAGTTCGAAAATTCCTCTGCAAAAAAAGAAATTGCTTCAAGATCGACAAAAAAGTATGCTTCATCTTCCACTTCAAGGAAACATTCTACCACTCCTCGTACGAGATCACCGGCGATACAAGTTACTGCAACAGCAGTTAGGGAAAGGAATAGAAGTGAATCTCCAAAACCAATTAAAAACAGAGAAATAGAGAAAGAAGACAGGCATTATAAAAAGGTACGAGACATAGATGAAGGATTACCTAGAGATAATACTAAGAACAAACCCTTTGATAAAGTCAAAGAACAGGATAAAGAAAAGAATCGTCCTATAGATGAAAAAATGAGGGCCGAAGATAGATTAAAAGTTAAATGCAAAGAGAAGGAAATCCGGGCTAGAACTCCATTACCATCTGACAGAACTAAGCATCAGTACCCTAAAGAAACAGTATCGAAGCCTCGACGTAGCCGGACACCGGAAAAATCGTCAAGATCAAAACGAGAACCTACGCCACCGAAAAATCAAGATAGACAAGTTTCCACGAATAGATCTAGAGATGGAGAAAAGAAAGATCGTGATTCGCACAAGGGCGATAAGAATAAAGAGAGGGAGGAGATCAGGAAAAACGAACCAAACACCAAAACAAGGCAGATCTCAAATCAAGAGGAAGGACATCGAAGAGTCGGTAAAGATTTTGACGATAAGAACTACGTAGCTGATAAAACACGACAAAAGAGCAGAGAACGACGTGATAAAGATCACATGAGAGACGAACGTGGTCATTCACGGCTGAGTCGAGATCAGCGAGATCCTCAACGCGACAAAGATAAAGAAGAACCGCAAGAACGTTGCCGTGAACGTCAACGTGAAAGAGATCGTGATCGTGACAGAGACAGAGAACGCGATCGGGATCGAGAAAGAGACCGAGATCGGGATCGTGACCGTGATCGAGACCGGGAGCGAGAACGAGATCGCGATCGTGATCGTGACCGTGATCGCGATAGGGAAAAAGAACCGTTGAAAACAAGGGATAGGGACGTTCCACCATTGGTTTCGACATCGTTAAATTTTTCGGCTGATAAGAATTCACGCTACGGTCGTGATAAAGAACGCTTAATAGGGAAAGATAGCACTTTCGAGAAGAATGGTACTCGAGAACGTCGAAGTGATAGGGAAAGAGAAAGATCAGAAACAAAAGCGCTTTCTGACAGGGACAGAACTTCTTCTCAGCGTCTTGACAATAGATACGATAGGACTACCGTTGATAAAGATGTTACGAATCGTAAAGCAACTGTAAATTCACCTAGAGATCGCATCGAACGTTTTCCACGAGAAAGATCTTTGGATAGAACTTCCTTGTTAGAAAAGGGTGTCCATGCAGCACCACCTCCACTTTCTCAAACGGCTCCTTTGCCATCCATTCAACCCTCTACAGCTTCTTCGTCATTTTCATCAGCACCTCCTGCTGTATCTGCATTATCTACTTCAAGAGACAATTTAATAGAAAGAGTTGAGGGAGGACACTATGATCGAGATAGGCATAGGCGATTCAATACGAGATATGATAGAACTCATACATCGGAGCATGATAGAAAAGAACAGTCACGCGTTACACCGACAAAAGTCGATCGGCTCGTTGAAAGACGGGAAACTAGTCCACGTCGTACCATTGAGATCGATAGAAGTTTCAACAGAAATTACGGGCGGTTATCGGAGCATTGGGATGAGCAGGAAGAAGGATCCTCGCATATAGATTATCGCGATCATCATGTTCATGAAGATGATAGAAGGAAGAACGTTGATAGCAGAAGATACGATAGTCCATTTGAGGAGAGACGTGGAATCCGCGAGGAAAGATCTCGAGAGTCAAGATACGGCGTGCAATCTACCGATAGACCATCTTATGACGATCATCGCCATCATCATCATCATCACCACAGACATCCACTGTATCCTGGCGATAAATTGAGAAGTAATACTAACATTCGGTACGTTAAATTTATCACTCTGCAATTACTTTATTAAATTTAATGTAAGGTATCGAAAGCGTTTCGATTCAAGCTGGTTAACTGCTTCATTTGTATTAGGGATGAAAATGTCTCCAATGATGATTGGGATAATCACCATCGGGAAGTGGAGCATGGTAGAGAAAGAAACTACGCATCTGTCGAGTGGGAAGAAAGAGAATGGCGTGTAAGAACGTTATGGGATAACAGAGATAGTCTTCCACGATCAGAAATTCATGACGATGACTGGAATTCACGGTATGAGAATCCCATATCTGATTGGAAAACAAATGAACCTCGCAAGTGGGACAATCAATCTGTACATATTCGTGGACATTATAGAAATGATCGTTCCAAAGAATTAGAAATAGGCGAATCTACGTCGCATAGGTATAAAATGTGTTATGTTTGCTTTGCAGTTAAGCAATTAGTGCTTGATATCCGCATCATGATATACTACCGAATTTTACTAAACTTAACTGAATTAATACAGACTTTACTTTATTAGAACATCATAATATTACAAAGTGTATTCAATATGTTGTTGTTTTTTTTACTGTTTCTAGTAAGAGAAGAACGTATAATAGTTCTGAAAATAGAGAGGAATGTGCAATTCATACTACTAAACAAGCATCCCTTTATGGTAGTATGAAGGATGAACCTATAAACAAGAAGTTAATGGAACTTGCCGAAGGTAGACTATGTACGAGCAGAGAAAAATCCACGGATAGCTTCCAGAAGAAATCTTTACCAAAAGAGAAATCTGAAACGAAGGAGACTGTTACATCTGAATCAAAACGTTCTTGCGCTGATGAGTCATTGCAAACTCTTCACACTGAGAGTGATCTTAGTGATATTAGTGATGATCCAGATGATATATTAAATATGGAAGACGTAACGGTACGTTGAATTTTCTTATTTTTATATAAGTTATTGTTATATCATGTAGCACATTAGTCTCCATTGAATACATCTTTATCGTTCGTTTAGGGGAGGAGTTACGTGAAGCATTAAAAAATGTTAAATGCGGAGTTTTTAGTTGAATTTTTTATTTAACAATTTTTTTATAGGATATTGACGCAAACAAAGCACGAGGAAGCAAGAAAACTCCTGAAACACAACGAGAAGTTCAGTCCGCTCCGCAAGAGATAGTTCAACCACCCGTTAAGGAAGTCATAGAGGAAACAGATTTCACTGTAAAAGGAAAAGATAATAGTGATGCAATGTCATTTCGGTAATATGATTAATTTCTAATGGCTTAATCAATTAAAACTACATTCACTTATTATTTATAAGGGATATATTAATATCGTATCTATCTAATCAGATTAATATATTTTTCAGGAACATGGAAGATGAAAATATGGAAACTATGGACTTCGAGGAAATTTCTGATGGCGAACTAGAAGAGGATATTAAAACGAGCGGTAAAGGCTTGGGCGATGCTTTGGGCGTTGATTGGGAAAGTCTTGTGAAGGAAACGCAATCTCGAAGATCTCTATCTTGTAACCAAGATACGAAAAATCGCTGGCAATGTAAAGCAATTTTCCATAGAATAGGTGTTTCTGCAAAATATGCTGGTGAAGATCTCATGAAAAAACTTGCGAAGAAATATGGAAAGGATGGTAAGGTATTTTATATGTTAAGTTCTATTGACACACGTAATACGTTAAATTTCTATCTACAGATCATTCAGAGTTTTTCCTGCATAATGTTGCATTTATACATACGGCGCTGGCACGAAATCGTCTATTAAATAATTTAAACAACGATATGTTGCCTGCTATCGATGATTTTCTGTACAGGTATTGTATACATTGAAAGAATTCTTCAGTAATGGGGTTAATTAAAATGTAACGAACGATTGTCTAATTGTAATTCTGTTATAGAAATAGCAATGTAAATAGCGAAGAGGATGTGGATTACGATTTAGAGGTCTTGAAGCCCTGCACGACACTGTACGAAGAAGCAAAATGTTTCTTGCAGCAAGCTGTATAAAATATGATTTTATCTATAACGTATAATTCGTAGATTTACCTATGTGTTGATATTTTATAAATACATTGCTAGACACAATTACATTAATTTGTTACTTGTTAGTCCAAATCAAGTATTGTTAATATATTTGTTTTTCTTTTTGTTTTTTTTCTTCATTTACTTAGCTACCGACTGTGGCTATTTTAACTGTCAATGGTGAAGTGTAGAAAAAAAAAATTAAATTGGTATATTTTTCATAAGAAACAGACTTTTAATTTTTAACTAAGAAAATATATTATTGTACAATATCAAACCTTTATACCGTATATTTTTGGAAATTTAGCTGTAGTAGCTACAGTATTATGTACAAGAGTTCCATCATTATACAAATATTGTTCTATTAATATTCGTAAATTTTAAAAAGAAATAAATTTAATAAAATTGATATTATTTACAAAGGAGCTTGTAAAATGTGTTTATTTACAGTACGAAAGAACGGCTAGTCCTTTACTTTCTGATTGCAGGATTATTTTCGCTGTATTAGTTCATTAAAATGGCAAATCTCTTTACCAATTTTTTCTATCGTATTCCAAAAGTGTGACAGAGACAATATCGTTCTCTAGTATACTTATAGCTTTTTCCAATATTCGTTCGTTTTCATCGATATTAATCTAAATAATAAGTACACATTGAAAATATGAAAAGAAAATATTCGCCCTTGTAAGTACATACCTCTGTAATTAATTGCGAACATTCATTATTATTCTTTCGCTGGCGGCGTTTAATTATTTCGACATTTGTACAGTACAATTCATATAGAATTAAACCTAAAAAATATTTAATAACCAATATATAATCCGTTAATTAATAATACTATTGTAAAAGCTTATTTTTATTATATTTGATATAAACCTTTCTTTTTACAGTCACCACATTTCAAAGTATCCAATATTGATATTAAATCATTGCAGTATGCAGACTTTATACCAAGTTCTTCATCAGTTAAATCTAAAAAATAAGAAAGAAATGTTGAATCAGCGAATGACATTAATTCATTTTGAAGTTTTTTACATACCTGTCCACGATAAGCTCTCAGTTCTGCCGTAATAAGAGATAATTCGAAATTTTAAATCCGCAATAAGATAGTTGGTTGGAGGAAGCAAAGGTATAAGTTCTTTCTTCATGAATTTAAAAATTTTTCGGGGATCTTTGGCCGAAGCTTCTTCCACTATGGCCGCTAAGCCCGAACGAATCGAACGTATCTAATAGTAAGGAAAAAAAGAAGTTTGCACGCGACGAAAATAGAAGTTAAAACGAAGTAAAGCACTCTACGAAACTAAAACTATTATGGTTATATTTTCGTATAACGAGAGAGTATTAATAAAGTGTAAAGAATACCTCTTCTATTCAATATTCGCTTAAAAATCTTGTTCGTTAATAAGAGTTCAGATTTTCGAAGTATTTAGAAATTCTATGAAAATAAATTGAATTCAATGAAAATATACCTGTCGACTGTTAATAGTTACTGCACATTTATCACAAACCCAAGGAGTTTCAGAATTAAGTGGATCCGCTGGTAGCAAGGTTCCGGTACAATTATCAGATGCACACAAGAGTGCACCCAATTTAGCACCAAATTCCTACGATTTTCATTGCAATTATGATTCAATCTAATTACAAAATGCTAATCAAACAGCATGCTAACAATTTACAAAGTTTGATAGCTTGAAAATCCAATCGTTCAATAAAATCTTGAGGTAGCCGATCTCTATATTTACCGTAGGATCGCTGCATCTTTTGCAGTTGCAGGAGAAGTGTTTAGTGAAACTTAAGAATTGCCTTCGTAATGTCGTGTCCCAAAACAAACTCGTATAACTCATTGTCAGTTCTTCTCCCGCAGAGATTGGAAGGGCAGCGGAAACATACAATCGGTATTCCCCATCGAAATGATGTCTCGTCTTTGGTATGCAAC
Source organism: Cerceris ruficornis (assembly GCA_963989415.1). Lineage (NCBI taxonomy): Eukaryota > Metazoa > Arthropoda > Insecta > Hymenoptera > Crabronidae > Cerceris > Cerceris ruficornis. Next base: position 31,450,682 of record OZ022520.1, on the reverse strand, counting down.
AATGGTTCTGTAGCGCACCCATAGGATACAACCCCCGTAAACTCGTTGAGTTGTCTTTGTTCTCAACACTGACCGTTTCGAAGGAATTTGTGTTAAATAATCCGCAAACGTGTTTCATTAATTTCTCATCCTCCTCGGTTGGAGGTTTTGCCACGTCGCGGCGGAGTAACTCGATCTTTGCAAAAGATAATTACTTCAAATTATAGGAAGTCTTTGAAGGAAAGAAGTTTCAGTATATTCCTTCGTTTGTCATTTTTTTCGTGGCAATCGGTATTTTACATATTGTGCATTAAATAGCATCCTTTTTAATTGAGAGCGGTCACGATGGAAATTGTGCATTTGAAATGAGAAAAGAATAATGTTTATGTCTATTTAATATCGCGAATTTCACAGGTGCATTGTGAATTCTTTCTGCACAATTTTTGCGCTTCTTTTAAGAGTTTTGAAAATGCTAATTAAATTAAAGGAGGGAAATGGGGTTTATGGTATTTGAATTGCAATCCTTATCATGAGCGTACTTTGTTGTTAACGAAATAAGTTTAATTTAGTTTGTTACGTAATTTAATTTACAAAAATTGATGATTGAATTCATTTTGAACATTAGCGATTTATTAAAATAGGGTCAATTCACTTCAAACTCTTGCAATTTAAATGCCAAACGTTCTATGTTAATGGAAAAAATGAATTTATAATAAATATCGTTATGTAATCGAATTTATCAAAATGTTGGATACATGTTACACATATGTTAATATTAATATTAAAATTAATTACAGTCATTAATAGATTAATATGAAATCGTTCATTTAAAATTGAACTTTGATTTGTTATATCTGGTGCAATTGAGATGAGCTTAAAGTTGAATAAGACGGCCTCTATAAATATTAATCTATAAATAAAAGTCTTAATAAGTTCAATGTTAATTACAGAACATATAATGTGATTGATTTATTCGTATTACGTGAAAAAAATCTAATTGTTATACATTAGTGATAGTGATGCAGTTATTATTGCGGAAATATTCAATCAAGATTATATAAAAATCTGGAAGAAAGGTTTCAAAATTATATTTCCTTATCAAAATTCTATAAGAATAGTCAGTACAAGTATTTCGTTTGAACAAAACAACAGGCTCGCGTATAACATACTTTCGCTTAATACAACAAAAACATTTTAAAAACGCTCATACATAATGCGACATATAAGTTCACATTTTCACGTTCCAATTAAAACTATCACTCATTCTCTCTTCGATTATGCTTTACTAATGATAAATTACGTTCAAATCCATCATCGTAAAAAGTCCCACTGAATTTTCACATTCATTTTACAATTTTTACGATAAACCATCCTTGACAAATACGTGCATACATAATTCACATACGTATAACGCACATGCGCTTATAATATTTTACAAATAAATCCATTAGAACAAAAGAAACGAAGGAGGGTAAAAACTTGATGGTTCGCGATCTACAAGATAGACGCAGAAAATGTAAATAGAACCAGCGTTAGAAATTCCAGAAACATTTACAGAAAATTCAAAACATTTCATGTTTAACCACCTCGGTAGACTACTTAGCTAGTGTTAATTTCGAAATGTCCTTTTGGACATTACCAAAACGCAATTCCATCCAAACGTATACGTACCTCGTAGCCATGGGAGAGAGACAAATGTGCCTGAAGCACGGATGCACACTTACGTTCCACTTCATTCATGAATAGTGCACGTATCGGTATAACAGCCAGTAAAAGATTCCATGACCAATTAGTCCCGCAAGTCGGCATTAACGATCTCAGATATTCGCACTCGTATTTCACGTGCTTCGTTGAGTTCTCGCACTCTGCTGAACATACCGGTAATCCGCATCCCCGATCACACGGGAAAAGTGGGCACTCCTTCTTGTAACAGCTTACGCACATTGGCAACTGATTTTTGTGATGTCTAGGTCCGATTATCAAAGGTCTATCGATAAAAATTAATTCTCCTTCCTTAATGTCTCTGGTGGCGAACATGCCACGACCACCTAACGCCGAGTGCGCAATAGTCCATGATCTTGGACCATCATCTATGAGATTGTTTTCTTTCAAGTATGACACCAATGCCTCTTCCGTCTTTTCTGGCTCTGCATCACGCGAGATGTTCATTTTGATCGGAATTATAGCTTCGGATGATTCTTTTGGCTTTATGCGATAGACAACGAAAAGTAATCACTATCGTTGACGACCGAGTGGACCGAAGTGCACGCGTGCTTCTATCTTTGCATCATATATATGTACATGCGTTTAGGAAAATTCGTTGGATTACGTAATACACTCTATCCGTAAAACGGTGGATTCAAGTGTAGTAAGCGTGGAGCTTGATGGTTTAGGATTTAACGTTTGAGAAGGGGAATTACAGGGTGATGGAACTTTTTTCATGTTTCTAAGGATAATGGCATTCTTGCGTGGGATATATGGTCCAGAGTGTATTTGAGATGGGTGTTGAGAGAGTAGTAGTCCACGCATTTTATACTCATCGCCGCGTGCTGATTCAGTTTAAAATAGAGCTGGGATTTTGTAACCACTGGTCCCTCTTCGTACGCCGTTATAGGCGTATATTTGATAATTGTATGTTAATGTTCTCTCGCTTGTTAGGATAATAGTAGAATAGAAGGTACAGGATAGTAGAAATATGAAAAATTATATGCCTACCACAGCCATGTGAAGTGGCCACAGAAAAGTTTCGGTTGGATTTTCTTTATTTATCTGATAAATAATACGATATGTAATCTATAGTACAGCGGTAATCCTTGTCAAGAACCTGAAGAAATATCTTTACGCTGGAACTACTGGCGATTAAGCCAGTATATTCAAATGTAATAAATGCGTGCGTTAAATGAAAAGGGATAGCGAAGAAAGAAAATCGAACGATACGATTTCGTATAGTTAGCAATAGAGAATTTGTCAAAGGAATTATAAACCAGGCACTTCGAATGCCTTGATAGTTTTAGTGTTAATTAACACCCAAATACAAAAGATACATGGCTCAGATCAGCATTCATAATATAAAAATCGAACATTTAAGATTACTGATAACATCACGTAACAACCGAAGCTCAAGCTTGCTTCGATCACCCAAGGCAGTTCTCTTGCACTTGAAGTTATGTAATAAATCAAAATTTGCCAATCAATTCAACTTGCCAATATCAGCAACTTAAAGGAGTTTACTTTAGAATTCCCAAAAATCCTCATTGATAAGACAATCTTCACGCAAGCGTATCCGACGCGTGTGATCGTTTGTGTAGCTAAGGGTTGCTAAGACTACCATGGGTCTTCGACTGACTGCTTTAAGTTCCACTGAACTATAACTGTATATACCTCGCATATGTCTAAACATATGTACATAAAAAACATTGTGAACTAAAAAGTGTCTACTCGTATCAGATTAGCTTTTTACAATTCCACACGACGAAAGATATGAAAAGGTAACTGGGGTTGTAACGTGGGACAGAAGAGAAGGAAAATAATCTACCTCATGAACTTGCGGAATCGAGGACCATCTAATTATTTTCCCGATGATTAACATTTTACATATTAACGCTTCTGAGACTTTTTACGTACATATTCAAATACCTTATTAGCAATATTTAGAAAAAAACTTGGTAGAAAATGAATGAGAAACTTTGCAAGGTTTATGCGCATGTCGTAGATCTATATTCAGCCTCGGAATGTATATTTGTCAAAGTAGACGTTTGGAGAACATCCATTGAATAGGACATATCTTTCGGGTCAATATATTTACGTTTCTTTATACTGCGATTAAGAGTGCCTTGTATGTGTATACGTAAACAGTCATAAATTTCATTCAGAGCATGCTGTATATGGCAACGTTTGCCGATGAAGAAGCCTATGAATGAAAAGATCTTTGCTCTATCGACTCTCCTGGCTTTAACGATCGGTATTACATCGGGACTGAATTGTAGCGGGGATCCTTGCATGTATGGGATTTGTTTGGAGGATCTGAACAGGTATATGAAGAGACATTCCATCGAGGATACTTGATTTTATTGTATATTTTTTTATAATTAATTGTACACAATTTTTAACGATGATTTCATATCAATGTAGTATGCTTGATCATTATTTTTATTTAACTATGTTAAAAATGTATTGATGAATAATGAATAATATATACTATCATATATTTATTACGCTAAATATATTCACACTTATATTAACATTTTTTTTTCATAATTCAAATTTTGTTGGATTGATTGAAGTACAGTTATGTTGAAGAATCATTGACCTTTAAGGTGTAGAAAAGTCTAATATTTAGAGAATCGACTATTTGCTGTGGTTAATGACACGAATTAACGTATAAATGTTGATATAATCATATTAAAAGGGTAACACTAATCGCCATGTCAGAGTTTAAAAAAATGATGATTAGTGACATCGACCCTTCAGCTTGAAAAAGTTAATAATATGCATTATAATTAACCATCCATTGTTTCTTTGACGTAGTACATATTCTTGCTACTGCATCGATGGTTACACTGGAATTAATTGTGAAATTAACTGGGACGACTGCTGGTCTAATCCTTGTCTAAATGGAGGAACATGCAACGATGCTGTTGCAGGGTATAATTGCTCCTGTGTCGAGGGTTTTGTAGGTAACTCGTGCTAACTTTGTTTACTTTAAATGGAACGAGGGTACATCTACGGTGCGAGAGTGGATGAGCAAACATATCGTTATGATTGCGTTAACAAAACACTCCGTAAGGTATTCGGACGATGAAGAGAATAAACATTTTCATGAAGTGAACGTGGTACATCGTGTATTTCATTTCTTTGCGTTTGTGCTCTTTCGGCTGTAACTGCTATGATCATTTCGTCTGGATCTGCTATTTTAGGGGTGTTTTGAGCCACCGAGGGCATAATATGTTAAATAATAATTTAGCCTTCATCTTCCGACCCGCCATAGTCCCATGGTGTAATTGTTAACACGTTGAATCTCACCCATATTTCGGTAGTCTTATCATTTCCACCGAAGTGAAACTTTCTCCATTACAATCACATCTTTATAGAATAAATTTCGTTGAGGGTAAAAATAGGTATATTCTCAGCAGTACTTTCTTTTCTTATCACCATTATTTAAGTATCGAATGTAGTAAGAAATTCGTAAGTATTACAATTTGAAGAAATTTCACGTAACATTATGATTATTCACCCTAATATTTATTATTATTCGCAGGTACAAATTGCGAACAGAAGTACAGTGAATGTTCAAATCAACCCTGCTTAAACAATGGAACTTGTCTTGATTACGATGGTATCACTTGTCAGTGTCCAGATGGGTATTCAGGTAAAGGAAGAATCTGATTGTTTATTGATAATACGTTCGAATCATTTCATTATCTTAATTTCTTCTCCACAGGCGATTATTGCGAGATCGACGCTTCTGTGTGCAACGATACTATTTGCAAAAATTCAGGAGAATGCGTCGAAGGACCTGGATTTTCGTTCTTCTGCCGCTGTCCCGAAGGTGTGTCAAATTACAATCCATAATTTATATGCATTGACACGTGATTTAGTAAAATTACTTATATTTTAATTTAACAAATTGATTGTTCCTGAAGGATGGACCGGTCGCTTGTGCGACGAGGACGTTGACGAGTGCGTGACATCGCCGTGTAAAAATGGTGGGCTCTGTATCAACATACCAGCTTCCTACACTTGTGCTTGTTTATTCGGTAAGTTTTAAAGAAATATTCGATAATCGATCCTCTAAAAATACCAACGCTTTCTAATAAATCTTCATTAACAGTCATTTCATCTTCTCTAAGTCAACATCGCTTTATAAATAACATAATTTATTAATGCTTCCTAATTCGACAGCATACAATACTATAAACCAAAATTGAGTTTTACATGATCTTAATGTTATATATAGAATTTATCTTGATTCCAATAGATTCATCTTCAATATGACACTTTAATAAAAGTACCCACATACGTATATCATTAATATATATCTAATAAGGAGCAATAATTATTAATTTTTTTTGCACTTTCTATACAAATATACCTTATTTATGTCAAACACAAGGCTATACAGGAAAAGATTGCGACAAAGCTATCGTCCCCTGTGATGAAAATCCATGTGAAAACGGTGCAGTCTGCTTACTCGAGGATGAACGACCAGTTTGTTACTGTGTACCAGATTATCACGGTATACTGTGCGAATCAAGATACGATGATTGCGAATCTAAATTCGCTAATTGCAAAAATGGAGGGACCTGTATCGATGGTATCAACAGTTTTACCTGTGCCTGCCCGAGCTCCTACAGCGGTTTAATCTGTGATGTATACGACGCCTCGGTGACGACTGTTTTAAGTACCGAGAAGACATTTGGAACTGATATTTATAAGACTACTACCGATATTCTCTTCTCATCGAGATCGACCTCACTGCCAGAAAACACTTCATTACCATTAACTCCCACCCCTACGACGATACCATCTTCAACTTCTTCCAGAAGTACCAGTCGTTCTTCGACAAAATGGTATCCCTACCCTGATCTAACAACCCCAACATCGGATAGAAACGATACCGAATCGTTTGAAAGTAATAGCACAGAGAGTTCGCCGTTTTTCACCGATACTCCATCGATTTATACAACTGTAAATACAGAAGTATCAGGTGAAGAAGCCGTTTCAACGGAACCGAGAACTTTCACCAGCACTTCCGGTGAAGTTTCCCCTGTGTTCTCCACGGTGAAAGCGGAAACGGAGTATTCGACATCGAAAACTCTTTATAATGAAAGTAGTACAAGAGATATGACTTATCGGGGCGAAGGTACTACATTTGCATGGATCAATGATACTTCTAGCACCGAAATGAGTGACGTGACGGAATATGTTAGGAGTACGAGGTGAAATTCAAAAATTGTATATAGAAAAATTATTTTAACGTTAAAACTACCGAGGCAATATGAAATAGGCTTTATAGAAGGATAAAGGTACGATATCTTCGTTTAGATACTATCCCATCGGAACAACATCCATGGAAAAGACCACGGATGGTACCACGACGATCGAAAACGAAAGAAGCACTCTCACGTTTCCTATTGTTACATCTTCTACGAGTATAACAGAGCTTTGGCAAAATAAAAGCTCAGAAGGCAGTACAACAGTAATAGAAGTGCCAAAAACGTCTTCTTCAGTCTCAGACAAATGGACGTCTACACTGCCATCGAAGTCTATGATTACTGAACTTGATGATACAACGTCTTCATTTGCCAGTACTACTTCTTTGCCCGTATTAACGATTAGTCATACATCTGTTGAACCGGGTTTTGAAAATAGCACCGTTTATTCTGAGCACGATCAACAATTAACAACGCAGGATCATACGGCGACATTAAAGACTACCACCGATTGCGATGGAATTTCTTGTGAAACAAGCACCACAGTATCTCCTGCACTTAATCATACCGTAGTGAGTGTCACTTACATAATGTTTAATTAATAATTTAATTTTACTTCTGGCTAAAAGGCGTACAATCTTCTTTTCATTAACTGAAAATAATGTTTCATTGTTATTTCTCTTCACCGGCGATTTACGAAGTCAGTAATGAGTATTATTGCTGCATTTAAATTAATTGCAGTGTAATTGTTCTCAACGGGAGGATTGCAAACCAGGTACAAATGTAACTCGTGCAGCTTTCAATGGGAAGTCTTATGCAAGGCAACAGGTTGATGTAGAGATTGTAAACGGTAATAATGCAACGCTTCGAATCTTTTTAAAGCTCAGGACGCGCTTTAAAAATGGGATAATATTGCACGTTTACTTTGACAATGAGAAATACGCATTAGTTTATCTGGAACTTAGCTCATTGAAATTTCAATTCTCCTGTGGACTCGAAACGATGTTACTCGGTGAAATAGACACCCCCATTGATAACGGTTACGAAGTTGATATTGATACGAGGTAATGCGTTTTTTCGATCATTCAAATGTAGAGAGTACTTGTCAATTGCAAACATTTTATCTTCGTTGTATTACAATTTACAGATTTCAATATTTCGTGCAAGACGAAGTCAATAAATGTTCCGTTCGATTGTTAGTAAATGGCACGACAGCCGTAAGTGGAGAACAAATTCTATCTTTACGCGGAAATCTTCCAAGGCATGCTAATTTACATTTAGGTGGAATACCTTTGGCATTCTCGCATTATTTCACCCACATAGGTATGGGGTTTGTTGGGTGTATGGATTCATTGAAGGTTGGTATATTAAATTATTTAATTTCTGGTATTTAGGACAACCTTTCAATATTGAACTTCGATGCAATAATATTCATAGGTGAACGATATCCCGAGACACTTCATCCACGATTCTACAGAAACGTTTCAAATTGAAGACTGCGTGTCTTTCCTATGCCTCTCGAATCCATGCCAGAATTTCGGTGCGTGCCACGAAATAAACGGCACGATACGCTGCAGATGTATAGCAGGGTAAGATAATTATTTGATAGTATGTGGTACAGAAAATAAGTACAAATTATGTCGTATTAATTAGTGCAGACATTTTTTATACATTTTTCAAAGCAACTTTCCAACTTAAGTTAATAGTAAATCTGTATCAATTGATTAGGTATACAGGGTCATTTTGCGAGCGTTCAGCATGCGATGAAAGTCCTTGCGCTCTTGGTGCAACATGTATCAGTTCACCCGGCACGGGGTTCGTTTGTGTATGTCCTCTTGGAACTCATGGACTTCTATGCGAAGAAGGTAAAATTTCGTTTATTATCATCACGCTGATGTAATTTGTGTCTCTGTATTATGACGTAACTCGTCGACTTTCAGATACCATCGTCGCTCGACCATCGTTTTCCGTTCTCGTTCCCGGATTTTCATCGTATGTTGCGTACGGTGTGTCGAACTCTATAAAAGATACGATGGAATTGAATATGAAACTTATACCACGTACTTTCGAACAAATATCTTTAATAGCATACTTAGGACAAAGCGGAACGCGCCGTGATTTATCAGATCATCTTTCCATTACTTATGTGCGCGGCTATATTATGTTAACGTGGGATTTGGGAGCAGGTAGATATATGTTTGCATCCATTTCAAAAATTCATATTTTCTGTACGCGTTGTTTCGTCTCACGATAAACTTTCGCAGGGGTACGTAGGATATTCACAGATACCCCTCTAAATTCTGCAACAATGACAGCAACAGTAGGTAAAAGCTATAAAGCGTATACAATTAGAGTTGGCAGAAGAGGCCGGGATGCATGGCTTGCTGTGGATGGTATAGGTAACGTAACTGGACGCGTGGTTGGGTCTATGACTCGACTCGATGTATCACCGATACTCTATATAGGTCTGTTTTTAACTAAGTTCATTCTTTTATTGCTAAATGATAATTGTTATAAGTGTTACTGCTAATTTGAATGTATTATTAATACCCAACGCCTTTTTGCAGGTGGTCATAAATCAAAAAACTTTGAATCTTTGCCGCATGATTTACCTCTTCACACTGGATTTTCTGGTTGTATATTTGACATTGAATTGCGCACTGAAAATTCAATTTATCCAATAACCAGTTCTAGCCCTGCAACAGGACGTGGTGTTGGTGAATGTCACCGCAACGAATGTATTCATAATTCGTGTAAAAATGGTGCGGTGTGTTTAAGTAATGGAGCCACGTACAGGTAAGCCATTCATAATTGTGATGTAATTCATAACATTTGCTTCATCTATGAACAATCCATGAATTTTCCAGTTGCATTTGTACGAAAGAATGGATGGGTTCCGATTGCTCCACGCCAGTCGAAATGCAATCCTCTATTAATGTATCTTCGTGTCAGACAGTAGGTCAGTAAAAATACTGTTGTCTATTCCATTCCGCCTCGATATATTTTTTAGTACAAATTTTATGCAAACATCGAGAAATGCATTCCTGACTAGTTCTCATATATTAACTAACATTTTGATTCTTATTTTTCGTCTGAGATGTAACTGAATAAGAGTTCAAGTGCACAAATAAGATAGCAGCAGATAACCGGGCCTGTAAATCGTGTTTATTGTGATCGTGAAACCATTCAACCGAACCCCAGTGGGAAGTCTGCAATAAAAGAAAAAGTATATTAATTAGAAGTTTAAATAACTCTGAATAACTTTGATAAAAAGTTTTATTAGGTAGAACCTGATAATTCTCTTCTAAACGTGACAATCTTACTGCTTCTTCTATACTAATTACTCTGTCTGCTGCAGCTAAAGTGAGAATCACAGATTTGATCGCATCTACCCCATACATGAACCCTATGAATTAAACAGTATTACGGATTTTTATTGTATTTGTATATATTATTAATAAAAAATACTTACCATTAATTGCATTGAAATTATAAGACATTAGATGCCTCGTCAAAATTGCCTTGGTTTCTATGGATACAGTAGGGGCCTGTATGCTTTGAGTTTTCACCATGTCAACAGCATATTTGTCGCAAAACCATTGAACCAATGGATCCCAACTTTCAGTTTGAAGTTTATACAGTTCATCTTTGTCCTATGATAAACAATTTTTTTAAATGTATGCTTAACTTTAAATATAACAGAATTATAGAAATAATTAATCACTTACATGAGAATGAAATAATATTGTATCTGTTTCCAAACAATTTACGATATAATTGACAATGTCTATTTTTGTATAATTATGGGGATTATCTATCACTGTGTTGCATAGTGCCGTCTAAAAAAGATTTATGATAAACAATTTCATATTCAATATCTTTCATGAATTCATATTTTTATTTGAGAAAAATATCGAATCTTACTAAGTGCATACTCCCTTTGTCGACAACATCTTCTTGAGCATCCCATTCCACGGCTACTGCTAATGCTAATGGTTTACTGTCTACTTCAAATATCTTTCCTTGCGGTGTCTTTAGCTTTCTCTGATCAAGAGTAATTTCATATTTTCTACCACTTGACAGGATATTGGTTTTCCTATAAAACCTTTTGACGGTAGCTGAAATTAAACACATCTTGGATCGTGAATGTAATTATAAATTGAATTAAAGATACTTTTCATTAATAATTTGATTAAAAGAGAAAAAATATCTCATAATAGGTTAAGATATATTTGAGTATGTACGAAATATCAATTATAAATTACATCTTTACCCATATTTCTTTTTACAACAAACGTTGGCATCACTTTTAAATACTTAAAATAATTCATTGTAAATAGATATTAAAACAATATATATTTTCATAAATGTTACTTCAGTTTCTCCGTAACGGAGGTAGTAAATGTGCGTGTTTGACAGAAAAATTTCCTAGGCCAACAATCATTAAGACACTGAATAGGGTTTTTTAAAAAATAACTAGTACCGATACTTGTTTAATGACGTTTCGCATTCTACGAATGCTGCCATCTGCAACATTTTTCTAAATTACGCTGGAAAAGTATGCCTGTTGCGTGGGTGGATCCGGTGGGTCCTATGCGTGTTTTTAAAGGTTTATATGGGTGGTGTAGTGATAAAGCCACAAAGAGAATATAAAAATAGAGGTATCCACAGTCATACAAACAAATTACGAAATCGTTCATAACTTGGTACGAACGTCGAACTCTACGTACATGCACGCGAAAAATAAAGGCTAACCAAAGATGAAGAGTTATTTATTCATCTGGCTCATTTTCAAAGTGTACTGGGTGTATACATTTAATTTGGAGCCACGAATACCTGTTATCAAAAGAGGATTAAGCGGTTCTTATTTTGGTTACTCGGTAGCCGAACATCAAGAGATTCCCGATGATGGTCGGGGAAAACCGAAGAGTTGGTGAGCATCAACATTAATTATCTTATTCTGTTTAATATTAATAATAGAATGTAATCATAATTGCGTAACCCTGTAGGTTTGTTATTATTTTTATCGTGAACATTCTTTTCTCTTTATCTACACTGTAACCGGAAATATTACAAACAGGAATCAGTTATCTGCAACAGGCTATATACATATATGATTATTAGATAAGATTTATGTAAACACTAAGTTTGCCAGGTGTTCTTTAAATTTAAATAATGCTCTTTTGATCGAATGCAGTTTTGCAATATGTAATAATGGTATTTAAGTATTATATAATACCCATAACTTATGGTATTACATACTTTATTATATGTATTTCCATTTCTCATTAATTTTAGATTTATATTCATTTTGCAGGATGTTAATTGGAGCTCCTTTAGATCAAAATAGACAACCAGGAACAAATAGATCAGGAGCACTGTGGCAATGTCCTTTAACCACGTATACAAATGATTGTGTTCAAGTGATTACAGATGGTCGACTAAGTATGTTTTAAGTTGTGCTACATTTTTAAAGAAAATAATATGAAAGCATTCATTAATTTCTACTATACATCTAAAATTTTATGTAGAAAAAGAATGATGCTACATTTTCTTATTTATCAATATAAATTTAATGAAGAATCGTACTTCTTATAGAAGACTTAATTCAGGATAATATTATATTAATTAGACTGCTTTGTAGAAATAAATCCATTGAATGTTATGCTTAATATTAGCTTAACTGAGAACACAATGTTAGAATTCAAACTTTAATTCGATGTGCATGTTATTTATATGTCATAGTTAGATATATCTTTCTTAAGTTATTTTCTTTTACTTTATATTGTTCACATAATTATATCATTTTTTTTGTTAAATTATGTGTTGGTTAACCTGCAGCTGAGGGTGGTCTGTATGACGCAAGTAAGTGGATGAATGGAGTTTTATGAATGAGAAATTTTTTGATACTTGTGAAAGATTTTGTTATGTTTTTTTGCATACATATCGACTGAATTATTATGCTGATTATGACACATGCATGGACTTTCAGATTAGAACAAAAATCATGATATCTATCATTACTCAATACTTAATAATGCATTTTAACCTAATAACAAATGTTTTTTAAATTAGTGTCTAGGATTGTATTGCTCTATTAATCATACTAGCATACTAATCTTGCATTGCAAGCATAAAAAACATGTCTGACAAAAATATATTCTAAATTATGAAATTTTTACAAACAAGGAACTTCTTGTTTCACTTCACTGTGTACTTTTTTACTTACTTTTCCTTTTTGAAAGTTATCCTTCTATTAATGCATTTCTTTAACATTTGCAGCATGATGTTTTATTTGCAATAATTTTAACATTGTTAAATATATCTACTATATTCTCATTTTTTATAATATTCAAAAAGTATGGACATAAACAATTTTTCTTGAGTTTGCAGATATCTCCAATACTTTCTTTTTCATTCGTTCATTCAATCATAACATTACATCTCTCATATATTCCTTTTTCATTTTATTCTATTATTCATTTAATACTCACTACTTAGAGTCACAAATACAATGCATTATTACTTTAAAACACGTTAAATGTATGCTGTGCACTATTTAAAAAATGAATGTTAAAACAGTTTGAAAGGAAGGACAATGCAACCTATGGGTATACATAGGAAATATCTAAATTAATAAATTGATGAAATGCATAATTTGAAAGTACAATAGTCATTATAAATTTTGTAATATAGTAACTTTGTATTTTAGGTTTCGAATCTGATGATTTAGTACCACCAGGAAATGATGAAATAAAAGATAATCAGTGGCTAGGAGTAACTGTCCGTAGCCAAGGTGCTGGTGGTAAAGTAATGGTACATATTTGTAATTATAATTTTAAATGTACAAATTTCATTTTATTTTATTAATGATCTCCATTTGAAATACTTATATTTCTAGGTTTGTGCACATCGACACATTGTAAAAACAGCAGATTCTCAATGGGGTCAAGGACAATGTTACATATTAACACAAGATTTAAAGTATCAAGATCTGAAAAAACCATGTTCAGGAAAGCCTACAAACAAGTAATGTACCATTTTGTTTCCGATCGTTATTGTTACTTCCAATTGTTCTAAATATATTTTAATGTTAACTTTTATATTTAATTTTTTTTTATATTTTAGAGCCCACGAACAATTTGGATACTGCCAAGCTGGAACTAGTGGTGTACTTACCTCTGAAGATCGTGTTGTAATCGGTACTCCCGGACCACATACTTGGAGAGGCACTTTATATCTTTTTACTGTTTCCGATGAGTTTCTAACAAGAGACAATACTGTTTATAATGCTCCAATGCAAGATTCCTCTCCTGTCAGTAAATATAGTTACTTAGGTATGCCTTATTCTTACATGTATTTCTCATAAGATTCTTAAGGGAGTTCTGAAATAGTATTAATATTTCAATATATTATTTCTTTAGAAACAAGAGTATAATTATTCATTTTTTAGGCATGTCTGTCACCGTGGGTAATTTCTTTGGTAGTGGATTAGCCTATGCTGCTGGTGCACCACGTTCCAATGGAACAGGACAAGTTATTCTTCTAACAAGACGCGATTTTAAGCCGGATATGGATATTGCTCTTACTTTAGACGGTGAACAGTTTGCATCAAGTTTTGGATATGAAATTACATCTGCAGATGTCGATGGAGACAAGTAAAACGATCTTTTTTAATATGTACAAGCATGTAAATTGAATTAACATCGCTCATATTTGTTTCACACATTTATTTGAAATTACTAAGATTTTATATTTTATATTCGCTACTATTAATAATGAAGAAACCTTTAAATATTCCCAGAGTCACTGACCTCATTGTGGCAGCACCATTTTATTTTAACAAAGCAGAAGGTGGAGCTGTATACGTATATACAAAACTGTATAAAACTTACAAAGAAAGTGAAAAGATTAAGCCTGTTAAACTGGTCGGTCGTGAAGAGTCAAGGTTCGTTTTAGACAATGATCCATATTTTTATTTCGATAAGAACTAAATTATGACCACATAACGTGTAATTGCAGATTTGGATTTGCATTAACAAACTTAGGAGATTTAAATAAAGATGGTTATGAAGATATTGCTATTGGAGCACCTTATGAAAATAAGGGAACAGTGTATATCTACCTTGGTTCGAAGAATGGAATAATTGCAATGCCGTCACAAGTAATATATCTTTTTACGGAATTAAAAAGCAAGAATTGTATTATTAAATTCTAATTATTTATAGGTGATCCACGCAGATGACATGCCAGTACCTTTACAAACGTTTGGTTATTCATTAAGTGGCGGTATTGACATGGATCAAAATGGATATGCGGATTTATTAGTTGGAGCATACGAAAACGATGGCATAGCACTTCTCCGCTCAAAAAAGATAATCGATATTACTACTTATATTCGATACTCGAAAAAGGATGGCACGTATCAAGATAAAATTGAACCTATTGATCCTAACAAAATAGGGTGTCCGGCAGACCCGGATTCCAATCAGACATGGTCAGTAAGCAATAAGAAATGATTTTCAAAACAACTAATATTTTAAAAGACAAATATGTTCTTCTCTAGTTTCACCTTTGAAGCATGCTGTAAAACAGAGTCCCTTGTCAAGGAAGAAGACATGCAAAATTTGAAATTAAACTACTATATCGAAGCTGAAACTTTCAGTGGAGTGAAGAAATTTTCTAGAGTTTGGTTCGGTGCTGGCAATTCACGCCCTCATTATATAAACCGTACAGTTACATTAGATACAACAAAACTTGAACATTGTCAAACGGAAATTATTTATTTGAAGGTAATAAAATCAGCTTCTGAGATTATTCAATATTTTCTGCTCAAAGATAAGCGTAAATAAATGTAAGAAATTTCTGCAATTATTTTTCTAATGTGAGCTTTAATTGTTGTTTAGGAGAACACGCGAGATATTCAATCACCCATTAAATTCCGCTTGAATTATTCGCTGATACAAGAGGAACCACTTATGCCTGCTGAAGGAGAGCCTTTACCTGATATAAAAAATTATCCTATACTTAATCAACAAGAAGCAGCACGTGTATTTGAAGCAACTTTCCAAAAAGACTGCGGCAATAACGATATTTGTGAAAGCGATCTGCAAATAAATGCCCGTTTAAATTTATCAGGTATATTTCTAAATTAAATTTAAGCGATGTATTGCAACCAAATTTATCATATAATGACGTTAATACGATATATTTAATTTTTAGCTTCCTCTGTAAAGCCAAACCTTTACGAACTTCTTTTGGGTGAAAGAGAAGAAGTCGTGGTGGATGTAAACGTGGCGAATGTAGGAGAATCTGCATACGAAGCCCAACTTTTTATAATCCATTCTCAAAGTTTAAATTATATCGCTAGTAAAAGTAATGATTCAGTGATATGTAATTTACACAATAGCACACTGGTAACATGTACCATCGGAAATCCATTTAAGAAGGACAAAATGGTAAATATACAAGTAAGATTTGATCCGAAGGAACTAGGAGACAATGAGTATCAGTTAGGATTTTCAATTTTTGCGAATTCCACCTCGAAAGAGGTTAAAGAAAAGGAACCTATTAAGTTGCAAGCTACGGTATTAAAACGTGCAGAATTATCGATCAAAGGGTAAGCACTATTCAGAAATTCAATATATCAATTACTTAAAAAAAATCTTTTATATTAATTTATATATTTTTTTACACAATAGAAGTGCAAAAACTCAGTGGGCATTTTATGGTGGGCCAGTTGTTGGTGAATCTGCAATTAAATACTTAAATGAAGTAGGACCTAGAGTCTCTCATATTTATGAGGTATTTAACGAAGGACCATGGAGAGTAAGCAGCTTAGAAGTTCGTATTTCCTGGCCATATGAAGTAGCAAATGATAAAGCTCACGGCAAATGGCTTCTATATTTGGAAGAATTGCCAACAGTACAAGGTAAATATTAAACATTATGTTACAATTTCCCGATGTACTTGTAAGAAATAACAAATGTATTTTTTTGCAGCCTTGGGTGATGGTGAATGCATTTTGCCACCAGGACATGTAGTTAACCCATTAAAATTGCAAGATAGTAGTAGTTACGAAGACATTGATATTTTCCAAACTGTAAAACCTACTCTGCCGACAACACATAATCATACTAACCGAATAAGAAACAGACGAGATACAGAAAAAGTTGTCAATACACGAACGATCATTGATAAAGATGGTCATAGACATCAAGTAGTCTCAATGGTTTGTTATAATTAGATACGATGATAAATGTGTTTATAATTTTCATGATGTATATTTAATATTGTACATTGTTTTATAGAATTGCAAAGCGGGTACAGCAAAATGTTTCGATATCACATGTTTC
This sequence comes from Cerceris ruficornis, assembly GCA_963989415.1. NCBI lineage: Eukaryota > Metazoa > Arthropoda > Insecta > Hymenoptera > Crabronidae > Cerceris > Cerceris ruficornis. The sequence continues at coordinate 31,433,416 of OZ022520.1, read as the reverse complement.
ATATATAACTTGCAAAGGAAACAGGAAGCAATAATAACCGTTAAAGCAAGGTATATTTTGTATTATTTTGTTTATATTCTTTTCATTGCCGGTACATTCACTTGTATAATAGCACTTCTTCGTATTCAAGGATCTTTATTTGTAACCCTAAATGTATTTTTTCTAGGCTTTGGAACTCCACCTTGGTAGAAGATTATCCTAAAGTGGATGAAGTAAAAATTGGCTCTAATGCAAAAATAGTTATACCACCCAATGTTGTAATACAGCAAGAAAATTTGAAAGACGATCATGCAATTGTGCGTAAAATACATAAATCTACTGATGTAACGTTAACACGTTTTTCTTTATCATAATTTTTTTAATTTACAGGCTGAAACAATTGCATATCCAGATCAACTCGATCAGCAGGATGCTGAACCTGTGCCAGTTTGGATCATCATAGTAGCTATAGTGGCAGGTTTGTTATTACTTATTTTACTTACGTTGGTCCTCCGAAAAGTTGGATTCTTTAAAAGGCGTCGACCAGATCCCACTTTATCTGGAAATCTCGAGAAACATCGAGACGATAATCCAGAGAGCGAAGCGCTATTCAAGCGTTAAGAAACGTTAGTATACAAAAATACTTATAGGTTTTTCAAACAATTTCATAGTTACTTACGATTAAAGTACTTATGACGGATTAAGACACTATCACAATCCTGCGAACAGCGAAGTATGTCGAATTCGAAAGGTTCATGGTGTCTAAGCAGCTAAATGCGAAAAGGTCAAAATCCATGTGATATTGATTTATTTTTAGATATACTTTTTTAAAAATGGTGCAAAATTTTTGCTATTTCCGCTATCTTCCACCGTTACGTATTACATGTATTTTACACTTCCCAGTAATTTTACTTTCGTATCTTACATTTTCAAATGTGGCTGCTATTAGTTTTTACATGTCATTCGTGCCATGGCTGTAACATTATACTGTACCATAGAAATCGTGTTTATTGTGTTCATTCCTGTTCACAAACGTCACTTTTTCCAAATGAATTTGCAGAATCATTTTTCATTACAGTTTTTCATCAAAAACATATCGCTGTATGTTTTTCATAGATCAGTGTTTTAAATGTTACAAAATAATAAGAATAGTTCGAAATTGAACTTTCTCTTAAATATACGTACACACATACGCACAAATCATTACACGTTAATAATAGAAAGTTACTGTAAAATAACGATATCTTTATGTAATTCGTTCAAAATTGAACACTCAATAATTTATTCGATTTTTATTAAATCGTTAATTGTTTAGTATAAGGATATTCGTGATAATTTCTAAAAATGGGGAAAGATAAAATAAGACTATCTTTGTTGCTGTTCACTTACAAAAGAATATGTGCACCACAAATGTAGTTAACAATTAAGAAAATTTTCTCATTCAACGGCAGTTGAAAATTGGTTACGTACACCCTATAAAAAAATCTTAAATTTTAAATTGGACTGATGACATTTAAAATCTTTAGTTTTGACATATTTTCTAAACTCTATTTTATCTTATCCCGTATTAATTAAACTGATATACCAGTATAATTAACATGAAATTAAATTTCTTTCGATGTCAATGTGCCTTTTCATGTTATAAATGTCATCCCATTGATCGTAAAGTTATATGTATAAATTTATGGTAAATTATAACTTAAAATTAATTTGAACTTATGTGCAAGTACTTAAAACTTGTCAGAAATTTTATTTATCACGATTTATGGCAAGGTCCGAGTTATAAAAGTAATGTAAAAACATCTGTCAGTTTTGTAATGGAAAACATTCCCCTAAATTATTTACATACTTTCATATGTTAGATAGAAAAATAATGCTCTTTGAGAATGTAAACCCAGTAATAGTGTAGATAATACTTTACGTGAATACAGAATGTTTCGTTAAGTATATATTCCTCCAATAACAAGTTCATTTTATTAAGGAGCGTGGAAATTCAAAATAAACTAATTATATTAACACTAGTTCAAAATTTCGAAACATTCTGTACGTATCATGGAAAACGAAAATAATTAACATTTTTATTAATGTTAGCATAATTAATACACTTGTTTATAAAGATTTACGATTTAATGCTACTGAAAAATAACACTGCCTGATAGAAATGTAATTTTATAATTAAGAAACTGAGTGGAGAAACATTGAAGAATTTTAATGCATTTGTTTCCTAAAGTACATGTGTCTCTTTTGTATTTACCGCTAGTATTGATAAAAATAAGTATTTATCGTGTAAGACTAAATTTAAGCATATGTGTAACATGCGCATATGTATTTCGAAAAATCAGAGCTTTAAACTGAAAAGAGATTATAATCTTTTTTTTTTAATATTTTTCCACCCATTTTCTCAATTAAAAACTTAAATTTTTATTATATTTTAAATTGCATTTAATTTAAATCTGTATTACTTATTGCGAACAAGAACACATGTGGATTACATAAAATTTTTCGAGAATTATATATGTCTTTTATGTCTATACATATATATCATTTCTACATGCAAAATTAATAATAGAAATTGAAATATATGTTATTTACTATTAATGCATTTATTATTATTTATGATATATATTTTTATCATGTGAATTTTATTTAATCTTTAATAAAAGATGTTTACAAATTGAACTTAATATCGACTACATTACTGCTGTCAATATCGTTTCAATGTTACATTTGAGAATGAAAGGAACATCAATAATAGTGGACAATAAAATTCTAAATTTATTGTTCAGTCTGAGATCATAAACTTAAAAGTTACAGATTTGTGACTATGCAGAAATACCAAGTAATGAAACGATTCATTTACTGTATATGATTATCCATATCTACTATCATCTTGCTATATTGTGTCTTCAAGTAATGACAATCTGAGATCATAAACCTAAAACATACACATTTGTAAATATCTATCTGAATATAAGAGCAATAGAAATTGTACATACTATACTTACTTATATAACAAAATTGTCAATGGAACTGTTGAGGCATGCCATAATGAATGGGCATCAAATATCCAAAAAATTGGTGGGAAATCTGCTATTTCTAATAAAGTAACAAGGACAGTTAATATGTTAAACCAACCAATTAAATATGCATAAGATAGTTTCCTTCTGTTCCAATGCCACCACATCATAGTAATGACAAATGTTAAAAATCCTGTAAAAGATTTAAGGGGACTTTAATATATGGTTTTCTATCTCATGAAAGATATAACTATTAAGTCAAATTACCTATTACTATATTGAATTTCATGTTGTAGCCATAATTAATGTAACCTGACCATAAATGAGATAAATGCACATACAAGGTACAAAGATATGCACTTGTGATCACAGCAAATAACTTATTGTTTCTGTATGTTATCCTAAAATGTACATAGAGTCAATGAGTATCTTTATTATGGCATCAAGTACATATTTAGACTGTTAAAGCTAAAAGTCACCTTAATAACATACAGTAGAGTAATGTTAATACCATTGTAAATGCACAGGAATAATCCATTACTTCTGTAAATGGAGTGTCTCTTGCATGAAAGATGGAAGACCAGATCCATCCATTCAAACATAACTAAAAATATAATTCTTTTGATTAAATATGCATTGTATAAATAATTAATTGCATTAGTTGCTTTATTAGCAAGAATGTTAATCAATATTTTCATAATATAGACACACCATGCTAAAGTAAGTCCAGACATAAAACATAGGACTGGTAGACTTTACTTTTCTCTTGAACTTCCAATACATATTGAAGTGGGCATAAAAATTACAGATAGAAAATATAACAGAGGCAGGTTCTTGAAATCCGAATATGCGAATGAATGGCCACTGAAATAATGCATATATTAAATATAAATAGATGCTATAACTTTCCATATATTTACTACAATGTTTCACCTACTTTCCCATGGAATTGGGGAACCTTTAAGCCATGAGAAGTAAAATAATTGACTGTTTCCCATGTGCATATATAACTGCAGTCCTCCTTGCAAGACCAAAGCAATAATCTCAATGATAGAGAAGGTTGAGTTTTAAAGCTATGATCTAGAAAATTTGTTAGAAATACATATTAGTTTCAATTTGCAACAAAGTATAACCAAATACAGACTAAACAGTTGCACGTAATGTATGTTAAAACGTTTTGTTACTTTCATGTTTCAAAAGATAAGCATATCTTTAAGTACTGATAGCAAAATTATATAAGTTGAATGTAGGGTTAGAGCTCTTATATATATAAAAGAAATATCAAACTATGTTAGAACGCGTTCTGTTTTTAATTATTACGATTACAACGAGATAGCAACAATAGAATTTGTTCTATGTAAATTTTGAACCTTAATAGATCGTGTTAACTGTCTCTTATTTAGTGATGTACAGTACATTATCTAAAACACTATATATTGTATAAGGTGTATACCATCTTGGCAATTGCTGTCGCGGCAATTGTTTACGCACAAATTGTAGAATTGAGATTTGTCACCTGTAGACGCAACTGCACTTTTTATTATAAACACTTGAAATATTAAAAGAAGTATCCATGTTGCTATTGGCATACCGATTACACAGGTATTGCTGGACGCCGCTCGCAATGCCATCACGAAATATACTAAATATGTTCCTTAAACTAATTACTCTAATCTCATAAGTCTCTGATAATCACATAAGTTTATTTAATAAATGTATCATAATATTACTATTACTAATTATATCGGTACTAATCTAACGTTTAATTAAATTTCAGCTTTTGTAAGAACATTTGTTATATCTATTTATTCAAGTAAATTCAAACTCAATAATCAATACAATGAGATAAAGTAAAAGAACAATATGAAAATCAGCACAAGATATCTGTTCGGTAAAAGGTAACACTTTATAATACATTTATAAATAATATAATAAGACAATTTTGATGATAACGTAAATTCATCAGTTTATACATTCAATTTATTTGAAATGATTTAAAAAAACCAATGCTTTTACCATCATTTTAAAATGATCGAAATAATAGTTACGATTATTAATATTTAATGAAAAGAATAGTGATTTGTAAATAAGGATAAATTCTTATTTTATTTTATTTTACATTAATAAATTGTCTTGGTTTAAATTTAGAATGCAATGTTATATTCAAGGCAGCCAACATATCAAATTATATGTGTCACGATTAATTTTGACACTTGATACGTTTATCACACAGTGATTTAACGTGCGCGAATATGTCTGCACGTTGCGGTAAACAATATGAAACATACATTTTTTGACTATATTTGAACACTTTGAAATGTATACACTTTTACATGGATTATATAAATATCTTGTGCAAAAGGATGAATATTTTATATTAATATTAGGACTGGACAATGCGGGAAAAACGGTAAGAAATTATAAAGGCTGTTGGATAGAGGTTAGATTATCAATTCAACTCATCTTTTCAAATGTTTTTGCATGTGTTTCTTATTACTTGTATATTTAATTGTTAGCACCTTAGATTGTTATATTTTTACTGTTTCAACAGTGACTCTTACTGTCATTTTATTAAATTTGACTGTTTGTCTTGTTACGAAGATTAATTTCTATTTTCCAGACTTATTTAGAAGCTGCAAAAACAAAATTTACAAAAAATTACAAGGGAATGAATCCCAGCAAAATTACAACCACTGTTGGCTTAAATATTGGGAAAATTGATATTGCTGGTGTCCGCTTTAATTTTTGGGATCTTGGTGGACAAGAAGAACTTCGGTCTTTATGGGATAAGGTTAAACGTTATTTGATAATACTCCTTAATTTTATTTGATTTATTCTGTTATCACATGTTCATTATTACTGTATTATTATTCTTGTCTATGTGTTACATTTGCTTTATCCTTACAGTATTATGCAGAGTCACATGCTGTGATCTATATAGTTGATTCATCAGATCGTGAGAAGATACCTGAATCCAAAGAAACTTTTGGTAATAGATATTACGGACGTATTATATATTCCATGATACAAATTCTAAAGCAAAACACATTTCTACTTTATTACAGATAGAGTTATATCATCGGAACACCTTACAGGTGTACCACTCTTAGTTTTAGCTAATAAGCAAGACGTGCCTGATTGTATGGGTGTTAGAGAAGTGAAGCCAATCTTTAATCAGAGTGCACACTTAATTGGTCGGAGAGATTGTATGGTGATGCCTGTCTCTGCTCTCAATGGGTATGTAAAGTCATTGGATATTTTTAATGCATGAAATATACATGAAACATAAATGGAATTATATCTCTTTTAATGTGCATAAGTTGTTATAAAAAAACCAATGGTCCTTTTCTTAATTATAATAGTTGTTAAATGTAACAGTTACACTATTGTCGTGAATATAAGCATGGCTTTCAACATATGATATTATTTATTCCATAACATTAGGAAATTTTTAAGAAATGTTCATGGACAATTAGAATCAGATGCTGTTTAGTGTGATTAATTACCCCTTTTTTTTCTCAAGTTTATTGTGAAATTTATATTAATTGGGCACCAAAAATAACACTAGCTATATACAAATTATTTGTTAGACATATTCGTAGTTTAAATATAAGGTAAGTTCTGTTAATGATTCAATAAAAGATCTTGATTGAACCTGAAGTTTACTTAAATCTGTGTTGCATCTGTTTCGGTAATATCATACTCGACGTAATTTAATAACCTATTTCGAAATAATATTTGTAGTTTTTCCCAAACTTTTATTTCCTTAAACGATATGTTAATGATGTATGCAATCTATCTTACGGAATACTAATTTAATGGCAAACTGAAACCTTGGCCTAAAAAGTTATGCAATTACTACCGAACCTGCATTTCTATATTTTTTCATTTTTAGCATCTAAATATTGTTTTTATGCATATACAAATAATAAATAAATCGTAAATTTGTGTACCGGAAAAATATTCAACGTCATAGTAAATATTATTACATATCGTAATTTTCGATGTTTAATCGTTTGAGCACCATTGGAAATTCTCGTAAATCAGTGGAACGAATAATGTATAGGCATTTAACATGTTACATATTATGAATAATCTTAATTAATAATAAGAATAAATACTGCTATGAAGCATAGTAATAATCATTTGTAATAATTGCCCTAAGTAATCATTGGTATACTATAAAAGGGATGGCGTTGATGAAGGAATCCATTGGCTTGTCGACTGCGTGAAGAGGAACAATGATGTTCGGCCACCTCGTAATCAAAATGACAGCTGTTTATCTTAACAGTCACATTCCTATTTTCCCGCAAAATATAAATTATACTACGGACAATATATAACATCAAAATTGTATACATTTCCATCAGACGTACATCGCATTATCACGAATAAATTTTGTTTCCTTACGATCGATTATAATCGAACTGTCTGCCAACTATTGTATCATTTTTTTCATTAGGATATAAATGCGCATTACAATATTTCATGTAATTGTAACGATTATAAATATATTATAAATTATTTTTTAACATATAATGACTTCTTTAGCACATAATAACTATTTTATGTAAATTTTCTTTTTAGTTCATACATAAATACGGCATCGCTAAATATAATTTTTCTAATTAATTATACTTGAACTTTTACTTTAGTTTAACGTATTTCATGGCCTTTCTGGATACGAGATACGTAGGTTTTAAAGATTGCAGTAACTGAACTCAATCATACTGCTATCAAGGTAGTAACTGAGATAAGAGATAATGCCAACACCTTGTCTCATATTCTATTGTATTAGTGATAAAAACGATACAAAACTCGTGAAACAGTTACATGCTAGATGATATATGGATTGTAATTTTAGTGTTAATTCTTGGTGGTGAATTTATTTGTATAGCTTCTGTGCATCATGTGGCCTTACTATGAATCCGACGAATGGAGTGTACTACCACCAGAACTAAACAGAAGGTTATTATAAAAGTTTTAACCGTCCGTAATTATTTTTCGATGAAACAAGCGTCTCAAATACGGTAGAGCTCTACATAATCGCCAAATATTTCAGTTCGAAGATCCTTTATTTTCGTTGAAAAATGAGACAATATCAAAAGCATTTTTAACAAACGTAAACGTATTTATTTGTAGCAATAACAATTGTTATTCATATGTTTAATAACAGTCGATGAAACTGAATATATTCTATATTTTCATATTGGCATGTGTTATCGTATTTTATTACTTTCTATTATGTATAACATTGTACTGTTTTAAATTAAACACAATGTCTACATACATGCGAGCAGTAATTGTGTAATGATACTTGTGATGCAAACTTATATTTTTAAATGGCCGATGAGAATACGAAAAAATTGTGCAATTATAAACATTATCTATATAATCGAACGAAATTTCGCGCTACAAAATAAGCATCGTGTTGTCACGTACTACGCTAAACAAAAGTCAGTATAAACTCTTCGCAATCTTAACCGTAAGGAAAGAAAAGATCGTAGAAATCCCAAAACAATAATCGGTATGTGAATTCCAAAGGTTTTCCATTATCTTACATCTACTATATTGAAATCAATCGGAAAAATATCATAAAGTAGTATTATCAGGAACAACGTCAGTGACAATGGGTAGCCATCTTGTTTTTGGTATGCGAATAGCGCAGAGTGTCGAGAAGAGTGTGTGTCGCACGATAGGCTGGTCTGCTGTAGACGGTCAACTATGTTCACGGATTTTTCTGAAATTGACTAGCCCTTTTCGTGAATTGAAATTCTTTACGGTATGTATAGTTTATCGGTTAACGCCACATTGATAAAAAGTATGGAATGCAATGTATACGGACTGACATAGTCCCATATACTAAATGAGAAGATAGACTGTATGCAAAAGTGTGTGAGGGCGCACAACTCGCGCCCTGGGAGGCGAGGCATTTCTCACCGTATTTGTCATACGAATTTTACGTGTAAAAGGTGGGCGACACGACGGCGAAATATCGAGATCCGTCCTCGTGTCGTTTATTACGTGCGTTGTTAATGTTGTTAAACGTCTCGTCACGGATCCTACGAAAGGAACGTCTTCGACTGGTACTGTTTGACAGCTAGAAAACTAACCCTTGGTTCGATGCCCTTCAGTGCAAACGATCTTTATATAACCAGTTCACACATTTTGCAATATGCTGTTGATTCGTGCGAACGTGGAATCGCGGTGCGTTTTTGTAACACGTGAATTTGTGATCGAATGACAGTCAAAGAGTAGGTAATATTTGTCCCATTCATTATGATCTTTTGATTGTGTATTTTGTTTTCGACAGTGGAACCGGTTAATTTATGTTTACCGTACGTTTTATTGTGTGTTAAACGTTATACGAATAACGTTGTGTATACTAGGTTTATGTTCTCTACTCGCTGGAGAGATCGAAATGAAATATTTCTGTTTTCACATTTCCACGAAACACTGTTGCTATCGTACGATTTCGAAATTACGACTAAATTGATCTGTAATGCGCCTCGACGTAGTCATGATACCAACTATTTTTGAAACGATCTTTTTTTTACATTTAAATTCTTAATTCTATAATTATTAGTTATCGATTACTGAAAAATATGTTTTCAGATTTCATATGTACATGAATGGTAATTCTATTTTGTTCCTTTTTTGCATTGTAAAATATCGTTATGGTTAAATTATTGCATTTAATGATACAGCATGTATAATTATTGAAATATTTACAGAGCGCTTACTTTTCATTTTTATGATTGTTAATAATGCCTTCTATGATTTGTCAGTAAGTAAGAGAACATTTACTTAGTTTTATTTACCTTGTGTTATGAAGATTACTAATTTTACAAAGTTTTTGAAAATAATTGTTATTATGTTCCATAATACACGTGACCTATTCCCGATAGGAGGAAAACAGTGTTCCGTTCTCATCTATCTTCATTTATACTATACCGAAGCTCATCACATACATTTGAAAACCAAGCTGAGAAACCATGAATGCCTCAGAACACGGGTAAAATATTACATTAATAGCATTACTAAACAACAATGATATATACATATAAATACAGAAACAATTTTCAAATTGTCATATAGTTGTGTTTAGGGAGTTTCTAGATCCTAATTATTAATACTAAAAAGAATTACTAATAAACTTCCAAAAAAGTAAATATGTCACTTAAAGTGTTTTAGTAGTTACATTGTTTATATAGATATTCTTTTATTAGACTGTTTGATAAAAGATAAAACGAATAATAGTCAAAACCAATTCACAAGTGTCATTGCACAACGAAGAAAATGGTAGGTAATTATGTTTGTGATATAAAATAGCATGGGTGTGTACTTTCCAGGTTTAACCCAGCCTTTAATATGGCCTCCATAAAACAAGCTTTCAATGAGGCAGTGGAAAGAGGTATGTGTAGCATTTCATCTAATTGTTATGTGAATAATACTTTCATTAATTTCATATTATCTATTGTTTCATGCTTGTTATTAAATGTTTTTAATGCTTCCATCAGGCGTTAATCATTAATATTGCTTTTATGTATTGCATTCGAAGCTTATTTATATGAAGGCTGAATGTAGATATGCTATATCTTTTGGCATATATATTCACAGAGGGAAAGTATTTTAATAAAATGATCTTATAATCATATATATAAATGAAAAATTAGATACTTCTATCTCTTAAAAGCTTTGTAATAAATTCATAATTTGAATTTAGTTCACAATCTTAGATACTAATAAATATTAATGGTCAAAAAAGGATGGATCTTCATATCGGTTATAGCATTTACTTCTGAAATGATATTATATCGTATTATATAATCATTTATTATTTATGATATGTTAATATGCTTTATATTTTTGTATATGCCATGGTACTTTAGTATGAAATTAGCTTCGAGGAATATAGTTATTTATCATAGCTTGATTGCAGCTTGATCAATTAACTCATCATATTCTACTAACATAAAAATATTTATAACAATTTTAATTTAAAAGTCTCAACAGTTAGAATGCCAGCGCCGACAAGATTAAGGGACCTCATCAGGCAAATAAGAGCTGCACGAACTGCTGCAGAAGAAAGGACAGTTGTTAATAAAGAATGTGCATACATCCGTTCAACATTCAGAGAAGAAGATAGTGTATGGAGGTGTCGTAATATTGCAAAACTTTTGTACATCCACATGCTTGGGTCTGTATTAAACACTTTACATTAATAATTATTAAAAGTATTTATGTCTTGTTAATGATACTAAAGCATCAATTAAACTTTTAGCTATCCAGCACATTTTGGTCAATTGGAATGTCTGAAACTTATTGCATCGCCAAGGTTTACCGACAAGCGGATCGGTTACTTAGGTGCAATGTTACTATTGGACGAGCGACAGGATGTTCACCTTTTAATTACAAATTGTCTAAAAAAGTAAAGTTTCTATGTCTTTCTTAAAAACTTTTATATGTTACAGACACACAGTAATGATATAAATCCTTTATTTTACAGTGATTTAAATAGTTCGACACAGTTTGTTATCGGTTTGGCATTATGTACTTTGGGTGCAATCGCATCACCAGAAATGGCAAGAGATCTTGCGTCCGAAGTTGAAAGGTTAATGAAGTCACCAAATGCATATATCCGAAAAAAGGCAGCTCTCTGTGCATTTAGAATTATTAGACGTGTACCGGAATTGATGGAAATGTTTTTACCTGCTACTCGCAGTTTAATCACGGAGAAGAATCACGGAGTCTTAATAACTGGTGTTACACTTATTACCGAAATGTGTGAAAATAGTGTCGATACGTTAAACCATTTTAAAAAGGTGAGTTTTTTCTACATGCCCTTTCAAATAAACTAACTGGCAAGATAGTTATTTCAGTGTTTCAAATACACTTGACTATTTTAATTCGTTATATTAAAGGAAAATATATTTTTTTATTTAATGTCATCTACTTTTTTCAGTATTGCCTTTACATAGTTGACTAGTGTACTAGTTCAGTTGCAATCTAGGATGCAGTAGTATTAATACCTTACAGAGCATCTTATTAGTATCATTAGTAACAATTCATATACTCACATTAAACAGATGACAATTGATTTCGGAAAGTGATGGAAAAGAATGCAGTCTAGAATCGTGCATAAAAACGATTGATATTAACAAAATAAATAGATTTGTTTCACGATAATAATTGTGCATTAATTAATAATACAGAACAGAAATTGTATAATTCGTAAAATCTTGAGTGATAACCGTGAATGCGTTACCTGAAACTTAACTGTTATAGCTCTTCTTATTCTTCTTCAAGCATTATGATGCTTATAATATAAGTGTGATTTTGTCTTTCTTAGGAATGCGGCCATCGAGAGGTAAAATACATACAAGCATCCTTTGCATTTTTGCATGTTGTGCTTATTATGCAGACTTCATTCTTTCCTTTTCTTTTAATAATATAATTTTTTGATTGCCAATATGAAATGTTCATGTTAAATTTTCATGGCAGTTTCAATATGTTTAAAAATGTGAAGCATATACATGTATTCTAAAAACGTTAAATATGCTACATGCAAATTTTTGTGGCATATTATAGTCGATAATTATTGTTATACATATACCCTTTGATTATTCCATCATTCAATATTTAATACAATAATAACGGGTATGAGAGTTTTAAAAAGACAAATATCTTGGGATTTTACTGTAACTTTTAATACTTGGTATTCAGCTTGACTTTCTGTCATTTACTTTTTTAGTTAAAGACTACGATACCCATTATTTGTAATCTTGTAATTTCGGGAAGTTTGCTACAATTGTAAAAATCACCTCGATTATTAAATGATGTTGCATGATAAATAATTTAAGGATGTTAATAATTTGACAAAATATGTAGAATATGTTTATCAAACAGCATACCAATAATGCTGTATTTAAAATATGGGACAGCCAGTATGTATTACTTACATATTTTATATGATAAAACTGTTCGAGTTATGTATGCATATATGTTACATTATATAGTGTTTATATAACATATTTACTATAAAAAAAACACTTATATTTTATCCATAATTAATAATTGTAAGAAATTATATAATGCAATGTGTTATAAAGTATAGACTTTCTCGAAAAGTTATTTTTTTTATATAGTACAGTAGTTGAAAGTGGTTTCTAATGATTTATTTATTCGTCAGTGTTAATAATTCCAATTTTCCGTATTTTTTATTAGTAGTTATTGATATACATTATTTCAAACGTGAAGATATTTCTATTTCTATCTTTATATGTGTTAATATATAGATATATAAACACTTTCTTGTCTAATTTTATGTATCATACTATATACAGTGAATTGTAGTCATGCTGTATTCATATCAGCTTTACAAGTATATTATATCAAATTTCTGCATTGAATTTACTTTCCACGAATTTCATTGCGATAAGAAATTTGCTGAATAAATATGAAATTATTATTACAGATTGTGCCAAACCTCGTAAGGATTCTGAAGAATTTAATATTAGCCGGATATTCTCCAGAGCATGACGTATCGGGTGTTTCTGATCCTTTTCTTCAAGTAAAAATCTTACGCCTTCTCCGAATTCTGGGCCGTAATGATATCGATGCATCCGAAGCAATGAATGATATTCTTGCACAAGTCGCAACAAATACGGAAACTAGTAAAAATGTTGGGAATACAATATTATATGAAACCGTCTTATCCATCATGGACATAAAGTCGGAAAGTGGACTTAGAGTACTGGCAGTAAACATTTTAGGCCGATTCTTATTAAACAATGACAAAAATATTCGTTATGTTGCTTTGAATACATTACTGAAGACAGTTTATGTAGATACAAGTGCAGTACAAAGGCATCGTTCCACAATTTTGGTAATGTCTTTATACAGTATATTTATTTTAAATGACCTTAAAATTTGCAAATTTGTAATATAAAATATCTCGTTCACTAAATTTTAAATATATATATTTTAGGAATGTCTTAAAGATCCGGATGTATCTATCAGAAGAAGAGCAATGGAACTCAGTTTCGCTCTTGTAAACACAAGTAATATCAGAAATATGATGAAGGAATTATTACTCTTCTTGGAACGTGCTGATCCGGAATTTAAAGCTCAATGCAGTAGTAATATAGTAATGTCTGCAGAAAGATTTTCACCAAATAAACGTTGGCATCTTGAAACATTATTCAAAGTTCTTGTTGCTGTACGTATTTCATAGTATTTCTTCTATGTAATTTATCGAAATTGTTAAAAATATAATTCCCTTTCACTTTTTACAGGCTGGAAATTATGTACGAGACGATGTAGTAGCCTGCACTATTCAATTGATCTCAGAAACGCAACCTCAGCAAAATTTTGCTGTGAGCGCTCTTTGGCGAGCATTGGAGAAAGATACATTTGACAAACAACCTTTGGCTCAAGTAGCTACATGGTGTATTGGAGAGTACGGTGATTTATTGTTATATGGCCCACCACTGGAAGATGCAGATACACCAATCAATGTATGTTACTTCTCTCTTACGTATACAATTTTTTAAGTCTTATAAGAAAAACAATGTTATATTTCTTTCGTATATACTTTATTTTACTTTTCTATTATTTGTTAGTTAACAGAGGATGAAGTAATTGATGTCTATCAGAGGCTTTTATGGAGTCCGCAAAACACAGTTGTTACAAAACAATATACTTTGCTGTCACTTACGAAACTTAGCACAAGGTTCCAAAAAGGGAACGAGTAAGTACAAATGAAAGCTAATATACTTACTTTATGTGATAAATCACATTCTTAATGAGGGAATTTTGATTAAAATTTATATGTATAAATACTTCGTAAAACTGTATTCTGTATTTTTATTACAGAAAAATTCGTCAAATAATCGACACATTTGGCAGTAATTTGCACATTGAATTACAACAGAGAGGTACTGAATTTTCACAATTATTTAGAAAGTATGATCATTTGCGTCCAGCGTTGCTCGAAAGAATGCCTCCAATGGAAACTGCAAGACCACAAGCAAATGGTATTATTGGTATGGTGAATGGTGAGCCAGAACTTGAAGAAGAGAAACCACCAGCAGTTTTAGAAGCGACTACTCCACCATCCGATTCAGTGAGTATACGTTAACTGCGATGCTTCTGGAAGTTAAAATAATTTTATTATATAAAAATTTTGCTATTTCATACTCTTAAATAAAAATATAACATATTGCTGTACAAATGGTACAGCATTATCAACGAATATTTTGTGACATTGTTAGGAATGTTTTCTCATGTTATTTCCATTATAATTATTTTGATATCTGCATAAGTTGAATCTTCGGGAAATAATTTTATTTTTGCTGCTTATAGAGTGCACTTCTAGATTTGCTTGGAACAACTGATTTAGGAATGACCCCAGCTGTTTCGAATAAAAATCCGCCGCCTAATTCAGCAACTTTAACAAATAATAATGATCTCCTGGATTTACTTGGTAGTTTGGATTTAAGTGCAACCACACCTATATCTACACTGCCACAAACGCAGACGCCACCACAAATATTCAGTCCCACTAATACATCCAACTTTTTAGTGGATGGTTTGCTTAATTCAACATCAACACAAAATGGTTTGTGTTGTCATTTAATACATTATTCAAGTCTCACTTCATTTCTCTATGTCAACCTGTAACTCATTACATTTTTTTTCAATTTCAGAAATACCTAATATGACCGTATTAGACAAATCAGGACTTAAAATAACTTTCAGATTAGAAAGATTACCGGACATCGGAGATTTATTAGTTATAAACATGTTGGCTCAGAATTTTGGAAGCACCATATTGACTGACTTTCTGTTTCAAGCTGCAGTTCCTAAGGTTAGATCACGACATTTCTTATTATTATATATTATAACTAAACAAAGTGTTACTTGTAATTTTTAGACATTCCAATTACAAATGTTGTCTCCATCGAGTACTGTCATTCCTCCATCTGGACAAGTTACTCAAGTATTAAGAGTTTCAAACATTAATAAAGCAAGTATTCTCGTATAATTCATTGTTATTGATTTAAAGTTAATCTATTTTTTCCTCATATTTTATATTTTGTCGAGTTAAATACTGAAAATTATTTGTGCTGCCACATTCTCGATGTTATAAATGCTTCTTTACATAGGTACCTCTAAGAATGAGACTGCGTATCTCATATACTGGACCAGCTGGACCAGTCTTGGAACAAGCAGAAGTGAATAATTTTCCTTCTTTGACATCACAGTGACAACATATAATAAGGAAAACAATTGTACATATGCCTCTTTAAATAAGTACTCATGTCTGAAATAGACTGAAATCCAATTTCATCTCTTCATCGGGTAAACTAAAACATTGGTAAAAGGACACATAAATCAACAAAATTCTTTCTATCGATACAACATCTAACTCTCCATGAACGGTACGAATCAGATATAATTTCAGTTACCAATGAATTTTGTTTCTTCTCCTTTGCATAAAGACATTTCTCATTTGCTCACAAGCACAATCTCAATAATACGATAAATCTGGAATGTAAGCGAGAGGATATACTTTTAGAGAGCCTTATTTTATATTTATAAATACAACAATGTGATAAAAAAATTTACAGTATTCTTCGAAATTGATTTAATAAAGTATTAACGGTACAGTCACACTAATATTTCTATTGCTTCTGAAATTTATATCTGTGTCGTCTGTACTACAGATTACGTAAGTAAATTCACAAACAATTCAATGCAATTAGCGCTTGCAGAGCAGATGTTACGGTATTAATTTCGAAGATTTTCTTTTCGAAACCAATGGAATTTATTACTATAATGAAAGTGTCAAATTTCAAAATAAGGAAAGGAATGTAAAATTTCTCTTGTATTATGCTGCATGTGTGCGAGGACATGTAAATATTTTCTCTAACCGAGTATAGAAAGATAGAACAATAATATTAGGCAGAATGCTGTTAAACGATCTGTTTGAAATTATAGTCTTGACGGATTTCTGATTTAGCATATAATTTCTCGTGTAGGATAGTTGAAACAAATTGGACGCGAGAATGATTCGCAACAAAAGGTATTAAGCCATTTGAGAGCGCCGGTGGAATGTGTTTGTCATTCAAAAAGCTGCTGCCCAATTATCAACGACAAGCACTAAAAACTTTACTGTAACAATTGATCTTTTCTACTATATTTGTAAGTGAGGAATCAACGCAATTGCCTTGTAAATAATGAAATAACTGCAGTGACCTAGATTAAATTCTTGACGGAAATATAAAAAGGAATTTTTTTCAACATGTGTTTATCATACTATTGTTACGTCAGTAATTAATACAACTTTCGTTTTTATTCGTGAGCAGCTTTTAGCATGTTTCTTTTTTCTTCAATAACATATTTACGTATACCGAAGTATACGTTTATTATATTACATACCTCTTACATCTGTTACGTGGATGGTGTTTATACAGTTTTAAATGTATTTAGAGTATCTAATGTCATTGGAGGGCTGAATTCTGATTGTCGGATTTGTTCTAACATATTTATTTGTTCCTTCAATTGAGTGTACAAAACTACCATAGTATAACACTTTTATTTCGGAAGTAAAAAATTCAATTTGATCATAAGTCAAGCAAATCAGACATGATTCCCTTAACAATCATATTTTTATGAATTTTACTTTTAAAAACAATTCCGAACATATTAACTGGGAGTATACAAATGGAATGCATGGTTAAAATATAATCAAGATAAAGAGAACAATTAATTTTCGAATTTATCAGCAAACATACAGGGAACCGATATTCATTATTGTTCTAATCTATCATTAGTTTACAATTATTCGTTTGTTTATTTTACAAGATTTATATTAAAACGTAATATTCATTTAAGTATTACTTGGGAAATAGTGTAATGTGAATTTAGATTACGATTTAGGAAATATTTTTACATTCCTTTTTACTGTAAGATTTATCCATACATACGAAGTATAAGATTGAGTTTGAAAATTTTATTGGTACATGCCTGTTAGTTTTGGGGAACGTTTCAAAGGTGAATGAGTAAATTTAATCCATTTAAATAATATTTCATATAATTTTACATATCTCACAACTTTCCTGTGAAATGATTATCTAACAAGCGAATATGCTGTAAAATAATATAAACGGAAAATGATTGCGTAACAAATAACTATAGTGATACTACTTGCAGATATATTTCTTTCTTTCTTTTTTTTAAGATTTTATGTAAATGAAGTTAAGACACCGCTGTACTTAATTTTATTTAATATACTTTAATGTAACAACAATAACACACTTTTCCAAGCGCAATTAGACATATGAAAAGCTATGTAAAAATTAATCGGATATTCACGATTAAGTAAAAGTATTTTTTCTCTGTTATTTCGCTTGGATTGTTTTGTAATGTCACGAAATATTACTAAGTATATCATCAGTATAATTGTATGCATTTTAGCTCCGTCCCTTATATGTTGTGCGCTATGAATGTGAAGATATAATTCTAGAACAGGTGGGTGTGTTTCTGAGTGGCCTTGTCCTAAAGTCTGTGACACAGTGTCAGCCCTTCAATGGGGATGTGCTCTGCCTACTTGTTCTCAATATATTAGTTTTATAAATATAAATATTATATATATATATAAATCAACTGTGACGATATTGAATAATGATAAGAATGCTGTATATATACTTTCTAGAGAATCAAGGTGTGAAAATAAAATGTATTTTTATTCCATTATTTTTTTTTAGAACATCGCGCTCATACTTCAGTATTGTAAGCATCAACTTGCAGTAATGATATTTTAGAAGATTTTGCACAAGACGATACATATATGAAAATTTGATAGCAGCAAACTAGCGGTCCGAGGAGTAGAAATAAACAGTAGTAATTATGGTAAAGAATAAGTATGACCATTCTTCTTTTAATGAATAATTATAATTGAAAATTCTTCGTACATCAATTATACACAATTTATAATATCTTATTAGAAATACGGTGTTTGTTTTTTTTATAAAGCTAGCAATTATGAGTTACGCACAGAACTTATTGTTGCGGTGGATCAGCAACGTTGCAACCGACTTGATTAAATAATCTATCTTTAATGATTTGTGCCATTAAACCATGAATAATTTCAATTGTTGTTTTACAACTGTCTCTCGTCGCTTTAATTAACTTTTCAACGGTACTACGATCATGGGGATCCGTTCCACCTAATATGAATCCTCTGCCCAATGCAACTTCCGATTGTTCCAATTTATCCGACAGATCGAATATTTGTCCTGTTGTATAATCAGCGTTTGTCAGAAGGCTAGAGGAACTCAAAGTATTCACCCAATATTTATTCCACAAAGAATCCAACAATCGTCTGTCTAATGACGACTTGAAATAAGAAACTTCTAAAGAGTAATATTGTTTACAATGTACACCAAAATCTTCAATTTTGTTTAGAGGTATCGTTTGATATTCGGATGGTTCTTCATTTGCTGGCTTGTATCCCTGTATGTTAAAGACGAATGAATTTTAGAGATATTGCTTTTGTTCTAGATTCGAATTAAAATTAACATAAACACTTTTCAAAATGGTATAACTTAAAAAGGAAGTATTATAAAGTTATGGACAATAGTGTGATTATTTTTTAACAGTGTATAATACAGAAAAATGTATATTACCAAAGATAATGAAATAAAGTACCTTCGGATAAGTTCTGAATGCTCCCAAACAAACTTTTCCAGCAGAAATGGTTCTCACTGGATCAATAACAATGGCAACAAATGGTTCTTGGAAATTTTGATTTAGCATCTGTGTGGATACATCGATACCTGAGAGCCAGCATCCATAGCCAGGATGACTGTGATACCATCCAATAGCATTTTCTTGTCTTCCAACCTTTTTGGTAATTAAAAATATTACGTATCGTCATATTAATTTACAAAATGTTTATTAACACGCATATATTCAAAGTATGAGATGAACTCTCTAGATTCGATTATCTTATTTAAGTTCGGAAAATAATATGTTAGTAATTCTATAAATTAACACGGTAATCTTAATAATTATAAAAATGTTCTAAAAACTTTACCATTTAAGTTAATCATGCCGTCGAATACAATATTAAAAGGTACCTGTTTAGCTGCTTCTATGTATGCTGTCATATATTCGTAAGCTTGTGCTTGAGCATTCACTCTGGTTTCAGTACCTTCGACTGGCAATGCGAAGGAATCCATCACAATCATTGTATTTGCTGCTACCTTTCCAAGGAGAAGACCCATCACTTCCAAAGTCCCACCGGAACGAGCGTGCATAACCATTTTTAGTAATGCTAACGCAGAGATTTTGATGTCTTTAAAGAAGTGGGGGCTAAAATGTAAATTATGAGATTCAGAATAATCCAGCTGTAATGTATTAATATGATAATGTGAAAAAAATAACTTACTCTTTCTCCCATGGTTTGGCAGCTAATATATCTTGCTGCTCTTTTCGATCATATCTATAAATCTCATCCACGGTGCTGATTGTCTCAACATTATTTGACATTTCCCATGTTTTTTGAGCTATAGTACTTTGATCAACAGATGTACTGGCCATGTCGAAGAGTGGATCAATAGAATTTAACTATAACCTTTGCTGGAAATAGAATTGAATGTTCTTAAAGACAGCATACAAAATTATATAGATGATGGCAATTTCACTTAATTTTAATGTTTTCTATTTTCATATGTGCTATATCAGGGTAATAATATAAGCCGTATATATATATGATTGCTATTCGACAAGCTTTTATTAAAATATTTAGAAAGCAGACTTACTTTTACAGTTATTTTAAAAACATATTCTGCTTACAGAAACTACAATTAATCAAAACTTTGTTTGGGTTAATCCAAGGAGTGCAAGATTAAACGGTAGCAGCGTTACCAAAGTTTCGAGAAATGTTTCATTGTAATATTGTTAATATTTGTAGGAGGCAGTAGTGTCAACGAATTTAATATCTGTAGAAAGCGGTAGAAGGCGGTAATGTCACCGCATTTAGCGCCTTCTATACAAAATTTGAAATAGGACGAACCGAATAATGAGTAAAGTAACTTTATACCACGTATCGTATTAATAAATTTTATCATTTTCTTCCAGTTTATTCCTCAAATACCATTAAAGACCGATCAAATTTCATTCAAGCTCGTAGAAATTGCGCAGTGTGCGCAGGCGCCGCATTTAGAGCCGCCATAGCCGGTGCGCCGCGAAGGTATATAAGGAGGTCCTTCGGCGCGGCGCGGCATTATGCGGCAGTGCGCGGCATGGCGCGGTTGTCTGCTGCAAATTTAAGAGTTGTGAAAACTGGATACACATCATGAGAGTCCTTTATCTGGACAGCGAAAGAAATGTGCAACACATAGATGAATTCAATTATTTATTACATAAATACGGAAACATATGAAAAGATAAAGACATTAGTTTCAATTATCCAGTCATCACATGCAATTACAAACTGTCCAGTATAGATTTAGAAGGACAAACATAGACACAATACAAATATTGGTCCTTATATTATAAGGAAAAATAGCGTTTTATTTAAATAGTTATTTTAAAACTAAACTAATGTCTGACTCCTCGGTAGTATAGTGGTCAGTATCCCCGCCTGTCACGCGGGAGACCGGGGTTCGATTCCCCGCCGGGGAGAGTTAATTTTTTTTTTATTTTGTGGTTTTTCTCTAAGTCTTAAGACCGCAACCGGGCCTTTGTTTAAAGGTTTTTATTTATACAATGACTTTGTATAAGGGGAATTACTATTCTTATGATTAGCAGTACAATACGACATCGTTTAAAAAAGAACAGGCAACGAGTATAATAAACTGTAACACATCATAAAAAGATCTTTTTTAATTAGCTATATGGGTTATAAATTTATAACGTGTCTTTGGTAGTTATAAAAATTGAAAAGCACTATATACATCACATGAAAATGATCTTATTCTGTTTCATGATGTTTCTGTAAGAATTGCCTCTTAATTTCAAAGAGTACAATACCAATTGCCGTTCCAGTGTTTAAACTATCAACGCCATTTGATAAAGGGATATTAACACGAACAGTATCTCTCTCCTTCAAGAATTCGTAAGATCCAAAACTTAAACCTTCCGTTTCTCCACTTATGATTAATACACTTTCGTTCTGTGTATAATCCAATGAATAATAAGGGGTAATAGGTAAAGTTAACAGTAACTGCTTCATTATCGCTTTTTCCTTACGATGTTCTGATTTGACTTTTTCAACTTTGACTATCTCATCATGTAGTTCATTATGAATATCTTCAGAACTCATTTCATTATCTACTGAATCAGCATTATGTTTTGAATTTTCAGAAAACGAAGATGATCGAGGTTCACAACTCAGATTACTGTCTGCTACAAAAATTTGAGAATACTGACTTATCAGCGAGGGAATATCCTCCCACAGATGAAACGTAGATATGGGTACTCGAAAATGAGCTCCAGCTGCACTTCGAAGAACTTTTGATTCCCATAAATCTACGCAACCTGAACATAAAAATGTTAATCATATGTAAGTGAACTATTTCCATTAAGGGCCATATCGAAACTATGTTAACCGTTTTAGCGCCACGCAGCGCGATCGCGTTCGGCATTTCTCGCAAATAAATGAACGAAGCGCTATCGCGCTGCATGGCACAATGCGACACGGGTTCTTAACTATCCCTGGCACTAAAACGGCTACAACTTATTTGAATATACACATTACGAAGGAACTTTACAAAACATTGCACCTTCCTCGAAAAAAACTTTTTTTTAATACTCTTTAAATTTCATTAAATTAATGAATTTCAATTTGATAGAGACTATGCGCATGATATAATAGTATATTAGCATATATAATATACAATTGTTGTGATCCAGTATATACTATAAGCATAATGTTGTATACCTTTCATTAATATTAATTTTTCGCAGCCTACACCAGCAGCAACTCTTAAAATCGATCCTAAATTTCCTGGATCTCTGATATTATCGCAAATAATGGTAAGTGGTAAAGCATCTTCTGCAGCCTCTTTATTACCTATGTCTGGAGTTTTAAAGATACCTGCATCAAAGAATAATCATTATACTATACACGAAAAACTCGAGCAATCAGGTTTGTACAAGACGTTCACTGTAACAATAATTATTAGCTTCCAAATATTTTCAACAAATTTGATGCAGAAAATAATTAATTTCCTTGGTTCATGCATGTTTCTATAAAGCAATATTTATGAATTTACAAATAGTCCCAATAGTTAAACTTGAATTACAGCAGAATAAAAATAAAGTATAAATTTAATTACTTAATAAATTTACAACAGGTACCTATCAATCCAGGAGAAGTTGTTAAATTTGACCATAATTGGATCGTTCGATATGGTACTTTGTAGAGTTGGACTTCTTCGGGTAAACATAATTTCTGTACGTCTGATATTCTATTGAAAAATATTACTTGTGGTTCTGCACCTGCTTCAATTCCATCTTTAATTAATCTGTGTCCTTCCAATACTATCTTGTCGTTCTTTTCTCTTTTTTTTCTACCCTTTATCTGAGTCATCAAAGAGCTAATTAAGTGAATAAAATTATCAGTGGTATCCCATACTAGTACTACAACTTAGAACCAGAAATTGTCTATTGCTAATTAGTTCTAATTTATTAAAACACATGTTAATAAATGTGCAAATTATGATATACATTGTTACGATTTAAAAAAGAAACGTACGTTACAATACGATCATCTTTCAGGGCTGTAAAATTACGTGTTTTGTTATTATCAGCTACAAAAGATTGTTTATTCTCTACTTCCAGTTTATCTTGTTTCTGTTTCTTAGCAGGAGTTTTCCTCCGTTTCACCGACTTTTCGGGGGTGAATTGATCAGACTCAAAGAG
Organism: Cerceris ruficornis; assembly: GCA_963989415.1. Classification (NCBI taxonomy): domain Eukaryota; kingdom Metazoa; phylum Arthropoda; class Insecta; order Hymenoptera; family Crabronidae; genus Cerceris; species Cerceris ruficornis. The sequence goes on along the minus strand of OZ022520.1, from coordinate 31,409,483 downwards.
TTCATCTTCATTAACGATTCCTACAGGCTTTCGACTAGCCCATCTTGTATATGAACATGTGATATTAACAAAAGATTTTAAGCCACTTGTTTGACAACTTCTTAATCGTTGAAGTGGTCGCAAAGATTGTTGCATTGTACCGGAAAACAGTGTCACCATGGATGGTATCATCATGGCAACAAAAATGGTACAACAGAGTACAGCTTTGGATTCCAAAAAAACTCTAAACAATTCTAATATAACCGACACCAGTTCAACCGTTGGAATTGTTCAAATATCTTTCAAATATCCTCCATGTTCGTTTTGGGGAATATGCCATGTGCTTGTAGAAAGAATTTGGATATAACTGGTACCAACCTTAGGTGCCAACAGATTTGTAACTAATTGGTTTTTTCTTAAGCTCGTTTACATTTCCCCGCTCTTTAGATCTCCCGTTATTTCTTATGTTACATTTCCTCGTTATTACATATAGATATACACTCCTTTCGAAAATTAAAAAATATGAACACTGGCTTCCCCTTTTGCATTATCTGTTTTTCAAGAAAGAGAATACACGCGATAAGTAAAGTTCTTCTTGGATCGTTTGAAGTTTGTTAAGTATTGAAAATCCGATTGATCGATGCGTTTACCTTTAGGGCTGTATATTACAGAAACGTCAAAACGCTAAAAATACTTGTTCTCAGTTGCTCTATTCGCTACTTCATGCAAATCGGTCCAAAAAGCTCTATAAAATAAACGACTCGCATATTGAAGATGGGTCATTAAAAAACAATATAATGCTGGCAACCATTTTTGTGAAACTGCAACTCCACATCGTTTTAAAAGAAATATTGTTGCACAAGTAGTTAAATTGTACGTCTACATATTTTTATAAGGGCAGAAGGCATTAATGTATGGAACATAAGGTAGAGATTAAGAGCAAAAAGAACATATAATTAGTTCGACATGTTCGTAGCCGTCGAAAGACACCGAAGTTCATATGAGATATTTTATGAAAAGTGATCTTGAAATCGAGTGATAAGTCAACAGAGATTTCAATTGTATTATTTACGGACGTAACAAGCTGCATTTCCTGGCCTACAAGTGATTTTGAATATTGCATTGAATCAGCCTTGAGCTGTCAGCCCATTTTACTATGCGGGCGTTCAAACTACTTCGGGAGCAGTATTCTCTAATGCACTGATCAACAAAATTAAATCTGAGGCTGCTGATTTCAACAGATTGATCACGATTAATAGCAAAACAATGGCTGCTACTTTCGATCAATATGACAAATCTAGGTATGTACCGATATTTAAACTTGTTTCTCTTAGATGTCTTTTTACTCCAATTTCTATTGTACATCATAGTAGTCATTAACCTTTAAAGTCGTAGTATGTTCTTGGTTTTTAATTAAGTGTACAAAAATTCATCTATAATATAGTAACAAAGGATACTGGAATATGTTTCAATGAACTGACATATTTTGGCATTTTATATTTTGCAGAACATGTATGCACACACATACATTTTTTCATACATACTAATAGATGTATGAGAATGTGTATGTATTCCCTTTGGAGTTAAAAGCTTAATATTCCTGTTGCATCAATTGTTCCTAATTTTTATTGTTCATTGTGTATGTTTTTATAGTGTAAAAAGTAGTTGACATCAATATAAAGTTCAGGAAAAGGATGAAGGAAAAAAATAAATCTTTGTGAGCTTAGTTTAATGAATGCTTTTGTTCCTATATTTCAAAGTGTTTAAATTTGAACAACTGTAATAATTAAGCATATTTATATCAGTTCATTGCTGTTGACTGGAAACTTTCCTCATATTCACTTTTAAAATATAGCTTTTTAATAAAGTAGAATATTTAAGAAAGTTAAATTAAACTAAAAGATTGATTATCTTTTAATTTTAAGAAAGTAGTTAAATTATATTTTACAAAAAGTTTAATATTACAGCTTTTTGCACAATATGATCGTTGAAATTTGATAAAAATATACTATAAAACTGTATTTCCTGCAAGATAATTTTACTTGATCGTATTTCTGATTCTTACATTTTTTAGTTGGTATTTTGGAGCAATGTCTCGGCAAGATGCTTCGGATTTACTGATGGGAGAAAAGGAAGGAGGTGTATTTTTAGTACGCGATAGCACATCGATACATGGAGACTTTGTTTTGTGTGTACGGGAGGACAGCAAGGTTAGCCATTACATAATAAATAAAATTCAGCAGGGTGATCAGATACGATACCGCATCGGGGATCAAATGTTTCCTGATATTCCCAATCTTTTGGCTTTTTATAAATTGCATTACTTGGACACAACGCCATTGATTAGACCTGCACCAAAAAAGACACAGAGGGTAATTGCAAAATATGATTTTGAGGGCAATGATCCTGATGACTTACCCTTCAGAAAAGGTTCGTGTATCTTATTTATTAGCATAGCACCTTGGATTCCACGGCGATAACTTTGCTATTGATAGTTTTGAAAGAGGTCTTGAAAAAGAATACTAATCTAATTTTGATCTAACGAATGGAAAAATTAATTTTAAAAATTGTATTAAGTCATTAATACGTTAATACATTATTTTATAGGTGAAATTCTCACAGTGATATCAAAAGATGAAGAGCAATGGTGGACAGCTAGAAATAGTCTTGGACAAACTGGTTCGGTACCAGTTCCATACGTTCAGAAATATGAAGAGGACAATCATGCAGTTACAGAAAACAATTCACGTTTAGATAGTGGAGGAAATTCGACTACGAATTCGAACTCTGTTCAAGTTTCTACCTCTCAGGCAGCTCATTTGGAAAGTGGACAAGGAACTACTCGTAGGTCAAATATTCAACGAACTTTGCCCGCTTTCGCAAAAGTGAAACAGGCAAGGGTACCAAATGCATATGACAAAACTGCCCTAAAACTGGAAGTTGGAGATATGATAAAAGTAACAAAGACTAATATAAATGGCCAGTGGGAAGGTGAACTGCATGGAAAAGTTGGTCACTTCCCATTTACGCACGTCGAGTTTGTAGATAACGAGAGTGGAGAAGACAATCAAGAAATTTAACAGAGATCTTCCAAATATAATGTGCGATGAAGCTGATTCTAAGAATTTTTTTATTGAAAATTTAGGTTTATATTAGCAGTTACTATATGTACCGGTACATAGAACATCGATCACTCGATAGGTAAAGAAGAATCTTCCAGGTAAAACAAAATATCAAATAAAATTATGTACTTTCATTGATTCCATGTTATTTAAATACCTTTATATTTATAGTCTTACTGTACATACACTTTTTACGAGTGTTGCACGATAAGATATAGTATTTTCTGTAACGAAAGTCCCATGGCACAGAAGAAATCACTGTATAGTGACAACGATTTTTCCTCTAGGTGGATTTGTTCAGAGGATGTGATGGTTACTTTGGTTTTTTTAGTTGAATTAACATATCTCTTTGCCGATTATGTGACAATGCCTCTTTAAACGAGTACAGTGATCGTTTATCTTAGTGAACGTACAAGAATATGTGTATCAACTAAGGACATGAAGCTGATCTTCATATTTCTTAAATACTTTCATATATAAAAAAAAAGTCGTTACCGTACAATGGCCTCTGTGAAAGTGTGGAACCTTTACTATACAGATTTTCTTTTTTTCTTTGATTCTCACTATTTTCAAAGTATTTACGGTGGTAATAATTACTGGGCCATATTATGTATATATTACGTTTGTGCATATGAAATTTTGAGTTTTACAAGAATTTCCGACATTTCGACAATGTTTCGTTATACATCTCAACATTATTTTCATATGGAATTTTAGTATAAACTCGTCTTACTCATGCTGTGAGGTGGTACTTCTCATTGTACATAAAATAGGATCATGGTAAAAGTTGAGAACTTGCATTACAAAGTGTTTCATAACTTCGTTAAGACCATACACACAATCAAATTTCGGGTTATATGTGTAATTCTGATTATGTATAAATAGTTGATTAATAATATATTCCATGGTAAAATCTATTTACAATCAGATACATATTAAGATTCAAACTAAGAAAAGAAAATTTTGTGCAATATATAGAAGTCAATGGTTTGCTACACTGTGTTCATATTTTAGCATTAATTCTTCATATGTAACTTGTTAATCTACCGAAAGATAAATTCGTTGGGTACAAATTGATCATCACAGCATAAATTATATTAAGTCTCGTTGAATAACGGCATCTAGCATTTTGGAACGCACTGAACATAGATACATAGATAATTCACTGTGTCATTATTTGTAACATGCATTCCATATAAAAATAATGGTTTTCTAATTAGTAAGGTATTAATGAGCAGGCTGTTATTATCGTATCTTTTTGAAATTCTCTTATATTAAACCTTTTTTTCTTAAACTTAAACTTTCAGCTTCGAAAGTGGTATTTTATGAATTCCAAAATGAGATTTATTTTATAGAAACCATTAAGTGCATATCGAAATATAAGATTACAATTAATTTATGATACTTTTGTAAGATATCTACCACCAGAATTTGAATATCGAAATTTCAAACTGATTCGATAGTTTTTAAAACTATATTTTAAAAATTTACCCTTCTTTTTTTTAAATGGTAGTAGCTTTTTAATTGCATTTAATTATGTTTACGAAATTGTTTATAATAATCATTAATCCCTTGTCTTACAGTTTCTTCTTTTAGTGGCTGCATATACCAGAATTAGTTGTTTAATTGCTAGAATATTGTGGTACATAATCGTATCAAGGAGAATATCGAATTGATCTTCTTAAGATTACAAAATTTGTTTTAATTAATAAATTATTTCTTAGGAGTGAAATTTCTTTTAAAGTTGTAATTAATGTACAGATATTTTTCTAGTCATACAGTGACTATGATAGAATCGTATGTCCGCATTATTTGTCGAATAAGTATGTCGAACGGAACTGATTTTTATCGATGAAAGATGAAAACAATTCTACATTAATTCCTTATAAAAATTGTACCGGTACACATTTCACTGCTTAGCCATAGGTTGTGCCACCACAGAAGCCACTTATTCTACTGAATTGTTCTATTTAATAATGGAGTCGTTAATCGCAATACGATTGTAATTATAAATGTCATATGAATTATATATTAATATATAATTGTGTAAGTTTTCGTAGTTACATAGAATTTCCTAAGGCAGTAGTAAATCTGAAGTTCCGTTTAACGATGGAAAACGTTGTATTATCACAATAATTTTATGTAAGTCCTACCAGATTCTCTTTCTGTTGATATGTAATTATTTAAGTTTAAATTGTGTTATAGATTTTTTAAAAGAACAATAACTTTAAAGTTCTGCTTCTTCGTGAATACATTATAACGTAATTGTAATTATATATGAATTAAATTGAATTATATGTTAATATATAATTATGCACGAGATATCTGTAATTTTTATAAGCAAGCAGTAACTTTAAAGTTTCCTTGAACATTTTGTTTTATAAGATAGCAAATATATGATCATATATGTATAAATTACATGTTAATGTATATGTATTTACGTCTCACAATTCCTCTGTATAAATTATCATTTTAGGATAACTTATATTTCATAAAAGAAGATACAAATAATAATTAATAATAATTTGTAAAGCTTAACATTGCTTCTAACATATTCAAATAAAAGAATACTCTTAACTGATCGGAATCTTACGCTTTTGCATAATATACTTTATATCATAGTAAATTTTTCTGGGACAGAATTAACAACAAAAGCTATTTTTTGCAAGATCATACGACACATCGTATGAACAATCGTTGCATCGATCATTATTTGAAGCATTAAATAGTTGACAATTTTATTTATAAGTTTCCTGAGCTTACAATAAGATAATTTGAATCATCGATCGATTGTTATTTTTTAATGTGAACGTATTACTTTCAAATTATTTAAAACGTATACTTGACTACTGGTACTTTGAAAAGTTACCGATTAATGCAGCGAATGGAAATTTCCAGAGCATGTAAACGAATTTTAAAGTTTCTGGCAGTACATGGTATTAAAGATAAATTGCTAGGACTTTCAAATTTAATAATAATTTATTAGAAACTCGAGGAATGAATGAAATCTTCATACTAAATATTTAATGTAATATGAGATACGAGATCGAAGTTGTAAGAAATGATATAAATAATTATACAATTTCCATTTGTTTTACTATAAGCTTCTTCAATAAAAGATTTATTTTAAAAGATAATCGAAAACGACGATGTCATTTTTCCATAGCTTGTGCAGATGACATTAGTATGTACTAAGACTTTGTATGCGCACAATTTAATGAGATATAAGTGATAGTATTAGAATTCAAAATGATAATAACCTTATTAGAGCAACAGAACATTTTTATTCAGCACCTTTATACTAATCACAGATAATTGTAAAACAATGGTCGTATACTCTATCTAAAACTACTATATAAAAAACAATAGTTACTTAATATTTTCGATGAATATTTCTTAAATTTCGTATATTCGATAGTTTATACATAAAGGAGTTAGAATATTTTCATGGGTCAGAGATATTATAAAAGCATTGCGAAGACAAATTGAAAACTTGAACAAGGGCTTTCCAAATGCATCGGTATAGAAAGGTTTAAAAGAATGATAACTTCACATTCTATCAATTTATTACTTCACTTTCCATTTGTAATCGATTTCGTTCTAAAATTGACAGTGATTTACTTATAATAACAATGCGCACTGTAAAACACCCAAAGTGAAAACAATGCTTTCCAGTACTATTAATTTTACTCAACGCTGTTCCAAAGATTAACTTGATTTGGAATTATTGGCTTATATTTATCGTGCTAATTGCGTAATTAGCGCTGCACACATCTCGAAAAATTCCATTGTATGGTGGCCTGTCGCTTGAGGGGGTGGAAGTGTAGGATCTGAAATGGAAATGGAAATATCTTAATTAAAAAAGATTCTAATCCACGTTACAAATTATTTGTATGCTAAAATATTTAAAATATCTCCTAAATAAATTAACTGACATGAGAGAAAAGTAGTTTAGTTGAAAAAGAAATGATCGATATATTTTAAAGCTTTTTATACAAATGAATATTACAAAGGATTACTTACCCCGACTAATTTCATCTGCCTCCTCACTCGGCAAAGACTTGAAATCCAATAAATAACTTTTGTAATCAACTTGGTACAGCTGTAATGACATTTGACTAAATTTGTCAGCAAGTTTATTCTTTTGTCGGACTTTAACACTGTAAGCATTTATAATTTTCCATTCCTAAAACAGGAAACATTTGTTTCGTGGTGTTTAGATTGCATTAAATGGCCATTGACTTTATTAAGTAATATTTGTTCAATTTGAGTCGAATGAATTGTGTTGTACAAGTAGAAACATAAGATTCTTACAAAGTTCAGAGCTTTCATAGCACGGTATACTTCGTTCATAATGTCATTTGGTTTAGATTGTGAACGAATCCCTAAATGCCATTTTGCCCGCTTAACCGGTGTACCGCGACTGCCCTGTGTTTGAGATGTTGTACTTCCTTGTGAACTCTGACGTTCCCTTAGTGCTAACATTTTTTAAGAAGAGCAGACATTCGTATAATTATTAATTCACATAAAGAATAATGAAAGTTATACAAATGTAATTTAAAAACAATATTCTATTTGTGTCTTACGAAGCAACGGAATATAGACTTACGTGCTATTCTTTCTGGATGTGGTCTAAGGGGACTATTGTTAGCATCATTTGGACTAAAAGCAACTGGAGGTGGACTAGAAGCCACGTAAAAGTCCTTCAATTCTGCTTTAGCAGCCTCGTCTGCAATTCTCTTATTGTCAATGATTAAATGATATGCAATTGCTAGCTGGTCATGCGGATCTCCACCTAACAATGCAGAATGCACTTCTGCTTCTTTCACATTAAACTTTTCGCAGACTTCATTCACTGCATCTATATCAATAACAGAGGAATCTTGTTCAACGGGGGATGGAAATAGATAAGTAGGTAAATCTTTTTGAAACCATTCGTGTTTTCTGAAATAAAATGATTAGAATTAAGAAGAGCTTCGTGCATTGGAACCTCGATAATTACATTTCAACACGTTTAACCCATTTGCATCATAGCTCTAAATACGGCAGGAGACCCGCAGTAACGTGCATTTCCGTGCGCAGCAGTTTCACATTGTACAGGGCGAAATATTCCGCGGCTGGTGGTAAAAGACGATCGTCATACACGGAATATTCCGCTCACGGATGCAAATGGGTTAACACAATGTACTGTTTCAGCACAGGAAGTTAAAACAGAATGCGGAAAGAAACATAAATCGCATAAAGGCCAGCATACTTGATATCTTCGATTGTTGCTCTTTTCAGTGGATCTACTTGCAGCATATGGCACAGAAGACTTACAACGGTTTTATTCAGATACTCAGGAATGGGAAAGATACCAGCTGTAATAAATATTTTTTAACGGGTATTATTAAAAACATTCCATATTCCTGTTAAAATTAACTTTAGTTCTGTAGATCAATTATTATGAACTTGTTTCTGTTAATGTTACTTACATTTAATTTTACGAAAAAGTGTTGGTACATGTTCATCGTCAAATGGTAAAGTACCACAAAGTAAAGCATATAATATTACTCCACAGGACCAAATATCGACTTCAGGACCAGCATATAACTTCCCAGAGATTACTTCAGGTGCTGCATAGTTGGGAGAGCCACAGGAAGTACGTAAGAATTCCCCATCCATCATCATGTTTGACAAACCTGTAATATTCATATAATGTAAGACACATAGTTATATCGCGATATCCAATGTGCAAGGCACTTATATGTCTCTGCAAAAACCAAAAATCTTTTTTCAACTTCTTATTAAACCCATTCTAATTTCAGGGTTTCCTAGTTTAAGCATTTCCAACTGTAAATTAATTAATTACTCGTTTATAATCCCGTTCAAACATTATAGATCTTACTGAGTTAAATGTATGTTCGTTTAAATATATTCAACAGGAGAAATTAATTGATATAATATGAAAATATAAAAGAATTATAATAAAAAAAGAAAGTTAATGTTATTTTAACATTTCTTGGAGAGTATTAAATTTTAGCTTCTTGCAGGAACATTAGAGTGTCTTGTCCATAAATGGAAATTCATTTGATGTACAATATTAAAATCCCAATTAGTTTCAAATACCGAAATCAGCTATTTTTACATGTAGATTGTGATCTAAGAGAAGATTTTCTGGCTTTAAATCACGGTGCACTATCATATGCCTGTGACAATAATCAACACCCGAAATAATCTGCTGGAAGAATCTTCTTGCCTCGTATTCTTTGAGTTTTCCATGTTTGACAATGTAATCAAACAATTCTCCACCCGATACATATTCCATTATCATGAATATGTCTGTAGGTGTACTTATAACTTGATACCTGCATCGGAGAAAGATTAACATAACTTTAAAATTAACATAATGAGCAAAATTTTAAGATGGCAATTGGAAAGTTATGACAAGAGTTTTTTTCCAGTTTGAATACACTATGCTACTTTTACCTAAGTAATATACAATTTTCATCACTTACTTATTTCCCTTTTATTCAAACAAAATGAATGTATTGTAAGAAAACTTCACAAGAGAAATATTTAAATTTTCAGAATTTCAAACACCTCATTAAAATTGCTTAAATATATTCCTACATTTTACTTACAGCTTAATTATGTGAGGATGTCGAAACAGTTTTAGATTCTGTATTTCTCTTCGTATTTTTCCAACGACATCCAAGCTTTTGATTTTCTCACGATTTAATATTTTCACAGCTACTTTATGCTTTGTCAAGACATGTTCACCAACTATAAAAAAATACAAATACTTTATAAATTTCTGCTAATTATAATGTTATTCCAGCTGTAGTTAAATTTGATTAAATATCCTTGGGAGGAATAGACATAGTTAATATAATATATTATGCATCTCGTTGAAACAGGAGGAGAAAGTTAGCAATAGAAAAGAAATTTTACTGATTATTACATTATAAATTTATGGAGCAGAAATACAGATGAGCATCTTAAATAAAGAGAAAGCAGAATACTTTTTGTTAAATCAAATATGGAGAACACCGAAGAGGAAATTAAAGACAGCTAATACCCTCAAAAAATAATATCTTACGTACTTTTCACTTTACCAAATGTACCCACACCCAAAGTTTGCCCAAGTGTGTAGTGGCCTATCTTGACAATAGGCTGTGGTTGATCCGTTTGAATTTTTTCAGACATTATAGATACTCCTGTAATTTGTAACAAGTACTATAAGTGAAACACAGTAATTTATTCGTCATTATCTTCTCTTTTTATCCACTCAAGAACTCGACACTCGCGAACAAAGAGTAAAATAGATACAAGTTTTTTTAAAAACCAAAGTAATTGGAATTAAAATACCCATGTACAAATAAAATTAATGAAAAAAGCATAAAATAATGAAAAGCTGTATTTAAATAGGATTGCCAGTGTCTATGAAATACAAACAGAAACATGATATACTAAATGCATTGTTAAAAAGTTCATTTTAGAGAAAAGTTTGTGGTAGAAAGGGCATAAGGTTTTAATGCACTTGTTATCAGATAACATGTAGTTTGATAATTAAATGAATTTTCGTAAAATTAAATGTTCGGAAACGTAATCATCGTAAGAAACTAAATCTTACTGCTAAATGCACCCAATTCAATTATTCATATAATGAAAATTTAAGAAATTATACCAAAGAGGCAAGGTCACGTCGGTCGTGGAAGATCGAATCGGCTATCTTGATTCTTCGGTCTGTACAGAAACAAAGCGCATCATATAAAAAAATATTGCGGTGGTATAAACCAGGCGAGAAGCGTATCATGAAACTGAAACGAATATCTAAACACTGGTAATGATTTCAATCACCTGATATTATTTACATTCTACTGACATTTATTGCTGTGAAGACACTATACAGGCAGTTAATACGAGGGGACTATATCCTTAAACCTTTACTATACGAAACGAAGATTCGAAAGTTAATGGAAACAAAAGTTTTATCATGTTTTTCCATAGCTTGTTACAGAATTGAATGACGTTATTGTATTATTTATGTAATAGAAATAAGTTGACAATGTGACAACTTATCAATTGCTTTTTTTTCAATTAAAATTTAGTCTGCTGTAAAACGATCATATAGTTATACAAATATGTGAGTAAAGTTTATTTTAACCATTTTGAAGTTGCGTGAAATAGTAATGACAAGATTATAAATATTATTATAATTTTAGTTAGAATTGTTCTTTAGACCTAGAATATTCTCAGTAACTATAATTTTTCTAAAACTAATTTTAAAAAATAGTGCCAAGCATTAAAGTAGACTTCTAACGATGTCTAAATGTATAACAAAAAATTCGTGTTGTTATCTGTCTCAAGTGGAACTTGAAAAAGAAACTATTCATCTGCTGAACTACAATTGCGATATCAAGGATTATCATTGTAACAACAAAAATCATTTATTAAATAAGTAATTTGCAGTCTTAGAAAAACACAACTGTATCTTATGAATATTATATCACATGTTTTTATGTTCTATAATACAAATAATAAATGAAGAATTGATTAAATCGAAACATCCATTAATAAAATTCCATATTCCCTACAAATTTCTAAAAAGTATATTCTAATTATGAGTATTCATAATTAAAAAAACATTAGGAAGATTTGAGTCTCTGAAAAATGGCAGAATATAAACGTTGAGCATAGAAATTTCATGTTCCGCCGGCCATACATCGACCCTCTTAAGCCATAAACTATGAGAATGTCGAAAGAGCGGAAACTCACTGTTTTAAGGTGTTCTGGCGCCACCGCTTTCAACGCCATCTAGTTTTTTGAAATTTTCTACATTCTCTCTGGCGGGAAATAGCCCCTCAATGAAAGACATATATTTAAACACTAATATCTCGCTTATTTCTTGATCGATTTAGATGCTGTTTGTTTCAGCGTCTTATTTAGAGTATAAATTATCGATCTACCAAAGGAAAACATTGAAACTCTACTCGTTTGTTTGCTGCAAGTAATCAAGTGATTCCGAAAAATAAAATCTTTTTTCTAAGGGGGCTGGAACTTTGCGGCATCTGTCATATGAAGGGGTGTGGCAACTGCGTCAATTAACAAAAAGATTATCTCTCTAGCATCTGTAGAAGCCGAGAAAAACGATAATAAAATTTTCCGAGTTTCAAAAAATGCAATCCGATAGATGGAGCCACAATCGCGTATTCTAGAATCCCTTTCAAATATCAAGTTTCTGCTCTTTCAGCATTCGCAGAGTTTATGGCATAACTTTAAAATACATCGAATATATCTTTCCGTTTTTCTCGGCTTCCAGATGTGCTAGAGAGATAATCTTTTTTTAGTTTAACGCAGTTTTTCACGCCCTTTCAGATGATATACGCCACAAAGTTCCAGCCCTCTTAAAACAAAGATGCTATTTTTGGATAACGTTAACTTACTTTTAGCAGGCAAACGAGTAGAGTTTCAATGTTTTCCGTTGATGGATAGATAGTTTAGACTCTAAATTAAACGCTGAAACAAACCGCATCTAATTCTGTCAAGAAATAAGCGAGATATTATTGTTTAAATATATGTCTTTCATCGGAGGGCTATTTCCCGCCGGAGAAAATGCAGAAAATTTTAAAAAACTAGATGGCGCTGAAAGCTGTGGCTCCAGAACCCCTTTAAAATAGAGAGTTTCCACTCTTTTCGCATTCGTATAGTTTATGGCTTAAGAGACAAAATTTCTATGCTCAGTGATTATATTCTGCCACTTTTCAGAGATTTATATGTTTCCAACGTTTTTTTAATTATGAATACTCATAATTAAAATATGCTCTTTAGGAATTTGTAGGGAATACAGAATGTTATTAAAGGATGTTTTCGATTTAATAGAACATAAACACATGTGATATAATATTCATAAAATACAGTTGTGCGTTTCTAAGACTACAAATTATTAATTTAATAAATGACTGCATAGAATTAGTATTACCGCGTATTTTGTAAAATTTTCAAAACGGATATATTTAAATGTATTTAAAACACGATTGTTTTGATAACTAATGTTACACATTTACGGATACTATAGTAAAGATAAAGTATTCCGAAAAACTTTTTCACATTTGAAATTGGTACCAACAGAGGATGAAATCTGTTCATGATTTTTGCGAAAAATACAATTTCACGAATTCCTGTAGAAATAAAAATTAATTGATCCAATTTCCCCCCTTCCATTAAATAATTTTTCGAATGTTTTGTAGGTTATCTTTAATTTTATAGGTTATTCCAAAGTTTCTTTTTTATTCGATTCTCGTACATATGTAAGGGTACAGTAATCTGTCATTCCATCTGGTATAACAGTCAAATTTATGATTGACCTTTGTACTTTATTACAGCCGGCATTTTAACACAGTTTGCATTAACCGATAATAGTCTTAAGTGTGTCGTGAGTTTCTTGTCCTCGTACCAGATAGCCACTGAAGTCTTGCTCCGTTTCGTGTAAAAAGTTTCTTTTCAAATTACATTACAAAAATGTCGGAAAACGCGAGCCCCGTTAAATATTTTCTGAGTGGAGGTTTCGGTGGAATATGTACCGTCGTCGCAGGCCACCCCTTGGACACTATAAAAGTAAGGTTATATCATCAAATTATTTATATTTGTAAGATTTATTTTAAACGCGTGCTATTTCTAATTTTATTACGACTTTACTGCTTTTATTGCGTTAAATGTAACAGAATATTGTAAAGAAGGCTGAGACGTGTCAGCCTTTTAAAAATGGAACCTTCTGCTATCTCTTTAAAGGCTTTAATTTGCATGCATGCACACACGGTCGCGCTCACACGCATAGGTACACATGTATGCGATTCTTCTCAGGAGATTTGAATGCCTTAGTTTGTAATATTAATACTAACATGATTACTGCACTAATTTATAAAGAAGGCGATGATAAATACATTAATTATATCATATTATAATTTACGATAAGAAGATTTGAAATTGGAGAGATTTGGAATGTTCCTCTTTCGATCATTTCAAAAATCTTAGTTAAATTCACCGTATCTTTATTATGTGTGGAACTTAAAGTGGGTTGAAAGTCATATTTCTTAATATTTTACATTCGAAATCCAAACAGTTATATATTTTAGAAAACATTATTATCAATAGGTTCGTCTTCAAACTATGCCCGTGCCGGGCCCGAAAGAGTTACCTTTGTACAGTGGAACGTACGATTGTGCGAAAAAAACTGTAGCAAAGGAAGGAGTTCGTGGCTTGTACAAAGGTATATAAAACAATTTAAAACAATTATTAACATCGTTTTGGTTCAAAAGAAAAACTGTAATTAAATGAATCTCCCTGGTTTCGTTGTTTATTATACGACTTTCGATTCTCTTCTTCATGTAATAGAAGTCCTTTCGGAACCTTTATTTTTACAGATAAAACTAGGATTAAAATTTTAATTTTCCACAATAATTCAACAATTCACGATTTAATAAACTTCTATACGTTTTGAAATTTATTCACTTTATTGCTACAGCTATCTTATATTTGGCAGTTCTATTCTTGGGCATATTTTTCTTTTATTTACTTAGTTATTCATGTCATCAATTAAGATGGCCATTGGCCGTTCGGATAAATATAATTAAATATCTAAATATCTATTAAATAACTAAATATCTTATATATCGCCAGATATGAGCTAGAATTTGCATTTAATAATATTTGATTTTATTACGTATCCTTTCTTTTATACTTTACGATACAAATGATGTTTGATTGAAAAATTCAGAAATTTCTTTTTAAATTTAGGTATGGGCGCACCGTTATGCGGTGTGGCTCCAATATTTGCAATGAGCTTCTTCGGATTTGGCCTCGGCAAGAAGTTGCAACAAAAGTCCGCGGACGATAAATTGACCGCATTGCAATTATTCAACGCCGGAGCATTTAGCGGTGTCTTTACAACCGCTATTATGGCACCCGGTGAAAGAATAAAGTGCCTCTTGCAAATACAACACGCCGACGCTAAACCGAAATACAACGGGCCTATCGATTGCATGAAACAACTCTACAAAGAAGGAGGAATTCGAAGTATTTACAAAGGGTCCTGCGCCACTCTTCTACGAGGTGCGTGAATTTTACAGTTTTTCTCTTTTTTAACCCCTTAGCTTGCAATGACGTGTGACACACGCGATGCGATAAATGGAATACAAAATTTTGAAGTTTTCTAATAACTATTGAATTGAAAATATCAGTCGGTCCAGAGACGGTCAAATTGTATCTATAATATTATTATTGCAGTCGATTATAAAAAATGTTAAAAATCAGAGAGAAACTTCTATTTCTGGAATTAATTTTGAGTTATTACGCATTAAAGGACAGTCGTGTGCGTCATTGAAATCGTACCAAAGGCGCTTTCATTCGTTCAAAAAGAAAAATGAAATGTTTTTTAAACACAAATCGCATGCAGCTTTATAGATCTCGAGAAACGGTATAGGTTTTATTTTAACCACTTTTTCATATCTTAGTTTATAGACTTTTTTTCTTAGGGGGTGCGACGAGAGCAACCTTTCTCTGCATTGTCCGCAACTTTTATTAAAATAGAAAATTCATTGCAAATGGTGGGGAAGATGATTGCACAATATTATGTTTTTCCGACGGCACGCTTCTTTTTCAATTTAATGCAAATTTTTCGTTTTTTTTAATCTTAAAAATCCTTAATTGATGAGGAAATGTTTTTAACAGAAGTTTTGTAGTATTTAATTTTGATTCCTTATACATACACATTAATTTCATTGTAAATGACAATAATTAGCTAACTGATGATGTTGTTATCCTCGTAGAATTTTCTTCCCATCGTAAATTTTCTCGTGTGCCTTCTTTTCGTTGTTTTACATTGCAAGCCACCTTTCCGCAATGCGTGGAAAACTCCCCAATTTCGCAACCTTTTTGGAGTGGAACACCTCGGCGCGGTTTCTCGAACTCTGTTCACCTGTTTTTAAAATTCCAATTAATAACTATTTTTCTCGAAGAATCCACTCGCACTATTTTGATTTCTTACAATCGAAAGGGTGTCCAACGGTTTCATTATTAAACATTTGAATCTCACGCAAGGTGGAACTATTTAACCGCTCAATGAATGCATCTTACATTCAACAAATATATAAATAACTATTAACAACGTCCCCATAACTCAACTCACCATTTGAAGACTCCAAGTTGCCATTGAACACGTACAGTCCCAAGGGTTCCCATCCAATCTCACGTTTAACGTCTCAGACTCGCTGTTCGACGATCGTAACATTTTAAAGAAATCTAATGGTAAAGACGTTAATTTATTGTTCGTAAGAACGATCTCCTTGAGTTTCTTCTGTTGCTGGAGCCCAAATAATCCCGGTGGTATGAAATCCAATTCGTTATCCGACAGATCTATCCTCCTTACGTTCTCCAGTCCGTAAAAGCTGTCCATGGATATTTTACGAATGTGGCAATGGCTCAAATCGAGATTTTCCAGCTTCGATAGATCCACGAAAGCATCGAAATCTATGCTGGAAATGTTCCCGCGCATTTTCAGCTCCAACAGGGACGGCATCCCTTGGAGGATGAATCTGTCGAGCACTTGTAATTGCAGATTGTAGAGATGCAAGATTTGAAGTTGGCGCAGCCCTAAGAATGAGTTCTTCTGCAGATTCAATTTTGAATCCGAACCACCGAGATATAACATTAACGTTGTATTCATGATCTCGAAAGTACTGAAAAAAAGTGAGGAAGTTAATGGATAATACTTTGTAAAACTTTGATATGTAAATAATGCCGATGTCTGTTTCTAGCTAAAATTAATTCACCTGAAAGTACACTCTTACGAGTGTCTCTCGTGATATTCAATATTGATCTTATATCATTAATTTCTAATAAACTATAATACCTGGGAAACACGGAATCTAATGGATTCTCTTGGAAATCAGCGACCTTCAGCATTGGAAACGGTGGGAAAGACAGCTCTGACAAGAATGTTAAATTATTACCCCTTAAATCGAGGCTTTCAAGCATCAGTAGTCCAGCAAGATCGACGCTCTTAAGCGTCAATAATTGATTACTAGCGAGTGAAAGCTGCCTCAAATTCGGCGTCCCGTAGAAGCAAAATTCAGGGATGAATTTTAAATTATTTTTCTCTAAGGAAAGTTGAAGAAGGCTGTTCAGTCCGTCGAACATGTGCCATGACACGTCTGTGAGAGCACAATCGTAAACTCTCAGATGAGTTAAGGCTCCCAGGCCTGTGAAAAGACCAACGGTCTCTCCGTAGCCTTCCATTTCCTGTTTGTAAATATCATAGGGTAAGATTTCCTTATCCTCGTTTTCCCCATTATTCTGCTGACTCAAGAATATCAATCTGTGGCCGGTATTTTGGCTGGCATTGCTAGCGAACGATTGTCTACCGCTGTCCTTTTCATTCACCGTGTTCATTGGCTTAATAACAAGATTTGCCTTGTTCTTATTGAGTGGATTGGCACTGGTCAGTTTCACTCGCTCTATGTTCAAGTACAAGAGAGACAGACCGAGTGGAAACAGTGCATCGACGGACAATACGATTCCTCCCTGTCTCTTTCCCTCGATTTCTTGCGTATTTCCGGCGAGCTCGTTGTAATCTATACCTTGGATCTCTAACGATATCAAATCTGTAAAACGCTGAAATGTAACCGATCGTAGGAGGATCTCGGAGTCCCCTGTGCCGGATTCCAAAATTGTGAAGACCTGAAATTGTGCAGATTCATTATAAACTGTCGAGGGTATACGAATTTAAATATTTTAGCGATATTTTGTTGTGGTTTAATGGAAAATTAATTTAACAATGGTGTATGATTTTCATAATTGACGTTATTTCGATAGAGAAGTATTGAAGTTGAAGCAAGGACACCTGTTTTTGGTAGTTAAACAGGGAAATATTGATTTACCGATGGAAAACACCTGTTTTATTTTCTAATATGTATAATATACTTAGTTTGAATAATTAATGATTCGCTGGGCTACGGTGATAATGACTACGACGATTTATACGAAAAAGTGGAACAGATCGGTTTATAGTCAGACAATTCCAGCTTCTTCGTGATCACGTGGATCTTTCTTTGTCTAATTGACAAATGAATTTAAAAGTTAACTGCATCAAAGTACACTAAGTATTTCTTAAATAATGAAAATCTTAAGCAATTCTTTATTTACCGTAATGTTAAAACAAATCGCCTCGCTACACTCAACTTTGCATCTGCTTTTTCACTCGTGAGTTTGTTGACAATTTGTTTATTAATGCTTAGCGAATTTCATTTGTCTCTATAATAATTGATTATCTTCTTTCATCCAATAACACTTTTATTTAGAAAAAAACTCGTATGCTTGAAGACAACGTATGTTAACATTAAAAC
Organism: Cerceris ruficornis; assembly: GCA_963989415.1. NCBI lineage: Eukaryota > Metazoa > Arthropoda > Insecta > Hymenoptera > Crabronidae > Cerceris > Cerceris ruficornis. Next base: position 31,390,999 of record OZ022520.1, on the reverse strand, counting down.
TACCAAGGCGGTTCCCGATTTTTTCTAAAAATTCCTCAAATTCGATAGGGCAGCCATACAGTAATTATTCCAATTCTATCTTATAAATTGTTAATTACTTAATTGGTCATCTTTTTCACCTCTTGATTTCTCTTTTTCCAAAGTACTCATTCAATGTGTTTAAATATGATAAGTCATAACGCCGATTGGAATTACGTTCGATAATTAAATGGAATTCGGTATCCTACATTGTTCAAATCTGACCTGTATATCAGAGGGAAGTTTTTCCAAAATCGTCTCAGGATCCTCGGTGATAACGCATATAGCGACTTTCAGGAATTCCTGAGCCATAGGATGATCAAAATCCGATGTAAAATCAGCGTCATTCGATGAATCCTGATGAAAGACAATTCGTTGGATTCCGAAAGAAAGTGTAGGGGATTCATTAAAGTACCTGATCTTCGCGTCTTCGAATCCATCGATGAACAGAAAGATCGACAAATTTTTGAACCTCGCAAGAACACCCTTGTGGACATCTTACCTCCCAAACACCACCGATATCAATTGTTTGCCCGAAACACCCATTCTAAATTAATTAATAATTCGAAATTTTAATATCAATTTAATCCTATCCTTCCGACTTAACTCATCCAACGCTAAGTAATGGAGTTCAATTGGAATCTTATCGTTTAAACGTTTCGTCGAGTGAATACGTTCGGTTAGCTCTCTTTCACTGCATTTAACATTAACAACGAGGATCACGAATTTTCTACTCCGGATGCTTGGTAATTGAATTCCCATCGATGAGATTTATTTGAAATGTAAAGAAGATTACTCTACCAGAACCAACGTGGCGAGGAGAATTACGATAAACGTCATAATCCGTTCGCCACTCGAGGAACTAAAGAAATTGGATCTTAAGAACGGTGACGGTAGGCCAGTTCGGAGGAAACTGAATTTTGTTAACCATTATCTATCTGCCCTGATGTCTCCTATCGGACAGGATGCTTTCTATCTGTCAGCCCACACACTCTACTTCTCGTTTGTAATTATAAATAACGTTTCCACAAGATGCTCGAATCACGAGGTTCCAGGTGGTGCGTAATCTTATTCTGAATTCGTTCTGGTATCACTGTTCCTCCTCTGATAAATGCGTTGACAAATTTTATTCGATAGATCATTGATAATATGTTGGGAAATTTTTCCAATTATCCACTTTGCAAATTTCGTGTCAACGTCGATTAAATCTTATAGGAGACATTGTAAATAAATTCATAGCTAATTTTAAATTAGCATAAGTATGATTGTTGTCTCTGTAGGATATTTAGGAATATTGAACAAAGTGACAATATTATAAAAAATAATGTTCGAAGTATGAAATTAATTTTTCATTGCTGCAAATGAATTTTTGCAACATTGAGATAAAGTCATACGGGGGGCAATGGCGCTTAAGGACTCGCAATCAATGGATCCGACTTCGATGCTGGCGTCTGCATTGGAAAAATTTCACCCTAAATTATTATTTAATATTATTAAATTTATAATTTACTTATTATAATTTTTTTAAATTTTAGACGTACCTGCTAGCGGAATGTATTTCATGACTTACGAATGCCTGCAAAGATGGATGACTCCTGAAGATGGAAAGCTGGGGTTGCTCTCAACGATTTTAGCCGGTGGTTCAGCTGGTATCGCTAATTGGATTGTTGGAATGCCACCCGATGTTTTAAAGAGTCGATTACAAACCGGTATGTATAAAATTTACGAAATTCACGACAGTTATTCAATTGTAATAAAGGTAAGTTAGGTATATGATGATGTTCAGTCGTAATTAAGTTTGAATTAATTGCTAAAAATATTAGCTATAAGTTTCATCGTAACTTTCATTATCATTGCCCTTTATTCAGCACCGGAGGGCACCTACAAGAGGGGAATTCGTGAGGTTTTCGTTATTCTAATGAAGGAAGAAGGGCCAAAGGCACTTTACAAGGGTGTTGTGCCAGTGATGCTTCGAGCCTTCCCAGCAAACGCTGCCTGTTTCCTCGGATTTGAATTCGCCATGAAGTTCTTAAACTGGGCAGCTCCTCAGTTATAATGCCAATGATTTTACCAGATTGACGATTTTTCTAAAATCAAGTCGGCCAAATCAGTTTCTGATAGATATAATTCTTAGGAATATATTCCTTCCACATTTTCGATATGATTCCTTTTTATGCTTCAAAAGATTTTCAAAGGAAACTTATTAATAATAAATCATAAATTATACGTATTAGCAATAAACGTATTAATTAATGTATTATTGAACGTTCAATATGATATATATATCACATTAAACGTTAAATAATATGATATATATATTTTACATTTAGTTTACACGATCTGTTTGATAATTCGTAAGTAAATATTAAGCTATAGAATCTCCAATTGGTTTGATTGTTAGTTTTCATTGTGCTATAAAGTCTTTATTAGATTATTTAAATAGATAAATTAACAATGCGCTTAGATATATGTGGAAGGAATCACGGTTTCAGTTGTATAATTATAATACGAAGAACATATCATTACAAAAGGGTAAGAGTAAAAGACATGACTATAGATCATTCAAATATCAATTCTTATCAGATTCTGATTAATTTAAGTGCTTTTATTTCTTTTATTGTATACGTACATATATCTCCATTATTTACATTACGTGCAGAAGTTATTCTATCAATATATCCGCATACAATGCAATACAAGCAATGCAATACAGATAATTATATTATTCGTATAATTTTTTTTAATACAATTTACGCGTACGAATATTTTTTGTATTAACAAGTCGTTAACAATGTCTTTAGGTACCTACTTGTTTACTGTCTGTTTTTGTTATAGATGATTGAAATATATGATAAAGAGTATCTATGAAAATAGTATTTGTACAGCTTTTAATATATTTTGTGAGACTCTAAAATACACGATAATAATAAATTATATTCAAGAATTGTTCGATCATTGAGTACTTTGGGATTTATTCTCAGTAAATACGTAAATAAATTACATTATAAATTAATTGAGGATTAATACTTTCTTGAAATTTTTCAAAGTATTATATAATATTATATATCCTTCGCATTAGTCTGTTTTAAATTCAATTTTAACAAATACGCCTGCAATTTTTAATAATTGAAAGGAACCTTTCATCGGTAAATAGTCAGCAATCTTCTGTCGGCAATGGAGACCGCGAAAATTTATTTTTACCTAAATTAAGAGATGTCCTAAGATGATGTGAATAACTATCTATAAAACAAATAATTGTCTTTTATATAATTATAGGTTTTTTGCGGTAAACAAATTGTCGATACTTCATTAAAGTGATAAAACCCTTATGGAAAAATTTGGACCCGGTTTGATTGTTGTTCGCGGGTTCCACGGCTAGACGGCAGCACATATTTTATCGAAATTTTATAACATGGGAGTTTATCCCTCCTGACTTGGACCCCCTGGTGTAGACCGGGTTAGATTGAGTTGGAGGTGTAACATATTTCATATGATTTATTTGTAGCTGTTTTGAGCTTTCACATATTTTAAGACCAAACGCGATCGTTGCGGTAAAAAACGTTTAAAGAAGCAACGTGGAAAAAATCAAGAGAAAAACTGAACGCGCACGGAGAAATTCCATTTGAAAGTAGAGCAAGATGCAGGAACCTCAACCAAAGAAAGGGAAGAAAGGTGAGAATATAATATATCAGTTTTACCGTTGTACATAAGAAAAGTAATGGTAATATCACAATCTTACGAGTTTCCACTTTAGCACTGTATTTCAATGGGAATTTCGTATGCCTTCCGTGACGATGAATGTCGTCTGCTTTTCGCTTAACCTCAATGATCTTAACCGCTTCTGCGTTACATACGGAAAGGATAGCGACGCTTTTCCAACATTTATATCGTTCGAATAAATTGAACAAAAGCCGATTTACATTTTGTACATTGCATTTGTAACGAACACCCATGATTTTTATTGTTTTACGAGGATTAGTAAGATAATGCGATTTCACGAGGCATTTTCCCTCTAACAGCTCGAACGTAAGAGGATGATTTTAATTTACGTTGGTCGTAAATATCGAAGACTTGCCTTTCTTTTTTCATTGTATCTAATTTTCCGATAATTAAATACATTCCTAAGCATGTAGATCTCTGAGATACATCGAAAGTGAAAGTTGTTCAGTTGCAAACTGGACAGACAGTGAAAGTTTCAAGTATCACAGAGATACAGGATCATTTTGCACAATCTGTTGAAATTTTTGGTGGTCTAAGACTTTCGCGGCATACAGTATTTAATTCGTTGAATCATACATATCTGTATTTTTCAAGAAAATGTTGTTATATAATGAAATTAATATGTATTGCATTCTGTATTGTTAATTTTATGATAAAAAGGTTGTATGTACTCACATGGATCAGAGAATCTGCATGGATTGCTTCACGATTTCTTTGTAATTTGATATAAGAAATGTTTGAACTTTGTGTTTCACAAATTTGCATTTGTGGACACAGGTCTTGCAATAAATATATTTATTCCTCATTTTAAGACTTGTAATAGTATATTAATATCATATATTATAATTTGAGTATATGCAATGATTTGATTACACGATGTCATATTGCGCAAAAAGGAATCATACAATGTCATATATTTATAAGTGGAAGCAATGCTGTATATTCGAGATTATTTCCATAGTTATAGATTTATTAAAAACTTAAGGACAGCTATTGTATTGTTTGTACTTTTTAAAATAATCTGAAACTAATGGATGAGAATAAAATTACGAGCATATATTAAAATATAATGTTTCGTATTAACAGCTAGAAGAAAGCGGGAAGACAGCGATGAAGATATCGAAAAAGTTTTAGCTGAACTGGAACTGGAATATTCGGGGCAGAAAAAGGCTGTGAAAGATGAACCGGTTGAGCAGAAGGTTGAATCAAATGTTGAACCACAGGTTGAACCAAAAGTTGAAGAGGAGGACAAGAAGAAGAAAGGAAAGAAGGATAAGAAGAAGGAGAAAGCTGATGCGGTGGATGTTAAAGAAGAAATAAAAATTGTAGCAGAGGAATTAAATAATTTTGAGGATGATATGGAAATTAGTACTGTTAAAACAGCCGCGCAAAAGAAGAAGGAGAAGAAAGAAAGGGAGAAACAAAAGAAATTAGCTCAGAAGAAAATAGTAAGCTATATATATATATATTTTTTTAAGATTCTTTGCGAATAATGCGTGTTACTAACATTATTCTCTGTATGGTAGGAAATGTCTAAGAAAGGAGAAGGTGGAGAGGAAACCGGCACGGCTGTGGAACAACAGCAAAATAAGAAAGAGGTAGAAGAAAAGATACAAGATGTCAGAGAAGCGGATAGCAATGTACCTGAAGTCGACGAAGGGAAGAAGAAGAAGAAGAAGGGAGCTAAGGAGGAAACAAAAGAGAAAGGTAGTGACCTGTTTTGCAATTTTCTCTGGTTTCAATGTACCTTAATGTGAGTTTTATTTAATAGGATATCATATTAACACATACCTACATTTAGTCTAATTAGATCTGTACAATAGGCAAAGGTCCTGGAAAGAAGACTATCGCTGCCATGCAAGAAGCATTGAAAAAATTGAAGGAGGACGAGGAGAGAATGAAACGAGAAGAGGAAGAGAGAATGCGGCAGGAAGAGTTAAGAGAGCAGGCACGATTGGAGCAACTTCGACTCGAGCAGGAGCGCAAAGAGAAGAAGAAGCTTAAAGAAAAACAGCGAAAAGAGAGGCTAAAGGCAGAGGGGAAGCTTTTAACTACGAAACAAAAACAAGACAGAGCTAGGGCACAGGCTATGATCGATGCGCTTAAAGCACAAGGCTTAGATTTACCGGATGTAGGGGAGAAAAAGCCTAGACCGGGTAATTTTAAACGATAAGATGTGAAGAATGCTTCGACAAAATAAAATTTCCGATTAATATTGTATCTATTGCTTGGTATACTTTAGGAACGCGTGTAAGGCCGAACAAAATGAAGCAGCAAGTCAGCGTCGACGAGAAAGAAGAGGACAAGGGTGAGGATACCGAAACCTCCACTGACAGAGTGGAGGTGCAAATCGTAGATCAACAACAGAAGGAAGAAGAAGAGAAGAAGGAAACCGACGTTAAGGACTCGTGGGACGCGGAAAGTAGTGGCGAGGAAGGTGACGAAGGTATAGCATATTAAAAACTCGCAATATCCGTAAAAAACATATCGTCCGAGATTTATATATTTTCTCCGTAGAACTATACACTTGTGATTCATTCGATTGAAATGTAACTTGACAGATAAATCGGACGATGCGTCGAAAACTCCCGAGAAGGTAAAGCAAATGATTGTACCGTCCGAAAAGGCACGGCAATCTGAAACGGAGATAATTAAAAACGAATCCTCCGAGAGCGAAACTGAGAGCGAGAGTGGAAGTGAATCGGAATCCGAAGGAGACAGCGAGGAAGACAGTGGTTTAGAAGATAAGGTTCCGGATGCAGCGAGGAAGAAGGAACGAGCCAGAGAACGAATACAACTTAGGAGGATCGAAGCAGAGAAGAAAAAGTCATTGGAGGATCTTAGAGCAGCTGTAGTGTGCGTGTTGGGTCACGTCGACACAGGAAAGACGAAGATCCTCGACAAATTGAGGAGAACTAACGTGCAAGACGGCGAAGCAGGTGGTATTACTCAGCAAATCGGTGCTACCAATGTTCCAATCGATGCTATTCAAGAATCGACGAAGCACGTCAAAGGCGTAAGTCTTATATCGTAAACACTTTATATTACACGTGCTTGAGGACATCGCTAAATCTTTTTTTCTTTTTTTTTAGTTCGCAGATAAGATATTTAAGATTCCGGGACTTTTGATCATAGACACGCCTGGCCACGAGTCTTTCAGTAATCTTCGAAGCAGAGGATCTTCTCTCTGTGATATAGCGATATTGGTAGTAGACATTATGCATGGTTTAGAGCCTCAAACTCTCGAAAGTATTAATCTACTGAAGACGAAAAAATGTCCGTTCGTCGTAGCTCTGAATAAAATCGACAGGTAAGATCTTCGTATACTCAACTGTTGTATGTAACTTTCTCAACGATCCGAAACTCGGAGGACACGATAAAAAACGTGTAACGTTTGCAGATTATACGATTGGCAAACGATGAGTCGAAAGGATGTTCAGGACATCGTGAAAAGTCAGGCAATTAATACTCAGCGAGAATTCGAGAAGCGCTCAAAGGAGGTGATCGTACAATTTGCCGAACAGGGCTTGAATGCAGCTTTGTTTTATGAAAATCCAGATCCAAGGAGTTACGTGTCACTTGTTCCCACCAGTGCTATTACAGGTAGCGTTTATTTTTACGCGTGCAAAGTAGTTTGCGAGTACTTTCAGGCTTTTATTGTGATAAAGATATATAAATATCGTCATTGTACAGGCGAGGGAATGGGAAACTTGTTGGCGCTGATAGTCGACGCCTGTCAGGGCCCGTTAGCTAAGAGGCTCATGTACAGTGAAGAACTTCAGGCTACCGTTTTGGAAGTGAAAGCATTACCTGGTCTCGGAACAACGATAGACTGTATTCTAGTCAATGGACTGCTAAGAGAAGGCGACACGATGATAGTCGCCGGCACCGATGGACCTATAGTCACTCAAATTCGATCGCTTTTGATGCCTCAGCCGTTGAAAGAATTGAGAGTCAAAGTAAGCCGCAAAACAATCTTACTCGGTAATACTTTTGAGGCTTTCGCGGTCAAATTGGTAATCAATTGACTTGACTTCCGGATACTGACAGTATCAGAGTTCCTACGAAACCCTGATTCAGAGTCGGATTCACTCCAATCTCCAACCCGGAAGCCAAGTCAATCTTACTGAGATTTTTAAAGCTAAACAATTGAAAGAACAGACAGAATAATAATAACGTTTCTACTTTGAACATTTCTGTCAAATACTAGGCTTAGAATTAATAATTTTTAAATTATTAATGATGGAAACTATCGTTTCGTTGATTTCAGAATGCTTATATTGAGCATCGTGAAGTTAAAGCCGCGCAGGGAGTGAAAATCGCTGCGAAGGATTTAGAAAAAGCAATTGCGGGTACGTAGTCCTTTACGTTTTAGATAATTCTCATTTTGAGTGATAATTCTTTTGCATTGATTATATGATTGTTGATTGTATAAAGAAAAAGTGAATTTATCGTGTTCGAGTAGGTCTGAATCTACAAGTGGCGCAGAAACCCGACGAGGTGGATGTTCTGAGAGAAGAAATTTCAAGAGAATTGTCCAGTGCACTTGGAAACATACGATTAGCAGAACGTGGAGTTTACGTGCAGGCATCGACCTTGGGTGCTCTCGAGGCGTTGCTCGACTTCCTCAAAACTAGCAAGATTCCGGTGAGTTTGATTTATTTTGTAAATATTATCCGCTGAACTTTCTTGCATTCACCTTTTTCCTATATCTTCTCACAAATTTTGTAGTAATTTAAAACATAACTTTACGAGTACACAAATATAAATCATCCGCGAATGTAAATCACTCGGAAAATTGCTGTCGCAATTAAGAAGGAACATCTGTCGCTTCTTAAGCTTAATCGACAGAACAAAAATATGAATCCATTCCCTGCTATTTACAACATCAAATTACCAAGTATATCGTTAACTCCCTCGCCCTACAATTTCTATTCGACTGCGAGCGCAATAATTGAACATTAAATTGCTGAAATAAAAATATGTTAGTGGTTCCTGATATATTTTAGAATTTAACGCAATATTGATAACATAGAAATAATATTATCGTGTCGTGTTCCACTGATATTTTCAATTTCAGTTCAATTTAAGTCGTATTATAACGCGGTTTCTAACGATTCCGTTTCTAAGATTCCAACGATCCTCCTACAATGCGTATAATTCATATATATGCGTATAATTCGTATAATTCATCGCAATGTCAATATCTTAGAAGTAATTAGATCGTCCCCCGACCGATTGATACTTTCAATTTAATAGTCTTTGGAAAAATTTCCCATTCTATTTAGTGTGTCGGGTCCGCTCAGGAGTTAATCATTATTTTCTCGTATCTGTTGTTCGTCCATCAACTTTTCGTCGAGTCTTTACGTTCAGTGATAGTATCACGAAGCGGTTAGTAAAACGTAATCGCGACAGTGATCGGTTGCAAGCAGTAGAAAGATATACGGCAGAAGAGAATGCAAGACGGAAAGCAACGGAATCAACGAGCAAGAGCGAGGAGATAGAGGCAGCAAAAGAGTAGATGCTCTCGTGTCCGCGCGCGCGCTGAAAAAAGAGAGAGAAAGAGAGAGAGAGCACACACAGCGGCAACGAACCACTTCCTTCTTAACAGTTTAGCAGGATACGACTCATTGGTCGCATACGATGCTTGTAGTCGTGATCCATCGTGCTATCAGCCGTGCTGTGCATCCGTAGACACGCCTTGTAGGCTTCCATAGGGTGTTTTTTTATGTTGGATGATTTACCATATACTGGTTTCCATATCAAACTTGCTCAACGTTGCAGAAAGTTCAGGGAGGCATTGTTTATTGAATATATATTTATCATTTAACGCTAGGACCAGCAAGACTGGTTGGCAATTTTTTCCGAAATCTCGCCGAGTTTGTGGGAGAGCCGTAGAGTAGAAATTCTACGTCCATCTCGCGAAGTAGATTACCAATTCGATCGTCTTTTCGCCTCTTGATTTCTCTATTTCCAAAGTCAGTCCTAAGTTAGTAGGTAAAGCCTATTTAGAGACTCGAGTACTTCTCTAGTAGTTAAAGTCTGGTTGGAGAACTTAATCCTTTCTCGGTGGAAGTACATATGTTCCTACCACTAGGTTCTACTTAGGCTTAACTACTTTCCTAGTAGGTGAAGTCTGGTCGGAGACTTAACTACTTTTTCAGCAGAACCACCTAGGTTTCTGCCACTAGGCGCTACTTCGCTACTATCCCCGTAGCTGCTACTACTTTCGCAGTAGATAATTCCAAGTAGAACCCAGCTTCTTCTAATGTCAAACCCATCGAATAAAATTCTACCGACGACCTCCAATATTACCTCACGATAGCCTCTCGTTACTTTTCAAAGTACCCCTAACTGACTCCATTCACGGAACATCTAAAGTATCTTTCGCCACCGTTAAAGACGACTTGTAATTAAACATATTCGCAGTTTCATTCAGTCACGGAGTAACTGCATAAACTTAATTCACATTATTCAAATTCAACCTACGGTTCGAACGAACCGCAGTAGTATCGGCATTCGCATTGTAAAAAAAAGAAGAAGCCGCTGCGAGCTTCGATCCGAGGTAACGTCCGAAACGGCCTTAAGCCTGTCCTTCGTTGGGTTATGAATGGGCTTCCCCCACTGAAACGTGCGATCACGTGGCCTGTGACGTCAGGTATATCGCAGGCATCACGGGATACGTACGCATCCAGGCAGGCAGCCAGCCAGACAGGCAGGTATTTTAGGTAGTCAGGTACGCAGGTAGGGCAGGTTGGCCGACAGGGCATGCAATTAGGCATACAACTGGGCTGCAGAGCAGCCGCAAACACGGTATGTCGGTCCGTGGGCAATACGGGTATGGTTTTACATATGCTATGTAGGAAGGGAGCAAAGAGTACCGTGGAAGAGGGACACGGGACGAGTCCGAGTATCTGTTTTTCTCTCTCTCTCTCTCTCTACAATCCTCCTTCCTCTCCTCTTCTTCGACGAAGGAGGGGCTATAGGGTTGGTGGGCTAAACTCATGCAGCACGGAGATTCTCTGAGAAGGCCTCTCTTGTGCCAACACAGACGCGGACGCGTGTGGGCTGGAAAAAAGGAATACGTGACCGACGTACAGGAAACTGCCCACACTCGGAGCAAGAGCACCGTGGGTGGACGGATCGACGAACGGGCGGACGTATGACTCTCGAATCGTAACCCTCTTTGGTGTATAGCGCGTTATGCCGGATATCGGATAGGAATATCATGGGAAAACGATCGGTTTCGGTTGTATCGACCTTTCGTCCGTTTGGGAATCAAAGTGAACGTAGGAAAATGGAATCGTAGGAACTACGGCGAAAGTATCGTCGATCTTTTTTCCTCGTCGTCTCGTTCTATAACCCATTTGCATCGTAGCTCTAAATACGGCAGAAGGCCCGTAGTACCGTGCACTTCCGCGCGCAGCAATTTAGCATTGTACAGGGCGGAATATTCCGCTTTCGGATGAAAATGGGTTTAGTGATGATTCTTCAGATTATTTTCCTTTTGTATTTTTCACTGATGCGACCTTCTGTCGCCTAGGACGTGTCGCTTTGGCGGCTTCGGAGTCATTGCAATTTTGGGGCTTGTTTCTCGCATCGTTGCGATTTGTTGGATGAAATGGCGGGAATTTCGTGTAGGAAATATTAGTTTGAAAATAGATACTTATCAGTGCATGTAATTGGTTTGCTTAAAGTTCAGCAGAAGTCGCATACGCATGCATATCCGCTTGATTAAATGGCAGCCCTCCCGATCGAACGACGGCGTTGGCGAATTAACGATTCTTGCCGAGTATCTTCCTGTCCTCGTCCTGTTTAGGTGAACAGAATCGGAATAAATAGCTTAACCGGGACACGCGCTATTCTTCGTGGAAAGAACCGTGAGCGCGTGCACGGATTAACAATATTTCTTCGTATTTGTAGTACGTGCACGAGTTGTCACGTAGAAATTAACGTCCGTGTTGAAAGAGAAAGAAATATTCCAATGAATGAATCGTGTAATTTAATAGCGATTGTTTTCAAAAGCAAGTCAACAAAGACTTAGTTTTGCCTCCGATTAGTTTGAACTGATTAGTCTAATATAGCGTATAACTTAACGCAATATCAACACTAGAACTACCAAACCAGTCAAAATGACTGGTACACAATTTTTTCCAAAAATTCTCCAAGATTATAGGACAGTCATAGAACAGATATTCTACGTCCATCTCATGAAACATAAATTACCGAATCGATCATCTATTCCACCTCTGAATTCTCTTTTTTCAATGTACTTATTTAATATATTTAAATATACCAGATTTAACGCCGGTAGTTCTAGTGTTAAATAGCATAGAAATAATTTGATCGTATCGAGACCCATTGATATTTTTAATTCAGTAGTCTTTGGAAATCTTCAAAATTTCCTATTCCATTTATCGTGTCACGACTGTCGCTCGTGAACAGAAAGAAACGCCAAACATTCGGTTTTACCTTCCAAATCCTTTCAAAAGGAGCAGATCCAAGTAGATTGCAGACAGTGCTCTTACGTCGCTCGAAGATGAAATACCCGGCAAAGTGTAATCTCGGACAGCCGGTATCCGCGTAATAAGTTGGAATTGTCGAAAAACGAATAGTTAATTCCATTCTCGGCGGGTTTCGCTTCCGTCGCCGGTTTCGTCGCATCCTGCATCGGCGGCATCGTCATCAGCGGGCGGAGGTGCAGCTCGCTCCTATTCTGCACCGGCACAGCAGGAAAAGATGGCTCGTTTCCTCGCATTGTTTTTAACCGCGGTATATAAGCAGCTATACCGGGACATGGGAGCGGATATGCGGGGTGCGGACACGCGAGTGCACGCTCTGCCGGCTATGTGCCGACATCCTATGATACGCGTTTTCACGACGAGAGAAGTGCCTTAAAGATCGTCCATTCAAAGTACGAAAGAGAAGCGAATACTTCGGCGTTCTTTCCATTCGTCGATCTATGGGGAGACCGAGATAGAAGCGCCCTTTTTTCCGCTTTTTCGGCTTGGACTATGGTGGTCATTTCGCGGACGACTTACCGTTTTAGGTGGCTTCTAAGCCACAGGAGTTACAGTGTGGTAAATGAGAGTTTAGAGCAGATTTTCCAGAGGGGATTTTAAAACTTGGGGTTGACCTTTCGACCTATGTTTACTGAAGCTTTTTTACTCGGTACAGTGTATCCTATGTACCGTATACATATTGAATGTTTTTTTAACACCCTGTACAATCAGCAGGACTTTACCTTTTTAATGCAGATATTTAAAATTTGAATTATTAGAAAATTCGTACATGTTACAATTTAAAAGTCATATGAAATTTCATGGAGTTCAATAGCGCCGGTCACCGGTGACCCCTATGGCGTACAACGTGTTAACATTAGAACTACCGGCGTTAAATCTATTATATTTGAATATATTAAATAAGTCCTTTGAAAAATAAGGAACCGAGAGGCGGAAGAGATGATCGATTGGACGATTTATGTTTTTTGAAATGGACGTAGAATACTTATTCTATGGCTCTTCTATAATCTTTCAGAATTTTTGGAAAAAATTGTGTACCATTCATTTTGACTGGTTCGGTAGTTCTAGTGTTAAATTTGTCATAGATGGCGGTGGATTTGAATTCGGGTTGATTGATTGCGAGTTCGATTCTTGTCCAACGTAGCTCCCCGTGTAGGTGTGCTCGATTCTACCGATGAAACGAGAAATTACCTACAAACGGCACTTATATAGTTCAAAAAGGCAACGGATGAATCCTGAGATTCTTTTTCTCCATATTTGGTACCAGTATCGAGGGTAGATCATCTGTTGGAATGAAAAAGGTGCGGTAGATCGCACGCCGAAATAATTTCTATGAACAGGCAGTCATTTTATTCCAATATCGTTTAACAAGTTTTCATACTTGTAAAACCATTCACTCCGAATCGTTAATTATCTTTCTCGGATAAACTTTTCTATGGAACGGTAGCAATAAGCGGCAAGCTTAATGTCGATACGTGTACAACGACGGAAACAAGTTTTATTTCTTCTTCTTTTTTTTGCATGTAACGGAGAAACCCGGGGCACAAAAATAGAACAGGACAGCGGTTTAATAGTGGAGGCGCGAGTTTAATAAATTAGAGTTTCCTTCTTCGGGAAACGTTCCGCGGTTATGACGAGAGGCTGAAGAGGATCTGTGCCCTGCCGGCCGGTTTTTAATGCCGGAAGCGTCCCTCTCTCTCCTTCGGCCCCTCGGTTTCTCTCTTCCTCTCGACTTCCTCCCGTTTGTACCAGCATTTCTTTCGTTGGTAACATCTGCCGTCCGTCTTTTCTCGACGAACTCTGTCTCCTCTTTGCTCTTTCTATCTCTCTCTCTCTCCTCGCCTCTCTTTTTCTCTTTTTTTTCGTAGCTTCTACGTTGTTTGCCCCTTCCTGTTTTCCTCTTTTCCTTCGGTAGCATCTGTTCTGCTCGGTGGATACGTATTCCTCGTACTTGTGCATGCTCGTGCCCCTCAAAGGTATTTGGACCGATGTGTTTCGCTTTGCTGTAACTCTTTGCGTCATCTTTGCCCGATTAACGAACCGTATTTACATATAAACGTCAAGCGTTACCGTCATTAACCCTCTACAGGCCCTCGTGACCTTAACACTGGAACTACCAAGCCAGTCAAAATGACTGGAACACAATTTTTTCCAAAAATTCTCCAAGATTATAGGAGAGTCATAGAATAGATATTCTACGTCCATCTCATAAAACATAAATTACCGAATCGATCACCTTTTCCACCTCTGAATTCCCCTTTTTACAGAGTACTTATTTAATATATTTAAATATAGCAGATTTAGCACCGGTAGTTCTAGTGTTAAGGTAACACAAGACGCAGGTGTGTCTCCATTCCGTGAGATGATTCTTTTCACTGTACGAATTATCATAGAATTTCCGCCAGGGTCGGTCGTTCGACTGATTACAAAATAACGCGCTGAGCAAAAATAATAATTCCTACCACGACCGGTCAAATGACCGTTTTTAAAATTTCGATTAGAATTTCCTATATACAACGTAATTGAATCGCCTGTAAACTTCACGACTTTTCCTCAAATATACGTATAATACATTCACATTGTAATACATTTTTCAATATTCACTTCTTTTTTTACTGTTCATTTTCTGGGAAAAAATTATCATTTGACAAATTCACCGGCTGCGGTAGGAAAAGGTATACGTGAAGTGTCGGTAGGAATAGTGTTAATATTACAAACGTCTGGGAAAAAATCATCTTCAGCTGATAATGCAAAATAATTACAATTTTTCATTCCGTTGAATCGGTCATCCGACCGAGCATGGCAAAGTTAAAATTAATTGTCGAAGGCAGAAATTACAGAAAGAAAGAGAGTCCATGGTGGACGCGCGAATACTAGGCACTTTCGATGGGACTTTAGATTATTTACGCTCATGACACATTTCACGGAGTCTTATGGGCCCACGTAAAAAACTTACGAACCCGTCATATCTCGTCCTAATATCGGAATGTGACGCACCGGAAGTCTTAAAAACCTGCCTTATCTCAAAAAGTCCTCGGCGACGTATCATCTTCCACTCGTTTGCCCCTCCATCCCGGTGTTTCTTTCTCTCTCGGTTTCTCCTCTCCTCTCTCTCCGTCCTTCGGTGGCTGACTATCGAGTGCTCGGTCGTACCAGCTTGAAAATTAGCTCATAAATATACCAAGCACTGCGTGGCCGGTGTACCTACGAGCAATTATCGTTATGGCTGTAAAAGGAGCATCGTGAAACGAGAGGGACCGAGGGGGCAGCAATCGTCGAAAGAGGAATAAGAATGTCGAAGACGGAACCAAGGAGAGATTTTCAGAATAGCGGTACCAGCAGCGAGCGCGATATTTCCTTGAATTAAGGATCATTGTAAAATATAATTTCACTCTTGAATCGGAGTGCCATCGTAGGATAGAATTTCATTCTTCGATTAAGAATCGTTCGAGGTGTTGAAAAATCGAATTTGTACCCATGCCGTTCACCAGGGGGTGGTACCACTTTGCAGACATTTTGGTACCGTCTTTAAAATCGCTCAGGAGTACATGCACCTGCTTGGAAAGCTGCATAAATTTTAATTTTGAATGTAAAGAGATACTCTGTTGACCCAAGACAGCACAACTGTATTTTATTATCAGCCGTAGAATTATTAATACGCTACCAGTCTGCGAGCGTTGCCAAACAAAAAGCGGATTGATAAGCTTCCGGTGGGTGAAATTTTAAATCCACGGAATAGTTTCATCCATCGACTCGTCTCTTCCTCGATAGAGACCCTCGGTCATCGGTGGCTTCCGAATCACCGATTCGCTGTAATGTATTAATTAATCATTTAAAAAAAATTGAAGGAAAATAAGTCATATTTCGTGTCATTAACCAACGCCTGTTTTCTGCGCTGCTTCCATTGAATTGGCAATCTTCCGCATTACTTTTGGAAAAATATAATCGTTACTTCGTAACCAGTCGGATGATAGGCTCGATCAGAATAGGTGGACTGAGAGTGCCGCCACGCTTAGGGTTAACGCTGACCCTTTGACCCTCGAATGCACCGTAGTCTTTCGTCCGACCGCTGCCAAAGAGACTCGAAAGTTTTGATCATCGACGACCCCCGATGAACGAGCGGAGGAAATTCTGGCCATTGAACGATGCTCGAGCACGAGCCACGGCAAGTCCGCGGAACAGCTTGTTTGTAGGTGCATCGACGCGTTTATTTCTACGTGTCGCGTCGCGTCTCGTCGCGTCTCGTCGCACCGCCCAGCCGAATCCGGACGGCATGCGTCACTAGTTATTTTTGCCCCCAAAACGGACACACGTTTACACGCATTGCGTTCCGCTCGGTATTTATGCTACGGTGACGGTGGTTTATGTTTTTACCTTGCTGAACTTTGTTTTCCTTCCAGGTACGGGAAACTTTCTCCCGATCGGTTCGATAATTTCTCGCGTGTCGTTTGCGTCTCGCAACTTCGGATTATCGTAAATCGCGAGGCTCGCGTTACTTGCACGCATTTTCTATCGTCCCATTCGACTCGCTTTCGCTTTATCGTCAATGAGATTATCATTGAGGAGGATTTTTAAGTCTTATTTCTCCTTACGCTTCGATTTCATTGGTTTTGCCCTTTTTCGGTTGGTGTGCTACGGTTATATTTCGTGCAGAATCTACTATTTCAGGGGAGCTCCGAGCCATTGAGGCTACGGAATAGTATTTTATCATTTAGAGCAAGTTTTGCAGAAGGGATTTAGACGATTTTTCTGTAATGAGTGACACTCGTCACGCGATAGGGGTAGGAGGCAATTTTGAAGTTATCGGGAAGCTGGCAGTTTGCAAATGTTAGTGAAACACGACACTATTGATAGATTATGCGATGTATCGAGAATCATTGATCAATTTTATTTCATTGCGCATAGTCACAAAAGAAGCGCATGGAAAGGGGTTTAACTTAAACCTACTATTTTAGAATTTTTTTTTATTATTTCGACTTTAATTGCTATGGTTATATCGTCTAAGACTTACAGCATGTGAACTCGAATTCGATTTTATTGCAGTATGCCGGCATTCGAATTGGACCTGTTGTCAAGAAGGATGTCATGAAGGCTTCTATTATGTTGGAACATGACAGTCAGTAAGTGGAGTTAATTTGTAGGAAATTTGAATTTCGGGGAAACTTGTACTGCTTTTAGTATAATTTAAGTAGCATTAACATTATCTGATAGTTTATGTCGTAGTTTCATCATATGTTTAATTTCATTCAAGTTCAATTTTGTCGATAACTTAAAGTATTTTACTTTTATAATACCGATAATAGTTAACATATTAAGCACGGATATACAGCATACTTTTTTCACAAAGGACCGCGAATAATTTTGGTAGTGTTTCATCTGCAAAAAATTTATAACAAATATTTTACATAGCATCGGCGTTATCCATTTATTCAATCGATCGTACCAATAGTAGAACGTTGCTTTTCGAAGTACTTCGAAAAATGTATATTTCCAAAAGTGTTACATTTGTGCACGTCGATGTCGATTCCGTTCCCAGATACGCAACGATTCTCGCGTTCGACGTGAAAATCGAGAGGGATGCCCAGGAGCTGGCCGATTCCCTTGGAGTTAAGATCTTCCAGGCGGACATCATTTATCACCTCTTCGACAAGTTTACTTCCTACAGGGAGGAATTGAAGCAACGCAAGAGAGACGAAAACAAGCACATCGCTGTCTTCCCCTGCAAGCTTCGTATTTTACCGCAGGTAAGGCCTGTTTCGTTTCTTCGCTTCGATTAACTTCCTACTAAAATCAGTTGTCTAAAGCAGTGCTCCCCAACCTTTTTATCAACCGTTTGATAATTTTACTGCGGCCCGCCGAAGAAGAGACGTTGATTGTTTATATTTTAGATTGTTTTGAATTAATAATTTTAATCCAATTGTATTTAAACATGCCTTCAACATAGAATACAGTTACAGAAATGAATATAAAGTGATTTAACATTCTAACCCTGAGCTTGTTTCTTTGCAACGAGACGGTTCCATCTCGGGGTAATAGGAGACAATGACACCCGAAGTGTGTTGCTTCTGTCCAGTTTATTCCGTTGTTTTGTAAAACACACCACAGTAAATAGAATGGAAATAATTTAATATTTTTTGAGCCGGTCCGCGGCCCGGGGGTTGGGGACCACTGGTTTAAAGTTATCGTCACACGTTAACAACGGCACAGAGGATCTTGTGCGTTTATATTGTCATTGAAACCAAAGAGATTAAAAAAATCAGCCTCAACGAAACGATTCTCGCGGCTGGATTTCATTCTGAAAGGGCATTTTATTCTATTTCAGTTCATCTTCAACTCCCGAGACCCTATCGTGATGGGAGTGATGGTGGAGGCGGGAATCGTCAAAGAAGGAACACCGCTCTGCGTCCCCAGCAAAGACGTGAGTTACTTTCGTTCTTTCAATCGCAAAGCTCTGCCCTCAGATATTTTCTAACCCTTAAGGATACGGTAATTCGTGTCAATCATCAAATTTAGTATTTATAATTGTACAATTTAAAAGAAGCAGTC
The DNA here is from genome assembly GCA_963989415.1 of Cerceris ruficornis. Lineage (NCBI taxonomy): Eukaryota > Metazoa > Arthropoda > Insecta > Hymenoptera > Crabronidae > Cerceris > Cerceris ruficornis. The sequence goes on along the minus strand of OZ022520.1, from coordinate 31,372,193 downwards.
GAACGACGGTTTACAAGTATCACGTTAGCGAAGCAATCTTCGAAAACTTATCGTGACATTCTAAACAACATTCTCTTGAAACAAGAGAATGATAGAACTTTCCATTAACTCAGTCGCTGGTTCTCAAACTGGGACCGCGAAGGGGCCTGTAGGGGACTTAGGTGCAATTTTGCTTCGGGCAAAACAGATGCACCCGTCTCATCGAATGTACATTGCACGACTAAATTTAGCCACTTTCTAAATAAATAAACATTTGTTAAAATGCTACTTCGATAACAGCAGATGTGTTATAATTGCAATTAATTTTAAATGGTCCGAGAGTAATGGAAAAAACTTTAAAGAGACTGTCACGCAAGAAATGGTGAATGAATTTGAGAACCACTGCTCCGTATCGATGCACAGGCTGCTTAAGACAAAACCTGATAATATTTTTGTATCGGTATTCGCCGTAAAAATATTACGGCCTATATAAACTCCATTCGACGCCTTTCAATCGTCGTATCGCAGCAAGACACTCGGAACTCCCACAGAAAAAGGGGCACCAAGCCCAGCGGAAATTGAATCGGTTGCACGCGCCATTACGCGCCTCCTTTTCGTAGGTGCTCCGAATGCGATTAGCGGAGAATTTAAGCCGAATCCTTAAGGGGCTAGGAGCGTAGCCGCGAACGATTTACCGTGCGCGTAGGTGAACTCGTTCGCGGGAAATACGGCGATCCAGTTGGCCGATCGATCGGCCGACACGATCGAGGGGACCGGCCGACCGAGCGCATAAACGGCTCGGTCCTCACCGGTCCCTTCGGCTCTCCTCGGGTCTCCTCGGCTCTCTCGATCGTAGGTGTGACTGCCGATAGCCGGGGGACCGATATTCTCCCGCGGTATCGATTTTTCCGCGGGAAAATTCCCTTAACGTTTGTCGAGAGTGTGCGTTGACTGTCTTTACCGATTGGGCCCGTTAATTGCAAAGTGGCAAACGATCGGTGACCGATTACATCGATATCTACCCGCGGTATCGATTTTTTCGCGGGAAAATTCCCGTAACATTTGTCGCGACTGTACGTTCACTGACCTTTTTGGTTGGGCCCATTAATTGGAAATTGGTAATTGATCGGTGATAGTGATACGATCGGTGCTTTCCCGTGATATCGACTTTTTCGAGAGAAATTTTCTTGTCGTTTATCGGAATTGGACCGACTCTCCTTTTCGATTGGGCCCATTAATTGGAAATTGGTAATTGATCGGTGATAGTCATAGGATCTCTGGTTTCTCGCGATATCGACTTTTTCGAGAGAATTTTCTTGTCGTTTATCGGAATTGGACCGACTTTGCTTTTCGATCGGGCCCATTAGGTGACAGCAAATTGCCCGTTGATCGGTGATAGTCGCAGAGGAATCCTGTGCAATACGAATTCTTTTCCAACAAAATCCTTTAACACGTATCACGACTGTACTCCTTCTATCGTCCTCTTTAAGTGGGCCCGTTAAGTAACACGTTGGCAACCGAACGAATGCATAAACCGCTCGGGCCTTACCGGTCCCCTTAGGTCTCCTTGGCTCTCATGTTCGTAGGTGTGACTGCTGACAGTCGCGGGACCAATATTCTCCCGCGGTAACGATTTTTCCGCGAGAAAATTCCCTTAACGCGTATCACGACTACGCACCGACTGTCCGTTTCGATTGGGCCCGTTAGGTAATTGCTGATTGGCAACCGAACGAACGCGACGTATCGTCGAACGAGTCTGGGTGTTCTTTAGTGACATTTCCGCTTAGCTGTGGCGTAATTCGGCGCTCCGTTGCGGAGGCGTTTTCATTTGGAGTACTGGAATTGCATAAAAACGGGGTTAATGTTGAGTAGGAGTTTGTGGGTTGGATATTTTGTAGTTTGCCTTCTGCAGGGTTTTTCCTGGCATTTTGCAATCTACGGAACTCACTGACGAACTTTCAGATTTTTCTTTTTCGCGCCTTCCAGATCACCGAGGCTGTGATACAGTAAATAATAATTTCGAAAATTTCTGTCAGAGGTGACGAGGATTTAATGTTGTGTCTGTTAAATGAGAATCTCAATCTTCTTTCAATCTTTATCTTCATTCTCATCTCAATTCCCTATTTCGGTACCATGAAAAAGTTCTCTTACTTTCCGAGCGAAAATTTGAAAAGAAAGGTGTAAACGTCCAATCCAATTTCTTCCTCGAGTAAAACTGCTCTATCCAACATTGTAAAATTCCTTCCGAATAACTAAGAAGAGTCAATTTATCACGAAACTTCCTCTTCAACGATCGTACCCAGTCGACTCTTCATTGATGACGCCTCTTCAACGACCAAACCGAGTTCCCACGTCATTTACCACCGCCTCTTCAATTAGGAAGACGAATTAACTTGTTCCCGACTCTGATCAAAAATCCTGCCGACATCCAGGTTAATTGCGACTCCTTCTCCATCTAATAACATACTCTGCACGAATCTCATTCCTATGGATCAACCGATCCAGCGAATCCTCGTGGAGCCAGGTATGGAGCTAAATGCTCGAATTCGCGATTGGCTCTAACTTCGAATCTCCCGCCACTTGTAGAAAAATTTTCTTAACATATCAATTAACGTATCGTAGACTCAGTGGCTCGAGAGCCACCTAAAGCAGTGGGTCCTAGGCGGAATGGCCATTTCGAGACGGATTGTTATATTTAATTTGAAACAGAGTGTAACAATGTTTCATCAACGTTTGGGATGTAGGATAAGCTTGTTGAACAGGATAATTATATGTTGCTGTTGAAAATGATTAAAATTTCGAAATTTGAAAGTGGGACATTATCCGATCAGCTTTTTATATTGGGATTATATATCCCAGCAGTAGTCGAAACTAATAAAATAAATATCTTTTCAATTTATGTTATATATTATTACATATTGATATTGGTACTTATGATAGGGCGTAAATCAGTTATTACAAAGGTCAATTCCGCAAGTGGAACAAACAGAAGTTGTTTTCTTCTCCACATCATTTTATGTACATCTTAAATTCTGGAAAATATATCCCAGCCGTTTAAATGATCATTAGTTTGGGACATATCGTCCCGTTGGTCTCGAAAGGGTAAAAGTACACTACACTGACTAACGAGGACTCGAATTCAATTCCCTAGTCACATCTGAGGAATTATTCTCAACTCATTAATTGACATATCGTAGACTCAGTGGCTCGAAAGCCACCTAGAACTGTAGGTCCCAACCGAAATGATCATATCAGTCACAGGCAAAAGGGAAGCAAAGGAAAATGAAGAAATCCCTCGGCATCCATCTCATTTCAGCACTCTGGAGAGCCATTCGTGTAGGGCAACGCAATGCAGAGAGTTTCCGGTAGTCTAAAAGTCGTCGAAAATTCGAGGGAATTATCGAATCGGCCGGTTTCCTTCTCCTCGTAGGAGTTAAACTGGTGGGCAGCCGTTCTCTCGGGCCTCGCCTTACGCGGTAGCACGCGGACGTTGCAGGTTGCCTAGCCTACGGTCTCGTAGGCGTCGCGATGCCATTAGCAGCGTGCAAATTCCCGTAAACAAAAATCCCAACTATATTCTCATACGAAACACGCCCACGCCGTTGGACGAAATGATTTACTAGGCAAATAGTTCGCCTCCGAATAGTCGCGCTATTCGCGCAGGATCCTTGGGGGGATTTCGTTGCGTAGGAACGCACAGTGATTTATCTGAATTTAAGAGTGCGCGGGCAAAGGGTTCGCGTAATGTTCAATTATCGACGATAAAGTACGATTGTTCCGTCGGTGATCGAAGCGCGAGTCTGTTTCGATGATTTGCGATTTTGGTGACTCTTTGGTGGACTTGGATCTGGCCTGATGTATCGTAGAGGTTTTGCAAAGATTGAAGGAGCGTTGTAGCTTGAATACCTTTTTGGTACTTTTCTGGTGTTCGCAGTCTGATAGCCGTGGAGATGAAATTATGTAGGGTGTTCAAAAAAAATTCATTCAATATTTATATGGTACATAGGATACATTGTACTGAGTAAAAAAGCTTCGGTAAACATAGGTCGAAAGGTCAACCGTTTTTGAGATATAAACACTTATGTTTGCTGGTATCATGACTGACTCATTTTTTATCATTTTTTACTCAGTACAGTGTATCCTTTATACCATATAAATATTTAATGTTCTTTTTTACCACCCTGTAGTCATACGTTGGAAAGAACGACGTTCAGTGAAGTCGAAATGACTGTTTCCTCATTTTTTTTATACAGATTTTCCAAATTTCTAGGTGAGATATAGTTCAGATATTCTACATCCATCTTATAAAACACGAATTGCTATATTAACACGTTGAATGCCATGAGGGTCACCGGTGACCGGCGCTACTGAATTCAATGAAAAAATTTACAAATTTCTTAATTCATTCGATATCTACGCCCTGGTCTCAAAAAGGCAAAGTTCTGCGCTGTCCATATATCTCTTTGTGTCTTTAACCCATTTGCATCTTAGCTCTACAAGGCGGAATATTCCGCGGCTGGTGAATAAAAGACGATCGTCATCCGCGAAATATTCCGCAAATGGGTAAAAGTTTCTGCATCGCGAAGATGCGATTTTAATAGAAAAAGTTTCACTTCGGTCGAAATGCAGAAACCAGCGTAATACCGATGTCATTCAACGTGTTAATCAGCCTTTCGAAATTTTCATTGCACTTTTTCCAGAAGTACTTATTAAAAATATTTCGATACAACAGATTTAACGCAGATAGTTGTAGCAATGGTACAAAGAGTTCCACGGCACCCATGCTCATCCCACTCCCGCATCGTAAATCCCAACGAATCAATCTTCGCGTTTCCCCTCACACCGGACGCCAGACGTTCGAATAACAGAGTCGAAAGGCCTGCGAAACAATCGGTATCTAAATCGTTAAAATCGCTATCCCATCTCGATCCGACGCGAAAGTAAAATTGAAATACATCTCTGGGCTCACGGAGCGATAAATCCGTAGCTCCTTTGATCTACGGCGTCGCGATAAAGGATGAGGATAGGAGAGAACGGAGACGTTGGAAGTTTCGCGCACCACCTTTCCATCGCCGATAACATTTCGAATGCAAATGGCCGTATAAATTATCCGATCCAATAATATAAAGAGCCCGTATGTGGGTGATAGAGGCATGTAAAATTTGTATCGGCCGCGTTAGCGCAGGCCAAGCTCCTCCGGCTGCATGTGCAACCATCGGGGCCCCGGTTGTGCATTCTCGCCCGCGCGTAGAAAGCAGCCTCCGACCACGTAGATTGGCCCACGCGTTCGCTCCAAACGTAGACTCTGCACGGCCCTACCCTGCTTCTTCGTTGCGTTTCGGACTTTTCTAAAGGTACGATGAAATTCCACCGATGGAGAGACGCGAATGTGCGTCTTACGCTTGACGAGTAGACGCAGGGATTTTTGGAGATTCTTCAATTTCGAGAGGAGCTTCGACGACGAGCGCTCTGATAGCGGCGAACGCGACTGTTACGTTTGGTTGTTCTCGCTTTCACCGGTTTTAGTTTTGAATTATTGAGGCTGCGGTATGTTAACCCTCTGTGGACGGAGACATTTTTGAATATTGTGAGATAACCATTTATTTTGCGATCCAAAACCACCTATTTATCAGCAAATTAGGCTGTTAATGTATATACATTACAAATTACTATTTGATTAATCATATTTCAACGGTTGTTTTTGAATTTTTCAACTCTAATTGTGTATACAAGCAGCGGTAAACTATAATTCAATTTTTTCTCAGACCACATATATGCATCGGTAGTCCTCAAAGGGTTAAATTTATTATTAACCGGTTGCTCTAGGATAAAGAGCGACACTTGTGATGAGGTAAATGCGATAGGAAATTTGCAAGTTTTTCAAAAGCTATAAAATTGAAAGTATCAATGAGATACGACGCGATAATATTATTCCTGTAATATTAATACTGCGTTAAATTGTACGGTGAATGGAGAATCACTGATCAATTTTTGTTTTAGCAATTAAATTCTGAATTATTGCGGAGGCAGTCACAAAAGAAATCCTAGGGCGAGAGGTTAATAACAAGTTGGGAAGAGTCTATTGGAAGTAATAGGGATTCGAACGGTGCCTGTTAATTGGAAGTTTAAGTTTTCAATTGTATGTTCACCATAGAGCTACTGTTCCATGGCAAGATATCAACTGATACCGCTTGAGAGTAGATTCTATCTAATAATTGATTAGTAGATAGTGAGATTACTATCGTACCACTGTGTCAGAATATCGTTTCGATGACTCTCCTGTAAAGTAATTTGGTCTACGCCGTAGACTCTACGGTCTACAATTTCAATGACGATTCCCCATAGAAATCTTCAACCCTCCTAAACAATAATCTGTAGCTCTATCATCCATTTATTTTACCTTTTATTATTTCAATTTTAGTTGCATTACATTTAACACTAGATCTACCAAACCAGTCAAAATAACTGGTACACAATTTTTTCCAAAAATTCTCCAAGTTTTAGGAGAGTCATAGAATAGATATTCTACGTCAATCCTACGTTCTTATTAAACATAAATTACCGAATCGATCATCTTTCCCACCTCTTAATTCCCCTTTTTTCAAAATACTTATTTAATATTTTTAAATATGATAGATTTAACTCCGGTAGTTCTAGTGTTAATACTTTTACATGAAACGGTCTTCAGATCGAGCATTTCAGTCTCGCTTTTTTTCATTTAATTACGGAAGACTCGTGAATCGAGCAAATCCGAGTGTTGTCTCTCGTACGGTGCGTTGCAGCGGGTAGATTCGATTGACAAACGATGATCCCGAGCGGATGTCGAGCATCACGAAATCTGGTTGGCTTAGGTCAGTCCTGAGCTCCGTACGTCCAACCGAGAGAACGGATCTGTATTTGCGCGATCGTCTCGTGAAAGGAAGTCGCGGAGGCTCTCGCAGAAAAGGACGGCACACCCTCTACGTGATCGCGCAAACATCGTGCGAATTTCATCCGTTATATATTATCGTTCGTTTGCCAGTCCTCGGGTGTGCCAAAGAACCGCTACCTTTCGAATTCGGAATGGAAAGGGTAGAACGAACCGTTTGTCGCTTGTTTCGCGTCTATCTTCGTTAAATCTATGATATTTCGGTACATTAACACGTTGAATGCCATGGGGGTCACCGGTGACCGGCGTTATTGAATTCAATGAAATTTCATACGACTTTTAAATTATAATATTCACGAATTTGTTAATTCAGTGAATATTTGCACGTTGGTCTCAAAAAGGTAAAATCCTGCTGTCTATACATCTCTTTTTGTCTTTAACGTTTCTGCTTCGTAAAGACGTGATTTTAATAGAAAAAGTTTCACTTCCGTGGAAATGAAGAAACTGGCGAAATACCGGTGGCATTCAACGTGTTAAATAGGAACTTTGAAAAAAGAGGAATCCGAGATTTAAGACATTTAACACTAGAACTGCCGGTGTTAAATCTATGATATTTTTGATTTATTAAATAAGAACTTTGAAGAAAGAGGAATCCCAGAGGCGGAAAAGATGATTGATTCGGTGATTCATGTTTTTTTTTTAATGATATGAATTTGATACTTTCATATGAACTTGAAGAATTTTTTGAAAAAATTCTGTGCCGGTCATTTCGACTGGTTTGGCAGTTCTAGGGTTAAGTCGCGATTTAGGAGAAACGAGGAGACTTCGGAGCCGGTAATTGAGAGATCGATCTATCGATTTCACTTAGAATCTACCGTGTCAGGGAAAAAGCAGAAGCTGTATTCCAGTAATTTATAATTTAGGAAAATTTTCCTGAATTAATGCACCCCTTACTCGAGATCCATTGCTTTAATCAGTTTTCCAACGATTTTCTAAATACTTTGCGTCCCTTCCAAATGCATTCGGTGTTCTGTAAACCAATTAGGGATATATGGACACTGTATGCATAGAAATCCGAAATTTCATTAGGATTAATTAGAGAAGAGGGTGGAAACTTGTAGCACCTGAACCCAGGAACATTTTAATTTCGCCTTCGTATTAATCAGCCGGATAAAAGCGAAGGGTTAAACAGGCATTACACTAATTCGTTTCTAACGAGACGTTATTCTCTGCGGCATGAAAAAAGATCCGTTCTCGCCGCTAGGTGGACCTCAGAAAATCTCCGGGTGTGAAAGGTTAATGATCCTCCTAATAGTAATTCCTCGTTATATTGACACACAACGATAATGCCTCGTACAGGTGTGCCGTTGATTAATGATTCGTTAAAGGGGAACGTTTCGAGATGAGAGTAATCCCAACACCTTCGTCGGAACGTTAAACGCGATATTCCGAGATATTCTGCGATCAGATTCCATTTATTCGTTCCATTAACTAAATATAATAAACAAGTACTTCAACCCTTTGTCCCACAACTGCGAGTGACACTCGTGATGCAGCTGCAGGAACAGGGAGTTTCAAAGCTTCTCAAAAATTATAAATTGAAAATATCAGTGGAACACGACGCGATAATATTATTCCTATGTTATTAATGTTGCTTTAGATTCTAAGATATATCAGGAATCGCTGACACATTTTTATTTTAGCAATTTATTTTTCAACTATTGCGGAGGCAGTCACAAAAGAAATCGTGGGGCGAGGGGTTGAAAAGAGAGATCGAGCCAGAAAGATGATCAGTTAACCCTTTGCGGACGGAGACATTTTTCAATATTGAGAGATAGCCATTAATTTTGCGATCCAAAAGCACCTTTTTATTAGCAAGTTATACTGTTAATCGATGTACATTATATATTACTACTTGTTTAATCATATTTCAACGGTTGTATTTCAATTTTTAAACTCGTAACTGTGTATACAAGCGACTATAAACTATAATTAAACTTTTTCTCAGGCCGCATATATGCGTCGCTAGTCCTCAAAGGGTTAACACTAGAACTACCAAATCAGTGAACATGACTGGTACACAATTTTTTCAAAAAATTGCCCAAGCTTATAGGAGCGCCATAAAATAGATATTCTACGTCCATCTCATAAAATATAAATTGCTAAATCGATCAACTTTTCCACCTCTTAATTCTCTTTGTTTCTAAGTAATCATTTAACATATTTAAATATAATAGATTTAACGCCGGTAGTTCTAGCGTTAAGTAACTCGTGTTTTGCAACTTGCACGCGAAACATCTACAGCTTCTCCGTAAATTTGAGAAATATTTACAAACAAAAGTAGTGAGCCGTCAATTTGACGGAATCCGCGGATCTAGTTGAGTTTATTCTTGGAATATTTCATCGATTCCGCATACCTACACTCTCTGTACTATATTATTTCACCGTTTATGAAATAACGATTATATTTTTCCAAAAGAAATGCAAAATATTGCAAGTTTAATATAGGAACGAAACCAAAAGCAGATTTTAATTAATAATAGAAAAAAATTACGTATTTTCATTCTCTTGAACCGGTCATTCGACCGGGCACGGTACGATTAGCGTTAAAAAATCGACTTACTCGTCGATGTTTAAAAGGAAGTCGATGAATCCGAGCTCACGTGCATCTTCGACGCGACTCGACGAAAGTTCGACACAGTCTCGGACCGGTTTTCGAAGATAAGGTCTCCGGCGATGCGCACTGATCCTGAAAGGGTTAAAATTGTCTTCCAGGAAAGGAGAAAGTTCTCCGGCGTAAAAAATGAGGAAAACGGCGGAGAATCCGTCGTCTACGGTGAGAGTTAAAGGGTCGGAGCTGTGCAATTAGTGGGTCCGGATTCGAATCTTTGTCACCTCTGCAACTTACTTTGTTAATTATTATTTAACGCGTACCTTCGACTTTCCGGAGTGGCTGAAGTTAATACACGACAGTAGCTCCTAGGTAAAATCATCGTAGCAGGTAGATCCGAAGAATATTTAATATTTATTGTTGTTGTTTACGGGTAAAAATAACCCTTTAGTATACACATTAACATAGGTACAAGCAGAAATATATGATAGCAGACATCAATAATCAAATGAAGGAGACAAAACCTGGGAGATACTTTTCTTAAATGATGCTTCTGAGGTAAAAAGAAGTATCGTTTAAGAAAAATTAAAATTAAAGAAAAGAATTATTAATTTAGGATGCAAATTAGCTATTTAAATTAGCATTTAAATTAAGGGAAGGAAAAGAAATAAGAACTTGCAAATTTTTCCAAGTTTGGCCGAAGCAAAATTGACTGTCTCCAGGTTCGATAAATCGCACCAAAAATTGTCTCACCTCCATAGATTTCTCCAAAATTCTCGCAAACCATGAATCTATCGGTAATCGTCTCCCATTTCCTTTCCTTTTCCTTCGTTGTCGATTGCCCTCAGATTCTCTCCTCTATTCTCTCCTTTCGCTCGATTTCTCTCTTCCTCTTTTCTCTCTCTGTGCCCCCCTCTCTCTCTCTCTCTCTCTCTCTCTCTCGCGCGCTCTTCGCCTCTCCCTCGGTCTGATTTCCTCCGCTTCCATCGTGCGTTATCGGGCGCGTATGCTGGTTGCGCAACGGCCTCGATAGGCGCTTTAACGCCGAGCGGAAATCCGGCGAATTCTTTCAGACCGGCCGTTTTCTTGCCGGTCCGCCGTTCCTTTTCTTCGCTCGTGTTATCCCTCTTCCTCTTTCTCCCTGCTCTTTCGTTGCTCCCTCGTGCCAGGGTGTTTCTCTCGTCGCTCGATAACCCGAACCTAGAAGTCGGCGATAGCGTTGCCTTTGAGGAGCCTACGATTTCCTGCGACGTCGTTCCAACAATCAAGGTGCCAGAATCTCGTGGTTTCTTTCGCCCGGAAGTCTCTCCCGGTGGTCCGTCATTCATCTACTCGCGAATTATTATGGTGTTCTGAGAGGCAAGGGGGGTCTATACCGATTATAGGCTTCAGAGAGGAGAGAGGAAGCCATAGAGTTTTGTGGAACGAAGACTCCTCTTTTTCTTCGAATGTTTCTCGCGCGTAAAAAGAGGACGCGAGGAAAGAGATTACGATTCGTTCTCCAATTGTGTACAGCGGGGTTCAGTGACCTCTCGACCCCGGTGTTGATTATTAGACTCGGTCTGTCACGTAATTTGTTACGAATATTTTATTACACACGGTCTGACTTCGATGTGTGATCTTTTTTCATCGACGGACAGTGCGACGAACCTTCTTCGGTTGTTTTCTTTATTGTTTGCTGGTTCGGTCGAGCCTTTTTTTTTTCTTTTTCGTCGTGCTATCTCCTCCGTTTCCGTGCCGTTTAAGTGGATGATTGTAGTTTTCCGTGTTTTCTCTCCGATTATTCTCGCTGGCAGATATATTCGCGGATTTGCTTCTTTCTTTTCTGCGTTTTAAACTTTCCGGATTCAACCGCTGCGGTCGTTTCGTCTTGGACCCGATGTTCTAGATTGGTTCCGAATCACCGGGGCTTCGATACATTCAACAATAATCTACGAAGAACGTTCCAACGGGATTTTAAGCTCGGACGTACAATTTGAAAGTCCAGCTTTATATCTTTTAGCTCTTTGCACTCCCAGTAATTTTTACTATGAGCTACCAGCTACTCTAAAACTATTTCCAATTGTGCGAATACACATCTGTAGAAAATTGAAAATCTTCCTTTGACATTAAAAAAGAAGCGTATACATTTTCAAATTATGTTTTACAATATAAAAAAAGATAAAAATACACCGGATTTACTGGCCAATGGAGGTATCAGCTCCTGTTACAATGTCGCCGCTGCGGCGACGAGGGAGTGCAAAGGGTTAAGTTTCTCTTCGTTTTTCTTTTCTTTCTTTTGGCCTTCGGCGGACTTGTGAGTTCCGAAAAGATATTTCTGTCGATCGACGGAGCATTGAGAAGTGTTTCCTCGATTCGGGAAACGCCGATGGTATCTCGCGAATCGATGAATACCGAGAAGTATTTTTTTGTAATCGCTCGAGAGCCGAGAAATATTTCCGTACTGTTGAGAAATGCCGTTCACTCGATTCGGAAAATCCTGCGGTGCGTTTTCGCTAAACGGTGAATACCGAGAAGCGTTTCTGCAATCTGGGAAGCGTTGGGAAATATTTCCGCAGTCCAGGGAGAGTTGAGAAATATTTTCCCGTTTAGCGAACACCGAGGAACGTTTTCATGCACGGGAAAGCACCGAGACGACTCAGTTTCTATTAACCCTTTGAGAGAGACGGACGCATGTACGTGGTCTGAGGAAAAATCTAATTACAATTTGTCGCCGCATCTATACACAGTTGGAGTTGAAAAGTTGAAATGTGATTCTGTAAATAGTAATTTATAATTTGTATACATTAACCCTTTGAGGACCAGCGACGCAAAGATGTGGTCTGAGAAAAAATTTAATTATAGTTTATCGATGCATGTCTACACGATTAGAGTTGAAAATTGAAATACAATCATTGAAATATGATTACACAAATAGTAATTTATAATTTGTATACATTAACAGTCTAACTTTCTGATAAAAAGATGGTTTTAGATCGCCAAATGAATGATTATTCTCTCAATATTCAAAAGTGTCTCCGTCTGCAAAGGGTTAACCCTTTGCAGTCCTATGTCGAGCTGTACTCGACATAGTTTTTCACTTCTTTTTATTTTCTAACGAACTAATATCGACTTTTCAAATTCATAATGATTTTGTAATATCACATAAATATCCGTCAGTACTTATAGTTATTGCTATTATTAAAAAGAATGAATAACTAACGACAGAAAATGTTAAGCAATTAATTTCACTTAGCTCGCTACAAACCTGACAAAATAATTCGGACCGCAAAGAGTTAACACTCAGACTTTCCGGATAAAAAGGTGGTTTTTGATCGCCAAATAAATGATTTTTTCCCAATACTCAAAAAAGTCCGTCCGCAAACGGTTAATCTGCCTTTTTTCCAATTTATATATTCCACCGACCACAAACAGTCAGCTATTCACCCATTAAACCGAGAAACACTTCCATTATCAACCGTAAAGATCACCTATTCACATTCCCACTCATCAACCATGAAATACTCATCCACGAACAATAAACCGCAATCTTTTTCCCTCGCGTTTTCCTCTTCCACTGAAGAACACTTCAAAGAACCTCCTTCATCCTCCCCCTTTCTTTCCCCCTGAATCTCAACGACGATCCACGGCGCACGGGTTGAAAACCTCTGGCACCCAGGAGCCGTTGGATCGTTAAAAACATCGGCTTCCTGGTCGGCGATCCTTAAGTTTCTTTCGCCGAGTCGCGACACGACAGCTGGAAACTTGAAGAGAGCGCAAGACGAGTAGCCGGTGAAAAAGAGTCCGAGGTGAGGGAGGTTGCCAGGAGAGACACGGAGGCCCTTTTATCGTTGCAAGTTCAACAACACCTTATCTTCCTCCCAGGAACACGATTAATGTCGCATCGAACCCTGCTGGAAAGTGTCTCGTGAACCCTCTGCATCGAATCTTCGATAATATCCCGTATTTGATAAGAAGACACCTATATTTCCTTCTCTCTCTTCTTTCTTGTTACTTTAACCCTTTGCTACACCCTCGAGCTACACTCGACATAGCTTTTCACTTCATTTTATTTTCTAACAATTTAGTATCGACTTTTCAATTTCACAATGATTTTGTAATATCACCGAAATATCCGTCGGTACCTATAGTTATTCCTAAGGTTAAAAGAAATGGATAATCAACGATAGAAAATGTTGTGAAATTAATTTCGTTTAGCTCATTACTAAAGTTACAAAATAATTCGGACCGCAAAGGGTTCACCCTTTGCCTACAATAACGAGAGACACTCGTAACGCGGTAAATGGAATAGGAAATTTTGAAGATTTCAAAAACTATGAAATTTAATATATCTGTCGGTAAGGATACAATCAAATTATTTCTACGGTGTTAATATTGCGGCGAGTTATACGCTATATCAGAAATCAGGGATGGAGTGTTACTTTAGTAATTAATTTTGAATTATTACGCATCCAGTCACAAAAGAAATGGCACGGCAAGGGTTAAAACCAGATCTACGGAAGCCATCGAATCGACGGATTCCTACTTCCTTTAGAAACAGTTTCCAAATCTATACAGACGCGGTACAGCAGATATTTCACGTGTATCTCACACCATACAAATTACTCCACTGATCGTCTCCTTTTGCCGGTTGATCCCACTTATTTCAATGTTCTTATTTAATATAATTAAGTATAACAGATTCAACGCCCGTAAATCTAGCGTTAATAAAGTCAGAGATTCCTCGATACGTCGAAGAACGTTCTTAAACGCACGAACCGAGGCAAAACCGCGCTCGTACAAATTTCCATCCAAGCTGAAGATGTAAATGCATCGATAATTCGAGAAGCGTGAAACGCTATCTCCGATTTAAATGTAACTTCCTGTCGTAGATGGAGCATAGCGGGAATTACAGCGAAGGAAACGAGCAGCCGACGTAGATTTTCGACTCGACTCGAATTATATTCTCGTACCGAGTGACAGGAACTAGAAACTCCGTGGTGTGTGAGTCCCCTTCCGGCGGAAGGGCGCTCGTAACGTTCTTCCTTTCCCTCCTCCTCCTTCCTCCGCCCTCCTCCCCTCCCGTCTCACCCGGCTCCCTCTTTTCCTCTTCCTTTGCGAGCTACGTGCCGGAATGCATTCATAAATTTACTGATTGCGAGTAGGAAATTAAAACGCGGAGCTGATTGGACGGAGGGAAGCGAAGGAAGTTAATTAACGAGCACGCGAACAAGATATGTCATATTATCGGGCCGCAACGCCTTCGCAGAGATTTCAGTGCGAGCGGCGAGAGATACTCTCGCGAAAAGGAGAACGCAGTTGGTATTATCGAATTTATCGTTGCTCGTTCAAGAACAGTGGAACCTCTATTATTCGTGACGAGGGGGAGAACGAGAGCGGCGATAACGCAATTTTTGGACGGCGAAGAAATTTTTGAGGGAAGATTGCTCGTAGAGGGATAACGTTTACTTTCTTCTCTTTTCTTCTTTCGTCTTAATTGCTGCCGATGGAACCGGAGACGGTCTTCTTGTGTCTTCGTTTCTCATTGGCTTGCAGTGGAATTGCAGGGCGGTGATTCGTCTGACTTGGATTCTGTCGATTTTTAGGAAATATTTCTTGGTTTTCTGTACCGTTGACGGAGTGTAGTTGGAGGTAGGAGCAAATTGCAGGGCGATGATTCGTTTGATTGGCGTTCTGTCGATTTTTAGGAAATATTTCCAAGATTTTCTCTACCGTTGACGGACTATAGTTGGAGGTAGGAGCAAATTGCAGGGGCGATGATTCGTTCGATTGGGATTCTGTCGATTTTTAGGAAATATTTCCGAGGTTTTCTCTACCGTTCACGGAGTATAGTTGGAGGTACGAGCAAATTACAGGGGCGATGATACGTTTGACTGGGATTCTGTCGATTTTTAGGAAATATTTCCGAGGTTTTCTGTACCTTTGACGGAGTATAGTTGGAGATAGGAGCGAATTGCAGGGGCTATCATACGTTTCATTGGGATTCTGTCGATTTTTAGGAAATATTTCCGAGGTTTTCTGTACCGTTGACGGAGTATAGTTGGAGATAGGAGCGATGATTCGTTTGATTGGGATTCTGTCGATTTTTAGGAAATATTTGAAAATTATCGAGAGACATCATGGAAATAACATCCGCCTTTTCGGAAACCGAGTCAGAAGGGTCAGAATTCCGTAGCCTTCCACCACACGAATTTAGAGTCCTCAAAAGGACGGCCTAAAGCTCGCAGAGAAGAATAGTTTTTAGTTTGCATTTCTGTTACGAAGTCATACCATCGGCCTGCGTCTCTTGTTTCGCCCTTTTTTCTTCATCTTTTCATTATAATAAAATTGTTGGACACGTATCACGGAAGCATCATTTTAAATTTCGTGTCAGAAGTGGAATCTCAACGGCGCTGAAAATTCTAAATCTATCGGGGCGCAATGTAACGAAGCAACGGGCACAGTAATTACTGTACTTGCATAATCAGAGGTAGATTTCTTCCGCAAAAATGACGGAAAATTGACGTGTAATATTGGCAATACGAGTCGCAGGATAAATGGCAGGAAAGTTGCAAGCGCAAAATGAGTACATTCGTTGGAATCGTCGAAAGGACGCTGGAATCTCGGACAACGGAGGCTCCATTGCAGATAATAAAGCGACGAAAGTACGCGCAACACTCGGAATAAGTTTCTCGACTTTCTCGCGCGTTTCAGAGCGACGAGAAAGGATAAGAAATGTTAAGCGAAAGGTCAAGCAGAGAAGGTGAGCGCGGAGCGACTCGAGAAGACACCGTTTCGAAAAGGATAGAGACGAATAAAAGAGCGTTAAGTAATCGGAGAAATATAATAAACGAACGGTAGAAAGGTACGAGTCGCAGGACTCGAACCTGCACGATGAAGTAATCGTCTATTCGCAACCTGGAAATTTCTATTTCAGCGATAAATCGTTCGATTCGATGATCGCGCCAAAATTTCTCCGTCGAGGATGAATGATCGATTTTTTTTCTCTCGATTCTGTGTTAATCTCGAATGATATTTATGAAAGCCAGCTTCGAAGATCTTTGGAATTATAGAAATTGCGGTTTTGTCTCATTTGCATCTGTAGGCCGAATAATCTGCATAGGATAATTGTTCGTTATCGTCAGCCGCGAATATTCAGTTTCCGGCGATAACTCTGGTCCACAAAATTGAATATTTTTATTGTCCAAAGAATATTTACGCCGATTCTTGTAGATTTTGTGGGGCTGAACACGAATCTGAAGTCCGTTCGTCTCCATTAGACTCCATTTGCGAGACAATCAGATTTGAGAAAAATTCATATTTTCAACTTTCAGAATTTTTAGTACTTTAATCATAAGAATTCTTAACATTTTTTTGATACAGAATGATTCTATAAGCCCTCCCGAATGTAACTATAACACTTGGTTATATAAATACACAATATTATTCAATTGCATTTACAATATTAAAATTAACCCCTTAATATTAATTAACCCTTTGAGGACAACCGGCGCATATGCGCGGCCTGAGAAAAAATATGATTATAATTTATCGGTGCATGTATACACGGTTAGAGTTGAAAAATTGAAATATGATTACACAAATAGTAATTTATAACTTCTACGCATCAACACTCTGACTGTCTGATACAAAGGTGGTTTTTGATCGCCAAATAACTGATTGTTTCTCAATATTCAAAAAAGTCTCCGCCCGCGAAGGGTTAACTATTAATTATTAATTAAATATTTAATCTTATACATTCAATATTATAATTAACTATTAATTAAATATTAATTAACCCATTAATATTGCGTTAAGTTATACGTTATATCAGAAATCAGGGATAGATTGTTATTTTACCAATTAATTTCGAGTTATTGCGGATTCAGTCTCAAAGGAAAATGGTACGGCAAGGGATTAACTGTGCGATCAGCGAGAGCTGTTATTTCCGCTTCACTGACCGCGAAGCTCGACGGCCATGGCGTGTTGTCAAAACATACTCGCGGTCCTCGACGATCGCACCTTCCAGGTATTCGTCTCGTTGGTCCTCTAACAATAACAAGTCGTTTCGATGTTCGCCTCGCTATCAGTTTGCCCTCGGCCGCCGACGAGCTGTTACTGCTCCGTGATCGGGTTCAACTATTTTCACGTATTAGTGCGCGTACAATACTTTCGAAGCCGAAACGGATAACCAATTACCTCTCCTTTTGTGGGCTACTTGGTAATGCATCTGTACGGTGGTATCAACTCTCAGTTAGCGGTCGTTTGTCTGCTCTCAGCCACAAAAGAACTCTTACCATTGCTATCGCATGTCTACTCTCAGCCACCGAAGCAAAATATCAACAGGTTTCTGAGGTATACATAATTCTTGCCAAGATTTTAGTAGCTTTGTTTTAAGTGCGATTACACATTTTGTTTTCAATGAAACACGGCCGGAAAGGGTTCATGATAAGGAATAATGTATTTCTTTTGGCACAAAAGCTGTAATATGTAATTCCAATAGCAGTTTTTGTGCTGAATTCAGACGTGTAATTAGTTTGTTTTTATTGTCTAGGGTTTTTTATGGCAAGCGCTTTTAAATTTGATAAGCCGTGCAATCATGAAATTGGGAATGCAATTAGACAATATTACTTAGGTATATGATGAATTTTAACAAACATACTTCTCTGTTTAATGCAGCATTATTGTCGTAAAATAAGTTATAAACAATAAATGTCCTTGTGAAGCAAGTTACGTATCATAATATTAGCGCGAGTGAAACGGCTGCGCTGAGAATCACTAGCGGTACCTTGTGTCTCGCGGATATACTTTAATTTTTCAGCCGAAAACAAAACTTATGCTGAATCTTACAATTATGTTTTTCTCAAGAAAACTGTCTGCTCTATCGCCTCTTGCCATTAGAATTTCTCCAGGGCGTCTAATTTTTAAGATAGGTAAGGAAATATCCATAAAAGCTGAGGCATTTTGGGCGCCGATTTCGCTTTGAGCATTGTTTACACATGTTTAAATGTTTATAACATTAAAGTTATACGCGTCGTTACATTCGGAAGGGTTTATAGAATCATTCTGTATCAAAAAAATGTTAAGAATTCTTATGATTAAAATACTAAAAATTCTAAAAGTTGAAAATATGCATTTTTCTCAAATCTGATTTTCTCACAAACGGAGTCTGATGGAGACGAATGGGCTTCAGATTCGTGTTCAGCCCCACAAGATCTATAGAAATCACCATAACTATTCTTTACAATTATATATAATATATATATAATTATATAATAATTATAATTAACCCTGGATCTACGTGCTTTAAATCCGTTATACTTAAATACATCAAGTAAATGCTGCGAAAGAAGGGGAACCAAAGAATACACTTGAAATATCTGCCGTACCGCTTTTCTACAAATTTGAGAAATACTTCTAAAAAACTAGGAACCCCTTAATTTGACTATTTTCGTAGACCCAGCGCTAAATCACGTTTACGAGGTACTACACGGTATTGCGAGTTTGAAGACCGATGACGTGAATTCACGTTTATTATTTTTCAACCATTGGAGACGGGTGACGTTGATTCACGTTGTTAGAAATTTCAAGCAACATCGTATCAGAAACTGCAATTATAAGTAAATAAAACATTACAACGAAGAATCGTTGCTAGAAAGTAGCATCGTATATGCTCATACACTTTTAACACTAGAACTACCGGCGTTAAGTCTGTCATATTTAAAAATATTAAGTAAGTATTTTGAAAAAAGGGGAATTAACAGGTGGAAAAGATGATCGATTCAGTAATTTATGTTTTATAAGATGGACGTCGAATATCTATTCCATCACTCTCCTATAAACTTGGAGAATTTTTGGAAAAAACTGTGCACCGGTCATTTTGACTGGTTTGCTGGTTCTAGTGTTAACCCCTTCAGACCCGAATTTTTTTTCGTTGAAGAAAAAATTATATTTATACTAAAATTAACTTTATTCATGTGAGTGAAAGCAACAATATACTTTTTACAAAAATATCTATTTATTTATTTATAATTTATAAATGTACATTTTAATGGAGATATGGTCCTTACGCAAAATTTATAACATTAAGGAGATCCTGAGAAATATTTGTATAAAAAAAAACTAAGTGAAACTAAGTTTAAACCTATACGTAATAAAATACAGCACGAAAAGTATTATGTACATTACAGTGTGCACAGGGCCCGAAGGGGTTAATAATGTTTTATACTCAATAAACGTTACCCTGTGTTTTCGAAATTATCAATTGTCGTTTCTATAATTCGAACAAAATATGCGGCAATTCAGGCCGTACGCTTATCATCGCACCGTCTTCAATGCGTTAACCGTCGATCGACCCTCTCGCATGAACACTTAGAGTATTCACAGCCAAAAGAGAAACTCCCAAGGTCGCGCCAATGACAGATATCGATCACCGAACCCTCGATTCATCCTCAAACCCCACGTTTCCCATAGTTTCATCGAAGGGCTCGTAACGATCGTAGAAAAAAAAAGCTGAAAGAAAGACGCAAAGGTCAGGGCGTCGGGAGAAGAAAAAGCCGCGTATGAAGATGCCGACGTACAAAGGAGGAATGAAAAACAGGTTGAAAAAAAGAACGATGGACACGGAGAGAAGGAGAGAGAGGGAAAGTAGCTGGCAAGGACAAGGCGAGGGATAGGGGTCGAAGGAGCATACGTGGGACAGCGTATCTACGTTTAGAGCGTCTACCGAGTGATAAACGACCGGAAGGAAGCCAGAGGCGTTTCCACGAAAGTTACAGGCAAGCCGGAAGGCCGAAAGACGGGATGTGGTTGGTGAATAAGTGCCGTCGTATCGTCTGCGCGCGCCTATTCTGCCCCATTCCGGCTTTCCTCTCTCTGTTTCTCTCTCTCTCTCTCTCTCTTCTCGCCGTGTTTCTCTAAGTAGGCAGCTGGTTGACGTTGCTATCGTAGCAGCGGAGGAAGGGAAAAAATAGCGAGAGGAAGGAGGGAATCGAGAGAGATAGAGCGAAAAGACGAAGAGGCCGGAGGAAAGGCAACGATCGAGAGAGAAAGAGCGCGATAGGGTGGGCAGAGGGAGAGAGAGGAGACTCGCCGGATGTCGAGTTTCCAATGTCGAGTGGATCGTTTTACTCGGGCTCGCGATTAATTTTGCTAACGACGAATACCGACGATTATCGCCACGTCGGCCGAACGACGAGGGAATCTTCGTTTGCATAAAATATGCTCGCTGATACCTCTCGGAGGAATTGATCCTGCTATCTGGGAAAAGAAGGTGATGCGGAGGAAGCGAGGAGGGAGGGTTCCGACGCCCGGTATGGGTTGCCAGGGGGAAGTTTTTTGCTTGCGATCATTTTTAAACTTGGCTCCGGTAGAAGTGAAAGGGGAAGTTGAAATTTGCAAAGTCGTTTAACACCGGGGATAAATTGCAAGAGCGCCTTTAGGCGATAGTTGCACCGTAATGCGATGCATCTAGGTACCGAGAAAAATACGTGTTAAGTCTGAAACTGAGCCTTTACTTAATCCCTTGTCCTACAATTTCTTTTGCGACTGCCTCCGCAATGAAAATTATATTGCTAAAGTAAAAACTTGCGGTCATTTTTAAAGTTGGCTCCGGTAGAAGTGAAAGGGGAAGTTGAAATTTGCAAAGTCGTTTAACACCGGGGATAAACTGCAGGAGCGCCAAAGGTCTTTGAGCGACAGTTGCACCGTAATGCGATGTATCTAGGTACCGAGAAAAATACGTGTTAAATTTGAAACTGAGCCTTTACTTAATCCCTTGTCCTACAATTTCTTTTGCGACTGTCTCCGCAATAATTGAAAATTATATTGCTAAAATAAAAATATGTCTGTGATTCCTCGTATATCTTAGAATTTAAAGCAGTATTAACAACATAGGAATAATATTATCGCGTCGTGCTTCACTGATATTTTCAATTTGTAATTTTTGAGAAGCTTCAAAATTTCCCGTTCTTGCAGCCGCATCACGAGTGTTACTCGTTGTAGGGCAAAGGGTTAACCCTAGGTTTACCGACATTTCTTATACCTATCTATATACCGATACGGCTAAATAGGTACACCAAATAGAGAACTTCGAAATTAGAAGGTTTCAAGGAAGATGAATTTCAAAATATACTTGTTGAGTGGAGAAAAATCAGTAGAAGTGGCGGAAGAGCGTGGAAACGATTTCTATAATTTCCCTCGTGAAGTTTGAAGTGGCTGAAAATAGTTTCAAATACTTCCAACTATTATTGGGCTAACTATACCTATTTCGGGGCAATCCGATGCCACCTAAGTTTTTTAGCACCTTTGATACGCCATTGGGTGTTCCTCACCGGATGGAATTGGTTTGTTGATCCAACAGATCTTGCGGAAATCGAGGCAATCTATATTTTTGTCAACCCTTCGCAGAGGGCAAAGAAATTCTCCCGCTTCTTTCCAGGACCAAAAAGCCCCGTCGTTCCGCGGCGAGAAACAGCGTGACGCGAATCGGGGGCACGTTCCTCGCCGATTTGTCGCTCGATGGATCGGTATTTTCGTTTCGTAAATACCGTTCGAAGATAGAGAGAAGACGGCGCGGCACAAATCTCGATTTGTGCGTGCACTCAAAAGCACCGAGCCTCGCCGACGACGGTTGGCTGTTAGCCCCCGAGGCTCCTACGAACTATAAAGCTTTCTAAATCGGTGCGGCTCACGAAAATAGACTTCCGGTTCCCGTCTCGCGCGTTTGCTCGGTTGCTCGCTGCGCGCGGTGTCTGCTACCGAGTATGCCAACACCGGCTTGCTTCTCGCTCTCTCTTGCCTCTCTTTCACTCTCTCCTCGCCTCTCTTCGACTCTCTCCTCGCCTCTCGTTCCCTGTTCATCTTTCCCGCTTCATCTTTCTTCGTCTTCATCGGTTTCCCGAGTTCCCGGCTCCTTCTCATCTCGACTTCTCCCTTTCCTCGTCCTCGGGGATGTCTGTGAACGTGGAATTGCGGGAAATGGAGAATCCTGGGAATTATTTGTATCGTTTGATGTTTTTAACCCCTTCAGACCCGAATTTTTAAATTATAATTTTTATTTATAATTTGTAAATGTGCATTTTAACCAGTTAACTGCGGAGTTTATTTTAAAATCCCTCGCAGGATGCGGAATTAAAATCAAGCAGCGGCGTGTACACACGTCGAACACAATTCAAATGCTCGCATTATAAATGTTACGGTGAAAGGGAAACAAAATATAGAAAGATTATATTTTTATTCGATAAGAAATTTACATTTTACTGTTAAAAGGGTTAGCGCGGTAGAGCTCTGGATCGACGTGTATACACGTCGAACGCAGTTAACTGGTTAATGGGCATGTGGTCCTTGCGCAAAATTTGTAAGATTAAGGAGATCCTCAGAAATATTTGTATAAAAAAAACTAAGTGAAACTAAGTTTAAACCTATACGTAATAAAATGCAGCACGAAAAGTATTATGTACATTACAATGTGCACAGGGTCCGAAAGGGTTAATGGGAATCTGAGTAGAGATAGGGTTGGACGAGGGATGATAATGAAATGGGGAAATGGATAAAATCCTTTTATCCCCAAGGATGTCTAGATTCCACCGATACTCCCGGAATTGAGAAAGGACGACGACAAACGCCATGCACGACTCCCGTCATCTTCCCTTTATTAACACTAGAGCTACCGGCGTTAAATCTATTATATTTCAATATAATAAATAAGCCCTTTGAATAGTGAGGAATCGAGAAGCGGAAGAGATGATCGATTCAACGATTAATGTTTTTTGAGATGGACGTAGAATATTTATTCTATGACTCTTCTATAATCTTGCAGAATTTTTGGAAAAAATTGTGTACCAGTCATTTTGACTGGTTTGGTAGTTCTAGTGATATATAAGCTACTTCCACGTGAACAACCAATAAACCCTGAACGTATCTTTGCCACAAGCAGCAGCAATTGCTGCCCGATAATTGCTCACCGCTTTCCACGATTTACGGTAGCATCTCTAGACCCCAAAGCCTGTGACAAATTGGACCGATCTTCCGAACTCCGTTCCACCGTGAGACCCGATAAATCGCCTCTCCTCTCCCGATCCACGGCGTCCGCAAATCTGTTGCCCGGTGGCCGAGTTTCCTCGTCATCGAGGTTAATCGCCGGCTCCTCTCGCGAACACGATGCACGCTCGTTAAGAGAAAGATCGGCGGTAATTGCTGTTAAATCCGTGCTGTTAGCCCGACATAAATTCACGTCATTTCTCTCTCTTTGTGCGTCGCTTGTGTCTCGGGCACCTGCGTTTGTCTCTGGCATCAAACGTCACCGTGGCTAATGTTCCGCCTTGCCGTTGGACCGCGATACACGTTCGCCTTCGAGCGCTTACTTACGCTGGACGCATTCGTCTCGTCTTGGTTTACTAAACTTAGGCTCATTCAGAATGCTCGTCCGTGAATTAGGTGGCCCGTGCAGCCTGCTCGCCCGGTGCCACGTTTCCTCGTTGCGATTGTAAACATGAAAATTGGACCGTTGCGTCTGTAAACATGAAAATTGGATCGTTGCGTCTGTAAACATGAAAATTGGACCGTTGCGTCCTGAACACCGTCGTCGCAACTCGTCTGCAATTTGGCCGTCGCGTGAATCGCGTTACACGAAATATTGTGCCCTCTCTGAAACATAGGAACATAGAGGCACCTGTGTTATTCCTGCTCGCGGAGATATCCCCTTATTGTTGCGAGAGAAGAGGGCAGAAATGGACGTTGAGATTGCAGAGTCCGGCTGGCAGGATCGGCCGCAGATGGTAGTCCGACGGCGAGAAAGGTTTGGCCTTCGGATTGCACGCGCTTCGTGCCAAGGTCGAGGCTGCCAATCATTCTTCCCGAGACCGCTTGGATTCTTCGTCGACGGTGTCTAACTCGATCAAACGATCTCTTTTCCCCGTAGCTGCATCGTCTCGAACTCCTCCATTAATCACCGGCCCTCGCATGGATCTTCCATCGTCGATACACCGGGACTTAAAAGACACCCGCGATGGCGCTGATTTTAACTTCAGCTCTCGCTCTTCTTTATATCGACTTCATCCGCCGTCATTTTGCCTAGGACCCACGCTTTTAACCCTTTGCGCTACGTTGGGCCCCGACAAGGGAGAAATACGTGAAAAAAGAGTAAGCAGAGCGGAGATAACGACAGCGTGGAGGAAATGTGAAAGAGAAGGAAAAAGAGAGGGTTTGTGGGCGAGCAGGATGTGTCCAGGCGTGCAGAGAGAAAGAGAGAGTGAGGAGGACTTCAGAGGGAATGCAAAAGAGTGGGAGAGGCTTAAAGAACGTCGAAAGGAGAGGAAGATAAGGGCACCGCACGCTTTTCCGTTTCGATCTCGCGGCTCTCTTTTCTCTCCTCCCACGTGCCGCGAGGTTTGAACGCTTAGGAAGAAATAAATCTAAAGTGGACGGCGCGTGTTAGCCCACGCGGGAACCTCCGACCGAAGAAGATATAACGAAGCTTAACGCGTGCCTGCCTTTTCCTCTTGTTCCCCTGGCAGAGACGTTTGCGAGGTATTTCAAGCGGATTCGGCTGCAACGCGATTCCGGCGCCGGTTTCATTTTTTACGGCTGATATTAACACCTACGATGCTGCCGGCTGCGATCGTTTACACCTCCTCGTTAAAGCAACGAGCTCAGCTACAAATTTTCTATCTGTCCGTGCTGAATTTTATCGACTTCGATCCGCGATGTTCAACTTGGCTTTAACTTGGATGTTTGAAATTTCGCGGGCTCTCCTTTTAACCGCTTGGCTGGGATCGAAGAGAGACGCTGCTGATTTTTGGTATTTTCGACTTAACTGCTGGGCCCTTCGAACGATGGACGGAGGTAATTGTGATCTCTTGTCATTTATTTGCAACTAAGCGCAATAATCGTGTTAAAGTCTTCTCCTGCGATATTGAATTACACTTGGATCGCAGAAAAGGGAACGGAGGAGCTTGGGATCGTGAAAAGTGCCGATTCGAGGAATTTAATAGGATAGGACATCGTTAAACTTTTCTCTCCGATTCTATTTTAAAATATGCAACATCGTTGAAACCGGTTGATAAGATGTTATCAGAGGTCGTTTAAAATGAAAGTCTAAGATCGCCTTTGTAAATTTAGCATCGAACAACGATCCTCGTTGCGTTTAACACTAGAACTACCAAACCAGTCAAAATGACTGGTACACAATTTTTTCCAAAAATTCTCCAAGTTTGTAGGGGAGCCATAGAATAAATATTCTACGTCCACCTGAAAAAACCTAAATCACCGAATCGATCAGCATTTCTATCTCTTACTTGACGTGGTTTCAAAGTACTTATTTAATTTATTTAAATATACTAGATTTAACGCCGGTAGTTCTAGTGTTAAATGTCGCAATCTCCATTGGTGGGTCCAACTGCAAATCCCCATCATCTTTGACACATTTCTAAAATTATCTTTCAAAGTACCATAACCTCTATGATTTTCCACCCCTCAAAATTCCACATTCCACTCAAAAACGCCCACAAGAATTAAAAGAAGCACAAGTACCTCCCAAAATTCCTCCAACCATCTCGCCCTACAGATACAAAAAAAAACGCGTCAAAACCTGAAGAAATACTTTTTACTTTCACGTCTCGGTCGTGCACCTATATGGTAATTTGTCGGGCAGGCCGGAGAGTGTCGAAAATCGTACGATCGCAGTACCATAAAAGTAACGCGATAAGAAAAAGAAGATCGACTCGGAGGAGACGCCGAAGAAGAGAGAGGGAAGAATATGGGAGACGCGAAGGTGCCTTCGCGGTTGCGTATGCTGAAACCTGGCTACGAACGAGTGTGGGCATATTGCTCTTTCGAGGTGGCTTTCGAAATACGTGGCCGAGCATATCCGACCGGTCATCGTGCACCGATCGGCATCGCCGATCGTGACTCTGCTCGCTGCAGCCTGCCTGACGTTGCTGTTTTCCTCGACTCTTGCCAACTTGTCCTGTCTGGAACTTTGCAGCGACAGGTTGCCGATTGTTTCGGTCTGTCCTGTAGTTGGGGTACACCTGTGTTCTTACACCTGGCACGATGGCATTTCATTGCGATGAATTGATTTGGCGAGGGTACAATGTATGTTGGGTCGTGTCGCTGTAGAGACAAACTTTGAGCAGATTCATCTTTCTGCCGATGAATCGTGATCATGTTTGACGAGTTAGAAAGAGTACCGTGTATCTCTTCTCCTGATAACTTGTGGTGTTCAGGGTAGACAAGCTGGCGTGTTAAAAAAAAGACGCGTAACAGCGCTGCGATTAGTGGCGGGGACGAACTAAAGGCAGAAATTTATATAGAGCATGCCCATCTAACTTAATGTATACTCAATGGTTGTATTCTAATGCTTGCCTTCATATTTTCTGTTCAATTTTATTTTAAAATGGAAATAACAACATTGTATTTCAGTTACTTTCGTTTTATTAATATTCATATTACAAAAGAATCATAATATACATAGGTATACATAGGAATAGATATACAATTACAGTACAAATATTTTCTAACCTCTATTTTCCTTGCAGGAAAAGATCGAACATTCCTTCCTTTGTTTGATATCTAGAAAAAGAAAACAGCTTCAATTATAATAACTATGAAATAAATAATAATTATGTCTCAAGTTCGTTTGGCTGCTCGTTTTCGTCGTGAACGGTCTCCAATCACTCATAATGGCGGTCCAGAAAAGAATTGTCATTTCAGTCTTGGCGGTAACAGAATCACACCGATTCTCTTTTGCTAGTGTGTTGAAATTCACCGATTCGGTGTACATGGATTAGTAGTAACATCACTATCGCCACCTGGTACTGGCGCGGAACGTAACTAGAAACAGCTTGGCCCATTACAGCTTGTCGACCCTGGTGGTGTTCGGAACTTCGCAGCGACAAGTTGCCGATTGTTTGAGTCTGTTTGTAGTGTGGTACACCTGTATCCTTTGACTCTGTGGGATTTCATTACGATGAATTGATTTGGCGAGGATACAATGTATGTTGGTTCGTGTCGCTGTAGAGACAAACTTTGAGCAGATTCATCTTTCTGCCGATGAATCGTGAGCATGTTTGACGAGTTAGAAAGAGTACCGTGTATCTCTACTCCTGATAATTTGCGGTGTTTGGAACTGCGCAGCGGCAAGTTGCCGATTGTTTGAGTCCGTTTGTAGTTGTGGTACACCTGTATCCTTTGACTCTGTGGGATTTCAGGTTTTGCTTGAGCGTTGACTGTACGGAGACTAGCTCTACCGAGAATGGAGTCGAAACTGAACAAGGTTATCGTCGAATTGTAAAATTGAAACGAAGCTGATAAGAAATTAAGATAGGATAATATATCTAGTATATCGTAGCAGTTGAATCGCAAGCGGAAGTTTTAGAGTAGTCGCGCACCGCTGAAAGGAAGAGAATGTTGAAGTTGCAAAATATACAGCTGTTCGTGTAAATTGGCAATTTGCCGAGGAGTTACATTTTCAGGTAGATTCTGAATTATCAAAGTTACGTGTATCTCTTGGAGAATCTGTAGCGAGCCCGAAGGTTCAGCGTTTAATTATGCTTAATTGTGGCCATTCTTTAAAAGAATAAGCAATTCGGCTGCATATCTTTGACCGCTGTCGCGTCCGGGTTTGTCGCCCACTTTGCGCTCCTGCAGCTGCAGGTGTGTTACGGCAATAACAAGACTCCAAACACCGTGGTCGAGCTTTCTTGCCTATATACATCGCTATATAGGGTGCTCTTTATTCGAAATGCATATTTTCGCGAGAACACTGCTAAAGTTTCAACTTGTATCTTTTATTCCGGCGGTCGTTTCAATACGATGACAGAAATCAATGAAAAGAAGTTACGAAAATGGAGTAAACATTTTCACTATACATGTAGATGGAAATTCAACGTTTGGAGAACCCTCGTGCACCTAGAGATCGGAAGTACCGATATCTTTTGTGTTTGTAATTGCTGCTGTCGTAATTTCAGCTTTTTTCTCGCGAATTTGAATGGTACCGATAGACATTTTCTTATGTAACTCGAGTTTAATGTCCAGTAGTTTAAAGCGATAGGTACGAAATAAGTACGATCATTGCTACCAGCTGTAACCAGTTTCAACTAAAATTGCCTATGTAATCGTTACAATCAGCTAAAATGAACTGGAGTACCTTCATCAAGTAATCTCACTTCGTACAATAATCCTATCACTAAAATAACTAATTCCAGTTAAAATTAAAGGACCCACGTTACTTCCAACGATACCATTAATCAACTTAACTTCATCACCTTATTTTCATTGTCCTAGTCATTTCGTCTGGAATCCATCATTGCAGACGGATTCTAAACTCTGCTCTCAAATGCATTACCAAAATTCCCCAGCGCCGCATACAGCCCACGACCCGAGCCAAAACTTCCCAAAAAATGAACTTAAAGAGAAATTTGAACTCAAAATATATCGTTAGCGAGAAAATGAAGGCTCAAACTTACAACCAGTGGACCGAAATTCAAATTCTATTATTTAAATCATAAGTTAAGTTAAGTTAAATCAAATGTAACTTATAGCCTCACCGATTAGAAGCCTAAAGCTTCGAATCCCAGGCGACATGGCCACCGCAGTTAAATCCAAAACAATAGAAAATAGAGATAAATTTGAGCTCTAGATCTGTGATGAGTGATAAAATAAATGCTGAGCCTTGCAACCTGTGGACCGAAATTCAAATCCTCCCCGTCACTCCTAAGAAACTTTGTCCGATTAACTATGTAACTTATCATAGTCTCACCGCAGTTAAATCTAAAACAATAGAAAACGAAGATAAATTTGAGCCCTAGGTCTATGATGAGTGATAAAATAAACGCTGTGACTTGCAGCCAGTGGACCGAAATGCATAGCCTCCCCGTTACTCCTAAGAAACTTTGCGTCATTAACGATTTAACGTATCAGTGCCTCACCGCAGTTAAATCCAAAACAATAGAAAACAAAGATAAATTTGAGCCCTAGGTCTGTGATGAGTGATAAAATAAGTGCTAAGACCTGCAACCAATGGACCGAAATTCAAATCCTCCCCGTTGCTTCTAGGAAACTTTGTCCGATTAACTATTTAACTTATCATAGTCCCACCGATTAGGAGCCCACCTAAACCTACGAATCCCAGTCGAAATGACCATAGCCGTCGAAACCGAGGTACGAAGGAACGATAAGAATTGCCAAACTCGACAACATCGATCAAGCACTCCCACATGAGCCGACGAAATCGTTCTCCATCGTCGGAGAGCAGCGAGACTCGCGTAAATTCGAGGCCACTCTGTATATGTCGGCCCACAAGATATCCAGCAACCTACGTATCTGCGTATCTGCCTACCTACTCGGTCCAGCTCGATCCACCTCGATCCTCGCCGGTATTCACGACGAAATCTTTACCTACGTCCGAGTCCCGGCCCTGACGAGAGCCGGCGACGTCGTCGGCGGTGCGCTCAGGTACTCGCTTCTCTCTCGACTTCCGGTCGCAGAAAGGAATGCATAGGCGGAGCTATACCCACGCGAGGAGACACGCCGATCGAGAATGAGAAAAGAAAATGAGAGGAACGCCGACAGCGGTACAAGCTGCGAAACGGCAAAGAGTTTGTTGGCGCGAATCGCCGGCGAGATAACGTTTCGTGTTAAAATTGAAAATACCGCGAGAGTTTGCGCGGCGACGGGATGGTTTCCGGGGAGAGAGCCTTTTTTCTTTCGTTCTATGCTTCTCGCTTTTAATTGCTCTGGTCATTTCGCTCTTTCGACGCTTCCAAATCGTTAATTAGAATTAATATACATTTATATTAGCACTATTCCTACCACGATCGGTGAAATGACCGTTTTTAAAATTTCGATTAGAATTTCCTATATACAACGTAATTGAATCGCCTTTAACACTAGAACTACCGGCGTTAAAACTATCATATTTTAAAATATTAAATAAGTACTTTGAAAAAGGAGGAATCGAGAGGCGGGAAAGATAATAGATTCGGTGATTTATGTTTTTTAAGATGGACAGAGAATATTTGTTATAAGATTCTTCTATAAATTTGGAGAATTTTTGAGAAAATTGTGTACCAGTCATTTTGACTGGTTTGGTAGTTCTAGTGTTAAACTTCACGACTTTTCCTCAAATATACGTATAATACATTCACATTATAATACATTTTTCAATATTCACTTCTTTTTTTACTGTTCATCTTCTGGGAAAAAATTATCATTTGACAAATTCACCGGTTGCAGTAGGAAAAGGTATACGTGAAGTGTCGGTAGGAATAGTGTTAATATAGAATTAATAAATTCTATAGATTATATAGAATATATTTTATTTAAATTTTATTACTATATATATAATCTAAAGATTATATAAAATAAATTATATAAATTATACAGAAATTATAATAATAAAGATTTAATGAATTAGAATTGCAAAGGCAGTCGAAGCGATTGGCTCTTTATTTTTTATTAAAATTCCAATTTCAGTTTTACTAACATTATTTTTTTCTCCTCTTTTATGTTTCAGTTTGTGGAGTTGGGAATGGTGACGAGCATAGAATACAATCACAAGCCCGTGGAGACTGCGAGGAAAGGGCAGGAGGTTTGCGTGAAAATCGAGCCGATTCCTGGAGAGGCGCCGAAGATGTTCGGTCGTCACTTCGACGAGAAGGATTTCGTGATTAGTAAGGTAAGATCGTCATTGATTTCATACAGATCCAATGGATCCAGATGGATACAGATCGATTAATCCAATGGATACAGATCCAGTGGATTAATTAGCAAATATTGTATCACATGGTAACGCTCCTGGCTCCCGGATGATCCCGGTGTCTGGAATTAATTCGGTGCAAACGTTTTGCAAACATTGCACCACGCTTATTAACTCTAGAACCAGTCAAAATGACTGGTACACAATTTTTTCCAAAAATTCTCCAAATTATAGAAGAGTCTTAGAATAAATATTCTACGTCCATCTAAAAAAAAACCACAAATCACCGAATCGATTACCTTTTCCGCCCCTTGATTCCTCCTTTTTCAAAGTAATTATTTAACACTAGAACTGACAAACCAGTCAAAATGACTGGAACACAATTTTTTCCAAAAATTCTCCAAGTTTATAGGAGCACCATAGAATATGTATTCTACGTCCATCTTATAAAATATAAACTGCTAAATTCATCATCTTTTCCACCTCTTAATTCCCCTTTTTTCAAAGTACTTATTTAATATATGTAAATATAACAGATTTAACGCCGGTAGTTCTAGTGTTAATATTTTGAAATATGATGGATGTAGCGCCGGCAGCTCTAGTTTTGAGGATATCCGTGCAAGACTCGAAAGTCTAATTGCACCGTACAGAAATTACAACGCGCGCTTAATGAAATTCCAAAAAAATACGAGCTCGAAGGAATTCCGCCGGAGAATTCTTCGTCGAGCAATTCGTCGCGATGGAATTCGTCGGACAGGTGGGCTTTTGCTCCCTAATGGCATTCGGGCCTCTTATTTTTCGGTCGATTCGCCTAACTCTGCAGTTTCATCAAAATCGGCGGCGATCCGCCACGGAAGGCTTCCTTGTTAGTATGCGAGGCCTGGGACGAAAAAGGAAGATGCACATCCGGTGGCGATCAGCCGTCCACCGTCGGCTTCCGGCCTTCGCAGAACTTCCATACCTTCGTTCCTTTCCCTCTCCTCCTCCTCTCCTCCTCGCTTTCCGTCTTCTACTTCGCCCAGGCGGAGATAATCGACTGCAAATTATCGATAGAACAGCTACGCGAATTTTGTCGGAGATAAATTGTAAATACACGCGATATATTCGTGGAGATGTACTTGATTCGTTAGATATTTCTTCATTTTTTTTAACCCCTTGCCATACAATAGCGAGTGACACTCGTGATCAGGTAAATGGGATAGGAAATTTTCAAGTTTTGCAAAACCTATGAAATTGTAAATATTAATGAGACTCGACGCGATAATATTATCCCTGTGATATTAATATTACGTTAAATTATACGATGTATCAAGAATCACTGGTCAATTTTTATTTTAGCAATTAAATTCTCAATTATTGCGAAGGCGGTCACTAAACAAATCGTAGGACAATGGGTTAATATGAATTGTAATCGATGAAAGCATCGTAGAGTTTCATTTTAATTGCACGACATGCTTCTTTTTCTGTTCGATACTTTTTGGTGTGCTGTCACCATTTTGCTCAGAACGTGCTATTTTAGGTGGCAGCCGAACCACCGGAGCCGCGATTATTAATTAATAATTTAAGAAACATCTCCCAGATCAATAGAGGGGACTGTAACTCCGCTTTAATTGGGTTATTAACCCCTTGCTCCACGATTTATTTTGTAACTGCATCTGAAATAATTGAGAATTAAATTGCTGAAATAAAAATTGACCGATGACTGTCGATATATCGTATAATTTAACGTACAAAGTACAATCTTATCGCATCGCGCCTCATTAATATT
This sequence comes from Cerceris ruficornis, assembly GCA_963989415.1. Classification (NCBI taxonomy): domain Eukaryota; kingdom Metazoa; phylum Arthropoda; class Insecta; order Hymenoptera; family Crabronidae; genus Cerceris; species Cerceris ruficornis. Next base: position 31,339,291 of record OZ022520.1, on the reverse strand, counting down.
TCTAATTCGATAGGTTTCAGAAAGCTCGAAAATTCCCCATCCCATTTATCGCATCACGAGTTTCACTCGTTATTGTAAGGCGAGGGGATAATTAATTAATTATTAACTCTCCAGCAATAAATTGAAATCGTTCCAAGTACTCGGATCGATTAGGTTTTACCATCGGAGATCGTTTCTTCGGCGATTGTTCCACCCAGGTATTTGCAATCGATTCCTTCTAAGGATAATTCACCGATTCGTTTGCCCTTTAATAAAATGAACCTGGCAATCGATGGACTCGACAGAAATCCGAGACACATCGAAGGAGCGATCGATCGAAGAATCGATCGTGCGACGATCAGTTAATTAGGGTCGACGGTTTGCCTTTCTTTGTCCCAACGAGAAACGGTACCGCGTCGGCTCTTCTGCGAGTTCTCTTCGGCCAACAATCTCTCTCTTTCTCTCTCTCTCTCTCCCTCTCTCTCTCTCTCTCTGAAACTCTGCGTTTCTCCTTTCCCTCGTGCTCTTCATCCTCCTGGCGCGTTCCCTCTGGTGTGCGCGCACTCAGGCATCCGTGGCAGTGTCTATGCGTGCATATCTGGTTCTGCCTCCGGCACCTTTGTGTGCTCTCTAGGCGAGCGGAAGTCGTCGTTACCGTTTGGTTCGTAGAATCGATTCCGGAAGTACCTTGTTCCCACGATGATTTGTGGAGCGACGATTTCGCGCCCTCTCGGCGTAGGATAGACCCACGTACTTGGATCATCTCCTCCTCCGTCCCCTCGCCACCATTGCCTCTTGGTCCGCTTAATATTTCAAAGATCCGGCAGCCCGCTGCGCCGTCAGGTGCCATTGGTCTCGCCTACTTCCGGAACATCGAAGAACCATGAATAGAAATACACTCGTCGCGGTAATACCGTAACTCGAGGACAGCAACGATTCCATTGTCTTCCGGTCCGCTTAATTTTGCAAACATCCGGTAATCTGCTGTGCCGTCAGGTGCCATTGGTCCCGCTACTTCCGGATAATTGAAGAGCCACGAGTAGAAATACGCTCGTCGCGGTAATATGGCATCTCGTGGACAGGAACGGCTCGATTGCCTTCTGGTCTGCTTAATTTTTCATACATCCGGTAACCTGCTGCGCTGTCAGTTGCCACTGGTACCGCTTACTTCCGGAAAATTGAAGAACCACGAATAGAGGCACGTTGAACCCGGCAATATCGCAACTCGAGGACTGGAAAGATTCGATTGTCTGTTGGTCCGCTTAACATTTTCAAACATCCGATAACCAGCCGCGCCATCAGGTACCATTGGTCTCGCTTGCTTCCGGAAAATTGAAGAACCACGAGGAGAGACCCGTTGAACGCGGTAATATCGGAGCTCGACAGCAGGGACGATTTTCATTTGGACGAATGCACGGTAAGGTAGACGAAACGTCTGACGGCATACTCGGTGGCAAATAGAAGAAAGCGCATTCTTGCATCTCGAGTACACGCCGACGTTCGACGTTCCGCGTAGGCTAGGCCAGCTTGGTGCGCTGAACGCACAGGAAACGCGACTAACGGCAATACCGTGACGGATAGACTTGGAAATCGTTGCATTTTTTCCAAGTAGTCGCGATTAATTGAAAACAACTAGCATTCATTGCCGATACAGTGAAACGAACGGAACAGATCGATCGCGTCGGTCAAACACAGGAAAGCCATTATCTTGTATCTTCGCCTCGACCAGGAAAAAAAAAAGAAAGAAATATACCGAGAGGACCCGAAGGCTTACAACCCTGCCCTTTCACGAAACGGTAATTTCCTGAATAGGAGGCTCCCTCACAGACGCATCCTGCCTCCACATAATAGAGGGTTAACAGGTACTTGCGAAGGATCGATATCCTCGCAGGTATCGATATCAGCTGCGAGGGTATTGGTCTTAAATCGCGGGTCGTCTCCCTACGGGGAGGCACATCTGCAAGTTCAGCGAGAAGTGTATACGCTATGCGGATCGTGCAACGTTGCGCTCCCAAAGGCGAACAGAGAGGAAGAAGGTGTAGAATGACGAGATAGAGAGAGAGGGACGTCGAGAAGTTAGAGAGAGAGGAAAATATAGACATGCAGAGGCAAAAGGAGAAAGATAGAGGCACGTTGGTGCATAGGAAGGAGGAGCGAGACGACGAGAAGAGGATGGAGACAGCGAGGAAGCGAGAGGGACGAGGAGAAACTGAGTCAGAGGGAGAGAGACGGAGCGACGATAGAAGGGGAATAGTGCGCGCGCAAGACGGAAAGAGACGGCGATCAAGAGAGAAAGGTAGAAGGATGGAACGATACATGGCAAGAGAAGGAAAGAGAAGGAGATTGAGCGAAAGAGAAGGAGCACGAGGGGGGAGAGGATGAAGTAGCAGGGGCGTGGCGGGAGGCAGGCGTCCTCAATAGCCGCGTAAAACCACCATTGTGACCGATCCATGAATGAAACGGGACTTCCGGCCGGGAGTGGGGGCGGAAACAGTTGTAAAGCGTTACGTTAGTGAATGGACCGTGTGCGCGAGCGTGCGCTTGTCCTCGCGAAAACCGATTCGAGGAAATCGTTCCTAGACGAACACAGACCGGACGACGAAACTGCCGTTCTCATTTTCGAGACGTCGAGCCTCGCTGGTCGTTCTGCCGTATTCGTTTTCAAATATTCCCGCCGTTTTTAAACAAACCTCGTACACTTTCTCTCCGCTACGAAGTAGCATAATTTTCGGACGATGTTTCGGTATTATCGTACCTGGATCTGTATTATGATAAAACGATTTATAATAAAATTGCAGGAACAGGGAATATTGAAAAGAATCTTTATCAGAATAATTCTATATATTTTACATTAACGATCTCTTTGCAGTGAAGTATCTATAATTGATTGTAATTAGAGATTTTCCTTAACCCTTTCGAGACTACCGGTGACTTAGTCACCCGCCGAACTTTCAAACGAAGAATTAATTACTTGTTCATATTTCGTAATTGGATATTTTTTAAATACCATAAGTTTTTATTTTTCATGTATTATATACATTGCAACTCCAATAAAAATTAATTATTTATATTACGTCAGTAGCCATTAAAAGGTATTCTTCCGCGCCGGGATTGCTCCGTACCGTGTTAGCACACTTGCGGAAAAGCACTCCGTAGCGAAAGGGTTAAAATATCATCGTAGACATGGAATTAACAATCGAAACTTTATATGCGAACGGAAGACACTTCAAGGAACAATAAAACAAAATAAATCCTAGAAATTTCAACCTTAATCCTTTCCACGCGAAATCTCTCCCCGTCTCAATCGCACTTTTTCTTCCCTGTTGCAGATAAGCAGACAGAGCATAGACGCCTGCAAGGAGTACTTCAGGGACGACCTGGTGAAAACCGATTGGCAATTGATGGTAGAATTGAAGAAGCTCTTCCAAATACTCTAGGACTCGCTGGAGCTCTCGATGACGTTGATAAACCGCCGGGTGCACCGCCATCGGAAAGCTAACGGGGCACAGTCTGTAATCAGTGAACATTCGGGACTCTTCTTCGGGCTCCTCTGATCGTTATCGAACGTTTTTTCGATTTGTAATATATATACATACATCGAATCCTTTTGGTTATTCACCGTTTCACCTTCCGACGCTCGTAAAGTCGACTTCGCCGCCTATTTCGCTGATTATCCTTCGCGCAACGTCGGATATCCCTTCGATCATCGCGTCCTCCTTTTGCCCATGCCGATTGTAGATGCCATCGGACATCCGGTTGAAATTGAAATTCCATTCGAGAGTTTCTCAAGAAACGCGCAAAAATCGATGGACCGGTTACATCGATACCAACGGAGGATAACCTATTATTATTATTATTATTGACGGATTACTCCTACGATTATTATAATTATCGCGATATAGCATATTTTTCGAGACGTATCGTAGAAGACGTTCGTCACTTATGTACAGTTGAAACATGAACCGAGAGATTCGTAAAATCGTGAACGTTTGTTGGCATCCTCCGAGAGAAAGAATCGCGGTAATAAAATTCCACACTTCTCACAGCGAATCCAATGAGAGTGTGACGATGCTCGACGAACGAGATCGCGCTAATTTCCGCGATCGCGAGATCGTCGAGACTTTCTCAGTACTTAAAAGCATGAATCTCTTTGGCAGCTTCTTAGCGACGCGACGAGCCATGGGAAAATTAGGAATTATATTGTTTGCAGTACGATCAAATGTTTTCTTCGATGGAGTACTCTTTACGGTGTGAATGGAACTTTGGTTTTGACGGTGTTGAAAATAAAAAGAGAAACGGAAGAGGCGCCGATCGGAAGTCGAGGATTGCCGAATTTCTCGCGAAAGCACAAAAGAATCTTTGCGATTGTCAGAGTCGAAGCAGCGATACGATCGGGCGGCACGTGCAATTTACATTCGATGAATCGAGGACGCTCGTTTGCCTCGAGATGGGAATTTTTCGTCGATTCGAGAAGATACGCGAATAAGAAAAATTCTGCGAGGCGAAGCTCAGTGGGGAGATCGTGATATTTTTTACACGGCGCGTACTCGCAGGAAACGAAGGAATTTCCTTTGAGGATCCATAAATTTCCTACGTTAGATCGGGCTTCGAGGATCGATGTACCTTCTGGCAATGTTTATGCGGCGGAATCTTTATATCAGCCGAAAGATGTAAATATTTTTTTACCGATATAATCCTACGATTTCTGTACACTCCGATCATGGAATCGTTCCATGGAGATATCCGTGCCGGTGACGGTGAAGGTCTAATTATAATACGAGGGAAAAATGTTGAGAAATCAAGCTCATTTTACTTGGCACCGATGTAAATTACAGCATGTTCGAACAACTTTGTAGAAATGATGGAAAAGAAATTGATAAAAATAATGAAATGTGCTTAGAAATAATAAGAAATGGAATGCTTATTAAGAAATCATGTGAAATGAGATCTTTATTTAGAAATTTTCAAAAAAGTTCCACCCATTGTCGTCTTAATTGTCTCGCACACAAATTAACATCGACCCATCACACGAAATATGACGTGCAGAATTTTAAAAAGTCTCGAAACCAGGAAGAAACGAGCCGAATCATTCTCACAATTACCGGCACGATTCTACTGAGAATTCCTGTCCGGTTCGCCATTACAAACGACAGATTGATAAATATATAATTCAAAGGTGGACCGACGAAGATATCTCACAAAGAGTGCGCCTTCTATTTGAGCTCACTTTCGAGTTACAGTAATTTCTTTTGCTGCCGCAACGTGCAGCTGCTTGCTAACTTCCTTTATAGCGAAGTCCTCGAAATGGCCACCTTCGCTCTGAATGCAAGCCTGTCAGGCTCGTGTCACCGGAGTTTCTCGATCTTTTAAAAATTCCAGGTACTCGTGTCTTTGTGTACAAACAGTTTAACGGAACCAGTTATGCCGGCTTCGAGTTTTTTTCCTTTTTTTTGAGGGGGAGGGTCGTGATTCGGAATCCATTTAAATCGTTAGATCCGTGGATGAAGGTTTACGAGAATATAAATCATGTTGAGGTGAGCAAGGTGTATTATATTTCTTTTTACGAGGAGATATTACAACGTACGTCATTTTGGGGGTCGTTTGTGTTCTATAGAAATACCTATTTTTCTATATTTTCATCGATATTATTCATTCACTATAATAAATTAATATAGAAATGCTCGAAAGATGTAAATATTGATCCGAGAGGCTTCTAACGGTGGATTGCTTCGATATATTCAGATCTGCCGTCAAAAATTCCTAAATCCCAGGATTCCTTTATCGGTCTCTCGATGGAAAAAGTACTGATAACAGCTGATCAATCCTTTGACTGCAAAATATACTCCCAGCCAGAACTCTAAATTCTGAACGGATCAAACTTGCGATTATCGAGTATAGAATACTTCTTCCCTACTGTGAAAGTATCAGACTCAATTTATTATCGCCATTCTCCTCATCTGCTGTGTCCTGATTCACGTCACATTGTCCGGTGGCTTTTCCTAGCAGTCAAAGAGCTAAAGAAAAAACAGGAAGCATTCTGATATTGCAGCCCCCACCTTTGAATTCCCAACCGCGCGTTATGAAGCGCCCGGTACATCTTGAACATTGACGAACTCGTAAAACCATTCAAACTTAACGTCAAATCGCCCCGTAGCTTCCCCTAGCAGTCAAAAAGCTAAAGAAAAAACGGAAAGCATTTTAATATCGCAGCCACCACCTTTGAATTCCCAACCGCGCGTTATGAAGCGCCCGGTACATCTTGAACATTGACGAACTCGTAAAACCGTTCGAATTCTACGTCAAATCGCTTCGTGGCTTTTCCTAGCAGTCAAAGAGCTAAAGAAAAAACAGGAAGCATTCTAATATCGGAGCCACCACCTTTGAATTCCCAACCGCGCGTTATGAAGCGCCCGGTACATCGAACGTCCAAGCCCGACTCGAGGAGAGAGAGAAAAAGTGTCTCCGGCGAGTGAGAAAATACCGAACGAATGGTATTATTCGCGGTGGTCGTAAATCCACGGAGAAGAGCTCCGGGTGAATCTAGCTTCCTCGGTGACCTTGGACGAATCGTAGAATAAGAGTCAGAAGGAAGTCCTTAAGGGTTTTCCGGTCGCCACGAGCTCAATGAGCCGTCGGCGAGTCAACGAGTTTCGTCCGATGCTACCTCGTCGCGACGCCGGTCATTTGCGCCAGGCAAATATAGTACGGTGCTGAAAAGATGTCGTGCCGAAGGAGTTCGAAAGGTAGATGAGTCCGATCGATCGAAGTGGATGGAACACGACTCTTTTTTAATGCGTTTTCGGTTGCGATTCGAAAAGAAACGTAACGCGCTAGGTGCTAAATCAGTGGTTCTCAAACTTTGTTGAGATTTCTTGCGTGAGAGTCTCTTTGCCGTGTTTTAAATTGCTCGCGGACCCTTTAAAATGAACTGCGATTAAGAATTTTTAATGAGCAATTATATATTCGAACAGTGAAAAATCTTAGTGGTTGAATGAACGTTCAGTGGGATGGGCATCTGCTCCGCATGACCTAGTTTTTCCAAGAGATTCCAGGTCCCATAGGGCCCCTTTGCGGTCCCCAGTTTGAGAACCACTGTGCTAAACGGTCACCTACGGTGTTTGGATCGCGCAGAGCAGTGATGAACAAACTGCGACTCGCAGATTTTAAAATAATGATAACCCGACGATGGGGAACTTTTAGAAATGAAGTCGGTATTAAAGATTTTATGAAATAATATTTTTTCGAATCTTTATTGACTTTTATAACGAATTACATTGTCTCGCCAAATTCTTTTCTTTTTACATTGTTGCCAAATAAAGTTTGTCCGTCACTGCGGCAGGGGATGTAAAAATAAAGAATTAACTCCTCAACACAGAGGAACGTGGGGTTAAATTTAACCATTTAATCGAACTCTTGGGGCAAGAGCGCATAGAAAATGAAAGTAGTTCGCAGTTTTGTACGGAAAAATCAAAATTCCTCCGCTGTTGGAGGGCTGATAGAAGACATTTCGAATTTTCCGAGACCTCTCTTCAGCACCGCACGATAACGACTACGTGGACGGTGGTTTCTCTTCGCGATGGAAGAAAGGGACTATCGTCGTTCTCTGCACTCTCTCTCTTTCTCTCTCTGTTTTTTCTCTTTCTCTCTTCCTCATATTCTTGATGATTCTGTGTAATGAGTCTCGTCGCCTTGAAAGAAAATCAGCCTTATATCGCGCGCTCCTTAAACTTCCTGTCGTGAGAGGAGATAGCTGTGGAAATGCCTTTTTTTGTACCTTTTTTAACGAGTCGTGGTAGATTTATAATTCAAGTAAATTGTCGATCTCGGTGTCGCACGTAATTGCACGTTTTAATTGCGGTACCCGTGAAATCGAAGATACTTCCAAATTCCTCCACTCTCTTAACACTAAACCTACCATGGCGGTCAAATGACCGCTTTCTGATTTTTTCTAAAAATTCTCCAAATTGATTGGGCAGCTATTCAGTAAATATTTTAGGTCTATCTATAAAACAAAAATTACTTAACTGATCATCTTTTTCACCTCTTCAGATCTCTTTTTCAAAACTACTTATTTCGCATATTTCAATCTAACAGATAAAAGCCGGTAGGTTTAGTGTTAAAGTTTGCGCCGGTAATTTTTCCTCGTCGTACTTGCGTCTTTCGCCGGACGTATATATGCGTCCGTAGACTTTAACCCTTTGCACCCCGAATCATTTTGACTGTGGGCAACCAGCAACTCCGAGTCTTTTTGACTGTGAGCTACCAGCAACTCCGCGTACCAGATGGTATGCCTTGTCGCCGCAGCGGCGACAACGGAGTTTTTAACACGTTCGCGGACGTGAATGCTATAACATCTATTTTCATCTTAACCGTTTGAGTCCCAAGGAGCGCGACCGCGCTCTTCAGATTTTGTGTCGAAAAGTCCCAGTACTCGCTTGAGACAAGCGCTATCGCGCTGCTCGGGTTTATTCGACCATGTTCTTTTAAAAGCCTCTGGGACTCAAACGGTTAATGTAGAATGCTATAGCATTCATGTTACGCCAAATCATAAAGCCAATTATAATTAATTTAATTTTATATAACCCTAATTTTTTGTAATTACTATGGAGTTTAAAGTGATGGCCAAGTGATTCATTGAGTATTTTCATACTATTTTATTTTTTCTCTGTGTAGTTAGAAGTGTGAGTTAGAAGTGTAATACTTCACTGTTTCTTTTTGTGGCTCACTGAAATTTTTCCTGTCCGCGAACTTGTTAACACGTTGCCGCAAGTGACGGCTATAGCCGTCGTGCACATTTTAATCAATAAAAAAAAGAACAGCGTTAGTACAAAGTGTACTAACGTATACACTTGTTAATTATTGAGTAATACCTCGAAAAAAAGGTATAGCATGCCAGACAGCATATTAATTGTTCTTTTATGCGTTTTCTCATGCTTTACCGCTTCGGAAAAAAATGTGTTCCTGAGCACGATCGTCAAATTAAAAGTGTGCGGCAACGTGTCAACTTACCTTAAAATGTCGCCGCAACGACGACGGAGTTTTAACTTACCGTATGATGTCGCCGCAGCGGCGACAACGGAGTGCAAAGGGTTAATCGTGCGGAATCAATGTCTTGGGCAACGTGCAAGATAGAGGGCGACCGGTCGCGGTGGTTTTTGCTTGAAAGAGAAGTAAATAAAAAGTAACTGTCCACTGGAGGGAGGAAGAGGAAGAAGACGAGGAAGGGGAAGGAAGAAGTAGGAGACGATGGTCTAAAAGTTTCTCGGAAACTCGAATTTTCCGAGGCCACGGTATTTCGATTCGCACGACGAGGACGACGGTGTTGATCCGTCCTCGCGATCGATTCTTAGAAGTGGAAGCGTGTTTTGTATAAAAGTCTTCGACGTGTTTCCGGTTTCGTCGTCCAAGAACGCGCTTGCGGGGCGAAGGGGAAGAAAGAGAGAAAGAGCGAGACGGAAGAGAGGAGTGGGTGTAGATACGTGAAGAGAGGAAAGATAGTAAATGAGAGAGAGAGAGAAAGAGAAAATGAAAGAATGGAAGAAAGAGTGGGAGAGTATGAGAGAGCGAGAGAGAAGATACGAGGAGGCAAAATGATGTTACGTTGAAGAAGAAGAAAAAAGTAAGAAAGAGTGAAATAACGAGAGAGCCTCGTGTGTTTTGTATATGTAATCACTTTGTATAAGATAATCGAGCGAATTATCGCGATAAAAATAAAGAGTACACGTTTCGCAAGAAAAGAACGATTGACCAGATACTTGCACTCGAGTGTATCAGCGTAACCTTCTTCCTGTTTTTGTTTGTGTCTCCGGAGCATTGAGAGTTTCACGGGGGCTTCGAGAAGGAATAACAGCCGAGATTAACGATCCGTTTTCTCTCGAGCTCCTACGGAGATTTCGGACACGCGGATTCTTTTGCCACGGAAGACAAGGATAGTGAAAATAAACGTAACGTAAACGATTACGTCGCGAAGACGTTTCGTTCGGCTGCTTATCGGATGCCGAGGCAGCGCTAGGATCGAGATTCTTAATCGAACACAGATACGAGGGTAGCAATCGTTGAAGGCATTGCAATTTTTCTGTATCGGAGATATTCGATGACGCGATTGATATTTTTGATCATTTTTACGATAGCAAACGTGGTTTTATATTTACCAACAAATCGTTGCGATTTCTCGTCACGCTAAGTTTCCTTAAGTTCCATCGACTATACAAATTTATATAGCAATTAGATATTAAATATATATATTAAATTTAATATATATATATATTATATATATTATTATATATAATATATTGTTATATATATTATATATTAAATATATTTAAATATATACAATTAGTCACGGAATTCCCTAAAGTCTCTGTCTCCAAACGCGTCTATCGAAAGATACCAGGAGTATCGATTAACACTAGAACTACCAAACCAGTCAAAATGACTGGTACACAATTTTTTCCAAAAATTCTCCAAGTTTATAGGAGAGTCATAGAATAGATATTCTACGTCCATCTCATAAAACATAAATTACCGAATCGATCATCTTTTCCATCTCTGAATTCCTCTCTTTTTAAAGTACTTATTTAATATATTTATATATAACAGATTTAACGCCGGTAATTCTAGTGTTAAAAACAGTGCTAAAAAACCGAGAATCTCAAATCCAAATCAATTATCACAGTCCAGCCCCAAAGCAATCGTCCGCTCGATCTCCCCGAGACGAAGCATCGCGTTCTCCGAGTCTCAACCGTCTTCCGCCGATCTCCCATCGATTTTCCGGATCCAACCGGACTTCGATTTGAGAATCATTAGATTAATTCACCCCAAAAGTCATGATTCCCAGTCATCGTCGTGTTCGATGGCGAACGAGAATCGTCCCTCGGGCTTCTCTCACGTCGATCTTCTTCGTTTTCAGCGAACATCGTTCCCTCGGCGACGGCTATCGACGAGAAGAGGAGGCCTTTTCATTGAATCGACGTTTCTTGGACGCTCCTCCGAGAGGGACTTATGTAAGTCGTTTAATCAGTTTACCAATGCGGTCGTTTCCACACGCATTAACTTACACGCCCGCGTAAACGTGCGCGCGTGTGTGCGCGCGCTCATTTCCTCTACTCTCCTCCTCCCCTCTCCCTCCTCGCCCTCCCGCCGCCCTCTCGAGTCATCGATACTGCCTGTTGTTATCGAAGGATAAGAACGTACGACGAGCACGAACAAATTATCGCACGTTTTCGTTCACGTTTGTTCCTGTTTTACAATTTTTTGCTTTTGCTGTTAGGATCATTCTGGCTGGGAATATCTTTTAGGTGGATGGAGTTGGGTGGCTCTCGTGTCACCGAGGTTGGGATGTGTTAATTAATCTTAATTAACATTTCTTTTGTGACTGAATGTGCAATAACTAGGAATTAATTGCTGAAATAACAATCTATCCCTGATTTCTGATATTGCGTATAACTTAACGCAATATTAAATAGCATAGAATTAATTTTATTTTATCCTGGCCCACTGATATTTTAAATTTAATCATTTTTGGAACACTTTAAAATTGACTTTTCCATTTCTCGCGTCACGAGTGTCACTCTTTATTGTACGGCAAGGGGGTAACACATTAGGGCAAACGTTCCAGAGGTAACGAGAGGATTTGAATTTGGGCCCACGGGCTAAGAGTCTGAGCGTTTACCTCCTCGCTCGTCATAGTCTCCGAGTTCAGATTCGTTCCTTTTCGCTTTCTACTTTTTTGGTAAACGCTAAGGGATTTTTTACCTGGAGACTATTTCTTTGGATGGATTTGGAATCAAGAAGGTTGGGATATATCAAGTAACAAGTTAGGAAAAGTTTCAAAAAGATGACGGAGTAGGATTCGAAGTCGGGCCCACGGGCTGAGCCCGAGCCTTTACCTCCTCGCTCGTCATAGTCTCCGAGTTCAAATTCCTTCCTTTTCGCTTTCTATTTTTTGCCTTTAAATGCCACGGGATATTTTTGCCCAGGGACTATTGTTTCAGATGGCTTTCGAATCACCGAGGTCAGGATATATTAAGTAACAAATTAGGACAAACTTCTGAAAGGTGAGAGAGGAGGATTCGAAGCCCTTGCCTCCTTAACCGCCATGGCCGAAAGGTTCTTCGTGTCTTCTTATGGTAAAAAGAGTAGGAAAAGCGAAGGGATGACGAAAGATTCGGGAGATATTTATCGCCGTAGGTTTTATGTTTCGTTTCACGCAGAGTCTATAGATTTAGGGCAAGACGTATCGGTTTAACGGATAAATAATGCTGGGCCGCTAGGAAAAAAGGTAGAAAGAAGTTGCAAGTCCGTCGGTTCGAATCCTTTCCTACGGCAGTCAGAAAATATGTCGTGTCCTTGCTGGGAGCAACCGAGAGCACCAAGTCGGCACGCCAGGCCGCGCTCAATGAACACACGTCATTTCGAGTCATTCATGCATCTGCAAGTTGTCCTCGCGTCTATACGCAACACACGTGGCTGCGTGTGCGTTCCGTGTCTCTGGGTAGGTTATATTCACGCGTGTTCCTCGCTCCGTTGCACGGTCTCCTCTCTCTCTCTCTCTTAGTTCTCTCGCACGATCTCTTTCTCCTCCTGGCTCTCCGCTTCTCGTTCTCTCACACTCTATCGATCGCCCTCTCTCTCTTTTGCTCGCTCTCTCGTACTCTACCGATTCCTCTCTCTTTCTTTACTCTCTCTCTCCTGCTCATTCTCCCTCTCTCTCCCGCTCATTTTCTCTCTCTCTCCCTCTCTCTCTCTCTCTCTCCCGTTCATTTTCTCTCTCTTTCTCTCTCCCGTTCATTTTCTCTCTCTCTCTCTCTCTCTCTCTCCCGCTCATTCTCTCCCTCTCTCTCCCGCAAATTTGCTCTTTCTCTCCCGCTCATTTGCTCTCTCTCTCCCGCTCATTCTCTCTCTCTCTATCTCTCTCTCTCTCTCTTTCTCTCTCTCTCTGACTGTATTTGGCGCTCCGCCTGTCTCTCTTTCCCTGCGACTCCGTTCGGCGCTCTCACCGCGTCTTTTTCTCCCTCGCTGTATTTGCCATTCTCTCTCCCTCTTTTCCTTCGTATTCAGACGCTATCTCTCTCTCTCTCTCTCTCCCCGGCTGCGTATTCGTCCGTAGCTTAGGTCACGAGAGATCGCGTAGATAGTTGGTCGTTTACGTGCGCCCAGAAAAAATGTCTTATCGTTATCTGTCTCGACTCCTCGCGCCCCCTCGCTTCTCCTTCGCCCTCGCTCGAACTCCGACTTCTTCTTCTTCTTTCCGGCTCGATTCTCTTCCGGAAGAACAGAGTCTTCTCTCGTAGCAAGGTATCGGATGGTTCGATACACCGGAAATGGAAGAAGAGCTACGTTTGTTTCGAACTATCAGCACTAAAGCTACCGACGTTATATATAATAAAATTTAGATACACTGAATAAGTACTTTGGAAGAAGAGAAATTCTGAGGTGAAAAAGATGATTAATTAACCCCTTGCTGTACGATTTCTTTTGTGACTGACTCCGCAATAATTCAGGATTAAATTGGTAAAATAAAAATTGACCGATTTTTCTTGATCTACCATATTATTTACCGTAATATTAATATTGTAGAAATAATTCTATCCTGTCACGTCTCACTGATACCTTCAGCTTAGTAGGTTTTGCAAAACTTGAAAATTTCCTATCCATTTCGGCTAACTAATTAGCAAGGTGTTAACTAACTTGGGTTTTACAAGATAGAAGTGGAATATTTACTTCGTGGCTTCCCTATCAATTTAGGGAATTTTTAGCAAAAATTGGGAACAGGTCATTTTGACCGGCTTGGAAAGTTCAGTGTTAACGCCAAAACTACCAAAGAAATGGCCGGTTGCCAATTTCTTTGCAAAATTCCCAAAGTTGATAGGACAGCCAATAATTATTCCACGTCTATTTTAAAAACTGAGAATTATTTAACCGATTATCTTTTTCCAAAGGACTTACTCGGTATATTTAAATATAGCGGATGCAAGACCGGAAGTTCCTCTCAGCTCTGGCAGAGTTTTCCTAAATTACTAATTGGTATATTTGTCCTCTCGGTAGCTCGAAGTCAATCTAAAGCTACGAATCGCAAGCAAGTCGATCACATAAATGATAAACTACGGCGCAGGATGAAAAAGAATTCATCAAAGATCTCGTGCGTCTTTGCAATACAAATCCGAGGTTCTTGAATGAAGAACCCCCTTGACCTCCATCCAGTCATCGTCCCCGTTGCATCGCTTTTACCTCGGTGCATTCACGATATCATTAACAACTTCCATTCTCAAACATCACCGAAACGAGCCTCGCTAAAACAACGATATCTTCTCGGTAACCTTTCAACAGCCAGAGGCGCCTCTAGCCGCTCGATTTCTTCTGCTACCGTTCTCCGGTGACCTTAATGTCTCGCCTTCTTTTCACGTGCATTCTACTCATTTCTTCGCCAATATGAAATACCAATTAATCGGCAAAAAGGCAATTTAACTACCTACTTTCGTGTAACGCGTGCACCTACTTTCGTAAATCTCATGCGGACGATCTAGAAATATCAAAACTAAACGCCGAAGGATAATCAAAGGCTACGATATCGATCGACGATAAAAAGTAATTTGTCTAATTCGACGTAATACGCGAACGATTAAAGTGAAAAAAGAGACGTAGCTTGTGTCCAGATCGTTGAAAGAAAACTAATTGAACTCACTTTGCATACCGCGCAAACGTTCCTCGTAATGTGCAAAAAATCTTCAGTGCCGTAACTTACGATAAAACATTCTCCGTGGCGCGCTAATTGTCAAGTATGAACAGTCTGAAATCACTTTTTTCACAAGCTCTCCTTTCAGTGCACAATTTTTACTCTCAAAGAAACTTCTTTTTCATTCTGCCCCGTTAAATCCCTCGGCGATCACCGTCACTCGATTGTATACGGTCTTTGCGATAAACGCGCGAATCTTCTCTTCCTTGCAATTCTCATTATACATAATCGATGGTAATTCCGATAGAACGTCGAAAGAAAGAGTGTCATTTGTACTGACTTCTCGGAGTAGATCGCAACAATGCAACGGCGTCGGTGTACTTTCAATAACGGCATTCTTTCGTTAGGTACGATTCGATCAAGGTCATCCATGGCCAGACCGAGAAGGAGGAGAAGAATGATAGGGAGATAGCGAGGTAGGAAGAAGGAGAGAGGAAGATAAGCGAGAGAGAGAAGAGAAGCAGGCAGAAATGTGTTCCATTATGTCGTAGGTTACAAATCATCCAGTCGCGGGAGAACTGTAAACAGGCGGTAAGGTTAAACGTGCATACACGCGCACGTAAGTGCGTTAATGAACGCGCTTATAAGATACGCGGAATGCCGGCGTTTAAATATAGGGTAAACCAGTGTTTCTCAGCCTATCCTATTAACTCGGCCCACTTGGTCCCCGAGGATGCGACACTTTGCGTCACCTCTGCCTCGCGCTCTCATAATTCTGTGTCAACGTTGTCGTGAGAATACTTCCATCGAACGAAGACAATTACAAATGTTCGACGATAAGGCGTGAAATTTGCAGCTCGATATCGCGAGTCGTGGCTTAGAATTCACTGGGTGGCTCGCAGGTGCAAAATGATGGGCGATGGCGGCGACTAGGAAGGCGATTGCCTCTGCATATCGCTCGCGCGTTTCTATCGGCGATTATGAAATTCCCATTGGGGCGTGAGCATTCTCTGCGACGTTTTTTCGTCGTTTTTCCGTCGCGGAATTGCTGTTCGACGTTGCGAGTCGAGTAGGAGATGATCGACGTTCATGAAGATGAAAGATGCGAAGTCGGAAGACGAAATTTTGAACGGCGAGAAGCAGGCGATTTCACCGTAGTTACTTGTTTTGCTATTGTTCTTAGTTCCGCGATTAAGTTCTCGAACGATAGGTAAAAGTATCGCGAGTGGAGTCGACGCGGATTTCGAGATTTTAAGAACAGAGTCTCGCGCTGTATCGGCGCCGTTGATATTGCAGGCGTAACGCAACGCCTAGCAAGGAGAACAGTGCGCGCGGCATTAAAGCGTTGCGAGAGATTTAAATAGAATACAAACGACATTGTAGAGCAAACTGGAGAAGGAGAGAGGGAGAGGGCAACGGAGAGAGAACGAATTTGTGAAAACGAGGGTAACATTTCGCCATCGCTGTTCCGAGTGTACTGTCTCCTTTATATCGCGCGAGCGCCTTACTTAATTAGACAATTAACCCCTACAATTGCTGAAACCGATGGCGCAGAAAACGGCCAGGAGAAATATGGATAAAAAAAGCATTCCTGGGGCCTCGTTCTCTTTGATTTTTCTTCCGAAACTGTCCCCTAACGTTTTCATTCAACGTTGCATTGCTATTCGAATCGAAAGATTCTCAAATTTCTTCTGACGCAGGAAAATTGAAATTTATATTAAAAATGGCAATTATATTTCAAATTTAAATTTGTTCTGCCTATAATACAGGAATTCAATAGACTAGTCTTGTCACGATTGGTGCACAAACTTCCAATATGAATTCTCAAAACTTCCCACGCTTCTCGCGACTCTCGTTAATAACTTTAGCGTCAATTTAGACCCACGAAAGCAATGCCACGCCTAAAATGAAAATAGCACCGCAAACATGCAACCACGACGATCGATAACGAACATGCGAAACGGCTCGGCTCGACTGTAATGAGAGCAACGTTGAAAATCGTTTGACCAAATATTTTTTGGTCACACATGTCGCCCTATCGAATCCGCCACTTGGTTTTTAATTTTTTTAGTTCTGATTCGTAATCAGCGACCCAAATAATGCTAATATATCAATTTTCCATTAAATTGGAGGTGTTTTGAAGTTTTGGCCAGAATTTTAGCGAGACCACTGTGCGACGTCTCTCGAAAGTCGGAGGATAAAGTCTCCTTGTCGTCTCGTTGAGAACGTGCCATGCTGCTAGAACGCTGCGAAAGGCGATCGGTGAAGGAAGCAGATAGATAGACGAATAGATGAGGAGCTAGATAGATAAATAGATGAATAGATGAGAAGCTAGATAGACGATTAGATGAAAAGACAGATAGGTAGATGGATAGAGGGAAAGAGAGGGAGAGAGAAAGAAAGAGTCGGAGCCAGGGGACTTTAGTAGCACGGCCAGAGGAAGAGAGAGGTAGGACGAAACCTCCGTTTCCACACCGGATATCCTCCCGAGGGAAGCGGTGCACGCGATTCGCATCGCCACGCCCGCAGCGTAGATATAAATGTCGTCGCTTATATTACTAACAGCGTAAAGCCGAAGGAAAGGAAACTCGTACTCGCGAAACTCGCATTAATTGGACGCTAATTTTACGTTTCATTTAATACCTGCTCCCTCGGTCTCGTCATTTTACTTGGATTTTCACCGATCATCGAAAGGTCCTACATCCTTTTCGCATCTATGACAAACCGTGCCGTTTTATCGATTCACGGCAAATAAACTGACAAGAATCTTCCAAATATTCCAAAATGTATCCTGCAAATTGGTAACGTGACTCTTCTAAAGTGCATGTTCTGATCTTTTAAAGTGCAATTTTTAAATCATTCTCAACGTATTGTAAATCGATGAGGCGTCCTAAATCGAGAGAATTCCAAGTGGCGCGACGCGAGATTCATAAATTACAGGAATCAACGAGGAGGAAACGCGTCGAGATAAAGATGAACGTTTACATTTCGTAAGAGTAACTTTTCACGGAGGTATTTCACGTTCCTCCCGCGCCGTTTTAATCGATCCGGTATATTTACAGAGGCCAGAAGCCGGACGAAATAAACCAATATCCCATGGAGACCTTGAGTGTGCCTCCAGCCCGGGTGTTGGTGTCGTCGTACAACATGCGCGGAGTGCATGATGTGCAACATCCACCGCGTACATGTCACCTTATTAGATGAGCCTGGCCACTCGCATTTCTAGATCACGTCCCGTTCTTCCATACAAAGCAGCCAGTCTCTTTGTAAATTTTCACCACGGCTCTCTCGATTTCCAGAGGCCATACGCTCATGCCAGTTGCGAATATAAAGGAGCCGTGGCGGAGAACTCCTACGTTTCGTGCATTCGTTTTATATCTAACTTTTATTACTCCCCCCTTATTTATCTTCATTTGCTCCTATTCATTTTTATTCACCCTTCCCCCCGCAATGAAATATCGCGGCTTGACGCTAAAACTGCCGGCGTTGAATCTATCATGTTTGAAGATGTTAAGCGAGTACTTTGGAAAAAGAGGAATCCAGAGGTGGAAAAGTTGATCGATCGAGTCAATTAGATTTTAGAGGACAGAAGTGGATTATTTACTTCGTTTCTCTCCTGCGAGCTTGGAGAATTTTTCGAAGTAATTGAGAAGCAGTCAGTTTGACTGGTTTGATAGTTCTAGCGTTAATAATTCGTAATGAATCATCCTGGAAATATTTTGTTGGACGCGCAAAAAAGAACGCCTCTTTACCTAATGTAATTGTATTATAAGAGGAAGATACCCGTAGAGCCGATCAAAGACACGAACTCGTTTGGCGAGTGCAAGAAAAAGAGTCGTAAGCGTGACGCAACGGTGCGTTTATGATAATATTATTTTTGCCAGGAATCTCGTCGATTTATCCCGGCGATATTCCGCTCGCGATTCGAACTTGCGCGCTTGATTAATTCCCGAACTACTACGCGTTACTCGGCCTACCGTGAGAGGACGCGATACGACGAGAACGGAACGGACAAGGACGGATCGGGTTTGCGCTCACTGTCTGCCTTTACAACGTCGAGGGAGTGGGAGGAGGTGCGCGCACACATGCGCGCGCACGTGTAACGTATGCGCACCAACACCGCGGGACCGGATAGGACTTACGCGCAAACGGATGAAGAGAGACGGAGAGAGAAGAAAGAGGATGGTTCTACGGGTTGTAAAGTAAGAATGACGAAGACGAAAGAGGATGTAGTCGGCGGACATGTACGAAGAGAACCGAGTATCCCCGACATGTGGGAGAGCCCGTACTACACACAGGGGTATCGGTTTTACGACGTTCGATCACCTGAACGAAGATTTTTCAAGCACGAGGAAGGATAGAACGGGGGTACCGGCGATGATTTATTTTCTTTTTTACGGTTCCTCCGTCTCTTCTCGAAAGTCTCTTCTCTCCCGATGATCCTCGATAGCACGATAAACGGACTGGCCGTGGATATCTTGAAAATTCTTGAGATAATGTGTCAATTTTACGCGTTACGTTAGGATAGATCGGGAAAATTGTGGCGCGAGTTTGTCCTTGCTCCTCGAGCCATTGATAAACGATGAAGGACGCGAGTGAAAACGTAGGGGCAGGAAGAGGGAGAGGAGGAAAGAAACGGATGAACGGACGGGCAACGGGACGCGTTAGAAATTGGAGTGTGGGTGTCACATTGGACACGGATACGTGGAAAGCTCATCGAGCAGGCTGGATGTTACGTACGTGGGGCCTGATCGACTACAGCCAGCCCTGCTCGCACAATACGAGCATGAATGAAGTATCGCGTCTGGCTCGCGGGGTACGGTATACGGGGCCGAAGTAGGGAGGAGAGACGAGGGTCGCAGGCGTCACGGTGCTTTCGTGGCTGTGAGGTTGCGGCAACGTGTGTACGTGCGTTTACGTGTATCGGCTGCGCACGGGTGTGGGTGAGTGCGCGCATATGCAACTTTGAGTGTGATCGAGCGCGCATGCGCATCTAGCACCCCACCCACGGAAAGACAGGCTGCTGCTCCGCTGTTTGTAGCGAGCAGAGAGTCTACAACGCCGCAACAGCGCTGAGCGCAGCCGGCCTCGCCGAAAGGAGGCACGACTGCTCCTGCTGAGAAAACGAACGGTACACGGTATTGAGAAAAACGGACGATACGAGAGGAATCGCGAGTGTACGCGCGCGTTTATACGTTTCTCTCTTGCGACGCCGATTCGCGAAACTTCCGAGGCGAGAACTCTGGGAGAAACTTCGATCGTGTTTCCGAGATATCGGTGGAAAAGCGTCTAATAAAGTTCGTCGCGTTCGACGGAGTCGTGCCGTAACGTTTCCTGTCGAGGGTAACGTGTAACTTTTTGTTGTTTTTTTGTATCGAGTGCAAGATCGAAAGTGGCCCGACCTAGGGACGCTAGATGGATACGGAGCTTGATGTTTTAAACGGATCGTGGAGCGGTGCAACGACACCATAGGGAGGATGTGAAAGAGCGGAGAAGAGGTTAGAAAATACTCGAGAGTCGGATCGTGTCGTGGAGCGATCGCGTAGGTTGGAGAACGTCGAGGTGGAAGAAGGAAGCGGGGAGGAATTCGACGAGGCAGAAGAAAGCGTGGAAAGAGCGGCTACGGGGAAAGAGAGGAGAAAAGAAAGAAGAGAAGGAGGGAAAAAGAAGAGAAAATAGTGGTCGTGTTGACTGGTGGCCCTGCGGGCTGGATAGTACGCGCCTGGGTCGCGCTCGCACGATCTACACCGGCATGGCCGCCGAGGCCAGCTGAACTTCTTCCTCTCTCTCTTGCGCGAACGAACGTTGCTCCCTCCCTTTTTCTCTCTTGCTCCGTCTCTTTCTCTCTCTCTCTCCCTCTCTCTTTCTCTCTCCCTCCTACCTTTCCCGTCTCCGTTTCTCCGTCTCTCTCGTTCTCGCTCCTACCTTCGTACGCCCCCTCTCTGTCGTCCCTTCCGCTCTCCCCTCTCGGCTGTCCCGTCGTTCCGTCTCTTTTTTCTTCCTTCCACTCGAGTCGTTCGTACTCTCTTTCTCTCCCGTTCTGCTTAACGCGAGAGAGGACCGTGCGCCACGAATACTCAGGCTCCGTGTATACGTTTGTCTCTCCGTGTGTGCGCTCAGTTTGCCAGCCATTGCGGGGAAATCGAGCGGAGGCTCGTCATTCGAGAAAAGCAGCGAACGCGCGAACCCCTTTACTCTACTTAGCCAGGTACAGGCCGGAGATCTATCGCGGGAGCGGTCTCTCGAGCACGGAAACACGGACGTCTCTGCGCCTTCGTCGATGAAATCGATCAACGGCATCGGATCTACTCGCTGAAACGTATCTCCGTGGATAATCCATCCCCGTGGAAGTTGCGCGAGGTGAAGCTAACCGTAGCGCGACGGAAAGGATCGTGCGGGAAAAGTTAAAAGGAAAGGAGCGGATCAACCGAAACTCGAAGTCCGAGAGAAAGCGGAGGGCAAAGGAGGACGATACTCGCGAGGAAGAGTAAACAGCGGACATCGGTTGATCGTGACAGACGAATCAGAAGAATCAACGACGATAGGTGAAAACGACAGGGCGACATTGGCGCTCGTCACGCACCTGTCGGCATCGTCGGGGTGCTGCTGCCAGTGGCAGTGTGGCAGCTCGTGGCCGAAGGAGGAGGAGACGGAGGAGGTGGAAGAATAACGGAGGGCAGAATAAAGGGCAAGCATCCACCTCGGTGAAGTTTACGCACGAGGACGTACGCGAGGGAACACAACTGCGAGAAGAAAGAACGCGGGAGGAGGAGAGAAGGATGCGCGTGAAGGAGAACAGCGGAGAGAGTCCACTGGTTGCTTTTCCACGGAGAGCAGTACTGTTGTTCGAGGTGCGAGCCGCGTGACACGAATGCGGGAGCGCGAGAGAAAGGAGAGCCAGAAGCGAGGGAGAGAGAGAGAAGGATACACCCCAGCGAAGGCATATCCGGCCGTGGCATGTGCGCGCGACAAGGACAGAGCGAAGTGGCTATTTCTGTGGAGCATAGGGGGCCGCCCGTATAAAATAAGCAGTGAATGAAGGAGCCTGTTTACTGGCAGACGGCCTACGCGAGATTCAGTCGGCTCTCTTTCTCTCGCTCTCTCTCTCTCTCCCTCTCTCTCTCTAGCGAGCGCGCGCCGATAGCCGTCTCTCTCGATCTTCCTTGCTCTCGCTCAAGTACGCGCCGCACAGCGAAGAGAGAAAGGGGAGACGGAGAAAGAGAGACAGAAACGCGTCGTTGGCACGAGAGAGAGCCGTGTGTGTGGCCAGTGCGCGAGAAGAGGCCGTGGTGTGCCAGTCTCGTCGTTCCGTCTCGTCTCGTCTCGTCTCTTCTTCTCTCCCTCGCGAGTTTATTCGTCCACGGGAGAGCTCGGTACCTTCCTCTCGACGGCGAGCACCGTGCATCCAGTCTCATCGCAGCTTTCCGTTTCTAATCGCGGAAACGATAATCCCTCACGCACCAGCCGTACCACGAGGCACCACCTCGTGGGGTCTTTTCGTACGGAGATTGCGTTTCACGGGGAAGAGTACGTGTGTGCTTACGTGTTGTGACGTGATCAGTGCGGAAGAAGAGGAGGAGGAGGAGGAAGAAGAAGAAAAAGAAGGAAGGAGGAATACAAGAAAGAGAGAGAAGAAAGTAAGAAAAGAGAAGAAACCGCGCAAGTTTGAAAACACCGTCGTGCAAGTTTCTCGCCTCTTTCCGTCGAACGTGCGCGAGACGTCGAATGTTGTGCCGAGCGAAAGTGACAAACTGATCGTTCTCCGCCGTTCTTCGTCTCCCTCCCTCTTTCAGTCTCTGTCTCTATGAGTTCGCGAGCAACGTTTCGCGAGGCAGGCCGAAAGGGAGGATAAAAGAGACGCTCGGGGTGAAAGGTACAGGTGAAAAGGGAAGTGCCGAAAGTGTGGATACCTTAGACTACGAGCCGCCCCCGGCGCTGCCACCGCGGCGCCCGCCCTGGCCGTCCAACAGCCTGACCAACGCTATCGCCAGCACCGGCATCGACGATATCATCGTCAGTCCTAGTACTGGTACTAGAACTAGAACTAGCACCAGCACCGCCTCGAGGTACATCGGCCGGCGCGCGACAACGACGACGACGACCGCGTCAGTGGCAGCGACGGCGGCTACGACGACTACGACGTCGACGACGACACTGACAGCAACAACGCTAGCACCGGCGCTCTCCGCGTCCCACGGCTCAACGACCTCGTCCGCGCAAGTGTCGCCGCAGCCGCCACCCTTGACGCCGCCCCAGTATCCTGCGCCCCCACGGCCCCCTAGTCGAAACGGTGAGTTTTATTACGTTTCACCGTATCTCTTTTCAACTTTTCTTCGACCGATCGCGTCTCTCGAGGTGCATTCGTGGTTAGGAACGTTCCACGAGTCGCTACTCTTTCCCCCGTCGCGGAATCATTTACGAAAGGAAACGCGAAGGAAATCGGTGTCCGGGCGATCCGTTGAGCCGGAGAAAGGCTACCGGAGTTCAGCGATACCGGAATGAATGACAATCGGCCCCGGGTTATGCTGAAACGTTCTTAACACTTTACCGACCGGTAGCCTATTAATAGGCTTTTTGTCACCAACGCTTAGACTTTTAGTTTATTAATCGGTTCCCACGGTAATCACTAATTTGTTATTTATTATTGTATTAGAACGGTGTTAAGGAGTCGATGAGAAGCATTTGTAATTTTCAAAGAGACTGTAGTTTTTTGTAGGCAATCTAAGCCGAAACAAATCCTTTAAAGTGGGTAGAATGCTCAAACAATAGCGGTCGGTAAAGTGTTAAGACTGTCGGTGCAGCGACGACACGAACGAGTATTTCTTCTTCTCGCGTTCCTCCAAGTGTGTAGGGGTAATAAGATAAAAAGAAAAAATCGGTTCACCGCTTTCAAGTGCGAGACGCGTTCGTACGCAAGTCTCCGTTTTCCTCATTAATTCGAATCTCCGATCGAATTGGACGATTCGGCTCGAGGTCACGCGACTTCCCGGCAACTCGTTTCGACGGAGCGTGACTCGTTGTGGATTGAGTCACCCTACGGTCTCATAGAGGAGAGACCAGTTACGAGGTGTACGGTCAGAGAGAAGTGAATGAAATCCGCAGGTGTAGAAAGTTCGCGAGAAAGTCGCCACTGCCTTTCCGTTCGTAAAACCGACGCATTCTTGCACCCGCCGGCTCCCTTTTCTCTGCTCGCTCGCGTATCCACTCGGTCCCAGCACCGAGAATCGCCGGTGTTTCCTCTCTCTTTTTACTAGGTTACACGCAGAGTGTGTACGAGCGCACCCACACGCGCTCCTTCGTCCGCGTGTCGTACGCGAGACCAACACATTCGCGTCATTCGCTCGGAATGGTAATATGAGTGAATGCCATTCGGTTTGACGTACCCTGCGACTTTCTGCGCGTGCGCTCTCGGTCGTGCGCGCGCATGGGTGTCTCTTTGTGCGCATAGACTCTCGCGCATAGCGCGGTTGAACGCAGAGTACCGAGATGCTTCTCCAATTCCCATTCAAATTCTTTACGAATTTCACGATAGCTCGGATCTTGATCGAGGGGTGTGCGTCCTTTCTACGTCGAAACTTTTCGTATTTCGAGCTTGAACGTTCCTCAGTTGAACTCTTCGAGGCTTCTTCGAGAGTTTTGAAAGAATTCTAAGCAGAAATACCATCATGAGTGGTAAAACTGATTGTATCAATTTCCCTTTCGCAATTGCCACGATAAAATATCGCCCAGCTTAACGAGAATATCGTTTCCGAATCGATTCCCTCTGATCGACGAAACCAAGTGGCAAAGTTTTCGATCGAACTCGTACGAATAATTCGCGCGGCAACCGGCGAAGGTAGATATCGATACGCTCACGCGCAACGCGACAGGGACGCACACACGCGCATGCGTGCTCGACACATTCGCACACACGCGGCGGTGTCGGTCTGGCATGAATGAAACCATGATTTCCACGCATGGCGCATAGGTAGGCGACTCGGCTGGCGCTATGCTCGACTCACCGATCGGAAAGATTAACCTCTCGGCTTTGGTGCGCGATATCGATCCGATTTGCGCTCACTTCGATTTCATATCTCTTGCGGGGAAATTGGTCAAAGTTGCAATTCTTTCTGTTAGTGCACAATTACAGAGAATTCTTTTTCATTCAGAAATATGAATTTAATCGGAATATTGCAATATTCTATTGCAATGCAGAAGATAATAAACGCAGGTAAAAGTGGCTCCTCGCTCGCGTATCGCGCACCACTCGTCCACAGCGAGGCTCATAATTATTCGTCTAGAATGCAGAATACATTCGAGGAAACTCTCGAAGCATTGAGACGCCTGTGGAATATAAAGCCGCAACGAATGCGGAATATAGAAGAAAATTCTCGAAGCACCGCCCGTCCATTTTCATATCGGATATCTCGAATCTATCGGCGACTTTGCTTCCCCGAATCCTTGCTCCTCGTAGATTCACGAATCATCTACGACACTCGGCGGAAACTTCTGTCAACTGGAAAAGAATCTCAAACTTAAAATATCTCGTGAAATATTTTATCCTGTCCATCTTTATCGTCGAAACAGAGATGTCTTTCGGACATTGAATCTTCCCGCAATATTTCTGCGGTTTAAATTGCCACATCCTGTCGCGGACCCACTGCTTTAGATGGATTCCGAACTACCGAGGCTACGATATATTAAATAATTTAAGAAAACTTTGCCATAGATGGCGAATTGCGAGTCCGAGCCTTTTCTTCTTATCCGCCACAGCCCCGCGTATTATTTTCCCTCGTCTACTTGGATCGTTTATGATGAAACTAGATGAACCAGGCGATAACGGGATGCCAGCGTGGAGAAAACGGAATTCCGGTATATCTAAATAAATCTAGAGCCCTCCCGCTTTCTCGAGTCGCATAAAATCGCCTCGACGAAACACCGTTGTTATTCTGTTTGTCCGCGTCACTTCCTCCCGGGAGCGAAACGGAGCACGATGACGTAAAGCGCCGAAGGATCACGATTTTCGAAGATTCTCGAGCTACTGGCATGTATATTCAACAATTTCCTGTATCTCCACCTCCGCAGATGGAGGAGAACTTGTTCCGAAATTCTTCGCTCCTTTTATTTCGTAGAATTCTTTTAGTTCTCTTTTACAAAATCGAAGGATAATTTTGTGTAAAATCGCTTTACATCGAGGTGTTGAAACATCTACGGCAGCTGTGAGGTTTTTTTTAAAAACTTTGTTCATTATTATCTTATTCTTAATTAGGAGTTGGCTGCATAATGGTATTAAGATAAGAGTATAATTTCTTATCGGATTACTTTTATGCAGCTAACGCTTTATGCAACAAACACCACGCTAATAGCCTCTTCTACGCCGTTATTACGCATAATTAAATCTAATTATGTCCTTTGGGAATTCTCGTCTTCGATATCTTCCCTCGTTTCGACTCCTCTCCGTGTCGAATCTTTTCTATTCTCCTTTCTGTCGGAACTAATGGCAAACCTCAACGTCTCTTTAACACTAGATTTACGGAAGCCGTCAAACTGACGGGTTCCTACTTGTTTTATAAACATTTTTCAAGTTTACAGAGTAGCTGTACAGTAGAAATTTCACGTGTATTTTATAACACAACAATGACTTAACGAATTACCATCTTTGCCGCTTGATCCCTCTTTTTCCAAAGTCCTTATTTCATATATTGGGATGTAGCAGATTTCACGCCCGTAAATGTAGTGTTAACTTATCACACCTAAAATTAGCAACAAAATAGGAGAAAACCCCCTGTAAATGTTCCTAGGGAAATATAGAATCAGAGGTCCGCCGGTTCTTGAAAGGTCTTATCTTTCACCTAGGACCTACAGCTTTGGATTATCCGGGTTATTATGGGTAATTCAAATCACCTAGGCTGTGATACATTAATTTAGAATTTGCAGAAAAGCTAACGGAGCTGACAAACAGTTGATATCGAATCCCCTAATACGAAATTCGAGGCTTTAACCCCTTGCTCTACGATTTCTTTTGTGACTGCCTTCGCAATAACTGAGATTTTAATTGCTAAAATAAAAATTGATCAGTGATTCCCCATTCACCGTATAATTTAAGGAAATATTAATACTGCAGGAATAATATTATCGCGTCGTCTCATTAATATTTTCAATTTCATATGTTTTGCTAAACTTGCAAATTTCCTATCCCATTTACCTCATTACAAGTGTCACTCGTTATAGCAGAGCAAGGGGTTAAAAAGAAGAATTACTTAACTGATCATCTCTCTCACTTCTTCATTTCTCTTTTTCTAAAGTACTTATTTATTATATTTAAATATGATATATATAACGCCGATAATTTTAGTGTTAATTATTATCATTTAGATCTGTTAGGACCATATTCCAAGTACTAAATCTTCATGACACTAATTAAAATTCTATTCCTCATTCTCTGCTCCCATTTACCTCATCACGAGTCTCATTCGCGCAAGGGGTTAACTCCAAACCATAGCCTATTTCCTATTGCTTCCTATTTCCGGTATCTTTTGCAACCATTGTAACAGCAACTCCAAGACAGCAGGCTCGAAATGAAATATAAAAAGAAATGTCTCATCGAAAGAGTTTTTCTTCCCAACGCAAACACCGAACCCTGTGAAAAGTTCTAAGCTGAATATCTCGACTACCTTACGTAAGTGGCAGCGCTGCAACTCTGTAACAAATGCAACCTGCCGATGCGTCACGCATGCGTTTGACGAGGTTTGCCACGGGAGTGTGCTGTCCTTGAGCGACGTACGCCCGGAATGATCAATCGGAGGAATATTAACAGTCGCGGACTCGCGAGAGGAGTGCCGTGTTTACGTATCGCGAGAGTCGAAAGCCTTTAAATCGACGTCGATTACTGTAGCCTCCGATCGAACGTTCGAGAGTTGCTCGATGAATTCGTTGCGAGGAAAGTGTCGGCAGGTAGCTTGGAAATTGCTTGGAGTCTGATCTCAAGCTTTTCTTCGGTTTCATCGGTGATAGGTGAATTTGAAATAAATTGACGGAAGAAGTTGGAGCAGGTGGCCATCAAAGGGGAGCGTTTGCAGTTAGAATTTCGCAGGAGCACTTGGATAACTTGGAGTATGTTTGGTGTTGTTGCGAAAGGGAGGATTAACCCTTTGCACTCGGAATCATTTTTACTATCAGCTACCAGCCACTCCAGGACTATTTAAAATTGTGCGTGTGCACAGCTGGGGAAAATTGATAGCCTTGATTTTTTATTAAAAAAGAAACGTATACAAATAAAATTATGTTTTACAATATAAAAAAATATAAAAATACACCGAATTTACCTGACAACGGAGTTATCAGCTTATAATGCAATGGCGCTGCTGCGGCGACAAGGGAGTGCAAAGGGTTAAAATTGTTCGAGAGGATCAGAGTGGATGTAGAGTTAAGAGGTAACATTTTCAAGTGGACGGAACCATTTGAATTCGATGTTGGACGATGAAACGACCGGCGAAGCCTCCATCCTGCGTTCTCCATCCAAAGTTCTCCAATCTCTCGGAGGAAGACTCCGTGTCTCTGTAACGCAAGAATACCGTCGCTACGCTATCTTCGTGTTTGCCAACCCCGTTATCTTTCGTTCCTCCGTCTTCGATCTCCTCTCGGTCTCCCTTTCCTCCTCTTCCTCCCGCGTCTCTTCTCCACCTTCCGTCGAATCGTTCCTCTTCTCCTTCACCCTCTCGGGTTTTCTTCTCTCTATCTTGTCTCTCCGTACTTCCTCGTATTCTCTTTCTTTTTCGTCCAGTTCGCGTATCTCCCTCTTCGCTATTCTTTCGCTCAGCCTCTCGTTTCCCTCTTGCTGTGTCTCCTCTCGTCATTCTCCGGGCTGCTCTCATTTCCCTCCGGATTTCTGTCCTTTCTTTTGGTAGATCCACCGTCTTTTCTGTGCTCTCCTACGTTCTGCTTCGGCAAAAACGCTTCCTCTGCTCCTCGATTTCCCGGTAGCCGCTCTGCTCCATCGGTTCGCCATCGTTTTTCGGCTGGTTCCTCCGTTTCGCCAACTGACTCCTTGGTTCGCCATCGTTTCGCCAACTGGTTCCTCCGCTCACCATAGTTTCGCAAATTGGTTTTTTAGCGCGCGGGAAGGATGGGTTTGGTGTTTAATCAGAAATGCGTGTAAATGCTTTTTATTTCTACGACGTTTTCAGTTGCTCGATTCAAACTAGACTAAACTGTCGCTCTTCGCAAGCATACCCATTCGCTTCGACCCTCTCACGCTCACACACATACATGCATTCTTAAAACATCCAAATCTCTAGCTCGCGTACCTCGGGCGTTCTTTCACACTCTCGTTCAGCCACTCTTAACTTCCAAACATTTCCATTCGTTCCGGCATTCTTGCTATCCTCACTCATACATTATAATACCCCTACAGTTCCTCCGTTTGCTAACATTGGCAAATTGATTCCACCGTTCACCATCGTTTTGCAAACTTATTTCTCCGTTCACCATCGTTTCGCAAATTGGTTCCTCCGTTCACCGTCATTTCGCCGGCTGGTTCCTCCGTTTCGCCAACTGACTCCTTGGTTCGCCATAGTTTCGCAAATTGATTCCTCCGTTTGCCAGCGTTTGACAAATTGATTCCACCGTTCACCATTGTTTTGCAAATTGATTTCTCCGCTCACCATCGTTTCGCCAACTGGTTCCTCCGTTCACCAGCGTTTCGCCAGCTGGTTCCTCCGTTTCGCCAACTGACTCCTCGGTTCGCCGTCGTTTCGCAAATTGGTTCCCCCGTTCACCATCGTTTCGAAAATTGACCTCGCTTCGCCAACTGGCACCTCGGTTGCCCGCTTCTGCGCAAAAGCGAGAGCGCAATCTTCGATGATCGTAGCGCGTTGTCGTCGAGTCACATCCGGTCTGCACGATCGCATTGGCGTGCCCTCGGCACCCCATGGTCCTCGTCCTCCTCGCGATCTTCCTTCCACTCCTCTTCTCGCGTAATCTTGGCGCGAGCAGTGGAATTCTAAGCGCCAATCGAAAGCCCACGATAAGCGGAAGTCTCTTTAAATCTGTGTTAGCTTCTCGATAAATCGGTCCCTCTGTCACGGACGCGATGATCGCCGGAGCGAGGAACCGAAATGCACTCGCTGCCGGCCACGAATAACTCATAATCCGTTGCATAATGCACCGATAAGGAACATATCGCG
Source organism: Cerceris ruficornis (assembly GCA_963989415.1). Taxonomy (NCBI): domain Eukaryota; kingdom Metazoa; phylum Arthropoda; class Insecta; order Hymenoptera; family Crabronidae; genus Cerceris; species Cerceris ruficornis. The sequence goes on along the minus strand of OZ022520.1, from coordinate 31,309,474 downwards.
ATACTTCTTCCATTGCATTGCAGCAAAGAGCGATTTAACCTGGTATCTACGTACTTTGGTGGATTTAGAATCGCCGAGGGAAGGATATATTAAATTGCTGCTGGTCGATACAGAATAGAGGAAGAAGTTGAGACATCTGGCTCGTCCGAACGACGGAGACGGAAACTGAGGGATCTCGTGGTCGATTCCTCGGGCTGGTGACCCACATGACTGCGTTGGTCTATCGTGCAGGACGGCAGACTGTTATCTCGTGAACACTTTTACGAATTAGCGCGATAGAAGCGGACTGCTATGACAGCCGTATATCTCGGAACGGAGGTGCGCGACCTCTGCCGGGTTAAAAAGGAGAAACGTGAGCTTGCCGGACCCTTTCCTCGTGTTCCTCCTCCGTCTCCACTCTTGCATTCTCTTTCTACAAATATTCTTCAAATTCTCTCTTAAATTAATCAAATTCTTCCACCATATACCTCACAAAAACTCCCCTCTCTTTCCTTCGATCCATTTGAATTTCTTCATTGATCACTACTTTTTCCAATCGAATCTAGACTTGGCTCAGAGTCATTTTTTCTTTCGTTGTACTTCATTCAACTGTACTCCTTTCTCCATTACGTTTATAGTAGCCAAACTTGAAAACCGCCTGCCCCCACCACATCGGCCCCGGAAATCCGAGATCGACTAATGACAACCGAAAACGCAGCACTTCATTCGTCGTTCCCATGACGACGCAACGAACGTGCGGCTCTATCGGCCAATCGCGCGTTAGAATCGAAAATGACGTCGGAACGAGGGTTGTCCCTATCCGTCGGGCGAATCAGAGCAAACCAGAGGCCAGAAGACTTCTCTAGTCTTTGCGAGCTTTAGCTGTAGATCTCTCTACTCCATTTACCTATATCTCTTCCTCCGCTTCGTTTAGCTACGCCTCTCTCTCTCTACCCTATTCACCTACGTCTCTCTCGTCCGCGTTCAACTAAGTTTCTCTTTCTCCATCATTTAACTCCCTCTTTCTCGTTCCTCCTCTCACTCGAACAGAGTCTCCTTCCGTGACTCCCTCTTTCTTCGCCTCCACGGTCGACTGTTCCCCGACTTTTGCCCGTCCGTCCTTGGGGGAAGGGAACGTTGACCCTCTCGACCGTCCGTCCATCCGTCCGTACGTACGATCCTCCGAACGTGGTTTCATTCAGAATGCGACGCCAGAAAGATCGACGTTGATATATACCGGATGAGGAATGATGCTGCAGAACATGGAACAACACAAACACTGTTAAACGCTCGCCTCTTTTTCCAGTCCCACGGGACGCATTCGCTCCTCCGCTCCGGGGAAACGTGTAACGACAACTCGAAATATATGTCGACCTCTCGACGTTCGTCGTCGATCGTACGATCGGATAATACGCTCGGCGATCGTAGATAACGTTGATCATTGTCGGAATAGATGTTAAATCGGTGTTAGCGTGGTATTTGTGTTGGTAATTATGACGGTGATTAGGGAATTAATTTGAGTCGAGGGTGATACGAAGAATCGAACGGATCGGAGTCGTTTGTTTAGCTCGCTTGGGAGCTACCGTTTTTGGTGGCCGTGATGCTTCAGCTCCAAAATTCTCCAGTAAAATCCAATTCTTTTTAACCCTTCCGAGAAAGATCTTTATATTTAATTTGAAACAGGGTGTAACAAGTTTTTATTAATATTTTGAATGCAAGATAAGCTTGTTGAACGCGATAATTATATGAGTCGCCCAGAAGCCAATGCTGTAAGTCCATTTTTTGATAGTTTCCGATTTTTGTAAATTTCAATAGAATGAAGTTTATTCTATTAAAATTCTCAACAATCAGAAAATACCAAAAACCGGACTTAACCGCATTGGCTTCTGAGCCACTCATACGTTGCCCTTGAAAATGATAAAAATTTGGAAGTTGGACATATTATCCCATCAGCTTTTTATATTGGGCTTATATATCCCAGCAGCTCTCAAAAATAATAAAATAAGTATCTTTTCAATTTCTATTATATATTATTACATATTGACGTTGTTGCGTACGGCATAAAGCAGTTATTACAAAGACCAATTCCGCAGGTGCAGCAAACGGTAGTAGTTCTCTTCTCCGCACAATTTTTTGCACATCTCAAATTCGGGAAAATATATCCCAGCAGTTTAACCCTCTATAGCCCGAATTTTCTGTAGCATCTGAAGATCAGTTGTACAATGGCACATTAGAAAATCATAGAAATACTATTATAATTAGTAGACTTAACTTGATTTTGAAACATTAAATTGTAAAGAACTTGTTAATCTTTAAGAACCAAATTGGAATACTTGGCAAAGTTAAAAAACTGACTTTGAAGAATAAAAGTTTAGATTTGTCTCATGTTACTTCAAAGTTACACGGGCCCATAGAGGGTTAAATGAACATTAGTTTAGGACGTATTGTCCTGTTAGTCTCGAAAGGGTTAACGGACAGGTTTTTTTTTGGTTTTTGATTATTGTGCGAACTTAAAGTCGCTGAGTGCATTCGAGCACAGGGCTACGGCCTGGACGATGGTCCTCGAATTTCAAAATGGCGGGGACGAGATCGAACTTCTCCGGATGAAACAATTTTTCCCACGACGTGTGCAATATAGTGCCGTTGGTTTTACAGTCGCTTAAAGTTCTACTCTTTTAAAGCGATCGAAGAACTATCGCTGAGAAACGTGACTCTCGAAGGAGACCTTAGACGGTCGTTTTAAAGTGCAGGAGGGTTTTGTCACCCTTGTTCGAGATAATTGTTACTCCAGATGCGCAACTACCCTTTCGAGTCTATTTACACTTTCTAGCGGCAGTTAGAGGACTCAATTTTATTTTAGTTCTGAACTGTCGGAGCTTATAGCAGCTACGAAGTCTCGATTAATAGGGCAGAGTTTAACACGTTGAATGTCACGGGGGTCACCGGTGACCGGCGCTACTCGATTTAATGAAATTTCTTGCGACTTTCAAACCTTAGAAATCACGAATTCTGCTATATTCGATACTTAAATGCTGCTATTAAAAAGGTAACGTACCGAATTTAGTGTTAATATTGGTCTATAAAGGATACGCTTTTAATAGAAGAAGTCTTACGCCTTTGGAAACAGTGAAACTACCGAAATACGGATGAAATTCGACGTGTTAACTTTCTTTCCAATTTTTTCGAATTAATATATCACAGCCTGCACGATTTGGGAGCCTAAAACGATGAAGTATACTACCTAGAAGTATACTCTCCATAACTATTCGGTATACTACCAGACTACAGACTTTTTTTCATAATATTATAATGAATAATGATTAACTTTTTTTTAATTTAAATAGTTTAAATACAAATTTTAGTTTGTGATACTAAGGATATAAGAAATTATTTTCACTATAGACTCTACATCTCCTACAATTATATAATTATTGTCGCGCCGATTCGCTCTTTTCGCACTCAATTACGACAAGCGCTACTTCGCTGTTCGTGATTTTTCACCAACGTCTTTAACAACCCGTGGGACTCAAACGGTTCAATGAGCGCAGCTAAAATCGCAAATTTAAAGCACCAACCATCGAGTTGCAACGTAGCGAAAAAATGTTTAAAGGGACATCCGGAAATTTGAACTCATCCGCACCATCTGGGACTCCAAACTTTCGAACCCGTAATCCCAGCTCCCGGTAAACGACTCGTGTCGTACGTTTTTTTTTTCCAAGCCAAGAAATCCAAAGCGCGTTATCTTCGTTCGATGATATCGCCTCTTCTCTTCCGTCGATCCCCGTCGAGTTAAACGAAGCGTGAACCACACGCCGGAAATGTAATCTCTGTGAGAGATTAAAAAAAAAAAGGAGAGAGAAGAAGGCATTCGATTTTACGCGATAGAGACGTTCAATGGCTCCAATGCGTTATAGTTTCGTCGCACGATAATCGTCACAATAGTTTATGTTAATTGCTCCTCGCTGCGAGATACGAAGACTTTTATTTCGGGCTGCGAGTTCAATTCTGTGAAACGAGGTAATTTCGGCCTTCTTTCAGTATTGGAGAACAATTATTTATCTACCTGAAACTCTCTGAAATTCTCCATAACCTTTGGAAAAGTTTTCCTATATTATTAACACGTTGAGTGCCGCGTCAGCCATCGGTGGCTGACACTGGACTTTCCGTTTAGGCCGCGTCAGTCACCTGTGGCTGACAACGTGCAACATAGCGCATCTAAGCGGCGCTCGTGGCCTGGCGGGGACTTCCTTCAGAATCGGCGTGGCACTCAACGTGTTAATAGATGGTTCTAAACTCCCGCAAAACGGTAGCTCCTAAGCGTAACGAGCACAGTGCTTGAAGAAACACAAAATAAACCACAGATATCCGCTATAAAGCGAGAAGAATAATCGAGAAAAAATCGAAAGACAATTTCCGGATCCGCTATCGAGGAGTCCCAAGCTCCATTCCAGCGCTGGGCAAACTACGGTCGCCAGAGGTTCCATCCAGTCCGCCGTGTACTTTCAAACAGTATAGAAAATTTCCCCCTCAGTTTTTAGAAAATTAATATTTTTTCCAGCCCTCGTGGACTCTCAGAATAAATTCCATCGACTCGGCAAATTCTCCTGCTCCTTTTTGGCCCGCTGGCAAAAAAGTTTGCCCATCGCTGCTCTATCCGGTGGTCAGCGCTGTACCATCGTCCGAGTGTGGGTCGATCGCTGCGTGGGCTTATATTTATATATATGTAGACGCGGCTGAATACGTAAACTTATGTACGTGGCCGCACATTTGATATCCGGATTTCTCCTCGCAGCCGTTGAATAATCAAGCGGGCCGTCCCGGTGAAAATATTCCAACGTCTTTTCCGTCATTTTCAGCCGGCGTTTAAACATCATCACCGTCAACGACCGGCCGTGGTATTTCCGTGAAACTCGTCCATCGGGTATCGTCGCGAAATTTCACGAAATTCCCAAACTCAATTTCGCCGTGGCTCCCTTTTATTCGTACGATGATCCTCCTCGTGCCTCGAGCATTCCAGCCTTTACATTCTTTCGACCTCGTCACGATCACGGTAATTCCCTTTTCACCGGTGTCTCTCGTAAAGATCCTTCGAGACAGGTGTTCTCTCGTCCCCTCGACCTTTTATTCTTCCTCCAAACGTCCTGCCGTTTCTCAATTATGGCACCAGGCTGCTGCGAACGAGGATCTAATGTAGTCCTTGCTTCGGCGAGAGTGGCTCGTTTATTTATTATGCTCTTCGCTCCGAGGTTCGGCTACTTGTTCGTACTTGATTCTGGAAACGTTGCTTCTTTTTTTTATTATCCTGTTTTAACCCTTAACACGTTGGACGCCACCGGTATTTCGCTAGTTTCGTCGTTTCTGCCGAAGTGAGACTTTTTCTCCTAAAATCGCATCTTTGTAAATCAGGAACCTCGAAGACACGGATACATGTTCGGCAGAACTTTTTTAACGCAAGTATTTAAATACTGAATATATTAGAATATTCGTAAATGTTGCAATTTAAAAGTTATATGAAATTCCATAGAATTTGGGAGCGCCGGTCCCCGATGACCCCTGTGGCAGTCAAGGTGTTAACAAACGAGCGCATTTTTCTAGAACAATGACAAGTAGATCGTGGGATTTTAAGAAATTAATTGCTTCATTTCGAGCATTATTTAACTTACTTTTTACTTCAAGAAACAATTGCCGATCGCCCTTAGTATCAGCGTGCGCGACGACCGCCGATCCTAACTCTTGAAATATCCTAATTTCTTGAAATATCACGCCATGCCGTCTGTACGGCGGCATTTGATTTTCTTCGAGTATTCTATAATACAATGTCGCGAATATGGCGGCATTCGTTCGCCATGGGTTTATTTCCACGGTGATAGCAGCTTGGAGTTTCGAATTTATGGCAAATGGTAATTTTGAACAGTGAGATGGAAAGTGTGCGTCTGGAACGTTTACTTTTCGAACGATTTAACGTTCTTATTATCGATACATTCAAACTTTACGATGATTCGGATGATTGCAAAGTTAATAAGTAAGGTTACGATGACGTATTCGGACATTTCGGGATTTATAAATGGGACAGGTATGAAAGACCGTAACTGAGGTGTTAAACGACCGCTTATTTTTACGAATACTAAAATGGCAGATGGCTTGAGCGTTTGTAAATAAAGTTCAAATATTTTCGATGAAATTGGCTACGCGAATTGGACTGCAAACAGAAGATCATTTCGCGCTTTGGCAACGGAGAGCGTAGGAAGAAACGAATTTTCATCCGAACTTCCATTTAAACCTTCCTCTTTTTCCATTAACCCATTTGCATCGTAACTCTAAATACAACAGAAGACCCGTAGTACCGTGCACTTCCGCGCGCAGCAGTTTAACGTTGTGCAGGGCGGAATATTCCGCAAAAAGATGATCGTCATCCGCGGTATATTCCGCTTACGGATGCAAGCTCACGCAAAACTCCGATCCTCCATTCAAGCGAACCCTTTCAATCTCCAAACAGCAAACAAAGGTGCTATCAAGCCGATCGCTCGAATTGCCAACGATAACAATTAAACTTGTCTCTAACTGTTAAACGGCAAAAAGGGTATTCAGCTTCACCGAGCACCAAGCAAGAAACAAAGTAAATCCACCGTCATTCGATACACAACTGGCTACCATTGTTATCATCGTTTTTGTTATAGAAATTACTGCACAGTGGTATTACTTTATGGAAGCACGTATATTTCTCAAAGATCGCTGTACATCTGACTATTACAGTCGGATGCTTGTCAATATAAAAGTATAATTACAGATGTCGTTATTACGGCAGTTCCTACCTTATCGATATAGAGAACATTACACTTACAAAATATATGTTATATATATACATAACAGTTTTATCCCTGCCTCTCTTCAACTTCGCTTCAGCAAAACCAAGCAACACGAGCAAAATGCAGGCAACATTGGACATTTAAGAAACCCCGCTCGCGGGACACGAAGGAATAATCCGCGACGTGCAGACCGAAGCATCGAGAGAGCCGCGCAAACATAATCAGAATCCCCGGCTCGCGAGTGACTTCACGTAACGCAAATGTGGTAATACCGGCTATAAATTTCCATTCCGCGAGGCGCGCAATTACGGTGAAATCACTAACGAAGTTTTCTCGGAGCGCGGGCGAAGGAGAGCGAGAAGAGGAGAGAAGAGGTAGAAGAAACGTTGGAGAGGAAAGAAAGGATAGACGCGAGAGAGCAGAGAGCTGCGCGAGGAAATGAGAGAGGAGAAAGAGAAGGGAGGGAGGAGAGCCACGGGAGGAAAGGAGAGACCGTCGCAGGAGAACAAAGACACTCGAGGCAGAAGGGAGCTACGGGAGAAAAGAGGAGAAACGTGCAGGACAGAGGATATCCACGTGACAAGCGGAAGAGAACAAGAGAGAGGATAATGACGAGAGAAAAGAAGGGAGCACTGCAAGAAAGAAGAAACCCGCGAGAGAAAGGCAGAGAGCACCGGAACAGAAAAGGGAGAGACCTGCAAGACAGAGAGCCACGAGAGAGGAGGCGAGCCGAGGAGACGAAGAGAGAGTCAAGAGAGGAGAGCAGAGAGTAGAAGAGAAGAGAGAGTGCCAAGAGAATAAAGGCGGACTAGAGGGTGATTGGGGCGGGAGGAGAAGAGGAGAGGAGAGGAGAGGAGAGGAGAGGAGCAACCCAAGGGAGACACGAGCCGAAGAGATGAAGAGAGAGTCAAGAGAGGAGAGCAGAGAGTTCCCGGAGAAGAGAGAGAGTGCCAAGAGGAAAAAAGGCGGACTGGGACGGGAGGAGAGGAGGAGAGGAGCAACCCAAGAGAAACACGAGCCGAAGAGATGATGAGAGAGTCAAGAGAGGAGAGCAGAGAGTGCCAAGAGAAAAAAAGGCGGACTAGGCCGGGAGGAGAGGAGAGGAGAGGAGAGGAGCAACCCAGGAGAAACACGAACCGAAGAGATGAAGAGAGAGTCAAGAGAGGAGAGCAGAGAGTACACGGAGAAGAGAGAGTGCCAAGAGAAAAAAAGGCGGACTGTGACGGGAGGAGAGGAGAGGAGCAACCCAAGAGAGAGACGAGTGGGTGGTTGCTCGGTCGGTCGGTTGGCCGAAGATCCCGGCCATATGGCGTCCACATTCCATTTCTCGTGGTGCCAGCGAGAGCGTGGCTCTCCGGCGTCTCTCTGCTCGCTCCTCCGCTTTGCAGTCAGCCATCGGGCAGCCTCCCGCCTCGCGAAATGCACTAATACGCGCGAGGATTCCGATTATTCAGGAATTTTCACGAAAAACAACAATCGTCAATTCCACCACCGCGAAATGTAATACTATCCGTCGATTCTTAACGGTCCACATGGATGATCTTCGTGGAGGATGTTTCGAGATTCGTTTCACTTCCTTTGCCATGGGTGCGACTGCTGCGAGTTGGAGAACCTGATGGAAGCTTGGAATTATCGAGATGCCCGTCGGGAGAGATGTTTTTTCAGGGATTCGGGAATTGGGGTGGCATGGCTCGAAGGCGGAGGCCCTTACTTCCGGTCTGGTGCAGTAAATTCGTTGCAGGGTGTTCGGTAAGCTAGAGATGAAAATTGGCAATGATCCCTGCATCGATCGAATTGGAGAACTGTTATCTCGTTTTCTGATATCAGCAACACCCCTACACTTTTCGTCAATTCGTGTTCTGCTATTGAAAAAAGATTAATTATCTTAGCACTTAACGGATGGGTCGAATCTGCTCTGCCTCTCTCGGTTTTCGGTCATTTTTTAGGAGAATTAAGTAAATATGTAGGAATGGTTTTGAAGCGTTGTAGTTTCGTTAAATCAACGCCATTTCTTATAATGGTTTACAAAGTTATTTATTAATGGACTGCGGATGTTTATGCATTTATGACAAATTTAACACTTCTAAAATACACAAAAAACGTGCAATATAAACAAGTATCTGAATTATCCAAGATGCGTTATTCGTTGTAATATTTAACGAGTGAAAGAGTCCTCTACTTGGATTATTTTTTATCAGCGGCGTTTATCAAATTTGAAACTTGCATAAACATCCGCAGTATATTTATTAACACTGTGCCGCCCGGTGACACCGCGTTGGTGTCGCGCGAAAATATGCGGACAAATGCCGGTGATTACACGGCTTCAAATTGCCCGATTTTTGAGTAATTCTTTTGAAAAGATCATTCCTCGATCAACGCACCAACAATTTTCTCCGTTCGAAACGAACCCCGAAGGACTCTTATTAACCTCCGTTCTCTCTTGCAACAAATTAATCCAGCATCGGTAGACTCGGTAATTTTTGTAACCGGCCGAGCTCATAATAAATGGCTAGTTAATCACCTCTCCCCGGCGTTTGGTGTTACTCTCGGCTAATTACGGTCATAAATCATGGGGCCATTCTTTTTCCTTTCTTTTTTCCTTTCGTCGGACGCGCCGTTTCCTCGAATGCGTTTATTGCGCTTTAAATCTGAAACCGATGCCGGATAAAGGTAGCAGGGGGAGGACAAGCTGCGGCAGGTATATATGTATTTATGTACATGTAAATATATACATACATATATACCTACGGAGAAGGAGAAGCAGGTATTTGCAGGGTGGCTCCGAAAGCTCGAGGACAGGAAGAAGGGATCGAAGGGATCCCATTGTCTCTTCCTATCCGTTGTAAGAGAGACGCTCGTTCCTCGGGTTCCCCGAACGGTATTTCTATGACTTTGTCGTTGCGAATGACCACGGATATCCGTCTTAGGGAGCACAGGCTCTCGCTTACTTTTCGAAATTGATACGCCCGGAGTAATAAAAGTGTATTGTCCATCGAGCGACCACCAGAATTTGACGTTGAAGAGGGATTCGACTGTTAAAGGCTCGTGGAAATTTCGATGTAACTTTAACGCAGACCTGCCTTTCGAGTCCTTGCGTCGCAGCAACGACGACAATTCTGTTGGACGTGTCTACCTCGTGTAGAGAAGACTGCACGAGACTTAACACTAGAACTGCCGGCATTAAATCTATTAAATTTAAATATATTAACACGTTGACTGCCATGGGGGTCACCGGTGACCGGCGCTATTGAATTTAATGCAATTCCATATGACTTCCAAATTGCAATATTCACGAATTTTGTAAAATATCCGATGTTTAAATATAGACGTTGAAAAGATAAAGTTCTGCTGAATATATATCCATCTGTGTCTTTGAAGTTTCTGCTTTATAAAGGTGTGATTTTAATAGAAAAAATTTCACTTCTGAAGAAATTATAAAACTAGCAAAATACCGGTGGCGTTCAACGTGTTAAATAAGTGCTTTGAAACAAGAAGAATTAAGAGGTGGAAGAGATGATCGATTCTGTAATTTATGTTTTATGAGATGGACGCAGAATATCTATCCTATGACTCTCTTATATATTTGCAGAATTTTTGGGAAAAATTGTGTACCGGTCATTTCGACTGGTTTGGTAGCTCTAGTGTTAAATAGTGAATTTGAGTTACGAAATGGTCTCTAGTTTCGTAACTCTATCCTCTTCATGTTTATATTATCTTTTAGAGACGAGAGATGATTGGAAAGATAGATGAAAATAAACGATATCGATAGGTCTCTTCGTGTAGTTTCGCACGGAATAAAAGCATGGAGATCGTTAATGGGATATCCAGGTGACGCGTGAACGGGACACGTTCATTGATGAAACCATTCATAGAAATGCAGATCATCCTCTGATCGTAGGATACGATCGGTAGCGCCGTAATTAGCGGCCCGAGCCGATGGAAGGTTTAATGAATTCCTAATTCGTGGTGAACCGGTAGCACGGTTTCTCCATGGCCAGAATTATGCGCCGTCGGGCTTATCGTCGACTTAATTATCCAAAGCCAATTCGTCTTTAATCGATTTTAGCCGGCAAATCGTAATAAGCCAATTTACATTTTATGATCTCGACTCCCGGCTACCGAAATACTTCGGTCCCGCTTGATCTTCCTTTCGGCGTATCCCGTCGACCAGAAAAATTCCTCGAGTCTCCGGCCGGCGAATAACCGATGAATTACCGAGCATTCCATCGAATTATTTCGATATTCTCGGTATCACGAGTTATTAGATTTCGATGGGACACTCGTGAAACAACCGGACGCATCCATCTTCGGCCGGATGTCTCGGGCGACGATCATCGCGCTTCATCGGATTTACGTCAGCGTCGCCGAAACGGCCACGAATTCTTTCGTAATCAATTTAGCGAGAACCTCCTCTCCCCACGCTTCGTATTCCCATGGGCGACGATCGGAGCACAAACACGGCGAATAAATAAATCGTGGTCGAGAAACTGTCGAAAATAAAGACTTCAAAATACGCGGGGGACCGTTCGGAGGACGTGGCTCGCGCGCATGCTCGCGGCACCCACTTGTGTACCTTGCGTGGGCGTAGTCCGAAGGATATCCGGTGTGCGTTGTCACCTTTATCTCGTTTGCTCGTTTATCGCTCTCTCTCTCTCGATTCCACGCAATTTCGCGGATCTACCGGTTCGTGGAACTTTCGTGTATTATTAAAGTTCACTTTTACTCGGTAATTATTCTTCTACGGTGTTTATTCGTTGGTCGTGAGTTCAAGTGCGTTCCAATTGTCCCGCGCGAGTCCTCTGCGCAGCAGCGTTGCGCAGGAACGCGCTGCAGTTTTCGATATCGAAGCAGCCGTAGTTACTGGATCGAACAGAAAGATTACTTAAACGTAGAATACTTTTGTTGTTCGTTTTGTTAGAAGCTTCCAGCTGGTCGGGAGGAACAATACGCGTTTTACGAGGATACCGATGAATCGGAGGATATTACCTGTTTTCGCGAATTCTAATTGCACCGAGACGCAGCGACTCGAGATAAGAAAACGATGCGACATACGCGCTCGGTCGTTTTCCAGGCTGTTGCAGTTTTTTGTCATGCTCGACGGCAAATGCACGCCCCACGCGGCGAAAACGTTACGACAGATGTTACCGAGTCCCTCTTCTCATCTCTCTCTCTCTCTCTCTCTCTCTCTCTCTCCATCTTTCACGCGCGGTCTTTCTCCCTCGGTAAGTTCTTCGTGGCAGAGGGATTTCGTCTGAAACGTTGTTTTGACTCGGCGTGTAAAACAGCCGATTCGATCGGCCCGTGGTACGGTGCCTGGAAGGATAGAAATTAATAATAGTATAGTGCATTTAACGCGGCCATAAATCTCGAGTAACGAATCGCCTATAAATCGAACGTCGCCATAAATTCTTGCGCCGCCGACAGGAATCGTAGATTATTAAATTTTAATCTTACCCCTCGGTCGTGCGCGCCCCGTTGCGCATGCGCGCGACAAGGAATCGAGAGATCGGGAGGTATATCGATGGCAATCTTATCTCAGCTCGAAACACCGCCGCTCCCCACCGATAATGCTTTTTCGTATGCGCGCGCGTTTGCGATACTTACGTAAATCGAGCCGGACCGGTTGTCATTGAGCATACCGTGGTATTTGTTTCATTGATCCTTTACTACCGGCAGCGCGATACTTATCGTGTTCCGTCGAGCGGATTAATCGGCCCCCAAATCGATAAAAATATTCCCGGCTCTTTGAGGATCGTGCGCTTCGTTCATTATTATAAAATCGAACGATCAAACATCAACCGTAATCGTTCGTAGCGAATTATCGCAACGTTCTACAATCTTCCGTGATTTACCGTGCAAAAGAATTCCCTAGATATCCCTATTATTACCGCATGACCTTATAACTCGAGTGTCACCTCCATGGCACTATCATGGAACAGTGGTTCCCAAACTTTCTCAGAATTCTTCCCTTCAAGCCAAACTTCCATCCTGCGCACCACGTGACAATCGTGGAAGGAGTTTGCGCATCGAAATCTTCTCCTCACGGCCGTGATCGACCGAAAATCGCGTCACGATCGTCTCATTGGCTACCCCTGCCCCAACCACCGTGAACTCCGCTTTGAGAGACACTGCTGTGGAACATTAAAGTTTACAAACCTATCGTCTCCCCCTACGAATCATCGTACACCGCAAATACTCGACCGGCCGTTTCACGAACACCCTGTATAAGCAGAAGGAACGATCGTGGACACAGCACCACGCAACGGAGTTAAAATATTCGACGCGAGGCGTCGTATTTTTTTCTAAATACACGCTACTAACCTACGAAGTTGCGAGAGTTACACGGCGAAAGGCACGACGTTTTCACGACGAGTCGTAGAGGGGTCTCGGAGAGGATCGGGGAGAGTTTCTTGGCAGTAGGATATTACCTGGAAACGCGTCGCGACTCCCTCACGAATTACGATCACGGCGAACGGAACGTTTCGCCTTCCGCTTGCCACGCTCTTTTCGATCGACTCGCTGCCAGCAAGCCGTCTGTCGTATTCGAACACTCGTTGCACACCACATCCTGCGTATCTTGCGGGAATTAAAGTCGCGCGCTGCTCTGACAGTTTGTTTCGTCGTTTCATGCGTTGGACTATCGCGCGGCCAAAGTTACCCAAACGAGTTTTACGCTTACCGATATTACGCCGGTCTCGTCGTTTCTGTCCAAGTGAAATTCTTTCTATTGCAACCACATCCTGCGTATCTTGCGGGAATTAAACTGGCGCGCTGGTCTGACGGTTCGTTTCATCGTTTTATACGTTGGACTATCACGCGGCCAAAGTTACTCAACCGAGTTGTACGCTTGCCGATATTTCGCTGGTCTCATCACTTCTGTCGAAGTGAAAATCTTTCTATTACCACCGCGTCTTGAACCTTGTAACTCTGAGAATATTTTTACTCTTGAATTGCATAGCGTGCAAATTTCCAATGTGTTTTAGTTTCCGTGCTTGAAATGTCTCAAACTCAAGAATATTACGTAAAGGATCGTAGTTGCGTTTTTGCGCGTGTTAAGTATGTTGAGGATAAAGAGAATTTTATTTGCTTGGATTGTTATTATCTTTCTTCGTTTCCGGGGATTATCCGTGAACCTAGGAAGTCGGTTGGAGTGATAAGGGTTAATGGAGCAGAACACAATAGATATATGGTCTGCAGGAGTTTATTCAAATATAATAGATACAAGGACGGTGGTTCTATCGTTAAAGGCTCGGACTGCTCCGAAATTCCCATCAGCTCCGACAGAATTTTCCTAAATTGCTAATTAGCATATAGTACCCTCGGTGGTTGGAAACCTACTCGAAGCTACAAATCCTGGGTGAATCGATCCCCAATAGTAAACTAATTAACGCGCTGTATCCTCGATGGCTCAGAACCCACCTACACCCGGTGGCTCTTCTTCGAACCACTTCCTGTCTCGTACATCGAACATATCTGCCGTATTATTTTCTAAACTTCGAATTTACGTTCGATCAACTGATATTGACGATGGTCGATAAATAAATGACACAGAATATTTATCCTGGAATATTTCAGCGTGGATATCAAGTTACCGTTTCTACGATCGGTATACAGGTAACCCCCGCATTGCACGATTTTTGAGTAATTCTTCTGAAAAAAAATAAATTGATATCAAATTATTTCCAAATATGCATTTGTTTGATAAAATAGAGAGTTATGAGCTTGGATTAAGTAATACAAGATTTCTTAGAAGTGTTTACCAAAATGAATTAAAAAAAATACAAATTCTTAGTTTACATTTAACAAAAAAATGTTAATCGTTTTTTTTATTTTCACACTTGAAACGGAATCTCGGCACGAATTAATCGCGTTCTTCGGGGGTTACCTGTACTTCGATCGTTCCACGAGAAACGTCGATCGCCCATGCAAGAGCTCGGTACGATGAATCCGTCGATTGACTTCGATCGTGACTTTTCCATCGACTCAGCCGATGAAAAATGTATGTCACCGTGGCTCGTTGCAATCGGTGAGAATTCCATGAGTCTCGAGTTTTGCCCCGAGCCATTGTGTAATTGGCTTCGCCCGCGGCACGCGAGTCTGCCTTCTCGAAATCGGAAACGCTCAAAATAAACTCACGGCTTTGACGCTTACTAACTTACACCGCATACGTGCCATCCGCTTTCGTGCGAGGGAAATAGGGGCCGTAAGCGCGGCTGTCGACTTCGTTATTTCAGCTAAAGAGGTAAAGCTGCTCTCTTCCGCGCGACCTTTGCCAATGATAATCTCTCTTATGATAAAACAGGTCCAGATTCGATGATCCATGATTCTCTAGATTTCATGGGACGCTCCGATACAAAATAAGTATTAGGATAATCGAAGGACCGGGATTATCGATATAAAAATTGACCGATGGAAAGAGATCGCTCGAGATCGACACCGTTTACTTGGCAAAGGTGAATACTGTAATCGGCATCCCCGACCGGGAAAAAAGTCGAGTCCGTCGGTAATTAAAATCGAATTACTCAAACGTTACGTTTACCGTCGATTAAATAACGTTTCTTCCAAGGAAGTAAAGTAAAACGGCGGAGTTTCTCCACGCAGTGGTAGATCTACTTACACGTTTCTCTAGGTATCACGTATTGTAACGCAACTCGTAAAAGTCTCATCCAGCCAGATAACTTTTTACTCCTTTACGCTGTCCTACGATGAGCCGCTATCATTTTTATCATCCACGGCCGAAAGTTTCGATTAGACGCTTTAATCTTCCCGTCTATGGGTATCGTGGGGAGGTTGATATTATTTTCCACATAGATTTTTCATCGCGCAGACATTCGGTCGGAGGCGAGCCAAGCCTTCGTCAAAGTTTACTTGGCTGTTCGCTTGCTTGCTCGCTCGCTTGCCTACTTGCTGCTCGCCCGCTTCGCTTAACGTTCCTGCGCGCTTGTCTTTCTACGCTTCAGTAGCGTATCACGGACGACACGGAACCCCGTGAAAAAATCCTTTTCAAAATTCCCGCTAAAACTGTAGAGGTAAAGCTGCACGCTTCGCGTTACCATTCACATCCAGCTTATCTTTGCTGCGTGGAGCTTATTACGCACGATACTTCGACTAATCGTTTGGTCTCGAGGAAAAATCGAAGATCGTGGATATATTTCTTTTTGCTTGGCAAAAGTCGCATTTCGAAGTTATTGTCGGTGTTTGGCGCGGATAAGCTTCGCGGTGTGGCACATGCGTGAGTGCAATATCGCCCGCGAGATTCTGACACGCGAGATACACTAAAGAAATATTACACTTTAAATATGATATCGCGTTATCTGCGCTATTTAGTTTTCGTATAGTATTGCAAGGATTGCGACCCGGAAGTACAGTGTTACGCAACTAGGATCTGCGTTGACATACGATTCCGACCGATTCGCGAGAGCATAGATATCCAAGTATCGTTAATTAAATGCGATTCGTTGGAAACCTTGCTTCAATTATTTTCGCGTCAATGGAATGCAATGAATGGAGTTTTTTTTCTTTTCAAGTTGCGAAACTTTGCGGTGACGTAGCCCGTCTTCCTCTTAACCGTAGCTGGAATTTTGTTTTGCTTCCGATGACTCGGTAACCGATAGCGTATTGATAGATGTTAGAAATAGAATTTAAAGCAGTGGCTTCCACTCGATTTCCGAGCGTTTAATTAAAAAGAAAGTTTGGGACTTTCAGCAAATCAGTCTGGAAACATTAAGTATCATATTTTGCCTCGAAGACTCAAGAGCACATAGAGCCATTTTCCAAAGTTTTCTAAAAACCCTCCACATCGACAAAAAGCCTAAGTTACTCAATCGATCATCCATTTCACCCCTCAACTTCTCTTTTTCCCATTACTTATTCGGCACATCCAAATAAAATAGATATAACGCCAATAATTGCCAGTATTAATGTCACTAATTAATAATTGTCAGTATTAATGACTCCCTTCCAACAAGCCGTAATTACATAAACGTATCGTTATCAAAACAGCTCCACCTATAAGTACCTAATCGGTATCGACTCTTTGAGCGCCAGCAGAATTTTCGTGCAACAACGAAGAATTCATTAGAGGCCAATAATCTCCAAAGAACAGCCTAAAGTACAAAACAGTTTCATGCACTGTCACCCATAATCTTCAAGCCGTTCACATCGAAAATAATACACCAAAGCAATTGTCGATGGAATCGTCAAAGAGTCTGATTCTCAGAACGGTGCGAAGGTTTTCGATGCATCCGTGAGGCATTCGGTTGCAGGGGTGGTTAAAGGTTGACGCTACGCTACTGGGTATCCGCGGTGCGGATGTGGCAGTGGGGTACGAGCGACTGGGAGCGACAGAGCGACGTGCTCGGTTGCACGAGCGAGCGAGCGACGGAATCGGCCGAGGAGAGGGAATCGGAGGGAGACGGAAACGTAGAAAGAGCGAGAGAAGGAAGGAGGGAGCGAGAAAGGACTAGAAAAGAAGGGGGATTTCGCCGGCGTAGGTGCGAGAACGAGATAGAACGGCAGGGGCAGCGGGAAGACAGAGAGGAGATGAATGAACGTGCGTACGCAGGAGCGAGAGAGACGAGAGACGGCGGGCTTGGTGGAACGTTTGGTTGAAGCGAGACGGACGCACGAATGAATGAACGGTGCACGACGAGGACAG
Organism: Cerceris ruficornis; assembly: GCA_963989415.1. NCBI lineage: Eukaryota > Metazoa > Arthropoda > Insecta > Hymenoptera > Crabronidae > Cerceris > Cerceris ruficornis. Next base: position 31,292,032 of record OZ022520.1, on the reverse strand, counting down.
AATTAATGAGTGGGATAAATATAGAAAAGCGTAGCAGGCGAGAACGAGAGGACGGTGTCTCTCTCTCTCTCTCTTTCTCCCGTTCCCTTCTCCTATCCGCGCCCTCTCTCGGAGGGATTCGCGCGTTTGCTCCCTCGCTCGCACTCGTTCCTTCGGTTTGCCCGACTTGCTCTCGGCTGGCCCATGGTCCGAGCGTGATCGTGGAACGTCTCGCGGCGGAGAACGAGACTAAACGAAATGGAACGAAAGGATTCTTCGTCGTACTACGGGGGCACATACGAGGCGTACACACCGTGCCACTGGCGCTGAATTAACGCTTGCAGCGGCAAGCCTGCTAGACCGACTTATCGGTAGCGTAGAGAGCGCTTGGAACTCATTCAAGCATAATCGTTAAGAATCGAAGCGAGTTGGGTCGAGTGGGGTTGCCGAGGAGGAGATAGAGGGGAGAGCGGGGAGCGTCGAGCGGATTTCTAGCAACATCACGGTCGACCGCTCCTGAGAGCATCGTCGTTGATCTTTTCTAGAGTAGTTTCTCGGCTTATCGTATATAAATCGAAGTAATATATATTTTTACCGATCAACAAGCTTGACTTTTTACACGGGATAATGGACAAAACAGTGGAACGAATTCATCCCGAGTTGTTTTCTATTCCGCGATCGTCTCGCGAGCCGTGTTCGACTTTCACGGATTTTTCTTCCGGACTAGAATTAAAAGGCGGAACAGTGAAATGAGGTATGAACTGGTTCGAGATTTTCTACGCCGTGAGTACTGTTAGCCGCGATCTTTCGATCGTCTTTGAGCGCTCGATGTTTCCTGGCGATCCTACGGTATTTCTGATTTACGTAAACTCATCGATTAAAAAGTTGTACGATGGTTTTAAACGCTCACTGGTAATCGCAACGATTCGCTAACCGGTAAGGACATGGAAACGGAAACGTTTACGATCGAGGAAGAGTCGTTCGTCGACGTTGAACAGGCCGAGGGAGTTACGTTGGACGATGTCCGTCGATTCTAAACGAAGTGAAACTCTCGATACGGCCGGAATTTCTATTACGAGGCTACTAATACGGCCGATTAATATTAATGAGGGACGATTCAAATAATGAAACAGATACCACAGCCATATAGGACGGGAGATATCGGAGTAGGGCACGCATGCGCACGCGATCAGGTGATTAAATGAATTTTATGAAAGATGCAACCTGGTTACTTAATAACCCACGGAGATTCCTACGCTCCGAGAATAGCATCGTTATTAAGACTTAACGGTACATCGTTATCCTTTTATTTGTTGGCTATCCAACACGGCTATCGGTTGTCTAATTTAAGCCTTATCGCTCCGCGTTTCCGAACGAGGGGTACACGTTGATGCGTGGGAGAGAGTAAAACCAATCGACGAACGGAAACGGTGCTTCCCCATTGGGATTCGGAGAAGTAATCGTTAGAGGTTGAAACAATGGAATTTCATGGTTTTCTATGTACTCTGTAATCCCGACGATTGAACATCCATCTAAGGTTCCAGACACTCGTACTCTCCCGAGTTACGGAATCATTGTCAGATCTTCCGACCGAACGGCCGTAGCCCGAAAGTGTAAAGATAAAGAGAAAAAGCTGAAGTATCCAGTCCGTGGCACTTCGCTAAGTAAATACGCGACGAGTATTTTGCAATAAGCGTGCAGACACGCACGTGATCGCGGGGAAACGTTTGGCGAGCAGTGCCAAAACATCGGCGGAGAGAGAGTGCTATAAATTACTCGTGTCGTAGGTTAGAGCTCGACGCCGGGCACGTTAATAATTCTTATGGTGCGCTTTAAATCCGATCGATAAACACGCGGCATTGAACGGGCCGCCTGGCGTATGAGGGGGGGAAAAAAAAGAGAGAAAAAGATTTCCCACACAGTGCGGAAGCGGGCGTGTAAACCGTTTGACACAGACGAGAGAGTAAAAAAGGAGAGTTAGCGCGAGAGAGAAGGAGCGAGGGCACGAGGGACGCGGAGGGAGAGAGAGAGAGAGGAAAAGAGAGAAAAAGAGCGAGAGAGAAGTACGCGCAGGCATTACCACCTCCACCGAGGCGACCGACGACCGTCACTGTCGCCGCGCCGACGCCGTCGGCGGTATACACGGTGACGACATAGGTAATGTTTTCATTCAATCTAAAGCTTCAATGATAGCTTCCGCCCATTCATAAAAAGCTTCGTGTTGCGAGCGAGTCGTTGGCCACGATATCGCCAGATGGCATACCGTGCACGGAACGACCGGGCCTCCTCCTGTCTCGCTCCGTCTCTCGCCGTCTCTTTCCCGGCTTTGCTGTTTTTCTCTTTCTCTCTCTACTTTTTCTCCTCCGTCCCCCCTCGACGGACTGTCGCCATTCATGGCTTCCTTCCCACCTTCTCTCTTCCTGCTTCCCCTCCCTCCCTCCTCCACCGTTTCGTCCTACTGCCTCCGTCGCGACCCCTCCGGCCCTCCGCCCCTGTCGTTCTCATCTGTATCTTTCGCCTTCCCCCTCTCCCCTGCGGCCCCGCTTACGCCTCGTCCAATCACTCGCCCCGCTTGTCCCCCCCCTCCCCAGTCACCCGACAGCTCGACTCGCTCACGGCAAGCCCATTGTCAGTCGTTCGCCGACGGTTACCCGGGTCGTTTCGTCTGTCGTCTTACCTCCGCTCTCTCTCTCTCTCTCTCTCTCCCTCTCGCTCTTTCTCTCTGCCTCCCTCTTTCTCCTCGCTGTTGGAGCAACAGTGAACAGCCTCGTGTCGCGAACCCTTCGGCGGATCAGTTTCTTCCATGATATTAGCTCACCGAAGTGATCAAGGGACTAGGAGAATCAATTTCCGTGTTCGTAAGAAATCGATCGATTCTCTCGTCCTTCGTCCTACTTCGGAAGAAGAGACGTCGTCGGTACTGCTGGATGCATCCTATCGCTTTCTGTTACGATCGTGAATACACAAACAAGAGAGGCACACCTCAGGAGTACAATTATCCTCGCGTGTCCGTGACTCGAGAGTCGTAACCAGACGTGGAGAAGGAGTCGGGAGAGTGTCAAGAGTGCCGGGAGAACGGAGATCGCTGTAAAGAGAGAAAGATAGGAAAACGGAAAGACCTAACCGATGAGTCTCGACCGTGCAGCTGCCGTTCGGTGGAATTTGAGGACGTTCCTAGTTCCGCCGTTCAGTGGTTCGAACGGAATTGCCGGTACGGAGGTGCCGCGGCGTCAGTGCGCCTGCGCATCGTAAGCAGACACGCCTCCGAAGGATTTCGTCGGCCTCGGCGTGGGCGAACCCACGTTCTTTTCTGGATTTTCGCTGGTCCCATGAATTTTCAGTAAGTTCCATGCGCATCCTGTCTCTCAACGGAACGCGTTACGGTGCTGTAGCACAATGCGCGTATCGCGAATCTCGTCGTGTTGCGCAGCGTCAAAGGGAAGCGGAACGAGCGATACAATTTTTCTTAAACGGACGAATCGCGGAATTAAATCTCGCGCTCGATTACCTGTAGTTCGGACGAAGCGCGCGTAAATTAAATCACTATGACTTTTCCTAGACTTCTAGATGAAATTAACTTCGATTTAGTCTCCAACGTACAATTTGTCGACACTGGAACTACCGGCATTATATCTATTCTATTTAGATGTACCGAATAAGCACTTTGGAAAAAGAGAAACCGAGAAAAAGATGAACAAATGAATAATGTAGGTTTTATAACATACAAGTGGAATATCTCCTGCATGGCTCCCTATCGATTTGAGGAATTTTTGGAGAGAGTTTGAGTCTTAGTGCCAAGTAATTGCAAGAATGTTTGAAATTTCTTTTCGAGCCTCCCAGTAGGCTGCTTTAGCACCTGTAAAAATAAACGACCGGATATTCAGTTGCGTAAAAGTGTCTTTACATGAATTTATATCTCAGATATGTATTATCAAGGAATTTTCGCCAAAACTGTCCCAAAAAAATGTCGCACATTTTCAATTAAATTTCTGTCGTCGCAGAGTCAACGATCTAATGACGTAACAAGACTGAATATTCATACCGGAGTAACTTTATTAATTTATTCAAACTACAGCTCGAAAGACCTTCGAATACGCGATATAATTTATTTCGTAGTTACCGCGCCAGTTAACTCTATTGAACGGAAACGCGTACAGCGAGGAAGAACATCCGGTCTTATCGCGAACATTTCCGACGCAAATTAAAACGCATCTGCGCCGGAACGTCGCTCAAGAAATTTTTTCAAGATATCAGATTCTCCGTTTTCCTGCTTTGTATAGATGCACAGATACACCGTCTATCTTTTGTATTTGTTTAACTCGACATCGAGGTACTCGTCAGCATTGTTCATTTAAAAATTACGTTGAATGTTGTAAACATAATCGAAGATAAAAAAACAAGAGCTAAACTTCATACTTTAGCCTCATTCTCGTTTTAATTCGCTACATTTTAACTAGACATTTTGCCCTATTTTTTTTTCTTTTACAATTCTTGAAGAACATCTTACAAAATGAATATTTGGAATTTTCTTCTTTGGCTTTTAACACAAACAAAATAAGAAAACCATAATAGGAATTACGTGCAATGCAATGATACAAGTCAGTTAATATTGCACGCAACGTCGCCATTTGATTTATTCTGTTAATTCGGAATGACCAGGAAAAAACGAACAATGAAGGAATAAAGAGAAACAGAGAGCGGATGTTGATCGAATAATCGACGCGTCACAATTACGTGCTCGGTAATTTTCTCCGAAGTCCTTTCATTCTCAATACCCGCGGCGTGATTCATAATTCGTTCGTGGCTCGTTTCATCCTTACCCGGAAATTCTGCTTATTCAACGAGATCGGGATTTCGCGCGAATTCCTTGCCCCTGATCCTTCGACTTAGGTCATTTCTCTTACGTGAGGCCGAGTGCCTCGAAACAGTCACGAAAATTGCACTTTGATTAGTCACCTGCGATAGATAAACCTTTAAGGAGTGTTGGAGTTGAAGTGCAGCAATCGAAGTGAAATTCAGGCGGTACTTGAATACGATATTCTCATTCGACACTTCCGAGGAGTATCCGATTGCTATTTCCGCTAAGAAATACGCTAGAAGCTTAACCACTTGCGCTACGATTTAACTTTCGGTAGCCGTGCCGCGCTCCACGAGTTAACTTTCGGTAGCTGTGCCGCGCTCCACGAATAATGAACGGTTGAACTGTTAGCCGACGTGCCACACACGTCGCTTTTGTTTCTGCGCTAAATGCCTATCGACGTGGTATACACGTCGCTTTCGGTTTTGGAACAAAAGCATCTCGACGTGCGTGGCACGTCTTTATAGCGCAAGTGGTTAAGCAGTACGCCCAATAAAATGAAAATTATCAAATTACCAGACTAGGGAACTATGACTTTGAGGAAACGAATCGCAGTCAATTTTTCGGAATTCAAATCTTCCTCTGTCAGCTTTGAAAAATTTGTCACAATTATTATTTAATATATCGTAGCCTCGCAGTCCACTTGAAACAATAGGGCCTAAACGAAATGACCGCAGCAGGTACAGCGAAATAGTATAAAAAGAAGCAGAGCGCGCCACGTTGATGTTTCCCCGTTCGTTCATGCGCAGCCAGGATTGCGCAAGTAGCCATAAATTGAGATCGGAACAAACTGTCCTCTCGTTCGAACGAAACGTCGGACAGTGAGTTTGCAGGATCGTCCACTAGCCGAGACGGGGCGGTTTAGGATTTCTAGAAATCCATTAGCGATGGATTTCCATCGTGAGCGAGAGTGCATCAACGAAAGCGGAGAGTAATATCTTCTCGCAGCGAGATCCACGAATCGGTCTTATATGCACCGGCTGCATAAGCTCATAAAACGTTTCTCTTATCTGCTCTCGACCGTATAGAGCGACTAAAAGCTCTGACCTATGGCAGTCGGTCGACGATAGCCCGCGCATTCCTCTCCGAGTGCGCCCCCTGAATGGCCCGCCTGTTTCTTCACGAACACACCCGCCGCTTCGATATGTGCTTCTGCCACTCTGCGCGTATATCTCGGCTTGTTCACACGTGTTCGAATCGCGTGAGTTCCCGTCTCTTTTGCTCCATCCGTTCTCCTCTTTACGCTCGTTGGTCTTTCTATTTCTCTAGCGTCGTTTCTCCGTCGATATTTTTCTCCTCGACCTTCCTTCTCTTCTCTTTGCACGAACTTTTTCAATGCTTCCATCGATGAAGTCTAAGTTGGCAAGTATCCTCCTGATGTTAATGTGCCTAATGTTCAAACTTTGTAATTGTAAACGTCGCAGCCCTTTTTTCCTCGTGGAATCTGAATGTCCGATGGACGACCTTCCAAATCGTTAAGTTAAAAGGGATCCTTCCAACGAGGACAACTTTCATAAAGTCCGAACAGGAAGACCAAATATGCATACATACGTTCGTTAAGTAACGCGGGGCGTCAGCGTCGCCATGATACGATCCTGCGCGCGGCGGATGCGTGTAGGACGCGATCGGTCTCGCGCGAACAAACGTCGTTTCTTCGAGTTCCTCCGTAGGCGCTTCGAGTGGGCCGAGGCACGCTGAACCGATTACGAAGAAATTTAATACCAGGGATTTGTGCTTTCACTGCCGTTCAATTATTCTCTTTACCTTCGCCAATGTACCTCGTAAGCTAACGGAGATATTCTCCAAATTTTCCTCCCACTCGTCCATGCTTATCAACGTCACGCTAATTGTTCTCCAAGATGGAACCATTCGTTTTTAATTTCCAGCGAAAAGAATCTTTAAGACAATGCTTGCGGTATATTTGAGAAGTAATCTATCGGTGTCCACGTTGCTCTTGAAAATGAACGGTAAGGCTCGATATGCCATCCATTGCTAAACAATTGCGACACAATCGAAAGTAACTCTGACCGTATGCCCAACCTAGACCCGAGCCATTACGTCTGACCACGTCGATTCGCACAGGTGGCATTCGAATCTCAAGATTCCATTCCAACGCTCTTCCCCGTTACGCCGGCCGATCCGACTGCCTGCATGTAGGTTTAAAGCGCAAACTTGTGCGCACCCTGTATAGGGCGCATGCGTGTATCGGACACGATCGGTCGTCGGGCGAACAAAACGCCCGGCTCTTCCAGAACTGTGGGCGCTTCGAGTGGGCCGGTGACCACTGAATCAAGAAACCCCGGTGCACAGGCCAGGGGCGCCCACTCGTGGCACGCTCGCCCACGTAAAAGACCAAACCTATCTCGAAGGCACGTAGGTAGAGTGGTGTGCGCGCGTCATCCTTCGTGTCTCTCGTTCACGCTTCTTCATTCTTCGGGCCCTCGAGGCGCTATCCGTGCCTCGCCGCTTTCAGATTTACTCATTCAGATCGTATTCTTCCGCTGCTCGTCCTTAGACTTTACGATTGGCAACTTCCTCGGCCCCTTGAAGCCCGCCTCGAGACGACCGTCTCTATTAACGCTGCCAGTTGACCGTTGGGCCGGGTTACGTGACCCGGCGTGTTATTTCGACGCTCGTCGGAGGAAGGCGCGTATCTCGTTCCAACGATCGGAGTTACTGGGAAGACACTCTTCCAATTTGATCCGACGGATTTGCGCTCGCGAGAGCGTACCTACGGCTAGATTACGATCGAAATGTCAATGAGAAAAGTCTCGGGAGCGTTTACCATCGCGAGAATAATTGCGAGGCGAGCATACGGAATGCAAGGTGTGCGTTCGCGTTTTTGACCAATTTTCTTTTTCCTCAGGTGGGGATGAAGCGCGTGTCGCGAGGGCGAGGGGAAGCGGACGCGGAGCATTACCGAGCACCATCCTCGCTAATGGAACGCCCTCGTCGAGAGTGCCACCACCTCGCGCGGGCTGGGCAGTGCGGATCACCGAGGCGACACTTACTCCAACGTCAACTCAGCATCGTACGTCGAGTCCAGGTACACCGAGAGCCGTCGAACGATGGGCTAGCGAGCGGGCGCCGTCGGCTTTGTCGGATCGTTCCACATCACCATCATCAGCGGAAGGAAGAAGAGCGGCAACAGGAGGTAGAATCCAGTCGTCGAGTCGCGTCGCGGGACAGCTCACCCCTGCTGTCCATTTCGAGAGCCATCGGCAGAACGAGGAGGAGCTGGAGGCGAAGAAGAAGGAGGAGTACGACAATCGTCGCAACCATCACCACCACCATCACCAGCAGCAGCAACAGCAACGTCGCTTCGACGCAGTGTCACGCTCTGGCCAAACGGACCGTCTCGAACTGAGAGGTCGGCCGATGTCGCAGAACAATGCGATACCGCCGCTATCGCGGCCACCCTCCTCGCAGTCGAGCGCCAGTAACCCCGGAAACGCGGCCTTCGCCGGAAGCGCTCTCACCGACGCATCCGCCGCCGACGGTGTCGTTAACAACGGCGACGACGGAGACGCGCATTCCGCCGGACAGATTCGCGTTCACGATCACGATCGGCCGTTCCCGCCGCCCCGGGTGCCGGCCGTGCACGTCGCCGTTACATCCTCGACGACCGCGCCGTCCTCGACCAGCCCGAGAATACTTACCAGCGCGCCCGTGGGGCCGCTGTCGAGCTCCTTCAGGAGTAGGCCGCGTCATCCGCAGAGCGTAGAGGCCTCGAACGAGACGAACGCTAGGGGCCTGCTCTCGCCGAACGACGCTCCACCGAGGAGTCCCGTCGGCGAGGTCAGCCTCGCCGTTCCTCGGCCGGACGGCGAGAGGACGATCAACGAGTACGTCGAGGCCCCGTTCAAGCACTGCTGTAACCCGGAACGACGCTTGGACGATGGGAAGAGGGCCGGCGATTGCCCGAAGATCGACAGGAGGCACCGTCAGAAGGGGGCCGCATCGGCGGACTCGAGCGTTGCGCAGACTCACAGGTTGCACGCGAGGCCCCAAACTTTTCGTGGGTTCAGTTCGACCGCGACCACGACCACCTCGGCGTCCGGCGCGCCGATCGTCGCGAACGCGACAACAGCACCGACGACGAACGCCGTGACGAAGCAACCCGTTTCCTTCACCAAGGAGCCGGCTAGCACCCTTGGCTCGAGGGCCTACGATCCGGCCGGGCTCTCGATAATGTGCGACTTCTGCGGCAGGTGTCGTTGCGAGTCGTGTCGAGAGCCGCCACCGTTGCCCAGCAAATGGTTGTGCGACAATTCGTGCTTCTGTTCGGCCGACACGATCCTCGACTATGCGTCCTGCCTCTGCTGCGTGAAGGGTCTCTTCTACCACTGCGTGGACGGTAGCAGCGCGGGCGGAATCGACGGGGAGGCTGCCGGAAGTTGCGCGGACGAGCCGTGCTCCTGCACGGGAAGCAGAAAGGTCTCGAGGTGGGCCTGCCTCGGTGCACTAACTCTCGTTATGCCCTGTCTGCTCTGCTACTGGCCCTTCAAGGGCTGCGTCGCCCTGTGCGAGATATGTTACGCTCGACACGCCGCCCAGGGCTGCAGATGTAATCCGAGCGTCCTCGGGAACAGCGGGAGGCATCATCCGGTCTCGAACGACATCGGGGACTCGAGGGACCCGGAGAAGAGGTTGCTCGACCCGGTCACGCCGGAACTTTAACGTTGGCCCGGGTTTGCTTGGATTCTACGAGGAGGATACCGTACGGACACGGGAAGAAGGGTTTCTGGTGGATTCGGCCAACGGGACTCGTGGACGGCGGGGGTGTCACGGGGGTGGGGTAACGCGAGGGAGCAAAGTGAATTGCATTAAGTACAAGAGTTGCATTTAAGTCGAGAAACGATATTGAAGTTTTGACGAATTTGTACGTCTGACGTCGCGAGTGTTTTATTTATTATTCTTCCATGCGCGCGCGAGAATGACTGCGATGATAACCAGAGGGAACGCTTGGGTGGATGTGTGCGTGCGTGAACGGGAGAGAACGACGAAGCGAGAGAGGATAACCGGGGACGCGTATGGCGAGCGAGAGAGAAAAAAAACGGGGACTTATGGGGGAGGACCGTGCGTGGATCGCGGGAAGGATGAGAGAAGCGGAGAGATGTGCGCGAGCGTGCGTATTACGCAGACATACCACTTACGTATAGATAGGTCTATACATAATAAAATATATAATGTACCGCGTACACGCTACAGACACACGTACACACACACACAACACCCGCATAGAAGCACACAGACACACGTACACACACGTTACAGGCACATACGGTGGGGCGAGAGAGAGCGAGGGTGAAAGAGTACGTAGAGGAAACAAAAAAAGTAAAGTATATTAAATTCGAGCACGCATATATATGTACACACGCATTCGTATGCCCGTATAAATGCGTATATACATATGTATAGATATAGATATGTATATGTATATTGTATATTACGTTTGTATAAAGAACAAACTTTTCTACGGTTAATTTATTCGTGGGTGTATCGCCGAGTCTAGAATTCACGTAGGGACACATTTAGAGAGGGCGAGGCGTTTGATCAGCAGGCCGTAAAAAGAATTCGGAAGGCGTCCCGGCCGACCGAAGCCGATTATTTCAGGAACCGTTCCAGTCGCTTACGCCGATAGAAAACGTAACCGAACCAGCGGGCAGAGGGACGGGGGTTAAAGAAAGAAGGACGGAAGGAAGGAGGGAAAGAAGGAGATGGAGGATGCTCTGAAAAGAAGCATTGTCCGTGTTTCCGAGCGTTTTCCTTCGCTCGTTGCACGATACGCTTTTATTCTCGTTAACACTGGAGTCGTATCGAGCGGCCCTGTTGAGCATAGCGGTACGACACGAGATCGAGATAGTGCACGCGTTCGGTTGCGTGAGAGAGAACGAGAGAGAGAGAGAGAGCGAGAACGACCGACCGAACGAGAATGAATGCATGAGATATAGAGAATGAGAGAGAGAGAGAGAACATTGTGAAGAATGAAAAGTGCGTGTGTTTACAGGGGTGTGTATGGGGGACGACGAGTATGCGGGCAGATGGAAAAAAGGACAATTGCGGAAGCATATATATGTAGATCGGGCACGCGTGAAATGTCTTGTACGTTCGAGCGTTTCCATTTTGTTAATTTTTTTTTCCAGTATTATCTAGTCTTGCGAGTTTTATTAACATTGTTTTCTAGGAACGAGGGCAAGCGATGCGTGCGTTACTGTAACAAGAAGGGAAAGCGCGGAAGAGAAAGAAAACGAGAGGGAGAGAAAGAAAGAACGATCCGAACGCTCGAGATACATAGAAGTAGGATAGGTAATCGCTCTCTTCGTTCCTTCTCTCTTCGCTCTCTTTCCCTACCTCCTAAGACAGGACTTTCCATCGTGTCGTTATCCATCGAAGTTGACGCTTCACGGTACAATTCGCATCCTTTAAAAAAAAAAAAAAGAATCTTTCAAACGCAAGGATCAACCTGCCAGGAGTCCAAGCCCCGTGAAGATTAAATCACCCGGAAAGGGGATAGCCTTTGTTGCATCGCCGTAATTTCTCAAATAATTATACTTTGATAGCATGCATTTTTCTCACTATTATCGTCGACTCCGTTTGACATACACGAGAGAGCGATTACGCGGTACAATCAAGGACGATGCCTTCGACGCGCCTGTAAACGTAATCGAGTTCAATTCAGCACTTTGGTGTATCTTGCGGAGGAAGAGCGATGCGTGTGCGCGCGAGTGGACCGAATGTCGCGCGGCTGCGCACAGCTCTTGGTGCGCATGCGCCTCTCCGCGAACAAAACAAAAACTGCTTGCACGTACGGGAAAAAAGTTGTAGATAAAAACGGTTGTTTCTGCTTTCACGACGCGAGACAGTTGGAGGTGAAGGAGGTGGAGGAGGATTCTGGAATGGCACACCGGTGATTAGTGTCGATCGCGCTCGAAAATTGCAATAAAACGTCGATGTAGATTCACGGATCTATGTAAGAGATCTACGGTAGATTTCACGGGAAGACTTATCTTCCGCGAGATTCGGATATTGTTCGACGAACAGCGGGAGTTTGGAAGAATTCGATTGGCTCGCTGGACTTCGCTCTCGTGCGAAGAGGCAGCGAGAAAAATTGCGAGCTGGATTTTAAATGGAAATTGAAAATTTGAATGTTCGTTTAATCGCGAACTCTCCCTCGTGCTGTTCGTAGTGCAGGAGATGCGCGCGCATTATGGAATAGAACGAGTAGAAATTACGCGAGGGAGACCTGTAATCGTTGGAGTTTTCCGGACGTGTCTGTCCGATGGCGAAATAATAAGTCTGTTCTCATCGAACCGAAGGTTTGTAAGATGAGAGAATAAAATGATAAAAGCCGGGACGACGAAACCATTGTAACTTTTAGTTTGTCCTCGTTGAAAGAAAGATACGTTCATTCTCTCTGCCGCAACGTTCATCGAGATGGTTAACGATGTTTCATGAAAATCAGGTTGACGGATGTTTCCCGAGATTCCCTCGAATCGGCGCTTGTCGAACGCCGTATCGATAGGAGGGGGGAAAAAAAAGATGGTGACCAAAATGAATAAAGTGCGAATGCAGTTCTCGAAAGCGCGAAGAAGCTGTATGCATGTGGGACGCGCATGAATGCAAGAACGTTAAGGTCGTGTGTGCATATGAACGTCGTCGTATTTGTCGCCGTCGCGTCGTGTGTGTGCGCATGTGTCTCGCCAAGCGAAAGAAAATAAGTTTTTATTAATATTAAGCCTATACGCTCTGTATATGTCTTGTAAATATATATATATATATATACACATATACGTATATATTTATGGATTTCTGTTCGACGAGCTTGAAACTGGTAATCCGATGGAAAACGATGAAATGGGGACTTATATCTCGTAATTCGATCCTCCGATCGATTTAACAATCCTCGTCGTAGGTGATTTCTTGTCGCGCGAAGTTTAAATGGCAACTTAACGCGAGACGAGCAAAAGACCGTGTTTAAGTTCCTCGAATAATCCGTCAAATCGATGAGAAACATTCGAGCGACCGAAGTAACATTTCCATGGAAATTAAAAAAAAAGAAAAGGAAAATGTTCGTTATGAAACGATAAATAGTTTTATTATACTAAAAATAAAAGAAAGAAAAATTAATACGATGTAACTTCTACACTTTCTTCGTCGTATCGAGTACCGAGGGAAGAAACGAACGTGGCGCGACGAGAACTTAAAGACGGATTATTCCCTAGAGATTTCCGGTTTTGGCACTTTGTCCGAAACGGCCGATGCTATAAATTGAAAATTCCACGTGGACAGGGTAAAAAAGAAAATACGTTCCGCCATCTGTTTCACTTGTTCGTGACCGATTCGTGACGGCTCGGGTTAATCAAGAAGGCGAGAAAGGTGGGCGAGACGAGGCTCGGACAAGAAAGAACGAGGGAGGGAGAGGGAGAGGAAGAAGGAGACAGGCCGAAAATAAGAAGAGAGCAAAGTGGCCGGCTGGTCCAGTGTCGTCACGTGACCGGAAGTGGCCTCTTCCCCACCCTCCAGCTCCACCTTCGTTCCAGAGGCCCGTACAGGACCCCCTTCCCCCTCTTCCTCCGCCACTCTCCGGTTACTTATCCCTTCTTCGCTCGAACGGACGCATCAACGAGGGACGATTGCCTTGTCCTGCCTTGCCTTGCCTTGTCTTGCCTTGCCTTGCCTTGACGACTCGTTGAACCACGTCGCAAGAAGTCAAAGCTACCGAGACGTCGTCCTTTTAACCCTTCGCGGTCTCCCCGTTTTGGTCGTTGACTCGCGTCGAATTATTTTTATCGCGACGTTTGACATTACTCTGGTATTCGTTCGGGTAATTCGCCGTAACGTAGTTACATTTTGTTGGAATCGTCGCTAATAACGAGAAAGTTAACCCCTTGCCTTACGATTTCTATTTTGACAGTGCGCAATACCCCAGAATTAATTCCAGAAAAAAAAATTTCTCTCTGATCTTTAACATTTGGCACACCTGACTGCAATATTAATATTATAGAAATCATTTTACCGTCTCGTGATCGACTGATATTTTCAATTTAATAGTTATTGGGAATTTCCAAATTTCGCATTCCATTTATCGCCTCACGTGTGTCACACGTTACTGTAAGCTATGGGGTTAAGGGTATAACTATGAACGGGGAATGAAAATAGAGAAGGCTACCTCTGCCTCGCGGATAAAGTGTGACGAATAGCAATGAAATGCTTTTCCACGAGCATCGTAATCTCTATGAGGATGCATTAATTCAATACATTCCGATAGTAATATAATCGTTAATGGAATAACAGTCGTAAAACCAAGCGGAGATAAAGTTCTGCAGCCACGGCGCCACAGAAGGCAGCACAGGAAGCGGCACGTTTACGTCGGCCAGCAACGGAGGACCACAAAGGGCCAATTGTTTGACGAGGGTTAAACGAATTTGCCTCGAATCCGCCGTTCTTCGTACGTTCGATGTTTCAAAATCTCTTGCATTTAGGAAATTTCAGCGTGGGACTACGCGAGAAGGAGATAACGTATTCATTTTTCACGATCACTGCAAGTGCATCGTCCTAGAAATACAAAAGTACGCGGTTCAATGACGCAAAAGAAGGAGGAGGACCTATCGATAGTAACGACGATTCGTGGAACGTTTGTGAAGTTCCTAGAATCGTGTGATATTTCTAGGGTTCTACGAACGACTTTATCGATTCGGTTATTGTGCAATAAAGGGGATAATATGATAAACCGTAGCGTCACAAAATGCTAGAATTGCAGGGAGTTCCTTTTCATTCGCCAATGTCGGAATAATTTTGGGAAATTGATGAAAGTTAGACTCGAGGGTAAAGAGTAGGCGGAAAAAAAAGCGGGAAATACGAAATAGTGGGGAAAAAATGAAGAGTATACGAGAGAACGATAGCGATACGGTATCGGCGTTGGGAAACAAGCGGATACTCGCTAATTGTAAGTGCAGCGTACGAATTTATTATCTCATAGGGACAGCAGAAGAAGCAAGGTCACGAAGAGAGACCCACGAGCCATCAATTATACGAATATGATTTACGACCGAGTAGCGCAGATTAAACTATGTTACATCGATATATACCGCGCAGAAATTTATTAGCATATAAAGAGACCAGAACGACAGAGGTCGCGAAACGAGATACACGACCGAGCAATTATAAGGGTGTAATTAACGAACGCAGCGGAAATCATCGACATACTTTCAAATGAAAAAACAAAGAAAAATACTCATTTTCACGTAACATTCGTAACAGCCAACGTAATTCTTCCGCTATTTCTGCATTAACGAACAGACTTTTTCGTTTCTTTTCCAAGACGTGACATCGAAAGTGAGCTACAAAATTGATCGGTCCATTATCTATTTGATTCGTAAAATTTAACCCCTTTACTGTTACCTTTCAGTTTTTTATTAAATTGACTCTCTAAGACTAAACTACCAACGCGGTCAAACCGACCGGTACCCAATTTTTCTCGAAAAATTCCACAATTAATAGGAGAGCCATACAGTAAGTATCTATCTCATAAAACCAAAAAGACTCGATCGATTATCGCTTCGAAAAAATAGCTTTGTCCAGCTACATCGGCGAAATTACACACCGTGCACCGTCCGGACGAACGTAACCTTGCCAATGGACGAGCCGCGTAGCCGCGCGCGCCTCGATGCCGTGCGATTTGAAAGATTCGAGGTGAACGTGCGCGAAAGAGAGGAAGAACATTAATTCTCGATATAACGCGATAAACGCGATATAGCTGAAGCTCCGCGACGTTAGCGTGATGTTTTCGCGACAGGGCGTGCGAGTGTTCTATATTAAACCCGACGAACGGGTGAGTACGCTGATTGCGAAACGGACGCCTGATATTTTCGTTGCATCGCACGAGTAACTGCTTCCGGCCGAATATTCTCTTTCTCTCTTTCATTCTCTCCTCGTCCCACCGCTTCGTACGTATCGCCGTCTCCCTCCTCCTCCTCACGGCGCGCACGTTCACCCTCTCTCGTCCTTCGCATCCACTCGTACGGCCGCTCGCAGACTCTATTTTTCTCACTTTACTCGATGGCTCCCTTAGTCGCCTCGTCTCCCGTCCCCTCTCGCCCTTCGCCCTCCGTCGATCGTTCTTTCTCGTTCTTAGGCGAGAACGGGCAGATGCCCGTGCTTCAGCCGGCCGGAAACACCTACGCATACTGGTAGCGTGTGAGAGGAGTAGCGATGGGATCGATTCCGATGCTCCTGAGGAATTCCACGAATTATCCTCCCTTCCGTTCAACCTTCTACGTCGATTCGAATAAAAACGTATGAAAATAGATGGCCGTTTTTTTGGAAGTTGCGAATTCAATGAGAGAGCTGCCGGCTTTATTTGTAGTTTATATAAATGTAACAAGTGAGTTTCCGACGATTCGGGGGAACTCGAGGACACTTTTTCCGGGTTTGTGGGAACAATGTTGAAGAATCTCTGGTTTACGGGTGAAACTAACGGTTTATATCTGTTATATTTAAAAATAATAAGTAAGTACTTTGGACAATGAGGAGCAGAGGTGAAAAAAATTCTTTTTTACTCAAGATACGGCTCTCGTAACATTTAGAGTGGAGGAGTTCGCTCCTTGGATTCTTTTTTATTAGCTGTGCTTATCGAGTTAACGAGACCAGCCGAGTAATTTTTATTTTACAAGATAGACGTGGAATATTCACCGGGTCTCTCATCAATCTCGGGACCTTTCCGAAACAATCGCGAACGTTAGAAATTCTTTCGCTCATCCGAAGATCTCGAGCGTGCACCTCGTTCGTCCAGGATAAGTATGAAACATTGCGTTCGTCTCTCCATTAATTAAATATTTCTCACGAAAAGATTCCTATCGTAAGAGATAGATGAACATGAGAATCGTCTCGCATATTTATCTATCATTTCGTTTTACAGCGCACTCTTTATCCGGGCATGAAATACTGCCTGTTAATATCTTTCCGGCTTATTAATTTCAACGCACAAAATTGCCTACTCTCCCCGAGACACGTTGACGGCAAAAAGTATTTTACGTCGACCGGCCGAGAGTTACCGATCGTAACAGCGCAGCAATTAAACGTAAATTATCCCTCGGGAGGTAATTAAAGGAGGATAAGAAATATCGATTTGAAACACGTTCGGTCCTATCGCTACTCTTTTTTTTCCCCTCCCTTTCTTTTCCATTGCCCCGTGTCGCACCATGAACTCTCGCGGCGCTTTTTACACGAGCTGTCGCCCGCGGATAGCTACCGCGATACGACGGCAACCTACCCCGTAAGGCGATCGCCGATTGATTCGCTTCGCTTGTCCTTTCCTTCTGCACTTTTTCCGGCCGGCAGTTAACCACTTGCGCTACGATTTAACTTTCGGTAGCCGTGCTGCGCTCCACGAGTTAACTTTCGGTAGCTGTGCCGCGCTCCACGAATAATGAACGGTTGAACTGTTAGCCGACGTGCCACACACGTCGCTTTTGTTTCTGCGCTAAATGCCTATCGACGTGGTATACACGTCGCTTTCGGTTTTGGAACAAAAGCATCTCGACGTGCGTGGCACGTCTTTATAGCGCAAGTGGTTAAAGTGGACACACTGATCTAGCAGGAGTACGATACTCTATGACGCGCACTCGAAACGAAAATAATTTTTAACTGTCGCACGCTCCATCAAAATAGGCGCACGAAAGATCCTCGGCCGATATTTCGTTTACGTTGGGCTTTGACCCTTTATCGATAACCGTACCGATACTTTTACACAAGTTGCAACGTATTTAACGCTAAAACTGACCGGTTTCCAATTTTTGTCCAGAAACTCGTTAAATTGACAGAGAAGCCATGCAGTAAGAATTGCACTATTTTATAAAATCTCAGTTGCTTGATTGGTCATCTCTTTCACCTCGCTATTTCCCTTTTTCCAAAAATATTTATTCGGTATGTTTACGACGCCGGGAGTTTTAGGGTTAAGACGTTCATTAAGCGTGGTTCACCGGTGGTTCATGCTGTCAGATAGAAGAACAAGTCGTGAGCCACCGGTAGCTATTATTTTCAAATCTACGCGGGCCGTAGTTTGCCCGCCACTGTTTAAGTCTCAAGCTGTATAATTGAACCATATAACCTCGTCTCTTTGTGCACGATGCTATTAGTAATGAAACGTGATCTTAAATAACATTACTCGAGTATACTCCATAGACGTGCGGTGAGTTATTTTCTAAAGAGAAAGAGAAAAAGAAAGATAAGAAAGTGCAGATTATTAAATGTATACCGGAGAAGAGCGCTGTTCTCAGGGACTGTAGTTAATTAAAAGTTTCCTTATACGCGATGAGATTACATGGGATAATTAACGATAAGTGGACATTAATATCGAAGGTGACGTTATTAAATATCGAAGTGAGTTTACGTTCGTGAAGAACGGAACGCGGGGGATTCGTGGAATGCAAGGTGCGTGCAGCAGGCGTGACCTTCCCAAGGTCAGACAGTGTGTAAAGGAACAATGCACACAGGACCTGACCTCTGTTAGTCTACCGCAACACGGTACAACTGGTTGCAGCGATTGTGGGCTCATCCCATGGAATCGGAGTTGCAACAATCTTCTTTTTTTATACGTGCCCATGTACATTCTCGAGCATACGTTTGCTAAATTCGTATTAATTCTTGCCCGGTGGTAATGGAATATTCAGAACGAATCGTTGAAACTTTAAGAAAATGTCTATATTGTATATTTCGATAATTGATTATAGACTTCGGAATTTTCTATAAAATTCATATGAATTTTATGTATCAACCAATATGTACCGGTAAGATAAAATATGTGAATAATGAAGTGTCGGCTATCATCGTACATGCAGTTTAAACTTCTTAATAGTTCTAGCTGCAATAATTTTACGAAATTTCTATTGTTAATTTCTAGTTGATCATCAATTCAAACACTAAATCTGCATGATAAATCTAAATTTTTTTCCTTTTTGAAACACGTGTGACATCTGCCAATGAAAGTTGCAACTCCGAGTGTAAACTTCTACCCTCTAGCGGTCGATTTAAGAGTTTCAACGTGACATAAGAATGCAGCCCTAATGTTTTCGAGCGAAAATTTGAATTCCCTCCCATTCATCCAGCGAAAGTTTTCCCGCTAATTTTATTTTCGTTACTTTTCGAATCGGTGTACCCACCGTACCCACGCATCGGGCAGACAGCGGATCTACACGTTGAATGGTATCCAATAATTACAACTTGTCGCTAATATTGCAAAAGGACAACGTGTTTCGACGATACTTACAAGCTTCCGAGGAAACTTAACAAAAAATGTCAGATTCATCTGCGTCACTTTTCTCGGATACTTTAGACTCATTGGAATTCGATTCCTTCGATTTACCATCTCCGGAAGAAGAATCCGATTCTTCAGAAACGCCCGATGACCTGACAATACCAGATTCACAAAATTCGCAAAGCGCTACGAGCCTTATGGTACACTTGTCGGATGTAGAAGACTTAGATGCTTCGTCGGCATCAGGTGTAGCGAATTCTGCAGTTATATCAGACCCAGTGTCTTCATCAGAGAGGATGAGACTTTCAGAAAGCGGACCGTCAGGCAGCAGGCCTTTCAGAGGATTCGCAAATATAATCAAATACAACTACGATTATCCTGGGTATCTTGCCGAAACAGAGGAATGGGCAATCTACAGAAGGGAAGGAGGATTCAAAGGTATAAATTCTTAGTCATTTCTATGTTAATATGAAATGAATTCAAGCGTTATATCGATTGATTTATATACATGTAAATAATGCCTCTACGATGAATTGTTAAAGGTAATGTAATTGTATGCGCACCGTTTCTGATAATGGAATTGAATCGTTTGGTGCCTTATTTGGAGGAGAATCTTGTGAAGTTCCATCCCCTGAACATGCCTCATGTTAAAATAGGAAAGATCGAGATAATAGGATTCGTGATATCTGCCTTCCAGGATGCCAAATTTTATATGTACAAAGGTAATATAAGTAATGACTACGAATGAGATTTAAAATACTAATGTGCTCTATGTGTATAAACTTCGTTAAAAGTAAATACTTGACGTAAAACATATTTATAGTCGAAGACGGAACAGGAGCAATTACGATCTATCAGGAACTGAAGAACTTTAATGAAGATGTTAAACAGAGGCAACAAATTGACGAAAGATATAATAAATATGCACAAAAAGTAACGGAGAAATCTCAGCAAAACGTAAAGGAATGCCCGAAACGTTTCCCTAATCCACGTCCGTCATTTATGTACCCCACCGACGCGAAATTACGCGACATGGCAGTGAGTAAACGATTTACACGCGACTATTCGTTTTCATGGGATGAGCAGTTAACGCAATTTTATATTATCGCATAGATCTTGGAGCATAATTGGTCAATAGAAACAAATAGTGGGCTGTTAGGGAAGAAGATAGAGCGTTGCGATTACGTGCATGCGATGGGATACTGTACGCTTGAATTCCCATCCAAAAGAAAGCCGCAGGATGAAATCACGTACGACGATTTATCCTTGGCGAAATTAAATTTCTTCGCGACCAAGGTAAACTGTATACGGGAAGAGGAATATAACAGAAAGTTTTTAACTTGGATGACGACTGTTATCGATAAAAGGTACGATGGACATCCAGAAATACCATTGTTAATGATAGATTCCGTAAGCGAAGAGGAGGAAGAGGAGGAACAGATTATACGAGTAATCGATGAGCTGCCAGAAGATATTGAAATGTAAGAGTTACCTTATTCACAATTTACGGGGTTCTCAACATCCGTAACGTCTGTGAGGTAGTTGTAAGATTTGTTGGAAATGTTTGTTTCTTTATTACCATTTATTGAATAGTTTACGTAATCAGTTATGAAAAAATTGAAATAAGTTTAATGAACGTTCGATACGTAGCCGGCGATATCGAACAAGTAAGTTTTGTGTTGTTTTTTTTTATTTCTATTGCGATTTATCACTGTGATGCAATTCATTTCGAGCGATGTTAATTTCAGCAGCATATCTGCTATATTGCTATATATTGCTATATCTGAGATAAAATTGTTCGCGTCGGAAAAGATCACTCAATCCACTTCGATTGAATTTTTTTAAATCACCAAAGTATCGATTACCTTTAGTACTTTCGCACGTCCTCATTTTGCGATTCATTGATCTCGTATGAATATAAAGCACTCGAATTTCAAAAGTACAATAAACGTATCTTCGCTTGACGATGGTAAATATTTTTATACATTCGTATCATAATGTTATAGTTATGAGAATCCAAAGTAGATCTCAGGAGAGGTACGTTAAGATTTGTAATAAAAAAATGTAGAAAGCAAAGTTGGTAGTTTACTCGAAAAAGCCTTTATTAAAAATTAAACAATAAAACCACTGTATGGATTTAAATATTAAAAGTCATAAGGCAAATTTGCAGGGTTTTCGATTACTGATCGAATTAAGTAACGGCATCGGAATATCGAAGCTTTATTTGCGGGCATCTTCGAGAATCTCGTGCAATATTTTCGCAACGTTTTACGGTACTTTAATTACAGAATTTACTCGAGTCTGTTACTATACGTTGCAGTACAAATTCATCGAAAATTATGGCAATCAATTTCATATAGTCAACATTCACTGCAGACGCTTTTCTAAGTAACAGAATTGTCTATTTGATTTGTACTGGTACTCGTTCCGCTATCGCTCGCAGCTTCGTTCGAAACTTTCCGATTAACCGATGCACCATGCTCGGCAGACTTTGATTCCCTCGAGAGAATCAACAATTTATGATACCGATTCATAACCAGCGGCAAATGAGGCGCTATTTCACTAGGCTCTACAAAAAGTACCGGCGGTACCTGTCGAATAGAGAATTTCCATACAAAAGCGTGTTAAAAAATTAATTACAAAACTTCGTAAACTACACTTACATGTAAATTTTCGACTTTTGCTTCTCTCGATGTATACTCTCGTAGCATGTAATTCTGTCCGAACTCATGGAAGATACGAGTATCGTTTATCCTCAGCATTACATTATCGATTCTCAAAAAATATCGTAACAATATGAAAAAACTGCTGGGCATGACTCTCTGTCAGGAACAATGCGAATAATGGATTATTGCCAGGTTAAAGTGCATTCTTGCATATGATAAAATGGAATCCGAAATACATACAATCTTCACGGAACAAACGGCTATGCCGTTATCGTGAAGCTCATCCTCGAACAGCGTTAAATCGTGATAGAACAAAATCTTCTCCTTTTTTTTTAATTTATCCATGTCGATTCGTTCATTGGTGTCTTGAATTTCAAAGCTGTTCATCGTACCAGTATAATCGGTCGTGAATGTCCAATCGAAAGGTTTAATTTTCTCCTCCAAATATTCGCTACTCTCCGATCTGTTCAAATAGTTAGCGTGAGTTTCGAAGGGCGCGATTGATTTTAGAATTGTAGAAATTCGAATACCTAGATTCCTTCCAAGCCTCGGCGCATGCTAATTGTACATTAATTTTCCCATTGGAAACGGTTTTCAAAGCATCCAAAGCATTGAATTGCAAGAATGCTCCATCTTGATGCGTTAAAGTTAGTATATTGCTTGGAAATACCATGTCTGGCATATGTGGCAGTTCTAAGGTTCTACTAAATCTGTGAAACAATTTTACAATAGAGACTGCTCATAATATACCTTGACTAAAATGTATATCGTACATGCAAAATTGACAAGCGTTAGTGTCCTTGTCACCACAGCCATCTTCGCTTTTGGAACATTTAGAGTGGAGTATATGAGATTGAGTGTATTTGATTCGCCAAGGTGGAAATACGTATTCCTCCTCGTTAACGGGAAGTCGTAGGATATCTATTCCACCGTGTACTTTTACCGTTGTCATGACCTATAAGAGTGAAGTTTTGTTAGAAATTTGTAACAAAATTATTTGAATTTAATTCCTTAAAGTAGCAAACAGAAAGAAAAGTTCTAGCAATGAAATGAATCTTGATAATACATAAAATTTTATATACGAGTATAGACATAAATGAAGAACAGTATCTACGAATATTTTCGTTTAATCACCGATTAACAAAATAACAATAATTTTATTGACAGTATATCAATTTTAGGGTTTATTGAATTATTATCGATAAGAGTTTATAACCTCATTGGGGTCTCAATTATAAAAATACTTACGGAAAATTTCTGTTATCTTTCAGCAGCAAATTAATATTCACTTAACATCGCAAACGTCATTCGGCCTTTGTAAAATTCATTTTTCTGTCTATTCGAAGATTTACTTTGTTTAATTCCCCCAACTGCTTCTCGGATGTAACGATCGTGATTGCTTCTCTATACTGCATTATCGACAGTGCAATATAAACTTTTTGCAATTACATAAAATTTCGAGATGCGCACTTTATCGTCACGAACTTAGGACTTTGAAATTATTAGAAATTGTCTACTATGCTCGCTGCTTTCCCTTTACACGTGCCGTTAATATTAATATTCCTTAAACAATAATTACTTTTCTACTCGACGGCCAACGGCACATAAGTTTTACGTTAATTTTTGCCGCTGATAATGGAAGTGCAAAAATTGTTGCAAAAAATACTTTTTATCTCTTAGAAAACATTAACACTATACCTACGAAGCCGGTATCAATTTTTTTCTAAAAATTGCCCAAATTGATAGGCGAGCTATGAAGTAGATATTCGACTTCATGTAAAACCAAAATTAGTTAATTAATCATTTCTTTCACCGCTTGAAGACTCGAAAAATACATTCGGTAAAAAGTTACCTGATTACTTTTTCTTGAAACTTGAAAATTTCAAGAAGCTAATATAGAATTTTCATTTTTATTCCGATATATTTCAATTCCTCAAAGTTTAAAATGACAAGCTGAAAGACAGGAAGCAAAGTATCGCGATACATGTTTGCAACGACAAACAAAAAGTAAGAGAACGATCGAAACGGCGAGTACTTTTTCGAAAACGCTCCCAACTGAAAAAACTACTCCGACTGAAATTTCGAGGGCGTGCTTGGTTTGCTCATTCATACAGAAATAACCGGAGCAATCAAGGAAGACTGGAGTGAAACCGATCAGTCCTCCTCGAGTGTTCGAACCGCGCAGATCCACGTTTAATGGAAAGCGGTCATACGTTTATCGTAGATGACAGTGAAAAAGTCAAATTCATCCATGGAGTTTCCTAAAGATAACGGGAACGTTAACGATGCCGATCGACGGGATAAAAAGACTCGATTTTTTCGCGAGGAAACTGCACGTAGGATGAAATCGATCGCCGGTCACGTAGGGCTTTTGATTACTCTGATGCTTTACACGGCGATCGGTGGTCTGGTGAGTTAATTCACTCACATGGCACGATTTCTATCTTTATATCGTATAAAAATATTTTCAAGTATGCATTTTATTAGGCAGGGTCGAAGTATTGTCTAAATAGATTTTGTATAAGTTTCACTCAATGTTATTTTCTTTTAGTGCCGCATTTCGTCTCGAATATTATAGCAATATCTAGGTATAGAATGTAAAATTAATTTGATAGGACTTAATATGCTTACACTTATCCTTAAGCATTCTTATTAGAAAAGGTTTATGTTCTGCCGATGTTCATATAAATATTTACATATTATCGGATAACTCGAAGTTCGCCTATTGGAACCTTTATTTTTAGCTGTGGACCGATCGTGGAAACTGCTACGAAATAACGTCTATTACTGGTGCCGTCTTTCGTCGATCGCTTTTAACAATTAGGCTATATTTCGACCGTTTTAACGATTCGAAAGATGAGAACTTTTAACCGATCGATTGGAATGATTAATGGTATTGAATGTAGAGAAATATGCATTTGGTTCAGGTTTACGTACCGATAGTAAATACAGGGTTTAAGCGTTGTCCACTTGAGGCTCAAGGGGCTTCAGTGTACACATTCGAATGCATTTATCGTCTCGTTTGTTCTTGTCATTTATTCGTAGATCATTATAAAACTCTCATCGATAGTCCGATTAGAGTTCCGATCACGGTTTTGACAATTGAAACTTCACAATGATCGGCAACCAAATGAGAACTTTGATTAGACTATCGCCGATCAGAACTTTATAAATTTTTGCTCGGGGTTTCGATGATAAGAACTTTATAATTATTTGATTAGGCTATGACCAGAAATTCATGAAGTTCTGATCAGAGTTTTGACATAATCAGATGAAATCATAAAGTATGTTATTTCTGAAATTATAAGAGCCAAAGTGACCGTTCTTATCGACAGGTCTTTCGACATATCGAACTTCCTGCGGAAATCTCGCGCCTCGAACGATTGCGAGGGAAATTACGAACGCAGAGACACTCCTTCGTTGATTCTGTTTCCAATAACACCGACGTCTCGAATCTGCGAACTTTGGTGAGTTATCATCGAAACAATGGAGTATTTTTATCTGCGCAAAAAAGAAAAGTAAGAGGAATCTTTCAGGTCAGCGTGAAATTACGATTATACGAGGAAGCTGCTCAAGAAGCGGCAGAAGCTGGCCTCCTGATAAGTTTCGTAACAGACGCGATCGATCTTGACGATCGAGGTTTGGCGGATTTACCGCCGATTACGACAGAAAGATGGAGCGTTCTTCAAGCCGTGTTCTTTGCTAGCACTGTTCTTACTACGATTGGTAATCAATATCTACAGTCGTAAAGGCAATTAAATTCTTGCTGTTAATTTTCAAACGTAAACTTCATCGCGCGGTTTGGCCTGGTCTATTATATGTAATTATTCCAAATTCTAACGATGTTCATTGTCTCTATTTGCATCCAGGCTACGGAAATGTCGTCCCTTCGACCAGCTGGGGAAGGATATTCTGCATTCTCTTTGCTCTCGTCGGTATACCGCTTACTTTGATCGTCATCGCCGACTGGGGCAAACTGTTTGCCGCTGCGGTGGTGCAGATCGCGTTGACGGTTAAATCGAGTCTTCCATTTCGCAAAATGTTCTCGTGTATACCGTCAAATTTAGCTGGAAGACGATCGCTCGGTAAGTTCAATGTGTTTCTCGCATTATAGTCTTTGCCATAGCTACAATTTATGGCCGAAAGCGATACAAAACAAATCGTCCCACAACCGGCTCCTCTTTTACCTAATCTGCAATATTTAAATCGACTGCAGTAATTCGCTACAAGCAGCTATTACTTTTTCTCCGATACATTCCGTTGTTTTATATTTCGGCTTCGATAGCCGTGATCTTTCTGCCTAGAATCTACCGTTTTAAGTGGGTTTTGAACCACCGAGACTGATATCATGTAGCAAAATTGTTTAATTTCACGAATTACGAGTAGGAAGCCAGCTAGCCCTAATTCACTACCTTTTAAATTTCGTATTCGACTGTATATTTCGCGTAGCTTATTGCTTGAAAGTTATTCTCAGCTTAATAGTGTTCCCAGCATTCGTAAATATTTGCACAAGTTTAATTCTCAGCTTGAAATGTCTGTATTATAAGCGTACGCATGCGCGTTACACGAGTATCAAAATATTGCGGACGCAGTATTTTACTGGTTCTTTGCATGGTATTTAGAATCGGAGTAAACTGTTTACGCGTGTAACCATTCTTCCAGGAGCTTTCGCAGCGATCGTTTTACTGTTTTTATACCTCGCCTGCGGCGCAGGTATGTTTATGCTCTGGGAAGACGACTGGGATTTTTTTGATGGATTTTATTTTTGTTTCGTTACGATGACCACTATAGGATTCGGTGACCTCGTGCCGAGTAAGTAGATTAAAAAACGTAAATTATACTAACATATTACTATACTATATTACCAGACCAATTGCTAATTCCTGTAAGCATCAACTTATGAGAATTAGAATTTTGAAAACTATGTAGATCGTGCACGAAACATGAAACTTAAATTCGGAATATGAAAGAAAGAAATACTGAATTAGAATCTGATATGAATCTTATGGTTAACCCCTTGCCCTACGATTTCTTTTGCGACTGCTTCCGCAATAATTGAAAATTAAATTGCTAAAATAGAAATATGTTAGGGGTTCTTGATATATTTTAGAATTTAATGGAATATTAGTAATATAGAAATAATATTATCGTGTCGTGTCCCACTGATATTTTCAATTTGATAATTTTCGAGAAGCTTCAAAATTTCCTGTGCCATCAACCGCATTACGAGTTGCACTCGTTGTTGTAGGGCAAAGGGTTAATGAGATAGGAATATGTTTAAAAGTTACACAGTAAGTCGTATTATAACGCGGCTTCTAGCGATTCTGTTTCTAACGATTCCGTTTCTAAGATTCTAAGAATTAATCTGATTTACAAAGTTTCTTACAACGCGTTGCGAATTAATCAGATCAACGAAGACTCTATAACGGACTTTGAAGAAAATGCGACAGACTTTTTAGCGTTTCGGCGTAGTGCGTGTCTATACATTATTATAGCTACGCTTCGTGTCATCGCTTCTACGCAGAGAAGCCGAAGTACACTCTATTGTGCACTCTTTACATCCTGATCGGTTTGGCACTGACGAGCACCATCATCGAATTGGTGAGAAGACAGTACGCCCAATCTTGGCGGCATTTGCAAAGACTCAGCGGTCCCCTGGCAGAGACCATCAGAAGACTCGGAGAACACGCGGGCGGTGATATGTCCGCGCTCCATTCCGATCTCAGGTACACAATTAACATAAAACGAGAAATTACTGTGTTTTAGAAAATTCCACGCTTCTCATCGCGAAGTATATTCAACATTTTAGGAAAGTATTAACGGTGATATCCATGCCGCGTTTAAAATGGTCAGCCTCCGTTGGCCGTGGGGATTCGAAGGATAAAGAATGGGAGGAGGCTGTCGAAGCTGTGCTTCGTGATATCGCAGCATCCGCAACGGCTCAGCCGCAGAAGAAGCCGATAGTACAAATCGTTATTTATGAATCTAGCGTTTAGTCGGAAGAAGGTACCTTCGAGTTATATCGTAATACGATTTTCATGATTTCGTACGAATTTGTGTCATCGTTTAGTTTTCTTACGGTGTGCGATAGACCCTCGTACAACGCGAGTTTCCTACTACTATTTTCATATAACGCGATTCTCCGCACGACGCGGCAAATAATGAAACACAGGAACAATCCGATTTAAGAATTAAATCTGCTTTAGTCGAGTATTAGATTATTTTCTGCAGCATTACCATCGTGACCGTATATATGCCATTTATGTTTGAAATACCGCCGAGCTGGATAATATATAGAAAATACACATTAACCGCGTTACACGAGAGTCTATGTGTATTCACACTGCGAGATACGAGACGTTAAGCTGGTCGTTTGTATCGAATTATAATCGCGATGTGGAGAAACAGCGCGGTATCGATTTTCACCTAAACGAATTCAAACGCGTCGTGATTTACGCGCGCAAAGTGAGCGCGCAGACGTCCATATAAGAACGCGAGAGCGCAGAAACCGGCGACTTCGGTTTCGATTCTCGCGTGTCGATGTCGAGTCGACGCGATCCGCGGAAACGTTAGGTGTTGACGGTTCCTAAATTTAGAAATCTCAGCACCGCACGAAACCCTCACGAGGGCAATTACCGTGCCCTTCGTTGACTTTCGTCGCTCTTGCCGAGTAAACGTTCAAAGAATCCGTCGTCGAGAGATCATGCAAGAAACGAGTCTACCGCGAGATACAGCCGAAAGGCCCTCGGCTATCGTGTGCATTGCGTATCATGTGCGTATAACGAAATAAAGTCAAAGAGAAAACGATCGCAGTGTTCCTCGCATTTGACAGCGGCATTCGAGTTCGTAATGTATACATATATTTGCTCCTGAGCAAAGTTAATCGTCTAGGTTATGGACGAAAGAGGTTAAGTGCTTAGAGGTTAAATTATAACGAGACCCAGGCATCTTCGAGTCCTTTCGTCGGTTACAATTAATGTTAAAGTAGTTAAACTTTCGTGATTTCCACGAATTCTATTGGAAATGAATGACGAAGAATTCCTCGTCGGTGCGACTTTCCTGCGACCGTTTCTTTTGTACCCGGGAAACGAGTTGTTTGAATTAATCAGAGATCAATCAGAGACGCCACACTTTGCTTTCTTCCCCTTTTAGCAATTAAGCTTGATGACCGGTATCAAAGATCCCACGGAGCCGTCACTATCGAAGGAAAGTCAAGCAGTCCGTAATGGCGACGAAACCTGTATGGTTTGCACTCGTCGATTGTTTCGCTTACCGATTTTCGTATCTATAACTTCGACATTCTGCAACGCATATACAGCCGTGAAGACCTCTCATGAGTCTGTAACATCGATTTTAAACGTCGCCGAGAAAAGTTTGAACGATGGTTTCGAATATATCAGCCCGGTAACGACGAAAGTAACAGGCGCTTTGGAAACGCCGCTTAAGGGCATCGACAATGTCGTCTGCATTAGTTTGGATTTCTTAGAGAGAAACGTTCCCTCTGTAAAACTTCCGCCTGGGCAAATCTACATGAATTTCCAGGATTCTCTCAGGTCGATAATCGAATCGATCTGACACGAATGCTTGTATATAGTTAGAGTCACTTACAGACCTTTTATTTCTCATTGTCTAACGATAGTTTAAGTTTACGCAAAAAATGTTGTAGGTATATTATTTTACTTTAATTATTGTGTTGTAAAGTGATAGAAATTTTATGGTTAAACATAAATAAATGAATGCTTCAGCGATGTATTTTTCCATTAGGTCGATGATAGGAAGTTTTAGTATCACGCAGTCTAACATAGAAACGTCGGCGGGGCAGCTGAACGAA
This sequence comes from Cerceris ruficornis, assembly GCA_963989415.1. Lineage (NCBI taxonomy): Eukaryota > Metazoa > Arthropoda > Insecta > Hymenoptera > Crabronidae > Cerceris > Cerceris ruficornis. The sequence goes on along the minus strand of OZ022520.1, from coordinate 31,262,441 downwards.
GAAGAGAAAATGAAGATCGACAAAAAGAATAAAAAACCGTTAGCCGAAGTATTCTCAAGCCAATAATAAATCGCAAATGGGGAAGGAAGACTCGTCGACGGATTCGTTGCAGATAAATAATTTAAAATGAAGGTTCATCGGTGGCACAATAACTGCGAAGAAGTAATCGTACATTTGTTGTAAATATAATTTTCATGAACAGTATCGATTAGATTTCAGGAGTTTTACACCATGCAAATGTTGAATACTTTTCGTTGAAAAATTATGGAACGTTGTCTTATTAAAAAAAAGAAAAATGTATACGCAGATATTCGTTGGTTCTTATCATTCTCCTCAAGTAGATCGACTCGTTTATTTAACACGTTCGTTACTTGACCTTTTTTTATAATGCCATTACAAATATATTTTTTTAAAATATAGTTTTCAAATTATGAACCACATACCAAGCTTAAATGAGAGAAGCTACACCTAAGTTTCGAAAAAGGTTTGTAATCCAAAAAATGTTGTGTGATACAAATGATAGAGAAAGAGTTTATTAAATCGAAAGCAATATTAAATTTCTTTAACCTCTATCATTGTTTCATTCATAAAATTCCATATTCCCTATAAATTTCTGAAGAGCGTATCGTAAGTATCAGTATTTATAATTAAAGAAATGTTAGTAATAAATGAGTATCCGAAAAGTGGCGGAATGCTCTGCCCATACCGGCAATCAGGAAGCCTCTTAAGCCATACACTATGTAAATTCTGAAAGAGTGGAAACTCGCTATTTTCAAGGGGTTCTGGCGCCACTGCTTTCAGCGCCATCTAGTTTCTTGTAATTTTCTGAATTTTTCTCCGGCGGGAAATAAAACTGATTGTAAGACAAATATTTAAACGCTAATATCTCGCTTATTTCTTGATCGATTTGGATCTCGTTTGTTTCAGCGTCTTATTTAGAGTCTAAACCAGTCTAAACTATTGATCTACTGACGCAAAACAGTAGGGAATATGAAATTTTATGAATGGAATAAAGGTAGTGGTCACAGAACGATAACAATGTTTTCGATTTAATAAATTCTTTGCTTATCATTTAGATACAAGTAGAAGTCTATTTTAATGCTTGGTGCTATTTCAATAAATTTCCGCATTCAATTTTCAATCAAGATTTCGTAATTAAGTAGAAATGAAAATTCGCGGCGGAAAAAAGCCAACAATTATTCCAATTTAAACCTGATCCCCCTGGATACGCTGCGACGAGCTTGATTCGCTTTCCGTCTTGAGATTTAATCGAAAATAAAGTCTTTAAGTTTAATTAATTTATAACAATCTTCCGCAACATATGTCGCATAACGAATCTAGGGAATGTAATACATAAACGACGTCAGAAGATGTCGCAGGCATAGGTGCTGCTTGTTTGAATGATACGAGGCTTGGCCCATTCGGTGGTTTCCGTGCCGAATGAAACATTAGAGTATGTTGAGTGACCACTCCTTTCGACAATGAAACATTTTCCATGGTGCATTTAACAAACATAAGACTTTTTTCTACAAATAATCCCGTCCTTCGGTTTTCTCACGGTTAAACGTAAGATTTTCATCATTCGTTTTTTCCACACGTTTTCAATATATGGGTTTAATCGAGGAATTACGATTGTGAGGTAAGTATAATTGGAATGCCACTTGGGAGAACGCGTATTTTGGGCGTTGACCGCAACTACATTTCAGCAATGATCTATAATGAACTTATCATCGTTTTCAGTTTCACCGTTAAAGTAATATCGTTAATGATTATTGTGTAATATGTAAATGTTCCATTGTACCGTAGAAAATGTGGATTTGGATTTTGGCGTTAACCTTTGCTTGCGGGAACGGCCAGTTCTCGCAGGAGACAACGGAATCAACGCGCACGTCTTGGAATCGTTATGATGACAGAGATCAAAGTGGTTTGGGATTTCGGAATACAGGAAATTATGGTGACAGTGTTATAATCAAAGAGGCGTAAGTATTATTTGTGCAAGATGGATAAAGATTGGATAAAAATTTATGTTCCAACAACAATGAGTTGTTTTTAATTATCTATGTTACGAGAAATGATTTAAAATTGTTTGTTTACCGAGAAGCTGTTGCACATTGGTAAACATAAAATTAACATTTTACTTTTGATATCTATCCACAGCACATATTTTGTGGTGGCATCCCGTTTGGTCAGACCTGGACTTGTCTATCGGATAGCTGTAAATATTCTCCATACGCCGTTACCGATGATGGTACGTTCCTCTATTCAAAGGAACGGCGTAGAGATCGCCGCAGACTACAAAGAAGTGAAAGAGGGTATTCCTGAGACGTTAATGATGCGAATGCCACCTACTTCCGTAAAAGGAGAATACAACTTAAGAGTGGAAGGAATGTACAACAGCTTGAACGGGGGTCAAGCCTTCCTGAACGAAACCAAACTTATGTTTTCTCAGAGATCGATGACTATCTTTATTCAACTGGACAAACCTGTATATATGCAAGGAGAGACCGTGCAATTTAGAACGATACCCATAGATACCGAACTTAAAGCTTTCAATAATCCTGTCGATGTATATATGTTAGATCCGCACAGAAGAATAATGAGACGGTGGTTGAGCAGACAGAGCAATCTGGGTACCGTGTCGTTAAAATATCAGCTATCGGATCAGCCTGTGTTCGGGGAATGGATTATTCAAGTAATTGCTCAAGGACAGGTGGAAGAGAAGTCCTTCTTCGTAGAAGAATATTATCAGACGCGTTTTGAAGTTAACGTGACGATGCCCGCATTTTTCTTCGACAACGATCCCTATATACATGGTATAGTGCAGGCTAACTATACGTCAGGCGCACCTGTGAGGGGAAACTTGACTTTGAAGGCGAGCTTCAGATCATTGGACAAATCGCGGATGGACTCTGCTTCCGATCCTATAGAGAGATATTTCTATTTTGACGAGTACTATCCTGCATGGCTGAAAGTAGCAAATTTCTTTGAAGAGAAAGTACCCGTGCTAAGATTTTTTAACGGATCGTATCATTTTCGATATCCAATGTCCGACTTACTGAACTTCGCTTCTTCCTCCGGCGGAATGGAAGTAACTGTAATTGCGACTGTCGGTGAGAAATTCTTGGAAGAAGTAATCGTAGGATATTCTACAGCCCGTATTTTCAATTCAACTACGAAAATTCGATTTCTCGGCGGATCGCCGCAGATTTTTAAGCCGGCGATGCCATTTAGTTTGAATTTGGTCGCTTCTTTCCATGACGACTCCGCGTTAAGGCCGACGCAATTGAAAGGAGCAGTGATGGAGATACGTGCAGATATCGATATGAGGGCAGGTGGTCGCAGAACAATGGAAACTCAATATTTAAAGCAGTCGTTAGAATCCGAAGGAATATGGTCGACTACTATAGATTTTAGGAAGCAACTTGGACTCGAACATAACGTGGAACAAGCTCAGCAAGTTCTCAACGACATTTCATCTATGAAAGTCTTCGCTTATCTGACCGACGGTGAAGGATTTCGAGCGCAAACCGAATTATTGCTGTTGGCTCACGAATCTCCCACTCAGCATCAAATAAAGATATCTGCGTCGACTAAGAAGCCCAAAGTTGGAGAGTATATGATATTCCATGTACAAACAAATTTCTATATCGATAATTTCAATTACATTATTATTTCGAAAGGTGTTATATTGTTAAACGGCCAGGACGACATGCAGCACAATGTAAAGACATTCGCTGTACCTCTCAGTGCAGAAATGGCTCCTGTTGCAACGGCGGTAGTCTATCACATCGGACAGTATGGAGAAGTCGTGGCAGATTCTCTAACGTTCCCGGTAAATGGCATTTCACGCAACAACTTCACGGTGTTCATCAACAACAAGAAAGCTAGAACCGGTGAAAACGTTGAAGTAGCCATTTACGGAGAACCTGGAGCATACGTTGCTCTCTCAGGCATAGATCGATCTTTCTTCGCCATGCAAGCAGGAAACGAGCTAACGTATGCCAATGTTATCACGAAAATGGCACACTTCGGCGAACAAACAAATGGCACTCACGCTCACACGTGGTTACGTCACGATGGTGATCCCGACGAAGTTGTCTACTTTCCGTCCTCTACGTTTGGCATAGACGTTAACAGAACTTTCGAGTACATCGGCTTAGTCGTTTTTACAGATGCCTTTGTCTATCGGAGGCCTAATTACTGCAACGAAACTCAAGGGCTAGGAGAGTGTCTAACCGGACGCTGTTACAAATTGGAGAAGAAGTGCGATGGGATATTCGACTGCGAAGACGGCACGGACGAGGCTCGATGCGAATACAGAAATGCCACCGATGTAGCTCTGTTTAGGAAGTGGCGTTTCAATAGGATACAGAGACAGTACGAAAACGTGTGGTTATGGAAGGACATTAACATCGGACCACATGGCAGACATATCTTCAACATAGACGTACCTCGAAGACCGGTCCATTGGATGGTAACTGCTTTCAGCATGTCGCCCAGCATGGGCTTCGGCATGTTGCCGAAAGCGATCGAATACTTGGGGGTTTTGCCATTTTACATCAACGTCGAGATGCCTACTCACAGCAAACAAGGAGAACAAATTGGCATCAGAGTTTCCGTGTTCAACTACATGCGGCACAACATAGAAGCCACGGTAGCTCTGTCAGGTTCTAAGGATTACAAATTTGTACACGTCGAAGACAACGGTATCGTGCAATCGTACAAGCCACGTACGTCGTTCGGTGAACATCAGTTCTTCATTTGGATACCAGCTCAAGATGCTGCCATTGTTTACTTGCCAATCGTGCCTATTAGACTGGGAGACATCAAGATACACATTTATGCTACGACTCTGATCGGAAGCGACTCGGTTACGCGAAATTTACACGTGGAAGCCGACGGTCTTCCTCAGTACAGGCATCAATCCATTCTTCTCGATCTCAGCAATCGTGCCTACGTTTTCCAATATATGCACGTTAACATCACGGAAACTCCGATAATTCCTTACGATGAGAATCGTTACTATGTATTTGGTTCGAACAAGGCAGTCATAAGTTTAGTCGGTGACGTCGTAGGACCGATTTTCCCTACGATGCCGGTTAACGCGACGAGCTTGATAAACCTTCCCATGGACAGCGCCGAGCAGAATATGTTCAGTTTTGCGGCAAACATGTACACGACATTGTATATGCGTTTGTTGAATCAGCGCAATAGGACTCAGGAGAAGGAGAGCTTTTACTTCATGAATATCGGCTATCAGAGGCAACTTTCGTTTATGAATCCCGATGGATCGTTTAGCTTCTTCCGCAGCGATTGGAATCAGTCTGCACCTAGCGTATGGTTAACGGCATATTGCGCTCGTATTTTTCAAGAAGCGAGCTTCTACGAGTGGGAGAATTATCTCTACATAGATCCTGAAGTGATCTCGCAAGCGGTATCTTGGATATTGAAGCATCAAACGCCAGACGGTTCGTTCTACGAAGTGACTTGGCTACCAGACAGAAAGATGAACAGTTCTCTGAATTACGATAACGATATAATGAATCATAGGAACATCACTCTTACTGCTCACGTTCTCATCACTCTGGAGAGCGTTAAAGACTTGACCGGTGGTTTAGGCTCTCAAGTAGCTTTAAGCGCTGCGAATGCAGTTAAATGGATAGAGAGGAATCTCAAGCTGTTGGAGGATCGTGGAAAGCCGTATGAAATTGCAATAGTAGCGTATGCTCTTCTATTGGCGAAAGCTTCTACGGCTGGACAGGCCTTCAATATTTTGGCTCGACACGCCCGCAGAGAAGGTGGTTTGACGTATTGGGGTAGAGAAGTCGTGCCACTTCCTCCGTACAAGATTGAAAATCAGAAGCCCTTCCTTCTTCCGCGCTTGCCGTACATATATGACTCGGAAAATATTGAAACTACTGCGTATGCTCTTCTTGTGCACGTTGCACGGCAGGAGATCATGATAGAGCCTATAGTGAAGTGGTTAAATGCACAGAGATTAACGGACGGTGGGTGGGCTTCCACCCAAGACACTGCATGGGCGATGAAAGCTCTCATGGATTACACCGTAAGATCGAGAATCAGAGATGTCAGTTCTTTAACTGTCACCATAGAGGCTACGGCTCTTCCTGGGCAAACTAAAACCTTGTACGTAAACGAAAAGAATCTTGCAAGGCTTCAGACTATCGAGGTGTGTATTAATCCTTCTTACTTAGCTATTCGGTCAAGTTTCTTCCGATTTCCTTCAGTTTTTTCATCGATCGTCCTGGAGAAGAGAGGGTGGCTGCGATTTTACGAAATTTTCATACGTTACAGATACCAGAAGCATGGGGAACGGTTAAAGTGCAAGCGAAAGGTGCTGGATATGCGATTCTCCAAATGTCCGTACAATATAACGTAGATATCCATAGATTCCAAACTCAGCCGCCTGTTAGATCCTTCGATTTAGTCACGAGAGCTAATTTCCATGGAAGAAATCAGTCTCATATTTCCTATCTTAGTTGTCAAAGGTACTTCAATCGTATTTCAATATATTACGTTTTCATTTAGTCGCACTTAAACGCCAGAGTGTGAGGTGTGAAGATACAGTTGATTTCGGAATCGCTGAATTTATATTTTCTTTCGCAGATGGACAAACGTGAACGAATCCGTACGTTCCGGAATGGCGGTACTGGATGTAGCTATTCCAACCGGTTATATAATTCAGCAGCAGACTTTAGATAGATATATTCTTTCGAAGCAAGTGAGAAATCTTCAGAGAGCTCGGTTTCAAGAGAAGAAAGTCCTGTTTTACTTCGATTACCTCGATCAGGAGGAAACCTGCGTGAACTTCACCATAGAGAGATGGTTCCCTGTTGCAAATATGTCGCGCTATCTTCCTATAAGAGTCTACGATTATTACGCTCCAGGTAAAGTGAAATATACGTCTAAATGTACATGAATATCTGCCGGTAATTATGAGAGTAGTCCAAACCACTTGTTCTGCGTGTAACGAGACAATCAGAATCTCTAATTCAATTTTCAATGATTTGTAAAAAGTCGCAGGAAACATTGATAAAGCGCGAAATAGCTGATAATTTAATTTTCTGTATTTTGACTTAACAGTAGCGTTCTGTACACGGTCAGATGTCCGGTACAGCGAAGTAAAAATATGTAACACTTTATATTATTATATAAAGGCTGTGTTCCGCATTATTTCCTATATTAAATCTCCTGCATTTCTTTCGGAAAAATTTAATCGTTAATTCATAACCGAGTGTCGATTAGGGTGAAACTATTTTCAAAACACCGGCAGATATTTCAATTGAGTAGAAATATACTTGTTAAGTGTAAATATCCTTTACTTAATTCTACTCGAATTAATGTATTATTACTATTCGTTAAACTTGAAATATTACTTTCAGAACGCTTCAACGAAACAATATTCGACGCCCTGCCGACGTATACGTTAAATATATGCGAAGTTTGTGGCAGCTCTCAGTGTCCGTACTGTCCAATTTACAATGCTGCTACGTTATTAGCGACACCGACAGGTTTCATAATCATCGTGTCCCTTGTTGTCGCCATAACACGATATTTCAGAACGCAGGAATTTAGTGTGGGCTAGCCGGGCATTTATGCGAGTAGAGACGAGTGTTAAAGATAAAAGGAAATCTAATAGAACTTATCAAAGAATACAAGGAGATTAGTGCCTTTGAAATGCTCGCTGTACATTGACAATTCAGAGAGGAAAAAGGAAAGTATATTACAACCGAGTGAACGTTGCTGTTGCTTGGCAAAACTGTAAATAGTAGTTTAAAGGAAGAATCGTCAACACGTATATATGTATACAGTATAGATCTGCCCTTTCGAAGCTTGAAATTTGAAAGGTCGAGAAAGACATCCGTCCGAGTATTTTTAACTTTTGCGAAAAGACATCTACAGTTGTATGTATAGATTTTTATATATATATATATCAGTTCAAATCAACATCAAAGATATATTTTAATAATATAGCACTTACGGTTAGATCGTATATTAGCTTGTAAGGATATTATTTTTTTATATCATTTGTAAACTGTTTGCGTTATCGATACTTTGAAGATGTGTGTAACACAATTTTTAATATGTGCCGTTGGGAATTGTCGTGGAAGATCCAAAATTACTTAACCGTTTTGGCGCCACGCAGCGCGATCGCGCTGTTCGCGTACTGTGTCGCGATATTTGCTCACGATCTTCAATTCGCAACGCGCTCGGTATTTCTCGCAAATAAATGAACGAAGCGCTATCACGTTGCATGGCACAATCAGACACGGATTCTTAAAAACGCCTGGCACTAAACGGCTAATGTAAATGAATCGTTAGAATGCTAAGCGGCGATATATCGCTTCCTTGAAACGCAATCCGGGGAGAGCTAGCAGTCAAACGGTTAAATCAATTGGAATTATCATTATACTTTTGATTAATTGTGTACTTGAATACATTTTATAACATTTAGACGTTCGTAAGTTTACGGAATTTAGTTTAGTTTAGAATCAAAAATGCGTTTATCTTAGAAGTTAAAAATTATCCGTGTTAATTGTGTTCATTGAGAAGGGATCTACAATCTTCAAAGTGCACTTTTAGGGTGTATAACGTTTTAACCTGCCGTCCATGAAGAAGTCTGCTTTATATAACGAATTGACGTATGTTATTAATAGTTCGTACAGTGCGAGATAATTTTATACGAGGGACGTTTCGTTTTAACACTTCAAAAAGCCCGTAATAATAAAAGTATTTGCGAATTACTTAAGTTATACTTGAACGTAGAAGGGTAGAGCGTACAATTCTGATTCACATAATCCGTCCGAAGATAGATTTAAGTCATCGAAGGGAGCAGCATTTAAATATGCGTTTGTAAGCATATTTTTAAGTTTTATATCCTTTATAAAAATAAAATACAAAAATTAACTTTACTGGGTGTGTCTTGCTGTTTCATTTTCGCCGAATTAACCGCGGAACTCAGTTCGAGAACCACTGCTCTATACAATAAGATTATTACTCGGAAAGTAACTAAATCTACGATAGAGAAGGTAAATTTATCATAAAATTAACAAATTCATAGAATTTTGCAACATAAAATATTCTAAAACGAATCAAATTTCTTACTCTTAAGCAACAAGTTTTTCTCACAAACTGTTACAAACTTTTAAAGAAATATATTAGATAAACCGTACAGAAATGTTTCTTTTATGTCTTTGGTTGAATATTTCGAGAATGATTCATTACAAATTATTAAAGCACAGTTTATCAGAGTGGAGGTCTAATTTGCGCAATTAGAAGGAATAAATATTATATACTTTTTTAGTAATTAACTTGCATTGCAAAACTAAGGGAATATTTCGTTTTGCTTCACCTAATAACAGATGATCTCAGGAGAAAGGTAATTATCATCGTGTCGTATCCTGCAATTAATACAATTGGTTTTGAAGCAATCTTTAATATAGCAACATAGTCAGTCTTACAATAATAAGCCAAAAATACAATCTATATCGAGCTTCCAGGGAACGGGCGCAACATTATCATTTCATTCACATGTCAAAACCTTCCGCCATGATCCGTCGAAGGGCTTTTCTTCCTCTTTTTTTTTGTTACTTAATTAACTCACGACACGAAGGAATAAAACGCGTCCCTCTCGCCCGAACCCTTGACACGAATTTTACAATTTTACACATAATTATATGATGTATCACGTTGCGAAACTGGTAGGTCCTGCACTCCCACGATGCGATGGGTGACAATATAAATCAGAAAGCAAAATTGAAAATAATAAGAAACTTACGTACAATCAAAACGATAAACGAATCGTTGCACGAATATCTTTCAAGGTCATGATGCTTGCTCTCGTTTATGCGCACATATTTATTCCGTTATCATGACTTATAACGCTAGAATTTCAATTGTTTCTTGGACTTTCAATATTCGAGGATTCATTTATCGAATTCATTGTAGAGATATATAAATTGTATAGCATTTTCTGTATAGCGCCAACGGAATGATTATTGAATCTATATTTAGTTAACCCTTCGTTTAAGAGACGTCTTTAGCCTTCATCAGTCCTCGGGATATTTTTTGATCGAAATCGTGATTCAACTTGACCCAAACTGTATACGGTGAATACATATTTTTCTTAATAATGTTACGGTAAAGATGTTTTTTTTAATAGAAAATAGACTACAGTTGGGAAAAAGATTTTGCTAATTTCCTTAAAGGACGGATGAAGGCCAAAGTAATCGTTCATGGACCGCAGAAATGCGTTGAGATGATAATTAACGCTAGATCTATTCACGATACAATATATTTGAGAAAACCGAATAAATACGTTAAAAGAGGAACAAAGAATTTGAAAGAAGTTTAAAATTGAAAAGAAAGAGCGTCAATGGTTTTAGGAATATTTACAAAAAATTCGATGCAAGTCAATTTCATCAATTTGATAGATCTAGCGTTAAAAAGGATCGAGAGTCGACGAATACGATTCAATTGAAGATCTACGAAAATTTGTTCAACTTGCAGATATCTTTGCAAAGTAGAAAAACTATAATCTTTTATCAGACGTTCACTTGAATCGCACATTTCTGCGTTGAAATTAATTGAAAAGCCGCATTCAATTTAAAGTAGACAAAGTAGCCCCTAAAAGACCTCTGCCGAACTCGTTCTTGGTTGTAAGTTCTTTAAATGACCTTGCAAGTAAATGCCGAAATTCATCGATAACTTGGAATTTCAAAGTTTACTTAACGCACCGCTTCGTACAACCGAGAACAAGTCAGGGTCATTAACAGAGGAGACATTGAAAAATGCACCACAAAACGTTGCAAGTTGTTTTTTCATCTAAGAAGTATCTAAACTACGAATTCGCAGAAAACATTGGAGATCTGTAATCAATGCTTGATTGCCGGGCCTTCGAAACTTATATTTACTAATCGTCGAGTTAATAAAGATCGCTAAAGTATCCATACTTTCATATTCCACCTTCATATGCAACAGTGGTTCTCAAACTGGGGCCCACTGTCCTCTGGGGTCCGTGAAATGTCCTCTACTTGACCCTAAAGGGGCCTCAAGTGGTTCGCGGTCCTCTAGGGGTCTGTGGTCCTCTATAGATCCACGAAGGGGCCCTAGGAGACCGCGAAGGGGCCTCTGCTGAAATTTCGGGCCGGTTCAGGGAAACCAGATGCACCTATCCCGCTGAATGTACATTCGACGACTAAAACTTGCTATTTTCTGAATAAAAAATAGCAGTTAATTCTAAAGGGTCCATCTAAAAGATTGTAAAGAAGTTTGAGACCCACTGCTGTACAATGATTCGTACATAAAAAAATTAAAGCTAAACGAAGAAACCCTCATTAGAAAGTCCAGTTATATCGAGCATTAATTACAAATTCTCCGGAGCACTGTGTATGGAATTCTCGCGGACCTAAACTAAAACTTCAGGGTCTGGGAAAACGGTCAATACAAATATATAGATATATTATTAATACGATAGAGTTATTTGATGAAACATTTAAAGCCTTACATAAAATATACAGTATTGATGTGTACCGTCGCATGTATGTGGTCGTGTATTGTGTTGTATTCATTTTTTTTTGTTGTTTTTCACGTGAAGATATCGTGTTTCGTCAGGTTTAAGGGTGTACTTTGCGTGTCTTAAAAGATGTCTCAAAATATGCAGCCACATTTATGTTTTTCGTGTTTTTTTTTTCTTCGACTTTTTTCCATTTTTTTTTGCATGTTTACTTCAGATCGATACATTCTTAGGTAGGATATTAAAGGTATTGTGTACTCTTGGACCGAGAGACTCAATTACGGCAGTAATAATTAGTTAATAATAATTCTTAGCAGTAGATTCATACACCTTTCTCCGTTGTTTTCCTTTCTGTTCCCCCACCGATGATACACGAAAGAATGTCATCGACTTACTCGTGGTTTACTTATTTACTCATTTATTTATATATACCTTTTTTTGTTTTATATATAATATATATAATATGTATAGCTCCCCCCTAAGTCCGCAACTCTTCCGTTTTTCTCGTTAATAGGGATCTTTATAATATAGAATATCCTCGGTAGATTCTCGGAGCTATTTAGTATCAAATTCTAACAGAATCGGGCTACGTGAAAATTGTTCCAACGTTTCGGAGAGATATGCATTTCACACTCTGCATTAAAAACGGTGCAGCTCTTCGCTACAAATTCGAGCAGCTTTCCTTTTTTTTTTCATTTTTTTTTCCATTTTCGTCGTTCGAGGAAAAAACACTTTGGGATACGTCGATACATAATCACCTCGAAGACGCAACGAGGGCTTCGCAATTTTTTTTTAAAATTCTTTCAACATCGCTAAGAAACTCGTACTCGTCTTAATTCAACATATCAATTTTACTAATTGCGTGAATATCAATTTCGTTTGCAATTCAGCTAAAAAATTCCTTCTTGCAGTTCGAAGAAATATTCGATAGATCGATGAGCCTCGCTCTCTCGGTCAAGTGATCTCAAGAATTTTTCTTTTCTTTCTTTTTTATAGACTTTATTAATTGCCGATGCATTTATCTTGCGGAATTAGCAGCAGCGAAAAACGAGAGCAGGCTTGGAAATGAAATTTTCGAATTTCACGCGATACCGCTTTCTTTTAATCGGTGATTAATTGTCTACGATTATAAAACGCGCTGATGTAATGTCATCGAAAAATCTATATAGCTTCTTTTCCCTTATTTTCGTCGTTCGGCTAAAATACATAGTCATACATCATTAAAGAGATCATTCCTTCCTTCCTGAAACGAATTCTCATGGTTTCCTGATAAATTATACTTATTCAATACGATTTTTTAAAAAACTTTCCGGCTAATTTTCCCGATTAAAATCCGATTTAAAAAAGATCTTAAATATTCAGTCTAGAATAGATCGTCGCAGAGGAGTTTACGTAAAGTTCGATTGGATTTTAAGGCGCGGATAATTCAAGTGTTAATTAAAACGTTGACAAATAAAACAACAAAAAACATTCAGTCGTGCTGCATCGTAAGAATCCAAATAATAAACGAAAAAAGTGGCTATCGTAGAAACGACAGATCGTTGGTGAGTCGTTGCAAAAGTCGTATAATTTGAAAAATCGAACGGGCGCATTGAATTCTCCTTGAAAAAAAAGAAGAAAGAAAAAAGAAAGAGCATTTAATCGCAGTCGATGTTTAGGCAGTCGTGGCTCAGCACTTTAATGAACTTTTACACACGGCAAAAGGACTTATTGTTGATTGTACTCAAAGAAGTCTTTTCCTTTTTCTGTTATTAAATAAATCATTCAAAAATCAGTGAATTTCTTTTTCTTTTCATATCGATATATATATATATATTTATATGTATATAAATAGTAAGAAGGCTATCGTCCACTGTTAGGCTATCGTTAAAAATAGTAAAACTATGTAATAGCATCTCGCGTGAGAATCGCGAATCAATAAAATTGCAGCAAAAACGTTCTCAATATAAAGTTGATATATGTATATATATATATAATTATAAAGAAGTAATTATCGCGCTTTTCCTTCGACTTTTCCTTTTTTTCCTTTTAGTGGGCCTTCGGACGCACTCAAGATAATAGATTATCGTTACTCTATTAAATTACAATAAATGGTACTATTATAGTTATGTAAGATGTTAGTGTATGTATATGTATAAATATATATATATTTATATATATATTTATATATGTATATTGCAGCAGCGATAGTATTCGATGCAAATAGATAAAGTAGATATTTGCTGATCGGCGCGGAATCATTGGGCGATCCCTTCTTCGCGTAATTCTTCTTTAGTTACGATTTTCTATTTATCAAAGTCTGGAAATATTGTTAAATTCATTCCCGATAAGTACTGAATTTACCTTAATGAAAGAATGATCGAGGAAAAGTCGATTAGACTGCCCAATGTCTCCGGTGTCACGGCAACTGTTTACTTTATCCTATCTGAAATCAACCAGTTTGGTCAGTATGAAAAAATAAAAATAATGTTCTTATTATACTGTAAACTACTGTGGACCGCGTTAAAATTGATATTCCCATTTATTTGGTTTTTCATCCCTTAACGTTTGCATGAAGGATGACACTCTCTTCGCTTACTTTCATTCGCGATGTCTTCGAATTTTCTGACGCAAACAGACGGGAGGAAATGATAAAGACATGCAGACGACGTACGGGGAAAACGTCGAGTCTTCTCTTTCTCTTTTGGTCTTTTCAAACTTTAAAATTAAATAATGATTAAAAATCTTCGAAGGAAGTGGAACGATGTGTTTTTTTGTTTTTGTTTTGTTTTTTTTAAATACACGTAAAGCGTTGCCCGATGTTAATGATTCTAAAAACTGAGAATTATACGTTCATCGTTATTCGTCATCTGCATATGGATCGAAGATCGTTTACTGGATAATTAATAATCGAAACAAAGTGAAATTTCTTTCCTTGGACAGCAACAATACGGATCTCTCAGTGTTAGTACTTATCTGGGGATTCACTTGATCTTCACGTAGGTATCAGCTTTGCCTTTGTTTTAGGATTAGCTAGCGCTGCTAATTCAACTCGATTCTTTCTCTTTCGAGTCTGAAAGCAAAGTTTCCATTTCCATTAAACGATTAAAAAACGAATGAATACACTGCGGATGTTCATGGACATTTGAAGTTTGATAAGCGCAGCTTATATTCCGTATCCTGGATATTTCAGATATTCATTTTATATTACACGCCTTTTGTGTATTTTAGCAGAGTTCAACTTCTCATAAGTGCACAAAAATCCGCAGTCTACTTGTTGCATAAAAATAATATTGTGCCGTGTACTTCCATAGAACTGAATTTCTTTCACGACTCGATCTTCAATTTTCCCAACATCGGAAGATTTCCGGATGCGAAAAGAGAGCCAACGAACGATGTTTCAACGTCGTAAAAGATACGTTTAATTCACTTTACATACCGCTATCAGATTTGTCTTCGGATGTTCCGTTTGTTAATTCAGGCTCCTTTTTCTTCTCTCCTTCCTCGGACTCCACGCTGGAGGCTTTCTTCTCTTCCTGATTAGCAGCCTTCTTATCCTTTGCCTTTCCTTTCGCGGGTGTTGCTGGCTTTGGTTTCGGCTCCATGCTCGGATCCAGCACGATTTTGCCGATGTTCTTACGGTCGTGCATCTTCTGCATAGCTTCCGGTACGTCTTCCAATGCCCACGTTGAATCTACCACGGGTTTAATCTTGCCCTCGTTCCATAATGCGAATACTCGTTCGACTGCTCGTCGCACGAATGCATGGCTACCGTGTTGGTACATCAAATGACGAAGATTCAAGCCAGAGAGCGTCTTGTTTTCGTCGAACAGCTTGATGGGTGATACTTTGTCCACCTGCCACCACTGCAAAGGAATATATACATTTTTGGGACGCGTGGAAAGTTGGTGTTGAAATTATCTTGTCTTTTGTATTATTTGGCTTAATTGCGACGATCAATTTACGTTTGGAGCTACTGATTTAGGTTCCGAACGACAGTGGCTGTGATATATCAATTAATTTAGACAAAATTTCTCGGCCGTGAAGCAGGAATGTTTGAACTGAGGCCCTGTGATTGAGAGTTTCAGCCTTTGCTTCCTTGTTCACCATAGACTTATTAATTTCTATAGCCGTTTCACCTAGGATGTACTGTTTCAGGTGACTTCTGAACCACCGAGGCAACGATACATTGATTACTAATTTAGCAAAATTTTTCATAAGTGAAGCTGGAAAGTTTGAACCGAGAGTCTATGATCGAAAGTTTCAGCCTTTGCCTCGTTACCAACCACAGCCCTCATATGATATTTATAGACAACTGTATAAATGAAACAAGTGGGAAAGTAATAATCAAGCTAAACAACTCGTAAAATAATAATTTTCGTATAGTTGAAGTTAATAAGAAATCTTTTACGTACTGATCGTGCTGCCGAGAAGAAGCTCTTAGTTTCTCCGGTGACGACGTTGCTGGATCCATAAAGAATATATTTCCCCATAGGTTTCAATAAAGCGTATCCCTTGTTGCATTCTTCGCCGCACAAACAGTCCAGGACTATATCTACACCCTCTGGAGAAATCCTGCGAAAGAAAAGCAACGTAGTTGAGGGAACACATTGCATGGAGGAAATAACTTCTTCGTATATCGTCTACGTACTTTCTGACTTCGTTGGTGTAATCAGTACCACGTTCCAAGAGATGATCAATAGTGCCGGCAGCTTTGAGAGCCTCGTGCTTGGATTTACTGCAAACGCCGAATATTGTCACGTCTTTCACGGTTTTTGCCAGCTGGACTACCGCTTGACCCTGAAACATATTCGTTGAGTGTTAGATAAAAAATCTGATCAAACTATATTTGTTATTAATTCGGCAATGGCAATGTATCTACTAATTTTACTTTTGCAGCGTTCTCGAGATAGGGATAATATATTTACTGTTCTCCATTAATTTAGCATACACTGCTATGATCATTTTGCCTAGAACCTCCGCTTTTAGGTGGCCTCAAGAATAATCGAGGCTACAAAATGCTAATTACTGATTTGGCAAAAATTTCTTAGAGGTGAATCAGGAAGATTTGAACTGAGACTCTGTGATGGAGAGTTCCAGCCTTTGCTTCCTTATTCACCGTAGGCTTATTAATTTCTACGGCCATTTCTCCTAAGATCTACTGTTTTAGGTGGCTTTAAGAACCAATGAGGCTACGAAATACTAATTATTAATTTAGCAAAAATTTCTTAGAGGTGAATCAGGAAGATTTGAACTGAGACTCTGTGATTGAGAGTTCCAGCCTTTGCTTCCTTATTTACCACAGTCATATTAATTTCTATGGCCATTTCTAATAGGATCTACTGTTTCAGGTCGCTCAGAAAGGTGTCATCGACGAAGAAGGATTTGAGCTCTGGCTGTACTTCTTCGTTTTTGCAAATAAAGTGTTTAACGACTACAGCTCAATCCCGAATAATTCGAATTTGCGCTTTGCAGACAGTTCTCTTTGGAGTCTCATTGTATTCACCTAAAACATCCGAACCTCGAGTTTACTTCGGGGATACTTTAGATGCGCGTTATGCAGCACAAAAAAAAGGGGATATTCACACACAGAGAGAGGCACAGACACCACGGAAAGAAGGGGAGACGGAATCGGGAGCAGAAAAAATTAAGTGAGGCTACTCGAGATTTTCAACAAAAGCAGCATTCATTATTTCCAAGAATCGAGCTGGCCACTCTTCGTCTCCGTTCTCCTTTCTCTTTCTCTCTCACCCCTTATCGAGAATTCGATATCCAATAACGTGACCGAGCCTGGCCAAAGGAGCCAGAAGAAGTCGGGGAAGAAGAGCAGGAATTAAAAAAAAAGGGAGCAAGCGAAGGGAAAAAAAAGGAGGAGGAAAGAAACGGGGGAGCTGGCGACCCAGAATTTTAAGTAGCCGCTCTGAATTGCGCGTCATAAGAAACACGCATAAAAATTGAACATGAGAGCATATTTTGTAATGAATTCAAACGCGTTCAGGGAAATTGACGATTTACGATGGAAGTTCCATTTTTTATTTCAGATAAATAGTTTCCGTCGTCGCGATTCTTTTAATTATTGCCTCGATCTTGAAAATAAATTAATTTTGAAACAGATAAAGTTCATTATAGAGCACCCATAGGGCGTAGTCCCACGGATTATTATTTTTTATCGAGCTCAAATTTTGTGGGAAGTTTTACACAAATGTATTGGCATTCAATTACAAATATAGACAATTCTGTACAAATATAAATGTCCTGTACAAACATAGCACCTCAAAATACAGCGATACAATTTAAAAAATGGGAAAAATATTCTTCGGTCATCATTTACTTGTAATCCGCGAATTGCGAAGTAAAGATGAACGTAGATTGTGCATTGCAGCATGATTTATAACATTCACATCCAGAGTGGAGACGAGCGCATAAAGTAAAAGGTAAAATATGACTTCCAGGGGTAGAAAGGGGGAATCGAGAAGAGAGGGAAAGTCCGACGTGATCAGGAAGCGTTATTTTTCAAGTAAAGTGCTTTCCCCAGCTTTTCTCGGCTACGTGACTCGATTCTACCGCGAAAAGTTGGCAAATGCGGTGTCCCTCTCGGATGATATACCGTTAACGAAGGAAAATATGCTTTAGTGCTCAAAACCACGCTGTTTTCTGGAAGAAGACACCCGGCTTTCCCGGGAAATGTATCGTCCTTCCTTTAACTTGCATTTCTTGCCCTTTATTGCTGTCGGGAAGGAAGACTCGAGGAGCGTCGAGTTCGATATTACAACTTCTGCCGTGGTCTTTTGTTCCACGAATTGCAGAAATTGCATTGAATTATCGATAAAATGTGTCTTAATATTTTTTATCAAATTTTAAATATTCTCCAAGCGGTACCATAATTTGTTAACCCATTTGCATCCGTAAGCGGAATTTTAAGCGGATGACACGAGTGTGTCTTAGCACCAGCCGCGGAATATTCCGTCCTGTACAATGTTAAACTGCGGCGCGTGGAAGCGCATGGTACTACGGGTCTTCTGCCGTATTTAGAGCTGCGATGCAAATGGGTTAAACAGTCATATTTTCGGTAGAAGTTTCGTTATTTTTCGATAATGCTTCGATATCGAATATATCGGACCGGCGAGAAACTTTCTTCGTATTTTAGCGCGAAAGTGAAACAAGTTATTTCATATTTTAAACGAAGTTTACCAAGCTAAATTAAATTAAATTGAAACTTTCTATAGATTCCCAGAAATAAAGCCATAATCGTCACTGCAAAATTTCCATAAATCCGGACAAAAAACATGTTCCAAATTTGAGAAAAATTCTCCCTCGACACCTGTAAAAAATCCATAACAATTTCCATTAAATGCATCATCCCCGTGCAACGATAATTACCACTATATTCAAAGTCTCAACAATCGCCTTTTCCAGTAACTTCCACTTCCAATTACGAACCGTAACTCTCCACACCCCCTTCGAGCTTTTCGAACCTACGATTCGATCCAAGTACGTTAACCCTTTGCGGGCGCAGACTTCTTTGAATATTTATTTGTTTCCCGAACAAAAGGCCCTTTTCTATCGATCTAAGTCCCAGTGTAAACTTACAAAAATTCCAAGTTACATTTGTCTAATCACATTCCAACGGTTACATTTCAATTTTTCGATTCAAATCGTGCAAAAGATAATTACATTTTGTCTCAGGCCAGACACATGCTTCCAAAAATGGTTAAACTCCTCAAAAAAAATCTGCATTTCATCAATCATTCGAAAAAAAAATCCTTTTACTAGAAGAAGGGGGCATTTCAACGTCCAAACAACATTAGCCCGACACAAAGGCCCCGCCCGGGAGAGCGAAGCTACGAAATCGAATTAAGTCGGCGGTGTGAACGGAGCTTAAGAGCGGCACGTGGTGCAACGGTGGTGTGGTCTCAGACGGGCGCGGCCCGTGACGGTGGTCGATGAGAGAGCGAAGGGTTGCCAGGCAACCCTCACCCTCTCCGCGCGCAACCCCCTGCAACCCCCACGGTGGCGCTCCAGCCCCAGCATCCCCCGTCGTAGATTTCGTCGTCTCAACTATATAGCAGCGGGGGTTGCAGGGAGAGCGGGGGCTGATGTAGTTGGCTCCGAGTTTAACCTGTTGAGCCGTATTGATCCCGACGTTTTCTCCCTTCTTATTCTTATTCTTGTTCTTCGACGACGACGGCGACGATGTCGAGAGAGAAAGCACTCGACGAGAGCTAACGTCTTCGTGGGGCAGTAACCTTGGCGATGTCGTTAAGCGGTAATTGCTGGCATTTCGTGTAACGCTGCCGTTTAATTTTCGTGCGTTCCCGGCTTCGATTTTGTAATTTTACGACGTTTAACATTGCAATTTCGTGGCATTCGGGGGAATATGTAATATTGGGGTTGAAACGTATCGTTTCTTGCCTCGAGGCACTTCGACGGGCGTTTTTGACGCGCGATGGGGTACTGTTTGGATTTGGCGCGGTGAACGGAGGTTCTTCTGATAGATTCCGATCTTTGTGGATGCGTCGATGAGAGATCGGTTGGACCGGTGCCGAATATAAGCCGGAATAAACTTCGTTGTATTGAAATTGACAAAAATTGGAAAATATGAAAGAAAGGGACTTAACCGCATTGGCTTCCGAGCGACTCATATATCACCTAAATACCCGCCAGTATCTATAATTGTTGCTATCATTAAAAAAGAGTGAATAACCAACGACAGAAAATGTCGTGCAATTAATTTCATTTAGCTCGCTACAAACTTGACAAAATAATTCGGACCGCAAAGGGTAAAAACTTTTATAACGTAATAATAGTGAGTATCACTTTGTAAAATAAAGTACTGTTCAGTTGTAATTTGCTCTTAAAGGCTAACATTTGTACGATCGAAGAAGTACAGCAAGTGTATTAATTGATACAGGAATGAAACACGTAAAACAATTAACTTACAAGTTTTTACCGCTATATTCTTCGCATCAACGAAGGTTCAACATTAATCTTATTTTATACTTATTCTATCGTTATGGAGGTACAGTTATGCAGTCTATGTTTCATTTAAATGCGTCACTAAATCGTTTAACTCAGGCAAGCCGCTTATTTGATCGCCGCATGTGTCCTTGGATGCGCTCCGCCTGCTACTCCTTCCCGTGCGCTCGAGAACTCGCTGATTGCTCTTCCAAGGACACATGCGCCGATCAAATAAGCGGCTTGCTTGGTTTAACTTAAAGGAACTTAAAAGAGTGACTTCGTCATAAAACTTAAAAACTGAAAAAAAAATCTTTACCCGTTGATCCCTCTTTTTCAAAGCACTTATTTAATATATTTAAGTGCGACCGATTCAACGCCCCCAAATCCAGCGTTAAAAGAGTCTTCGAGAAGATTCGAGAGCAACATCTCTCTCTGCACCGAGAGCCAACAATTTCTAAGTTAACCCTTAGCCGAAAGTGCGGGGTGAACGCCGCATTAATATTCATACGCTTGATACAGCGAGCCAAGGGATAATCGACCTAGCGGACTTATCGGTAAAACTTACCACACCACCGCCGGCGCTATGCAACAGGAGAGTCTTGCCGGGCATCAGGTTCGCCAACTCGAACAGCAAGATATAAGCAACGGTGTAGTTCATGGTGATAGCAGCAGCATCCAGGTAGCTCATGTCAGCAGGTAGCGCAAAAACGGACGTTGCTGGAACGGCAACGATCTCTGCCCACGCCTTGTGATCGGGAAGTGCGACCACTCGATCGCCCACCTGGAATAACGATCGGAATGTTTCTCCTGCTTTAATCCCATTTACATTTATGCGAATGATGTTGACGAGTTGCATTCAATTTCTCAGGGTGCACGCATTGCAGTGGAAACTCTGACGTTCAAAGTCCTGTGCACTCTACCCCATGGGTTCCCAAGGGGGTGCTGAGAAGCCCAGGGGGTCGGGGTATTCCGATAAAATGATTTAAAAAATTTCCTTTCAGTGAAAAAAGGGGTATGGTTAAGCCCTTGCCCTACGATTTATTTTGCAACTGCCTCCGCAATAATTGAAAATTAAATTGCTGAAATAGAAATATGTTAGGGGTTCTTGATATATTTTAGAATTTAATGGAATATTAGTAACATAGAAATAATATTATCGTGTCGTGTTCCACTGATATTTTCAATTAGATAATTTTTGAGAAGCTTCAAAATATCCTGTTAGGGGTTCAAACATATAGGAATATGTTTGAAAGTTATACAGTAAGTCGTATTATACCGCGGTTTCTAACGATTCCGTTTCTAAGATTCCAACGATCCCCCTACAATGCGGTTTCGATATATGTAGCTCGGCGCGAATTAATCTGATTTACAAAGTTTCCTACAACGCGTTGCGAATTAATCAGATTAACGAAGTTTCTACATGGAACTTTGAAGAAAGAGTTAATCCAATATATTTGGCCTTTCGGGTACCGCGACTTTTAAATATTCGAGAATCATCCGTTTCCCAATCCACAGCCGATTTCCATCGCAAAGCCAGACGGCCACACCGCGCCAGACTAATAAACCTCCAATGACTCTCCGAAGAACGTCATACAAGTATCATAAATTACACCTCCAGTTGACTCGAAACTCCGCTGATGCATCGGTAGCACGAATTGGCTACCAGTCTGGCAAACACGCGACATATGCACGCAGACATCCACGTTCATGGGAGTCCCCATGCACGTACTTCTAGGACAGACGGTGGCTCATCGAGCGATGGTTTCGCGCAGGGCCACCCGGCGGCCAGAGCGAACGAAGCGAGCCGGAGTATTCCATTTTACGAGATCTCTCTCGAGCGGCGTTTCCCTCGAGCGTAGCCGGTCGTTTACACGTGCTGCTCGGAGGATATCCGACCCCGAGACTCGAACCTGGCCCCCCTCTGACCTCGAGGAGTTTCGCGAGTCGCGAAAATAGACCACCCTAACGCGTCGCACGGAGGATGACGCTATCTCTTTCCGTCTTCGTCGTTCCTTCTCACTTTCTCTCTCTCTTGGCGAACGGTGGTGCAGTAAGAGAGGAAAGTACCGTGGGACTACACCCTCGTGGAAAGATTAGTAGGTGAAAAATTCAAGGACGAGGTAAATTTGGAGTGGCTATTTTAAACGGCGGTAAAATTCGCCGGGGAAATTGTACCATAGCGAGGAAGCAAGGTCACGAGGAGACGGCCGACGGTTTTATGGGGGAAGAGAGGTTCGTGGGTTTTATAGTGCGGTGGAGTTTGTGGTGATTCGGTGTTTTTGTGAAGTTTCAGGAAGTCATTGTGATTTTGGGGATGTGGATGGCGAGGGATTAGATTGTTAGAGAGATCGAGCTCGTTACTTGCAGTCTTTTGAGGAATTATTCTCAAGTTGTTTGATTTAGGCTTATTTAAATAACCTTTTCCTACATATTCAATATTAAAATATTATAGTTAGGAAAGTGAAGCACTACCGAGTACATAAGTATTCTCACTTTTAACATTTCTATTCTATAAAGAGGTGATTTTAATAGAAACAGCTTCGGTTCGGTGGAAATGATGACACTAGTGAAATACGGTTGGCATTCAACGTGTTGAATCGCTCAGAGTTATTCCATTTTTTGATATTTTCTGATTTCTGTAAATTCTAATAGAATAAACTTGATTCTATTAAAATTCACACAAAACAGAAAATATAAAAAAAAAAATTGAACACCCGCATTGGCTTCAGTGCGACTCAGTTAGGAAATTGGGAAGAATTTTCAAGAGGCGACCGGAGAGTTTGATATATGAATTATCAATTGAGAAAAAGCTTTCCAGAGCTGAGGAGGAATTTAACCTCTTCGGCCAATTTTAATAGAATAAACTTCATTCTATTAAAATTTACAAAAATGAGAAAATATAAAGAAATTGAACACCCGCAGTGGCTTCTGAGCGGCTCAGTTATGAAATTAGGAAGAATTTTCAAGAGGCGACCGGAGAGATTGATATATGAATTAATTGAGAAAAAGCTTTCCAGATGTGAGGAGGCATTTAACCTCTTCGGCCACCAGTTGCAAGTCCGAGCTTTTACCTCTTCAGCCACCACAGCCCCCTTCCAAGTTGTTACTTGATACGTCAGAGCCTCGGGGGCTCGCGAATCGTTAAGCTCGACGATTCTTCCGCATGATCGGCCTATTCGTTTCTAAAAAGACATCCTTCACGAGGTCTACTACGAAACAAAGTGTCGTCTCGTTCGAGGAGGCAGACGACGAAAAATCGATGGGAATCGGCGTGCCGGGGAGGACGAGAAGTGCCGAAGAGAAAATATGGCCTTACGGACGTAGACAAGAGTACTTCTCTTTCTTCCCTGTAATTTGCATCTATTATCATATCAAACGGCCCTTTACGTCTCGTGTCTTTCAGTTTTATTTCCAAGTACGAAGATACTTCATCCCCGCCGATAAATCCATAAAAATGAATTGTACAATTTGAATAATTCTTTGCCTTGCAAATTCTCTTAAGCCGACGGATATGCGAGTTTTATTGGAAGGAAGAAGTTCGCGGAAGAAGTTTAATAATCGTTCTACGGTCATTCCACGGCGATCATTTTGAGAAGGGGGATGGAATCGGAGCTTTTTTTAGTGACGTGGAATGTAAAAATTCGCTTGGCTGTTCCATGATACTCGAGGATGCTTTTTATCTCGATTGAATTATGTTTTCACGTATCGATACACCCTCTTGAGTCTGCGAGACTGAAAATAAATTCGAGTTTTCGTTCGAGGAGCTTTCGATGTCGGAGGAAAATTAATTTTAAGTCCATCAGTCGCTGTTCGTCTTTGCATAGATATTAAATTACCGTTTAAATTATTATTATATAATTTAATTATTATAAATTATATATTTAGAAATATTATACATTATTACATATATTTAAATTTTAAATTACCGTTAAATACAATAAAAGAGAAAGAAACGATAAAACTGTAAAAAATATTTGTTAAACGAACAGTTTTGCATCTATAAGTAATTGTAAAAAAGGAACCTTTCTTTTTGACATTCTTCGCCGTTAGAATTTTGTTTGTCGCGTTAGATAATAAACTGGGAAATATTACGAATAGTATTTGAAATGAAAAATTGAATATTTGCACATCGGCAGGAGGGAATGTGAAAGTGAAAAATGCTAGAAGAATATTAAATATCCCGAATGCCAGGGACAAGAGAATAAACGTATTAAAGAAGGATGCTGCATACTCACTTTAAAGTTCTCAACGCCTTCGCCAACTTGCTCGATGTCACCTGCGCACTCGGATCCCATAATGAAAGGAGTCTTGGGGGGTGAATCGATAGCACCCTGCCTGGCCATCAAATCTTGGAAGTTCAGCCCACTGGAAGCAGAAAAGCACGATCGTGCAATACTCATGAAAGCGTCCTTACTTTCACGACGTTACCATTTTACATCGCCCTTCACCATTTACATATTAAATTCCCGAGCTTTTTGCGATTTTATTCCCTTTCTAGCTGTATTTTCGTTGGATGCATTTCTACTTTTTAATCCGTTAATATCACTCTTTATATCTTTGTGCCGATTGAATTTCTTAACCCTATTGGTTGTTGGTTTGCATTTCTTCGACTTCGACTGCTGTGGTTACTTTGCTTGGGACTTTTACGCGAGAAATTATGGTGGTCCCTTGAAACCTTCGTCGCCGTAGTACTAGAAAACAAATTTATTTTGCTTCCTGAAGGACGAGGAATTTTTCAACAATAAAGTATTTTGAAATTCTTGTTAGAGTCTGCAAGAAGGACTATCGGGATAATGCACAATTTCACCAGAGATAATTGCACGCTGCATGCAAATTGCAAGGAGCAATTATTACACCGAAATAATACCAGCTATTTACGATGTCCCTACACCAACGATATGATTTTTCAGTGGCACGCGACACGGCCACCATACTTCCCCCATGATGCATGGAATAAAACAATTGCACGCACGATAATTACACGTGGTGCACGTATAAACAAGGAGAACCGCGACATCGTCGATTCTATCTGTCCATGGGGTTTCAGGACTCGCGGCCAGAGAGACTTCGAATCCTTATACCTCTATGAAATTTTTCCTCAATTCTTACTGTTAGTTAATATATCATAGCCTTGCTGATTCAGAGGCCACCTAAATTAGTAGATTCTAGACGAAATTACCATAGGAATTAGCAGAGCTGTGATACATAAGGGCTCGGATTCTTAACACTAGATCTACGGCCGCTAAATCTGGTATATTTGAATATATTAAATAAGTACTTTGGAAAGAGATGGATCAAGCGGTAAAAAATACGACCTGTTAAATAATTTGTGTAGTATAAGACACACGTGAAATATTTACTGTATCGCTTCTCTATCAATTTGAGAAAATTTTTTAAAAATATAGGAACCCGTCAATTTGACGGTAGCCGTAGATCTAGTGTTAATGAGTAGACCCAAGTTCAAATCCCTAGCCAGAATAGGGATTTTTTCGTAAATTACCGATGAATGATGTGTAGCATAGCCTCAGTGGTTCGAAACCCACCTAAATTAGTAGATTCTAGGAGAAATTACCACAGTAATTAGCAGAGCTGTGATACAGCTTTGGGATTTTTTCCTAAATTACCAATGAATGGAGCGTATCATAGCCTCAGTGATTCGAAAGCCACGTAAGATATTAGGTGCTGGCTGAAATGTCCATCGAAATTAATGCGACCATTCGCAACTGGCTCGAATTCGAAATCAGCGGAGCCAAATTCAAAT
This sequence comes from Cerceris ruficornis, assembly GCA_963989415.1. Classification (NCBI taxonomy): domain Eukaryota; kingdom Metazoa; phylum Arthropoda; class Insecta; order Hymenoptera; family Crabronidae; genus Cerceris; species Cerceris ruficornis. The sequence goes on along the minus strand of OZ022520.1, from coordinate 31,236,207 downwards.
GCCCCATCGCCTCTGTAGAATATTTCCTAATCAATCATTTAACCCTCTATGGGCCCGTGTAACTTTGAAGTAACACTAAATAAATCTAAGCTTTTATTCTTCAAAGTCAATTTTTTAACTTTGCCAACTCTTACAATTTAGTTCTTAAAGATCATGAAATTCTTTACAATTTAATGTTTCAAGATCAAGGTAAATGTATTACTTATAATAGTATTTTTATCATTTTCTAATATGCTATCGTGCAACTAATCTTCAGATGCCGCAGAAAATTTGAACCATAGAGGGTTAATGTATCATACCCTCCATGGTTTCAGAACCCACCCAAATGTCCCCAATTCAGAACTCCCCCCTCAACAACGCTAATCGTAGCATCCATTTGAAATTCGAAAATCAGCCAAATTCAAATTTCGCGCCTCGTCCTTTGAAACATTCGACAAAATGCTCCTCCAAGTCCGACGTGTCGAGGAAACGAGCGTTTCGATGAACGTTTCATCGACGAGCCAAAGAGCCATGCGAGACACCGTCGGGTTGCGTGAGACGCCAGGCATCTAGACGCGGGTCTAGGCGTCGCGGCGCCTCTTCGGCGTACCCTACGTCGCGGTGAGGTCAGGCTAGCCCCAGGAGTTAGGGTAGAGACCTTCAAGATACAACGTGTAACCAGCCGCGCAGCACGTAGCCGTGCATGCGAGTGCTCGAAGGTGCGTTCTTGCATAGACTGCGGCGAAGAGGCATTCTATTTCAACCCCTATGCACTTCTCCCCATGCGCGTGCATCCGTGCGTGACGCGTTTTTCCTCGGCTACTTGCTACACTTTCGACACGTAACGCTACACAGTCTTGGAACAATCGTTGCAGCTGCTTTGATTATCCCTCCTTGATATCTGATAAGTGGAGTTGCAAAGTAGTTGCGATTTTGCAGAGGAGACGGGTCACCGCGAAAATTCGGATTCAGTGAAAAGGAGACCATTTGCGGGAAAACTTGCAATCTCGCGAAGAGTGGAACTCTAAGAGAAATTGCAATTTCGCAAAGGGCGGCACTCTAGTGTAAGACTCCGCGCCAGCGAGGCGCCGAGCCGGGCGTTCTCACGCCTGGCTTTCGTCAAGAGGACCTTTCGCTAGCGAGGGAAGAAGACAACCCTCGCCCCTACGGGGCCTTTCGGGGAAAAGAGGCCTTGGAAAGAGAGGCCCACGTCCCTCTCCGAGGAAAGCCTCTGATAGGCTCGCGCAAGGGAGGAAGGAAGTCGTATAAATATACGACTTCCAGGACCCGCCGTATTATTAAGAGTATTGTCGTTGTAGAGTCCGTATGGACGGATCTTTACGAGAGTTACCGTTGTAGAGTCTACATGACCGAATCATTCAGAGTATTAACATTGTAACGAACATTACCGATATTACTATTGTAGAAGTCGTTCTAACGCCACGCCTCTCCGGACAAATTGTTATACGAGATTGTATACAACTATTGTATTATATTATTAAAAAAGAAATTTATATATATTATATATTTCACTCTTACACTAGGAAAAATTCTGCAACGGCTGGCAGTTTAGGAAGAATTGCAATCTTGCGAGGGGTCGAAGTTCAGGGAAAATTGTCATTTCGCAAAAGGGGGATTCTCGCAATTGCCTGCGCATTCGGATACTGCATCTTTACCATCCAATAAATCAAATTATAACGTATCGTTGCATCAGCATTCGCTGGAAATGGGATCTGAGAAAAGAAACTCTTCAAAGTGTATCTCGTTGATACAGTGACACAGAACGATGGTGATTCATCGTGCCAGCAATATCCATCTCCGAATGCAAAGAAGAGAACTTTGAGAGGCACGCATCAGCGGCTCGATGGATGTACTTTCCCCGCGAGAAGTGTCGTAAAATTTTATCGGCGCTCGAGATACGCCATGCAATTTCCTGGAGTAACAATCACCACGATGAATCACTGCCGGTTAAATGAAACGTTCCCAAGGTCGGGAACGTGCGAGAAACGCGACCGGTCGTTAGGTAATTGAAGGGAGAAAAAAACGTTACGTTTTCTGCATCTTTTTACCGATCACTCTTTTCCTCGCGTTACATTTTCTGGAATATATCGCGCGAGTGTATCTTTATGCGTGCTAATGGAATATTGTTATTTAAAAACGAAGTGAAGTTGTCAAGCGGTCGATTTGCATAATTCAATCAGTCGAGCTGAATTGAATAAAAACATCGATCTGGTTTTTTCTCTTTAATGTTTCAGCTATGACTAGAGCCGTGCTCGTTTCAGTAAATACTTTATGCTTCTGCGAAAAATAATTCGTCACCCTCGACACGTTATCATTTAAATATTAATCGTCTCCGATTGCGTGTCGACTCACTGTCGTTGCTCGATGACTCCCCTACGTTCCGACTAGCAGCAGAGTGAGCTAATATCTTTTAATCTTATTAAATCTTACCCGAGTACTTGAGTGCATGGGATTAATTTATTTTTTTGGCTTTGACCGTCACTCGTTCGGCCGAGGACTCCCAATTTTGAATTAGTTTCAGCTGACAAGGGAAGATCGGGAACCTGATACACTCCGATTTCGATGAAACTTTGCATTAATATTTGTTAGGCATATCTAAAAAGATAGGTTGAATTCGTTCGTGCCAACTTTAAGAGTTTTCAACTTTAACCCATTGCGATCAGAATTATTTTGCTAACTTTCCGTTAGATAAGCAAATATAGTCTCGGAAAATTCTCTACCGTTGATTATTCATTTTTACTTAATACTAGGTGCAATTGTAGTTAACGTGGGATATTTATGTTAACCCCTTAGCTTACGACTTCTTTTGCGAATGCTCCCGCTATAATTGAAAATTAAATTGCTAAAATAAAAATATGTTAGTGATTCCTGATATATTTTCGAATTTAATGCAATATTAATAACATAGAAATAATATTATCGTCCCGTGTTCCACTGATATTTTTAACCCTTTGCGGACGGAGAGATTTTTGAATATTTAGAGATAACCATTTATTTGGCGATCGAAAACCACCTTTTTATCAGAAAGTTAGACTGTTAATTTACATACATTATAAATTACTATCTGTTTCATCATATTTCAACGGTTGCATTTCAATTTTTTATCTCTAACTGAGTATACAAGCAGCGATAAACTATAATTAAATTTTTCTCTCGGGCCACATATATGGATCGTTAGTCCTCAAAGGGTTAATTTGATAATTTTTGAGAAGCTTCAAAATTTCCTCTTCCGAGTGAACTTTTAGTCCGCCTAGGTTATTAAAACAATTTAAAAAAATAATAAAATTACCACTGTTCCAGATGAATTCTAAACCACCGAGGCCACGATATATGAAATATATTTATCCCCTCTCGAAAATTGCATCGCCAATCTATCCTGCGAATCGATATATCTAATATACGATATAATCGTGTATCCACTCTGCATTGTACTCCGCGTCATTCACCATCATCGCCGACGCAACAGCTTCTCAATTATCACCGAGAAACCCATACCGAAGCGTGCCGAGTGAATCGACACGAGTGAAATGCAATACGATAATTCCATGGATGGACTTATCGACAGGTAGCGAGGAAACGGTAACGGCAGGGCGTGACGTTTCACTTCGTTTCCGATTTAACACGTTCACGACCGCGCTCTGCGGGTATATTTGCAATAAACATCTTTCACGCAACGTTTTTAACCGTTTTAGTGCCAGGGTTTTTTAAGAATCCGTGTCGGCTTGTGCCATGCAGCGCGATAGCGCTTCGTTCATTTATTTGCAAGAAATACCGATCGACGCGATAGCGCTGCTCTTTTTTTTCGTAAATTCAATAAAAACAGCTTATTTATGCAGGTGGTTTACGATTATTTGAAAAAAAATAGTAATTAGAAACCAAGCGCGTTGCGAATCGACGGTCGTGACCAAATATCGCGATACAGTTCACAGTACGCGAACAGCGCGATCGCGCTGCGTGGCACTAAAACGGTTAAGAGTACTATTCCACACGGCGTGCACTTCTCGGCTGTTTAATTGCACCGGGGATTTTGCTAATGAATAAAAAGTAAGAAGGAAGAATGTAAAAATTGTATAAGTGAAAAAATGAGGACGTGAAACCGCAAGGAAGTTGCTCGGCGCCGTGGATCGGCATTGCGCTCGTAGTTAAGCGTTGAGCAACACCGTGCCCGGTACGCGATTAAGATGGGTTGCCGCGCGGTTGTTTTCTCGTTTTTTTCCATGAATCTAACAATTATGCTAAACTAAGATACGCCAATGTCAATATTATTAATCGTATGTAATCTGCTTCTCAGACAAATTGCATAATGGTTTGCGCGGATACTTGATTCTGCGGCAAAAACAGAAGCAGAAACATAGATATTTTTATTTCGAAATATAATATTCTACCGAGCGGAGAAAAAGAACGTCTGAAGAATATTGCATAAATGTTCTGCGCAGATACTTCATTCGTTGCAGTCGCAGAAACTTCGATATATTTATTACAATTAGAATTAGAATTAGAATTAGAATTAGAAATAATACTCTGCCAAGCGGAAAGGAGAGCCTCTCTCTCCGAACATACGTATTATATATCTCTATCCTTCTGCATCTAGTTGCACAGTCCCCCTCGCTAAAATTCTCGCGGCACAATTTTCGCTGGAATGCCTGTAAAATTCAATTCCGCGCGCACTTTCGCTCGGATCCAATTTTACTTAGTTTTAGCAACGGGTGAAACTTAACGATCGGGGTCGTTGAACTTTGGCGCAAAAAAGCGTGAAGATTAAGAAAGCCATGGGGAAGAAAGAAACCGCGAGGAAATAGATTCCGTTCCAAAAAGATAAAGAATACGGAGATACAACCAAGCTGTCTTTGATATTCGCGTAATGAAATTCCGTTCGACCAGGCGACCCGTTTGCCATTATCAACGTAGAGCGGACGAAACGTGTTAGTGATTTCCAGCCGATTGCGTGACACGGATTCATTTTCATTCGCGAAAAAGACGCCGCTCAGCCGGCTGTTAAATTTTCTATGATTTATTTGACGTTTCTAATCGTCGCCTAATAGCCTTTCGTCGAGTCATTATTATCGTTTGTGACAAAGAATAATGGTTAAAAAAAACGTTGACACACGATAATGGAATAAATCTGTCGGACTTCGATCGAGCAGAGTCGCGGACAGATATTCCTAGGATTTAGGCGGTTTTATTGTCTATGGTTTCAGAGGGCGGCTCTCCCACTGATTCGATTCTTCGTTACGTGACACTTTATAATCCGTTTGTCGATGAGGGGCATCGATGCGCGGTAATTAAAGAGGTAATTCTATTATCATAGCCAAAAGGGAAAGGAGGCACGGGGTAAGGGAAGAGTGTCGCTCGTACCGCCTCTCCCCACCACATCGGTCCTGGACACTTGAGATCGACTAATGAGAGCCGAAAACGAAACGCTTCTTTCGTCGTTCCCATGACGACGCGACGAATGTGCAGCTTTATCGACCAATAGCGTGTTAGGATTGAGAGTGACGTCAGAACGAATCGGAACAACCCAGAGGCCAGAGGACTTCTCTTGTCTTTGGGAGCTGTAGTACGTCTTGCTAATTGAAGAAGGTATTCTAAGGGGAGGGGAGTTTCTATTCCGGTGGCAAAAAATAGCTTTTAAATTTGAAAGTTGAATAGCTCAACGAAGTAATTGAATTTTGTATGGGATAATTCTTGCGAATAGTTGAAAGCATTGCAAGTAATTTTATCGAATTTAGTGGCGCCGTTTGTCCGATGTCCTTCGGGACGTTCAACGTGTTGATGTTTGGGAAAAAAAGGAGAGGACGTGGGCGAAATATTGTATGGTGGAGATATGACAGTCGGGTCTTCCTCGGCGAGATATTCTTCGAGCGGCACTCTCTCGCAACATCGCATTTTTCCCTCGCGGTCAGAAATAACGCGGCTACACAATGTCATGCAAAAATGGCGAGGGAGAGACGCCGCCGCAAATACTTAAAAAGAGAGGAGAACGCGAGAGAGTGAAACGTTTGGAATATCCTACTCTCGCTGTTGTACTTCCAGCGCTATGGAATTAATATTACCGGTGTTTTGGGTGGCTGTGGCTATGATACATTAATTAAGAATTTAGTATTCACCGTAGCCCCATTGACACGTTGAATGCCGCCGGTATTTCGCTGGTTTCTTCATTTTTACTGAAGTGGAACTTTTTCCGTTAAAATCACATCTTTACAGAGCAGAAACTTGAAAGGCAAAAGGAGATTTATAGATAGCAAGACTTTACCTTTTTGAGACCAACGCGTATGTATTGACTGAAGTAACAAATTCGGAAATATTACAATTTAAGGGGCATATGAAATTTCATTGAATTCAATAGCCCCATGCCATTCAACGCGTTGATTTCTGTGGCCATTCCACCTAAGACCTACTGTTTCAGGTGGCTTCCGGTTAACTGAAATCTAATATACTAATTAAGAAATTAGCAATAATATCCCACAGGTGATGAAAGATCCGAAGGAAGTCCCACTGATCGAGAGTTCCAGCCCTTATCTCTTTAACAGTTGCCCCATTAATTTCTGTGGCCATTTCCCCTAAAACCGACCGTTTCCGGTGATTTCCGAACCATCGAGGCAATGATATACTAATTAACCCATTTTCATCTGTAAGCGGAATATTCCGCGGATGACGAACGTCTTTTATCCACCCTGTACAATGTTAAATTGCTGCGCGCGGTACTGTGGGTCTTCTGCCATATTCAGAGCTATGATGCAAATGGGTTAATAACTTCGCAAAAGCTTACCATAGGTGAAATCGTAAGATTTTCTTATTCCCACCGTCTCAAACTATTCGCACCTCCTTCAAAAATTCCCCAAACCTAAAAAAACCCACCCCCAAAAGGTGTGTCACGATCCAGAAAACTCGTGGAAACATCCCTCCAAAATATCCATCCGAAAGGACAATTCTCCTGCGCCGCTACTTCGGCGCCATGGTACGAATGATTTGGAACGACTGGAAAGGGAAAAGTTTGGAAAGTTTTGCAGCATTGTGAGAGCGGCTACCGCGATCGCTTAATTCGTTTAAATTGCGTGGAATTGAGGGGAATAATTTTCTTCGTTCTTGGCAGGGGCCAATTGAATGGGAAGTACATAGCGACCATCGTCGCCGACGAGGACGACATGCAACGACGCACCCCAGGGTCACGCATACACGTTTCAACGGAATAAAGGGGGATGGCCACGGGGTACGGAGGGGTAGAGGGGGAGATTGAAACGAAGAAAAGGGAGATAGAGGAGAACGAGAGGCCGAGGAGGAATCGTAGGAGGGAAAGGAGACGCGGAAAGAGAGAACGGGAGTTAAACAAAAACGCGAAACTGAGAGGGGAAAAAAATTGTCGGGAGGAGAAAGAGAGCAAAACGTGCACGCGAGGGTGAAGGAGAAACGATGGGAAAGAACGTGGGGTTAAGAAGGAGAGGGAAATACGTATCGTATCCAAGGCCACTAACGTTCTAAGGACCATTATGGCTTACGTAAAAGTAGGTAAATTAGTTGAAATTTTCATGCAACTTGCACGTCTAGCTGCGCGTAATTATATAATTTATAATATGCTCTCCTGCGAGCTCCTTGGCTGAGAATCCTCGTGTTTATTTGCTCTCGAGTTTCCACGTCCTCTTCTTATCAATGCTCCGTATCACGACGAGTTATCGTTGGACTGTCTTCGGCCATATCGGAATGCTCGTTACGTTGCTAATTATTCTGCAGGTAGTGCTATATCTGTCGCGGTAATATTAGCGCCGTTCGAAGGGGTAAAGTTTTAAAGGTAGAAGCGTATCGTTGGAATGTCTAACGTATTTTTGCGTTCTTCGGCGAGACTGCTGCACTGAAATTATTAACCGTAGTGTACGGCAGGTGTATCAATGAATATTCATCATTTTATTGTGCCGAGAGGATTATTCGGTTAATAAGCTTTGAAATTAGCGCGAGGAATGATACGGGAAAAGTAACGAGCGAGCCGATTATTTAAGCGAAATAAGTCATTTTCTTAATCCATTTGCATCATTGCACTAAATACGGCAGAAGGCCCGTAGTACCGTGCACTTCCGCGCGCAGCAGTTTAACGTTGCACAAGGCGGAATATTCCGCAGCTGGTGCTAAAAGACGATCGTCATCGTGGAAAATTCCGCTTACGGATGAAAACGGGTTAAATCGTGATATTTAATAAGACCCGTAGTGCCGTGCACTTCCGCGCGCACACGGCGGAATATTCCGCAGCTGGTGATATAAGACGATCCGCGGAATATTTCGCTTGCGGATGAAGTGGGTTGAATCGTGATATTTCAGGTTTGCATTAACGTGTTTAAAAATATTGGTACTTATATTTTTGTCGATACAAGAAGAACGAGGAATATTTTCTTTTATCGTTGTTAGCAGAAGAACATTATTTAGCTGGAATACCGAGCTTTCACGTGAGCTTTCAGACGATGATATAGATATCATCGTATTGTCGTGCTGAAAAAGTTTCCCCACAGATAATGACGACTCCAATTCAGACCCGCTATTTGGGAGACCCCGTCTTTATCCCCGGCGACACTATAGTCCCTGACATAAAGAATGAGACACATGCAATCTCGCAAGGACATTCTATATAACGTCAAATCTATACGGGTCGCATTATGAGTTTGCGTAAAGGAAACAGCTGTATGGTGACCATGGGAATAAAGACTACGCTCCAAAATAACGAACGGGTCGTTCTCGCTTGATATATCGATCGCAACATCGATATATCGCACGTAAATTCTACATTGAAACGACAGAAACATTATGATACTTTCATGAAAAAAATGAAAAGTGAAATATTTGAGGAAGCAACTTGAAATTTCAATGGAAAGAAAAAGTAATAAAAGCTGCTCCACCTCTCCGCTGAGATGAACAAAACCTCTTTATTTCTTCGTGAACCGAACCCAGTAGATTTTGAAAATTACAAAACCCGTCTCGACTAACGTAACAGCCAATAAAAAGTGCATCGCAACGGAGCAGCAGACGTAGAAACGAAACGGGAGACAGAAAAAGTGAGACGGAGAAAAAAAGGAACAGACGCACCGTGGCGACGTCGCTATTCCGAGCACGGCCGCTCGGCGTTTTATCGACGGGACGAGGGGTACACACCATATACACCACCATTGGCCTCCGTTCTACCTGCAAAAGCGTAGTCGGTCGATCGATTGACAGGGAAGACATCGAGGCGCCTGCGAAACCATAACCGCGCGAGTGAAATCACACGCACGGATCTCGCGTGACTGCGATATATCGCCGGCGTTAAGCCCGAAAGCCGAGCGAAAGTGTAGCCGACTTTGCCAGGCCAAACGGAGGCAAACCGAGTCGGGCCGAGGTGAAACGAAGGTGCGAGCAATGCCGATTTAAAGTAGACCAGTATGGCCAAGTTGGACCGAGTCGAACATGATCGAACTCAATCTACCGGAGGAATGCTCGCGGTAGCTGGAGACGAAACGTAGAACAGTGGAACTTGCTGGAGTGATTGCAGTCTACGAGAATTGTATGGGAATGGTTATTTGGAATATCGTTGAAGTTAAGATTGAAACGAAGAAGCGAGCAATGCTGAGTTAAAGTAGACTAGTATGGCCAAGTTGGACCGAGTCGAACATGGTCAAACTCAATCTACTGAAGGAATGCTCGCGGTAGCTGAAGAGGAAACGTAGAACAATGGAATTTCCTGGAGTGATCGTAGAGTCTATGACAATTGTATGGGAATGGTTATCTGGAATATCGCTGGAGTTAAGCTTGAAGGACGATTCTGCCGAAGCAAACCGAGTCAGACTAAAGTAAACCGAGGTGAAATGAAGGTGCGAGCAATGTGATTTAAAGTATACCAGTTTGGGCAAGTTGGACCGAGTTGTGCACAGTAAACTTAATCAAATGGAGAAGTGATTGCAGCAGCTAAAGAGGAAACGTGGAACAATGGAACTTGGTAAAATGATTGCAGAGTTTGCGACAATCGCATGGCGACAATAATTAAGATATCGCCGGCGCGAAGTTTGAAGGACGATTTTACCAGGCCAAACTGAGACGAACCGAGTCCGACCAAGGTATACCAAGGTGAAGCGAGGGAGAGAGAAGTGCCAAGTTAAAGTAGATCACTTTGACCAAGTTGGAAGAAGCCTGTCGCAGTCAAACTCAATGAATTGGCAAATGGCTACAGCAATTGAAGCCAAAATTCAGAAAAGCAGACCTTAGATCATCGTCGACCGTTTCGCTGATAGCCTTGTCGCCATAATTCTCGCGATATCATGCAAGAATGTGTCTACGTTGTGCTAAACATCGGTGCTCCGTGAAGCCCGACACCCTGGCGCCCGGGAATTAAAAGTTGGATCGAGTCGATAGACCTTCTCCCCAAGCCCTCTCTCTTCGCCCTCTCCCTTTAGCACGGGAGTAATTTATTTCCAACGGCTAATTCATTTCGAAGTGGTAACGCGTCGTCGGTGATAATTATTCGTTGGGTTTACACCGTTTAAAGAACTCCAATTATGCTAATTAAGCGTAGTTAGAAATAAGAGTCGGCGCAAATATTTGCCCGTTTTTTGACGGTGTTTGACTTCTTTCGTTCGACTTTCCCGCTCGTGTGCCAAATACTCGGTTCATTTAGTGAAACTTACATTGATCGAGACGTTAGCTAATTGCACGTGGATTATTTCTTTACAAAAATCTATCGCTGATTCATTTCGTATTATAGAAATATGTGCAATTATAAAACTTCGAGTAAAGTACTCGCGTTAAGATTGCTGGATTTAAGTTTGAATTTTTCATTTACTCGCGGATTCGAGTTACCTTTCTTTTTGCAGATTTAAGTCAATCTACGGGAATTACGTTTGAAATAAAGTTCGCGGCTTGGATATTACGTTTCGGCATTACATTTCACGACACAATATTTATACCGTACGTTCGTCAAGGTGGATTAAGAGTATTTAAATGTACGGAAATAGCTGTTCTTCCATTTAAATAAGTACCGCCGAGCGTCGACGACGCGTATATTCATGCGGAGGATTAAGGAGACGAGAAATACGCGTTTAATTATCGCGACAGCAGTTTCTCCAAATAATTAATACGCTTCGTTATTCGTACATCAAGAAATATCTCCACGCGATATGGCACTATTCATTTGAATCGTTGCTCGCTCAAAGAATGTAATATCCGTTATGGTCTTCATTAATGCAAACCCGTTTGCATCCGTGAGCGGAATATTCCGCGGATGACGATTGTTTTTTTAACCAGCTGCGGAATATTCCGCTCTGTACAATGTTAGACTGCTGCGCGCGGAAGTGCACGGTACTACGGGTCTTCTTAACCAGTTAACTGTGATTGACGAGTATACTCGTCATGGAGAAGTGGCACGATTTTGTGTATTGACGAGTATATTTAGTAATAAAATTTTCAATTTTATAAAATACATCCATCTTGTTGATCCAATATCTTATCAGCTCAACTTACTCTGTGATTGACGAGTATACTCGTCATGGCTCGATTTTGGCGACACAAAACGGTGCGCGCTCTCAAACGAGGGCGCCGCAGTTAACTGGTTAAATATCACGATTTAACCCATTTTTATCCGTAAGCGGAATATTCCGCGGATGACGATTGTCTTACTTCCACCAGCCGCGGAATATTCCGCCCTGTACAATGCTAAACTGCTGCGCGCGGAAGTGCACGGTACAATGGGTCATCTATCATATTTAGAGCTATGATGCAAATGGGTTAATGTATAGAAGTTCCAAATTACTATTTGCGTAATCATATTTCATCGGTTTTGCTTCAATTTTTCAACTCCAACCGTGTATACACGCACCGATAAACTATAATCAGATTTTTCCTCAGGCCGCATATATGCGTCCGTTGTTCTCAAAATGCTAACGAGTTCTTCTAAAACAATACATCCTCTCCGACCTAATTGCACGAATTAGAACGAAGATACGAGACGCCAAGAAACACCATAAGCACTAACGTCTCATCGTCATGAAACTCGGTTAGCCTCTCTTCGCGGCAGCAGCCACATCGAAGGGGTTAATAATCAGACCTTCCCCTCCTAATTATTACACTCGAGAACGATGAAAAATTAAGTTACAACAAATGTTTGCCAGCTCGTTCTCCTGCGGCGACCTCGAGGGCGCAAAACAGGGGTAGACCTTTGGTGGAAGGGTCTTTGTTATTCCGCCGTTGTAACCCGGAGTTAATGGAGTTTACACGTCGGGCCCAGCAGCGAGGAGAGATTATTAGTAGAGCAAGTATAAAATGAGAGAGGAGTGCTCGCAAAGAGGGAGAGAGAGTTCGATGGATCGAGGGAGAGGCATGAAACGTTGAAGGCAAATCGTCATCCACCAACGCCGGGGACTGATTTGTTTACCAGATCCTTGGCGAACCTCTTGTTTTCGTTCTGCATCCGGTGAAATTAATGTTTCCGACTTCCCTCGATCTTCTTGGACGTTTGTATAAATAGAACTGTCGGATTTGGGGAAGTTTTTTTTCGAAGCGATACATTCACGTACGGTGGGAACAGTGGTTCGGTGTTGACACGACACCGGTGTCCTTTAGCGAAGCGAGGACGTTGAACGAAGTTGACATTATGAGAAACGAATTAAGCTTGATCAATTTAAAGAAGTGTAGCAACATGTAGGATAGTAGCTTGAGTACTTACAATTAATTCTAAAACTACCGGATGACCGGCTTCCAATTTTTTCCACTTTTTTCGTAAATATTCCAATTCTGTTTTGCAAAATAAATTTACACGGTGCGAGTGCACATCCGTGGCAAATTTTAAATCTTGCTTTGTCATTAAAAAATAATTTTTCGCCTCCTTTTCTCCCTTTTTTCGAAGTACTTATTTAGTATATTTAAATACAATAAATATAACGCAGCTAGTTCTATCGTTACCACTGAATCTACCAAGGCGGCCGAAATGACCGGTTATCAACATTTTTCTAAGAATAAATCTGATAGGGGAGCCATGCACTAAATATTCCACTCTAATAAAAAAAACTTATTAAACTTATTCGATATACCGAAATATAATAGTTCTACCGTTAAACAATAAAGTGGAAGGTGAGATCTGAGTTTAAGGAGTTTTCCTCCCCCTAACTCGGGTCTCAGGACTTTCCTCGCCCTAAAGGGATCCCTTGGAACTTCTTTCATCTAAAACGCACACAAAGTACGCCATATGGGACGTCGAACGTGCGTCGATGGTACACGTCGAAGGTCGTCGCAGAAAACCCTCGATAGGAATGGAAAAACACGATGGAGAAAAAGAGAGAGAATGGGTGCGGGAGAGGCGACGATTAGTTTGCGCAGCGAGGACAGATGACCCCGTCGTCGCCATGGAGTTATCAATTGTTTTCAAACTGGCCGAGAATACAGCGATATAGGAGCTCTTTGTTACTTTTTATCGCCTCAGATGCGACCGCTGCGCTTTCACGAGGACGTCCTAGGTGCGCGTGAGTCGTTCGATTTACGTCGTTTGGGATTACGTGCGCGCAAGATGGTCAATTTGCGTTGTAACTTTCATTCGCAGAAGATTTGAATGTTCTATCTATTTCACTCTGTACTTTTCAGTTTATTTCGCGTAGAACCCACTGTCTTAGATGGTCTCCAAACCACCGAGGCTATGGCGTATCGATTAATTATTTAGGAAATATTATAGGCGGGAAGATTTGAACTGGGGCACTCCGATCGAGAGCCCCGGCCTTTGCCCTCTTTAACCACCACGGACCTATTAATTTTGATAGCCATTTCATCGAGGACATACGGTTTTAGGTGGCTTCCCAACCACCGAGGCTTTGACGTATCAATTATATAGGAAAAATTGACCACAGGCGATGGAGCTCCATTAACTGCTATGGCCATTTCACCTAGGAACTGCATTAGGTGGACTTTGAAGGGAGGCACTACTTTGCCGGATAGTTTTCGACTTCAAATTTAAATCAGTTGGGAATTTAAACGTGGTTGGAGAAACAAAATTGATAAGAGTTAACGAGTTCGGTTACGCATAATAATCAAGCAGGCCAGACAGGAGCATGTAAATTATACAGAAACGAGTCAACTACATATTTATAACTTAACTAGATAATTACTCTTTTTACGTAACCGTTAACACGACAAATATATAAAAAACTGATGTCTCGATTGCAATCGATAAATTACAACTGGCAGCTACTGCGCAGAAAAGGCGAAGAGGCCAGAATGAAAAGTAAAAACTAATAATTCAGGAAAAACTCCCGATTAGTGCAACTGAGTTCAGATTCTCCATCACCTCTGAATAATTATTCTCAAATTGTTAATTGACAAATCATAGCCTCGATAGTTCGGAACCCACCTAACACAGTGGATCCTAGGTAAAATAGTCACAGCGATTAATGAGTCTATGGTGATTAAGGCGCTGAAGACTCTAACTCCCACTCAGTGGAACTGTTTCCAGATTCTCCATCACCTCTGAATAATTATTCCTAAGTTATTAATTAATAACTCACAGCCTGGGTAGCTCGTAACCCACCCTAAGCAGGGCGTCCTAACAATAATAACTGCAGCTCGAGGGCAAAATCGCAAATGAACGCGAGAAACGTTTATCATTCACCCTAAATTGCATATATTTTTCAAAGTTCGAGCGTAAGAATAGGGAAAATCATGAGACACCCGATGTACGGACGAACGATCAGCCCAGATGTATCGCCGACGAAGAATCGAGGCGGCGGGAGAACAGCTGCGGTTCCAAATGCGAGCTGTTATTGTTTTTCTGAGTCACGAACGACGAGTGGCAATAGCGGAATGTCAACATTAAGTGTCGGTCGCTTCTGTTCGACGTGCCCCGGCAACGGTTTTACGTTTTGCGTTTCTCGCTTAAACGTTAGGGGACAACTGTACCTGACAGCACCGTGTCATGCAATTATTCGCCGTATTACCGATCGACTTCGCGAAGGCGACGGTAGAATTATTCCAGGAAATGGAAATGTTCCCCATGCCGAGATTATTGATCGGTGAAGGAACAAGACGTGATATCGCGTTCGAGGAGGTACATTTTTTTCTCGTTTCATGAAATCCCTAGCGAAATGATCGCTTTGTATTTCAATAGAATTACGTGCGATTTATTGGTTTAAATAAAACGTATATGAACGATATTACTTGGATTTTGTAAAAATACGACGGCAATCGTAGTGGAACGTTTCATGAGACGTTATCGAGACACAAACGTTGGAATTTTACGACTAGTAGCGAAACTATTGGTTTACGGTCGAGACTTCGGAAACGGTTTGAGACGATACGGTGTATCGTAAATGTATCGTTGCATGGAGCATTGTATTTTATCTTTATTTCTTCCTCGGTAATACGTGCACACATTTTGCACAAGTGTAGCTCAAAAGTCATCCGCTGGTCATCTTAAAAAACGCATTAATTCATTCCTAAATAGTAAATTATACTTTCTGTAAATTACGTAATTTTTCCAGAGTTAGTAGCAAAGAATTTATTATACTTTTAAATAGCCTAGTCACTTTTCGGCCTCCGTATCTTCATTCGATTTTCTTAGAATATTTATAATGTCGCGAATATGGCGGCATTCGATTTTCCTGGAATATTTGTAACGTCGCGAATATGGCGGCATTCGATTTTCCTGGAATATTTGTAGCGTCGCGAATATGGCGGCATTCGATTTTCTTGGAATATTTGTAATGTTGCGAATATGGCGGCATTTGATTTTCTTGACATTTTTATAATGTCGCGAATATGGCGGCATTCGATTTTCTTGACATTTTTATAATGTCGCGAATATGGCGGCGTTCGATTTTCTTGGAATATTTGTAATGTCGCGAATATGGCGGCATTCGATTTTCTTGGAATATTTGTAATATCGCGAATATGGCGGCATTCGATTTTCTTGGAATATTTGTAACGTCGCGAATATGGCGGCATTCGTTCGCTAAGGGTTAATTATCGCTCTATTCTCACTTTCTGCATATAATTCCTCCATACAATTAACCGTGTCTCCATTGTTCGACGCGCATCGTATATCCCGGTGACTAATTTCCTGGACGGCGTGCAAAGTACACTCGAAAAGATTTCCCTCTTTTTTTTCGCGACAGCTCACCAACGAGAGCTTTTCGCGTATTATGCCCGGCGAAAAATGAGAAAGGGGGGAGAAAAAACGGAACGAGAGAGAAAGAGCGGAATGTCAATGTCCTTTCGAAAGTATCCCGTCAGGCTGGAAACACGTCGAGATAGAGTAATCGATAAAATCTACGGCTGCCAGTCGTTGCATTCGATTCGTTCTGCTCGTTACCAATGGAAAAAACACGGGAACGATGATAACTACGCAGGATCCGAACTATATATGATACAACTGCTAACGGACGCGCAATTAAATGGCTTCACTTGCCACTGATTCCTCCGGGTCGGTTCGCACGAATAGATCGTGGTAATAATGCGTGCTACGTGCCACTTATGAGAACCGTTCAACAACCGTGCGTTTTTAACACTGCATCTATCAATGCGGTCGACGTGACGCGGTGCAAAACTTCTTCTGGTCTTTCTGAAATTCCGAATGCCCCGTTTCCTTTCCTCTGCAATTCTTTTGCCATTGATTGGCGTGGTTGCTTCGTCTAAGACCTACCGTTTTTAGGTGGTTCTAGAGCTACCGCGGCTATGGTATATTAAATGATAACTTGGGATAAGTTTTGCAGAAGTGACGAATCTTTAGCTGCTTGCCTATCATAGACCCATTAATTGTTACGGTAACTTTACCTAGCGCCTTTGAATAACTTGTAGTAATTTTGCACGTGAAACTATTTTTAGCGCAAAACTAGTAGAAAATTCAGGAAGCAAGCTCGTCTTTGTGAAATACTTCAACATTGTTTTAGGCTCTTCGCAATCTCCAAACATTTGAAATGTATACATAAAACTCGTCGGCAAACACTCCAAACGGTTTGACATCCATAAAGAGTACTCGAACGAAAATCCATCCTTTCGAAACTTCCGAAAAATGTTCCAAGAAAATTTATTTACATTTCACGGACAACATAAAAGAAGCTATACAAAATTCACCATACACCGGTGAATGTACCATTGATACTAAAAGCCAAAACGTTCAATTGCAGCGTCAAAGACCAAGCTACTTCCGTTCTCCAAAAAAAAAGAATGTTACCCTAAACAATTTCTTACAATTTCCCTCGCAATATACAGCGAAATATCGAACTCTCAAAAATCCAACGCAAACTTCTCTCGGGGAAAAAATAAAAAGCGTCTGCGCGTCTGGAAAATGTACTCGAAAGAGGAAATCCGGCGAATCTCAAAGCTCGAAGGGTGGGATGGCGGTCGGAGTGGTATCGGAGGGGTTGATGGTGTTCCACGAATTCCATGCGCACGCACGTACGTATACGCTTCGCGTGCGTGTGGAGGGGTGCAGGAAATACGGGTGTGGTTCGATCAATACGGACATCCTACGATCTATCGGTGGGTATGTATGAACCATCTACCATCTACCATCTACTGTCTACCATCTACTGTCTACCATCTACCGTCTACCGTCTACCATCTACCGTCTACGGTCTACGGTCTACCGGCGTATGCACTTGGAGTTGAGTGTACGTACAAGGTGAATCACCTAAAATAATGCTCTGGCTCTCTAGCTACCCTTCGGCCTTTTTTCTCTCGTTTTTGGGAACGCATGGAATTATTGCTGCTACATGGTGTAAAGTAGAATAGTTTTGGAGTATTATGTGGAGAAATATCAACGCTGTAGAGGAAAACGGATGAGGTGGATCACCTAAAGTTACGATGCAGCTCTAGCTAGCCTTCGAACTTTTCTTCTCTCGTTTTTGGAAACGTTTGGAATTATTGCAGCTACGTGGAGTAAAGTAGAGTAGTTTTGGAGTATTTTGTGGAAAAATATCAACGCTGTAGAGGATCACCTGAAGTTACGATGCAGCTCTAGGTACACTTTAAATTTTTTATCTGGTTTTCGGAAAGCTTTACTTTCCAAAAAATTTCCATACTCAACGAAATATTTATTCTACAATTTATATATCCAATTATCAGATACATAAAACCTCATTCAATAATTATGACAAATGTAATTTCCCTAGCTGGCAGTTTGAAGTTCGTCAACGACCCCATAAAGCAGCCTGTCCAACATTTCGACGTCTCTAAATTGACGCTGGTAAGCAGCCTTTGCTTTTTAAGCGAATAAACAGATATATATTCAATATTTACCGTTCTAATATTTGAATACC
The DNA here is from genome assembly GCA_963989415.1 of Cerceris ruficornis. Classification (NCBI taxonomy): domain Eukaryota; kingdom Metazoa; phylum Arthropoda; class Insecta; order Hymenoptera; family Crabronidae; genus Cerceris; species Cerceris ruficornis. The sequence continues at coordinate 31,217,962 of OZ022520.1, read as the reverse complement.
AGCCGAGCAAACACAGCTCGACCTTCCCTATCTCCAGTATACAAACGTGTTTCCGGTATTTCTTCTCCTACCCTTCGACCGACGACTCCTTAAAATGTTACAGCATGTTTCTATAAAGCATGGGGGTTACCGCTTCGAGAGAATACGGTATCGTTTCTTCCCGCAATTTAAAGGGACTGAGCCCCATGAGTAGCGCTACTCAAATAGACCCAAAATGTTTGAAGAAGGGACGAGATTCTTCTTCAAGAAGCGCGGACATCTTTGCTAACAGAGGATCTTGATATTCAAACGAGTCGATGAGTTCTAATAGACATTAAATTATTTCGAGAATTCGACCAAAACCGATCGGAAATCTTATGGAAAACACCCTGAATATCATGGGGGTTCCTGGTAATCGGCGCTATTGAACTCGATGGAATTCCTTGCGACTTTTAAATTATTATATTCAGGAATTTCCTAGCACATTCAACAAGTAAATATTGCTATCAAACAAACAAATTATTGTCAATTATATAATTGTTTCTCTTCCAATATTCCTACTTTATAAAAATGTAAATTAAATGGGAGAAATTTCACTTCGATAAAAATGTTGAGCATCCATCATTCTTCGCTATTTTATTGAAATAAATCAATGAACGATCTACATCGATCGATCCACAGAACTGCGATCGATTCATATCGATCGACAAAAAGAGCTTTCACAGAAGAAACGAGAAACTGTCTGGAAGAAAAAGATAAAAACAGATCGATGTTATCGATCACCCGAATACCTCGAAACATCCAATGGAGTTTCCACGATTCCATTGAAGAAGCCTCATAAAAATTCGTTTGCTCGTAACCCGCATATACTCTTCAGAGAAACACCATGCATCAATGGGACACAAAGCGTCACACCCACACATGGAAATTCTCGTGATATTCGGCATTTGTGTTCGTAATTCACCACAACCTCAGAAGGGCTCCAGAGAGAGAGAAGAACTTAATGAAAGACGCTATTATATCCGACTATCCGGGTTCATCGAGTTAACGAGCTCTTAATATCGTGGCTATGGGGAACTTTCAAGGGACACCATTCAGCGTTCGATACGGCAGCGATGGTTTCTCGGTACGGGCTCATTACAGTTGGATTTTATTCTCGATTTTTTTCGGGGGAAATGCCGAAAAATTTCAACGGCTCTTCATGAGAATCGACGGTCCAGTTCTCCATGGGTTTGCACGAAGACGTGGGTTTTCAGAGGGGGAAACTATTTTAATAAAAGCGCGCGAGGGAATTTTGTTGGGTGAGCTGGAGAAGTTTGAGTTTAACGGGAAAAACTATGCTGTCGTTTTACTTTCACTCTTTTTTTTAGTTTGCGCTATTGCGATGGAACTGCGGGGAAAAAGTTAATGAAACAACTTGCGTTTGCTGTTTAACGCTGGGACTACCTGTGAGGATACTTAAAAAAATCCCAAGGACCGATGACGGTTAACACTCTGCTCTCCAGCGATTCCTCTCTCCGCAGAAGACAAGGAAAATGCTTCGATAGATAATAACCGAAAAAAGATGAGAATCTGTTCGCCGAGAAGCGTGATCGTTCTACTTTTACCCTTCCCGTGGTTCGCTTCTACCTATATATCTATTGGCAGGAGTTTTACTCCCAATAAATCTTCGTTTCCCGCCGCTAAACTTTCTAATGGGTCTACACACGCCGGCTATCTTTCGTTCTCTCTCCCGTCGGCTCTCTTCGGCTGAATCCGTCTCCTTTCGGCTCGATTCGAGTATGACTTCCACGCTTGCACCACGGGCCAGGACACGCCGGGGAGAGGAGAAGTGCCGGCGGCATAACGAACGTCTGCAGCCGTACAGACAAATTCATTGGAGCCCAGCATTGGCAGCGTGATATCTTTCTATGGGGGGCTATTTTCTCATCAATCCCAATCGCTTTTATGAAACGTGACTCACGCGTGAAAAGGTCCGCGCGCCTTTGGCGAATCCTATGCTCCCCCTGCGTCTACGCGCGCATTGTCACCCGACGACTACAGGGACACGCGTACGGGCAGGATATTCTTATTCTTCGTCTTTTGTACTTTTTAGGCTTTAACTGACGTGGTCAGTTTTTGCCTGGGACCTACTGTTCTAGGTGGGGCCTGAATCATCGAGAACATGACGTATCAAATAATTTAGCTGAATTTTCCAGAGGTGCAGGGGGAATTGTAACTGAGGGTACTGAAGAGCTACTTGGGTTTTTTACGGTTTTAATCGGGGACTTAATGTTTTATGTGGGCCCTGAATCGCCGAGGATATGATGTATCAAATAATTTAGCTGAATTTTCCAGAGGTGCAGGGACGTTTGAACTGAAGGCACGGAAGAGGAGTTTGGGACTTTTACGGTTTTATTCGGGGACTTACTGTTTTATGTGGGTCCTCAATCACCGAGAATATGATGTGTCAAATAATTTAGCTGAAATTTCCATACATGCAGGGTCGTTTTAACTGAGGACACTGAAGAGCAGTTTGGGCCTTTTACGGTTTTAATCTGGGACTTACTGTTTTAGGTGGGTCCCGAATCACCGAGGCTACGATAAGTTAAATGACAATTCAGGAAAAATTCCCTAAATGCCACGGACGATTTGAATTGGGGCCCAAAAATTGCGAGACCGAGCCTTTAACTCCAGACCCGCCACAACCTAAGGAGTTTTCCACTCAAACTGTTATGGTTAGCGATCTAGTTGACCCCTGGTACGTCAGAGAGACAACAAAACCGTATTTCAGTCCTGTTATTTCTCCCAGAGGTGGTTGCCTCGAGGTACTAAAACTACAGGCGTTAACCACGTGGGAAAAATTGCTCCACAATTGTAGCTGCTTTTTTACTGATACTTCATTTTATATAAAATACTTGCCATTGGATTATCCTCCCATTACACTCCATTTCACAGTAGCGGAGCTTAAGAAGAAAGTTTCAACGACTCTAAACTTACTAGGTACCCTATTAAACGTAAACGTCTATGAAACGTAGAAATTAATTATTTATATTGAAACAGATTTCTCGAAACTTTCTGAGAGAGCCTGGTACAAGTGGTTACAACGGATTTCACGAGTGTATTGCTTTCTAGACGGAAAAGTTTCACGGCCAAGGTCGATTCTTCCGGGTAAATTGAGATCTAACGAATTAACATCGAAGCCATCGAAGCGGTCAATTAGACGAGTTCCTAATTTCTTTAGAAAAATTCCTCTAACTTATGCAGCAGTAAGAGAGAAATTTCACGTGCGTCTTATAACACGGAAATTACTTAACTGATCATCCTCTTTGTTGCTTCATTCCTCTTCTTTCAAGACACTTATTTAATATATTTGAATTAACAAAGTCGTAATTTATTCTTTTCTTTATTTCTTCTTCTTTCTTAATTGTCAACGGAAGTGGAAAAAATGGAATGTTAAACTGCGAGGACTTTTACTTGAATGAACTTCAAGTTCGGAAAAAGGAGGACAATCGCGTTACATTTCCAAAGAATTACACGACAATGTCGGAGGAAGGAACAGCTATTATCTGAACGCATTACTTCCTGCGAGATTTCTGCACTGCTCGCGCTAATTAATCTTCGGGAATATTTCGATCTCGCGTTGAAATTTCATGTAAAACCGGTTGCATTGTAACGAATAATTATATTTCCTATTATATACAATTTAACCCATTTGCATCGTAGCTCTAAATACGGCAGAAGACCCGTAGTACCGTGCACTTCCGCGCGCAACAGTTTAACATTGTACAGGGCGGAATATTCCGCAACTGGTTATAAAAGACGATTGTAATCCGCGGAATATTCCGCTTACGGATGAAAATCGGTTAAATCGTGATATTTAAGATGACCCGTAGTACCGTGCATTTCCGCGCGCAGTAGTTTAACATTGTACAGGGCGGAATATTCCGCAGCTGGTTATAAAAGACGATTGTAATCCGCGGAATATTCCGCTTACGGATGCAAATAGGGTAAAGAAGAAGTATCTTAGATAAATAAATCCTAATTTGTAGGCCTACGAAATTTTCTAACTCGACATACGAAATTGGAGTGGAAAATTGGAAAGTGAAATTTCTGTCCGAAGGAACGGCAAATTAAATGTTGATTTATATTTTTCAATTGACCCCGCGGGACAATCGAGTTGGAGATTTGCTTTGGAGAAAGATCAGAGGAGAAAAATGTGCGGACGAAACGCTCGACAATAAGCTTCGGTTGAGTGGACGCAGTTAAAGAGCTTATCAGAGACAGTTTGCGTATCTGCGAATGCATGCACGGGTATTAAATACACGAATAAATATTCCATAAACGTATTCGCATATTTAGCACGCAAATCGCATTACACCAAGAGACAAATATCGTTCGCTGTCTCTTTTCATAATACTTTCCATAATTCTAAATGTTTTCCCAAGTATTTCTTATTTTTAAATGGACATTGTAGCGCGAAAATTACCGATGCAGTCGAAACGACGGTTCTCAATTTTTCAAAAAAATTTCCAAATTCATAGGAGAGCCATGAAATTAATATTCCACTTCATCGTATAAAATCTAAATTAATTAATTGATCTCGATTTCCCTTTCCAAAGTACTTCTTCGGTGTATTAATATAATAGATATAAAACTAATTTTTTGGAAAAATTACCCAAAATCCACTTCTATCTTATAAGACCTTAGCACCTAATTAATCATCTACCTCTACGGCACGTGTTCAGTATATTTAAATATAATAGATATATCCGCCGGTAGTTCTGGTATTGAGGAATTTAATTAATTAATCGGATTCTATTATTTCCGATGTATACAATTCTAATTAATAATTATAATTCTATCGTTTCCATAGCAAAATCAAAAAATCAGTAGAAAATTGGAAAGATTAAATATCTGTTAATTTAACTGTAATTTCACCTGAATTAATATTTACTACATAATAAATGAACTGCTTCGGAAATCCATTCGAAAGTAATCTAAAATTGCAGCTTCCTAAACGACATAATTACAGAAATCCAAGTTAAAAATTGCAAAAATATGAAGATAATAATAATACACGAAAATGTAAGATATAAAATATCAAGAAACAGAAGAGAAATAAATGTCAAAGAATCTTTCGGATTTCGATATAAAATCCATTCTGCTCCCTGATAAAGTTAATCTTCGCGCAGACGCGTTAGCGATGAATTTTCGGTGACAACTTTAACGTTCGTTAATTTCTGTAGTCGATAAAAAAGAAAAAAGAAGAGAGTCCACTCTCCTCCCGGTACGCATTTATCCGGGCAAATGAAGCTCGTTCGATGCAAAGTGTAATTAGTAATTATAATTGAGAGCCCTGTATGTAGATACCACGCCTTAAATCTTCGAGATGCGATACCAACTTAACGGTTTACTTGTACGGTTGAAAATTCGACATACCGTGTTTGTTTTCTTCGCGACGATTGACCTTCACCCAACCGTGTAACGAAGAATCGTTAGGATTACTTGCCCGCAAATATTCTCTCTCGTTGCAAACGGTAATGAATACTTAACGTTAATTATCGAATATCCACGAAGTCCATAGTTCCTTATATATTCTGATATATAAGTACATTTCTTCGTAAGACACGCGAAATCGTTGATCAAGAAACACGAATAAAACGTTAACACTGGAACTACCAATTAGTCGAAATGACTGATTCCTAATTTTCTCGAAGAATCCTCTAGGAGAGTCGTAGAGAGTCGAAATTGCTTGATCGATTATTCTATCGACCTCTTGATCTCCCTTTTTGTAAAGTACTTACCTAATACATTTCAATATGATCGATTTAACACTAGAATTACCAAGGAGGTCAAAATAACTGGTTTCTAACTTTTTCGAAAAATGCTCCAAATCGATAGGAGTGCTATGCATAAGACATTCCAGATTTATCATTGCAAAACCTAAATTACCGAATTAATCATCGTTTCATTCCACCTTCGCTGAGGAATTTATTTAATACATTTCAATATAATACTCTTAACGTCGGTAGTTCTAGTGTTAACGTTCCACGAATTGCTACTTCTTTACGTTAACGTCACTTCGATCATACTCGTTGTTTCTCATCCGGTAATTAATTATTCACGAACGATATAAGAATAGAATGTAATTATTCAAGAAAACCGACTCGTAACATCGATGTAAAAACAAATTCGAAAGGTTCGCAATTGTGCGTAGTAAATTGGCGTGGCTCCGTCGGAGCAAGGATTAAACGCTACACCCGAAGTTCACTCGGGCCACCGAAAATGCTCGAAATTATCCGAAGCAACCCTCGTAGGACTTCGTGGAAGTCGAAGTAAACGAGAGATTTCGTGGAAGTCAAAGTAAACGAGGAGAAAGAGTATGAAAAATAGATGACTTACCATGCCTTGATTCGTATAAGGACCTCTCCCTCGCCAAGGGTGGGCTCCGGCTTCCTCAGAGCCTTGACACTTTTGAGTCCGCCGAAACCGTTGAGCACTATAGCCCGCATGTCCTTCGGCTCTGGCGTGGGTTTCTCCTCGCCGTTCTCCTTCGGTTTCTCGCCGTCGCCATTCTCCTCGACTTTCTTCTCCTCTTCCTTGCTTTCCTTCGGCTCCTCCTTCTCCTGTTTCGCAGGCGGCGCCGCTGCTTCCTGCGTTGGGTTTTCACCCTCGGCACTCGGGCTTGTCTCGTTCTTGTCCTCTGCCATTTTTCTCTCCTCGATTAACTCTCGGCTTCTTCCTTCGTACTACGTTAAACGCAAGGGGTCACCTTCGCTTGTGACTGGGCTCGGTCGTATTACAAGTACGATCTTAGCTCGAGTGGGACCGTAATGACGGTACGAGTCTTCTCGTCGTTTACAATGAGAGCAGGAGAGATCGAAGTGAAAGACGTAGAAGGAGAGAGAGAGAGAAAGAGAGGGAGGAGAGAAGCACCGGTGAAATATGCCGCGTTTCGTACCAAAAAGCACGTTTGCACTCGTCGAGAGCCGACGTCGTTCTGCGCAATTCCGAGCTACTGTGCCGAGACGCTCCGTGCCGGGTTCCTACGCCGGCCGGTGACGCGCACGGTATTGACGTTGCTTAGCAACCGCGCGCCCCTGCTGCGCGACCAATCAGAGGCGAGCTCGATGCCCCACCGCTGCCGCGGCACGTTAAGCAGCACCGCGCAGATGCGGCCCGCGCATAGTCCGACAGGTGCCGCGAATCGTGGAACATTGAATCTTCGCGATTGAAAAATAGTCCCTGTAAATTTCAACTATTTTATCTTAATTCACGTTACGTTTTCCGAACGATCGTATTACGACGGATTGATCTCGATACTTTTTCTTCTTTTCTTCTGATATTCGTCATGAATTTAATGCACTTCATTCATGGTGGATACGTTGGTTCGTGGAAGAGAATTATTACGAGGTAGCAGGTCCCCTTTTTCGTCGAGGCCCTGTCAGGGGTAATATTTTTGCGTTTTGTTTAAATCGTTATTGTATCATGTAACTATTTATTTCTCGAGAAACATAAGCTTTTGGCCGTTTATTTCGATAAATATGGAAAATTGGACTTTTAAATTTGTAGAACTTACGGCATCCTTGAGTGGAAAAGATGAGTGTCACCCGTATCAGTTTTCAATGACTTTAAGTCCGACAGACTACATTAATTCTGCATCTTGCAGTATTCTTTCACAAAATTAAACTAATAACTGTAGTAATAACCTTATCGTTTTAAATTGATTCATACAAATGCAAAATTAAATAGTATATTTAATCTCTTGACCTACGTCTTTTGCGACAGCGTGCGCAATAACTGTAAATTAAGTTGCTGAAATAAAAATACATCAGTGAATCCTAACATATCGTGTAATTTAACGCAATATGTATCAAAATGATATTTTCAATTTCACAGTTTCTGGAAAATCACAAAATTTTCTATTCCATATAACGCGTCACGAGTGTCCCTCATTATTGCAGGTCACTCATTAACTCCAAAACCTCAAAATTCAATTTTAAGGCAAGGACTTAAATTAACATTTAATATTCAACTTAAATTAATTATAATTATCATTCGAAAAGATATCACCTTTCTGATCGTTATCTATTATGTCGAATTAACATTTCTTCCCAAAAATTCAGATCAAAGGAATTTAGAATTGTAATAGAACTCCCTATTGAAACACGTTAGACGGTTTTTTCACTGATCGTAATATCGAGGTCATTCCGGTACATATCGCATACGTCTCATATAATATGAGACGTTTATTTTGAAAGTGGCATAAGTCACTTTCTTTTTAACCCCCTATACTCCGAATTTTTTCTATGCCTAAACATTAATTACACGATGGCACCCTGGCAATTATTCAAATTACAATTTCAAATAAAAAATTTAACTTAATTTCTAGGCATTTAATTACAAACATTTATGATTTTCAAGACTTAAGCTGCAATAATTTGTACAGTTAAAAATATTATATCACACCTTACATTCGCGAGGGGCTACACTGGGTTAAATCGAGATATTAAACCCCTTACCGTTCGATTTCCTTTGTGACCGCCTCCGCAATAATTCCCAATTGAATTGATAAAATAAAACCTGAACAGTGATTCTTGACATATCGTACAATTTAACGTAACATTGCTGTTATGGAAATAATATTATCGTGTCACAGACATTTTCAATTTCATAGGTTTTGCGAAACAAATTTTCCTATCCAATTTACCGCATCACGAGTTTCACCCGTTATTGTACGTCAAGGGGCTAAGGGTTTGCGGAAACAATGATGTGAATTTTCGATAAGTTTCCCTTCTACCCGTTATCTTCGATACTTATACTTTCCTATGTACGAATAAGTTCCTATAATCATTACAAAATCACCGGTTTTTTATTACGGTGAAGCGACATATGCCACATTGAAAATAAACGGCTCGTGTGACTTGGACGATTGTATGTCATCTCTGAACGTTATCACGCGTTTCGGGTGCGATACGTTTACACTTTGTATTTCGTTTTATTAAAAATTCGAAACGATTGCTACTTTCGACTGTACACACGGTGCACTCATACACGAAAAGTGACATGAATATTATATTATCTCGGAGTGGGATACGGGTGAAAATAAATTCGATGCGATAGTAGTGCATGGAATCTGAAGGACATGCCTTTATACCATGAATCATTGATACGGATGAGCCGGGGAAAATGATTTCTTTGCCGCTGATAATTAATTGCGTCGTTAAGAAACAAACGGAGCACAGTTGATACGTATATTCAGATATTTTATAGCATTTGAAAATATGACTTTAATTAATAACTGTAGGTGTATGATTTCATTGAAAGTGGCAACGTCAAATCGTTGATCGTTCGTAGTTTTCGCTATTACAAACTTTCAGAACTGTAATTCAATCAAACTTTCAATCTTCTATAATCAAATTTGATCCGTGTCATTCAAAAACAAAAAAGTAGCATCACATAGTTGATAGTACATTGAAAATTGTAACCGCGAAACCATCCATCGTATAATCCCGTTTTTAAATCGACAGCAATACAAACACAAACCCCTGCATTTCTCCAAGATAAAAATTCAATAATACTAAACCTTAATACTAGATCTATCTAAATTAAAGAACGTCAAATACGAAAATAAATGTAGTACGCAAAAAACCTCATCGATTTTACCGCCTACGACGCACACGTAGAAAAGTCCTAAAAGGAACAGCGGCAGAAAGTTATTTTTTTTTACCGAATACGTAGATCTAGCGTTAAAAATATTTGTATCAATCGATTTATCTGTGCTTGACGTTATTTAAAATAACAGTGAACACACAATCGCATTGCCACGGCCCTGAAAATCGCTCATCCTTCGTCCGCGATCCTCGTTTCTGAGTGGCGGAGAGGAAAGTAGTACCAGCAGACGACGCCCGAGCTAAACGTGTATTCCTACGCCACGCATGCTATGCGTCACATCGCAATATACACATAAAGCACAGTCACATCCTGTCTTTTCTCGTACACGCCTTTCGAAATGTAAACGCTTTACTACCCTTCCATGTACTTCCTGTACATTTTAACCAGACATATATTTAGCGAAAGAAATGTACAGAAATTTTCTGGACCCCTTGATAACGTTGTTATTCCTGGAAGTAGTCTAAACGTCTTTGATTCTCCAGCGATATTACGGTCGTTGGGACGAGGCAGACTGCGTTAACTTCTCGTCGTTGCAATTATATTTGTAATCTTTTTCGACCAATTCCTATTTTCAGATAGTGTAGAATGTTTTATTCCTATTGAAATATGTTGTAACTTGATTTACTTTCAGCGAAATGTAGTACGGTTGATTACAAATGTCATTAATTAATGGTGAAACTACCAGGGCGGTTAAAATGACCGCTGTTCTTTTTGGAAAATTTCTCGAATGCATAGGAGAGACGAGAAGTTAATGTTGCAGAGTGCAATAAAGGATCGTGGAAATGAATAATTTAGAATGTGCGACTGAAAATTAGCAATTTTTACGAAGCTACGATTTCACACATTTCGTCTAAGAGTTATCAAAAAATGTTCTAATCTCATATTCATGAAATATCACGTTACTCGTACACCGGACTAACAAATTCTTTACAAGTCGGAATTAAATTAGTTTCTAGTAATATATACGTTAGAAAAAGACATAGAAATACGATCACACCGGTAATACAAGTTAGCCAACCGTAAATGTATCTTGATGTCAATGTCAGACGTATTTTAAGTAAGGCAACGTTTGTACACGCGATCGAATTGAATTTTCCTCCTCAATTCTGAATCGATAATCGACGATATCGTTGATCGTTTCACGAATAATCGTGCTTTATTTCAGCGCGCTTTTACAACGAACGTGAAAGTGCAATCCGTTTGCTATCGTGTAACTCTGAATTTCCGAAACAATTGGACCGAGTAATGAGAATCATGCATGAGTGCAATGAGGATGTGCTGATTGGGATGAATGGCTCACATTGTCGGGAGAGTCAAAAGCACCCAGAGCTTGTATACAGAGATACTCTAATCATTATAAAATGCCTTGTCTGGTATTCCCTTCTCTTCTCAGTTACGCCATATTATGTCAATTACATCACGAAGAAAGTAATACAAATTTTTATCGTTCATTACGGAGTCGTAAAATTATTGTAAATATCGCATTTGGGAAAAATGTTCCTTCGTATTTTAGCGCAAAACTGAGAGAAGTTTTCCGGAAATTACAGAAGTTTAAAATTCCTGTATTTGGAATTCTATTCTATGGCTCTTCTGTCGGTTTGGATAGTTTTGAGAAAAAATTAGGAACCTGATCGTTTTGACCGTGTTGGTAATTTAAAAAATTGATTTTTTAAAAACAACTCATCCACTTTTGCGCTAAAATACGAAGAAACTTTTTTCCCAAGTCGCAATTTCGATCGATCTCTTGGACTTCAAACTAACCGTGGCATGACTCGGTTAAATGACCGGCTCGATGCAATGGAAACACGTAATCCAACGTATTATTAATTAACGGCTATTTTCTATGTTTTTCATATTAAGCTGACAATTTTCTGCAATTCATTTCGAAAAAGTATTATCGTTATCTCGTAATTGGTCAAATACCCTGCTACGATAAGAATAGACATACGTGCCGATACGTTTGCTTGTTTAACCTTCATCAACCCTAAGGTCTCTTTCAACCCAAATCGTAATTTAATCGTACCCAAATTTTCAATAAAATTATTGTAAAGAAAAAATAAAAAAACAATCTTGTCTGTCAATAGAAAGTAGATTACAGAACAGGAAGCACCCCAGGGGCTGCGTCGTAATTTTTTTTAAAGCTCGCGCGAAGTTTAAATGATTATGCATATTCGTTTGTTTCGAACCTATCTAAAGATCAATTTATCGTATGACTTTTTTTGCAACTGCGATTGAAGAAAATTCATAGTTTAACTTCTGCAAGCGGAATTTTTATTTCGATGCGTAAAAGATTAATAATCGGGAAGAATAAGCAGACAATGCGTTGTACAAAGAGAAGATGAATTTGGGGAATAAGAAGTATAACACATTTACTGCATTGAATTATCGACATACTTATTATCGCCACTATGCAAAGACGCGACCCCTGAACTCGGATTTTTCTCGTTAATGACGAACGGCAATCCCTTATCTTACACGAATTGCAATATCTCGTTACTCGTAATTGTGTACGAAAGTACGGACGCTAAACGATGGCAATCTAATCGAGAAACATGATTAACACGAGATAATTCCGTGATATTTGCCTCGCGTATTGCCTCAGGTTCTCGTATATCGAAAAATACAAAGTCATTCGGTTTATGCCTGTATAAAAGTCACTGTAATCTCTCATGTTTTCTTCGTAGGACAAACAAATTAAATTATGTGATACATCATATAAAAGAGAAGTATCCGTAGTTGTGCAGGTAATTACAATAGTATCCAATATATGAGCCGTTTGTATTTGAAACAGATACAAGTACCGATATCATCAATGCTACTAGAAAAGATATCACCACTGAAACTACCGAGGCGGTAAAAAATGACTGATTCTCAATGTTTTCTAACTATCCCAAAACGTAATAGGGAAGCCACGAAGTAAATATTTCACTGCTATCTTATAAAACCTAAATTACTTCATTAATCATTCTTTTCACCTCTTCATTTCTGTTTCTCCAAAGTACTTATTCAATATACTAAAACGTAACAGACACAACGTCGGTAGTTCCAACATTATTTATCCAAGCATGATGAAACTTCCGAATCAACCTATGAAAATGATACTAATAACATTATTAAAAGAATGAATCATTAATTTATCTTCTAAAAAAGACTATCATCCATTGATATCCACTTGTTAAATCATCACAGATAAATCAGTTAGGTTATGTTCATCTCGCACTCTCTACCATCCTCTCTGCCTCTTCAATAATCTACGTAATAACCACGAGTACATAATACGTGATTAATAATCGATAAACAAATGCGGCAAACAAAATTTTACAATCAAATAAACTATTTTGCAAGATATACTACCGGGAGAGACTTCTCTTATACGGTATACATCAGCTGATTCTCCCACCATTCCCGTTTTTTCTTGCAGATAGCGTACTCACATTGGCACTTCGACTAGATAATAGAATCGGCTACGTCGACGTACTGTTTTTCCGTATTGTCAACAAAGAAATCATCGTGAACGTACAACGAAAGGAATTCTCAAGCTCATGGCAGATCATGAAGTTGTCAAATCGAAGAGGTACGTCGAAGACGTCTTCATCATCGCGTTTCCACGTCAACGTCACATATGATTCTTTTTTATCCATGTTTCTCTGCATATTTTAACTCCCAATCTCATCTCTTCGTATTCGTATAATCTTGGCGTTTAACCCATGACGACTCCTTTGTTACGTCATTTCGTAAATGCGACGTTTTAACTCAACAATTCACCATCGAACGCATCCCGAAATATTGTCACAGAGAATGACAGTTTCTCCGTTGTCAAACGTGACGATCATACGAAATTTGTTTTGAATCGTACACGCAATACGAGGGAAACAGAGATCGCGATTGCGAAAAGGGTTAATTTTCTGTTAATTTAGATCCTTATTGAAAGACACATTGGAACGTATGTAATTATTCTAGTATTATGAAACATTAAACAATTATGATAACCCATGCATTATTGTTACATCACTAATGTTTGCTTTTAGGTGTCTCTGAATAACATTTCTCTGTAATTTTATATGACGATTTTGCAGATCCATTAACCATACACATCCACTCAATAATAATTACATCATGTTATTAAAAATAAAGTATCAATTTCCGTATCGTTCGGTTTCCAATGCTTGTAACAATTATAAAAATGAGTCATTGAGATATGCAATGTGGATGTATCGACGACATATCATTTATATCACTTAGTTTAAATAAATAGCTGCCCATATGCTCGTGGAATTTTTCTTCGTTAAAGAGAAAGAGAGATGCCGATTGAACTTTCGATGAAATCCGTAAAAAGAAATTTTATTTTCTCTATTAGTTGGATTTGGGGATGGTTTAGTTGGTCAGCCTCATCTTCCACTATGTTGCGCGCGGCAGAGAAGAAAATTCTCTCTTGTAAGTTAAGTATAACAAAGTTCTTCAGTATTTGTTCTTGCAAGTGTGAAATCTCGGATAATAATGTATCTTATTTTTAGATGAAAATGTCTCATAAAAAATACAATGCTTTTATTACATAGGCTTGAAGACTGCATATCGTGGATGGTACGTAGATATAGGACCTTGTGTAGGTTCTGCAGATAAAATATGGACTATTTCCTTAAACGAGGAATCACCAAAGACACCGATTGTTTTATTGCACGGCCTCGGCGCAGGCGTAGCATTATGGTGTTTAAATCTTGATGCACTGGCATCACAGAGACCCGTTTATGCGATAGATCTATTAGGCAAGTGTACTTTTTCAACAACTCGCCAGATCTCCAGAGATTATGACGAAATTTGTACTTTGTTTCTGGTCATAATTATCATGAATGATTCATGGGTACATGTATATATATGTGTATGAGTAATGCTTTGAACTTTGGAATCTTATACAATTATTGTCAAGAAAGTTGAACTTTCTTCGCAATGTACAGCTGTATATCGCTTTCAAAAATCCTGTTGCCTGCATTATTTTCATATTAAATATGCCTTGTATATTTCGATATAATGTACTCTGTCTGGGAAGTGTTAAACTCTTCATAATTCACACAGGTTTTGGCAGAAGTAGCCGCCCAGTGTTCAGTAATGAAGCGCAAGAGGCCGAAGAGCAACTAGTCCGCTCCGTTGAAGAATGGAGAAGAGAAATGCAATTAGAAAAATTTGTACTGTTAGGTCATTCTATGGGCGGCTTCCTTGCTGCATCGTATAGTATGCAGTATCCTGAAAGGGTTAAACACCTTATTCTCGCCGATCCTTGGGGCTTTCCCGAGAGGCCGGCGGAAGCAGCTTCCAAAGCAAATATACCGCTCTGGGTGAAAGCTATAGCTTATGTAGTGCAGCCGTTAAATCCATTATGGGCAGTGAGAGTGGCTGGGCCATTCGGTTAGTCTTTTCGAAATAAACATTTACACGTTTCTTCGATTACACCATATTTGTAAAATCATTATCTACAGGACAATGGCTTATCGAGAAAACACGACCGGATATAGTAAAGAAATTTTCACCGATTCTGAAAGACGATACGACTATAATATCGCAATATATTCATCAGTGCAATGCTCAGACACCATCGTAAGTTTCGTATACCGTGAAATTCAAAGGTTCGTCATTGAAATTAATAAAATGTCCAACAGGGGTGAAAGTGCATTTCACGCAATGATGCAAGGTTTCGGGTGGGCGAAAAATCCAATCGTTAGACGAATGGATAAATTAAATCCAGATATTCCCATAACTTTATTATATGGCAGTCGATCATGGGTGGATAATTCCTCTTGGGAAACATTGAAACAAGTCAAAACGTCGTCCTACGTTAACGTTCAGGTACCGAGATCAATGAAAACTTTTTAAACTTTACGATTGACAGGCTATTTTCACATTGCAATTTCTTTTGTACAGGCAATAACAGGAGCTGGCCATCATGTTTACGCGGATAAGAGTGAAATTTTCAATAAATATGTAGTAGAAGCTTGTGCTCTAAGTGATTCGATACCCCACTTAACAGCGTCGCATGTCCGTTCGAATATTAAGACTGTGAGTGACCAACAAGTATCGCTGTGTATAGGAAACGAAGAAACCGAGAGAAAGAATGCGGTAGAGCAAGAACTAGACACACCACAAACAAGATCTAGTTGAAATTTAGAATCAAATTCTCCCGTTAAACCCTTTTTTTTTTTGTTGACACTGTAATGAGGCCAGGAGAACTGCATAATTTTTGCACTAAAATCGTGTATTATAACATACCGGATAATTACGCATCGACTAATGACTCTGTACAATTTTACGTTTGATTTATTTTACATTGCCATACTAGTTCTACAGTCGTTGCGACACTTCGATTACTTTTAAAATAGTAGCAGGAATTTATTTATTGTCTGAGTTCATTGACTTATGCTTCTTTTTCAAGTATTACTGGATCGTTGAAGTATCGATTTTGTATCAATGATTTAGACATTTTCTTTAGAAGTGTAGATTTAAAAGAGAATCGATGGGTTTGAAGCGTCGAACGGTAAAAGGGGGGAGCGAGGGGGGGGGGGGGGGGGGTGTGAAATTAGATATATATATCTTTCGACATAGAAGAAATATTGGAAACAAGAATTTTGTAACTGTGCGAATATTTGTAACGATCACAGATTATCGGTAAGTTGTGATAAAATCAAAATGAAATTAGATTAAATTAGGATTTGTACAAACACTGCATACGGAATAATCACAATTGAACTGAGAAAGGATAAATTGTACAATATGTACAGCTGTAAGATAACAAAATAGCTAAATAAAATAATATATAGAACACACGTTTCTCTTTGAGTCTTGTACTTTTTCGAGGATGGCAATCAGTTCGTTAGATATTTTGTAATGTTGAGCTGTGAATACTTAACTTATTGTACATAAATAAACAAAAAAAAAAAAAAAACAGAAGCATAGTCTAATTAAATAATATATTTATGTTATGCAATAAAAGATATTTAATACCTATATATTTCCGTGATTATTTTGTTTTACCATCATGATATTCATCATATCCATCGTATTCATCGTAATTATCATCGTATTCAGTTCCGTTATAATCATCCTCCTCATTTTCATTGCCGTAATCATCGATGTTGTTTCTGAATTTAGAATATTTAATTTTATATCGTAGTTTTTCTAGTTTCCGCCGCTGAACTAAGAACTTATTGAACTGTTCTTCTTGCTCTTTCTCAGTTACGACATTCGAAATGAATTCTGATTGTTCAACTGAATTCTCGAGACTATTCACGCGCGTTTGAGTTTTACATTTCCTTCTCTCCTCAGCACTCTTGGCCTTGCTCAAAGAAATTTTGATCTGCAAATGAATTTATATTGAAAATTTCTGTACTCCTATTCCCTTAACTTTTTTTTCTTCACCCATTACCTCATTCATAATTCTATAATGATCCAACCCAAAAACGTCGTGTCTCATTTGAGGCAAATTTATGGAAAAATCGTTTTCTGAGAACTCTGAACCTTTATTTTCTACCGTTTCTGTATCATCTTTGGACTTCTTTGTATACGTAATGGTTTTAGTTCCACGGTTTAAGTAAAAGGTTGGTTCATAGTCTTCTCCATAATCTGCAATTGCTAAGCGTCTTTCTATCTCATTTTCTAATTCGTAACGCTTATATCTTACAAAATAAATAGGAGGTACAAAGCCTATAACACGAAGCTGAGTTAATTGATGCCTCAACGTTAAGGCGGCTGATTCCAACAGTTTATCTATCGGAACGGAAGATGCCTCTGGATTTTTAATGTTTTCTATCCAAAATACATTGAGAGTTTTAAAATTTGGTGCCATTTCTAAATGAGAAATTTCTACGTTCCTGTTCAAAATTTCAGCTCCTACTTCACCGGTTGACATTAAGTCCGTGACATATTTCATGAATATCTTATTTAATACAGTCATCCTTCGTACTGTATGTGAGGATAGAGGCTTCTTTGCGCCACTATTAGAATAATTGTCAGGTTTAACATCAATCATTTTCGCCCATTTTCTATAAACAACGGAATACTGTATCAACAGAGGTTACATTTCAAATATCTAAGTCTAATCACTCATCTAACTGTTTTATTTTTCAATGTGCTGCTTATTACTTAACGACTAATCCCTATTTAAATAATAAAATTACCTTAACTCAAATTTATCGGTTATATTTACCTTTTCGTTTTATTACCATACATCAATTTGTTTAGAAATTTACTTTGCCTTCCAAGATATTTCTCCTGCATTACACTGCACTGAGAAAAACATCTACTAATTGGAATTTTAATGAGTATTCGTGAAATCTGCATTTTAGCAATAAATATCTGTTTTCATATCTTCTACTCGTATTTCATGGTATTAATATTTTCTAAGGTTATGTGCCTCATTGCAGGCAAGTCTTTCCGCAATTTGAATCGATCCTTGAAAATCTCAAAAGCATATTAAAACGTTAATTTTCTTTACGCCTTTACTACTGTTAATATGAAAAATGATGCCGAATAATATTTCTATTCGTTACAAATATAAAATGTATCTTATAGAGAATATTTTATATTTTTCTATGATGCTCATGTCATCCCTGATATGTACATTTACTAATAAACTGAACACTGACTACCAAGGCATTCATATTGACTTTTCGAAAATTCTATTTTACAAAACCTAAATTACTTAATTAATCATCTTTGTCAGCACTTGATTTCTCTCTCTCCAAAGTACTTGTTCGATATATTCAAATAAAATAGTTATAACGCCGGTAGTTCTAGTGTCAAGTTCCTTTTTTCGAAGTATTCAATTTTATATTTTGAATTTATCTACCAATATTATCCGATTATTAATTACACGATTCTCTTTTCCAAAGTATGGAATACTATGAATAAGAACATAAACATTATTCATAGAATTATATAAGAAAAACTTGGGAAAATTGATCGACCTCTGTTACCTTTCTTATTATTTGTAAGATATAAAATTTTCGATTTTTATTCTCTCTAATTTACTTTTGAATTACAATACTATATACATATAAACTATTTAATAATAATTATTATTAATATAAGCCAATAAAATTCTTTACATTTCTTGTTTTACCTAAAATGAATCGTTAGAGGAACTGCTATAATTGCTATATTATAGTGAAGAAATGAGAAACAATCTCGGCTGAACGTCCTTTATCCGACCGTTGCTTCAACTCCATGATTTCCTATTCTTCCTTCTTTTAGCAAATACAATAATCAGCAAGCCCGTGCGACGTGAATTACAAAAAGAATTAAAAATAAAGAGAAAATTTTTATACATGAACACGAATCACTTCTACCTCTACGAATAAAATAATGCCGTACGTTATGCGTTAATTTAATTATCCCCGTATGTTGCGAAATTTCTATCCGAATTTCCATTTCTAAATCGTTCGCAGAATATCATGATATTCCTATCTTAATAATTTGCAACGAATTTATTGTTCGGTGATAATAATAATAATAATAATAAAAAAAAGACAGATTAATGAGATCAAAAAAATCAAATTTAAAGAGCACACTTACACCTAATATACGCGTAACGCATAACTCGAGATTTTCGATTTCTAAAAGAACGAAATATTCGAGAGACGCTAATAACTTATTACACTCGAAAATTAAGAAATAGACGATTAAAGATTGTTCTTCCTGTTTTTCTTTTCAATTTCGTAGCTTGAAAAACTTACGCTTAAGAAAGTAAATTTAATCAAATATCACCCAAATCGTATTTGCATGCTATCGAGTACTGGACCGTCTCAATTTCGCAGCATGCTTAAAATCTAATTGGTAAAATAGATTAGTTTTACCATGTATGGCCGTAACTCATTCCTCAGAAATTCATTGTGTATATCTAGCTTCCAAGATACAGATTAAATAGCTAGATACAAATATTATTGGTCAGTGGTATTAGCAAAAGTCAGGATATCACTTTCAACGTAATTGGAGCAATTACTCCTTCAGCATTACCATTTCTATTAATCGTCTCGCGATTAAGGAACGATAATACGATTTACACATTCCCATTGAAATTAGTCTTTCAATTTTCTTCACAATCCTTCGTTTCATTGTTATGGTAAACGTTTCTGATAATCGTCGTAACGATAACGTTACACGTATATCAACTATGTAATTAGAATCTTCAAGTGTACAATCAGTTTATAAGCAATTACTTTTCCATAGAATTTCTTTTACACGAGAAGAAACAGTGCCACGGAAATTATCATGTATACTGTACATTCTCGGATTCGATCGACACGCTTCTACTTTTCTTTCTGTCCGGAATGGAAATAAAACTCTGACCTTACTTAACATGACAATATCGTACCCTTAAATACGATCAGGTATCCGAAGGGCCTCTCTTTTTTTTTCCTCTTTCTCTAGCGCGATCATACCTGAGAAGCGAATATTTCATTTACTTTAAACCACACAGCCAAGAAACAGAAATTCAATTTCAAATTCTGTCTTTCCTTCCTACGCTTGATTCTCGACGCAACTTTTGTTCGATAGAAACAAAAAGAATGTCTTAACGAACTGTTTACTCTCGTTACCCGTTTCACGTTATTCGGACGCCTATGCGAAATCCGCGTTAGTCTCTTATTGATTTTGCGTACGCCGTTCACCGATTATGTTTTCTAATTTACGAGCAACGAAAGGAGTGGTTTTCTTTATGGGGGACGTCCCTTCTGTCATTTCTACGTCGGTGTCGTCCGATAACAGTCTTTTGCCCACGGATTTCTTCGGGTCGACGGATATCATCATCTTATTGATAGCCTCCAAGTCCTAGAAATAAAGCAAAACAATCGAACGCGTCAAAAATTGATACAAAATTCACCAAGGAATTCTAGCAAATAGTTTTATGCAACCACAAGAGATATGAGTCGCTCGGAAGCCAATGCTGTTAAGTCCATGTCTTGATGTTTTCTAATCTTCGTAAATTTTAATGGAACGAACTTAATTCTATTGAAATTGACAGAAATGAGAAAATATCAAAAAATGGACTCAACCGCATTGGCTGCTGAGCGACTCATATTGCTCGGAATTTTTTCGAGAACTGTAAACAATGACGATTATTTGATGTATATATTATGGTATATACCTTAGCAGGACTGCGACTGAAGCAGTAACTAAGCTGCGGTGCTGGCGAGGCCGAGATAGCCTTAGGATCTAATGTACGCGTCATAATACTACTGGTGACACGCCTTACAGGAGAACTCGTGAGTGGTTTCCCCTTAGGCAACGGGCTTAACGAGAGGTTCATCACACTACCGCGTGCTAATCCTAACTTATTCGCGACATCCTTAACCTGTGGGACGTATACTGTGTTGTAAAATTTAATCAGATCCCCGCGCGTTTCCTCGCCGAAGTTTTGCGAAGTTCCAGCCATGTTTGTCGGCGTCGGCGGTGCCACATTCGTATCTTTCTCCGTTGCGGCATTCCTCGGCGACGCTTCCTCGTCGTTCGTTTGTGCCTCATTGTTGGAAAGTGCCTTGGTGATAAGTACCGACCTGTATATATGAGACTCTGCCTGCGGTTGCAATCGGTAACACCGCATAATCTCGGTAAACGAATTCTTTTCCATCTTAACTAATTTGCATATCACATAAATTGCACACATTAAAATTTGATCGAGATGCCGATCCTTCATTAAATCGATACGCTCTTTGACGGAGTATTCGAAGATCGTCCATATCTTCTTCTTCAGGTCGGTATCCGTTATTTGCAACGATCCGCATAAATCTAGCATGCGCACACTCGCGAGATTGTAGAATTTCCTAAAGAACAGAGCAACGGAACCCGTTCTCTTTGGTTTCGCCGGTTCTCTGTTCATCGTTACGGTCTGTATCGGCGTGCTCGTCGCTTGTATACTCGATCTTGGAACTGTTATTTGATCGGGTAGAAGAAGTATTCGTTGATTCCCGTCGATCGTTAAGACCTTTGGCGACAACACGCTCTGACCGACTCGTAGCACGCTCTGTCCGCTGATTCTGGCGTCAGGGAACAAACGTTTCTTGGCCACACCCGAGGCTGCGACGGGTGATTGAAACCTTTCGGAGGCGGAGGAAATTGGACTTTGCTGTACGTCATGATGTGTACCACGGTCAAGGGCGATTCTTCGCAGTACAGGTTGACCCGGGATGTTTGCATCGATGGTGTCGAGAGTGCCGGGCAATGAAACCTCCTCGCAACTTGGAACACCCTCGGGCGTCGACTGAATCGCCGACCATAACGGACTGTCGCTCTGCCACGCCAAAGACTCCAAAATCTTTTCCTCTATTTGATTCAAATG
The DNA here is from genome assembly GCA_963989415.1 of Cerceris ruficornis. Classification (NCBI taxonomy): domain Eukaryota; kingdom Metazoa; phylum Arthropoda; class Insecta; order Hymenoptera; family Crabronidae; genus Cerceris; species Cerceris ruficornis. The sequence goes on along the minus strand of OZ022520.1, from coordinate 31,196,007 downwards.
CTTCACAACGTCACGAGGTAATTGATCTTCCGCTCTTACTATAATTTCGATAACCTTATAGAAATAGTAAGCGTCGAGGTGAAGGGCGTTGAGAATCCATGGGAAGACTTTATCGTTACTTTTGTACGAATATATAACGATTTCTAAACAGCACGCGAATAGACACTGGATGAACAACTCGTTTGCGAGAAGATTCTGAAATTAATTCGAACGGATAATATTATTTACGTGAAAGTTTATTTGAAATTTTTTATACCGGTGTTTTTCATCACGTACCGTAACGTCGTAATTTGGTTTCTTGCGTTTTTCATCGTTCAAGATCAATTCTAGGAGCTTGTAGAAAAGTGTCTGACCCATGTAGAATCGCTTCTTTCCAAAATCCGGCGTTGACGCGTCGTTTGTAGATTTGTTGTAATTGGCGCAGAACTGCTCGCCTATTTCTTTAACTTTGGTTTCGACGAGGGACTTCACGTCTTGCGAACAGCCGTTCAGCGTTTGTAACAAGCTTTCGCTCGGTGAAGTTTGACCAGCTAGCATCGCTTGCAGCCGAATTACGCTTTGCGTCGCGGTAGATACCGGCGTCACGTTCGTAATATCTTTCGGTCTAAGATATTTCCGACCAGTTAAAGGTGTAGGAGGAGCCAAATGCTGTATCTGTTTTATGAGATTCGGTAAAAGAACATACGTATTATTTGTTTGCACGATGACTTACGTCCTTTTACGATAATTAACTATAGTTTTGCAATACATACTCCACTGTATTGCTCTTTCTTCATCTGAAATTGTTCTTGGAGATCACCGACGTTCATCATCTGTGTAGGAGATCCGATGTTATCACTGGCATCGTGACCTGAAATAACAATAACTTTCTTATTTATATCTTAAGAATATCTTAATTATTAATATCTTAACCGTTTGCGCTACGATTTAACTTTCGGTTTCCGTGCCGCGCTCTACAATGTAACATGTGGTTAGGCTTTATATTGACGTGGTATACACGTCGCTTTCGGTTTTGGGACAAAAAAACCTCGACGTGCGTGACACGTCTTTATAGCGCAAGTGGTTAAGTATGTCTTCATAGAAAAAGTCAGTTGCGGTTTTTCTTATCAGTTGAGGTTTTCCTGTATAAACTTTTTCCTCGATATAAATCCGCGGAGCAAGACTGAAAACCTCTAAAAGCCTATGTAACTTTTCACAAAAAAAAGTTACATAAACTAATGTTTGAAAACGTGTATATATTTTTCTGTAAAAGTCAATTTATTTTATACGTGAATAAAGTTATTATTATTATATATGACGTAAGAAATAACAGAATTATTACGAGAAAAGCATTTATAAGTTTTATTACGTGAAAATGTCTTTAAGGAATTAATTATAAAAATAAGCTTAACACTGCGAGATTATTCTTACGTGTTATGCTTGCAGCGTGATCCCTTCTGTGCATTACGAACTTACCTTTCAATGTAATATGTTTGTGTAACTTAGCATGACAAGATAAATCTCCTCCAACTATTTCCAAGCTTGATATTCCGTTTAGCCTGATTCGCCTCCACTCTACTGCAAACCACAGCCAAGGCAAAGCACACACAAATCGATTAACAGCGAGAAATGGAAATTATTAAAAGACAAATTAAAGGTTATTCGAGTATCTGTTTGCTAGTAAAACAATGCAAAATTGGAAAACATGAAAACATCTACAGAATTAGCCTGGAGACAAATCACAATACATCTGCGTAATTCTATATACATTATGTACAAAGTATTTTCTATTGTCTATGTACAATGAATATCGATTAATCGTATTTGTTTATCCGTATATACACATTTACGATGGTTTATTTGCATACAATTTACGATTTCTTTGTTTCAGCATGTTAATATCGATTTAGTGATGGGAAATTTTAGGAATACACTGAAGTGTGCATGTAATTAAGTGCAAACGGAATCAAGAAGCGATTAATTCCTGATACGAATATGCACTTAAAGCAAAGCAAGATTACAGGCAGTGTGCATGCATACGAACTATTGGCACATTATTTCCATGTGATCTCGAGCACTACATGCTTAGAGAATTGAGTGAGCAGTACTCAGAATCGAATGTCTGACAATTTTCTGGGGTAATAATGCAAGTGTTTACCTAAGAAAATTCTTTCATCAAAGTCCCCAACGCTCAGCACGTGTTGTTCGTACGCTTTATTGATAGCTTTATTGTTGCCATCGAAGTTTAAAGCTTCTAGGATACCAGAAAAGTTAGATGGATCTCCACGTAGAACTCGGTCATTGAATAACTTATTGATATGATTTTTCAAATAATATTCCTTGATAACTTTAGCCTCTACAGGAATAGCTTCGTGGCGTTCGCACAGTAAACTAACAATGCAATTTGCTGTTTGCGGCGGAGTGTAATTCTCGTCGTTAAAATTCGATGGTAGACCTGTCGATTAAAAGAGATAGATATAATAATGTGACGGTGCTTTCTAGTGGTAAAAGTAAGCGATATAATTACCAGGAAAATTGGGATTCAGAAGATCTTTTCTGTTAGCTAACAGAGCATTGCTATATATAAGATCGCAGCAAACTAGGAGGAGATGATAAGAATTAACTAGATCATCCGAGATATCTGGAAATGCTCCCTTTATACATATGAATAAGGTCCAACAGAATTCAAACACTCTAGCGGGAGTGCAAGGAATTGCTTTGTGACGTCTTGATCTAGGCGGTCGTGAAATATCATCCAATGGTTCTTTGAATATATCGGTGAAAATTGGTTGATACTTCTTAAAGATAACCATGGAAACGGAGAAGTTTCCCTCGAGCTTCTCAATTTTAGACCGGAAATCTTGAGGCATATTTGCCATGTCAGCCCAAGATTTACTTTTTGTGAAGAACTGTATCAATGGAAGATTGCACAATTGTAAAAGACGTGTCAGAGACACGCAATTCCCTTCCACATTAGTACCTGTCCTTCCCACGGTAGGTATAGAAGATTTTCTACATGCTACGTACAATGCGCATCCGATCCAATGTAACTGATCACCCTGAAAAAAAGTACATCATATACTTTACGCATAATGTTCCCAAGAAATCTGAACTACAAAGAATCCTTCATCTTGATCGTATACTTAAATGAAAATTGCAATAAATAAAAAACATAATGTATCGGGCATTGGAAAAATTTCGATAAAAGAGATACAACTATCTGCGATCGTAATTAAAATCGGACGACCGAAAGAACGATCGAATTCGAGAAGCAAATTACAAATTTACAAATTTCCCTTTCTTCAAGCTCACTTTATGAAATAAAACTGTCTATTTCGTGTACAATTAAATACTCATAATGAAAGGCTTTCTTTGTTATTTTACATTGTAGCATTAAATTAACTGTACGATCAGACCAAGATACAATTATATACAATATTAAAGTTCATGATAGAAGGTCAAAAGTTTCATGACTCAAAGAAACATTGTAGAAATCCTATACAATTCTGCAGCCTGACCGTAAAATAATACGGAACATTTATTGTTCAATATCCATCGTAGAATCTTATTTTCTTCGTTCCAAGTAGGAATTTTAACGAACAGTTAAAATATTACCTCCAGTGTATAGTTCTGTCGGATAGTCTCGTAAGACTTCCAAGCTTCGGACGCAGCGGTTGCATCCATATTTAACTTTTGACACAAATCTTGATGTCTACTGTAAGTAGAATCCTCAATATCGTCCGACTGTCCCATTTTCGTCGGAATACTCGAAGAAATTCGGAGGAAAACACGGCTACGTTAAACTGCTAGAAAACCGACGTGCGCCATACGAGAGGTCCGCGAAGGCTTGGCGGGAAACGATACGAGCACAGCCATCTTTGCCATGTTGGCGGGAAATGTAGAACGGCAATTACAACAAAAAAATGTTTAAGTCTATTTTACACAGGATAGTTTTACATTTGTTTATACGTTCGTTCGATAATGAATGCATTTTATGAGAGCAATTTAAAAGAGTTGACATCGGAGGAAATGACGGTATTTGCGTACCGAAAAATTCCTAGGTTATCAAACGGAGTTTGATAGTTTTTTTGTCATCTTTGAAATGGTGGAATTGAAATGGGCGGGAAAATTCTGGAAGCCTGTTTTAAAGTATTAACAGCGCCGGTTACGAAGTTTCGATATAGAGAATTATTGAATGTTATCTTAATTGATAAGACGAATGAGATTTTTTTTGACTAACAGCTTTTATCGTATGTCAGAGTTAGCCGCGAGATTTTTATTTAAATGCTGTGTTATTTCGTGCGATCACTTCTTTGACGTGGAATTTCAAAGAAGCGAATGTTCCGAACTTTCGACAAGGAGGCACCATAAATTATCGTCGTTTTTACTACAGCATTATGCAGGTAAAGAGGAAAATATCTAATTAAGGATATTATAGTTATTATATTCATCAGTACATAAAAATTACGTAAAACCAGGAGTCTATATCGATGCTGCATCCATGGCGTAAATATATAAATATAACATGGCCGAAAGGACCGAAGTATTTTGAGTTTTCCAATGCAATTTCCCTAATACGTACTCATATAAACAGTGAAATTCGAAACATTACAGATCTCACTGCATTAATAATTTTGCCAAGCTATACAAATTGAAAACCATCGTGTTAATTGCTCAATACTTTCTAATCACCTTTGAAACAATGTTACGGAGGGTGAGGGTGCTACTCTCGAAAAATGTTCATTTTCGAACGTTCATTACAAACGTTTCCCCTGGAATTAAGATAAAATCACGAAAAACGATTTCCAGCATTTCCTTGCACACAAATATTAAAATTAACATCCGCAAAAGGGTGTGTAGAGAGGTTGCAGTGGGTCGCAGCGTCCAATGGGAAACCGTGGCCAATAAGTTTCCGAAAGGACAATGATGTGCGTCGCCCCTGTAGCTGCGACCGTACTGGCTGAAAGAAGCCTCCTACCACCAGGAATAAACACATTATGTTGGTAATGCGCGTTTCCTTTTCATCTTACTCGTAGTTTCGTCGCAAAGTAAAGAACCTAAAGAACACGGTAGAAAGACCGATAAAGCGAACCCTGCCCTAAGAGCAATGTACGCTACGTTCTAAGGGAGGTTATTTTTGTAACCAATTGTATTACATGTATATCATGGACGATCCTGTATTCGCCACTTGCGAGACAGATGGAAGCGCTGGTACATCACCTAGCGGGGAATCGTTGAACTAGCACGGCAATTGTTAGGGCCGCTACAGTTTGAAACTATTCCCGGTTCCAAATAAGAACGCAACAGACATCCTCTCAATTTACGTCCGTCTGCGCAGACCCCCACCACCTGGGATACATAGCTTTCACCATTGGTTTTACCACCACCCCGTTTCTTCCCCCACATACCTACGGTTGATTATGTCCGCGCATCTGATCAACGTCGAATCTTACTTCAGAACGTTATATATAAGGTGTCCGGATGATTTCGGAAACTTTTAATTACGTATCTTAAGATTTCTATGTATTCCTTTCATTATCGTGTCTGGTAGGCTTTGCGTTAGAGCAGAGGAACGAAAGGACCAGTTGTTTGGAAGGTATAGATCGTTTAAATTTGTAATTTGAAAATGGCAATCTATTGACCGAAGATAATGGTGTTTTTATGGGTCACCGTGTATATAGAACATCGGAGATCGTGGAGCGGGGAATGGACGGTAAAGTAGGGGCTAGGGGACCTCGAGACCATGCGTGGCTTAGTCGTGATGCGCGAAACGGTTACGTTCTTATTTGGAACCAAGTATAGTCCAGGTTGCTCTGGCTATTCTAGTATGGTGCACAGCAAAAAAGTTATTAAACATGCATTACGACAGCAGGCTAAGAGGCGTAGAAAAAATACAACCATCGCAGCTGGCAATTCTCGTACTTTACCAAGGATTGTCGTTAAACCATTACCTCCACCTCCACCAAACAATCCACCATCTCCAGTCAACAATGTACAACACATTAACAGTGGTAATTAAAATTTTGTAAACTACGAATTATTATGTTTTAGGGACGTGAAACGATTGTTTTTACAAATTGTAATGCTATGTACTTGGAATAAAGCATCCAGGAGGCCGACAATAGCGTTTATATGGAAATTGAAACTTACTTTCTTTCAAGATGTTGGTTCTATTATTTTGTATAATAACAGCTTCCCCTGTTGTTATTATGATATTTGTAGGCATTGATGTAAAGAAACGAATGTTAACAATCGTATTTGCATATCAGAAACAATCAATATTCACTGAGAATTGTATAGTCAAGGTTTTAAATTATGTACATTGAAAAAATTCTGTTTTGAGCGCAACTGAAACTTACTGGACAGAACTGTTTCTAACGTTTAATCGGTCCATTAAATAATTTGAATTCTGCTTGAAAGTGAACTTTGACAGTTGTACTTCTAATTTATCGTAACATATGATATTCTAATGTATCTATATGCAACTTGTATAGCAGCCGAAGAACCAGCCGCCACAATGAGAGAAGTCTTAGCTAGTTTGCCAGGGTTTAGCTTGAAATCTGGGCGTAGACGATCTACAAAAAGATTGTCAGCAACTGCACAATTAGAAGCTGGTCTAGTGGATCTAGAATCACCGGCGAGTATTCTAGCGAGCACGAGCCTGCGTGCTCTTTTAAATAGGCACACATTTCAAGGATTACCACCTTTGTATCAAAGAAAACTAGCACAGCTTTTGCCCGCTGTAGATAGACAGGTAGGATCTAAGATTAGCGGTTAAAGTATCGTTATTTAAACGTTATTACATATTTTTAAAAAAGTGCCGTTAATGAATCTACATTGTGAGTATGATTTTTAGGATGCCGCTACTTCCGGATTAAACAATGAGTTCTTTGCACGTGCATGTTTAGAATGGCGTAAACGATTAGCAGAAGGAGAATTCACTCCAGAGAATCAGCAGCGACTAAAGATGGAAGCTGAAAGAGACAAAAATAAATTAGATCCATGGAAAGTAAAACATTTTGAACCAATATGGGGTGAAAAACGTGAACCTAAACTTAGATCCGGCCTTCATTGTATAACGGAATCGAGATCTAGCGGGGCTGTGATGCGTTCGAGTTTAAGACTTCGTTTGGAATCCACTGTAGATACACCCGTGTCAGAGCACACACCCTGTCCTATTATTATATCCGAAGATAAGATTGAAGATGACAGTTGCAAAGTCGAATCCAATGCAAATAATGCGGACGAATCGAGCGAAACGACGGGAGTGCAACAAGAATTGTTACCGACTGAATATAATAAGCCGACACACCCGTTAACCGATGAGAAACATGTGGAAGAATCTGTAGAAATGAATTCGATAGAAACCATAGCGGATGCGGAGATCCATCAAGATAGGCAAGATGAGGATGAAAAGCTTGTCGATCTTCAGGAGAAACAGGAAGTAGAGGAAGATAGTAAAGTAGTAATTCAGGTTTGTCAAGGAAGTACTCCGAATGCGTATAACGAAGAGATTCAGTTACCTAAAAGCAGAGAAAGTATTCAGCCCATGGAAGATCACATTCTCGAAGTATCGGAGGAAGACACGATACTTTTACCCGATGGAAATACTTCGCCAAGATCCAACGAACAAGCGGATCAAGGACCTCAGACATCTGGAGATTCGGTGTCTCAATTATCAGCGGATTGTACGTCGCACACGCCGGTGGAGCAAGTGTCGCAAACACCGGTCGATCAGGTGTCGCAAATATCGAAGGAGCAAATATCGCAAATTTCCGATGAACGAATTTACCAAATATCAGACTGTGAAACAACGACCATTCTTGAAACTTCGCCCGTACACGATCAAGTTAGAACGACGGAGATTGTCATGGAAGATTCGACGTTGATTAATAACAATCAAACCGAATCGAGTCAGGTACCGCACGAAAATCCAACGGATGGCGAATCTCAAATCCCTGAGGGAATGGAGATCGACAGTGAAACCTTACAACGCATACACGAGTTGGAGGTAATTGAAAATATGTTCGAAAGTATCGACCGTTGAAAATATACATATGAAATATTATTAAAATATTTGTATATTCAATCCAGGTCAGAGGAGAAATGCGTGAGGCATACGAAGAAATTTCTGGATGTCCAGAAGAAATAATATATCCTATTTTGGATGGAATAGAAATGGGATCGAGTAACACGGAAGAGACTGAGTCACAGGTTGTTTCGGGGCAATCAGACACGACTAGAGATCAGCAAGATGTTAATGGGGGAAACGAAGACGAAGCTCTTCGGGAAGCAAACAATTACGTTTGTTCGGAAATGCTAGAATGCAGTTGGTCGGTAGACCCGACCGTTAATAATATTGCCAACAATAATAGGGTAAGTGTTCGTCATCTTTAGCTCTCAAAATCGATCTTCTCTTGTAACTGTTAATATATTGTTAAAAGATAACGATGCGAGATACTGAAAAACAAATTTCTTATTTTATAAAGACACAAGAAGAACTACAGGTCCCATGGCCGTTAGTAGCCGCGGCTCTCGACGGATCTGTAGCTGCTAACATTACCGTAACTACTCAGGACGAATGCAACGAGACACCTACGACAACCGACACGACGAATCCTCCACAGCAATTTATTAACGCAGACGCTAACGTAGAACCGGTAAACTGTATTCAGTTACCAGTTGTTCAAGGAGCTCCGTTCCAATCGGAGGGCCTCGCCATTGGCACACCAGGCACGAGCTGTATAATGAAAAACTTTCAGTCTCAGAGTCCACCCATTATCGCTTTTCCACAATTACAGTCCATTAGATTCGTGCAAACCAGTTTTCACTCCGATCAGAATGCCGGCACCCCTTTAAATAACGCGGCCTCGATGCCCACACAACTTCCGAGTCAACAGAATTCGAATTCGCAAGTCAACATAATGAGAACGCAAGAAGAAGTTGTCCAGCTGAACGCTCAAAACAGTAACGCACGAAATATTAGAAGCAACGTAGCACAAAGCCAAGTACAGAATGCTGTCCCTGCTGCTGCCATGAGCGTGCAACCACAAAATCGCCCGCAGAGCACTATCGTTATCCAGCATCAGGCTTCAGCACCGACGCCACCACGACAAGTCGTAGCAACGATACAGCAACAGCAGCAACAATATCCTGGAACAGCCGTGGCAGTTTCGTCGAGGTCGTCGCGATCAACGAATCAAGGAAGTCAAAGGGGTTCTAGGAGTAACAACAAAGAACAGGGTGGAGGAAGATCACGTAGCACCACGAAAGAACCACCCGGTGCTGTTAATCTGGAACGTAGCTACCAGATTTGTCAAGCGGTAAAGTAGAAGGATATGTTCGATATTTAAGCGGATTAACACGGTAAATGTACATGTATCAATGTACTTACAGGTAATACAAAGTTCACCAAACAGAGATCAATTGAAAGCTCACTTGAAGCCACCCCCTAGTTTGCTGGCGAGAGGCGATGGCGCGTTTACCACGAACAAATCGGGTGGACGTACGATTACGACGGTAAAAACGCAAAAACCATCGCCGGCGATGCAGCACAACAAACAACCTCAAAATAAAACGCAAGCTGTTATGCTGAGACACGTGTTCGCCACGGCGCGTCAAGCTACATCCGCGGAGGTACGATTTATCATTTTCAAGATTACGTAGTTTAAAGTATTAAAACTCTCGCATATAGATGAATTCTGTGGATTTATGCAATGTTTGGACCACAAATTGAATGTATACATTTTTTGTTAAATATTACTATACTGCTAGCATGATCTTAACGTTGCATGCTTTTACATGAAACCTGTAAAATTCTTATCTCCGTTATTTAGCTCATTTTTCGACTGTTTTCTTGCATTTTACCAGTGCAAATTAAGAATACCTCTGAAGTCATTCAGATTTACGATCTCCACTATTAAGACGATAGAAAGTAAACCGATCGTACAATGGCTAACAGCACACTCAAACAAAATCGCTTGTTTCCGTTTATTTGATAACGCAATCTCTCCCCGAAATGCTCATACAAAAAAAGAATCTCAAGATTTCATCACCATACTATCTTATATTTTTCTCTGTGTACAGTGCTAATCTTGCCGGTGGTTTCTGATGATCACTGTATCATACAGGTACCTAAATAAATGACATTTTCCTACTACTTTTAAACTTCTCTAAAACTAGTGGAAGCAACGTCACGATTTCATGCATCCAACTAAACAACTATCGTTAGAACAAAGCCAGGTGACAAACTGCACGGACAATACATTCTATATGCCCCAAGAAAACAATCATTCAAACAACCATCAGGGTAAAAAAGAAAAGAAACAATGAAACTCAACTTCCCAATCCAGACATACAATTTCAACGTTCCTTAATCAACGGCAATTTGAACCTCGATGAATCGAGATCAAATCGCATCATTGCCGAAAGCCCAATCTCGTTTCTAATTAAGAGATGATTTTCAGGTGCCGGAAAGCAATACCGTAGCGCAATTAGGATCCACGACGACGAGCGGGTTAGGGCAGTACATTCTCGTACAAAGGACAGGCGTCGGTGATAGTGCACCCAGAGCATCATCGGCTCCACCTTTACCCCCGCAAATTGCTGGAATGGGTGTCGGAGTTCATTTAGTGCGAGGTAGGCCAGCTAGTGCAGGGGAAGGCTCTCATCAAGCCGTGACGTTGAAAGCAAGAGGCCCCGATGGCAGAGGAGCTGGCGGCGCTGAACCTGGAGCACCTGGTATGATAATGGGTGGTGATCCACCACCCCCATGCGAATGTAACATGCGAGGTGCCATGGTAATATGTCGGCAGTGCGGCGCATTTTGTCACGACGACTGCATCGGGCCTCAACGTATCTGTGCTACCTGCCTGATACGCTAATCATTGTTTACCAATTGTTTATGTATAAATATAGAGCCGTGCGACGAGAGTGCTGAGTATCAAACGGAAACAGATATATATATATAGATATATATTGCATTATTATATGTTCGAGTGAACATATGAAGTGCATTAACACGATTCGATGAATTAACGGTCGATTATTGTATCGATAATTGTATCGATAATTTGATATTTCAAGCAAACAATCGAGTTTGTTGTCCAGCACTTTAGTGTGAACGGTCTTTCGCGTAGTTTCGGGAAGCCGGTGATACAGTTGGAGTTATTTGAAAATTGTTTCTTGTTTTCAATGTGGATTCTCTGTGATTTTATCTCAGTATTAACTTCAGGTTCTCGTTTACGAGAGATCTGGCTTATTTTATGTTTCTCTGTTTCTTACACCGGATCTTAATTCGGCTTTTATTCTCGGTTTTCTCGGTTTTTAATGATCTCGCGATAATAGACAATATTGCAGCTGTATCACCGTAATTCTCGTCTTCGGAAGGTAAAAGTAAATCTCTTACAGTCAGACTCTAATACCGTCTTCCACTATAAGCATCACATTCTTTAATACGCATCTTTGCTATTTATTTATTAAAAGAACTTTTAAGTTTATTCTTATTACGTGAATGATGAATTCCTGTACACGCTGCTCATGAAATTACTTAAGTCAAACGAGATCATCTTCTCTCGGACGTTAAAAAGCCTGCTTTGGACTATTTCTAAGGATACTGTTACTCGAATGAAAATGCTGTACAGGAATATGGAGTTTCGAAGTGAATGATTAAGATTTATAAATCCATTGCCAACAGTGACAAGAGAAAATAGCAACAACTAATCGGATAACTAAAAGCGTAGAATTTACGTATTTTAGCTTCACCACTCACTTCGCTGTGAACAGTTCTCTAGGAGTAGGATCCAACGACATTATTTGCTTCGCATTAGCGTGAGTTAATCATCACGAGTGAGGAATAAGAAAAGAAAAAACACACGTAAAAAAAAGAAGAAAATCAATCACAGTTCCATATTCGACATTACATTTTGTATATAGTTCGCATTATCGGGCGCTCATTACTTTCCCCCTTTCATTCTTCTTTCATTCTTTCTTTCTTTTTTTTAAGTACGAATGACTCTTAACGAATAAATTTCGTGAATTTATTCATAAACTTCTCTTTTTACCGTGTACTATTATTGCATATTGCAATCGTTACTTGTCCGGGTCGATGAAAAAGCTAGGAGAAAAGATAATGAAGTTTCATATTTTACCGAAGAACAATTGAACGTGGCGATCGTTACGTTTGTTTTTTTTTCACGTTAGATTTTAAAAGAACGATCAATGGGTTTTTACGTATCGATGCTTAATTTTGGACCGTCGATTAAAAACGATAATTAGTATTATTGCGATTCGACTAGAAAACTGTATTTGTCGCTCAAATGTAAATAAAATCATATTCGTTTAATGTGTAAAAATTCGTTTAATACGCGCAGTGTACGTGATGACTAAAGTGCGGATTTGGCGAGCGTGAGCGTTGTTGGGGGATTAACGACGCAAAATCCGGTCACTGATGGACAGAAATATCATCTTTGTAATTAGAAAGTTTCCAATGTGATTTTACAAAGCGGAGTGTAACGATGAGAAGTAGAAAACAACTGCGAACGATCCAACGAAACTTTGTCTCAACGTTAACGCTGAATTCGTACTTTAATGCGGTAATATGTTTACCCGTCGATGAAACACCAATAGCCAGTTACTGTGTATGTACAAAGATATTCTATATTTAAAAGTGATGAAATTAAAAAGTAGTATTTAAGCCATGGAATGGGTGTTCTTTTTATACCATCGAGATTACACATTTTCTCTCTCGCTTTATCATAATTTTCAAGATTATGAGAAAGTAGTAATTGTAAATAGTATAGAATTTAAGCGAAGAATTCATCCTATGCCTTACGTAATTTTCTTCTCACTTAATATATTTCTATGTACGAGCGTTTTATAAATATTTCGATATCGCTGTAATTACGGGACGAGGATTAGTAATGATAGGAATAATGATAGAATTGTTTTAATCCCTCGTGATACGAGAATGTATAACGTTCGAAGAGATCGCATTCATATTACTTTTTAATTTTACTATCATTCCGTATATAGAATATTTTGTGCATATATGTTATATAGTTATGCTTACGTCAATTTATACATATACTCGACATAATTCACTTTATAATCCTTAGTACTTTCGACTGGATTCTTTTACATTTAATTAATGTGATTTACATATTTCTCATACTCATCTAATAGAATCAACGGCTGTGATAATATTTCTCACTGGAATTTTAACTACACAATATTGTACTCCTTTTCATATATAAGTTTCATTCTTTTAAATAAATTCATTGCAAATTTTTTTTACGTGTCAGTATTATACATATATATATATATATCTTACATACATATAAATATATAAACACATATATATGTATATGTATGTAAATGTTAATTTTGTATTTGTAATACAATTAAAAACTAGGATTAGTGCGTAATATAAAATGAATTTCTTAAGCGATTCTATCGAGACACGCTTGCGGATATTTGCGCTCGAATATCAATATACCATCGTGAGATTAACGAAATGAAATTTTCATTATTTAACGAATTGAAGAATGTTGCCTTAATTCTCTCGTAAATTATATTACCTGGTACATTCTGTATGGCGTATGTATACTTCACACTTACCATGGTAAATTCTATATTATTATATGATAACGTAAAGTATACAAGTATCTAAGAAAGAACAATCGAGACATATATATGTATATATATATATATATATATATATATATATGCCTGTATAACGAAATGAGATGCCTAAATAACGTTACCAAGAAATTCCGGCAAATTGTTTAAACTCAATCGTGATGCTTTCGCAATACCTATATTTTCAGAGAAACTATATCAGGTATAAATGTAGAAATATAATACTTCCTAGATAATCGTTTCAAAAGGAACAAACGTAAATTCAGCGAATCATTTATTCTTTCCGCTTCTCCGCATATTTTGAAATAACGCGCCTCCAAGTGGCGACGATGAAAAACTTCAACTTTGTCGCTGAGCATGCGCGAGAAAAATTCGAACGTTCGATTCGATTCGAGTTTTAAATTTTAAACATACGAATGTTTCCGTTACGGAAGAAATGTATTCACTGGGTGAAGATCGAAAACGGTAGGAGAAACGCGTGTGTTACGATTAACGGTGTTACGTGGATTTAAAGCGAAGGAAGTTTTACAATTAGATGTTGAAATTAAGAAGATAACGAAGCTGCTTTTCGAAATCTTAGAGCACGGTCCGATGAAGTCTACGGTGTATTTCGAGAGTCATTACCGTTTCGATTTTACTCAAATGCCATTTCTGGATGCCTACGTACATGAAAATGTAAGTGTTTTGCTAATGGTTGATTAGTACTGTTAATTAGTATTGTAGCATAATATTCGAACTACTCTAAAGATAGATAAATAAAGAGATATTTCGTAATGTAAGTAAAAGTAAGCATGAGAATGAGAAAAGTTATGGTATAAGGAAATATATATAAACATATATCATATGTATATACATTTTCATGAGAATAATGAATAAGTCGCGATTGTATTTACATACATGAGCCGTTCGTTTTTTCGAAAGTTCCATAGATCACTTTACCGTAATGAGAAATGATGACTTTTCAATGACTATACGAAATGAAATAAATATTCCAAGCCTATCTTACAAAACCTAAATTACTTAACTGACCATCTTCTTCACCTCTTGATTCCTCATTTGCCAAAGTACTGATTTAGTACATTTAAATATAATAGATTTAAAGTCAATAGTTTTAGCGTTAAATAAGTACTTCGGCAAAGAGGAACCAAATGACGAAGAGGATCATCAATTCAGTAATTAATATTTCATAAGATAGATGTGAATTGTCTACTGTACGGCTGCTCTATCAATTTGGAGCATTTTTCTACGAACCACTCAGTTTGGCTGCCTTTGGTGGCTCTAGCGTTAAATAAGAACATTGGAAAAGCAACCGTCGAGTCCATTAAAGTTCTAGCGTTAAAGGAGAAAGAAAAATTTAACAAGATAGGCAAAAGCCAAAGAGCAGCGGAGTTAGGCACATCAGTAATCTTTTTTAAGAAGCGAAGAACCAGTCATTTTGATTGCCTCTGTTGTTCCAGCGTAGAAAAGAAAGTGATTTATGTCCACTTTCAAAATAAATGGCTCATACGAAGTTACAGGATTAAGAGTTACTTTTGTAAGCATATCCGTTTTCATACTTGGAGTGAATTATATCATGTAAGATAAGAATGAGTCTGTAATGATAAAGTTTCGAGTGATGGGTTTGAAGTAGAATATATTTTGGTCACTTTCATCATAAAAACAAGAATTTCTAATAATTATCGATCGGTATACATATACATTGCACATAAAAAAAGTAATAAATTAATATAATCAATTATGATCACTAATTGCCATCATATAAATCCTTACACCTTGTCGTGCACGTGATAAGCCGTTCCTGATTACCGTCTGAAAATCTCGTTCATCATTAAAACACGTTTAATATCTCCTCCTCTTTCCTTTCCCATTAAATTCAAGTGTTTCGTAATTCTCAAGGTTTATACAGTCTTTCCTTTTCTGCACAGTTTCGATAATATATTATTGTACATTGTTCGAGGTACTACAAAGTATAACATTTTGATTTCCGCGCTGGATCATTCCGCATGGAATTACGTAGTATTCCTGCCACTAAAAAAATAAATAAATTCGATTTCAGAACCGAAATAATATGGAGCTTTTTATCCCGTAGATCTATTTGATGCCCTTCTGCCTTCTCTCTTCTTCATTGTTTTCTGTTTCTTTCTTCTTCCTCCTCACTGATAAACAGACGTTACAATTTCGCCCGTTATCACGTATACAATTTAGCATTAAACGTTCCTAGGGGTTTAGTTTTAATCGTCGTACAATTCAGAAGATTCTTTGTACTCTGTACCATCTCTCATTAGATTACCTTTGTACATTTCCACCTTTGATAGACGCTAGTTGCGCAAACAAACAGCCATTTTCATTGTACTAATTACCTATAACGTGGCTATGCATTTCAAAGCCACATTAAACGTAGTCACTTTACACTTTTCAATTATTATTTCCATTATATTCCTTCAGCACGCAATTAAACTTAATCGTGAAAATTATCATTGTACATACAATGAAATAAATAATCTCTCTCCTTTTCTCTCGCTATTTCGACGAATATTTCATGTTCTATGAATTTGTAGGTATTCAAAATTAATATCGGGGTTGAATAATTAACAAGACTGTATTGCAAGTTCATATGAATGGCAAAGAATAACGAATGCATACGCAATTCTGTACGCGATCAGCAAATAGGAATGCATTCTTCTCAATCCTGAGCGCAATTATCGAATTATCACAACGAATAGTAATAAATTAAATTACATCACACGAGTATTGTACAAAAGAACTTAATTTTAAACCTAACGATCGTTTCGTCTTCCTTTTCGACTAACATACTTAATGTACAATTGTGCATTTATCGTTAACGATAAAAATAAATTAACGGAATAGAACAAATATCACGTGGATAGGTAATTGGCCAATTGCCCGACATTATTGTAGTAATAAAATCGTCGATACGAACATATTTATCTGCACATACACTACAACGTAGATTTTCGACATAATAATAAATAAGAATCACAAGGAAATTAACACATTTGTTTTTTTCGACGAAATACGATCAAATATAGAACGCAATGCATTAATAGTGAAAAATCACGATAACATAGAGAGGTAATTGAAATATCAATAAATAATTATCGGGCAATCGGGAATTCCCTGACTGCAATTTCCAGTTGCTTAATTGAAGCTATTGACATTTAAATAAGACAAAATTTGTCATAGCTCTTTACATACATCACTGCTGTGAAATAGATGTTCTGGCACATATACGTAGATTACATTTAACGTTTTAACATTTTTTTTTTACTTTGTCACTGATCTTCTTATAATAATTTCTCTCTCTTTTTTTTTATATATCTTTTCCTTCTTTCAACTAAGTTCCATCTCGTGATGCACATTACTTAAATTTAATTATGTTTACAACAATGTAGGAGCAAAGGGAACATATATATACACATTCAAACCCGAAATAATCGTGTCGGGCGAAACAAAGGTCCTCAGACTTTCATACAAGCCGAGAAAACGTGTATAGAGCATGTTTAGCATCGTAAATTACATCTCGTTATTTTCGCCATTAATATTAATCGTAATTATCATAGTTAGGTATTGTATTGTAAAGCGACAAAAATATTTTCACCGACATTGATACAACGGAACGTTTAATTAGCCTTAATTCTTCGTAGTGTAAGTTACACGAGCCTATAGTCCTTTTATTTTACTTTACTTTTTTTTTCCTCAAAATTTGCATGCATTAAACGAGCTACTTAGTTTTTTTTTCTTTAAATCTGAATGATAGATACGAAGTATTAATATCGTGTGCCGAATGTATGCCGCCGTATGCCAAAGATTCACGCTAAAAGTCCTCGATCACATCGTAACTTCATTATTCGGTTACTTTTCATTGTGATAGTTTTAAATCTACGCTCGTCCGCGCAAATTGTGCTTTTTCGATGGGTATACAAAACATGTGATTTCCATTAACGACGAAAACGTAAAAAGAGCGGGGTTTTTGTGTACGTATCAGCGATGATGATGTAGCAAGAGCGGAAAACATGAAAACCCCGTCTTACGTGATAGAACGAAAAACCAATTTGAATCCGTCAATGTCTTAAAAAATAATGCGAAACATCTTTTACGAGAATAAATACCAAATTACACGAGAATTACAAAGAAACGAAAACATTGTTCAGCGAGAAACGAACGGTGAATCTTGATCGTGTCTCTTCTCGGAATCATATTAAACAAGATACACGTGTTCTGTATTTCCCCCATTACGTAGAATTTTGAATTTACCTCGACGGTGCTGAATTTCTTAAAAAGTATCGCAATTACAAGCTATAACCATTGATTATTCGAACGTTTCGTAGAATTTAACGCTAACTGGAAAGTATTTTTTTTTTTTTTGGAAGATCAGCAGTGACATTGTACAAGGAGGAGGAGTAATTCTAATCTACGTGCCTTGTTCTTTGACTTACTAGATTCTTTTACCGACTATCCTCGTTCATCGAGAAACCCTCTCTCTTTCTCTCTCTCTCTTTGTTCTCAATGGAATCTTGCTAACGTAACGTTATCCTTCAAAGTGCCTCAAACATAGGCTGGCGAGAGATTCAATGTAAGCCGTGAAATGACATTGTTGCGTATCGTAGCACGAGTTGTTCGTGAACTCTTGATTATCTGAATGACCATAATACGGCAATCGTGGCAGACAACCATGGCAACGCCTCTCAAACGTTCAGCGGCTAATCGTTGGTCCGAGCTTTGACTGGCGAAGCTGGAGAATGCCTTCGGTGATGGAACGTTAGCCGGGCTACCGCTGCCTTTGTAACTCCTGTAGAGCACGATGTTAATGTGTATAGATAACTTGTCAATGTAATTAACGAAACAGGCGAAATGCGAATGGCATTCAACGTTTTATTATTTAGGCGCTGACGACTCTTGTGCTCTTTGCGTTCTCCGTCGGAAATGTGAGAAGCGGCGTCTGTGTTTCGGATAGGATACCATTGGTTTAGGAGGCTTACTAAAGAAGGGAGAACCTACTATTTTAGGTGGCTTTCTAAAGTAGGAGGAACCTACTGTTCTAGGTGGCTTCCCAAATTAGGACGGTCCTACTGTTTTAGGTGGCTTCCTAAAGTAGAAAGGACCTACTGTTTTAGGTGGCTTTCTAAACTAGGAGGACCCTACTGCTTTAGGAGGCTTACTAAAGAAGGGAGAACCTACTATTTTAGGTGGCTTCCTACAGTAGGAAGAACCGACTGTTTTAGGTAGCTCACTAAAGTAGGAGGAACCTACTATTTTAGGTGGCTTTCTAAAGTAAGAAGAACCTACTGTTTTAGGTAGCTCACTAAAACAGGAGGAACCTACTATTTTAGGTGGCTTTCTAAGGAAGGACCTACTGTTTTAGGTGGCTCACTAAAGCAGGGAGAATCTACTGTTGTAGGTGGCTTCTTAAAGTAGAACATCAGTGCCCACACAATCGACCCTTAAACTATGATACACTTCGAGTCACAAACTTCACCGATCTATCACCATGATAAGTCTATGAGCAGCTACTCTTTCATGCCACACAGATTAAATATTCATAGCTAAAGGGTGAATTGTAAGAATTACATGAACCAAAGCAAGTTAAAGTACCAAAAAAACGAATATTACCTCTTCTCCTGACTTTCCATCTCTCGACGCGCGTGAGACGGAGGTGTCGACGTCGGCGTGAGTATCAAAACAGGCGTAGTCGTCGGCGTTGAAGCGGGTGTCATGCTCTTCAACGAAGAATCCTTACGTCTAGAGGCTGGTGAAGCCGGTGCAGAGCCTGCTGCACCGTTTCCTCTCAACCAAGAACTCTTGCTGGTGTCCGGTTCGGAAGATGAGGGAGATAGAAGAAGGCCGGGTGACAACAGCACTACTGGCACGTGTGCAAAGTGCTCCGTTGGAATCCTCATCTACGATTTCACCATTGTTATTTATCAAACATTGTTATTTGGTGAGCTCAGTCGCACCGATTGGGAGTCCGAGGCTTTATTCAATTATCCACAATAGCCTCGTTGGCTGCTATAATCATTTTGTCTAAGACCTAACGTCTTAGATGACTTCGAAACCACTGAAGCTACGTTACATTGATCTATGATTTAGAAAAAATTGGCCAAATCTGACGGAGGATTTGAACTTGGCCCACTGATCGTGGATCCAAGCTTGTATCTATTGCTGTTACTGTTGAAACAGTTAATTTGATACGATATACTCACTTTCGAATAACACTTCACGCATACAGTCCTTTCGCACAAGCGACAGCGCTGACCCCAAGGTCCAAGCAATCCGAATCTGGTCTTCAAACAGAGGAAACAGACGCGCCTTTTCTCTACGTCCTCTTTCACGCGACCCTCCACGGGCAGAGATTCTAATTCAGCTTTTGTAAGTACACTGCGAATGTGCACGATCTCCTCGAGAGTCAAGGAGAGTCTCTCATCCAAAAACATATCGCCTAAGGAAGGTTTCTAAAGAAAAGTTTCAAGGACGATTAGAATACAATTCGCATGTGATCTTACGCTAATTTATGTCACAACAGTGCAATTATTTTACTCGTAACGACGAAGAAGTGAGACAATTACTCGATGTACAAGACTACATCAACGATCGTTTGTGAGATTCATAGAAAACGAAAGCACGCTTCTTCGCGCAGTGAAGTCCTTTTAAAGCAATTCAATAACGATTAATAACCGATGTTAATTAATAACAGATGTTAATTCTTAAGCTATCAGCTTTTAATGTGACAATTAAAATGCATGTATCCTTAGATTATCCTACCTGTCCACCATCGTCTTGCCACTCGTCAGATTGTTCCTCGGAGTCTTTGCTCCTTTCTGCGATCGTATGCGAACGTCTCGGTTGCCTTGCTCTCGGCTGCGGACTTAAACTTGGACTAGGATTCAGACTAATGTTAGGACTAGGACCCTGACTCAACATTGACTCTGTCATGCTAGCTTGTTGACGACTCTGAGGTCTCGAATGTGGAAGAGAAGTGGTGCCAGATATTGCGGTGATAGCTAAACTACGCTTGGCCGCATGTTTTCGCGCAGATGCTCTTCTCGATGGACATTGCGTCGCCAGATCGTAAGCTGAACAGGAGAATTTTCAAATTTACTCAAAGATACTCTATAAGAGTGCACCAAAGAGACGCAAGAGTTGTAAAATTTTCAAGTTCTCTGATCGCTGATAGTACAGTTACTCTTTTAAATGAGGTAGACGATAATTACATTCGAGTTGAGTATCACAGAATCGATGATACTCGTTCCTCGTAAGTCGAAGACCACCAGTTTTCCGCCACGGATTGGCAGAGCCTGCTTCATCGTCGTGATCATGACACTTGTGTCTATTCCTAGCACTTCCTCGATCCGCAAACGTGTAATCCTCCTTGAGTTGCCAGTAATTAGAAGCCTCTTCCTCCTCTTCGAATCTCGTCACTGTCAATTCCTCGTTGTAATCTTCATCATCGTCTTCGTCCTCGGCATCGAGCTGTTTTGGATTACAAGGATTATCGCCACCATCGCAAAACAAACTCCTGTTTCGGAAGTAGAGTGTTGTGCGGCGGATTGAAGCTTCAAAATGATTAAGTTTCAAGATGATCAACTTTCAAGTACACATGTTCTTCTCAAGTTTCAAAACAGTGTAATGGCAAACGACTCGGTGGTCTTTAAACGCGTCTCGAATTACAGACACTTCTTTCTATTAGACTCGTGTTTCAGCGAAAAAAGCAACGCTACAGAATTCGGAGAACCGTTATCGCAAAACAAGCCCGTTTTGCGAAGAGTAGCATGCGGAGGGATGAAGTTTCAAGTACACATTTTCTTCTCAAGTTTCAAGATAAGACGGTGTAATTGCAAACAACTCGGTGGTCTTTAACGCGTCTCGGATGTCAGACACTATTTTCTATCGGACTCTTTTATGTTTCAGCAATAAAGCAGCGCTTCTTAGGACAATTTGGTGCAACGTTACATCGAGGAAAAACTGAGACAATCACCTTGAGGTCAAAGTCCACGGGAATTACTTTTCTTCGGCCAGCCGAAGAACTTGCGCCGTCTGCGTCTCTTCGAGGAGGTTTTGGTGCCGTGGAGGATTCATGGTCTTTGCCATCGGCCGTGCTTTGGATTTGATCTGAAACGTTGGTTTATGTAAATAATAATAAAAACAAGTGCAGGTAAATCGCTTAAAAAATGATTCGACATATTTATGCTGGTGAACGATGAACGTGACGAATGACTGAATATTTCTTTGAGAATTTCAAGTCTGGTGGTACCTGAATAAATCTTAAATACACGTACATCTTTTACCTTTGGTGCATTTACTTCAAAATTGTAACTTTCAACCATCTACAAAATATCACGCATTCAAAATTGTAGCGCGAAAGTTTGAAAGTCGGAGTATTCGTCTTACCTTAAAAAATAAAAACTAAAATCACCATTATTCACGCTTTCTCCGAGGAAACTTTTGAAAATCGACATTCGCGGGATGAAGTTACGCCAAGTAATTCAAAATAAACATCGTAAAACGTATCATAAAATACAAACAATTTCTCACGATCCAAGTATCTTCCTCTTCAGCTAGATAATACACAATTATCATGAATTATCCATTCGAAAAGTCATTTTCAAAAAGAAAGAGAAACGCAAACCGAAATTTCTACATTACACTACAATCGTACTGTACTACCAGCTAACTGTATCCTTCGCAATTTCAGATTTCGTCAACGGCATTCACTAAATCGCAACTGAATCGTAATGCCTGACGTTAAATTCCTCGACGCCGATTCAATTCTACCTGAATCGACGCGTATCAACGGCCGACGTTAAAACAGACCCGCCATATGCGATGCAGAAAGGTGATAAAATGGAATGATTACCTGCGACCGTAATGCGCCTTCTACGCGACTTACGATTCCTATTTCCCGGTACCCTAACGTCGATCCTGCCGATTCTCTGTCTCGGCTGCGGTACAGGTGGTACATTCGTTCTACTCCGACTCGCCGTTGGCGGTATACCGCTCGTCGTAGCCGGTGAAATCGTCGTCGACGATGTTCCCATTCCAGATGCCGTGCCACTGTTCTGCTCTTCCGTCTGCAACCACTGTGCCGCGACATCCTGCGCGGATTCCTGTTCCTGCTCCGGCTGCGACGGTGGAACTTCACCCAGGACTATCATGCGAGACTCACCGCCTGCGATCAGTAACGTTACCTTTCTCTCTCTCTCACTCTCGTACGATCAACACGTCTATCCACTATTATTCATTTTCGCAATAACGTGTGTCTTTACAGTGCCACTACTTGTGATAACCACGATATTCGGAACGGCAACGCTTCCCTCCCAACGAATCCACCGAGAATCACCTGGCGCGACTCGAGGAGATCCTGCCCTACGGATCAAAATTTCGGTAAGAGAAAGTACGTTGGTGTTTTTATACATTCTGTTTCTCTTAATGTTCCAGATGTCACGTATATTCCTAACGTTTTATCTCGACACTCCATACGGAGAGAAAAGATCGTGAAGAAATATCGTTACCAGCTTCTGTGTCGTCGATCTCATTCATCCGACGATCGTCTCCGTTTCTCCGGATCGCTGGTTCACGGTGACGCTCGTAGACCCGGTCATAAGGACTGTACATCAAGTGCACGTGCTCGTTAGTGTCCCTATTCCTACCGATACACTTGACCTACTCGCATATTACACGACCCCGATCGTTTCGCGATGCCACGCACCAATTGATTCTCCCCTTGGTTCGAGTATCCGAAATGCAAAGGGTTACTTTGAACGCGAATAAGAAGGGACGAAACGACGAGCAAGCTCTAACGTGGGTTCGCTGATTCAACAGAATGTATTCCACGATGACGTTTCGGGCGACGTCAACTCGGCCTTTGCGCGCTTTCGGTTATTGATCGCAAACGGTCCGGAACTTCGTAAGAGTCTACCGCTACGAGTCATGATTCATTCAGGCTTCCCCTTTCGTTCGCGCTTTAAGAAACGATAAAAGAAAACGATACGCTCGATGGAATTGATGATCTTGGAGGAAGGCTGACGAGTCGTAGTATATTTAGGGGATAGTTTTCTCTTTCTTTACATTACAGCAAGTTCCGACGATCGAGTGGTAGAATTTTGATTGATCTCCTTTTACTTTTTTTTCTCTTCGTTTTAAGGTAATTACAACGAGCCTGATCGCCACGATAACATCACGGTAGAGAGATTAAAGAAGGGGATTAGGGGGATGTAAAGAATGAAGGCACAGATACCACTGTTCTGGTCGCACTGCGTGAAATTGCCAAGGAATACTCGCGAGTATGCAAGAGCACGGAGGATGTGTAGGAAAGCCCTACGGTACTGTGCGCGCGCGCGTGCAGCCTCGCGCATGGATATTTCATCGTAGATATATTTTTATGAAGATGCAGTGGCACGTGTGCAACGCGTGGCTACGTGTGCAACGCGTGGCTACGTATGCGTTCGTGATCCCTGGCAGGATAAGGGGATACGTGTGAGAGCGCTTCTGTAGGGACGATTATCCGCCGAGGTTGTTCCGAGCTGTGACCTTTACAGTTCTCCATTTTATACCGTCCGTTCTCCGCGTCTAATTAACAGTTTACCGGAAATATGTTAACCCCTTGCCCTACGATTTATTTTACTGGCCCCGCAATAATTGAGAATTAAATTGGTAGACTAAAAGTTGATCAGGGATTCTTCATGCATCGTAGAATTTAAATCAATTTAACATTATAGAAATAATTCTATCGTGTCGCGTCTCATTGGTATTTTTAATTTCATTGATTTTGCGAAGTTAGAAAATTTCCTGTCTCATTTGCCGCGTCACGAGTGTCACTGGTCATTGTAAGGCAAAGGGTCAATAAGGTTTCCGGTTTTACCGGCGCTCATTGATTAATTAACCGTTAAAAATGAGAATAATGTCAAATAGTGCTGCGTTGATGCAACTAAAATCCGAATAATGAAACGAGGACTTCTTAACACTTTAATTTTTAAGGCGAAGAGATTAATAAATAGGCACACACGCTCTCACGCTGTACGCAAAAAGGTGAGAGATAGAGAAACTGTTAATACCTGGGACGATCTTGCAACGACTGCTCGATTTTCTTCATCCTGCGTTTGAATTCTTTTATCAAGACTTTTAGATCGGGTAGGACGGATGAATTTTAATCGTTTGTCGATTAAAATTCATCCTGTGCGTAGAGAAACTCCAGGATAATATCGGGGGCCTACAGGTGTATAATTTACGTTAAGAAATTTTGTCGTTCCTTCCACGACAGCGTCTTCGAGTTAGAATGGGTTTCTCCTTACGTTTACGGTGTTCAATGGGCTTTATTTCATACACTGTTCAGCATAATTGCAACATAAAGTAATCAGCCGAGGAAGATTTATTGAGGTACCACAACATTCCAGTAAATGAAATTCACGAATGTTCCGTTCTCTTTGCTGGACGATGGGCGCAATTATTGGTGCATAAAATATAATGCAAGCTTAATCTCAATTCTCATCGATTTATGGAACATATTCGAACGAAGACAACATTATAAAGCAGCATGACAGACGACATGCAAAAAAGAATTGTTGTGCGATTAAACACGTAACTAGGCTTACCACTGTGCGTAGGGGTTCTTTCGTGTTTAGGAACGTATCTGTTGCGCGATGGCCTTAAATTCGGTGGTTTCTTTATGCTCTCCATCAGCAATTCACGCAGAGTCCATTCTTTCTGCAGTGGCGGCAATTGTCTCTCGGATGCCTGTATGCAATGGTATTATTAAATATTCTCAATTAAGGCACAACGAAGAGCGATAAAAAATTGTCTCTCTGCTTTACACCGACCAACATCATTTACTGGAATCTACTTATATCAGAGCTACTGTTTCAATGGTTCGATTACGAATAATTTATTCTATCGAATCAAATTCTGAGCAATGGAACTTCCGGGTTTAAGCTTATATTGAATCATCCTGATGACGAGACTACTGCAGCTTTGCAACTCTCAACTCGGCTTAAACCCGGAAATTGTCATTTTCAGTTAACGATTGCCGCAAAAGCTTCGAAATCTTGAATGAATTTTTTTATTTTATTGTTTTCCGATTTCTAATCAAACCCTTGAAATATTAATCCTGGTTTTAAAGAAAATATGAATCGATAATTGAAACATTGATCCTTGTTATAAAGTATAATAAATATATTACCTTCTTCAGAGTCGGCCTGCTTCGTATAAATTCAAGGATAACGTCGTGAGCGTCCTTTCGTATGCGTGGCGTAGGGGACGGTGTTTTCCTGAGGCGATATCTTCTTTCCCTGATATCGTCCATTAATATCTCATAGGGTGTTAATTCAAATTCTGCTCCCTTTCCACGGCCACGGGGTGTGCTCTTCGAGCCCAGGTTGTCGTCTACCTTTTTCAACTTCACTCCCTTTCTCAGCTCTTGTATAACTTGCACCCAAAACCTTGCCTATTAAGATTACCCTCTTAATGATTCTGGTACGTGATAATAATTAACACTTTGTCGGCCGCTGTCACGTACGCGTGATTTCTCTTCGCCAACTGTTGTCGGCTGCTATCACGTACGCGTGACTTCTTTTCGCAAGCGATGATGCTTTATTCCGATATTTGTATAGGTAAACATATTGATGCAAAGGAACAATGGCTTCCACAGTTTTCTCCTCCCAATTCACCAGATTGTCTTTTGTACAAACGACTGCGTAAATGTCACCGTTGGCGAGCAGTAGAACCTGCAGAAAACTCGCCGGCGGCAGTGTAACGTTGACGCGATAAATGAGCGGCCGGCAAAGTGTTAACGTAAAAGAAATATGTGGCTTACAGAGATCGTTCAGATCGCGAAAGCTTACTTTGTATATCCATTCGTGTCTATGGATATTTGTATATTAAGAAATATGTAACTAAGAATATTCATGCATTAGTAACCCTCTACAGAGGATACACTGTAAAAGTGCTCATGGAATTCTCACTAATGCTACGTTTAATTAGAAATTATGGTAATTTAATTCTATATAGGTAAACGATCATTATCGATGACATACTTGTATAGCCCTCCATATCCTAACGTCAGTCTACAACAGTACAAAGTCAAGTCAGGGAATTAGAGATTTGTTAGCCTCAGCTTCCATAGCAAATTACTGTACGCTACGTAAATCGTTAATCGATAGTGCATGCTTGTATAATTATCCAATTGTACGATTTATCGTGTTAAATTCGCGTGCATGAAAATTACCTCGCGCGACGAATTCGTACAGGACGTTGGCAAATATTCGTACATATTGCGGTGAATGAAGTCTTACCCAATCATTGAAATCTAGAGTATCGAGATGCTGGACGGACATCGAACCCTGTTTATTACCATCTTTGCTCGCCGGTTCTTTTTCGCTTGTTTGCAATTTTTCAGCAGCCACTGTACCCAGGAATTGCGACAATTCCAAAGCCTCTGTCACGAATGCCCGTATTACAGCCTTGTAATGAGCTTCCGCGGACTCGACCGTGGTCTGCATATGTCTGGTACATAACTACGTAAATTAATAAAATAGGTTTTTTATCCTGGTACATTCAACGATATGCCGTTTCAAAGTAATGCAACAAATAATACGTACCTGTATCACACTGAGTAACGGATGAAGAGAGGAGTGTTCTCCATAGGTGTCATTAGGTTTTTGCGAGGAAAATTCATCTACATCGGCATCACTGGAGTCCCGCTCGATGCCCTCATCGTCCGTTTCCTGCGGACGTTCTTCCGTTTCTCTTTCACACTCTGTACATTGCAGAAATTCATGGATACATTAAAGATTCGCTTTAGAGATAACATTGCGAATGGCATCGTTCGATTTTTCTTATTTTTACCTAAATTAGTCATCAATGTTATAAGGGTTTCTAAATCTGGTGATAGAGGCCTTTCTTCTTCGTCGTCTAGGCCAAAATCAAGCGCTTTGTAGATCATAATTCCTAACGAAAATATTGCCTGCAACAAATACGATATTGTTTATGATATACGTAATATTTCGATAACGCCTTCTAGCCGATAAAACGACGATGCTTACCTTTTGCTCGGAAACACAGGGTTGCTTTGACTCTGAAATTTTACAAATACTTTTAAATTATCAAATAACTTGCTGTGAAGTTTTTAGATATGACGTTAATACAAATATAGTTTCATTGGCGCGAATTTTCTAATAATTCAAGACCCTCGAGGACTAGGGAAATATCTTACCAATTAAATCACCGAGCCATACATCTCCATCCTTATGAAGGACAATTTGAGATAGATCGGAGAGTTCATAGAATTTGTTATTTGGTAAATGCGATAAACTTTTAGCTGTTTGATAACACAAGGCCCATGCCTGTTCCTGACTGACTGGGCCATTGAAAGACAATAGAATATCCTTAAGATTTAGGCGGCCATTCGTATCGAGTTCGCATCTTGGTCTATCAGCAATTGTTTCTTCCTTTTCATCTGCCAATTGTTTCTCGTTATCGGAAGCATCAAGGCCATCCTCGCAAGATGAATTAATTTCCTTACGAGTAGTCATCTCTGGAAACGTTTAAACATAACGTTAATAAATGTGGTCAATGAAAAGTATTATTTCTATGGTTTTTTACCACATGTATCTCATAGTCTGTGTTTGATGTCCATGAAACTTTATGTTAAAAATTTCGGATAACAAAAATAAACGAAACTGACAAGAAACAAGGTAGATAGTTTTAGATAAATGTCCTATCTAATCTATTAGGATTTCCCATTCTATCATTTGTCTTATTTATTGTTAAACAAATTGTTTTTACAAATGTTTATAACATAACATTCTGTTTTTCTTACTACAGAAAATAAAATGCTGAATTTCTTTAAATTAGGTAATTTAAATTATTTGTTTACATTATAATCTAGTAAAATATTTACAATAATTCAATGACCTATTAAGATTGCAAAACAAATTTATTCCAAAAGCTTTAACATACATGTCTTCAAATTATAAATAAATTCCCTTGATTATACATGAATCATCAATTAAAAATAATGATTACTACTTTCTACAATTACTCTTACTTTAATTGTTAATTATTGTTCTATGTACAAGTATCTCTTTTACATTTCAAACTTTCCATCCACAATATTTATAACATACGATAAAATGTTATTTGACGAAATAAAATATGTAATATTTGTTAGTAACAAATGCAAATGTTGAAATAATACACCGTAATATTCGTATATTTAACGAATGCAAATAAAGCCATCGAACCTGAATGAGTTGCATTTTACGGTGAATCGAAAAGCTGCAAATAGACTTTGTTTGATTAAACTAATTCCCGCGGGTGATCATTAACGAGATACTTCGATATCCCGCAGAAAAATTCTTTCCGATAAACGTTTCCG
Source organism: Cerceris ruficornis (assembly GCA_963989415.1). Lineage (NCBI taxonomy): Eukaryota > Metazoa > Arthropoda > Insecta > Hymenoptera > Crabronidae > Cerceris > Cerceris ruficornis. The sequence goes on along the minus strand of OZ022520.1, from coordinate 31,167,005 downwards.
TGCCGCGATATTATTGCGATAATTCATTCGCAGCATCTCGTGCCGCATTTTTAAATTATTCAATCAATAAAATCCTCGTCAATTTCTACGATAGCGTAATCACCGAATGATAAAAAAAAAGGGGGGGGGGACATACTCGTGCGTTGTACTATGTAATAGAATTTACATACGTACTTTCAGTCGTTTAAACGATTGCCATTGAAATAATACGAAGATATTTAAGCCTCATCGATTGGAATTTACAATAAAATCACTTTTTCATTCGTTGTTCCCGTAAATCGTTTCATCCCACTCTTTCTGATACCATGGGAAACAGCGTATATGCAGAACAGCGTTTAGCGCCGAATTCTTTTTCGTGACTTTTGTCATCGATAATATTCCTTTTTCCCATGCACATTGACAATCAAAATTGCCCCACGATACTTTGTTTATCGTTGATTTACACTTTGAATGGCATAATTCCAAAGGTATCGTATCAATCGTGTGGAATAAAGTATGAGATTCATGTGCATGTATCGTTTCTTCTTTACGGTTCAAAATTTTACGATGACTCCAGGAGTACGGGAATCTCGGCTCTATGATTGTGATTATTATCGGTTTATCGAAATTCCAACATGAATCCCGATGAAAAATGATGCTTTATGGAAACCGAACGAATATTTCATTGGAATTTCAATACTATGGCTTCTTCCTTTTAACTGATAATGAAATTGGAATTACAGTAAAGACTAAAACCCACTGGATCACACTGATAGACACAATACGATCCCATTCGATCCATAACCTGTACTACTAATGTTATATATAGGTGTATAATGTACGTATATGCATTTTCTGCGGTATATATATGTCATAGATAAGGACTTAGGTCAAGTGTGTTCATAAATGTTCCGTAGGTCGCGAATTGCCGGTTGCATTTCGCCAATTCACGTGGAGAACATTTCCGCACGATTTGATATTCATGAAACAATAGCCTTGAAATCTTCTTTTCTTACAACTCTGACTGTTTATTCAAATTTGAAGATAAGTATCGATTCGATTCACGTATATTTGTAATTGTATGAAAATACTATGTCTGATTTATCATCGATTAAGGGAAAATATGTTCGGAAATCGGTTAGCACAGTGATTCTCAATCTGGGTTCCACGGTTCTCCAGGGATCCTTAGTGATCTGGGGCTTTCTAGGGGACCGGAAATGAGCCTCTGGGGGTCCTGTATTCTTTAAGGGACCTAGAAGAGGCCTCTGGGAGTCCTCGGTTGTTTAGGGAACGCAGAAGGGGCTCAAGAGGACAGTGAAGCGGCCACTTTGAAGAACTGGATCAGGCACCCATCTCATTGATTGTACATTTTGTGACAGAAATTTGCCATTTTCCCAATAAACAATTGCGAATATAAATTAAGCAGGAAATCCTGAAGAAGTCTGAGAACCACTGGATCAGCGATTGCCGTGCAGTGTGAATTACCCTTTACAATCAGAAGTCGAGTTTCTGATGCAACACTCGGCAAGACGTGAATACGCGATATAGGTGGTGCTAACGAAAGGATTATCAGTACAGTTGTGAAATTAGAATGCATTGCTCTGTTTGAAATTGTTAAGATAAACTGCTAAATTTGTTGAAGAAACTGACAATTTTAGTAAGAGATACAAAATGACCGAGGAAGATTCGGTACGTACTAGTAAACCGATGGTATTATTGAAGGGTATCAATGACCGTACTGGAAAAGCATGGTAGCATGGTCAACTTGACATACTTTTGCATTTTTCGTTTTCGTACGCTCTTATTTATAAACAATGTAATAGAAGTTTATGAAGTACGAGAGACATGCTTCAAGTAGAAATATGCTTATGGAAGAAGGAATTAAATTTTATAGATTCCAACCTCAAAACCATGTGGATCGTTTTCACATGAAAGACGTTTATAGGCCAAATCTTGGAAGTATACACTTCTGGCGAAATAATTCGTATCGTTGTTGTAGAAAAATCTGAAGAAATAAAACGGTTCTTTCGACCTTATGCATTTTACTGGAATACATAAGAGAAAGGGACGCATAATTTATAAATTTAGATCAATCTTGTCTTTGTAGAGGATTGCATTAAGCATTGGTCATGAATTTTTATATTTTCAATACAATTAATAATTCGAAATTTATATAGAATTTTATATTCGACTGCTTTCGTTCGTTAAATAATTATATATATTGCACAAAATTGAATCTAATTTTACAATATGAACCATTAGGTATTCGATCCCACCTTGAAAAAGAAGAAGAAAAAGAAAAAGACCTTCGATCTTGGTGCTGCATTCAATGAAGATGGTGGTAACGGAGATGGAATGGAAATTTCGGGGGATAAAGAAAATCAGGAGCCTGATCCTGTTGCTCCGGCCGATGATGATGAAACTTTAGATTTGGAAAATTTTGAGCGAAAGAAAAAGAAGAAGAAGAAGGCATTTAATTTGGATGAGCTAGATGCCGCTTTGCCGGATACAAAGAAGGAGGTAAAAAAATTTTCCTCAAGGTTATATTAAAATAACAAGGAGAGAACTAATTTAATAACTGTGGATTAATTTTTTATAATTTCCAAAAGGATGTTGTCGAGCCGCAGTCCGAAGAAATTACGGTGGATGATAACTTTGACTTAGATATGGACTTCTCTAAAACAAAGAAGAAGAAAAAGAAAAAGAAAGATCTAGATGAATTAGTAGCAGAGGAGGAGCGTAAGGAAACTGAAGATAAAGAAAATGGTAAGTGTTACATATTGGAAGAGTGTCGATGCCTGGGGTAACTAGTCGTTTATGTTACTCATTATTTGTTAACATGCTGCACTGAATCTGAGCGAAGTGCAGAGTACGGTAAGGCATACGTTTGCTGTTTTCTTAATATCACGTAATAATCACAAGGACATACATCATTTCTGCACTTGCATAAGATTCACTATAATGCAAAAGAATATATTTTGTCTCACGTGAAAGGGAGTAATTTTATATTAATGAAATTGTCGAGTTCATGTTCGTAATAATTATAAAGTAACAGAATTATTGTATTTATTGTACATGTATCAATAATTGATGTTTCTTGTCGATGAAAAGTATTAAGTAATGGAAGACAAAATCTCCACATGCATTGCAATGTAACAGGAAGCAAAGTGCCCAAGGAATCGTGCCTGCAATTTGTTTTCTATTAAATTTAATTAATATTCCAGTAGTCATATTCAGTTGTATCTCGTTGCAGTTATAAAAAATTTGTCACTTTACTTCGAAAGTTCTATTTCAATTTCCCGCAATTTTCGCCTATGTATTTTCAAACACCGAATATGACTACTATTAAATGGAAAACTGTATTATTATTTATATGTATATGTATGATTAATTTCACCAATAACAGAGTAACAGAATGGAGCAAGAAAAATTCATGGACATAATTTAGCAATAAATCTCCATTCATATATCTCTTAGTGATTGGTGAAATTGAGCATTTCTTGTATAAATCGATATATTTCGTCAGACTTGTAGAGTCACGATTTCACGTTAAAAGCGGTGATATTTTTTTAATAGAGGAAGCAAGTTTATGGTTTGGATCGGACAGAGATTATACGTACGATGAATTACTGGTGAGAGTATTCAACATCATGAGAGAAAAGAACCCTGACATGGTTGCCGGTAAAAAACAGAAGTTCGTTATGCGTCCTCCTCAAGTAGTACGTATAGGCACCAAGAAAACATCGTTCGCTAACTTTACCGAAGTAAGTATGAAACTTATGTCACACGTATTTACCGCTAAACATCTCGAAACTTCTAATTCCTCGACGAATTTTGCTTTTCAGATATGTAGAACACTTCATAGACAACCGAAACATTTACTTGACTTCTTGCTCGCTGAATTGGGAACTAGCGGTTCTGTAGATGGAAATAGTCAACTTATCATTAAAGGTCGTTTTCAACAGAAACAGATAGAGAACGTTCTTAGGAGATATATTAAGGAATATGTGACTTGCCACACTTGTCGTTCGCCAGACACTATTCTTCAAAAAGATACTCGACTATTTTTCTTACAATGTGAATCGTGTGGCTCGAGATGTTCGGTGGCTAGTATAAAATCTGGTTTCCAGGTAAGCAATGCTACATCTACTTTCGATATACATTTCACGATACATGCCTTGACGAATTATTATAACGATTTATATGTATATTTTAGGCCGTCACAGGAAAGCGTGCCGCTATTCGAGCAAAAACTGCCTAAGGAATTTCCAGCATTTCGTCCCTATCAATTTCATAGCATAATTTTTAAATTCTCACAGATACTTTCTGTTAGATTAACAATTTTTACAACAATTTATCGCATCGACGTACAATCCAGAGTCACCTGTGCTTTTATGTATATAAAGGTGGACATTATAAGTTTCAAGTGAAAGTTAAATGATATCTCTTAGTTCGGCTTATTCTTATCACGTATCGAACTCACGAGATCGATCGAAGGATGGGAACGATTTCTTGGCGATACTTCGTGGTTTCTTTTTTATGAATTTCGAATTCATTAATTTTGTATTCGACATTATTAGGAAAAGGAAAGAAAAAAAAATTTGTGCATATGTAACGGAAGTATGTAAGAAGCTATGTATCTGCAGTTTTAAAATTCTTACGCATTCTCATTTTTCTTTTTTTTCCGTAATATTGTATAAATGTGTGGTGTGCAATGAAGAACATGTAATCATTCTACAGACACTGTTTCAGCAGTGGAAATAACACAACGGCATGGCAATGCAAATTCTATTGTTTATCCATTTGTCTACCATTGTGACACAACATCTTGTATAAAGAGTAATTCATTGAATGTGAAACGATACGAAGTTGTTAACGATAGAACTATGCAGGTAATGATTTGTTATATTGTTTTCTGTAAACAAAGCAACAAAAAAAAAGTAATACTAGAATCATAACATTAAATTCAAGTACATCCTTACGTATGGCAAGTATGGAAGTATTATTCTTATGACATATCATGTTTTTCAAAGAAAAAATCATGATATCGCGAAATAAGATAATTTCTCTCGAAGCCATCGGTGGTAGAATATCTTAAATAATTTATTCAATTGTATTTACTAGATAATAAATTTATCCTAAGAAGTTCCGTCATATTATTCATCTGATCCAAAACGACAGGCTTACGAAAGTAATCTATATTCTTAACGATTTGTAATTTCATTTTATCTATTTACATTTTTATTATGTTTTTTTTATAGCAAGTAAACATGGATGCAGAAAAAGTCAACGATCAACGAGAGCGTTAGAACACGAATTTGCTGCGATGAGCGTTGTTGCACGAGCTACATTTATTTCTAATTAATTCAATGTTCATTCGATAAGAATATTTCGGTAATCGTATTACGAAAGAATGCAACGAATGTTAAAGTATCAAACGTGTGCCTGGATCAGTACTATAAAATATAGTAACAAAGTTCTCGATGCATTTAATATACACTTTAGCGTAAACCGTCCATCAGAATGGTTGTTGTGTTTGGATATGAAACATTGAATATTTAATTAAGCCCTATTCAATTAAACATCGTACTACAATTGATATTTGAACAGAATTACTGTTCCAACGCTCGCACGTACACAGGCTACAAGGATATACATTACATAGACTGAACATATTTCTTTTACTTTTATCATAAAAGTGTTTAAACGTATCAATAAGTTAACATAATCATAGGAAATTGTGCAATTTACAGATAGACTTCATGAATATGGCATAGTATTGTTTGCATTACTGTAATAATTGGAGCACATATTTGAAAATAAATTACAATAATTTGTGTATCAATAACATAAATCTATTTACTTGGATTTTGATGTATTCTTTTTTAACTAAGAATTGTGTACGTAATGTGGCATGTATCATTATTTTTCCTTAGGTATTAATTTTTTAAATGCATAATATTGTTACGTAAATTACAATACTGAGGATTAACAAAGCTTTTAATGAAAACTATAAACCGTGGATAATTAATTTTAACCTGTCCTGACTATATACGGTAACAATTATTATTAAGTTCTTAAATTTACAATATTACGTCATATCTAAATAACAAAAAAATGTTAGTAAGATGTGAGTCTCTGAAAAATGGCATAATATAAATATTTGGCATAGAAATTTCATTTTCTTCTGGCTGTACCAGGCTATACAGCGATTTTCTTAAGCCATAAACTACGTGAATGCTGAAAGAGTGGAAACTCACTGTTGTCAAGGTGTTCTCGAGCCACTGCTTTCAACGCCATCTAGTTTTTGGAAATTTCCTGCATTTTCTCTGGCGGGAAATAGCCCCTCAATGAAAGACATATATTTAAACACTAATATTTCACGTATTTCTTGATCGATTTAGATGCAGCTTGTTTCAGCGCTTAGTTAGAGTCTAAACTATCGACCTACTATCGGAAAATATTACAGTTCTACTCGTTCGCTCGCTATAAGTATGCCAACGAGTCACCAATATAACTTTGTTTTAAGCAAACGAGTAGAACTGCAATATTTTCCAATAGTAGATCGATAGTTTAGACTCTAACTAAGCCGCTGAAACAATCTGCATCTAAATCGATCAAGAAATAAGCGAGATATTAGTGTTTAAATATATGTCTTTCATTGAGGGGCTTTTTCCCGCCAGAGAAACTGCAGAAAATTTCCAACAACTAGATGGCGCTGAAAGCAGTGGCGCCAGAACACCTTCAGAACAGTGAGTTTCCACTCTTTTCAACATTCGCATAGTTTATGGCTTAAGAGGTATGGCCAGAGAAAAATGAAATTTCTATGCCCAATGTTTATATTCTGCCACGTTTCAGAGACTCATATCTTACTAACATTTCTGTAATTACAAATCCTCATTATTATGATATGCTCTTTACAAATGTGTAGGTAATGTGAAAGTTTATGAATGGAACGAAGGTAGTGATTAATAAAATTTAACACTGTCTTCAGTTTAATTAAGTCAATGCTTGTCATTTTCTTTCTCTACCTCTTCGTAATAACTTTTATAACAATGATATCTATTCATCGCCTACAATTTTCTCGGTTCTGGTCAAATTGAATTTCGATTTAACTGACAGGAAGATCGCAGAGACTGATAAAGGTTAATCGTTGCTAAATCTTGGGTTAGAATTCTATGAAACCGGCATATTCATTTTGGTACTACGTGTCGACGTAAGAGTGCGTATTCCTTTTAACGCTACCAGGTGAGAGGTCCGTCTGCTAGAAGAGTTTAGTGGTTAGGTGCACGAGTTTCCTCGTGACATCCCGGGTGGTTTTGAAAACTTTATTCACACGTCAGACTCGTATGATTATGCTGGATAGACAAGTGTTCACCGGCAGGCATTATGTTCGCTGTATTTCGTGCATTGCTGATAATCAGTCATCTATTGTGCGATATATTTTCTGTGATTTATAATTATTCTCTTAAACTTTATCATAAACTCAGTCAAATTCTCCATGGTGAGAATTTAAGGACAGAAGTTGAAATGTTGGTGCAGACTGCAAATAGAACGAATAAGCTACCGAGACACGTAGTGATCATTTTTGGTCTGAAGGAGAATAATATTTTAGACTGTGTGCAAATAATCGGATGGTGCATCACCCTTGGTATACCCTACGTCAGCTTCTTTGATATTAATGGTAACAGGCTAATTTTTGTTTCTTAGTTACTCGACTCTGTGTACCATTGATCATAATTTATATAGTATTTAATACACCATTAAGTTCACGTGTCTTTGTCATTACGTTTTCTTATAAGTCAATATACAGATATTTGAGTATTTTTGACTTGTAATAATCAAGTCCGGCGTTCTGATATGTATCTTGAACCTTTTTCACACTTGTATCGAAAGCATGAAAGAGCAAACATCTTAGAATATGTTAAGTTTCAAGTTATAAAGGAACTGCATTAGAAATTACGTTCTTGCCAGTCCTCCAAATGCTAAAGGATGTCTAAATACATATAATAATTAACTCTGTGATACAGTACATTAGGTTAACTTATACCGCAAGTTTTATATGTATTTCCGTTCGTTTCTCTGACCCGTTAAACATTCTGCCGACAGAAATAAAGTAATCCTTTAGCATTTCATGCAAAACTCGTACCGTTATGCTTGTACCAAATAATCTAATAGCATTACATTGTTACTATGGCGTTAAGATAATTTAGAAATAAGTTTCACAATGTATACAGCAAGTTTTAGTTAATAATTAATATTTATTTTAATTAATTACGATCGACTGGTATAATATTTTCAAACAAACTTATAAGTAAAATTGTTGTTATCTCAGGAAAAAAAGAAAATAGAGTGAACTTTAGTCCGATATGATCACACGATAAAATCGAACTTTTATCGGAATTATCTCGAATTCGCGGCCTTAGATCGCACTCATTCTACAATGTACCCTTTTTTTCAGACTCCGTTTACAAACTAAGCAGAAAAAAATGTACTGTATCCGTTAACGTAGCGTCGATTCAAGTTTTTGCGAATTCGATCGTGGAATTGCATTTTGAGAAATAAATTATCGAGCGTTTCGGAGCTTTCTGTACCTATCTTGTAGGCCTAATCGATAAAACGACCCTGAGTTTCGTAAGAATTACAATTTTATCTTAATTTTATCGTTAGGATTATTTCGGTAATTGTAATTCCGTGATTTTACGTACCAAATAACGCATAACATCGATGTATTTGGATTAGGAATTATGTGTATGATGCAATCGTATAATATTTCATTAAGCTCTTTCAAACTGAATGTTATCACCGTGAATTGATACTTTGCAGACACTGCTTTGGAATTTTTCGTTAAACGTTGCATTATAACGTGTGCAGAATAATTCTGAAAAATTATTTAAGTTAACGAAGGCCTTGCAAATCACGTTCGGAAAATTTCGTTCATTGAACTACCCAAGTTATTTGTTAATTTTGCATGTAATAGAAATTTCATGCACTACAAATGTTACTTTCGTGAATTAATGTTTTAACGATATTATTTATTGCTTTTTCATTTTCAGGTTTTTTATCTAGAAACGAAGATTTACTGAAAAACGAAATTACAAAAAGGAGGCCTAGCTTAGAGCATCATATCAGTTGGACCAAATCGAAAAAGAGCCCCGCACGAAACGGAATAACTGGTATCGTATTGCTGATAGAAAAATAAAATTTTATACATAACAAACAAATTTAATATAGAATATTTAATATAAAATTACGATAGCAACTTTATAAAATATATATTTTCCTTTCAACCGTATTAATTTCAACTTCCATGTTTTCTGATTTTTAGTGATTTACGACTGATCGATATTTCGCTCCTTCAAAATCTTTAGAATAAATGAGTTGATATAAAACCATGAAACTAACTTCGTAAAATACATATTCTCTTTCTAATTGTATTAATTTCAATTTTCATCTTTTTTCCGACTCATCATCAATTATTTGCGACTAATCGAAATTTCGCTTTTGCAGGTGTCAAGTCCAAAGTCCGCGTAACACTGTTGTCCTACACGGACGGCAAAGGCGAGATAGTTTCGTTAACTCAAGAACTGGCGCATGCAGTGAAACTTGGAACCGTTAAGTCCGAGGAGATAAACGATATTTTGCTTAATGAAAAGTTAAATCCACGAGGCATCCCTGATCCGGATCTCGCGATTATCTACGGCCGCGTTTGTTCGACGTACGGCCTTTTACCTTGGCATACAAGAACGACGGAATTTCTGTAAGTGTCGATAAGCCATAAGTGCGACGAGTGCCATAATAAACGGTTTCGGTAATTTATGCGCTTACCTTTAAAATAACACTTTGTTCGTTTCAGCATGTCGCCGTCACACAGCGATAGTTTATCGGCATTGGATTTCTCGCGTTTGCTGGAAAAGTACAGTAAATGCGAGCAACGATACGGGAAATAGGGTGGGGGTGTTAACAGAGGATTGTTTTTATTTATGTAAACTTTTCCTATATTTGTGAATACAGAGTGAAGTTCTGCAAGAGACTGGAGCCGGAACGTAAATACAAATGCTATTTTATAAGTGTTTAACTTAGGGGGTGAATTAAAGTTACGGAAAAAAACGGAAAAAATAGAAAACAAAACGAACGGAAGCTGCAGTATCGATAATGTTTACAAGGCAATTTTAATGTGTGTCTGTGACCATACATTTATTTTCTTTTAGATACTTTCATCTGTATGAGATAATTAGGCAAGATGTAAGAGGATAAGAATAATTGCGAGACTTACAAAACGTAAACTATTTTATGTATATTATGTAAGATAAAGTTTACTCGTCACAAAATATTGGAATTAATGTGAGAGAGAATTAACGAGAACCTTTTGGATGTTTCTTCTTTTCTTCATTTTTGAGAATTTAACGTTACGTCTGCTCGTTTTTAAACGAAAACTGATGGAAAATAAAACGAAGAATTAAATCAGGAGAAGTAATGTTTTCCACGTGAACATGTAATTCCATGCTTGCAACGATTTCTTATGAATTTTCTAGCGTGATATTTGCGCCTTTGTTTCATTGATTTGTGACAGTAAATGAATATCAAAGAGAACTCGACTGAAACAAATTAAACGGATACGACTGCATCATGTTTAAAGCCATTATTCGATGAAGTAACATTCCATGGTTGTAAAATAATTCATACGTTAAACCGCCCTGCATCGCAGCGTTTTAATATTAAAAAGAAAAGAGAATCACAGAAAGTTTTACCTTTCCGTTTCTTCTTCGATGTGATTATCGCTGAAATACGAAACATTGTTGTGTAAATTAAATCGAATTTACTAAGAGCCTATCGACGTTTAACTACTTTGCTACGTCATTTCCTATCTCTAAACTGCCAAGGCGACAAAAACATCGGCTTCTACTTTTATTTAAATTCCCCTAATTGATAGAGCCATGAAGTTGAATATTCCACGTCTTCCTTAAAAAACAAAAATGACGTAACTGATCATCTTTTTCACCCCTTCATTCCTCCTTTTCCAAAATACTCAGCATTTTTAAATATAATCGATATAAAGCAGATAGTTTTAGTCATCGAGTAAATTGCCATTCGATTTTCCCGATAAACAATCAATTTTATAGGAAAAACTTTATAGAAACGGCAGCGAAATTCTTTTATCCGATACTCAATAATTTACTCGATGTTTAAACGGCTAATGTTGTTAATTACACTTTTTCTTATATACCCTATCGACGCATCTTTATTTTCAAATTTGAATTCTGTTAAAAGAATACGAGATGAGGACAATTTTTTCACCGAAAAAATTCTTAAGAGACGCAAAAGGTATGTATTTTAGTAGATTGACTTATTTATCGATTATCTGAATATTATTTCGAAGAAAATGATGTTACGAAAATTATAAGGTTGTTGCTTTCGCTTACGCCAATATTTCCTGTTCCAGAAAACTCCAGTGTTTATGTAAATTTACAATGTTTTATTTTCGTTAAAAACAATTTGCAATATAATCATTCTCTGAGAGAATAGTTAAAATGTGTAATAACAGTAGTGTCTATTTTTTACGTAACTTCTTTTGTGACAAATCCTGCGATATATCGATATCCATATTACCGGGAAACATCAAAGTAATAACAATTCCTTATCGACTACTTATTTGCATATCTAAGTGCCACTCTATGTGAATTATTTATTTTGAAGGCCACGCAGTCCTAGTTCTTTTTTTGAATATTTGTATAAAGAATGCATTTACAAGGTTTTTGTTTTGTATTATGGAATGTGAATTACTTTCCGAGTTTACTAATACCGAATTGAATTAGTTTCAACGTAAAGCTTTCTAATTTTCTGCATTATGCGGTGTTCGTTCTGATAAGTAGAAATTTACTAGGAATAAACTTAAGACTTTAGTTTGCCTGAGTGAATTTTCGTAATGCATTGACGCGCAGGATGAAATAAAAGGCTTGGTGTCTTAAAACAAAGATTAGATGACTTGGAATCAGGCGACTATCATAATTGTTGGCACAAATATCACAACCAAGTTGAAATGGTTCCATTTCTTATCATTACTGCGAAGTACTTATGCGGTGTTACAGTATACATTGTTGTAGTGTAAAAAGTTTTTGTTAAATAGAATTCAATGCGCAGCTCGAAACAAGAATCGGAGTATTTCAAAACAAATTTTAAACCATTTCAGCCGCTTTCACTATTTAACATTTCTAACCTCGAATATAATTAAATGCAGAAAGATAAATAGCTCGATTGGAAAGATTGAAAGTTGGGCTTCCGTTCGGCCCGGAAACCACCTGAAACAGCAGCTCCTTGGCGAATTAACCATACTTGTTAATGACGCTAAGTGGGCTAAATATCTAAAGGCTCGAATTTCTAATCAATTGGGCCCGAGTTCAAAGGCCAGCAAATTTCTAAGAAATTTTTCTCAAATTATTCACTGATATTTCGTAGCCTCGTTGATTCAAAAGCCACCAAAAACTCTAACAATTCTTGGGCGAATTAATTATAGTACTTAATGAGGCTAAATAGATAAAAACTCAAACTTCTAATCAATTGGGCCCGAGTTCAAAGGCCAGCAAAGGCTCTAACTTCCAACCAGTGGGTTCCAATTCAAATTCTCCCTCGTTAACTCAGAGAAACTTTTTCCAAATACCAAAAATATTTCATAGTTTATGCACAATTTATATATTTCTATATTTCAAACATATCTCATAGTTGATTCGGAAATTCCTAACTAAGATATAGCCTAGGTAGTTCAAAAGCCACTTAAAACAGCAGACTTGTGAAAAATGACCACAGCAATCGACACCGACGGAAAATAAGTAATAAGTGTAATTTTTTTAAACTCTCAACTTAGACTACTCCCGTAATCACCCGTAAAAATTAACGATATATGGAAACTCGAACGATGGAAACTCGTGTAATTTTCTTTCGTAACGCGCAATAACTGAAAACTCCGGGTCGCAGGACTTAAGGTAGTTGTCGTGCGATGGGCATAGTGTCAGAAAATTCTAAATTTTAGAATACTCATTGAGGACATTATAATACAATTATCCTTAAAATTTTAAATCGATTGACCGCCTCTAATTCGAGATAAACTTAATTAAAGTTCGGGTCATTAGCATGGAGAGTATATGCGCTATGTAGTGGTTCTACCACTTTATTAATTCTAATAAAAAAACTAACAGTCAGAAACTTTCAAAAAACTAACAATTCATAAATGTTTTTGTTCTGAATTAGACAAAAAAACAACAAATATATTGACCGTCCCGTTATTGAGTTATAATAATGCAAACATTAAAAATCGTGGAAAAAAGCACACGCGGGCAAATCGAACAGAAACAACTTGGCAACGCTGTACTGTACATACATTGAGTCTGCATACACTGAAGCGCTGTATCCAGTAAACAAGCCCAGTATGTCCAACTGTGTGTGGCATAAGCGACGTTGTCAAATTGCGAGACGTGAAAATGTTTCATAGGTTTGTGTATACATATATATGAGATTTGTATGAGTATGTTGTCATGGGTACAGTATTGAAAGAAAGGTGATCGTTCATATCGCTACTCGCTCCTATACTCTTACCACGCACATGATCCAAAAACTATTGACGATATTGTACCACGACAACGTCCTTAATGTCCAGAGCTGTCCCGGATGTCTACGACATCCTCTCGGCAGTTCATCGGCTTAACATTGGGATCATGTACTCCCCGGGTGTCAGCCGGCATCTTTTATACCGAAAGTATATACACAATGGCCGTAGGTGGCTCAGTGGCCAAACATTTTTCAAGATAACGTACGTCACATTGTTCTGGACCGTATACACCGTATATACAGTGCACCTACGTAAAGTAGACAGCATTCGGAGAGTGTTGGATGACAGGAATAAAGACTGGATAACGTATTTTGAAATGAAGCAATCGTTGACGAGGCTATCTCATTGAAGTTCCCTTCGTTTTATAAAGTCTTAGAAAAGTTTAAGAGAATTAGAGAAGTTCCTGCCCTTTCCTCATCCTCGAACAAAAGAATACGTAGAAACTACGACGTTTCGCGATAACGAGGATAATGTACGTTCGTTTATGCAACGCATTCTTTTGTGCCGGCTGGAGAAAGCTCCTTTGTGTGGATTTTCAAAATTGTACAACTGACGAGAGGAAACAGCCTAATTAAAAAGTTTCTTCGCGAAGAAACTATCGCACGTGTCGCGAAAACCTGGCAGAAATAGAAGGTTTCCGGATTTCCTTCGGAGAAGCGAATCCATGGTGTTTTACGAATTTGTTGCATTGCAATTTTATATCTCGCAATTGAAGCATTAATTAATTTTTAATAGTAGAGCCAGCTACATTAAATATTTTGTATTTAAATATTTCAAATTGCTTCGTTGGAACGAGCTATCTGACTTCTTCGATTTGGCGATTGTTAAATATTTTATATTTAAATATTTCAAATTGCTTCGTTGGAACGAGCTATCTGACTTCTTCGATTTGGCGATTGTTAAATATTTTATATTTAAATATTTCAAATTGCTTCGTTGGAACGAGCTATCTGACTTCTTCGATTTGGCGATTGTTAAAAATCTATCATAAATGTTTCACTCTTCGAGTTTTTAGATTTAGCGCTGTTTTTAGATTTATATTTTTAGATTTAGCGATTTGATTGACCTTTTCGTAGAATGTTTCCCGGAAATTCTAGAAATTACTTTCTTTCTTTTGCAGCGAAGAAAGTGCAGCTTATTGTTTGCACCCTGTATTCGTCGGCAAGGTAACTGATTTAATATTTATTAGGAAGCTGTGCTCCCTTTTCGACGACAAATAACAAATAACATTCGTTTCACCATAAAATATACCACTGCAATTGAGCTCCGTCACAAAATGTTTACTTTCTTCTTTCTCGTCAAGCAAAATTTTAGATAGGGTGCAATGAATTCTTTATTAATTTATATAAATAGCGGGAGAAATATTCAAACAAATAGCAGAGGAAACATTGATAATTATCCGGCAACGGGAAAATTAAAGTTTCAACTTTTACCCCAAAAATGAATGCTCTACCTGTTGCACTTCATTTACAGTTTCTGACGGACTTTATTCATCCAATTGTAGAAATCCCCGAGCGCGTTAATGCTTCCGTGGATTAATGCAAATCTATCTTTATTTTACTATTCATTTCAATTAACATTAATTATTTATACTACCCGAATATATCTGCGAAACTTTTACAAAAGGTTTTGACAATATTAATCCCCCTTTAGAGTTGCATTTTTAATGCTTTAACTTTCCACCATTAACTCTGCAACTTTAAGTCTCGCACACACGAAGTCTTCGACGTTAATTTATTTCCATTCTCGTTACCTGCGAAAGCGTATGGGGTTGCAGCTGTGATAACGATTTTCTGCACTCCCTGCAACCCCTTTTTTACATACCAGATGCAAAATTAATTAACAAACCGAAGCCTTAAATTTACGATACTCGATCATCGTCTGATTGCAAATATCCGAAGAATGTTTGCACGATTGCGTAACTTATCATTTTCAAAGTTCACAATACAATTCAATATTCAAGTATCAAGTTACAGTCAGCATTATTTTCGATACTCCTCGCAATCTCCGACTAAAATTAATCAAATACAATTCTCTCTTAAAAATTCTCGGTTTTACATACCGTGTTTCAAAACACTCCGCAAAAATCAGCACACTTTGAACGCTCTGTACTTCACTTAATCGCGAATATGGCTCGATCGTCTGGTCTCCACGTTGCAAATTACTTATAGAAAAAATCGAGCGAGCAGAAAATTTTCAGAATAGCATCCAAAGTAACTAACTCTCCCTTGTCCTTCTCTTGTCACGAGTACAATCCTATTCAAACGCGCCTGGGACTACAAACCCTAGAGCAACTACTATCAGGTGAACTCACCTGATATTTTTCGTCAGTTTAATATTTACGTTCCTGTGCTTCGGCCAAGGAAAAATTTTATATTGGTACCCACTTCTCATCGTGGTCAATATGGCGAAAATAACTGTATCAATCGTCTATGTTTGAACTCGAATCGCGTTTGCAATAGCGTTCACTTCTACTCATTCTCTTTCACATTTTTCAAACTTTCTACTTACTTCGCGGTTACCAATCTATGGCGCGTTCTTCTTACCTCCCGCAATTTTTAAGTTTTTGTATTATTAAATACTTTATTTTCCATATAATTTGCCCTTCACTATTGTATCAAAGAGTTCTTCCGGTAAATAATAATAATAATAATATACAAATCCACCCTATTTCGTCGATCACCCCTCAAAACACTTCACAATCAAAACTAGCATCATCCACGAAACCATCCACCAAATTTCAACAATCCAAAAGTTCCAATTCACCATCGCCATCCAAGTATCTTCAATCGTGCACAAAACTGCATTTTCACCAACCCCCACCAGACGTTACAATCACGTTACATTATTAAAAACAAACGTAACACCCTCACCCTCCAGCTTTCTCATTATTAAAGACAAATACAATATCTACCTTAGAAAAGTCAACATTCCTCTTCGTTCTCCCGAATGAAAATCCTTCCATGACGCCTGCACAACCATCCCCCGTCATCGAGGATCATCGAGGACGAATCCTCGGCATCCGAACTTCGAATTTCCACCGTGTCGGCAACTGCAACAGACCCAGAAACTCCGAATGAGACAATGGGATGGGATCGGTCGTTGCCGATGATTATTATTTGCCAGGAGTCATAAATAATAAAGGAGATTACGTAGGTCGGTAGCTGGTGGTATAATTGAATCAAAATAATGTAGAGGTATCGTGTTGTACGCTCGGCCAATCATAACTCAGGTGAAGCTATCTTCTCGTGGGAAGAGCGGCAAGGGGATGCGCCGAGCGAGGGTACAACCTATATAAAGGGTGTCATCTCCAACCCCGGACACTCGTTCCACCGGCAACAGGCGAGGAAACAGTTCCGAGGACAGGAGAAAGACCATCGTCGAAGTCCCGGCACGTGATATCATCTCATTTCGGGGTTTACTTTCGAATTTCGTCGCGAGGACTCACCCCCTCCGTTTTGGCGGCGGTGGTTTCTGGCTCTGCTTCGACGTCCCTCGGTGTTAATATCTACGTGGTACCAGGAATTACGAGATGGTGAGTAACACGGGGGAGGAATTCAACCCCCTTGTTCCCTTTACCTGCCCTTTCTTGCTTGAGGAGGGTGCTGGTGAATTGTATCGTTTTTTGGGAATCATTTTTAACGTAGTGTGCAATTTGGGGGAGGAATTTAACCCCCTTGTTCTCTCTACCTGTCCTGACTCGTCGGAGAAGGGTGCTGGTGAATTGTATTGTTTTTTGGGAATCATTTTTAAGGTAGTGTGTAATATGGGGGAGGAATTTAACCCCGTTGTTGTCTCTGCCTATCCCGACTTGTCAGAGAAGGGTGCTGGTGAATTTTATTGTTTTTCTGGAAATGATTTTTAACATAGTTTGTTATTTTGGAAAGGAATCCAACCCCCTGGTTCTCTCTACCTATCCTGACTTGCTTGAGGAGGGTGCTGGTGAATTGTATCGTTTTTTGGGAATGATTTTTAACATAGTGTGCAATTTGGGGGAGGAATTTAACCCCCTTGTTCTCTCTACCTACCCTGACTCGTCAGAGAAGGGTGCTGGTGAATTTTATTGTTTTTTTGGAAATTATTTTTAACATAGTTTGTTATTTTGGGAAGGAATCCAACCCCCTGGTTCTCTCTACCTACCCTGACTTGCTCGAGGAGGGTGCTGGTGAATTGTATCGTTTTTTGGGAATGATTTTTAAGATAGTGTGTAATTTGGGGGACGAATTCAACCCCCTTGTTCTCTCCACCTGCCCTGACTTACTTGAAGAGGGTGCCGACGAATTGTATCGGTTTACAGAATGATTTTTAAGATAGTGTGCAATTTGGGAAGGAATTCAACCCCCTTGTTCTCTCTACCTGCCCTGACTTGTCAATGGAGGGTGCTCGTGAATTGTATTGTTTTTTGGAAATGATTCTTAGGATTGTTTTTTTTATTTGTTAATTGAGAGGATTTTTGATTGATTTGCGGTTTTGACGATGCGGTATTCTTATGGGGGATGCGCGAGTTATGCTTGGGGGATGGTGTTTTCGCGATTGATGGACGTTGTGAAGGGTGTTGAGAAATGATGGAATGTATTTAACTTGTTCTTTGGAGTTTGATTCTTTGGGATTTGTAAGAGCGGAGTAAATAAAATATAGGGGGTTGCTTGAATTTGCAGCGGGGGTTGCCGTTGGGTTTGTTTCGTTTTGGGATTTGGGGAGAGTATTATTAACCCTCAAGAAGCCCTTGTGATTTTAAGGTAGGGCGAGATACGTCTGTGTTTCTGTTTTCCAATTTGACCTTTGGAATTTTCCGATTTACGGATTTAATTCTCAAAGGTCGCCGATGTACTATCGCGTAACTAATTTTTCAGTTAATTGAAATTGATAAAAATGAAAAATTCGGATCATAGAAAATTAAGGGTGGTTTCATCGATGGAGAGAAAGCGGGAATATCGGTTTGACGGTCTTTTTCATCGTGAAAGTGCATCGATAAATGGAAAAAGAACATTTGTGATGTTTTATCCTTTTTGTTACTTTTTTCTCAAGCTTTCTCCTTCGATTCTATTTAATAAATTTGCATTAAAACGACATCGAACGTCGATAAAACAGAAGCTGTCGATGGTCGAGTAACTTCATCGGCTAATAGAATTTGCAAAGTCAATTTTTCCCTTAGCTGTACAAGCTGTCCAGCAGACCAATTAAAACAATTTAATAAAAGCAACAAACTTAAGAAAAATCGTATATTTTTGAATTCTAAGATATCTATTTGTTATATTCATATAGTTAATTTGCAAATAATCTAGCAGATGCTTCTAATAGGTTGAAACAAATTGAATAGTTATCGAAATTCTTTGAGAAACGTTAAATTAACGTTTATAAATATAAAATGTGTTGTTAAACGCAAAGGGTGCAGAGTTGTCGCTAATTGCACGCTGAAATAATTGTCACGTTATTAAATAACAAACAAAACGAAGAGAGTCCAAGGATAATATTCCTTTTTCCATTTTTTCGAGTCCTTCGTATTGTGACAAATGATAAGGGTCGGTTTATGGAGTCCTTTTTATGGTGTTCTCGTAATCTATTCATGAACTATATTATGACGCACTTTTCTTATTGTCATGGAGAAAAGGAAAGGAAACAATTACACCAAGAGATTATTAATGCGAAAATTCTCCTATCGGTGTCTCATCCTCAACTTTTGCATATTTAAAAGCTCTTAAACCCCCTTTTTTTTACAAATAAAACAACCGTAAATTATATTGCCTATTAAAACTTCAAATTGCAATTCCCAATTATTCACAGATATCAGATTTTCGTGCATCTATAGAAACTTACAAATTGCAAAAATTGCGAAGAATGCATATATCATAAAAAAAATCTAAACCATCTCAAAGTTTAAGCCATTGCACACATATTATTTAACAAGTAGAAAAGCCTCCAACTAAAATTCCATTTCTCCAGTTAAAAAAAATTCCAAAACCTTCAAATCCTATCCACAAAAATGTCAATCTTCACAAACGTCTACAATTTAACCATAAGTATATTTCAAACCAAAAAACGAACTACCTAATTTCACCAATATGCAATGTCCATATTAAAATCTGAAGTATCTCAAATATCCATAATAAAATTGTAAAGTAACAAAAGTTCTGTCTTCCTTTGATCGAAACTACCGAGAAAAGAATAAGTTGTTTCTATGGGTTGCACAATATTATTCCATGCGCGTAGATATCGGCTCCTTTCTTCATCGGTATCACCGTAAATCTCCGCCTTTTTAACAGGAACCCCAGTTGGTGGCAAGTTCGTAGGCGAATATAACCATTATAAAGGGTGGTCGCGTACGAGGTTAATTAAAGTAACGTAAGGCACCGTATTAATCTTGCTCGGTATACCACGGTATTAGTAAACATGGTGTTAAGACAGCTAATAACACACCGTTATTATATATCTTGACACGTATACCGTGGCACTTTCCCGTATCAGTTATAATCTCAAGGTATCCATGACTTATGGTGCTATCAAATTGTTGGAATGAGTCAGGGTCGATATTATTTTATGGCTGAATTTTTGACGATTATTATCAAATTATATTGTCAGTTATATAATTATAGGTAAATTACATTTAAAAATGAATTGTGATACTTACAAAAATCTTCCTATTTCTGTTATAATTTCAAGGTATCCTTGACTTATGGTGCTATTAAATTGTTAGGATGATTCAGGCTCGATATTATTTTATTGGTGAATTTTTGACGATTATTATCAAATTGTATTGTCAGTTATATGATTATAGATAAATTCCAATTAAAAATAAATTGTAATAGTTACAAAAATCTTCCAATTTCCGTTATAATCTCAAGGTATCGATGACTCGCCGTGGTATCAAATTGTTTGAATTATTCTGGCGCGATATTATTTTATGAGTGAATTTCGGATGATTATTTTTTGAATTATAGGTAAATTGCAGTCGAATTAATTATAATTGTAACGTATAATAGTAAAACGAGTCTCGGAGCTTTTGTTATAGATTGCAACCCCTTCTCAACTGTTAAAGCGTATAATTATATTTCTCTCTTATAATTAATGCGATGGGATACTTGCAAAATTTGTATTATAATTGTTTTAGACGGCGATTATGACGGTGTGTTTTAGGTCGATGGAGTTTCCTCATTAAAATTGTTTTGCGAATTTACGAACAGTGATTTTATAACGTTTAAAGTTGCCATTTGCTTCTTGCATCTTGATATGCACTTCCCCCATTTTCATCGATGCCTTGCGCTCAACGGAGAGCTTTGTATTCCTCGGAGTTATGCAATAACGATATCAATGGTTCTTCATTGGGTTACGCAAAGTCTGCAAATTAGTTTTTATGGGAGACACGGCTGTCGTTTTACCAACTGTACTCAATTACACTCTTTTTACTTCGTCCATTCTCCTACTCTTCCTAATTGGCCTCGACTTTGAAAATATAATTGAGTCTCCGCGTTATATAAATGCGTTAAAAGAGGATGACAATTATTTATGAAATATTACAATCAATCGAAGTATTTGCAATGACGAAGAAGACTCTTAAAGTTTGCGATACAAGCGCTTTGCATTATTACATCTTTACTGAAGTTTTCCCATTAGAAATTTTCTCCTACTTTCAATTTTTTAAACATATTTATTTATTAGGGAAATCTCTACTTCCGATAATTCTAAAATCCAAAGTCCCATTTCAATTCGGCACCTTGAATCTACAGCTTTCGAGATATAATTACTTAACACTAGATTTCCGGGCGTGAAATCAGTTACATCGCAATATATTAAATAAAGGCTTTGGAAAAAGAGGGATCGAGTGGCAAATATGACAACTCGTTAACTCTTTGAGGCATGGTAATTTAGAAAATAAAATGACTAATGCTGCACAGACATTTTTTTTTCTTTTCAATGAAACAAAGTTATAAAATAATATAAATTTTC
Source organism: Cerceris ruficornis (assembly GCA_963989415.1). Taxonomy (NCBI): domain Eukaryota; kingdom Metazoa; phylum Arthropoda; class Insecta; order Hymenoptera; family Crabronidae; genus Cerceris; species Cerceris ruficornis. Next base: position 31,145,479 of record OZ022520.1, on the reverse strand, counting down.
GAGGTGGGACAAAAAATTTCGCACCATGCATATTCACGCATCGAAATGGTGGGACACTTTTAATCCCGCTGTGCCTCAAAGAGTCATTATAGTATCATAAAGTACACGTGGAATATCTACCGTACAGCTTCTCTGTAAAGAGAACTGTTTTTAACACTAGAATTACCAAACCAGTCAAAATGACTGATACACAATTTTTTCCAAAAATTCTCCAAGATTATAGGAGAGTCACAGAACAGATATTCTACATCCATCTCATAAAACATAAATCACCGAATCGATCATCTTTTCCACCTTTGAATTCCCCTTTTTTCAAAGTACTTATTTAATATATTTAAATATAACAGATTTAACACCGATAGTTCTAGTGTTAAAGAAGGAAGAACCCGTCAATTTGACAGCTTCCGTAAATCCAGCATTAAAAAAAGACCCCTAACTTCTCTAACTACAACCCCGTGCACTAAACTTCTCCCCCAAACACCCCATTCCATCTTATTTCACCGATCTATACCTCCATCCTTCGACTTCGATCATTTCACTAAACTAAAATCTCCAATTCTTTCTGTTAAAGAGTCCAATCCTCTTCTTCTACGCGCTGCCATTTCTCGGCAACTGTCTCTTCGTCTCATCGGCGATCTTAACACCCCTGATACGCGATGGCAGTCGCATGGGCACCATAGAAAAAATGCCGAACGAAGTAGCCTACATATTAAAGAGACACATTCCGAGCAACCGCATCATGGACCCTGACCCTAAGGAACGTCGTAGCAGCTCGTCGTTCATCAGATTCGGACGAAGCGAGCGCGGCGCAGACACCGTTTACGACGCTCTCGCCTCCGATGCCGAGGACATTTCCAAGGTCAACAGACGATGGAAATCACCGGACGTCATCATTCGATTTGGACGATCGCGGGGGAAAAGTCCTCGTGATTTGCATAACAGGGATTCCGATTTGAGGAGGTAAGGGCTGCGGATGACCGCGGAGTTTGGGGGTTGTTTTAACCCTTTCGAGACGGATGAAGTAGAGTGTACAAATTTCTTATTAACGCTATGCCATCCGCGCGATAAATCTAGATTCTTTGGTTTGGCGCCGGCGCTTTTCGAATTTGCCGAGAAATCATAAAACGTCGCGTTTTACTAATCACAATAAGTTACAATTCTGTGCCGCAATTTTCACGAAATTGGATACAATTGGAAATTGGAACAGGATACAAGCGACACTTTGCAACAATTTGTGATTGTGAGATAGCCGAGACGCCTTTGCGGTATAACAGTTTGAATCCCAAGGAGCGCGATCGCGCTCTTCAGATTTTGTGTCGAAAAGTCCCAGTACTCGGTTGAGGCAAGCGCTATCGCGCTGCTCGGGTTTGCTCGACCGTGTTCTTTTAACAGCCTCTGGGACTCAAATGGATAATAACTTCTTCAAAACGGATAATAACGTCTTCAAATTTTATCGTTTTGTCCGCATATTTTCGCACGACACCAAAATGGTGTCAGCGGATGGCATAGTGTTAATATTTTGGATGTAAGATAGCTTGTTGAACACGATAGTTATATGTTACTGTTGAAAATGGTCAAAATTTAAAGATTTGGATTTCATCTGATTCTTATATTGGGATTATTGTTATATCTATTATTATTATATTATTATTATGTTCCAGCAGCTTAACCCCTTGCCTTACGATTTCTATTTTGACAGCGTGCGTAATACCCCAGAATTAATTCCAGAAATAAAAATTTCTCTCTGATCTTTAGCATTTGGCATAACTGACTGCAATATTAGTATTATAGAAATAATTTTACCGTCTCGTGATCGACTGATATTTTCGATTTAATAGTTATTGGAAAACTTCAAAATTTTGCATTGCATTTATCGCCTCACGTGTGTCACACGTTATTGTAAGCTAAGGGGTTAAATGAACATCAGTTTGGGTCATATTGTCCCGAAAGGGTTAAGGTACAGTAGATTCTCGTGGAATTGTGGCTGCTGCAAAGCGAATTTCTATGACGCGACAAAGACATTGGGATTGTTTTCATGCAATGCGCGAATTATTGTAAATGGGGTGAAAGGAGAAATCACCGTTGCGATTAAAGTCTCTGAACAAAAGCAGAAAGAAGAGGCGGAAGAAAAATTGAATTTTTGTTCAACGAATTGTTTACCGATTAATGAGCACTTCTTACGTAATCTGCAATTACTTTCCTCCTGATTCGTGCAATTGCATTTTTCGCAACTGTTGCGCTCGTTTCGTCGCAACTGCAGTTATAATTTACGAGGGTGAATGTTTGCAGCGATTACAAGGACGAAGAAGGAAAGGAGGATTACGTGGCGGACGATAAAATCGACTATCTCTAAGGAAATCGAAGTACGAGCCGTGCCAGTCGTTCGATACTTCCGGAGAACGGCAACTTCCGGTGGAGTTCTGGAACGCTCGAAGAAACTAACGAAATATCGCCGGAATCGTCGTCGAGTTATCGTTAAAAACTGATCCGATTTTTAGAAGAATCTTCCTTAGATCCTAAAATCCAGAAATATGTTAATTATCGGTCGAATCAATTGAAACGTAAACGACGAGAATCAGCGACGATGTTTTCTTCCTCCAGCCTCTTCATCTTTGAGCTCATCGTTTCTTCTTATCACGGAACGTTAACGATAACGATACAATCTTTTCCGATTCTTCGTGTCTCTTCTTTTCATCGGCGGGAAATTACCCGAGAAAATGACAAGTTGATTTTTCACGCCTGAAAGAAAGAACTTCGTGTTAACTATTTTCAATCGTAATTTGCATTATTCCTTCAAAGGACAAATCAACGATGTAGAAGCTTCGAGCGGAAGTTTATTTATCCGATAATTTTGCAACATGCATCCCTGCATTTCTCACTGAGTATTCGATGTGTGTACATACGTGTAAACTTTAATCGTTAGCTTCGAGTATCTCGATTAATCAAAGATAATTGCGAGATAAATCGAGAAGAATAAAACTAATCGATGTACTTAGTGATCGTTTACTTTTCCAACGAGAGCCGATGAAAGAACGGGAGAGGGGGATTTAGATGGAATTCAATGATTTCTATTTGCACAGCAATGCGAACCGATCGACGATCGGTGTCGTCGATGGAGAGAAAGAAACTGGGAATAAAAAGGGGGAATGATTATCGTCCTACCATTAAATTACGATAAGACTTAGACTACGATGTCGTGTTGTACTGTCATTATCTATGATACGTGAATTATGTCATTATTAAGGTGAAAGTGAATTTATTACATACGTATGAATTAAAAGGAAAAACCAAGTGGCTGGAAATTTTGTGGTGTTTTAAAATTTACCCTCTGTCAACCACCATTTTTTATTTGCCCCATATGCGAAGTGTAAATTTTCAATTTTGACTAAACAGTACCTTTCATTATTAACACTTCTACCGGCAAGAAGATCTGCGATATTTTATTATTTTAGAAGAATACAAATAAAGATACTCCCACGAAAAATATTAATTAACACTGGACCTACCGCCGGTGAGTCTGCTATATTTAAATATATTAAATAAGAACTTTCAAAAAGAGGAATACCAGTTAAGTAATTTACGTTTTACAAGATACATGTAAAATATTTATTGCACGACTCCCCCACAATTCGGGGAATTTTCCGAAAAAATGAGGAACCAGTCACTTTGACTACCGTAGTAGTTCTAGTGTTAATGCCTGTATCGGTAATTTTAGCCTTCCATTCACATCGCCAATCCACATTGTCAATTTTACCAGGACGATCATCAACACTAATTACCTCCACCCCTCGCCCACTGTTCTCCAAGCCGCTACCACCAAACTGCGAATCCACCCTTCTCGAAATCCACCCAGAAAACCCCGAAAATTTGCGACGTCCAAAATTCCCAACTCACCCTTACGAAGGTTGAACCGAAGAAACTCACAAACGTGAATTCACGCGGAGGGGAATGGCGCATATGAAGAAAAATTGACACAATGCCGCCGTTTTCCAAGCCGCTACCACCACCCTTCTCGAAATCCACCCAGAACACCCCGAAAATTCGCGACATTCGAAATTCCCAACTCACCCTTACGAAGGTTGAACCGAAGAAACTCACAGACGTGAATTCACGCGGAGGGGGATGGCGCGTATGAAGAAAAATGAGCACGATACCACGCCTCGTCGCAGCCCCGTCGGTTCTCCATTCGGCTGTCAACCTCTCTATCCGTTTAATCCCGTGAATTCTATCCGTAACCGGTTGGAGATCGGTAACGATCACGTGTTACACGGATACGCAATGCGATTCGGTCGCAGAAAAATGCTCGACTCGTGCCATCGCCGGCTGCCTTGGAACGTCGTTTCACTTTTGACGCATCCCATGTGTTTGTACTTAATCCACACGCCACCTGACCGAACTTAACTTCTAAGGTTTCGATGAACTATGTCGAGCCGATGAACGTACGGTTTTGTTTCGTTATTTTTTAACGGATATTCAGCGGGCGTAGACGAGGGCATCCGGTTGTTAAAGTAGCGAGTTTCATTTCACGTGCGACGTGTCCCATTGTGTTCGCGTTCATGAGCGTCGTTTATCGCGTTGACGGTAGAGAAGTGGTGATTTGCTGCTCGATTTAAGTGGTGAGAGTTTAATGAGGGAATCGTTAAACAGTAGAATACTTTTTTGCCACTTTCTATCGAGCTTTTGTTCTTCGATGGTGGTGAATGCACATCGATGGACGGTTGCATTCGTAGAGGAGTTGCATTGGGGTGAGGTCGGATTTTGGGGGTAGTTTTTGTGCTTAGGAGGAATTAATTTCATTAGGGTGAGATTTTAATTGAAGAAATGATAGAGGGAGGATCTGGAAATAGGTTTATTAGCAAGAATTCTTCTTGGGGTGTCTTCTGAGGGGACATTGTTGCAGTGTTGCATTTATGGACGAGTTTAATTAGGGCGTGATATTGGGTTTCTTTTTGTTTCGGAGGAATTGATTTCATTAGGGTGAGGTTTTAATTGAACAAATGATAAAGGGGTGATCTAGAAATAGGATTATTACCAAGAATTCTTTTTGGGGTGCCTTCCGATGGGACATTGTTGCAGTGTTGTTTTAGAGGAGTTTAATTAGGGCGTGATATTGGGTTTCTTTTTGTTTCGGAGGAATTAATTTCATTAGGGTAAAGTTTTAATTGGACAAATAATAAAGGGATGATCTGGAAATAGGTTTATTAGCGAGAATTCTTCTTGGGGTGTCTTCTGTTGGGACATTGTTGCAGGGTTGTATTTGTAGAGTGTAATTAGGGCGTGATGTTGGATTTTTTTTTGTTTCGGAGGAATTGATTTCATTGGGCTGAGGTATTAATAGAAGAAATAATAAAGGGATGATCTAGAAATAGGATTATTAGCAAGAATTCTTTTTGGGGTGCCTTCTGATGTGTCATTGTCGCAGGGTTGTGTCACTTTATGACGGAATTTGAATTCTTCTTTTATTTCAATCAATTTTACTTCATCTTTAACATCATTCCTCATCTTTTTTTATATTTATTCGTCACTTTAACACACGCGGTGTCTCAAAAGTATAAAAGCGAAGAAAAGCAAGAGTCCACGTGACGGTCTGTCATCCACGTGAGGGATTAGTGTCGCCAGGAAACTGTGACACGTTTTACATACAACTTAATTAATGAAAACTGCCATTAATTAAAGTAACCACCGCCATCGACACCCATAAATAGTTAATTATTTCACTCGCAACACCTTTCAAGCTGATATTAAAAATAGTATTTTCCAAATAAAGTCCATCCCCCGTCGAGATAACACTCGAAAGATAATTTGAAACTCGTAATACTAATTTGAGACTTTAAATCAGCGACACTCGAGTGGCAATTGATTCGATTCTTGTGTATTTAAGATACGATCGGGAATCTTCTTTGGCAATCTGTTTGTTTGGTATTTTCCGATGGATTTGGAGACTGATCGATAGTTGAAATTCGTTGGACGTTGAAATCGTTGATAATACATTCGTACGAACGGATAAAATCGGTTTGTCTGGCGATTTTCAGGGGATTAAATGCCGTTTGAAAATTGAATTATGGATTTTGTAGGGGCAATGCAGAGCAATCGATAAGTATGACGTGTCTACGTTCATAAGATTATCTTCGGATCATTACAAAGGAATCCTCTGTTCTGGCCGATTTAAATCTACTTTCGCTCTTTCTGAACCTGTTAACAAACCGATCCCAGTCACGTTACAGCGGCTCTAACGTTCTTCTCGTAATTGTCACACGAACAATTGCTTTTTTTTACGAGTACGAAGAAATTTTAGATAGAATATTAAAGAATTTTTAAAAGAATATTAAAGAGGTTTAAAGAATTTGAAAGAATTTGAAAGAATTTTTCAGTAGAACTTTTGCACAAAACTCTGAATAAAATCCCCAAGAGATTTTTAATGGGACTCTCGATACAATAAATTTGGTAACTTTAATAAAGATTACTACTTTGCAATACAACTCGTAATTTCTTGCGGCGATGAATTATTAATTATCGAATCATTGCAAATTAATTCCAGCCAAATGTAAATTCAAATTTGCCAAATGTTAAGATCATCAAGGACGACCAGCCTCTTAATTCTTCGCCTATTAACTCTCTCAGGAACTTCGCCGTGAAAGATACCAAAGAAGATCACAGAATATCAATGAAATCCATCGTGAATTAACGCTAGAACTACCAAACCAGCCAAAATGACTGGTACACAATTGTTTCCAAAAATTCTCCAATTTCATATGAAAGTCATAGAATAAATATTTTACGTCCATCTGAAAAAACATAAATCACCGAATCGATCATCTTTTCCGCCTTCTGGATTCCTCTTTTTTCAAAGTTCTTATTTAATATATCGAAATATCATAGATTTAACGCCGGTAGTTCTAGTGTTAACGTTTCTTCGTTCTCCAGGTGTTCCATGTAGAACAGACGCGATCCAGCCCGTATGAATATCTCGTTCCGTCGTTTCTCGCCATCAAATTCGAGGAAGAAAAATGAATCCGTCGGAGTCGCGGCAAAATCTTCTAGCGGAGGAGGGGAGAGCACCCTCGTTACATTCCTTACAGCCACCCACAGACTATGCTCTTGGCCCAGTTGAAAAGCACTTCCTGTTAAGCGCGGAACGAGGTGATTGTGCCACTGTCAAAAGGTAATCCTTGCAATCAGTAGACACGAAAATAAATCATTAAAAACGTATCTATAAATAACGCGCTGGAATATCGTGGAAATCGATCGACATTGGAGAAGAATTTCAACGAACTTTTATTCTTGGTTTTGACTTTGTTGGATCATTCGGTGAGGGAATGGTGAACGGAAGTTGAATATGGAATTGAATTTATTGTTTGAATGGAATTATGGAGACGTAATTCGTTGGATTAAGTTGTAAATTGTATTGGAAAGTTTGAAATTATGATTTGAAATAATCCGACAGGTTGTTGGAGGACAATAAGGATCATCCGGAGCTCTTGAACATCAATTGCGTAGATCCGTTGAATCGATCTGCCCTAATTGCAGCCATCGAGAATGAAAACATCGAACTTATTAGGCTGCTGCTCGAGCTAGGGATTCAGGTCAAAGTAAGATTCGTTTGACTGTTTTACAATTCTTCGTTTTTACTTTCGATTATCGTATTTCTTTTTTTTATGCTTGAGGTAACATGCACCTTCCCGATTTACGCATTTCCTTGGCTTTCAGTGCTACGATTGTTTTGTTTAGGATAGTTTAGGTGGATTCCAAATCACCTAGGTTATGATATAATTGCCACATAAGAAAGACATTCCCAGAGGTGACGGTAGATTTGAACTTAAGTCCATTGATTGGGAGTAAGATCTGCTTAATTAGACGTTAGGTATCAGAAGTTTACCGCTGCATACCTTACGTGCACTCGGATCGAGAATAAAGTAGCGGGTGTTGCATCTCTGCGTTTAAAAGCACAATGCACTTAAGGCATAATTCATCCCTCTTGCAGGATGCACTCTTACATGCCATAAAAGAGGAATACGTAGAAGCCGTGGAGATACTTCTTGAGTGGGAAGAGAAGATACACACACCGGGTCAACCTTACGTAAGTTTAACAGCTTCACCGTCCTAATTAATTTTTCTTTTCACTTATCAACACTGCCTCTTCTATAATTACCAATAATTACTAATAATTACTAAATACTTATAATATTTACACTGCTTTTTGTACGTTCGAAATGAAGATCTTGTAATAGCAAGATTCTTTACATTGAGAAGAATTCTCTTACAGATTTTAAGGAAATTATAATTATTAATTATAATTAAAATTAATTATAATTTTTGAATAGAAGTGTGCGAATAATAAAATTTTGATTGATAGAATTTTTACAGAACAAGATTCACGCCGAACAAACTTCTTTTACGCTTCTCGCACAAAACTTTCTGGTCGATGAAATTTTGAATGACAAGTTGTTTTAAGAGTAACGTTCTCCATACTGCTCAACCTTCTTTTCTACTTTTCACTTAACAATGGCTAATCAAATTCCATTCTTTTCTACTTTCTTCACGAATATCTTTCAGATATGAATTAAAATTCCAATTCTTCTTTCGGCAGTCCAAAGTAATTAATTCGAATTATTCTCCCGCCGACATAACCATCGATTCCAACCAGGTGCAATCATCGCCATAAGTGGATCGTCTAAAAAATACATGCCGCCGTTCCCGTTAAAACTAACGACCGCCTTAAATCATTAAACGACGAAAAAAAGAAAGCAGCAGAGGAGAGAAGTCCAGTAAACGGGATTACATCGTAATTTTTCTTACTCGCGCAAAGTGAAATACGGCTTGTACCGATGTCGAAATAAGAACGGATAGCTTCAGAAGTCGCTTCGTAATTTCATTGGTTGTTTTTTCACTGTCTTTGTTACCCTTTTTTCAGAGCTGGGAAGCTGTTGATAGATCTTCCTCCAACTTTACCCCTGACATTACACCGCTCGTTTTGGCTGCGCACAAAAACAACTACGAGATACTCAAGATACTTTTGGATCGCGGAGCAACCCTTCCTACACCTCATGACGCAAGGTAAAGGGTTTTCTATGAGTTCTTAATCGAATTTAGAACTGTTCTCCGGGAAATAGTTGAGACTCGATCGATGCGACGTTCCTGTTGCTGGATATTTCATGCAGCGCTGCACTTTGGCTAATTAAAACGACAATAAAAAAAAATAAATAAATAAAACACAGTAAAACGAAACGGATAATGTGGGTGGGAAGAAGCCATTTGAGGAAATGGATTTTTAATAATTTTATCATACTTTAGAATTTCTTTTGACACCAATGACAGGAGTAATAATTGAATTTGCAACCGTTTAAGTGAAAAAATCAGTGCGTAAAGACATAGAAAAGAAACTGCTATTAGATTAATTAGTAATTTTGCGAGACTTTTTATTTTTCGTATAGTCCGTCGCTATTAGTTAATATTGAAGTATCCTGCCAGTATTTATCTAGAAGATAAAGAGGCGATTTATCTCCACCGGCTTCATCGATCGCCAAAGTTTTTGTTACTTGAAGACACAATTTTCTAAATGTATTTTGCTAAAAAGTGGAAATTATGAATCGTTCGTGCAGTTTGTTCAATTAATTTCCTGCAAATGGAACTCCGTCACCTGGTGTAATGATCTGTTAATCGTTGCTCGAATAATTAATAATATTATGTTGCAAGTATGTGATAATTTTTCAAAGAAATCTGAATTCTTTTAAATAATTAATAGCCCCGAAAGTCTTCAAAGTCCAAAAAACGAGTGAACCGCGTTCTCCAAGCTTCTTCGATGATGCATTACGGACAATTATCCCAAAGAGACTAATACGATAGGCGTAAATTGACGACGACACATAATTCTAAGTAACTTGGCTTCGCACCGTGATAATCACTTCTCCCTTATTCGATTAACTCCGTTAAAGGTGTTATTACGAGCCCAACACGTGATCGTTTTGAACTTGCCGGTTCTCCACGTGTCTCTATTTCTCATATACCACGGCCTCAATGGAAACTCTATCGCAATTGAAGCAAATTAAAGTGCAATTTAAAAAGGAGATGACATTTAACAAAATAGAAAGAAAGTTGTTTAATAAGATAATTATATTCAACTATCACACGCTCAAAAATATTTGTACTAAACATCCTTGGCTGATATTTCACCCATTTCGGTTCCACTGTCTTGGCGGTTCTAGTTTTAACGGAATTCAAAAAACATTTGAATGTAATTCTCTTTAGTATCTTCAATGGAATCTTTTTTCTCACTACATTTCCTGTTATTTTTTTCTCCAACGAGCAACTTTCTGAGAATGCTCGGTTTACAGTACGAGATTAAGTATTTTTAACGATATATTAACACGCTGAACGCCACCGGTGTTTCGCTAGTTTCGTCATTTTCGCTGAAGTGAAACTTTTTCTATTAAAATCACGTCTTTACAGAGCAGAAACCTTAAAGACACAAGTAGATATATAGGCAGGAGGGTTTCACCTTTTCAGTGCCAATATTTAAATATTAAATGTATGAGAAAATACGTAAATATTACAATTTTAAAATCGTATGAAATTTCATTGGCTTCAACAGCGCCGGTCACCGGTGACCGCCACTGTGTTCAACGTGTTTTTAATGACATTACAAAAATTTTTAATTAATTACAAAACCTTTGTCAGATGCGGTTGCGACGAGTGCGTAACATCGAGCGAGCAGGATTCCTTGAGACATTCTCAAGCACGAATAAATGCGTATCGTGCCCTCACATCGCCATCTTTGATCGCACTGTCCTCCAGAGATCCTCTTCTAACAGCTTTCGAGCTTTCCTGGGAGCTTCGGCGATTGAGTCGAATGGAGCAAGAATTTCGGTTTGAGTATAATGTGAGAATTCTTCTTTTATCTTCTTCATACCATGTGAAATGTTTAAAATTGAATTCCTACAGCTATAATTTTACATTCAGATCCAATTTTTTCGGCTTACAATTCATTCTAGTAGTTGTAGTTGTATTCTCCGTGATCCGATGAAGAGAATCACGCTTGAAACTGAGAATTTTAATTATTGCGAGGCTGTATGACGATGATTCTTTATAAAATACTGTAGGAGATGCGAGAACAGACGCAAAATTTCGCAACAGCCCTTTTGGATCACGCTCGGACGTCCTTGGAGCTGGAGATCATGCTGAATTATAATCCTACCGGTGATAATTGGGAACCTGGAGAACGGCAGACGCTGGATCGGCTGAAACTTGCTATAAAATATAAACAGAAGCAGGTTGGTCCTGATTATATCGTATTTATATAATTAAACCATGAGACTAATCGTTTAGAACAAATATATCGGGATTTTCATAACTTTCGCGAAAGATTTCAACGTCTTCAAAACTACGGTACACACGTCTGACTCGCAGACTAAGAAGAAGTCATAAACTTGCAAAATTTAATGACATTGTAATTTAAAATACTATTAATAATACTCCAAAGTGTTAATCACTGCTGGTGGTGGTAGAAAATTATTGTTAATGAAGCTAACAGCTTGGACGCCCCTGATTTAAAGTATCTACGGTGCCTTTACCGATCTGAAGTATTCTCCGGCAATATTCATACAAAATTAACTTCCGTAAAATTCAATTCTTCTTACTTCGAAGTAATTCGAAAAATTGAAGAATTTCAAAATGCTAACGGAACGATTAACGAAGAAGTGGAATGAAGATATGATTATTCTTCTCTTTTCGGTTAAAGTTCGTCGCACATCCCAACGTGCAGCAACTATTGGCAGCAATTTGGTACGACGGCTTGCCAGGATTCCGAAGATTAAGCATGATAGGTCAGTTGATCGAAGTTGGAAAGCTTGGGGCGATGTTTCCGGTTTACAGCACGATCTACATGCTCTCACCGACCTCTCCCATGGGACTCTTCATGAAAAAACCGTTCGTCAAGTTCATCTGCCACTCTGCTTCGTATGCGTTCTTCTTGAGTAAGACATTTCTTTCAATAAAACCAATTTTATACTTAATTGTAACTCAATTACAAGGCTTGGGCACTGCTGATCATAAATATCGAATTAAATCCGAATTTTCTCAATAATATTAGTCAAGCTTATCTCAGACGATTAGCTAACTTAAAATATTACGTAAAATATTTTTGCAAACTGGAAACACAAGTAGTTAAAATGATACAAATTTCTCAGTGCTACTCGGAATGGCGTCTCAAAGGATCGAATACCTGGTCATCGAATTATTTGGGAACGCTTGGATGCACGAAATACTTGCCGGATGGAAGAGACGCGAACGAGGTTGCATTCCTGGCTTCGTCGAGTCTGGTGTCGTCATTTACGTAATAAGTAATTCATTTTAATCAGATTCTTACCCTAAATATCCCAATCTTTTATCAATAATACAATTACTCTTCCCATTTCACACATTTTTGCTTCAACTGATTATTTAGCCCAGGACATCGATTAGTAACCGAGCCTTTAGCTGCCTTTCTTCTTTATTCCACAAAATTAATTCTAAGCGCAGAAAAATTTCTCTAGGTCTCGTTATGGGAGAGGTGAGGTCATTGTGGTCAGACGGATTATTAGAATATATCTCGGATCTTTGGAATATAGTGGATTTCATTCAGAACATGTTCTACGTCATCTGGTTGTGTCTAAGGATCACCGCATGGATAATAGTGCAAGTACGTGCAGAGAAAAAGAAGTGCAGTTAAATTATCGATGCAAATATGTCGACACTTCAAAATAGCGTTTTTAAGGTGTACTGATACATTAATAAATATAATCTACTTATTAAAAATGACAGAGGGAATATTGGAAAGGAGAGGATCCTTGGTACCCAAGAGACCAGTGGCATGCCTTCGATCCTATGCTACTTTCCGAAGGCGCCTTCGCTGCTGGAATGATCTTTAGGTGATATTATCAATTAAAAGCCATTTACCTTGCAAAGTTTCATTCAAGTTCTGACTTGTAACTTCACCGAACACTCCGTCCAAGTGGTCCAGGAGCTAATTGAACTTTTGGCACAAAGATTCATTATAATTTTAAAATCAAAAGGTCGTTCGAAGTTAACTAACTTTCAGCTTCCATTGGAAGCGGTTTTTATCGATCTTGAAGCGCAATTAAGTAGTTTTCACGAAGAGTAATAGAACTTTTGGAACATAGAGTCATTATTATTTCAAGGTCGCGTGGTTGTTTGAAGCTAAACAATATTTAGCTTGTATTGCAAGCTGTTTTTATCGATATTGGAGAGTAATTAAGTAGTTAAATTCACGAAGATTAATAGAACTTTTGAGGGGTTGAAGCAAACTAATTTTCAGCTCTAACAGGATCTTAGTTTTATCGATATTGAGAAGTAATTTAGTAATTAAATTTACGAAGACTTTTGGAACGTGGAGTCATTGTGATTTCAAGGGCAAAGGGTCGTTTCAAGTTAACTAATTGCCAGCTGCAAGCAGATGTTAGTTTCATCGATACTGGAGTGTAATTAAGTAGTTGCATTTACGAAGGCTATCAATGTGTTACAGTTTTTTAAAGCTCGTCCACATATTCAGCGTGAATCCTCATCTCGGGCCACTCCAAATTTCCCTGGGGAGGATGATAATAGACATTATTAAGTTCTTCTTCATCTACACCCTCGTCTTGTTTGCTTTCGGTTGCGGTGAGTATCATAGTGACGATTATTTATTCATCCTCGAAAGGAACATCTTCTTTTTAACGACTCGTTCACTCGGCTTTCGTTGCTGCAACGTTTTCTTCTTTTTTCTTCTGCCGAATGAAACTTTTTAACGGGATACACGTGAAACTTGATGCAGTTAGAAATTTTCAGTCGTCGTGAAGTATTCCAATTTTGATTTGCCAAATACGGAGCCTCTTCGTTGCGAAGTTGGAGAATTTTTGGAAAAAATTCTGTACCACTCATTTTGACTAGTGTTAACACTAGTGTTAACACTAGAACTACCAAACCAGTGAAAATGACTGGTACACAATTCTTTCCAAAAATTCTCCAAGTTTATAGAAGAGTCTTAGAATAAATATTCTATGTCCATCTTAGAAAATATAAATCACCGAATCGAGAATCTTTTCCGCCTCTTGATTCCTCCTTTTTCAAAGTACTTATTTAATATTTTGAAATATGATTGATTTAACGGTGGTAGTTCTAGTGTTAAACTAATTTCATGTACTTTCCACGAAGAAATCTGCGTTGATATTAATTATCACAATACTTCCAACCGCTTTAAATTAACACCAAATACAAAGGAAATTTTTTACAATAATTCTCCAAATTCAAAGGGGAGCCATGCAGTAGATATTCCACGCTCATCTTCCTAAATATAAATTCCTTCAATAATCATCTCTTCTCCACCTTGAATTCCTCTGTTTCCAAAGAACTTAATTAATAAATTTATAGCCGGCAGTGCGTGGGTTAAAGAAACTTAATTACTGACCGCAGGTATGAATCAATTAATGTGGTACTACGCAGACTTGGAGAAGCAGAAGTGTTATCACATGGAGGAGTTTCCGGATTTGCCAGATTTCGATAATCAAGAAAAAGCCTGTTCTATATGGAGAAGATTTGCAAAGTATATTAAAAAAGAATCCCAATAATTCACCCTCGCTGTTTAATGAACGTGATTAACCCCTTAGCCTATAATAATGTGACACTTGTGGCGCGGTAAATGGTAAAGAAAATTTTCGAATTTCGTAAGACCTATAAATTTAAAAATATCAATGAGGTGTAACGCAGTAAAATTATTTCTACATTATTAATATTACGTTAAATTATACAATAGATCTAGAACCACTGACCAATTTTCATTTTAACAATTTAATTCTGAATCGTTACGGAGGCAGTCACAAAAGAAGTTTTATGGCAAGGGGTTAACAATTTCAAGGATTGCTCATGTAATTTCGAAATTTGTAATTGCTTTCAGCTTGTTCGAGACCTCTCAGTCTCTTTTCTGGGCCAGTTTCGGAATGATAGACTTAATGTCCTTCGATCTTACGGGAATAAAGAGTTTCACGAGATTCTGGGCACTTCTCATGTTCGGCTCTTACTCCGTGATAAACGTCATCGTCCTGCTCAACATGCTCATCGCCATGATGTCCAATTCTTATCAGATTATCTCGGTAAAATTGCAAATAATCGAATCATACTCGAGTTATATATGAACTCTGAAACATGTGATTTTCAGGAAAGAGCAGACACGGAATGGAAATTCGCCAGGAGCCACTTGTGGATGAGCTACTTCGAAGATGGTGACACGGTACCACCACCCTTCAACATGATTCCAACGGGAAAAACCTTCCAGAAAATCATAAAATGTGGAAAGGGCAATCGTCCAACCAGATCGTTGATCGTGAGCACCCTTCTGCTATTTTCTTCTGTATTTTTAATTAGCAGGGCACTTCAACTATGAGATATTAAATTGAAAATATCAGTGAGACGCGACACGATAAAATTATTTCTATGACATTAATATTAGGTTAAATTGTAAGATATATCAAAAATCACTGATCAATTTTTATTTTACCAATTTAATTGTGTACCATTGCGGAGGCAATCACACAAGAAGTCGTACGGCAAGGGGTTAAATAGCAATTTAGAAAAAGTTTCCTGAAAGTTTAGTTTTTCCTTATTTTAAATACTATCGATGTATGCGATCTTTCTAATTAAAATGATACAGGAACGCGACTTTTCCCGATGATTCAAACTTCCAGAAAAAATCCCGCGAGAAAGCTCTCGCCAGGCACGACACCGTGATGCGATTGCTGATTCGAAGGTACGTAACGGCGGAGCAGAGAAAACGCGATGATTTCGGCATCACCGAGGACGACGTAATGGAAATAAGGCAGGACATTTCCACCTTGAGATATGAGCTCATCGATATCCTTCGGCAGAATGGAATGAGAACACCGAATGTCGACAAAGGGGACGCGGCGCGTAAGACTTTCTCGCTTCCTTTCCCTTGCGACGTTCCGATTCGTTTTCTTCTTCCATAAATAGAAGACACTGGTAGCTTTTTATCTAGGTGTCAACATTGGAAACTTGTTAATCTGAATTTAGGTCTGAAAGAAGTAATTCTAAAGGATTATCTCGGAATATGATAGGATAACTTGAATTTTACATTCTAAGCTGTGACCTACTTTAATGTTTCTTAGATTTAGAAGAAAAGTTAAGTTTTAAGTAACTAAATCTCAGAGCCTGACATAGACAGTTTGAAAAACTAGATTTTTTGAAGAAATAGAACAGCTGAAGTTATACTTCGGTAATGAAGAATCGTCCAAACTATGCTGTACTTTAACATTTCTTATATGTAGAAGAATAGTTAAGTTTCAACTGGCTAAGTTTCAGAGCCTGACATAGAAAGATGGAAAAACTAGAATTTTTGAAGAAATAGAACAACTGAAGTTATACTTCGGTAATGAAGAATCGTCCAAACTATGATGTACTCTAATATCTCTTATATTTAGTGAAAAAGCTAAGTTTTAAGTAACTAAATCTCAAAGCCTGACATAGAAAGGTAGAGAAACTAGAATTTTTGAAGAAATAGAACAGCTGAAGTTATACTTCGGTTATCAAAAATCGTCCAAACTATGCTGCGCTCTAACATTTCTTATATTTAGTGAAAGAGCTAAGTTTGAAGTAACTAAATCTCAGAGCCTGACATAAAAAGATACGTTGCCAAGAAAGTTAGAAATAAAAAAGAAGAAGAAAACAAAATTACAGAGTTTCCTATGAAAGCATCGAGGATAACCGATTAAAAATTGCCTTTTCGACAGTGTCCGGGAAGAAGGGACGAGTGATGGAGCGTCGTTTACAAAAGGACTTCCAGATCGGCATAGTGGAGGGCATAGTGAACGCCGTGATTCAAAGTGAAAAGGAACCGAAGGATGTCTTCAGTCAGATCGCAAAGGCGATCGGACGCAAGAGCAGTGGCGGAAGCAAGAAGAAGGATTGGAACGCTGTCGTTCGCAAGAATACCATTGCCAGAGATCCAATTGGCAGCACGACAGAGGCGACGATGAAGCAAACGAGGCGAAGTATCAGAAGGCACCTACAACATCATCCAAATTCAGATTTGGAATCGATGGATCCGAATCGTTTGGTGGATTACAATCCGAATTTGGTGGAGTTCTCGCCGACAACTAGGATCGCTTATGCCAAGTTCATGATGAAGAGATCGAGACCGGCGGAGGTCGAAGGTGATGACGATAGTTAGCTTTCTGTAGTTAACACATTTTTAGCGCTTCCTTTTTAAGGCTTTTAATAATTACGCTACAAATGTTTATAGAAATTTGAAGCTTAATAAACGCAGTTAAATAATATTTGGGCGGCCGGAAAGTACTGTCGTCTTTTTACATTAAATTCGAACAAATAAATTTGTAACAAGTTTTTATTTTTAATGAATGATGTGATCACCCTGCTTATCATCAACCCTTTGTCATCTATTGTGCAAATTATCAATGCAGGATCGATAAGAATCAATTGGCTTTTCAGTAAATTATCTGGAGAAACGACATTACTTTCCGGTCCCGCTAATATCATCATATTATATATGATAATATCATATCATAGTACATATGATAATATTATATCACATTACTATAAATATAAATCATAGTACATATGATAACATAATATCATATTACTATAAATATAAATCATAGTACATCTGATAATATTATATCACATTACTATAAATATAAATCATATTACATATAATATTTTCATTCTGGAGAGACTATTATATAGACATTAATTAATCGTATAGCTGACAATGATGTAGGAGATAGAGGAGTGATTGTTCCGGATGAAGACGATTTAAGTTTGCGAGGATTTCGAACAGTTTAGGGTCTAATTTCCTGCTTAGGACACGAATGGAAGTTGCTGATAAATTGAAAAATTGATAATCCACGAACCAATCATTTTTCCAACCTACGGATCCATTTTCTTCCGAACCCCCATATATCCCAACCATCAATAATCTCACCTGCAACTCCACTGACTCCGCGTTAATTCTAACAAACCAAAACACTTGTTCTTCTCCAACGCAGAAGCGAAACCCGAGGAAGGTGGCGACGGGGATGAGAAAGGTACGAGCTCCAAACGAGTCAGCGTGAGAATAGGTGGAGAAGCAACCCGACAGAGTCCAGTTTTGCCCGGCTCGTTGAAGAAGACTCTTCTGAAGTCCCTGAGTGCCACCAGCATCGACAAACCCGGAGAAAAGGCACTGTCGGTGGATGGCAAGCAAGAATTCCGCGCAGCGTCGCCAATTCCGGAAGATCCGAGGGAAGACGAGGCCTCGACGTCGCCGAAGATGGTAGTTACACCTCCTAAGCCCTCGGAGCCGGCTAAACCGGCATCGTCCACTGACAATGCGAGCAAAGAGGAGGAAGAGAAGAAGAAGAAAGAGCTGGAGGAG